>JAFFSR010000321.1:757500-2105000 GCA_017163975.1 Anastatus disparis | reverse complement strand
TTAGCGCCTTCTATTTCTCGCGCGCTCCATTAAAATTTATATTTAGAATGCTCCATATACTAAGTCTTGCACTCAATTGTATCACTATCTCTTTCTAGCGCTCGATTTCTTCTATCTTCTATCACTCTCGCTCTCGATTTCACGTATCTCCATGTATAAGACTTACACTGTTTGATATTTTCACAATTGCTTGTCCCAGTCTCGATAATCTGATCCAACAAAGATTGAAATCATAGTCTTTAGAGTCCTAGTTGTTCTCTCGACTGGGTCGGCCTAGGTGTGATATGGTGAAGTAGTCACACGCTACACGCCATACTCGTCTAACGTACTCTTTAACCACTTATTATCAAACTCTTTACCATTATTAGTAAGTAAATAATTAGGAGCTTCCCATCTGAATAATATCAACTCTTTAAATGCTCTCGAGACTCCTTTACCATCTGAAGTTCTCAATGGTTTCAGCTCTATTTAGCGAGTGAACAAATCTTGGAACATTAGTGCGTATTTATACTTGTTCTTACTCTTAGGGAACTCCGTACAATCAGCTGCTACTACAGCCCATGGTCTCTTAACAATCCTCTTTTCCATTAAACTTTGAGCACCTGTTTGCATCACTTTATATCTCTGACACTCTGAACACTGCTGGATATATGAATTTATGTCATATCACGCTCCTGGCCAATAATATTCTCTAATCACATGATCATAAGTTTTCTCTACACCAAAATGTCCTGATGAGGCTTTTCTATAGGCATCACTGATCACTCTCTCTCGATACTCTGTTGGTACAACTAATCTCCAGCCTTCTTCTTGAAAAGTCACTGGATCTAGCAACCTATCTCTTTTAAAGTAATATAACAAATCATCTTCTAATTTCCAATTTGAAAACTTTTTAGGAAAATGTTTTACTTCCCCTACTCTCGATAGATACCATGGATCTTCAATAGTGGTAAAACCAGCCATCTCTTCATTTTCTAACTCGAAATCTCTCGATAAAGCATCTGGGACATGATTAAGAGCACCTTTTCTGTGTATAATCTCGAAGTCCCATTGCTGTAACTCTAAAACCCAATGAGCAAGCCTACAAGTTGGATTTTTAATTTCTAACTCACTCTTTCTCTGTTATGGTATAATTTTTCTCGTCTTTACTTAAGACTCGACTGATATACACTATAGGGTAATCTCCGTCTTCACTTTCTTTTGTTGGCACAGCTCCTATAGCATAATCGCTAGCATCACAATGTACCGAAAATGGCTTACTGAAATCTAGTCTTGCTAACACTGGTGCTTGAGTAAGTGCTCTTTTTAGGTTCTCGAAAGCTTGCTCTTGATTCTCACCCCAGGTCCAGGTTTGACCTTTATGAAGTAGCTTTACTAACGGAATCTTTATCTCTGACTCGTTCTCTATGAATCTCGAATACCAACCCACCGTACCTTTGGCAAGCCTTTGAAAGGTCATGGGTGCGTTAGTTAGGCCAAATGGGAGACGTTAAAATTGGAATAGTCCCAATCTAGACACTGCAAATGCTGTGTATTTACGACTCTCATGGCTCAACATTACCTGGAAATACGCTTGCTCTAGATCTAATTTAGTAATATATCTTGCTTTCCTTAAGGGGTATCCGCATACTGGCATAGAATTCTACCTTATCTACATTTGAATTTTGCATTTTAATACAAATTTAACTATTTACGACTGAAATTCATAGAAGAGGCACATTCTTAACATTCTAAAGAATTGATTGCAATGTTAAGAGACAGTATGAAAGTGAAAATGAAGACGAAAACTGCAAAATACGATTATTCATAACTACATTGGAAAGTTAATCGTATTAAGCAGTTTTCGTCTTCATTTTCACTTTTATACTGTCGTTTAACATTGTAATCAATTCTTTAGAATGTTAAGAATGTGCCTCTTCTATCAATTTCAGTCATTAATAGTTAAATATTTATTAAAATGCATAATTGAAATGTAGATAAGGTAGAACTCTATGTCGGTATGCTGATTCCCCTTAAGTTGTCTAAAATAGAATCTATACTCTGCATTGGATAAGCATTAGGTTTAGTGACTTTATTCACATCTCAAAAATCCATACAAAACCTATACTTTCCATTAGGTTTCCTGACAATCACCAGCTCACTACTCTATTCACTCGCTGATTTCTCGATAATATTCTGCTCTAGCATTCTCTTGACTTCCTCTTGTACCACTTGAAGTTTGTATGGTGACATACGTCTTGGGCGTTGTTTAGTCGGCCTAACTCTAGGCTCGATCTTTATATGATGCTCTATTAAGGCTCTTTTATGAGGAAAAATTATTTTTATCGCTTCGTTTTTAAGAAAACTTTGAAAAACTGAATTATCCATCCTAACTTCTATTTTTTAAGTTTTTCAAGGTTTTCTTCAAAACAAATCAATAAAAATAATTTTTCTTTATCAAAGAAAATATTGCTTCTTATGATAAAGGATGGGGCTATCTTCTTATTTTCTGCTATAATTATTAGTTTTTGTAAACAAATTAATTCTTTGATTAGAAAAGTACAGATGTACTCGACCTCCTCTTAAGGGTAGGGTTCCGGAACATTTCCAACTTCCATGGTTGTTTTATATATAAATATATATATATATATATATATATATATATATATATATATATATATATATATATATATATATATTCATATATATAGAATATGAGTCCTGATTACTGTGCCTGAACATTATGCTGTGCTTTCCATTTAAAAACATGTAAGGCACAGGATAAGGTGCAGGCACAGTAACTTGGACTAATACTCTATACATGTATAAAAATATAAATTTTTGTCTTATTTTTTGCATAGTGATAATCATTCAATAAATGAGCTGAATGTTGAGAAAAACTTTTATTTGTGATCATTAACGTAGTTATAACTTAGGTTCTATAGCAGCTAGGAATATGCTTGAATAAGTAAATTAATAGTACATTGTTAACCAAGGGAGTAAAATAGGTGATTTTTGCCCGAGTCAAGTTTGACGCCCGAGCGAAGCGAGGGTGACAATAAAGACGAGGACAAAAACACCTTTACTTCCGTGGTTAACATATTATTTTTTCATACACGAAGGGCGTCGAATTTAGCCACATTAAATATAAATTCGTTAATATATTAATGCCGTTACATAAAGTAATGGCATCAATATGTGATAAAATCAAAATCAAAATGTGGCAAAGAACGTGCCGGGGGGGGGGCGAAGCCCCCCCCGCTCTAAAAAAATAAATAATAATTCTTGAAATAAAAAAACCATTAAACTTAAATTTTATGAAAATCTATTGACTATTCAAATAAATCAAATAACACGAAAAACCCGTTTCTACAGAAAATATTGCATTGATAAAAAAGCAACTATATTTTCGAGTAACTTGAGTTCTTCGAGTAGCTCATATTTTTTCGAGTAATTCGAGTAATTTATATTTTTTCGAGTAATTCGAGTAATTTATATTTTTTCGAGTAATTCGAGTAATTTATATTTTTTCGAGTAATTTATATTTTTTCGAGTAATTCGAGTAATTAATATTTTTTCGAGTAATTCATATTTTTTTCGAATACTTCGAGTTATTCGAATACATATTTTTTCAAGTGATTCGAGTTATTCGAGTAGTTGATATTTTTTTAGAGTAACTCGATAAATTCGAGTAATTCGGCAAGTTCAAGTTAATACTCGACACGAACTCGTCGAGTCGAGTAATTTATTAGAGTTGCTCGTAGAATCGAATACCCGCACAATTACTACATTCAGTTTACGTTCACTGAATTCATTTTGCATTTTCTAACAGCGCATGCTAAATTTTCATGCGCCGTTAGAAAAAGTAAATTTCTTATTGGAAACAGGGAAAATATCAATCACGCTTGTGAGAAAATTACTTTTTTTCCCTAGGGTAAAAAAGAGCTATTTTAGCCCCTAAGAATAGACATCAAAAATTGAATTTTACGCCCTGAGTGTGAAAAAAGTAGTTTACTCTACTTTAATATTTTATTGGATATAATCTCAGTTCTTTTTATATTTATTTCTTTATGAAAAAATTAATTTTTCATTGAAAAATAGAGTTTTTAATCCCGAACAACTCAAGAATAAAACATTTTTGCTTGGAAGTAGTACCACTCCCAGAGTAAAAATAAACGTCGGCATAGGGTGTATTTTGTTTCTTGAGCTATTCCCCTTCTACTATCCAAATTTCTAGCAAACAACTCATGCACCCAAATATTTGAAAATTTTAGAGTTCTAAAAGTTTTTAAGCTACATTTAAATAATAGATTTTTGTTTCTCAGTTTAAAACCTACAGAAGACAATGTTTTGTACCATTTAAAAAAAATTAATTCTACAAGAGAGCAAAAAAAAAGATTTTTCCCCCAAATGTATCATTTTGGGACTCAATTTTAAGGGTGTAAATGGGATACTGGTAAAATGTGATTATTTTTTTCTTAATCTGTTTTACTAAAGCCTCAAAATACTATTCAAAAAAATTTTTCAAAAGAAACAAGCTAGATATATTAAACAATCTTATTTTTAGGGAGACTCGACTTAAAGTTGTTGTAACCAACGAATATAGACGCTTATAGGAGCGTTCTCTTAAATAGGAAATTTCTGCCAAAAATGAGTTACCCAGCTACTGAGGGCACCACCAGATCCCATGTATTTTTATATCTATATATATCGAGTTTTTCATATGTATTGATATACAAACAATGTTGAAGTGTTACCCAGGTTTTCGGACGAAAAATTTAACCCAGAAGAATCCTTCTATAAGCGTCTATCTTCTTTGTTGTAACTAGAGTTCTATAGCAGCCAGAAACGATTTTAAAGAAACAAATTATAGATTTTTCACTCTACTCTAATAATCTGCGATGTATTTATGTCCTCATTTCCTTCATACTAATGTTTAAGGAGAAATGAGCGAAAAATTCGGAAAAATCTTGGTTTTGACGGGTTGTTTAAGATATATCCGTCACAGAAAGCTTGTCATAAATATTTTTTCATGAAAGTACATCACAAGACCATCAATGACCATCCTAATAGACCTTCGTAACCCTATCCTATTAGGGGCTACTTAATTTTGTCCAATAAAAAGTCGTTTCGGCCCACAGTGCGGCGTCTTCACTTTCTTGTGTTGGCACAGCTCCTATAGCATAATCGCTAGCATCACAATGTACCGAAAATGGCTTACTGAAATCTAGTCTTGCTAACACTGGTGCTTGAGTAAGTGCTCTTTTTAGGTTCTCGAAAGCTTGCTCTTGATTTCTGCTTTCAGATTGAATTTACTTATTTTTATTTCAATATTTTGATGATAATATAATAAAATTTAAAAAAATGATGTAAAAATAGCAGAAATAGAATAGTTTATTATAAAATAGTTTCAAATAAAATAATATATATTCGTGTTCAATATTATTAATTGTGTTTTGTCATAAGAATTTAAAACTATCGAAATTCGCGCTCTTTTCTTGTCGCTGTCGAGTGATGCAAAAAACATGGTTTGTCTTGATCTGGTCGTAAAGAGGTTTATTAATTTTAACGTGTAATATCTTAATACTTACGACGGTAATAAGTAATTTACTAGATATCATTTGAAAGAGGAAACTTTCTTTTAGACATTTGTTTATCTATCTGTTTTTCAGAAAATCACTTCTTGCTTTATAAATGCTCAATTTTGATATATTTTATTCATAGTCCTATAAGAGCCTGTACAAAAAAGTTCAAACTTTAAGTTCTAATTTTATTAAATTTTGTACGGTAAGCCCATAAATTAATGGGATATCTGAGTTGTTGGAATCGACTTTTGCTTATTTTATTTTATTGACATCTTTTTAAATTAATTATTTAAACGAAGATAAATACTTGTCCGCGCTAAAACTATGTTAATACAATAATTTTTGTAAAAATAAAAAATCAATTCAACTTGTTATTTTTTTATGAACTTTGAATGAAAATTAGATATTGCGCTCGGTAAACCTAACCTCAAAATAGTATACATCGAAAATTTGTTTATAACTTTTCATGCATAATGTTTTAGTGAATCTTTGAAAAATAATTGATTATTCAATAACTAAGAAAGGTCCGGGTGATTGGGCAAGGCATCTGGACTATGTGTACGGCCTTCTTATTAATAAAACAAAAACAAAAAGAAAATTTAATTCCTATAATGACCTTTGTGATAAGAATCAAGTAAATTACTCAGTTAATTTTATATTAAAAGACCGTAGATTGGAATTTAACATACAATAATTATAATTAAAATTAAACGATTATCCTTACAATGAAGCCATAAGCTTTGGCTCAGGCCGTAAACTTCTTATTTCGTAAATACAGCCTTTTCATACCCGTTACGAAATGTATTTTTAAACCTCGAGTACAAAACTCGGCTTTGTCTGTTAATTTACTGTACGCAAAGTACCCCATCCCTGTACAATATAAAAGTGTGCGCAAAGCAAAGCACTTGGCTTTGCGCACAGTTATGGTTTTATTAAATGCTTTTATTTAACTTGACTGCCTCTGAATATGTTGTGTATACGTTTACGTATATATGAGTACATAAATATGTACGTTTATGCCTGGACGTTTGTATACTCATATAATAAATAAAATTAATGAAAAAAATATTTTAAGAAAAATGCTTTTATTTAACGTTAAAAAAATTAATAGAAAAAAATTAATTAAAAAAATTTTTTAAACTAAAAAGTAAAAATAAATAAATAAATAAAAAATAATTTAAAAAATACGCTTTTATTAAAAAACAGAAAATAACAAAATAATAAATAATTCAAATGTATAATTATATTATAGATTATGTTTCTGCCTAATATTTTATTAAAATTTTATATAAAAGCGTGGAGAATATAATTCTAAATGTTTTTTCAATATTCTTCACGCTCTTATAAAAAATTTCAATAAAATATCAGGCAGAAACATAATTTATAATGTAATTATACATTTGAATCAATTTTTATTTTTTTATTTTTTGTTTTTTAATAAAAGCGTTTTTTTTTAAATTATTTTTAATTTTTTTTTATCTCATTCATCATTTCGACTCGTGAGATTGTCTTCTTAGCTTCTTTCGGGCGACAAACTTCTCACTCATCGAAAATGTTCAAAGCATTGATCAATGTTTATTAAATCTCGTTTCACACTTGCATCGTGTTTTGCACTCTTGTATCGAAAATAATTATTTTATTTAATTTTTTTGTTTTTAGACAATAATCTGTTTCATAAAAAATAAACAACTTTACATCAAAGATTTTCTACTTTTTGTATCAAAAACAATGTCAAACAATTATTGAAAATTTCTGAGTACTTACTAGGAGAGTGTCACACCTCCGGATCACGGATTTTGCTCAAACTTCGGGATAAGTTTTCGGATGATAAAATATGGAAAAAGCTAAAGTTATAGTCATAAATACTCAATATTTCCCTAGTTACAGACAATTAAAGAAAATCACTAAAAAAGTTACTAGATTTTTAAACGCATATAGTTCTTTAGCATTGATAGCTACAAGCTTAAAACTTTTTTTAAATTAAAGCTGAGCTCAAATCCTTTCGAAATAGTAGTTACAGCGTACCAAAATATTATTTTTTCCCAAAGTTAGAGCGTAATAAGGATTGGACCTAATTTCAGCTTTTATTATTAATTAATGTTTTTAAAAGAAAAATCAGGTCCAATGTTTATCACGCTCTAACTTTGGGAAACAATAATATTTTTACATGCTATAACTACTAATTCGGAAGGATTTGAGCTCAGCTTTAATTTAAAAAAAGTTTTAAGCTTGTAGCTATCAATGCTAAATAACTATATGCGTTTAAAAATCTAGTAACTTTTTTAGTGATTTTCTTTAATTGTCTGTAACTAGGGAAATATTGAGTATTTATGACTATGACTTTAGCTTCTTCCATATTTTATTATCTGAAAACTTATCGCAAAGTTTGAGCAAAATCCGTGATCCGGAGGTGTGACACTCTCCTAGTTAGTAGAAAAAAATGCTGATAGTGGTTTATTATTTTTTCATTTCTAACAATTGCAAATTGATTGAGCTTATGAAAAAATAACATTGGATCAACTTTAATTATTAACTTTTCGCATCAAAGACAAAGTTTAATTATTTAAACAAAATGTAAGATTCGAGTAAAAAACAAATGTTTACGAAGACTAATTATTTTTCATTCATAGACATTCTAAAACGATCTAGCTTATTAGAAAATAACGTTTTATCATCTGCAAATAATAAATCTGATCTTAATTATAAATTACTTATTTTGTAAATATAATTGTGTTTTTTGTAGAAAATCTTCGACCCAAAAAATGCACTTATTAAATAAATTTCTAGCCTAATTTCTTATACTCGACACAGGCACAACAGCTTGTCAAACTAGGCTGAGAGGACAGAGACTCCAAAAACCAATGAGAGCGTGAAATGCACGGGGGCGTGAACAATGCACGCAACTTCATCTCTTACAACTGACACAGATCGTGAGCTTGTTAAAGTGGCCCAAGCGGAGAGAGACGCCAAACAACGAAAAAGAGCGCGATGATGTGTGGGAGCATGCACAACACGTGCAGCTTCGTAATATATTAGTCATTTGTAAAGTGAGTATTTTGTATTTGTTTCAATTTGCTTTTTTTATTTTTGTTGTGCGATGAATAGAGCCAGAGATATTATTGTTTATATTAGTGATTTAAATCAAAATTTTTTTCATGAATTTATGGCTAATATTGCATGTGAGGAAATCCATTAAACTTACATTTTTTTTTTTAAGCACATTGTTGGCTAATGTTTTATTTTTAATCATAGATTTTATATACAAGAAAAACATCGGGCTCCTATTTTTTTAAAATACTTACTTTTCCGATATAATCAATTCAATCAATGACTTAAAATTTGCTAAATTGCATTACACCTTTACCAATATTGTAAGATCTACTTTTATATCTCTCATAAGTATTAAAGTGATTGGGGAATGTTTTCTAACATCATAACATCCAAACGGTCGATATTTCAAAGTATGTGTAATTCAGAATAAGAGGCAGTCGGAACCGAATCATTGATTAATTCGGTGCTTAGCTCGATGGTCATAAAAAATTTTTTAAATCGTTTGCTTACTCATTCATACGGCAAAACAGTTATTTTCTTCAGCCATATGTAGATGGTCGCGGGGAAGAAGATGTTATCTCGTTTTTGGTTGAAGAAAGGTGTTATCTCGTTTTTGCATCTTATTTGTCAAAAAATATATAATATATAATATATATCTTATGGACGAAAGTACGTTGATAGATACATACAGTACCGGGCAATAATTCTGAGCAGGTTATCAAATTTTTTCTCCGACTTTGGAAAAGCATATCTTGTTTAATTTTCATTCTAGAAAAAATTTGAAAAAAGCATTTTAAAGTATTCTTTAAATGCTTTCTTTTTAGCTTACTTACATTTTTTTAACGATATTTAAAAAAAAAATAATCGCTTTGGTAATTTTGAAATTTTTTTCATTTTTGCATTTTTTTTCAATCAGCTGTAGTTTTTTAAATGATTGAGCTAGAAAAAATTTGAAAAAAGATTTGGAAAGGGCTTAAAAAATGCTATTTTCAGCTATTTTTACAAAAATTTTTAAATTTTTTTTTGTCAAGTTTTAAGCATATAAAGTTATCGATCTAATACTTTTGCAGTTGTAAAAAACACTTCAATAGCAAGTAGAAAATAATCGCTGGTGAAGTAGTGATTTAATTTTAGTAGAAAATCATAAATATTCATTATTAATAATGAAACTTAATAAAGTATTAAACAATAAAAAGATTTATTTTGCAAAAATTATATCATAAAAATCAAAAGTTTTGCACCAGCGATTATTTTCTACTTGCTATTAAAGTGTTTTTACAACTGTAAAAGTATTAGATCAATAACTTTATATGCTTAAAACTTGACAAAAAATAATTTAAAAATTTTTGTAAAAATAGTTGCATTTAGCATTTTTTAAACTCTTTCCAAATCTTTTTTCAAATTTTTTCTAGCTCAATTATTTAAAAAACTACAGATGATTGAAAAACAATGCAAAAATGAAAAAAATTTCAAAACTGCCAAAGCGATTATTTTTTTTTTTAAATATCGTTAAAAAAATGTCAGTAAGCCAAAAAGAAAGGATTTAAAGAATACTTTAAAATGCTTTTTTTAAATTTTTTCTAGGATGAAAATTGAAGAAGATACGCTTTTTCAAAGTCGGAGCAAAAATTTGATAACCTGCTCGGAAGTATTGCCCGGTACTCTAGGTATGAATGTATAGATGTTATATGATGCTTAAAATTAAAATAAAATAATGCCTATTATAATGCTTTATTTTATAATTTTTCTTTATCAAATGTATTTATTTTATTTAATAAAGACATTTCTTATTTTTTTAACTTTGATAAATCAATTAATTTATTTAATGCATTTTAATATTGTAATTAATTTATTTCGTCAGAGTTGCCACTACAAAATTGAAAAAATATCCTTCCTGATATAACCTGATAACACCTTTCTTCAATCAAAAACGAGATAACACCTTCTTCCCCGCGACCGTCGATATATAAAGAATAATTTGAAAAATTTCAAGCGACAAAAATTGTTGTATGGAAATTAACTTCAATTTGAATAATCTATAAGTCGACGCCTCCTATTTATAAAATGTCAACTCAAATGCTAGAGCAACAAAATTCTAATCGAGTTGATCATGGAATATAATTCTAATTAAAAATTTTTATAGCACTGCGGGACCTAAATCCGCATTTAGGTAACGCTCCTCCGTTACCTAAGTGGCACTTTTTTACACAGTATAATAATGTATTTACTTATAGGTAACGTACGTATTATAAAAAATAATTTGATATGTAGATTATTTTTTAAAGTATTTTCATAAATAATAATGAGCTGTAGTATATTAAAATTCTTTTCTATCAACATTTTTTAAATTAAATAACAATTATGAGTAAGTACGGGTAAAACTGAAGTTAATAATAGTGTAACATGTGAAGTATCAAAATTTTGATTCGAAGCAAAAAATCAAAATTTTTGAAACAAGAACCACCACAACGAGTTCAAAATTCCGAAAATTTCGGGATTTTGGTCTCGTTGCAGTTTAAAGATAATTCAACAAACAATTCTACATAGTATCAATGATATTAATAACAATTAATTTTTACACATTTTAAGTATATTTTTAAAATTATATTTTTTTGTTCGATTTATCATTCATGAAGTGTTTAGTTGTAGTTCATTTATAGTTCTCGTTTTTACTTTTGATTTGTCATTCACGGGATGCCAAGTATTTGGTTTTTTATAGTTTTCGCTTTTATTTTACGAATTATTATTCTTGGAGTGCATAGTTTTTGTTTATTATTGATTTTTAAGAGTACAGATTTAATACGGCGGATTTATATCCCACGTGCTACAAAATAGTATACGATTCTCGTAACCTTAGTGGAACTTTATTACACGGCACTACGTAATCGCCCTCGCTGCGCTCGGGCAATAACTCCGGCCGTGTAATAAAATGCCACTTAGGTCACTTGTATCGTAATGTACTATAACCAATAGAATTCTGATTACAATTTTTAACCAATAGAATTCTAATTTAAAATTTTGGGCTACAAGATTCTAATTACGAAATCAGCCAAACAAAACTCTTAATCAAAATTTTAAGTTAAAAAAGTCTCACTGGCAAGTAGGAGCAATGGAATTATTATCAATTGAAATATAAATATAATGCTGACTTGCAAATCAAAACAATATAATGCCTACTCACAAAAGAAAACAATATAATGCCAAATCAAATATCTCTGCAATATTATTCCACTTCATGCAGACGTTCAATAAAATGCTAATAGACTAGATTTTTGAGACTTCAATCGGATAAGAAGTCAAGTCAGTTCAAGTTATACGTAAGAATGTAACAAAATTATTTTTTAATTGTTATTCTTTCTCACAAAATTACAAGACGCTTCGTAAGATAGTGTCTTATATCTACACAGTACATCATACAATTACAAATTCATTATAAATATGGTATTTTTTTGAGAAATTCAATTAAACGTTTATGTAAATAATTTATAATTTTTATAATTATTATCCCTGGTAGAAATTGAAACCATTTTTTTACTATTTTTGAAACGAAGAGCTGAAAATAGGCATTTTTCATGGCTATTATTCTAACCAATATGAAACGATTTTTTTCACCTTTATATCGTCAACATGTTACGCGCGTTTTAGAGGATTAGAATGTGAATCTTGGAAACAAAAAAGATATTCATAATTAAATTTCTATAATTATCCTGGTAGAAATTTCATCAAATAAAATAGCCAATTTATCAATTATTGCCCAATTTTATTCATGAGTAGTTGGCGAAATATTTTACTACTGAATGGGCAACTGTTTAACAGCTGGCGTCTGTGACGAGTGCACAACACGTACGCGCGTATTTACTGACAACTAACTAACGTTCGGTAGACTCTGAAACCAAAGGTATGTTATAGTTATATGCTACATAGTATAACTGCTGTATTTACTGTATAAAAATACAGAGCTAGAAGAATTTTAGATAGCCTACAAAAACAAAATAATTTGTAAAGTAATAATGTGTTTCAAGAAAGTGATGAAAATGATGCTTGTGAAACAGTTGAAAATTGACCGTATACTTAACCTAAATAGTGAATATAGTAAAAAAAAGCTATAAAAAATTCAATGTAGTTAATAATAATTCAATGTTTCTTTTAATAGAAGATAATTCTAAAATGATAATAAACTAATTATTTTATATGTATGTGCGCGTGTGATGTATATGCATGTGTTACAATTGCAGAGTACTTCAACAATATTTTAAATTTTGCATATTGGTTGGTGAATGAATGGTGAGAATCATGACGCCAGAAGTCGTAATATTGGCGAAACGATAGAGTAACGAATGGGCAAATATTAAAAAATTGGCCATCTGATAGGGGAAAAATCAGGAACATTTCTACCAGGGTATTTGTGTTTGAAACGATTTATTTAAAAATTTTTTTTGTATCCATTGAACATATTTTATAATGGTTTGCTGTTGTTTGTGGACATAATATATAATAACATAAACAACTTTATTTTTTAAAGAACGAAAGGTTAAGCATTTGTGTTGTATTCCTCAAAACTGTTATTAATGTGAAAATACGGTACTTTGTGTATCATAAGTCTTTGATTTTCTTTCAACACTCTGAATTGTATTGTGATCAATACTTCACAAGATAAAAACTATTTCTAAATAACGCGAATTAATTTTATGTCATTTAATAAAATACAAATTTTTATTCAGTGTATAAAAAAATTATTTCGCGTAATTTTTATTCAGTGTTTAAAAAAATATTTTTCGTAATTTTTAATTTTGCCCTGGTTTCCATCGTGTATTTTATTATGGATAAACACATTTAAAGTCCATATTACTTTAAATAATCATTTATAAATACAATAGTATCAAAATTATTACACATAATTTTTAATTTCAGTACAGTTTATATATGTCAAATAAATCATTTTATATGCTAATTAATACTTTACATGCTATTAAATACAAAGAATGATAATATTTTAACCCTTTGAGGGGCACATTTTTCTGTAAAAAAACGGGTTTTTTGAGATTAATTGTTTATAACAAATACTTCAATTAATGAATATTTGCAATTTCTCTATAAAATCTAATAAATCAGGTATTCAAGAGTTCAAAAAGTCTTATAGATGTCTTAAAAAGGCATATACGTTTTAGAAATACGGAAAAATCCAAAACCAAATAGGTGGGACAAATACGTACCACTGCCCCTCAAAGGGTTAAGGGCAGGGTAAGGTATAAAATTTTTTTTTGCTTGTTTTTCCTTTGGACATCATGGGTGATAGCAGCATCATTTATGAACCTGGCATCGATGATTCGATGTGAGGTAAGCCGATAAAACTTTTCAACCCAAATTATTTAGTGTTCAAAACTTTAAAGCGTTTTTCCTGCAAATTCCGTTTTTAAGGTCGGTGCCCCTCGTAACTTCAATTTTACTGCATTGATCCTTTCAAAGTTTTGAACACTATTTCTATACATAATTTACGAGGTAATGCTGTAAATTTTTTTAAAATTTATTAATATTTTTTATTTTATAATAACAAATTGGCCGAATTTTTTTCGTGAAAATTGCGTTTTTTCATTCAAAGTGTTCTCAAAAAGTGAAAAATTTAAATTTTGAAAAACACTCGCATACCTCGGAATACCTGGGGAAAGCTATTATCTAATAAAAAGCTTTAATTTGGCTTTCTCATAGAGACAGTATTGTTGTAACATAAAAATCGTTGAATGATAGAAGCTGCTAAAAAGAAAAGTTGAAGATCACGTTTATATATATATATATATATATATATATATATATATATATATATATATATATATATACGATGTTCATATAAATAAGTTATGAGCCAGTCAAATTACGATATTTTAGCCCCTTTTTCAAAAAAATTGTAATCCAAGGTTCCCAAACAAATTTTGGTAGAAAAGATCATCAGGAACATTAATCCGTTGAATGAGCCAAAATCCTATTGTAGGAAATTATTTTTATTACCAAATTAATGAATAAAAAAGCACTTGATTGACCGTAGAGAAAAAACTATCAATTGTAAAAAAAAATGTTTTGAAAGAACTTTTTCGGTATTTAAAAGACCAACAAAATTTAATATGGTACAATTTGATTATTTTCATTTGTTTATTCGCAAATCGCGAAAAATCGCCAAAAATGGTTATTCCATCGATTGTTTATTACTCCGTTAAAAAAATAACTAGTGGCTTGATAATTAGTGAAAGTCAAGCTCTGATGATAGTGAATTTACAGTAAAAATATCAAGTAAAAATATTCAATAGTTTTTACATAATTCAAATTGTTTATTAGGAATAGGTCATATTGGCGTGATTATTCCCAAGCCACTATGCATCGTACGAGGATGCATCAAAGTCGTTTTTTTGCTAATTAACTTTTAATTTGCAATTACCCTACTGAAAAATATATATGGGATCTCATTTATATTTTACATTTTCAACCCCACTAAAAAATATATATAAGATCTCATATGAGATCTCACATGCGATCTCAAATGAGATCCCACATGAGATCTCATATGCAATCTCATATCAGATCTCATATGAGATCCCATATGAGATCTCATATATATTTTCTATTTTCAACCCTACTGAGAAATATAAATGAGATCTCATATGAGATCTCACATGCGATCTCATATGAGTTCTCGCATGAGATCTCATATGAGATCTCGTATGAGATCTCATATATACTTTATATTTTCAACCCCGACTGAAAAATCTATATGAGATCTCATATGAGATCTCATATGAGATCTCATATAGATATTTCAGTAGGGGTTGAAAATATAAAGTATATATGAGAACTCATACGAGATCTCATATGAGATCTCATATGAGATTGTAATGTGTGATCTCATGCGAGAACTCATATGAGATCGCATGTGAGATCTCATATGAGATCTCATATATATTTCTTTGTAGGGTTGAAAATAGAAAATATATATGAGATCTCATACGGGGTCTCATATGAGATCTGATATGAGATCGCATATGAGATTGCATGTGAGATCTCATTTGAGATCGCATGTGAGATCTCATATGAGATCCCATATATATTTTTTAGTAGGGTTGAAAATGTAAAATATAAATGAGATCTCATATGAGATCTCATATGAGTTCTCATGCCAAAATCTCATATGAGATCGCATGTGAGATCTCATATGAGATCTTATATATATTTTTCAGTAGGGTCCCTGGTGAAAAAAATCAGGTGACAAGTCACCTGATTTATCAGGTGATTTATCATGCCAAAATATCATGTATCGATTTTGTTGGTTTTTACACGTTTTAAACCATGCTTAGTCAATTTAGAACAATTTTTGAAAAATTTTAAAAATTTTTGAACTTAGAAATTTTTTTGTGATTTAGTCAAAATTTTTTCTAAGACCAAATTATCTAAAAAATTTTCTAAGTTCAAAATTTTCCAAAATTTTCAAAAATTGTTCTAAATTGACTAAGCATGGTTTAAAATGAGTAAAGATCAACAAAATCGTTACATGATGTTTTGGCATGATAAATCACCTGATAAATCAGGTGATTTATCACCTGATTTTTTTTAATAGGGGTAAACTGTTTGTCGTAAATAAATGAGAGTAGGTTCGTTGGATAGGTGGTATTTTTCCTCAAATTTTGAGAGGTTAAACAACTCTATAAGTGCTCTAGGAGCCAAAATATTTTTTTTTTTTTTTTTAAATTGCCATGACTTTAATTATGCAAATTAAGAAATGCAACAACAACAAAAAAATGCGTTATTAGTTGTAATATTAAAAAAACATATTGCGGGACGTTGATTGTTCAGTTATATTGTTTAATTGAATTTTGAAATCGGGAAAAGTAGAAAGCCGTGTGACAACAAAATTGAGTCTCAAGGTTCAAAGTAATCTATGGGGAAAAATTTTATGTATCTCGCAAACTAATCAACATAAAGTCTTCATTTTTTTTTAATTTGGGGAAGCATCCGAAAATATTAACATTTACCATAGTCATTGCCCCCAAAAAATTTATTTAACAAGTATAAATAAACAAAAAAAATTTCTTTGCAACTTTTAACTAATTTTTAATAATATTTTTTCCCTGTCCACATATCGATTTAGAAATGATTTTAAGGGCATTTTCGTTAATTATTTAAACAATTTTAGCAATAAAAACAATTTTTTTTGATTTTTCAATTTTTATTTACTCTCCATGATTTCGAAAACTATCCACTTAAAACTGATGCGCGTATTTATTTTTTACATTCCTCATTAACTTTCCTATAATTTTCAGAAATAGAAATTTATGTACCTGTTATTGAAGAGAGATTGTGCAGAAAATAGTGAGCCCATTTCTTTTCATTAATAATAAATTAATTATCAAATTTTAAAAACATGCTCTACTTAGTGTTGTTTTTTTATTAATTAGTAAGGTGTAATATATTAAATTAATCGAAAAACAGTTAGTAGTATTTGAATAATCTTCTTTTTGAGAAGAAAGATACGTTGTCAACGAAAAGAAGTAACTGTAATAATTATTAATATAAATTTGTTTTCCTTCATATTAGTAAATAATATCAATTATTAATAAATAAATAAATAATAAATAAAGTAAAATGTTATGCGCTACCTGATAATTATAATAAACTAAACATATTTGTGTATCCAACTTGAGGTGCCACGAGACAGCATGCGTAATGTACATATTCACGAGTGCAACAGTGGCTTGGAAACAGACAAGAACCAACAGCCTGGGGTCAGAAAGAAAGAGAAAATGTGCTTTACCCCGTACATACACTGGAGTCACTGATTCCGAATAAAATATTGAAGAAAATCAGTTGTAGGTGTGAGAAAGGGAACAGGAAAAAAACCTGCAGCTACAGGAAGCATGACTTGCGATGTTCCTAATTATGTTCATCGTGCCATGGCGAAACCTGTAGTAACATTGATAGTCCAGGCGGCATCTGTTTTAAAATGGGTAGATTTGGATGTTTCGTATACAGTCGCTAATTTTTGCTTAAATATCTCCAAAACTATGTTAGATATGATAATTTCGATATGCGCCAGTTGAAAAAGTGGTGTTGAATTTGCTATTAAACAAATAGTGAAAAAATCTCGAAAAATTCGATTTTTTCATCCTTTTTTTCATTTACAGCACCTTAAATATACATTTTAGAGAGAAATGTAAGAGAAAAAAAAAGTTAGATGATAAAATTTTACATGAATAATTAAACTTTTGAAACAGAAAAATTCATTTTTTGTTAGAAAAATCACAACAATTGCGAAAAAACTGCCCAAAAATTAATGTTTTGTTAAATGATTTTTTTAATTATTTAAATTCATCATATGATTTTAATATTGGGCCGCAGAAAACTTTTTGATATGATAAAACAGCCCAGCAAATTTCATTAGAATCGGTTTGTTCATTGCTTCACAATAATTTAACAATTAAGTGTACCGCAAAAAAATGCAAAAATTTCAAAACTTCATTGCAAATAAAATAATGCTTTCAGATGGGTGCTGATTTTCTCACATATAACAGACTATTAAAGCTTTTAAATGCACTTTAAAAAATTAAAATCAGTTGTTTAGGAAAGTCTTGGGAATTTAAAAAAAAATATAGTTAAATTTATGCTTATAAACAATTTGTATATCTTTTACAATTTTGATTTAAATGAAACCCAAAAACTTTTGTTTGAAAAAACTCTGAAAGGCGCTCCTTTAAAAAAAAAGTCGAATTCCGCTCAATAGTGTTTGAGTTATGACGCACCAAAGTTAACTTGTGTTTATTATTAAACAATAAACAATAGAAAGTCAATTAAAGCGTCATTAGCTTTATTTGTCCGAGCACTTTTTAGGTAAAAGTTTTCGAAACATGCGCCCTTTGGAAAGACATAAAACGTATCGATTCAAATTACTCTGATCACTCGGAAAGTCGTTGAAAACGTAGAGGGTCACATGATGGAGAAAGCTGATTGACAAGTGAAATCAAGATTTAAAAACTACAGCATGCTCTAAAAATGCAATTATCTCGGCTTCTAATGGTCCGATTTTGATCTTTTTTTTTTAAATCGATGTGCTGGAAGTCAAGGAATCAAAATATTTTATGATAAATGATTAATTATGCGTATAATTTGTTATATTAACATAACTTTAAATCATGAGATTCGTCTACTAAACATAAAAAGTGCTTAATCTTATGTCATTTTATCTACTAAATGAGAACTTATTTGATATTAATTTTTAATATTGTTTAAACAAATTAGAAACTAGAAAAATTGTAAATAATTGAAAAAAATGTTAAATAATTTTAAAAACATCATCATTTCAATCTTTAACGTCTATAATAAACTAAATAAAAATTCTGTATTTATTATTAATCTTTGATAAACATTATTAATTTATTAATTAAGGAAGTTCGTCGTATGAAAGTGAAAAATTTATTTGAAAATTAAGAGTTTTAAACGGATAAGATAAAAGAAGAAATATCATGTGAAAAATAAATTAATTTATTATTATTTATAATAAGTAAAATAAAACATTTTTTTATAATTCAAGATAACTTTTAATCAAACTAGATTAAATCATTGCTCTTATTTTCGAAACGTTTGAATCGATACGTTTTATGTCTTTCCAAAGAGCGCATGTTTTGAAAACTTTTACCTGAAAGGTGCTCGGACGAATAAAGCTAATGACGCTTTAATTGACTTTCTATTGTTTTAATAATAAACACAAGTTAACTTTGATGAGTCATAGCTTAAAAACTATTAAGCGGAAATGGACTCTTCTTTTTTCAAAATGAGCGCTATCAGAGTATTTTCAAAAAAAAGTTTTTGGGTTTCATTTAATTCAAAATTGGAAGAGATATCCAATTTGTTTATATGCATAAATTTAACTATATTTTTTTTAATTTCCAAAACTCTTCTAATCTGTTACGACCGGACTAGGTTCGGTCGTTGAGTTCTTAACAAAAATTATTTATTTTTGCTGGGAACCAGTCTACCGTCCCAGGACTTACCTTGTCCCTTGCTGATGTATTGGTTTTAATAATAACTCGTTGGAATGCTCACAAGTATAATTCTTAAATTGATTTTTCTTGATCTTTATTGATTGTAGAAATTTAAATTGAATCTAATTTTGATCAAAACTTATGTTTCTCAATATTTATTTATCTGTATAATAGTTAACGTAACTTTCACTTGAGCGTAACTGATGGTCACGTTTCCTCAGCGCAACAGAAATCACGTATTCCTGAAGCGTAACCAAAGTGACGCTTAAGAACATAACCGAAGTGACACTTTAGAGCGTAACCAAAGTGACGCTTAATAGTGTAACCAAAGTGACACTTAATAGCGTAACCAAAATGACGCTTAGAAACGTAACTAAAGTGACACTTAAGAACGTAACCAGAGTGACGCTCAAGAACGTAACCAACGTGACACTTAAGAACGTAACCAAAGTGACGCTTTAGAGCGTAACCAAAGTGACGCTTTAGAGCGTAACCAAAGTGACGCTCAGGAACGTAACCCAAGTGACACTTAAGAACGTAACCAAAGTGACGCTTAGGAACGTAACCCAAGTAACACTTAAGAACATAACCAAAGTGACGCTTAAGAACGTAACCAACGTGACACTTCAAAGCGTAACCAAAACTTCGAATTTCTGAAATAGATGAAATGAAAATATAACGATAATTACACCCAAAATTCGTATTTAATTAAATGTTATGATCAATGTCTTAATAATAATATTAACAATACTTGTGCATATCCACGAGTTATAAATTTATGAATATTTGTTATGCATATATATATATATATATATATATATATATATATATATAAATATATATATAAACATTTAAGTTATAAAAGAAAAAGGATTATATATATTTTCATAAATTAAATGATTTACAAACTTTATTTTAATTAGTTTTTATTTAATTAAAGATTTTGTCTTATATCTTACTGTTAGGTTCTTATTCTAAATAATAGTCTAACAACAATTATCTTTATTTGTTATGAAGAAAAATAGTTATATGATCTTATATCAATTTCTAAGTATTACCTAAGATTATTTATATAATTTTACTATCCTTACTTGCTGATTTACGCTTTAATTTCTATTAGTTTAATTTATAAATTTCGTTGGTATAAATAACTCACAAAATTAGGAGAGAAAGAGAAGAAATTGACTTCAATTCGATAGTCCTGACGTTTCTATACTCAGACTCCATAAACTACACGGTGAGAAAGTCCGTGGCAGGAATGATTGGATCCTGCCTCAATTGCTTGAACACAGGTTATATTCTGGTCAGCGGCACAATTGTCTCTCAAGATATTTTATTTATAGAATTTGTGTTGAACGTATTTTCCTTTTTCTTTCAAGGTAAAGTTCCACAGATTTTGATATCACACAAGATTAATTATCTTAATATTATTAATGAATTAGGCTTTTAGGCTAATTATTAATATGGCTTAAATTTCTAAACCTTAAAAATTTATAACTTATTTTTCTAACACTGATTCTAATTACTCAGTGGACGAGCAGAGCCGACTATTGCGGGTGCTGTCTTATTATGACAAAAGGCGACTTGCTAGACCTCCAGGTTGTTTTTATAACCTTGTGTCCGGGCAATTGGAGATGGATCGTCCAATCAAACTTCGACGTGTATTCGAATTCATCAAGAAAATCGTCAAGAAGTTCATTAGCCTGCTTGCTAATGAAATTCCCAATTTATTTCCTTCTCTGTCTCTCCTTCACACTTTCGTACAATTTGAGGGTTTTCGCAATAAAAATGTTGATAAGTGCTGACTCGGTACATCACATGGAACTGATTTTGAATTAAAGCTTTGAAATAGTTGAAACTTAATTTTTTTTATAATTTACTATCGTTGTTTTAAAAATAAAAAAAATGTTTTAATAATTTCTAATTAAATTTAAGGGTAGTTTCATGGGATGTAACACCTTCCCCCTCAGATCGATTGTCGTTCCGACAATCAGCGTAAGAGTCGCAGAATGGACCGAGTCAGGCAACTGGTTTATAGATAAGGTGTTAGATAATGTAATTGGTTGTAAGATGTTTAATTACCTTGGACACTTTAACTTTTATTGTAACATTAGTTTTGTTATTCTTTGATAAAACTTAATTTTGAATTTATGGGTTGAACTAATTATATATATTGTTTCTAAGAGAAAGAGAGAAAAAAAAATTTTCTTAATAAATTATAGTAAATGTGGTTATCTAAAAAAAAAATTTTCTTAAATCTAAAAAAAAAATGTACTGTATATTGAATAAAAATTTGAAGTGCTTAGATTATAAATAATTCGCTTGAACATATATATTAACATTACGCGGGATTTAAGATAATTGTGTACTTAGTTGGAATTAGATTTCTTGAATTAAATTATTTTTATTGAACTTACAAGGAGAGTGCATTGCATTTGGGTCTTGGATTTTCTTCTAGCTTTGGGATCTTTTTTCTCACATAAAATCATGAAAAAAGCCGCGTCCATTCGGTCCAACGCTCGATTTTTTTCGAGTTATGAGCAGTTTTGTCTGTTTTGTTAAAAAATTGCATCTGCTTTATAATTTTACAGTTTTCGAACTACTTATTCTAGAAGGTTTTTACTGATTGCATATTAAAGTTGAGATTAAAACCTTTCGATTAAAAAAAAAACGTGTCCAAAAAGCTCAAGTTGTTAAAAAGTTATGGGCGAATAAAAATAGTGCAAATATTTAGCTCAAAAAATGCATAGAAAATAAATGCAACATTTTAGTCAGAAATTCATTTCAATTTTCCTCTCTTCATAACTTTTTAACAACTTGAGCGTTTTGGACACGTTTTTTTTTTAATCGAAAGGTTTTAATCTCAACTTTAATATGCATTCAGTAAAAGCCCTCTAGAATAAGTAGTTCAAAAACTGTAAAATTATAAAGCAGATGCAATTTTTTCAACAAAACAGACAAAACTGCTCATAACTCGGAAAAAATCGAGCGTTGGACCGAATGGACGCGGCTTTTTTCATGATTTTATGTAAGAAAAAAGATCCCAAAGCTAGAAGAAAATCCAAGACCCAAATGCAATGCACTCTCCTTGTTAGCTAAAGTTGTCTTTGTTTTGTTGTTCCTGAAGTAGCCGTGAAATTGTTGTTTCTTCTAGATGTTATAGATTTGACCACCAATGTTTAACTTTATTCGAAGGACTCGATATTGAGCTCAAAATCCCAACAGTCGGGTTTCGTTAATGTTGTCAGTAATTCTTTTATTGATGTTCGTACTCTGCGATATTCTACACGCCAATGAACGGTTGGGTGTTGCATCTCCTTGTAACTATATGTTATTTCGTAATTAGCTGTACAGGTTACTCGTGATATGTATGTTTTTATTTCCTGATTGTAGGTCATATTTAGGTTTTTGATCATCTCGGCTATCTTTTCCCATTTGGTGTTTCTTACTTCCTCTAAGAACCGAGTGTTACATTCTTTGTCGGTACATCCGTATGGAAATATCTGAGTTGCGAGGTCCCAACTTGCTCTTTCGAAGAGATTTCTTGTTACGTGTTGGTAACAGCTGTTTATGTTCTGGTAAGCAGGTAAATCTTCCATCCTCCTTATACCTTCGTAGGTTTGCCTCAATTGATTTTTGTATTTTCTGAAGGTTTCGTTTATGTAGCGTACGATGTTGATGATAGAGAATAGAGTTAAGCTTTTTGGGTCCATTTTCCTTTCTTATACGCTTTTTTTTTTTTTTTTTTTTTTTTTATACAACACTAATGCACAACACAAACTAGTATGAAAATTTTGATTTAGAGTGAAGTTTAGCAGTAAATATTATTGAGATAATTAATAGAAAGGGGAATTGTTAATTATTAGTTATTATTGATAATAGATTATGCCGTAAGAAAATTAGCCGGTATAAGAAGAATTATTGTTATCGTGGTTAAGTTTGCGTTTGCACTGAAGTGTTTGGTCGTAGTATAGTCATGATTTTTTTTTTTTTCTCAAATTTGTTAGTTAAGCGGTTTTGTAGTTATAAGGCGAGGAATTCGCTGATAGAGCAGCTATGGTTGTTAGTGTGTATCTTAAGTGAAATTTAAAATGGAGAGAAAAAGGACGAGGAGCTGTTTTAAACCAAGTGAAATTTTTTTTTTTTTTCGTTTGTAAGCAGCAGTAACAATCTGTTGTTCAGAGTGAATTGTGCTGCTGGAATAAGAAAGTTATTAAAAGAAAAAGGATCATGGTTTATGTACAGGTAGGATTGTAATACCTCCCTCTTTTTTTTGTTTTTATTTGGGATTAAGGGATGGTAGGTTATATGTAAAAAAAAATTTTTCTTCTAGTTTTATTGGTGGCGTGATCTGAGGTTGAGGCGCTACCTGAGGTGCAGGAACGAGGCTCTGCAGGAGTCTCTTTTCTTGCCCCTGGACTATCAGGACTTCGTTCCGACACCTCCATACTATTGTTTGAGATATGTGGATGTAAGTTTTTTTCCGTTTTTTTTTTTATGATACTAGTCGTAGGAAAAAGGGAAAAGGAAGGAGAGAAAAAAAAATAATAAAATTTGTTTGTTTCAGTTTGATTCTTGGGCCATTACTCGTATTTTTAGAAGAATGGATCGGTGGGCGAGTGATGTTTTTTATCTTGGTGATGATGACTTTAATTTGGATTGTATGTTTTTTTATGAGGTGCTTGAATTAGTGGTTAGTGGAGTGTTATTAAGGATTGAAATTACGCGAGATGTGATGATTATTTATGCGGGATTTGTGAGGTTGTATGTTTTAGCATTGTAAGTTATTATGTATATATTTATAAATAAAAATAGAGATAAAAAAATTTTAATAAGAAGTCTCTCTTCATTATCTTACATACCGGAAACATTAAAAATTAAAATAATTAATAATAAATGGAGGAAGAGAGAAGGAAGAAAAAAATTGAAATTTAGGAGGGGCAGCCGTAGGAATTGGTCGATAGAAGCTGTGTTTCCAGGAGGAGTGACATAAGCAAAACTTAATAGTTTATTAATAGTTAATAAAAATTTAAGAAGGAAATTTGTGAGGTAAGGTTTTATATATACACACATATATATATGTATATGGGTCCGTCTCTGCAATCCCTTCGTTTTTCTCGTACTGTTTGTGAAATGATTTTTAAGAGTAATTTTATTGATATATCGCTTGAACACCATGATTATAAATTTCTTTATATATTAATTTACTGCTTGCAGTGTTCCTTTTATTAATTTAAACGATCACAAAATGTGCGAGAGAACAATGTTGTAATTTTAGATGAGTTACGCGGCATTTTATTTTTAAAGTTTTTAATTAAAAACTTATTTATAAAAGTAGCACTTATGGCTAAAATTTTATTTGGTGTTTTCTTATGTATATAATTATATTCAAAGGGATTTTTGAATTATATTGCCTGTTTAAAAATCAGGGTTTAAAAACGTGAAAAAAGATTTTTGGTATTTTTGGCTTCTGGTGAGCTTTCATTGTTAAATATTGAGGAAAAAAAAATTTTCCTTTTTCAATGTAATATTTAAAGTAGAATGTGGTTTTATAGTTTAACTCATAGGTTGCTATAATATCGTTATTTACTATGTATTGTCTTGTAGGTTGTTATAAATGAAAAGTTCCAGAGACAACCCATACATACATATACACACATTGCATATTTAGTACAATATACATATATATGCGTAGTATAACAATACACGACACAAATAATGTGTATGCAGCTTGCGATATGTGTACGCGTTACGTCATAACGTCGTTATCGGCGACTTGATTCAAGCGTCGTACGTCGTCTTATCTGCAGTAGAATAGGCCTCTAGTGTTACTACGCGCGGGCGTAGTAGTGGCGTGTGGGGAAAAAAATTATGTTCGTTTCCCGATGTAACTTTTATGTGACGCACGTTGTTGCGGTTATAATGAGTTACCTGCTGAGAAAACGCATATAGCTCTTAAGTAATTGCATATTTGGTTTTAGTTTTAGGCTTTTCTAATGTTTATTAATAATTTATCATTTCCCCTGGTCTTTTTTTTTTTTAAATTTGTTAGTAACTTGGTAATCTTAGAATTTTATGGAACTGCGCGATGTTATTTTTAAACATTCATAACATCATCCCTTGGTATTGGGACCAAATTATTATTGAAAATTTAATAGGCTGAACCTTGAAAATTGGCGGTTTTATATGATATCATATTTGAAATATACTTGAAATCATTACATTTTTAATTATAGTTCTTTGGAAAAATTTAACTTATCCTGAAAATTTGTATAAAAAAAAAAATTTTTTACATCCTCGCATACTTCTTTTTTTTGTAAGGTTTACGATTATTAATTATTATTTATAATATTTATTTATGTATTATACTTATAAAAAAAAATTATTATAGATATATTTTACGTAGAATTTTTAAAAATTGATTATTAGAATTCCGAAAAAAAATGGAGTAAAATGCAAGTTAAATTGGAAATCGTGTGTTTATTGTTTTGAATTTGGAAAAAAAAATTTTTTTTTCTTTTTAAATTTCGTTATTATATTTGAATTTCAGTCTGAAAAAGGTTCCACGTAAGTTGCTGTAACTATACTAAATTACGGTATGCTAATATCCTTGCGCGCCAGCGTAGGTAATGCGCGTGGGAGAAAAAATTATGTTCGTTGGCCGACGTAGTTTCTAAGTGGCGCATGTTATGACGCTGTCTGTCAAGTGCTGCACTCATTATGTTGACGTTCGTTATTGAAATTAATTAACAGTGTGGTGGTATGCATAATTGCGAGCACTTGTTGATTATTGTGGTATATAGAAAATTTTCGTGGTTCGTTTGGTAGAGACTAAAATAGTTGTGAATAGATATTTTGAAGAGAGAGGAAAAAGGGCAGTTGGTTATGTTTAGTGTTTGTAATAGTGTTTATAGTGATTTTAATTAATAAAACTATATTGAATTGGGATTCTGGGATATTTCTGTGGCGTTATAGTTTGCTTTTTATTACAAGTCTGCAGAGGTGAGTAATATAGTGTTATTATTAATATTCTTTGAGTTTGTTGAACGTATACATAATCATACATTCCTATATACGTATATACATACATGCATTCATACACATACATATATACATACATATATATATATATATATATATATATATATATATATATATATATATATATATATACATACATACATGCAATCGTTCTCCCAATTAAATATTCGATTAATTTATTTTAAGTTTAGTTTCTATCTTAATTATTCGTTCTTTAATTAATATGGTGTTTGTGATTGGTTTGTTTATATCCGAATTTTGGTTTAGATAACGCTATTTGGCTGAGTTCGCGGCGCGTATAGCTGTGTTGTAACCGAATACCGTCACTTGTATATAACCGTTAAATAAATGTTCTACGCTGTGTTACGCGCGCTTGTGCCAAATTACGTTGTCCGCGCGCCCTAGCATTGTCATATATAGCCGACTGTCGTATGTGGCCGGTGTCACTGACTGTTTGTATTGTTATATGTGCGAGCGTTAAGTTACGTCATGAGCATCTTTCGATAAGGTTTAAAGAACATTGAAATCAATTTATTGTTACGGATTTTATAGTAAGGGTTACTAATTTAGCGAGGTTTTAGTCAAACGACAAAAATTAGAAAGAATTTTGATAACGTCAATTACTCAATTTCGGGTAGCAATCCAATTGCTGTTAAATTTGTTACAATTATATAACATAAATAATAATTATGTGCAAAATATTCACTGAAGAGAAATCTATTTGACTCAAATAGATGCTTTTGATTTCCTTTCGCTTAATTAAAACGACAATCGTCATGTCAAAAAAATCATTTATATAAAAAAAAATTGTTGAAAGAGGAAGAGTTATTTTGTTAGAAATGTTAATAAATTTGTTTTAAGATATTTTGGGATAATTCGAATTGAATTTTTCTGCAATAAAATTAAAATCCTTTGGAAAAAAAAAATGATATAGTTACTATAATTAAGAAAATATAATTTAGAATTTTTCTTATTTTTATTTGTATTTAAAAATAGGAACGATATACATATAGTTAAGGATTGATTTGAACTGTTACCGGAAATTAAAAATTGATGAATGCTAATAAATATATTTGTTTTAATATTTATAACATCTAATTCATGTTTTTTCCTGAAAATTTTGCATTAAAATGTGAAGATAGTCAGTAATTATGAGTGTAGGTGTAGTGTCCGTTTTATGTTTCCTTAAAATGTGAAATTTTTAAATGATAATAGGTTGTAAAAAAAATCGTTTTTATAAGCCACATTATATTGTGTTAAGGACAGATGTTATTAATCATGGGTAATTTTACATGACTATGTCCCGAGATCGATCTTGGAATTCTTTTAAGATATATCTTGAAAATTAAATACATTAGATTGATATTAAAAGTTATGCGTGTAAAAAAAAATTTTTATATATTTGTAAAATAACTTTTGACTTTATAATGTTTTACGTTGGAAGATTTAAGAAATGACAAAAAAAAATTGAAAGAAATATTACAGCAATTAAAATCGAAAATGTTGAGTTTGCACCTTTCTTTATAAGTTTATTCGTTTAATAGGTTAATAGGTTTATGGCAGTTCTAATCCGTTTTTATTAAATTCGTATATGATAAGATGTATGTGTTTTTTTTATATGTTACACGTGACCTTAAACTATTTAAAATTGGGTACTTGACTTTATTGGTTACATTAATTCGAGTAAATAAATCAGTGGTTAATGTGTGTACAAGCATTCGCGCGTAACTTCGCTTGGTGGTTATCGTAGGGACTTGATGATGTTATTAAGTTAAGATTATTTATGTTGTTAGAATAAAAAGGATAACTTGAAATTTTTTTTTTTTTTTTTTTTTTTTTTAGGTTGTTCTTCATTATGTCTGCCAACGATCAAAATCGGGAGGTTGTGAACAGTCTGCTTGATGTCATAAAGGTGTATGCCAATCAACCTAGTGTCTCTGCTAGTGATCAAAATCGGACGGTTGTAAACGGACTCCTTGATGCCCTAAGGTTTTATGCTAATCAACCTAGTGTCTCTAGGGTTGAGGAGGCAGTTCGGCCTGAGATGATAAGTGTGGGAGTGCAAGTGGAGTTGACGAGTAAGAGTGTGGGTGGGCAGACGGAAAACATTGGGGTGCAGTGCGGCGTGGGTTTCCGAGAATTAGTGAGTCATGGCGTTCAGTGTGAAGGTGTTTCTGGGGTGAAGGTATTATACCTTAGAGGTGTGGACGGTGAAAACGCTATGAGTGACGACTCAGAGGCTAGTTATAGTGCTGAGACTCATGGGGATAGTGAAATTGATTAGGCTACTAGGGCGCAGGACGACCGTAGATTTTATCGACCTATGGTTTCGCCGGTGTCACCACATAATCCGACAGGGGCCGCATATATGCAGATGTCGGTTCAGGACTCGATGGGAGTGTTGGAGAACATTGTGAATGCCGGTGGTAGTACCGGGGCGGGCAAAAACCAAGAAGGTCCGGCTAAGACTGATGCGGGTCTTCCGTCAGGAGATCCAACGGGTTCGGTGTCGGGTAATAAGGTTCAGCCCAAGGGAAAGGGGAAAAGGAATATAAGGCGTCCGATAATTAAGACGGAAGAGGAGAAGCTGAAAAGAAGAGAGGGTGCTAAAATTAGGATGCGCAGGCACCGTGAGAAGAAGCGTTCGACGAAATCAGAAGTGGATCCACTTAAGTTGGACGATGGGGAGATTCCTAGCGTTCCCAACGTAGGTGTTTGTTCCGAATGCCTGAAGACAATCGTATATTCGGACCCTTCGGTGCGATGCACATGTGGGGTGTTCTCTCATTTAGATTGTGTGACGACTTCTCCTCATCGTTGTAGGGTATGTCATCGAAAAGAAAGTTGATCGGGTAAGATGGTGATTTATTAAGAATTTCCTTTAATGTAATTTTTGGTTGCATGCATTTCATGAATGATAATAAATTTTAAAACGACTTTAACTCGCGCATTTAGACTTTCCGCCTGACCGTTATTTCTGGTTATAATTTATATTAGATTAAGGTGTCGTCCACTTTTGCTGTAGTTTAGTATAGTGTGTTAATTTATTATTTAAGCGTCGCGCGTTTGTTTAAACATTCAATTAGAATAGTAATTAATTTTTTTGGTTTCTTTACCTTCTTGTTATTTTCTTGTTACAGGAAAAGGTCGCCGACGGAAAACCGACCGACCCGGCCGAAAGTCTGCGAGTTGATTGCTTTTGTAAGTTACATTTAAGGTTAGGTTAGTTTATTTGCATTATATAGGTTACTAGGGTTTAGCTTTGATTAATACGTTACTATTGTTTCATACACTGAGAGAAATCTTATAGTAAATACAACTATAGATTGTATCAAAAACCACCATATTGTACCCGCAATTTGACATTGAAATTTTTAAATTCATTTAATTTAAGATTTAATATTAATTTAAATTATATCATTACGATTATATGTTACTTATAAAATTTCGAGTCGTCTACATATGTTACACAACTATATTTCCAATTTGGTAGAAAATTTTGAGGTTGGAAATGAATTTACAGATCATCGACTCGACATTACTATTCGAAATAGTAAAATCTATTATATACATAATAAAATTTATTATATGCGTAGTAAAGTTTATTATTTTTATAACATTAATTCCAACATAAAATATCAAATATTTTTTTTTTTTTTCTTTCATAACAAATTTTACTGTAGCAACTACTAAAGTTATGGTCTATTTTTTCCAGTGTGTTTGTAATTGTTGTTGTAAGATAGCAATGAGTGTAATAAAGCTAAGGTACTCCCTAACATAAATAGACGTGTGTTACCTGGTTACTATCTTCCATATGCTACTATTTAATTTCTCTGACTCCTACCGATCTTATCCTGGTAACTTGCTGAAGCGTCTGACAACAGGAGTTACACGTATTTTCCCTTTCCGAAAGAATTAAAATAAAAAAAAAAACGTTGCAGTATGTTACTTTATTATATTTGTTTTATTAGTATTTTGCTTGCTATTGATGATTATTTAAATTTTTGGTTTATTAATATGAATGAATGGCAATGATTTATATTTTATAATTTTCGATGAAATTTTTATAAAAACTTAAACGGAAAGGATTATTATACTGGTGAACCTTGTTGATTGGGTGTCGAGGTACCTCCAAATTTAGTCCTTCTTTAATTTATTGTACACAATAAAAAAAAAAGGGGTGGCAGTCGTGGGACTGGCCGACAAAAGCTATTCCACTATTTACATATAAACTAGGAAGTGTGACATTTGAAAAACTATAATTATTTTTTTTTTTTTTAATAAAAACTTGTTGCTTTTAATTCGATGTATTACGTATTTAAAAAAAAATATTAATAATATTACAAATTGATAAATTTGTTAATTAAATTCTTTTATTTATTAATTTTTTTTATTATTAATTAATACCAATTAATAGGTAATATAAATTAAAAAAAAACATATTTAGGTATACGTAATTATGATTATAAACAAAGTAACCAAAGAAATATAGACATATATTATATGTAGCGTGAGTGCAAGTGAGAGGGTATAAGGAAACCTCGTTAACATGAAAGAGAAGGAGTACCCGCTTTGTGTTTTCTTTTAACGTTCTAGTATTATATGGATACTTTCCTCAAAATTTTACTATATATATATATATATATATATATATATATATATATATATATATATATATATACACACACAGTACAAGCATCAATGGCAGTACATTTAACACACATCTACTTTAGGTAACGTATATATACACGCATATTCATAAGCGGAATGGGAGAGAGGGAGAGAAAGAAAGAGAAAAGAATATAAGTGGGTTTATGTTGATAGCAGTAATGACACTCTGTGCCGTATTCATACATTAACGTGGGGTGACATTCGTGATCTGTTGATTTTTATACGTTTTAGGCCCTTGCCGTAACCGCGCATAAGAAGCATAGCTTAAAAAAAATTTTTTTTTTTTTAATAATAACGTGATGATTTAGTTTAGGCGTATGTTATACTTTGTGGGGGTAACTCCACGTCCAGGAAGCAGATTGACAGTGATCTTTTGAAGTTTCTATTAGAATGGGTTTGTCTTTCATGGTTACTATTTTCAGGATTGGGTAGTGTAGATATTACGAGGGTACTATGATTAGTGGGGACTTGTTGTAAGGGTTGAACCGTGAGGTAGGTAGTATCGGATATTGTTTCTGCTTGTTTCTTATTATATTCTTGTAGGTATAATTGATTTGGTTTTTCACAACGGTTGGTTTTTTTTGAGCAATTTGAGGTTTGACATTTCCAAACCAAAAAAATTGTGATTGTCACTATTATCAGATTAGTGGTAAAGCCAGCTGCAACAATCGTGTAACTGCGGTTGCGCTCGTGGTGGTTATTAGCTATTTCTCGGAATTTTGACTCCATCTCTTGCAAAGAGATAATATTATTGTTTTGTGTCCATTTTTTTAATTGTGCTGTGGTTTCGGTTTTTAGGGTTCCTGGTAGGGTGAAAAAGGTTGGAGGTTGTTGGAGAGATAATAGTGGGGGTAGGTCGTATGCTATATTAGGGTTGTACATGTAAGTGTCATTTACGTTTATAGTATTTACTCCATAGATAGTTATGTCTTGGTTATGGGCGGTGCATTGGCCGTGTAATGTGAGTAGTCCTGTTTCTTGTAACTGTACGTTTGTACCTGAGTTTCCTTGACATGTGATATGTAAGGGCATCGGTTTCAAAGTTGAGTAAAGCCATTCGTCTGTTGAGTCTAACTTTTTCCAGTAGGGTTTAGGGTCAGTTGTGATTAGTAGATTACAAGTTTTTAGAGATCGCATGGTCGGTTGTGAATATAGTGAATATTCGCAAGTATGCGGGCTTGAGGGAGAGAGTATTGGATATTTTGGTAGGCAAAAATAGGTCTCTTTATTCCTCAAACAATCTTTTACGTAACTGGCGTCGGTGAGAAAATATTTTTGTGAATCGGGAGTAACTACTAGGTTACTGTATTCTGGTTTTATACTTGCGTAACCTGTAAGGTTATTATGAATTTCTTTGGGTATTGGTAAGGTGTGGATTTTATAATTTAGAAATTTTATGTGATCTGTGAGGGGAAAATCTATTATCATGTTCAATCTTCCTTGAATTAGAAAGATGTTCGTTTGAGAAAGTGCCAATAATTTTTCCAGCGTTATTTTGAAATGATCGAGCGGAAGGGTATGGTCGTTATTTTGTTTATTTATTACCGTGAGTAAGGTTTGAAATTGATTTTGACTCAAAATTAAGGGGTGTAGATGTCCATGTGTGGTGCTTTCGATAGTGTTAAGTAAGGTTTTAAGAGAGTCTAAATGGGAATCTAACGATTGTGCGAATTGTGCTGACCAAATTATCATGGACTGAATTGCGAGGCTTTTATTTTCTACTGACTGTACCGTAGAGGCAGTGTTGAGTATATTTAACACGCCATTATGCAATTTGTTAAGTTCTTCTTTGTAGTTGTTAAGGGTTTGATGAATGTGATTAAGGTCCGAACTAATTATATGCGTTTAATTTGCTGCTAGTTTAGAAAGTGATTCTTGACTCTGGTATAGAGTATTTATTTGTTGATTGATTTGTTCTCTGTCTTCCGCGTCCATGGTACCAAACAGTTTTTTGCTTGCCCATCCTATGAATTCTATAGGAGCTCCTCTCTTTGCTAGCGTGGGAGATAAGTTATTTCCTATGGTGGTCGGGGTGGTGGGAACAAGGATGTTAGTAAGTTCGTCGAATCGTGATTGAAGATCGTCAAGTTTCTTTTGGTAGTAAGTAATGGGAATATATTCGTCACATTTGTTTTCGAATACCTTTAAGCAGTCGTTATAAGTTTTCTGTAGTTGGGTCCTTTTTTCAAGAAATTGGATCCCTTAAGTTTTGCAAGTCCAAAATTATGGTTATTCGGCAGTGGTTGCGTATGAGTTTTATTTCGCCTTGAGCCTCATAGAAGATTCCTGGATTTTTCTGTAAGGGTGTGATGCGATAGATTGGTTCTCTAGAATTCGCTACTGACGTGATTGTGGTCCATACTGTAAAGATGTCGATTAAGTAGCTTATAGCCATTTTAATCGTTATCTTGAGCTTGTTTTATTCCCTGCAACATATAAAAATTCCAAACGTAATTAATGTAATTTTACAATTTTTTTTTTTTTTTTTTTTTTTTTTTTTTTTTTTTTTTTTAATTATCCGTAAGCCCTTTTGACTTTATCCATGTGTTTGATTAATCGTTTTCCATTAGTGGATTCGATGAGGACATTATTGGATTTATAGATTTCTCTCACTATGAATCTTCCATTATAAAATCTGTCTAATTTCCCTTTTCGAGGTTCTCTTAGAACAAATACTTCCATTCCTATTTCTAGGTTTTGGGGTCGTGCCTTTTTATCATACTGTTGTTTACTTTTATATTTTGATTGTATGAGATCATCTCTAGCTGTTTCTCTTAAGTCTCTTGAACATCCAATAAGTTCACATAGGTAATCATTGTAGGTTTCTATGTTGAATTCATCGAGTATTATATTTGGAGTTCGTGCGATTCTTCCAAATATTAGCTCAAATGGAGTGCAACCGATGGATGAATGGACTGTGTTGTATTCGAACATGGCAAAAGGGATTATTTTATCCCAATCTTGTTTGCCTGTACGTGCCCTACGTATCCTCGGGTACGTAGATAGTCGGCGAGCATAGCATGACTACGTTCTAGTGAGCCATTGGAAGCAGGATGGAAACTTGTGGTATTTTTAAGTTCGATCTCAAAGATCTTTGACAATTCTTGTAGTAATTGGCTCTTGAAACTCCTATGGTTATCCGACAATATTATTCTTGGTACGCCGAATTGGGCGATGAAATGTCTAGCCAAGGTATCAGCTATAGTTATAGCAGTCAAATTCGGTATAGGAATGGCTATGCAGTATTTTGTAAAAACGCATTGAATGGTTAATATGTGGTTGTTACCAGAAGTAGTAATAGGTAATGGTCCTACTGTGTCTATGGCTATCTTATAAAAAGGTTCAGAGGGTGCATCTGTTATGATCATCAGCTCTCTAGTTCGGATTCGAGTTAACTTTTGTTCTTGACAAACGTCACATTTCCTCACAAATTCTTCTATTTCTTTTTTCATTCCTTTCCAATAATAACGTTCTCTTATTCTTCGGTAAGTTTTTCCCATGCCTCTGTGACCGCCAAATAAACTGGTATAACTCTTAATTAAGATATTTTCTTTTGCTTCTGCTTGTGGCACTTTACAAATGCCCATGCATACTTTCATTGTAATATCTAAATGTTGCAGATATTTTATTAAAAGCAAGAGAAGTTCGTTCTGCGGAAGGTTATTAGTGATTTCACCCCTCCTTGCTATTCTGAAAGACTTCACTTGTTTTTCTACTAGGAATTCTCTTAATGCTTCAAAACATTTTTTTATATTAGATGGTTTTATTTTATCTTTATAACTTTCCGTGACTACTAAGCTGAATATGTATCGTTTCCGAAATTTAGTGACCATTGCTTCTCCAACAGTAGGTTGTGAATTCGCTAAGTGATCTTTGTTTATTGCCTGAATGTCGTATAAAAGTTGATTGTTTTCAGCTACCATCTGCATGTCTGCTGATACAAAATGAACTAGGTTGTCCTTCGTAAATGTCAGGCATTCTCTGGTAGTAAGGACTCTTATTTTCTTATTTTTGTTGAAATGAGGTTGTAATATTTCGTTAGATTCTTTCTCGTTGTAGATACTTGGTGCATGAATATCGTTTCCTTCTTTGTCAGTTAAGGATTCTGGTATTTCAATTGAGCAATTCTCTTCCTGGGTATCAAGATTGTTACTCGTGGATTGTCTTGGTATAGGTTTTGCAGTTTCAGAAACTTCTGGAGTTATCGTAGTCATTATATCAGGTTCAAGTCCTGATTCCTCTAGATTAGGTTCATGTATTATAGGTAATTTACTCCAATCTGACAAGGCCTTAAAATGTGTTGTGAAGGGTGTTGAACGTGCTTTGTTATCTTTAGATTGTGGTTTTAAAGATGTGTTCGTCTTGGAGTTTTTGCACATTTCGGTAGGTTGAGTATTGATATCGAGACGTTTGGGAAGAGGTTCAGATTTTCTCGCTGGAGTTGGTAATTGATTGACATTTTTGTTACTTTCGTTTCCTTCGTCGTCGTCGCTTTGGTTTATAGTTGATAAATGACACAATTCTGACGGCTGATGGAGTCGTGAGGTGAACGGAGTGGAGCGTCCTATGGGACCTCGGATTGGTGAATTATGTGTTAGAGCTACAGGTTCTTTGTACGCTGGGAATGGAGTTGCATTTTCCCTGATTTGGTCTTTTACCCAGGCTGCTGTATCTATCTCCCTTTCTTTTGGGTTTTATTACTTGGTGAATTAGGCAAGGACTTTGTTTCTCTTGTTTCAGGAAATACTCTTCCTTGTCCACCTTTCCACTCTATCGTGCCATCATCACTAGAGTCGCTACATTGATCAATTTCCATTTCTCCTTCCCCCTCGGGCTCTTCGTCGGGATTGCGAAGGTAAGTATTCATGGAGAAATAGGATCCACCGTCAAATTCTTCCAGAAATTGTTTAGTTTCTTTCGGTGTAAATTTGGTTGCTTCTAATTCTTTCGTTATATCTTTATAACTTTCCTGTTCTTCTTCAGTTGCTAAAGATTTCCTCATAGTAGATTGAAAGCGAGGGTTAGGCATTTCATCTTCCGATGAGGAAGACGAATCTATAGATTGACGTTTTTGCCATATTACTGTTTTCGTAGGAAGATAATTTGAGGCCGTGGGTTCGGCCGGTCTGTGCTCATCCACGTTATCTTGCTGTAACGGTAATTCCGAGGTTTTACTTCCTTGATCCATTTCTGATTCTGTTCCAGTATCAGAAGATTCAGCCTCTTTGGTTAAAAGGGAAGGCATAATTGATCGATCCTTCAAGGGTATAGGTATTATTTCTTCTTCTGATATGACTCGAGATTCAAGCTCTGTATTCTCGCTCTCTTGTCTAAGGCTGGGAGTAGTGTTAGATTCCTCTGTATCTGTTGAGGCGGATGTCGGGGCATTAATTATAGGTTCATTCTATTTTCTAAAACGAACCCTTTTTCCTATAATGCTTCCCTGTAAGTCAGCCTAATTACTAGTGCATCCAAGAGGTGGTAACAACGGTGCATTTTTACCTCCTTTCTTACGTCCTCAGGTAGGTTTTGGGTTTCCTTGATCTGAGGTATTTATCTTGGTAGTTGTTGCTGCTTGTCTGGCCAGTGATGCTTTAGTTGGTTTGGGTTCTCCTGCCTTGAGTGGAAAGGCCATAATTTTTAGAGGGTCTGGGATTGATTCTTTATCAGTTATGGATTCGTTATCTGATGAATCCTCGTCCACTCTAACATCCACAGGATTCCTAGAAAGTGCGTCAGCATTGGTGTTTAGACGGCCTGGCTTATATATAAATGTATATTCGTAACCTCTCAGTCTGGCTCTCCAGCGATTAAGCCTACTCATAGGGTCCTTTATGCTTTCTATCCAGGTCAGGGGTTCATGGTCGCCATATACAGTGAAATGTCGACCGTAAAGGTAGTGTTTAAAATAAAGTATTGCAGATATTACTGCAAGACATTCTTGCTCGGTGGTAGAATAATTTTTCTCACTTTTATTAAGAGATCGTGACATATAGGCCACAGGGCGGTCTTGTCCTGGGCTGCCCTGACTAAGGACAGCGCCTAATGCATAATCTGAGGCGTCTACTGTTAAGATAAAAGGTTCGTTAAAATCTGCGTTTATTAAGATGGGAGCTTTACATAAGGCTCGTTTAAGTGTATCAAAACTTTTCTGTTGCTCCTATGTCCATTCGAATTTGTTTCCTTTTTTTAGCAACGTATTTAGTGCTTTTGACTTAAATGCAAAGTCTTTAATAAATCTTCTGTAATACCCTGCCAAACCCAAGAATTGTCGAACATTAGTGATAGATTTGGGTTTGGGAAAATTCTTAACTGCGTTTATTTTCCCTGAATCTGGTTTTATTCCATAACTGCCTATCTTATGCCCCAGATAAGCCACTTCCGGTTTTAGGAATTCGCATTTGTCGATTTGTAATCTTAATCCTGCATCTGATAATCGATTGAAACCCTTTAATATCTTTTGTTTGTGTTCTTTTAGGTCCTTAGCATAAAATTATGTCATCAAGGTAAACAAAAATTTCTGTGCCTTGCATTCCCAGCATCATCTGATCTAGGAGCCTTTGGAAGGTTGGAGGTGCGTTAGAAAGGCCGAACGGCATAACTGTGAATTCGTAATGGCCGTAGGGGGTAGTAAAAGCCGTCTTTTTTCTATCCTCCCGGCAAACTTCGACCTGATGAAAACCGTTGGTCAGATCGAAAACTGAGAAGTATTTTGCTCCGCCCAATTGTTCTAATATTTCGTTGATATTAGGGAGTGGATATGCATCTGGAATGGTCTTCTCATTTGATTTCCGATAATCAATCACTAATCTATAACGTTTGTTCCCTTGGGAATCTGGTTTCTTTGGGACTATCCATAATGATGAGTTATATGGAGAATTTGAATTTTGTATCGAGCCGTCCTGTAAAAGTTTATTTACTTGCTTACGTACTTCCTCGTGTAGGGCTGGTGGATAACGATAGGGTTTGGTGTAGACTGGTATTTCGTCCTTTGTGTTTATTCGGTGTCGTATATAAGTCGTGCGGGACGGCATGTCTCCTGCTAGATAAAACAAATGGGGAAATGTCTCAATAATTTCTCTCATTTGGTTTAGTTCTTCTTTTGAGTGATGGTCACGTGTCATTTTGTTCATGATATACTCTATTCGATCTCGTTTGAGGTCAACGTCGAATTCTTCTTCTTCATCATCGAACATTTCCTCAGATCCATCGAATTCAAAAGGTACTAAGTCTTGAGGTGGTATTTCAATCTCGACTTCATCCTCTCGAGTGTTGATGGCCATTACATAACACGTTCTTGATTTGTTATTCACAGCGGCTTCTCCTAGGAATACCCCAGGAGCCGTATTGACTCTAGGTAAATAGGCTTCACCATTAATTGATTGTTTAGTTGTAGGTATTTTAAGTGCTACCTTGCTACGTGGTGGTAGTCGGTGGATGATGTTGCAGCCTACCTTTTTACCTTGGTGATTAATTTTACTAATGGACTTATTGGGTACTTCGTTTTCAGAAAATTGGAACGGTAGTTCTTGAAGGGCGTTGACTTCTTCAGACTCGCCTTTGGGTCTCAGGTTTTTCTTTTTCTTATTTTCAGCTAATGATGGCTGAAGTTTTTTGCTTGCAGCTTTTGTATTCTTTTTTTCGTCATTGAAATCTAGTCCACACTCCTGATCATATAGTGTGATTTTTCTATCCAAAAACGGTATTGGGTCAATTGGTCTACTTTTTATGACCAGGGCTTTTAGCTCATAATCGACCTTGGCTGCCTCATATTCAAAATATGAGGACCCTAAAATTGCCTCGTGGGCAAGTGGTGAAGTTGACGGTAAAACATGAAACACATGTATTGAACCTAAGATTTCCATGTTCACAGTTCCTACAGTATCTAAGGGTAATGGTGATATTCCTGTTACTGTTATTGCTTCATCTACGTTAATCAGTGTGTCACCTTTGAGAGCATTTCGTTTTACCGCGTTGATATCAGCGGCTGTGTCTAGTATGAAGACACCTTCTTCGTTCTTTAAAGTGGTGACGTTTAATCGTACTGTGGGACACTTTCCTCTGCTCCTTGCACATCGTTGGATTCTTCCGCTCTTATTATATTGATTTGAGCGGGACGAGTAAATTGGGTCTTGTTCGCCGGTACGTCCATTCGGCGAACACTCTGGTAGTTTAAAGAAGCGTTATTGGTGTTAGCATTGGATCTGAAGGGCGAAGTCGGTCTAGATCCATTATTCGTCTTATCACGTGAGTCAACATTCCGTGGTGGGTAATAAGGTCTTGGTTGCAAACTTTGAGAGTTTGGTGGTTCGAATTGTTTGGTGTTAAATGTCTGTTCCGGAGTTAATCCAGGATTCATTGGGTGATAAGCATAAGGGTTATAGTAGTTAGGATACATAGGTGGATAGAATGGAGGAGGATACATAGGAAATTGTTGAGGGCCATAATTATAGAAGTTAGGTGGTATTGAAGAACCAGGAGAGGTAGTTCCTGTAGGAGTTTGTGGTCGAGGATTCTTGAGGATACTTACAGGATGGGGTTCTGTTTTATTTTGCTGTAAATTTGGCCTATAACTTAGATGCGGAGGAGCAATAATGCGGCCTCCCTCTATTGTGGTGTGTGGAAATTCTACGTCATTATGATTATAATAATAAGGTATATTCCTGTTGAATATTTCCGGATCATTTTTGTTTGAAAATCTGGTACCTTTCTTCGTTTCGTCTACTTGATGTATCATTCTGATTTGAGGGCGAATGATGTTAGAAGTTGTTGTGTATTTGTTAAGGTTTTTAGCGACTTCTAAAGCTTCATCTAAAGTTTGGGGGTTGGCTATAATAACAGACGTTCTCCATTCGTCTGGTAGTCCTCTTAAAAAGGCTTCTAATGCTAATACTCGTAGCTGAGGCGTTTGATCGATCCTTCGTTCAGCTTCTCCTAAATCTTCTCTTACTGCAGCTTGAGCAAGGTTTACTAAATAGGTTAGACGGCCATGATATTCCCGTAAGTTTTCGTTTTGACCCATACACGCATTGGCCAGAGTTTGTATATAATAACTGTATGATCTGCTTGGGGCAAATCTACTCTTCGAATGTTCTTTTAATTCGTTTATCGTATTAAAAGTTTGTCCTAATATGGAATGCCGTGCTTTACCCTTCAATTTAGCGAATTATAGATCTTAGAAGTAATCTCTCTTGTGCAGGAGGAATTAATTGTCTTCCATTTTCAATGTCTTGTATAAAATCCTTCAACGGCGGATTCGTGCCGTCGAAATATGGAATATGAACTGTTGCTGCCTGAATAGTGAAACTAGTAGCTAACGAGGTCAGAGCATCATGTGAAGTATTCAGATGTTCTAAAATTTGGATGCTTCTATCCGTTTGTTCTCGTGCTTGGAATTCTGCTAAAGCGTTGTTACGTTCCGTAGCATCTTTTATTTGCATTATTTCTTGTAAAGTAGCCATTTTGTCTAGTTATCAAAATTATTCTCTTTTGGTGTAATATAAATTTAAATTACCTTAATATTGAATCAGTTAACTAATTAAACTCTTATGAATCTAACTACCTAAATGTAGTGCAATCTTTATTAATTTATGGCGTATAGATTAAAATTTTATAAATATATATAACTTGTTACTTCACTGTATGACAATTGTATATGTCGCAAATATAAAGTTTTATAAAGTATTAATTTTATAAAGTATTATTTATTTTTAATTAATCAAGTAATTTATGATTTATAAAGTTTATTTAAGCAAGTGACAAGTCTTACTGGTTCCCCACAAGGGATGCTATTTGTTACGACCGGACTAGGTTCGGTCGTTGAGTTCTTAACAAAAATTATTTATTTTTGCTGGGAACCAGTCTACCGTCCCAGGACTTACCTTGTCCCTTGCTGATGTATTGGTTTTAATAATAACTCGTTGGAATGCTCACACGTATAATTCTTAAGAGGAGGTCGAGTATACCTGTCCTTTTCTAATCAAAGAATTTATGTTTTCACAAAAATTAATAATTGTAGCAAAAAATAAGAAAAAAGCCCCATCTCGTATAATAAAAAGCAAGATTCTCTTTTATAAGGAAAAATTATTTTTATTGCTTCGTTTTTAAGAAAACCTTGAAAAACTGAATCGTCCATCCTAACCTCTATTTTTTAAGTTTTTCAAGGTTTTCTTCGAAACGAATCGATAAAAATAATTTTTCCTCATCGAAGAAAATCTTGTTTTTTATCATACAAGATGGGGCTATCTCCTTATTTTTTGCTACAATTATTAGTTTTTGCAAAAAAATTACTTCTTTGATTAGAAAAGGACAGAGATATACGACCTGCTCTTAAATTGATTTTTCTTGATCTTTATTGATTGTAGAAATTTAAATTGGATCTAATTTTGATCAAAACTTATGTTTCTCAACATTTATTTATCTGTATAATAGTTAACGTAACTTTCACTTGAGCGTAACTGATGGTCACGTTTCCTCAGCTCAACAGAAATCACGTATTCCTGAAGCGTAACCAAAGTGACGCTTAAGAACGTAACCGGAGTGACACTTTAGAGCGTAACCAAAGTGACGCTTAATAGTGTAACCAAAGTGACACTTAATAGCGTAACCAAAATGACGCTTAGGAACGTAACTAAAGTGACACTTAAGAACGTAACCAGAGTGACGCTCAAGAACGTAACGAACGTGACACTTAAGAACGTAACCAAAGTGACGCTTTAGAGCGTAACCAAAGTGACGCTTTAGAGCGTAACCAAAGTGACGCTCAGGAACGTAACCCAAGTGACACTTAAGAACGTAACCAAAGTGACGCTTAGGAACGTAACCCAAGTGACACTTAAGAACGTAACCAAAGTGACGCTTAAGAACGTAACCAACGTGACACTTCAAAGCGTAACCAAAACTTCGAATTTCTGAAATAGATGAAATGAAAATATAACGATAATTACACCCGAAATTCGTATTTAATTAAATGTTATGATCAATGTCTTAATAATAATATTAACAATACTTGTGCATATCCACGAGTTATAAATTTATGAATATTTGTTATGCATACATATATATATATATATATAAACATTTAAGTTATAAAAGAAAAAGGATTATATATATTTTCATAAATTAAATGATTTACAAACTTTATTTTAATTAGTTTTTATTTAATTAAAGATTTTGTCTTATATCTTACTGTTAGGTTCTTATTCTAAATAATAGTCTAACAACAATTATCTTTATTTGTTATGAAGAAAAAAAGTTATATGATCTTATATCAATTTCTAAGTATTAACTAAGATTATTTATATAATTTTACTATCCTTACTTGCTGATTTACGCTTTAATTTCTATTAATTTAATTTATAAATTTCGTTGGTATAAATAACTCACAAAATTAGGAGAGAAAGAGAAGAAATTGACTCCAATTCGATAGTCCTGACGTTTCTATACTCAGACTCCTTAAACTACACGGTGAGAAAGTCCGTGGCAAGAATGATTGGTTCCTCCCTCAATTGCTTGAACACAGGTTATATTCTGGTCAGCGGCACAATTGTCTCTCAAGATATTTTATTTATAGAATTTGTGTTGAACGTATTTTCCTTTTTCTTTCAAGGTAAAGTTCCACAGATTTTGATATCACACAAGATTAATTATCTTAATATTATTAATGAATTAGGCTTCTAGGCTAATTATTAATATGGTTTAAATTTCCAAACCTTAAAAATTTATAACTTATTTTTCTAACACTGATTCTAATTACTCAGTGGACCAGCAGAGCCGACTATTGCGGGTGCTGTCTTATTATGACAAAAGGCGACTTGCTAGACCTCCAGGTTGTTTTTATAACCTTGTGTCCGGGCAATTGGAGATGGATCGTCCAATCAAACTTCGACGTGTATTCGAATTCATCAAGAAAATCGTCAAGAAGTTCATTAGCCTGCTTGCTAATGAAATTCCCAATTTATTTCCTTCTCTGTCTCTCCTTCACACTTTCGTACAATTTGAGGGTTTTCGCAATAAAAATGTTGATAAGTGCTGACTCGGTACATCACATGGAACTGATTTTGAATTAAAGCTTTGAAATAGTTGAAACTTAATTTTTTTTATAATTTACTATCGTTGTTTTAAAAATAAAAAAAATGTTTTAATATTTTCTAATTAAATTTAAGGGTAGTTCCATGGGATGTAACAAATCAATTGATTTTGATTTTTCAGAGTGCATTTGAAAGCTTTAACAGTTTGTTATATGTAAAAAAATCAGCACCCATCTGAAAGCATTATTTTATTTGCAATGAAGTTTTGAAATTTTTGCGTTTTTTTGCGGGACGCTTACTTGTTAAATTATTGTGAAGCAATGAACAAACCGATTCTAATGAAAGTTTTTTCGCAATTGCTGTCGTTTTTCTAACATAAAAAATTAAATTTTCTATTTCAAAAGTTCAATATTTTATGTAAAATTTTAGCATTCAATTTTGATTTCCTCTTACATTTTTCTTTGAAATGTATATTGAAGGAGCTATAAATAAAAAAAAGATGAAAAAAATCGTATTTTTCGAGATATTTTCACTATTTGTTTAAAAGCGAATGTAGCACAACTTTTTCAAATGGCGCAGATCGAAATTATCATATCTATCATAATTTTGGAAACATTTAAGCAAAAATTAGCGACTATATACGAAACATCCAAACCAAAACAGATCCCGCCTGGACTATAAAGAAAATATTATAGAAGATGTTCCTGATATAATCACCAATGATGATATTACAGATATCATGATTGATAAGAGCACTTCAATTGCACTACAAAATATCGTAGGATCTCCATATGATTCTGGAGATGAATCTGTGGAAGATGACGATAAAGGAGAAAATGAAGTTGAAAAAGAACAAATAAATTTAATTGTTCCGGCTGAGGCATCAAGAGCCAAAAAAAGAAAAATGTAAATTTTTTATATAAAATTTCTGAAAATAACAGAATTTTTATATTTAATAAAAAAAGTAATAAATATACACTCTTGACTTATAACTTATTTATTCAAAATTAATATGATTTACTAATATAATTTATATTAATATACAGTTACTTCTTTTTGTTGACGACGTATCTTTTTTCTCAAAGAATAAGAATATTCAAATACTACTAACTGTTTTTCGATTAATTTAATATATTACACCTTACTAATTAATAAAAAAACAGCACTAAGTGAAGCACGTTTTTATAATTTGATACTTAATTTATTATTAATGAAAAGAAACGGGCTCACTATTTTCTGCACAGTATCCCTTTAATAACAGGTACATAAATTTCTATTTTTAAAAATTATAGGAAAGCTAATGAGGAATGTAAGAAATAAATACACACATCAGTTTAACTGGATAGTTTTCGAAATTATAGTGAGGTTCAAAGTTATTTTACTGTTCATGGAAGTTGAGTAAATAAAAATTGAAAAATCAAAAAAAATTGTTTTTATTGCTAAAATTGTTTAAATAATTAACAAAAATGCCCTTAAAATCATTTCTAAATCGATATGTGGACAGGGAAAAAATATTATTAAAAATTAGTTAAAAGTTGCAAAAAAATTTTTTTTGTTTATTTATACTTGTTAAATAAATTTTTTGGGGGCAATGACTATGGTAAATGTTAATATTTTCGGAAGCTCCCCGAGATTAAAAAAAAATGAAGACTTTATGTTGATTAATTCGCGAGATACATAAAATTTTTCCCCATAGATTACTTTTAACCTTTAGACTCAATTTTGTTGTCTATTATTAAAAATTAGTTAAAAGTTGCAAAGAAATTTTTTTTGTTTATTTATACTTGTTAAATAAATTTTTTGGGGGCAATGACTATGGTAAATGTTAATATTTTCGGAAGCTCCCCGAAATTAAAAAAAAAATGAAGACTTTATGTTGATTAATTTGCGAGATACATAAAATTTTTCCCCATAGATTACTTTTAACCTTTAGACTCAATTTTGTTGTCACATAGCTTTCTACTTTTCCCGATTTTAACTTCCGTTTTCATAGTAATTTCAAAATTTAATTAAACAATATAACTGAACAATCAACGTCCCGCAATATTTTTTTAATATTACAACTAATAACGCGTTTTTTTGTTGTTGTTGCGTTTCTTAATTTGCATAATTAAAGTCATGGCGATTTAAAAAGAAAAAAAAAATTATCTAGGCTTCTAGAGCGCTTATAGAGTTGTTTAACCTCTCAAAATTTGAGGAAAAATACCACCTATACAACGAACTTACTTTCATTTATTTACGACAAATATTTTAATTGCAATTCAAAAGTTAATTAGCAAAAAACGATTTTTTTTAAATCGCGATTTTAAACAATTAAATTTAAAAAAATCGATTATCTACCAATTGTACAGTAAAGTAGAGATGTTGAACTTTTAAAATCACTTTGATGTATCCTCGTACGATGCATAGTGGCTTGGGAATAATCACGCCAATATGACCTATTCCTAATAAACGATTTAAATTATGTAAAAACTATTGAATATTTGTACTTGAAATTTTTACTGTGAATTTACTATCATCAGAGCTTGACTGTTACCAATTATTAAGTCCCTAGTTATTTTTCTAACGGAATAATAAACAAACGATAAAATGGCCATTTTTGGCGATTTTTCGCGATTTGCGAATAAACAAATAAAGATAATCAAATTATACCGGAATAAATTTTGTTGGTCTATTAAATATCTACAAGGTTCACTCAAAACATTTTTCTTTACAATTGATAGTTTTTTCTCTATGGTCAATCAAGTGCTTTTTCATTCATTAATTTGTTAGTAAAAATAATTTCCCACAATAGGATTTTGGCTCATTCAACGGATTATAATATTCCTGATGATCTACCCTACGAAAATTCGTTTAAAAACCCTGGGTTACAATTTTTTTGATTGAAAATCTAATTTGACCGGCCTAATGATTTAAGGTGCAAAATTCGTAAAAATCACTGTTTTTTAAGGTAGTTTAGAATCGTTTGCGATTCAGTATATGAAAATTATACGATTTTTAGTTGTTTCGAAGACGATTAATTTCCCACATAGCACCAAAGCTTCCAGGAAGCTTTCAGGAAGCTTCCATAAAAGGTTCGGGAACTTCCAGGAAGCTTCCATGTAAGCTTCCTGGAAGCGTAAAATGTCCCACACACTTTTCATTCAGAAAGATTCAATGGAAGCTTCCAGGATGCTTCCGTGGAAGAAATCAGTAAGCTTCCATGGTAGCTAGCATAAAGGTCTTTTTGAATCTTACAAGAAGTTTTCAAGGAAGATTGCCGTAAGGTTCCAAAAGTACTTCATGGGAGCTTCCACAGAATAATGCAAAAAGCTTACATGCAAGTTTCCGTGAAAGCTTCAATTAAAGCTTTCTGGAAGCGTAAAATGTCCCGCGCACTTTTTTTTCAGAAAGATTCAATGGGAGATTCCAGGAAGCTTCCATGGAAGAAATCAGTAAGCTTCCATGGAAGCTAGTATAAAAGCCTTTTGAATCTTACAAGAAGCTTTTGAGGAAGATTGCCGCAAGGTTCCAAAAGTACTTCATGGAAGCTTCTACGGGATAATGCAAAAAGCTTACATGCGAGCTTTCGTGAAAGCTTCAACCAAAACTTCCTGGAAGCGTAAAATGTTCCGCGCACTTTTCTTTCAGAAAGATTCAATGAAAGATTCCAGGAAGCTACCATGGAAGAAATCAGTAAGCTTCCATGGAAGCTAGAATAAAAGCCTTTAGAATCTTACAAGAAGCTTTCAAGGAGGATTGCCGTAAGGTTCTAAAAATACTTCATGGAAGCTTCCATAAAAAAATGCTAGAAGCTTCCAGGATGATTCCAGTGTGAGGTTTCCGGAGGCTTTGGGGAAGTCAACAATTCAAATATGATTTGGTTAATTTTATCCTTTTTCACCGTTCGAAAGGTATTGTTTTACGATTCTGTTCAACATTCTATTTTTCATTTTATATTTTATAAATATTTGCTGTGCAAAACACATATTTACTTACAACATACTATTTTATATACTATTATATCATATTTATACTTTAATACATATTCACATATATTAGGATTTACGTATAATTATAAAGACGCATTTACATTTCTAGGGCAGGCGCTCTGGGTACATACTCAAAACCGCCTTATATAGTAAGTGTGGTATCATCTCACCACTTAGGGAGAAAACGCCTATTTAACGCGTATCCCCCTGTAGGCGAAACTGCATATCGAAGGTGAAGGACTTGTATGATATCTGTCGGTAGTTGAATTCCCGACTAAACATAATTTTTCTTTTTTATAAATTATGTTGCACATGTATATATTTCACTATTTTGTTTAATTTAAATATTTTTTATGTATACAGATAAATGTATATGTACATGTACCTACGTATTATTCACACACAAACATTTTCATGCTATCTGAAGTCGAAAAATTCATTTTATATAGATTTTAAAATAAATTTATTTTAAAAAACTTGAATAAATAATACAATTCTCTTTCTTAAAACTTTATTCAATTAAAGACTTTTCTTTAAAAAAGCAACAAAATGTTTTGTGTGCTTATTTACTAACTTAAGGCGACTACGGAAGTTCGGTTCGATTTCATTTTGTAGTTTACAAATTACTCTTTCAGTTTCTAAAATTTTTTGAATTTTTTAATTTTTCACCATTTATTATAATCCGTAGAATGGTGGAAAATTAAAAAATCTGAATAATTTTACATATTGAAAGAGTAATTTGTAAACTCAAAAATAAAACATAACCTAAAATCCGAAGTCGCCTTAAATTGATATTAAAAGAAATTTTTTATTCAAAGTTATACAATTATAGAAACTTTTAATCATTTAATTTGTAATCTGTTTTATTCGTATTCATATAATAATCCGATATTAATTTTTAATATTAAAAAGAATATCTTTATACATTAATTTAACAAAAAATATTATACTTTTAATTTATAAAATTAATGGGGGATTATTATATAAATACGGAAAAAGCAGATTACAAATTGAATTAATTAATTTTTATAATTATGAAACTTTGGGTAAAAATTTTTTATTACTATTAATTTTTAGTTAGTAAAAGAACACAAAATATGCTTTTTGAGGAAAAATCTTTTATTTGATAGAAGTCATGTATTCAAAACATTGTAAAGATATTTAGACTTTGTAATTAATTTATTTAATTTATAAAATTTTATTAAATTAATGACTTCCTCTTTAAAAAAAACATTTGTTTGTCTTCTTTTTTATTAAATAAAATCAATAATAATAATAATTCTTTATCGAAAGTTCTACACAATTATAAAAAATTTTTAATCATTCAAAATGTAATATGTTTTACTTCATATTTAAATAATCTACCATGAATTTTGCAAATTAAAAAGAATATGAGACATTAATTTAATAGAAAAAAAGACAATATTTTTGATCTATAAAATTAAATTAATGTAAGGCAGACACTACACCTGTACTTATAAATATTGCCTGAATTTTCATTTTATTGTAAAATTTTAGAAAAAAAATGCATTAGCCTATAGTATGTACCATGAAGATTATTCTATGAATTTTTTAAATAAATTCATTCATTAGTTATTCAAAATGTTGAAGTCCAATGATATGTATAAAAATTATTCGATTTTGTACCAGGAATACAAAATTCCTATAAACAAAGAAATAGATTTATTTAAAAATTCAACTGAATAATTTTCATGATATTTACTACAAACTAATGTATTTTTTTTTTAATCTTTGCAATAACTTTCCGTGAACATCAATATATCCTTCCTGTAATATTCTGTGAAAGGCTGCAAAAAGTTTGAATAGAATTTTCCGCTAAATTTTACTGCAAGCTTCCTGCAAAATGTAAAGTAATCTTCCAAATAACATTTGGATATAACTTTTCGGAAGCTTACTGGAAGCTATCTTGTAATATTCCATTTGGCCCTCATGGAATATTACATGTAAACTTCCCCGAACCTTCCGTGAGGCTTACATAAAAGATTCCAATGAAATCTTCCTGAAACTTTTATTCAGCTTCCAAAAAGATTACAGGAAATCTCCCTGATAAATTACTGGTAACCCTTCGTAAACAATAAAATATTTTTCCTATAACATTCCACGGAAGGCTGCAGGAAGTTTGAATGGAATCTTGCACAAAATATTACCGGAAGCTTCCTGCAAGATCTAATATAATCTTCCGAATAACGTTTCTATAATATTGCATGTAATCTTTCAGAAAGCTTACTGGAAGCTATTTTGTAATTTTTTATTTAGCCCTCATGGAATATTACATGTTAGCTTCTCTGAACCTTCCGTAAAGCTTATATGAAAGATTTCAATGGAAGCTTCCCGAAACTTTCATTTAGCTTTTGAAAAGCTTACAGAAAATCTTCCTGATAAGTTACTGGTAACCTTTCGTAAACAATAAAATATTTTTCCTATAACATTCCACGGGAGGCTGCAGGAAGTTTGAATGGAATCTTGCACAAAATATTACCGGAAGCTTCCTGCAAGATATAATGTAATCTTCCGAATAATGTTTCTAAAATATTGCATGTAATCTTTCAGAAAGCTTACTGGAAGCTATTTTGTAATGTTTCATTTCGCCCTCATGGAATATTACATGTTAGCTTCTCTGAACCTTCCGTAAAGCTTACATGAAAGATTCCAATGGAAGCTTCCCGAAACTTTCATTTAGCTTTCGAGAAGCTTACAGGGAATCTTCCTGACAAGTTACTGGTAACCTTCTGTAAACATCGAAATATTTTTCTTGTAACATGCCGTGGAAGGCTGCAGGAAGTTTGAATGGAATCTTTCACAAAATATTACTCGAAGCTTCCTGCAAGACATAATGTAATCTTCCGAATAACGCTTCTGTAGTGTTACATGTAATCTTTCTGGAAGCTTACTGGAAGCTATTTTGTAATGTTACATTTAGCTCTCATGGAATATCAAATGTTAGCTTTCCTGAACCTTTCGTAAAGCTTATATGAAAGATTCCAATAGAAGCTTCCCGAAACTTTTATTTAGCTTTCGGGAAGCTTACAAGGAATCTTCCTGACAAGTTACTTGTAACCTCCCGTGAACATTGAAATATTCTTCCTATAACATTCCGTTGAAAGCTGCAGGAAGTTTGAATGGAATCTTCCACAAAATATTACTGGAAGCTTCTTGCAAGATATATTGCAATCTCTCAAATAACGTTTCTGTAATATTGCATGTAATCTTTTTGGAAGCTTACTGGAAGCTATTTTGTAATGTTCCATTTATCCCTCATGGAATATCACATGTAAGCTTCCCTGAACCTTCCGTGAACCTTACATGAAAGATTCCAATGGAAGCTTCTTGAAACTTTCATTTAGCTTCCGGGAAGCTCACTAGAAGCTTACATTAGAATTATTCTCGAATCTTTCGATGGAAGCTTCCCGAATCTTTCGTGCTATGTGGGTTGAGACGTCATTGATCAAAATCGGTGAATAACTTTTATAAATAATGATAAACAAATATCGAAAATCGCGAAATTCTCAAATATTTGTCATTTGATAAAAAAAGGATGTACATGTTTGTAATTTAACAAAAATGTGCCTCTTATTATCTTCAAGTTACCATAAAAATTTTATCAAAAATATTAATTATTCTATAAGATATTCTATTCGTTTATTAAAAAGAGGTCAAATGTACGTTAAAAATTTCACCCAAAAACGTCATGGTTGAGACTCTATGATAATTATGGCTGATTCCATTCAGATTCATGCAGGCCACTGATCGAATTTTTTTTTTCTTCTAAGTAATAAAAATACCTTCTATTATGTATATAATGATAAAATTTACCTCATAGAACGCTCAAATTTTTTTTTTTTACTACATCAGTTTTAGTGTTGGATGTAAAAACAAAAATTGAAAATGAACCTCTACTTTTAAATGACTATAGCTCCGTCAATTTTCAACCTTTTTGGACGTTCTTTTAACGAAAGTGTGCGAAATTCGGTCTAGTTTTAAATGCGATCTCGATTTTTGTAATACAATTTGATCTCGCTGAGTTATTTACGAAAAACCGAAAAAAGCGATTTTTTTCAAACACGATTTTCTCAAAAACTATATTTTTTTTTTTTTTTTAATTTTTATATGTTTTTAAACATAAAAAATACTAATTTTTAGGGTAGGTGAGAATATGCGATTTTGCCTAATTTTTTTTTAACAGATTTTTAAACGTTTTTTTTATATTTTCGATTTTAAAACATTGATACCATGGCGCATCGTACTATTTTTCCAACTTTACGTGTTCTTACAACTATTTTTATGCTTTTATTTATTAATATATCAAAAATATCAACAATAATCTTTAAAATAAACCCCGGATCAAATATTTTGATCAATTAGAACAAAAGTTATGATGATTTAAAGTTTAAAAAAAAATGCTGAAACTTTAAATAAATATGATATTTACAGATGCTTTGAATAATTATAAAAAAGAGAATAAACAAGACATTGCAGATTTTATTCAGAGAAATCAAATTTACTGAATAAAACTAGCACAATTGAAAATTTCTTAATAGAGTTAAGAGAGCGTGCTCTCACTGTAAGAGCTCATAAATTGGTCAAAGAAATTCAACGTATAGCAATTAAAGAGGTTAAACTTTTAGCGAAAAATAATGACTTTCAATTAGTTATTCATGTCGATTTTGCAGAAAATTGGACAGTTCTGCTTCAGAATGAAATTCAAAGCTATCATTAGAGTAAAAACCAAATATCAATATTTACGTCAGTACGCTATTTTGGAAATGATAAGACAGTCAGTTATGTCACCGTCTCTGACGATATTAAACATGACCTAATGACTATAAATTTAAATATCGACAACTTAAAACAAAAACATATTGCGCAAGATCTTGATGAAATCATAACCATTTCTGATGGAGCTGCCAGTCATTTTAAAAATAGATATCAATTCTATGAGCTTCAAAACTCAAAAGTAAACAGAAAATGGCTTTTTTCTGCAACAGGTCATGGCAAAGGCGCTTGTGATGGTATTGGTGGTTTAGTTATACATTATGCTACCACGCATAATCTGTCCAAGAAGAATGCAGATTTTATTAGAAACGCTGAAAATTGCGCCACTCACGTATCAAAATATACTCCGTCGATTAACATTCTTGTTATCCGCAAGGATGAGTTAGAAGTTTTTCGACAGACAAAAAAAATGGAATAGTTAGGAAATGCAAAAGGAATTAAAGGTATTCAAAAGATTCACTGTAGAAAAAGTAAACGAAACCAAATCTACACTGCCAAAACTTCGAGACATGAATGGCAAGAAGTAAATTGAAAGGTTTTATTCGAATTCAGATTTTTTTATTCACATTAGTTCTCAATTCATTAGTGTTCATTTCTTAATTGTATCGCATATTATTTGTTCATTGGGAATGACCAAATAATATATTTTAGTATTTAAAAAATTCACCTTTTCAAAATTCAAAATTCAAATTCAAAATTTAAAATTCAAAATTCAAAGTAAATATATTTATTTAAAGTTTCAGCATTTTTTTTAAACTTTAAATCGTCATAACTTTTGTTCTAATTGATCAAAATATTCGATCCGGGGTTTATTTTAAAGATTATTGTTGATATTTTTGATATATTAATAAATAAAAGCATAAAAATAGTTGTAGAAAGTATGAAAAATAGTACGATGCGCCATGGTATCAATGTTTTAAAATCGAAAATATAAAAAAAACGTTTAAAAATCTGTTAAAAAAAATAAGGAAAAATCGCATATTCTCAACCACCCTCAAAGTTAGTATTTTTTATGTATAAAATCATATAAAAATTTCAAAAAAAAAAAAATATAGTTTTTGAGAAAATCGTGTTGGAAAAAAATCGCTTTTTTCGGTTTTTCGTAAATAACTCAGTGAGATTAAATTGTATTACAAAAATCGAGATTGCATTTAAAACTAGACAAAATTCTGCACATTTTCGTTAAAAGAACGCTCAAAAAGGTTAAAAATTGACGGAGCTATAGTCATTTAAAAGTAGAGGTTCATTTTCAATTTTTGAATTTTCGTTTTTATATCCAACACTAGAATTGCTGTAGTAAAAAAAAAAATTTTTTTTGGGCGTTCTACGAGGTAAATTTTATCTTTATATACATAATAGAAGGTATTTTTATTACTTAGAAGAAAAAAAAAATTCGATCAGTGACGGCCTGCATGAATCTGAATGGAATCAGCCAGTTAATACAGTTTTCGCTTCCTGCTAATTAAATCTTGCTTTTCGGTCTTTGAAATAATGTAAAATACCTACATAAGTCTTCGAAATTTGTTATTCTTGATCTGCAATTTTTAAAATAATCATATTTTACGGGCTTTCGTTTGAATTATTTAAAACTATAATATAGATATGAAAATTTCTGAAAATTTGGAAAACTGTAATGTCATTAACAATGCACAAATGATATACCCTTCCAGATGATTTGGAAATCACTTTTTTTAATGTTTTTCCTTTTTAAAAATTGTTTCTAAGAGATCACATTTTTAATACATTCATGTCTTTATGTCTGATCCATTATTTCTACACATGTACGTATAATGATTTTAATATATGAAGTTTTTCGATAATTATTTAAATATTACTGACTTTTTTTTCCGTCGAGAACTTTTCCATATTCGCTTACAACTATATCAATCCTCATTGTTTCTATAGTGCTAACCAGAGATAGGTTGGAACCTAATGAATCCAACGAAGACACACTATTATCATTTCCTGAACTAATAGCAGAAAGCATTTGCTGAGGCATGACTGATAATGATGAAAGTAGTGGTTCAAAGATCAGATGTGCATCCAATAACTTTAATGAATCTTTCATTGTGTAAAGAAATGTACCACTTTGAATATCGGAATCTTCCGTATCTTCTGTTGTCATGGTGTTTATTTTTGAATCCTGCATAAGAAGATAAATATTTTTTTAATAGTAATAAAATAAATTTATTAATTATACATAACAAATAAAGACAAGTATAAAAACAATAACGGTTTCATAAAATACAATATGCAATTGAATATTTAATAATATAGAATAGTTGCAAAATACCTTTAAATAAGTTGTAATTCAATACGGAATATTTGTATTCAAACGCTTGAAGTATTGTAATACTAGCCGGAAAAGAGTTTGGAAAATATGATTTTAGTACGAAAAACATGAAATTATTTATGGTTCAGTATCTAGATTCGACAGTGCTTTAATAATTTGTGAAAATTATTCTTACCCCGTCTCTCATAAAGCAATCTATTTTTTCATGAAAATGATTAATAATTAACAATGCACAACTTATCAAAAAATATTGACAGAAATGTTCAAGAACAGTGAGAGTTATCTATCTGTAACAATAACCATCACCTTGAGATTATTTTTTCAAGTAGCAATTTGTCTCTAAATAACCTTGAAATTGTAAGTGAAATTAGAATAACTATTTAAAGTCTTAATTAATAAAAAAATTGATTGAGAAACATAAATATAAATATGTATAAAAAGAGATAAAAAATAGGTAACATAGACTGTATTAAAATTAAAATCTAGATAGAAAATAGATCAATGTAGCTAAAGAGGTTTGTGAGCTGCAGGAGCAGCGAGTGACTCCTAATATATATATATATATATATATATATATAAATATATACACACGGTGACCCATTTTAATCGCCACACCCAGATTTTTCGGATCCTAAGACAGATAGGAAAAAGTTGTGGGGGACAAAGGGGGCCAAACGATGGTTCTAACAGCTTTGACCTTGAACTTGACCTTCAAGGTTATTTCAAGGTTGAGTGGTTTTTTTTTAAATAGGAACACCTATTTTTGACCCCGGATTCGGAATGAGCGGGAAATTTTACGTTCAAAATCATATTGACACATTTTTTTCAAGGTTATTTTAAGGTCAAATAAAGGTCGAACTCCGAAAAATCCATTTTAAGTCATTTTTTACGAGTCACAGGCTTAAGTAGTTCAAACTGATCGCAGGTTCAATAGGGGAACCCACACACCCAGAACTTTCACATCCTAGTAAACAAATATCACAATTACACATCCGAACCCCATGCTCTTCATAGCCTTATATGCTAAACTGTTACACCAGACATCCATCTGTCCCACACATCTCTACCCCATGTATGATGTTTGTTTAACGAAAATTTCAAGATCATTAAAGCTTCTATTGTAAATGTGTCAACCCTACGTTTAGCACTACCCAGAAACAACGACGTGGACGTAGTAAGGATTGTTTCCTTTGGGGTGCTTGATTAAAGTGAATCCCCTTGCCTCTCACTGTTCGGGGTGCTTGATTCATATGAGTCCCTCCGCCCCTCACCTTGGAATACCGATTTCCGATTGTCGCACCACGATAATGACTTCAGCTTTCTCCTAAAAGTAACGTCGTGTTATCAATCTTGTTAAGCAGATAGAGCCAGCCATTAATTCCCATTAAATTTAAATAGTAAAATGGTATAAAAAATATTAATAATTATAATATTCGCCCGTATGTATATACGGTCGCGACTAAAAAAGAAAAACGTTTGTCACACTTTATTAACTGTAAATTTTATCATATAGTGATAATCAAAATATCATGGGTATTTGATTCAATAAAACATTAATTCTACTTCGAATTGCATATAAATTTTGCCGTTCAAACTTGAAAAATACTAATATTGACAATGTAATCATTAAAGACACACACATAAAGAAATTATGTTCCGTCAAAGGTTCTTTTAATAATATCTGAACTGTTGACCAATTTTAAGATTTTTCGCCTATTTTCAATACTAAGCTTCATTTTTAATTGTTTAATTCTAAAAAAATTGGTTCGATGCTTTTTGTACAAAACAGAAATGTTGTATCTTTATTCTTTTGAAAGTTATTGGTAAATTAAAGATATGAGCTGTAAAAAAAATGTGATTGTTTGAAAAGAAAAGTCATAACTTTCGAAAGAATAAAGATACAACATTTCTTTTTCGTACAAAAAGCGTCAAAGCTATTTTTTTAGAATCAAACTATTAAAAATAAAGCTTAAGAGGAGGTCGAGTATATCTGTCCTTTTCTAATCAAAGAATTGATTTTTTCACAAAAATTAATAATTGTAGCAAAAAATAAGAAGAAAGCCCCATCTCGTATAATAAAAAACAAGATTCTCTTTTATGAGGAAAAATTATTTTTATCGCTTCGTTTTTAAGAAAACCTTGAAAAACTGAATTATCCATCCTAGCCTCTATTTTTTAAGTTTTTCAAGGTTTTCTTCAAAATGAATCGATAAAAATAATTTTTCCTCATCAAAGAAAATCTTGCTTTTTATTATACGAGATGGGGCTATCTCCTTATTTTTTGCTACAATTATTAGTTTTTGCAAAAAAATTAATTCTTTGATTAGAAAAGGACAGAGATATACGACCTGCTCTTAATATTAAAAATGTACGGAAGATATTAAAATCGGTCAGCAGTTCAGATATTATTAAAAGAATCTTTGACGGAACAGAAATTATTTGTAGATGTGCCTTTAATGATTACATTATCAATATTAGTATTTCTCAAGTTTAAACGGCAATAATTCACAATATTCAAAATAAAAGCAAGTTTTAGTATTATATGCAGTTCAAATTAGAAATAATTTAATGATTATTACTTTATTATAAAATTTACAATTACAAAAGTGTGACAATCGGAGTACTTTTGGCGGATACACTTAGTCAGATAAAGTTACCGTAATTTAGGAACATTTTTCTTTTTTGGTCGCGACTGTATACGGGCAAATATTATAATTATTAACATTTTTTATACCATTTCACTATTCTAATTTAATAGTAATTAATAGCTGGCTCTGAAATGGCTGACTATCCGCCCAACGAGATCGTTGACATGATGTTGGCTTTAGGAGAAGGCCGAAGTAATTATCGTGCACAGATAAGCGCTCGTTAAGTCGGAAGGGAAATCGGTATTCCAAAAAGTACATTTTTAAGAATTATGAAGGTGCTTAGATATCGTGCGTATCATATTACTCTGATCCAAGAGCTACAGTTTGCTCATTTTCAAGAGCGTATTGAGTTTTGCCAATGGGCTTTAAAAATGATAGAAAATGATCCAGACTTTTTTAAATTTGTTCTTTTTTCTGGTAAGGCAAAATTTTAAAGTGATGGGGAATTCAATAGACATAATTGTCATTACTGGTCTGATGTTAATCCTCATTGGGTCAGAACTGTAAACCATCAAAGACGTTGGAGTATTATGGTATAGTGTGGGATTATTAATGGATATTTGATTGGCCCTTATTTTTTCGAAGAAAATGTTAATCAGCACACATACTTAACGCTAATAAGAGATGAACTACCTGTATTGATGGAAGATTTTGACTCAGAAACGCGACGAAGAATGTGGCTCTCAGCAGGACGGCGCAGCACCACATTTCGCTCAAATTGTCAGGACCTTTCTGAATGAGCAGTATGATAACAGATGGATTGGTCGAGGTGGTCCGGTTGAATGGCCTGCTTGCTGAGCCGATCTTACATCACCAGATTTTTACTTATGGAGGTACTTAAAAAATACCGTTTTTAAGGAAAGGCCCAACACAAGAGTAGACACGATGCATGCGCTGCCATTCCAAGGCAAACTTTGCTAAAGACCGTTCGCGACTTCCAAAAGCGCTTGACTAAGTGCCTGGAAGCAAATGGTCGTAATTTCGAAAATTTGCTTCGAGGTTAGATAAACACATAAGTGAGAGGCGAAGAGACTCACATGAATCAAGCACCCTGAACAGTGAGAGGCAAGGGGACTCACTTTAATCAAGCACCCCGAACAGTGAAAGGCAAGGGGACTCACTTAAATCAAGCACCCCGAATAGTGAGAGGCAAGGGGACTCATATGAATCAAGCACCCCAAACAGTGAGAGGCACGGGGACTCACTTTAATCAAGCACCCCAAAGGAAACAATCCTTACTACGTCCACGTCGTTATTTCTGGGTAGCGCTAAACGTAGGGTTGACACATTTACAACAGAAGTTTTAATGATCTTAAAGTTTCCGTTAAACAAACATCATACATGGGTTAGAGATGTGTGGGACTGATGGATGTCTGGTGTAACAGTTTAGCATGTGAGGCTATGAAGAGCATGGGGTTCGGATGTGCAAGTTTGATATTTGTTTACTAAGATGTGAAAGTTCTGGGTGTGTGCGTTCCCCTATTAAACCTACGATCAGTTTGAACCACTTAAGCCTGTGACTCATAAAAAATGTCTTAAAATGGATTTTTCGGAGTTCGACCTTCATTTGACCTTGAAATTACCTTGAAAAAAATGTTTCAATATGATTTTGAACGTAAAATACCCCGCTCTTTCCGAATCCAGGGTCAAAAATAGGTGTTCCTATTAAAAAAAAACCACTTAACTTTGAAATAACCTTGAAGGTCAAGTTCAAGGTCAAAGCTGTTAGGACTATTGTTTGGCCCCTTTCATTCTCTACAACTTTTGTTCAAACCATTTTTTCCTATCTGTCTTAGGATTTGAAAAATCCGGGTGTAGCGATTAAAATGGGTCACCGTGTATATCCCTATATTATAAAATTATATTTAAAAAAACTCAGTCGCAAACGTTCCATTGACCACTCATATCCCCTCCCCCAATATCCCATCCAAATCTCCTCCCCCGATCCCATCCATATCTTCCCCATTTTCCATCCACTTATTTAATAGCATAAATTTACTTCATTTTATGCATAAATTTTATAAAAAGATGTTATCCACTCATCTCCCTTCCATATCCCATCCATATCTCCCCAAATCCCATCCATATCGCCTCCATAGACCGCCCAATATTCCATCCACATCCCATCTATATCTCCCCCCATAATCCCACCCAATGTACTCCCCATTGAAATAGATTGTTCATGTTATTTATTTTTTTTTTATTCTGTCGAGGAGAGTAATTTAAAAGAACAAGTTACCATATGAGGATATTGTCTTCTATATGTTAACTTTTGAAATATGATAATATCAAAGAGAATCCGATCCGGTGTTAGTTCAATACATTACATCAGGCTAAACTTACTAACCGAAAACTGTGACTACCGATGGATGGTCAATCACTTCTGTAACTAACAATCAACCGATATGAATGACATATGAATGAATTTTCTTCTGCAAAAAAGTCTGAGGTATTTGGTCGGAATTCGAATCCATGCTCTTCAGTGTAGAAAGCAAGAGTCTTGTCTGTTACACCACCGCGCTCTCTTATATTGTTTACGTTAAATGAAATTAATAAATGTGGATTAAAATTTCTTTTATTAAGATCACTCAACACTATAATTAAGCCATTTTAAAAAAATAGAAATATAATTTCTAATAATTCTATTAATATTATGCACATTGTATTATATTAAGATAAGAATAGGCATATAGTGTTGAGGGTTCGGGTCCCCGCATGACCTCACATTTTTAACCCTTATAGTGTAACGGTTATTTATTACACGTTGCAAAAGAAATTAGATTTTTAATTCCATTTAATTTTTAGCTAAGACTATGTACTTTTGTTAGAATACGGAGCTGCTAGAATTTATATTAAATATGATGAACTAGCAACAGACTCCGGCAAAGCTAGTCAGTATATTAGATTGATGTGCGACGGAGTATTTTTCTATCAGCTCGTCGCTGCGCGTCTCTCTCTCCCTCTCTTACCTGATCGAGAGACGCGATGCTGCTAGCGCAGTTCTCCTTATTTTTATTCGGTTTAACTTTCTTAGTTAAACCTACTCAATATTTTATATAGAAAATATATATGTTTTACTATGATAAAAATAAGGACCGCGGAGGCGTCGGGGTAAGCAACGGGTATAGGCTTATTATATGATGTGCACATACAGCAGAGATAAAATAAAGATTTTATATCTGAAGTGAATTTATTAAAAGTAATAAGGAAAAATACAAAATCAAGAATTGAAACGTTAATGATAAAATAGAAGAAATAATTAACTAATATGACAATGTTTGAATTACAATAAAGATAGCAATAGGGGAGGACGCGACGCGAACTAAATTGCGCTATAACACAAGTAATATCACGCACGCACTTTATAACGTAAAGTTTCTACGAGGAAAGAAACCTTACTTTATGAAACTTACAATTACTTACAATATCCCCGAGAAGCTTCTCTTACACCGAAGACTCTACGCTGATCGCTCGCTCGTTGGCCAACGGTCGCGACGCTGCAGCAATCCTGGCCGCGGAAGCTAGTCAAAGCCCGCTCTCGAGAAATCGTCTCTGGACGAACAAAGGCCGCTATCTTCCTTAATCAGGATAACGCCTTGGGTTTGATAATGCACGTGTCTCACGGTTCGTATAGAAGCACGAGTCTTGACACGGAATAAATGCACTAACAAAAGTTATCGACTATTTGCACCTATTGCAATGAGCTCTCAACGGCAGCCGGAAAAGGTCTGACGCGCCTCGTGGTCGACTCGGCGTTCTTCCCTTGATGGTCAGTAAGTTACGTATTTCTTCGCGTAACTCTGACGGCTTGTATGACCGCGCGCGCGTCGTATATTATCTACTGCTCGCGCGATATTCAAACACGGTAAAATACCGTGACAATAGACAATATTCATATTTATTTATTAAGTTTAAGTTCATATAGCCTTTATGATTAATTATTATTCATATTTATTCATTAAATTAAAGTTTATATATCTATCTATATTATATAGACGTAAGCCTCAACATTAAGCATTCTTGTAGCCTCTCCCATCTTCTGTCTTCCTCGCCCCTCCTTTTCCATCCTCCCTCTTCCTCCCCTCTTCTCACCATCTCCTATTTTTTTAACGTAAATTACCGTTTTTTTTCAGCCTTACTGGGTACCTTTCCCTTCCTCCCCCCTCCTTTCCAGTCCTTATATTGCCACCCCCCTCCTTACGCTGCCTTCCCCTTCCTCTTATATCACCTCGAAGTTTCTCGCCTCTTACATCACCCCCATACACCGCCCCAGATTACTTAAAAGACGCCTCAGAAATGCCTCTAAATATTTTAAATAATCTGTATATCAGCGAGCATAAAATTTGAAATACAAATAATAGGAAATTTATGCAGAAATATTTAGAAATATAATTCATAAAAATAATATTCATCATCTTCAACTTTCATTTAGGCACGATCTTTTTGTATTCAAATTGCTAGAGTTATGATTTTTTTATGTTAATCATAAAACGCGTAAAATATTTTGATATTTTAGACGATATTTAAAAGATCATTATTATGCTTATTACGATATGAATTAAATAAATATTTGTGAAAATATTTATTGGACACTAAAACGTCATAAATTTATCAATTTATATTTAAAATACTCGTACTTAAACGGGCTTCAAAAATCCGCCTCTACACTTCTTATACTTGTGCGATCCTAACCCTACCTTTAAATATTATTAACTATACGCTCTTTGCTTATAAAAAAAACTTGACCTTTAATTTCATACCTTGTTGAAAATACCTTACCAAAATATTAAATTTATCAATTATATAAATAAAAAAAAATATTTAGAAAATAGGTTTATTAAAAGCCCGAAAAATACACACAAATTTTATTTTTATTTATATTGTCATTTGTCGGATGACTTAACGATCAATATCAAACAAATTTTGATTTGCTATTTAACCCACGACAACGTATATATAAACACAAACATATATATATTTAACACGTGTCTTTGGTTTCAAACTTTAATTTTTCGAATTACGCAAAGTAGGTTTATCGTAGATAGTGCCTTTTTACTTGTTTGTTTTTATTTTATTTATGAAACAAATTTTCTTTGATTGATTATTGAAATTCGAAAAAGTTTATATTCGATTATTTTGGTGCAATAAAAATAGCAATTATTATATAATCTACAATTTTTGTAAATGAATGTAAGTTTTTAAATATTGAATTAATTATTCGATTTATTTTTTAATTCTGAACCTTTAATTATAATCAATGATAGCTGCAATTCTGATCAATTTACATTTATTAAAACTATAATTAGTTTACAGATCCAAACAAAGAATCAACCATTTCACTACATTTTTACAGACAAAATCATTTCTTTTTTTCATTTTATTTAAAGAAAAAAAATTTGTTATGCATGGTATGCATAACTTAAAAAATAAATTGCATACTGAAAAATTCATTGAGTCTAAAAATCCATAACATTGACATACGAAAAATACAAAAAGTCTTCATACCCATTTTCAATAATACCTTTTTTCCTGTCAAAACCAAGTTTTTCATCTTTGTCTAGCGCAGAGTTTTTCGTTTGATCATTTCGCGTATATGGGTAAATCTTTCATAATGTTAAAATTTCACCTGCAACAAATTGAAAAAAAAAAAATACAGGCACACGTATAAAACTAATTTTCTCTTAATGTTGACGTATTATAATGAAAGAAAAAAATCGTGTTACTCACTTTTAAGGGTAGTCTTTTTAACAAACATCAAAAGACAGATTTTCGAGTAAATTTTTCATAGTGTTAAAATTTACTTTCAATAAATTAAAAAAAATTGAAGACACATGTATCAAATTTATTTTTTTTAAATATTGATATATTAAAATGATAATAAAAGAAAAAATCGCATTACTCACTTTTGAAGATAGCTTTTTTTAATATAAGACATTTAAATATATTCATTATTATCACACCCAGGTATAATATTTTACCTATCTCAGATCAGTTTTTTAAGTATTTTGGGCTATAATAGATCATTTTCCATTGAGCTTTTTCATTTTTACATGTTTAATATGTTACAGAAAATATTTAAATACGCAATTTACATTAATAATTACAAAATTTTTTGTAATAAATAAAATATGCCAGAAATGGCAATTTTTTTGGAAAATTCATTAATTAATTCGGGTATTAAAATTGAGTGATATTAGTTACCCAATGGCTTTTGGGATTGCTGATTACAAATCATAAGTAAGTGGAATATCAATTTATTTTTGCTAAAATTGTCAATCTTAGGGTATGAAATTTGACATAGATTTGTGTAGTTTACGTTTTCGAATAAAAATACTTATATTCCTTTTAACCAAATATTTTAGTTTATTTAATAAACATTAAAAAATATAAAAATCGAAAAATTTTGATAAATAATCTTAGCATCGTAGCATTATGAATAATAGAAAAATCACGGTTATATAAACAAAATCTCGAAATTAGAAAATCGGTTTTTAAATCTAGAAATTTCAGTGATGATTCAACTCAACGTTCTAGGTGTAAGCTATTAATACATACTAAAACTGAGCTTTTTAAAGTTTAAACTCTTTAGAATTAAAACATTGATAGAAACTAGGTAATCGATGTAAATTTGGAAAATTTAATAGCCGGGAAAAATTCAATGATTTCCAGAATACTCGAAATAATACTTCAAAAGCAACTTAAAGATTACATTGAGTATTATAAAATAGTAAATTACAAAGTTCACAACAGAGAAAAGGTGAATCAAAGCTTAGATTTTCATATTAGTGGATAAAAACCTATTTTCAAAAGTGAGTCACGTTTTTTAAGTATAATTTCAAACGAACAAAGAACTTTATCTACACTAGGCACACGTTCCTAATAAAAAATTTCTCTTTGTGATTCTAAATATTACCTTTTGATGTAGTTTAAAATGTCACCGCTGAACAGTCTTTTTTACAGCATCGTATTTTCCAGAAAAAAGTAAAATATATAAATTTTTGGTAACATTTTAATAACCTTTCAGAAAGTACTTTTGTTAACAGGCACACACCCATGCTCTTGATTTTCCAAAAGTATGTGTATAGATAAAGCTTTGGTGTGAATTTCAAATCAAAAAAGCAGTAGTCATTTTTTTTATAGCGATAATTTATCATTTTACATGGCCTGGTAACATTTAAATTAAAAAAAAAAAACCTCTTTTCCCCGTCCGCCATAAAATGACACGTCTAATTATCATTAAAAATATAGCAAAATTAGTTTCTAATAACTCAATAAATCAGTGAATATTTGCTAACAAGATGTGCTATCTCATATTTAGGAGAAATGACGCAGTAACATGATTTTTAAAAGTATGAAAGAATTACCCATATATTTGTATATATAGAATGTGATTTAAAGAATATTATTCAAACGTACAGGGTACATCGATAATATAGAAAAATATGCTAAATTTAAATAGAGAGTAATATATAAAATAGAGAAATTGATTAATTTTGTTAGATTCATATATTTAGTTTCGTAAAATTAATTCAAAATAAATACTTTCTGATATTTTTATGTATATACCCTGGTAGAAAATAGACCATTTAAAAATGGTCATTCATCATTTATTAAACCTTTTTTTTGGTCAATAAATATAATCAAAAACTGATCGAAAGATAGTGAAATAATAGATATATATTTTTGTATATTGACATATATACGTGCACATATACCAGTGTGTTGATAATTAAAATTAATATATAATAAATAGATAGTTTAAACTTTAAAAATTTAGTTTGATTTATCCACGCAATATTAATTTTAAAATTTATATTGAGGCATTTACGCCTAAATACACAGAAAGAAAGAGAAAGAAATGTATGCGAACATGTGACTGTGCGTGTTTCCTAACCCTAAAACGCAAAAAAGTTTTCATCATAAAAACGAATTCTAAAATTTTATAAAAACGAAAAAAATAACTATTATAATTGATGATAGTACCAATATTTCGGGTATTACAGCGGCTAATTTTTCTGATGCTAGTTGAATATCAGTTGCATTTTCTTTTGAATCATGTTTCGTTAATCTGAAGGCCACTTTAACCTCAGGACGTTACCTTTTTAAAGTGACTAGATTTTTGAAATTTTTAATTACGATACTAACTGGACTTCCTTGTAGGTGATGTTACGTCAACCTAGAAATCATCTTAGAGACCTGGACATCATCTATAAGAAGTGACTGATATTTCTTAATTTTCAATTATAATACTAGCTGCACTTACCTGTAGATGATGTTATGCCGACTTGGAGTTCACTTTAGCTAACTGGACATCGTCTACAGGAAGTGACTAAATATTCCTGAATATTAAATTTTATTATTAGCTGTATTTCTTCGTAGATAATGTTACGTCAACCTAGATCATCTTTGATACCTGGACATCATCTGCAGGAAGTAGCTGATATTTCTGAATATTTTATTATAATACTAGCTCACCTAGTATTATGCATATTTAGTATTATAATCGAAAATTTACAAAGATCATTTTTTTCCTGAATTTATGCTTAGGTGACGAGACCAACCTCCAGGTCGACAAGACATTAACCACGGAGAAGTGCATCTAGTATTATAATTGAAAATATATAAATTTTAGTCACTTCCTGGAGATGATGTCCAGGTGGCCGGGATGACCTCCAGGTCGAAGAAAGATTATTTACGAGAAATTACATCGAGTATTTAGTTAGTATTATAATATAATATTAGTAATATACGCAACAAGTGACGTACGAAGGAATAATATTGTCAGGGGTCAATGTTTTTTGTGCGAGCATTAGAAAGTCGAGATTTTATGCTGGTCAAGCAAAAAACATCGAACCCTGCAAATATTCTCCCGACGTACGTCATATGTTACGTAGATAACATTTTGCTGTTGTAAGCTGTTAGAGGAATTATAAAATCACAAATATATAATTTAATATAGTTTGTACATTTTTTTAATGTATATTTCATGATTTTATAAAATATGAAAGAAGCAATTTCGTAGAATTTCAAGAAGCGTGGAACAGGTAGGGTCATTTGCACGAACAAGCGCCACGTGTTGTCGTATGACGCTTCAAGAAACAAAGCAAGCGATACTTACTGCGTTGGGATACACTTATTTTTAATTTACAATTATTTTAATATTTTTCTTTGATTTACTAAATATGATAGGTACATCTGTCTATAAAATCTTTTTTTTGTTATATTTGTTTGTACTTATAAATATGAATGTACAAACTTCTAACTAAAAAGTTTAAAATTTTCATTTTCATTTCTCTTACAATTTTACAAGTTTTATGTTTATTCTATTTTTTTCACTGCATCACTTTTACTGCGATTATTTTTTTCGCTATCAACTTTAAATTTTATAATTAATAAATCATTATGAATCTTTATCAGTTCAATGTATATTTAAAAAAATGTATTTAATACGAAAAACACCATTGACCGATTCCATCTCAAATCATGCAGACCGACTGCACCTATCTCTCCGAACTGCTTAAAAATTTTTTATATTATTCTACTTTGAAAATAAGCGTATACGTATTTTTTTATTTTTCAATATCATCAAAAATGCAGTTTTTATGCACTTTTTAAAAATGACTTATAAATTTTCAATTCTCAAAAATCGAAATTTTTTTTTTTTTTAATCGTTTTTATCCCTGTAGTGATCTTTATAAATAAATTAAGGCTCGTTCAATGCTACAGAGGATGCTCTTTTAATTTCACCGTCTTTTATTTTTTTTAACAAAAAAACAGTAGTGCAATTACACTTTTTGTAAAAAATGAAAAATGCATTTTTCTCAAAAAAGCCATTTTTTTTTTGTCTCAAATTTTTTTTATGGATAGGTGGCCTTAAGACCTATATTTTCATCGGTGTGGAATTTGGAATATTTTAGTTTAGTAAGAGATATAAAAAAAATTGAGAAAAAAATTTTCATATTTACATAAATGTAAATACGTCATAGATACAACAAATATTTCAGGAGTAAGCGCATTTCAGATATATATATATATTTGTACGTACATAGCTTTTATGCAACTCATAGGTGTTGTGCTGTACATATATACATATATATATATATATATATATATATATATATATATATATATATATATATATATATAATAGTGCATAAATTTTGCGTTAAGTATAAGAAATTATGTAAAAAAAAAAGTTCTATTTTTTTTTCCTTTCTTATGAGTTTTGGACTTTTTCTTATTGCGCACATTCTTCTTTGACGTAATTTTTCTTTTCTTTATTTTCTCTTTATTTAATAATTTTGTGAAAGGATGAGCAGCAGTTCGAGCCATATACAATTTTTTCTTTGTCCCTACTTTTACTTTCCATACGTGGGTTTTTTGAATGCCGGCCAATTTAGGGGTCTCAAGCCACTCTTTTATTTTGCTTCGCCTAAAAACTTCAATATCTTCTTTTGGCAGTAAGATTAATTTAATAGCGTCAGTGTTAGGTTGAACTTTTTTTACAAAAGCATTTGCATCTTGTATTGATTCAACATGACAATTTTGAAGATTATGTCTGGTTGCATAGTGTTTTACTAATCCACCGACGCCATCAACCGCACCTAGCCCTTCCCATGCCCCGTAGCTGAAAACAACCATTTTTGATTGTTAGAAGCTTTTTTCATTTCATGTAATTGAAATCGATTTTTGAAATGACTTGCGGCTCCATCTGTTATAATCGATATTTGTTCTATTAAATCAGTTGAATCATTTTTCATCAAATCAATGATTTTTTGCATCGCCAACAAGGCATGAGCGGAATCATGTTTTGTATCATCACTGACGACAGCAAAACTTTTTGTTACTGTTCCTTGATAACAAACAGCTGTAAAAATAGAAATCTGTTGATTAACCCAGTGATTGCCTTGAACAGGACTACTGAGAATCACCGCCCAATTTTCAGCAAAATCACCATGCAGTACAAGATGTTTCGAATTAGTTCTGGCCATCTCTTTTTTCTCTTTTATGGCTTTTCGTTGTATGTTTTTAATATACATGTGGACGCTTATTTTCACCGTCCAAATAGCAAGATTATTTATAAAATTGGACATTATTAATTTTTTTTTTACGAGTTGCCTATTTTCCCACAAAGCAAAAACGATCTTATCATGTTCATTTATGGTTTCAAATCCAAATAAATTTAAATTAATACCACGAGAACCCGCGCATATAGAACAATCTTGGAAATAGCACTGCTCTGATGCATTTGTACAAACAATTGCTGACAAAAGCATGGAGCGAAGATTATTCAGATCTGAATACTTTCCTCCGATGAAATTGTTAATACAGTTCACATATAAATCAAAATTTGCACAGTAAATGCAGAGACAGACTTCTTTAATAGGATTCAACATAACAAACTTTGGTCTTAAGGTATAAAACTTTGTTATGCCCATTTTTATTTCTGGATGTTCTTGTTTGAATAATTTATATATCTCTTTTAAACTGCGCGTTAGAAAACGTTTTACTTTTTTTTCTTTTTTTTCCATTTTCTTTAACGGTCACAATGTCAGATTTATTGGGACTTTGACGTGTACAGTTGAAATCGTCATTCAGAAAATATTCCACTGCGATTTTCGTAGACTTTTCGTCTAAGGGATGACCAGTGTATACATCAGGTTGAGAATATATTCCCTTAGTTTTTACAAGCATTCGTGCTTTATCAATCATGTAAACAGTCACTTCGGGAAAGATAGATAAAATTTTAGATTTTGATACCGACAAAGGAATCAGCGTAAGAATTTTAATTTTTTCATTGATACTGCCACAAATTTTAAGCGCTACTCCCAAATTGTTAAGCCATTCATCGCAGAAGCATTGAGAAAAACCATCATTGGATGCATCAATTGAAACATTGTATGCTTCCGATAATTTGCAGCTAGTTGCAGAGAAAAATGAAGAAATTAATTCTGATTTCTTTCTCGTGACGTATGTTTCTAAAGAAAAGTCATCAACAGCTCTTTTCCTTTTCAGCGGTGAAACATTACCGAAGGAACTTGAAATTAAAGTCTCGTTCAAATACTCAATCCGCTCTGGAGTGCTTGCACGAAAATCGTGGTCTTCAGTATGGACCAAGTAAGCATCATTATCTGAATCGATCGCATCAATAATTTTCGTTGATTCAATTTTCTTGATGCGTTTATAACAGTTGAAACATACATAATCAGAACTATGTACCGCCTTGTCAGGCAAATGTTGCTGCAGATGTTCTGCTAAATTTTCCAACATTCTAAATTTGGTAGCGGTATTATAAACAATTTTTTTGTGTGATCCAAAAAAATTTGGACACTTCCGTCTTTTCTCGGAATAAGTTTCAGACATATTTCAAAATGAGTCTCAATATCTAGAAATTAAACGGTATAAAAGATGTAAGATAACTACCTTAAATAGCTGCTTTCTTAAGTAAACCTAAGGCACTTAAATTATCTATGCGATATTTAGCCACCTAGCGGTATATCTAGATATCTACGTATATATACATCTGTTATGTAAATATGAAAATTTTTTTCTCAATTTTTTTTATATCTCTTACTAAACTAAAATATTCCAAATTCCACACCGATGAAAATATAGGTCTTAATGCTACCTATCCATAAAAAAAATTTGAGACAAAAAAATGGCTTTTTTGAGAAAAATGCATTTTTCATTTTTTACAAAAAGTGCAATTGCACTTCCGTTTTTTTGTAAAAAAAAAAAAAAGACGGTGAAATTAAAAGAGCATTCTCTGTAGCATTGAACAATCCTAAATTTATTTATAAAGATCACTACAGGGATAAAAACGATTAAGAAAAAAAAAAAAATTTTCGATTTTTGAGAATTGAAAATTTATAAGTCATTTTTAAAAAGTGCATAAAAACTGCATTTTTGATGATATTGAAAAATAAAAAAATACGTATACGCTTATTTTCAAAGTAGAATAATATAAGAAATTTTTAAGCAGTTCGGAGAGATAGGTGCAGTCGGTCTGCATGATTTGAGATGGAATCGGTCCATTATGAAATTTGAATATGCGCGGGACTAAACTATATGGCGCCTGTTTATGTTCTCAAGCTAACACTACTATCGTTTCCAAACACATCAGTGCTCGCATCGTACTGAAGATCTTAGCTGTATCCCAACTTACTATAGCACATTGAGTATTTCCCTGGGGATACACTACTTCTTCATATATCCCCGCGGACATAAGCTGACAGCAAATATACTTTAGTACAAAATATTAGGAACAAAATACAGCGGCGCTGCGAGCGCTACATTAAGAGATCTCTATACTCATTTGACTAGTCCACTATGTACACGCCCTCTTACTGCTTACAACAGCATAAATATATCGAAGCATTTGCAACAAAGCCGATGTATTACTAATGTATTATATATATGCGGCATTCTTTGTGAATTGTAGAGGACTGAAAAAATTGTATGATGGCTTAAAATCTTTCTTTTATTAATTTATTTACTTAATACTTCCTTACGATCCTCATGTCCATACGATTTTAACATGTTTCGGTTAAGGTCAAACGGAGGTCAATCAATTCGAATAATGTAATTTTTTTTACCTAATTTTTATCACTTAATATTTTTTTCACTTACAATGGATATGCGAAAATTTTAGATTTTCGTTATTATAACATTAAACATCTAATAAATGGTATTCTTCTTTGTTAAAATTCAAACCTCACTCTTCTATATTTTTTTCTTTGTTTAAATAAGTTTCTTACTTACAATGCTTACGCGAAAACTTTAGATTCTCGATTTTATAATATCAAACATTTAACAAATTGATTTCATTCGTTGTAATATTATATTTTACACAGCGTGCGGAATTTTTGTTTCCCGCACGCTTTCTTCCGTGTGGAAATTTTTTTTCACCATTCTAACCCTGTAATCGCAACTTCGTTGCTCTTTCTTGGCTCTCGTGGCGGAAAATACACTGCGAAACTAGTATGGAAATTACTATTTCCACACGCTTTTTTTCGTGCGGGAATACGGCACTTCCCGTTTGGAAAATTGTGTGAGAAATCAAACTTCCCACACGCCATGTGAAAAAATATTTTACATTTATTTGTTTCAACAAAAAATTAATTTTAAACATATTATTTTCTATAGTGAAATTTGCAAATACTCATACGCCCAATTTTTATAGATTACTTGCCTTTTAAGTTGTGTCACAGATATACTACTACTACTGCAGGCTTCTTCCTTAACATATTTATTTTACTAAGGTCACACTATCAATATTAGAATATAAGCTTGCAAATTATGAGATCCAAACTTATTTCGACGTGGAATTTTCTGTTCATTCAGAATCAGAAGTAAAAAAAATTATATTATTAGAATTAAGATGTTTGACCTCCGTTTGACCTTAAGGGGACGCTGTATCTCTCTATCCTTTTCTAATTGAAAAATGTAAATTTTTGGGAAAACTAGTTATTATTGATAGAAATTAAGGGTTGTCCGCAACTTCTATAGTGAAAAACAATATTTTGTCTGATGAGAGCAAATTAATTTTGTTGCTTTTTTTTCAAGTAAAGTTTGACATACTTACAAAGACCTAAATTAAGCTAGAGAATACGTTATTTAAGTATGTCAAACTTTACTTAAAAAAAAGCAATAAAATTAATTTGCTCTTATCAGACAAAATATTGTTTTTCACTATAGAAGTTGCGGACAACCCTTAATTTCTATCAATAATAACTAGTTTTCCCAAAAATTTACATTTTTTAATTAGAAAAGGATAGAGAGATCCAGCGTCCTTTTAACCGAAACATGCTGAAATCGTATGGACATGAGGATCGTAAGCGGCGATCTAAAGAATAAGAAAGCTTACTGATTCAAGATCCCTTTTCAACGGAAATAATAGCCAAGCGATTCAAAATAATGATTACAAAAAAAAACCTTCAAAATGTGGTTTGACCTCGATTATAATACCTAGTTTCTATGTAAAATTTTGTGTTCTATTTATTTTTAGTGAATGCTGTGAATAAATGAATAAATGATCATATAAATGCATGCACAGACTTTTCATTGTCTTGCTTACAAAATTACGTTCGCATGCAAATGGCTGTGTTTCGCACGTTTCTCGAAGTTGTGCACCAGTAGGGTTCAGTATATTTCTGTATCCGAAAATCTACTGCAGATACTGGAAGTTTATTCATAGATAAGCTGTATGGGCCAATCAGAAAGCTTTTTTAGAGCTATCTAATGCGTGATAAATTTTGTGAATACGGCGTGCGCAATTCCGAAAAGCATTTGGAACAAAGTTGATGTATTAGAAGAGTACGAAAAAAAGATCCTCTTATGTCTTTTGTGCCAGACAATTGTGAGGACTTTCATAATAACGGATTTCACTTCGTTAAAAATCACCACTGTCAACTTCACTGTAATCCTTCGAGTCACAAAGGCGAATATTTGAGAGTTAACATTTTATTTCTTGCAGGTAAGATAAGAATATTTAATCCTTTACTATGAATTTTATAAATTAAAATTATTTTGATTATTTAAATATGATTAAAAGTATTATTTTCATTGTTAAAATATGTTAAAATAAATTGCTCCGTTTTCAATAAAATTAATTATAATTGAAAATAGACTGAAAAATAAATAAGAAAAAAATTTTTTTTTCAATCCTCGTATTATTTTTCAATGAAGAAAATAATATTTGTTACTTAATCTATTTCAAATATATATTCCAACCATATCAATTTTCATTATCACAGAAGATCTTAGGCTCCTATTCATAGACCTAACTCAAGTAGTGGTTGTTACTCGAACCTAATTCTGCCTTCGTCTCTCCATGATAAGAATAAAAGACAGATGATATAACCGTTACTAAGTTATCAAGTCTTGATCTAATAGCTACACTGTAAAAAAATTACTTAGTAACGAAAAAAATTTTATTGTATCGTCTATATTTTTTTTGGCAATCAGCAGATCTAACGTGAGATCTCAGGTCATTTTTTCAGTAAGGTAGGTTAATTGTTCAATTGCTAAATTTTTTTAAGCTCGGTTTAAGCGATAATTTACATTTATTTATTACCATTGATTTTTTTTCTTCTATTTAAATAAAGGTACTCTTATTGCTTTCTCATAGAGAAAGCATTGTATCAGTAAAAAAATTACACCTTACTCATGTAATTTTTATTGCCCAGGAGGACTTTTTGATCAGATTTTCCTGGTTTCTTTAGTTCTATTTCACAGAGAAAAATTCAGAAAAATTTTTCCAAAATTTTCCCGGGAATTAAACTCCGGTCCACTACGGCATGAGCCAAGAGCCTTAGTCCCTGCGCTACCACCGCTTCTACTTATAAGTATGGACTTATTTCAAATAAATATAAAGCAAAAGCATATAAATATGTATGAATTTCAAAAACAAGCTGAGAAAAATCATCCCTACTGAAAATATTATATGAGCTCTCATGTGAGATCTCATAAGAAATGACCTATGAAATCTCATATATATATATATTTGTTGAATTTTGAAATTAAAATAAATATATGTGAGATCTCATGTCAGATCGCACATATATTTATTATTTTAAAAATTCAAAGTATATTCGATTTTATATGAGATCTCATAAGCGATTTCATATGACATCTCATATGCGATCTCGTGTGCGATCTCATATGTGATCTCACATGAGATCTCTTATATATTTTATTCAATTTAAAAAATTTAAAAAAGATATTTATTATTTTTTTATTTTATTGGTCTTGCTCTTTACATTTTGAAAAATTTTGACATTAGCTATATTTGTACAATCATTTTAATTGAAATAAAAAATCCTTTGAAGCTGTTATTATTTTATGAACTTAGATCGCAAATTAGATATCAAAGTTGATAAACCAAACTTCAAAATACTATAAATTAAAAACTTGTATATAACTTTTTAAGTATAAGATTTTGGTAGATTTCTTTGGTTGTCCGCACTCGAGTTGAATCCTACTAATTTTTTTATTAAACTTAAAAAACCCGATTAAATGCACCATTTACTCATAAGCTTGGATCAGAAATATTATCAGAAGGGAAAGCTTCACCATGCCCTTAATGTATTTCTAATATTATAAGTACGTATTCAAACACTAGGACATCATCATATTAGATAAATTTAGTGGAGCCATAAGACCTAATGCATCTTGCCCGGGATCAGTAGTTCTTATTTTGGCGACTTCATTTAATTTGCATTGTATTTCATGGCGTAACTTTTTAATTAAGGATCAGCTTTCGACTAACTTTACCGATCAAAAATAGCTAAAAAAGATATTTTTTTTTAATTTTTTTTTTATTCATTCTTTGAATTTTGACAAATTTACTCGCTTCTGTTTTTCATTTGTTAAAATGAATAGATATTTACAAGTAAAAGCCATTCTGATGTATATTTATATTGAAAATAAACGAAATTACTTCTTTCGCTACTTTTAATCAGTAAAAAATTTTTAAAACCTCGTCTAAAACTGACCTTTAACATGAAGAATAGTATAATAATAAAATATATGTATTACCTTACTTTTAACGTTTAGACTTACATTGCATACAAATATAATTATTATTATGCAAACTATGTGAATAGTCTGTATGAATATGATTATATATTATGGTTTGAAATTATATTAACGACTGAATTAGGAAAACAAGCAATAAGATTGCGATAATACTCTAAAATAAAAGTAAAATCGATAATTCTTGAGTTATAAAAACCTACATTATTCAGATCTGTATGATGCTATTGTAAATGATATGTAACAATAATTTATCAGTATGATAAAAAAAAATATTAAGTACTAACTAGGAGAGTATCACATCTCCGGATCACGGATTTTGCTCTAACTTTGAGATAGGTTTTCAGATGTCAAAATATGGAAAAAGCCAGAGTTATAGACCCCAACGCTCAATATTTCTCTAGTTGCAGGCAATTAAAGAAAATGACTAAAAAAGTTACTAGATTTTTAAACGCTTATAATTCTTTAGCATTAATAGCTAGACGCTTGTAACTGTTTTTAAATAAAAGCTACGTTCAAATCCTTTCGAAAAAGCATCTATAGCATATCAAAATATTATTTTTTCTCAAAGTTACAGCGTTATAAGAATTTGAGCTGAATTTCCTTTTAAAAATATTAATTAATGATAAATGTTAAAATGTAGTACAATTTTCATAACGCTGCAACTTTGGGAAAAAATAATATTTTGATATGTTATAGGTGCTTTTTCGAAAGGATTTGAACGTAGCTTTCGTTTAAAAACAGTTACAAGCGTCTAGCTATTAATGCTAAAGAATTATAAGCGTTTAAAAATCTAGTAACTTTTTTAGTGATTTTCTTTAATTGCCTGCAACCAGAGAAATATTGAGCGTTGGGGTCTATAACTCTGGCTTTTTCCATATTTTGACATCTGAAAATCTAACTCAAAGTTAGAGCAGAATCCGTGATCCGGAGATGTGATACTCTCCTAGTAAGTCACTGTCAGTTCATTGAAAGTAGTTTTTCATGATGTTCTAAGATATAAATAAAGCTGCAACTATTTCTACGGTGACATGCAAATTGTGTAACAATTGGTAAGACGTGTTATGCCGAAAATCGAAACCAGATGCAGCGTGCGTCATAGAACGACACTACCTATTGATTAGAAGAACTGTCATTAATAAGTAAACTGACCCCGAGCATTTTATACATGATTTCGTTTGTGATATGAAATAAGTAATTTAATTTGTGAATGCACAAATTCTGTACAAACCTTCGTATACGAACGGCATTGCTTCAAACGTCACTGAAAAGTGATGGCCTTCTCGAGTGTAAAAGGCGATATGCATAATTATAGTGGCTAGTATCTCAATTATTACTTGTAAATATTGCTTAAATCTTAGTAAAAAAATTGTTTGTTTTTATTATTATTTATTCGCCAAGTATGATTATGCTCGAATATAGTTTAAAACCATAATCCATAATAGCATGCTTTAGATAACGATTGTTTTGTAAATGTAGAGTAGAATCATTTAATCACAATATTAGAATATATAAAGATTTATTGGATTATGGACCCAATTTCAGATCTGATATCGTTGACATTGATTACAACTATAAGTGTAGGAGAAAATAAAATTTTTTTGCATATGAGATTTCACGTAAGATGTCATGCTAGATCAGGTATCGGGAAAAATTAATTATTTTCGAGAATAATAAAATAAGATAAGAGAAAATAAAATATTTTGCATATGAGGTCTCACGTGGGATTGGGTATCGAGAAAAATTAATTTTTTTGCACACGAGATCTGGTATCAGGAAAAAATAAAATTTTGCGGCACATGAGATCTCACGTGAGATCTAATGCGAGTTCTCAAATGAGATCTCGTTTCATTTTCAATCGTGAGATTTCATGTCACTTTTTTCAGGAGGGATGGTTCCCAGAGTGGTGCTTGAAAATGGTCTGGAACCCAACCGCTAATCTCAAAACCAAATTAGCGAAGGAGAGAAGACCATAGCGTTAAAACAAGACATAATGTGGCTTAAGAATTACGCAGCAGGTCCCCGACCTTAAGGTTGATATCGGCCAAGAGAAAGGAGGACCCACGTGACTTCACGGAGCAAAGAAAGATTTATCACCTAAGAAAAAAAAATTGATAAAAGATTTTAATTGAATTATTTATATGTTGAAAAATTAGTTGATCTATGGTGTTAAAAGTAATACATTTGTGTTGTTCAATAAGATATTTTTTATACAGTTGGTCAAGCGAAGCTTTGGCTGCTAGCGTTTGTGGTGGTATATAAAACGTTTCATTGGTAATTTAAGAGGGGGAGTTTGTGACGTGGTATTTCTACGCCATCATAGAATTTTTCATTTTTATTAATTTAAATATTTCTTTATTAAAAACATATTAAATAAAAAAAACATTCATAATTCTCCGAGCATGTGAATTCTTAGAATCATAATCACCACACTCGTGACAGCAGCCAGGGCCACCGTGAGAAATCAATAGAGAAATAATTCTGTTGTCATTTCTTCTTTTCGGTGCTGAGCCCTGGATGTACACAGCTGATCATATGGCCCATTGCCAGTTAGTTATGTGTGTTAGACTACCGGCTAGTGGCACTGACAGAGAAACAACTATGCACACACACACACACTCACCGTTGCACTCACACAATCAGCAAGTAGCGCGATCGATACCTGCTAGCAGAAGACGGTCATACTACGTCTAGGAAGCAGCAGAGCGGTTTCAACAGCATAAAAAAATGAACAGGTGCTCGTGCGGAAATACTACTGTGGCGCTCACGTAGTATAGTCAAAAAAAAGAAAGAGAGAGAAACAGAAAGATAAAGATGTAATAAGCGAAGTCGGTAAAAAGAATGTAAACGCGTATGGTAAAAAGAGATTAGATAGATAAAAAACTTAATCATATTATAAAAAGGGAGAAATTAATAATGCGTAGTATAGTGTAGACGTGGATAAAATTTAGAGGGCGCTCGCGTACTAATAAGATTCGAACGCAAGGCTAAATAATTTCTTTTTGAAAATGTTTTCTTTTAATCTTACAAGTGGCACTGACGTACTTTAAAGAATATTTTTTTTTTTAATCATAAAATTTTGTAATAGTGTGAATTAATTAAATACAAATGAAATGTCAATTAAAATTTAAGTGACTTGATAAAATAAGTGTTAGAAAATTAAATGTATTTTAGAAGTAGAATTTTTAATAATTGTATAAATAATTAATAATATTCAACACATCATTAGTATTTAATTAAATCACGCGCGTAGAAGGCGTGATAAGCGAAACTTGAAAATACTACACTAGTAGAGGAAATGGAAAGCAAATTTGACTAGCGAGTAGTAAGACTACACTAGTGTAAGTAGAATAAATTGACGAAAAGAAACTAATTTGATTAAAGAGTCGTGAGGTAGAAAGAGATAGTAGATAGGACGTAATAAGAGTAATAAAGAGACCAATAGTGAAGAAGGAGCAACCGACGCCCATTGTTCGCTTCCTTCTTCTTTGTGCCTTATTGTCGTTTGTATTGTCATACCATGCAATAACTTTTTTTTCTGGCTCATACATTTTTCACATCACGCGTTAAAATAAAATTGTTATAATCGTTTTCTTTTTCTTAGTCACTTTTACTCATTGCTAAAGTTCTACTAGTGTTATATGCCTGATTCCATACAGATTCATGCAGGCCATCACTGATCGATTTTTTTTTCTCTTCTAAGTGATATAAATATCTTCCAATATGTATATAAAGATAAAATTTACCTTATGGACCGCTCAAAAATATGTTTTTTTTTTCGACACAGCGTGTTTAGTGTTGGGTGTAAAAATGAAAATTAAAAAATTGAAAATGAACCTCAATTTTCAAGTTGCCGTAGATCCGTCAATTTTTGACTTTTTTAGACGTTCTTTTAATGAAAATGTGCGAAATTTAGTCTAGTTTTGAATGCTTTGAAATTGATTTTTGCGATACAAGTTGATTTCTCTGAGTTATTCATGAAAAACCGACAAAGCGATTTTTTTTAAACGCAATTTTCTCAAAAACTATATATTTTTTTTTGAAAATTTTATATGTTTTTATACGTGAAAAATACTAACTTTTAGGATAGGTAAGAATATTCCCTTTTGCCTTATTTTTTTTAAACAGATTTTTAAACGTTCCTTTATATTTTCCATTTTAAAGCATTGATACCCATTGACGCATCATACCGTTTTACCAACTATTACGTCTTTTATGAATCGTTTATGCTTTTATTTATTTATCAAAAATATTAAAAAAAATTTTTTAAATAACCCTCGATCAAATTTTTTTATTAATTAGAACTGAAGTTATGATGATTTTATGTTTTGTAACATGGCAAAATTGCCATGTTACTTTAACCCCGCTTTTATAATACGATAGTATATGCGGCAGAAGGAACACCTTAAATTCGCGCGCGGTTAAGAGAGAGACAACGCCAGTCAAGCGAAAGTTAACCCCAAGACACTAACTATACCCGCGTGCACAGCACATCACGAAACCATTAATATACAGTAAAGCTCAACCAATGTGCCTAGTCTACGCATAGCCTGACTCTAACAGTCAAGTAGACGGAAAAGGCAAGAGTATAAGGTGGCGCGCATAGCGTGCCGTATAAAGAAGGAAAAGCATCCATCTTGAGATGCTCATTCCTTCTGCCGTTCACCTACAGGTCGGTCGACTTGACGTCTTTTTTTGTACTAGCGTAGTCAATTGTATAGAGCGAAACAAGTTTTCAATAGTTCTCGTGATTGCGGTTTCTGTGTGAACCGAAAAGTATTTCTGTCGTGAGTGTTTGAAAGCATAAATGCTTTATTATAGCCTCAATTGATATTTAGCTTTACGATTAAGATACATCGTTATTTTTCCTTATTCTGTGCGCGTGTGTGCTGGTGACCACGTGTGCGATATTAATTAGTGCGCCCGTTTTCTTTCTAGCTTCCGTTCAAGCTAATTCGTTATGTAGCTTTCAAGTAAGATACCCCATATAAATTTATTACGCGCATCGTTGGCTCTCTTTTCGCCGCGTTGCTTTAATAGTAGCACGATTAAAATAACGTACGGAGTCGCGTCCGTTAACGCGACTGGCGCCCTTTTTAGTGTATAGCTAGTGTTTGTAATTTAATAAAATCCATAAATTTCTTATATTTCAGCTGATTACTTTTTTTTGTTTTATGTGAATATTTTAGTGTAAGAACCAATTATACCTCTAGCTATGCATTTAGCTAATCTTGTACGATCACCTGATCCCCATGGCCGTTACAATTGGCGTGCCAACGTGGAGCCGGCAAAAATTTTAATGAAAATCTTTTGCGAAAAACTCGGGATCGAAGTGGTTTTTTTTTTGCGGTGTTAGTGCGAAGTGAAACGAAAAAAAAAAATATATACTGTGAAACAACATAAGATAAACTGAGTAAGAAAGAAAAAGGAACTGAAAAAAAAATTTAAGAATATAATATACATAGAACTGTGCCAGTGCGATAATTTTTTTTGCTTTTTGAATTCGTAAGCTTCGCCACGTGGTCGCCATTTTTGCTACGCACACACGAAGCGAGCTGAAGGAGGACGCTTTGGCAGCCATATTTTTTTTTTTTGCTTCGCTGTCGCTTGGTATGGTCAAATTTTTTATGCCTTTCTTTGCAGCAAATTTTTCTTCACTTCATAAAGAATAAAATTTTGTCCTTATAAATTTATTTTTCAAAAGTTTTAGCATATTCTTCATTTTGGCTTGAAAATATTCTTTTACGCATATATTTATATCAGAATTTTTTTTTCTCTTTTCGCTTGTGGCGAATATATTTGCTTTTGTATATACATATATATATATATATATATATATATATATATATATATATATATATATATATATATATTGTGTGTATAGCGTGAGCGAGGGAACAAATCGTTCTCATCGCCACTAGACAAAGCTAAAAACAATAGTAAAATTCTTTTTTTTCTCTTTGATTGTAATATTTATTTCAGCTTAAATATTGTATAGTTTGTCGATATCCTATACATCTTTATATGGTTTTAGCTTTGTCGCACGCCTACTAATACCTCAGCATTTTTAGTTATCTCTGTCTCACAATACGTAGTCGTGCCGCGCAGCCAGAGAACAAATTGTTCCTTTGACTGTGCTATGCAAAGCTGACCTTCGATTGAAATTTTTTTTGTACTATCTATGTGAATAGTTTTTGATATTAATGATAAATTTTTTTTCTATATATAGCAGAAAAATTTTAACCTGCTGACTTTTTATAGTAAATAGGATTTTTTTTTTCTCTGAGGTTTTATTGTTGTAAACCTAAACTTACTGACAAAACTAAGTAGTTTTTGTAATTTTAAAGCGATTATTTCACGACTACGTAGTGTGACATCTTATCATATCATATTCATGTCTATTTGTCTATGTTAGTCCAATTGTGTAAATACCCTTGCATCTCATACCTTCCAGCACCTTACAAATTCAGCATTATTCCCTCAATCGACGCCATTTTAAGCAAGCTGGTCGAGTAGTATTGTATTAAATTTGCTAATAACTCTTACTATTTGTTGTGTGCTCTCTCATACTTATAGTAACGTGGTGACTTTACCGACTGGATATAGTCGTCGGCTTATATAGCTCACCGTAGTAAGAAAAATTTTCTTTTGCTTGACTATTTAACGTTTATGAGAAATTTTTCTTTTTCAACAAAATTTTTTTAATTGCTTATAGAGATAAATTTGTTAAATGTTATAAGGTAAAAATTTTTTTTGTTTCTCAAGATTTTGTTTTGTTATACTCGATTAAATTTTTCTTGTAAATTCTCTTAACTATAAAGAATTTTTCTTAAACTAAAAATTTTCTTTTATCAATATCTAAAGAATTAGTTACTTAAATTTACTCAACGTCCTATATATATATTGTTTTTTTTTGCTATTGCCGTATGTTACGCTTATACCGCCTGATTACCAGATAATCATTGAGAGTAGAACTTCCTGTTGGGTCAGCGTTGTATGCTTTTGGATTTTTTTTTTGTATTGGATAGAAATTTTTTCTGTAAACGCTGGCTATGAATTAAAAAGTTTTTTTTTTTGCTTTTGGTGTGAAATAGAATAATAATTATATTATATTGGTACTACTTTAATACAGCTAAAATTTTTGTTGTGACTTGAAATTTTTTTTTTTTTGTAAAAATAATTTTTCTGTGTGGTATATAAATTTATTTTTTTTCTTTTTGTTTGCTTTCGTTAATAAAACTTATTTTATTAAAAATTTTTTTTTGCTATTTAACATAAAATCTGCTTGTATAAAATATATAGCCTGTGTAAAAATCTAGTTGTATAAACCTTTCTTTTAAAGTAAATAATATTTAATACATTCAAGCCAGAGTTAAAATAGAATTGCAGAGAGTTATCTAACCTCCTGAAATAAAACTCTGCATAGTATAGGTTTAGTATTATGGCTAGTCGATATTTAAACATGGAACCCCTCTTACTTCCTGATAAACTTTGTTGGAATGACCCCCCTCGGGTTGAGAGCGAATTAGCGGTAATGGTGGAAGGCATATCCCTAGATCAAGTTAATACGTATAGCAATCGGGGTTTTAGTCGAAAAGGGACTATTAATGAGTTTAAGAACCGTATCTTCCGTTATAAGATAAGGCGTCTTTTAGGAGATAGGGTAGCCGAGTGGCTGCCAGAAGATGAAGATACGGTAGAAGACTCGTGACTAGGATGCAATACACTACCAGCAAGTAATTCCACGATGTCACAAGAAGACCAGCAGGATAATGGGCAGGCTTCATAGGAGCCACAAGAGGATAATAGGCCATCTCCTCGTTTACTAACCGGTCAAACCCTAGGAGTCTATAAAGATCCGATGACAATGATTCCGCAGGATCAATCATCGGTACCGCCAGAAGCTACCGCCACTTTAAATCCGACGAACTCGACTAGGCCCCCAGATCATCCCACACCCCCAAATTCCATGCAACCTCGGGCGCAATCAACACAATACCCGACCACCTCAACACAGAATCAATTAGCAAATCGGGTGAATTATTTGAGTAGTATGGAAATCACTCAACCAGTTGGGCACAAAGTTATTCCAATGACGACCACGGCCCCCATGTTATTTAATACGGCGGTAACCAGTAGCAACACCACCTGTCCTTTGGCCACAAAGGTAACTACTACGGCTAACCCCCTTCCACTTTATAATGTGGGTACTACTACTACCACGACCACCAGCCGTCAAGCTTCTCGCAGCTTTCTTTCTCATCCATCTCCTACCTCATTTGCGTGCACCTGTATTCATAACCCTATTCCTCCCACGTTCGACAGTTATAATCCTTACAATTATTCACCATCTGTACCAAGAACATTACCCCCACCCTTTTACATAGCGAATCAGCAATACCCCAGTCTCTACCAACTATCTTCGGGCAACCTGCAATCCCAGTATCCACAGATCCATATCGATCGACGATGGATGCCTCCATATTTTACAAAGAGAAGCGGACAAACCAAATCTTCACTAACTGGCACGTCTCCTTTAAAGGAGATAGGAAAAAGGACCCTGAGTCCTTTCTTAATAATTTACAAGGGTGTCGAGCAGCTTATGGATTGACCGAAGACACGATTATCCGGGCGCTGCCAGCTGTACTAGATGAAGAATCATATCAATGGTTTAGGAGGGAAAATAAAAACTGGCGTACGTTCGAAGATTTGATAGATGCTTTTCGTCTGCAGTTCTGTATGGAAGATGTTCAGGAACATCTGAAAGTGGAGATAGAAAGGCGAACACAAGGTTCCCACGAAGATGTTAGTACATATCACTCTAAACTACGAGACTTAATGGACCAAATTCGACCACCGATGACCGTTGAAGAACAATTGAATACAGCGTATAGGACTTTACACCCTAGTTATCGACGACGGTTTTATCGAGATCAGTTTAATAGTTTCATGGAATTACAGAAACTAGGTAAAAGAGAAGAGACTCGCAGAGCCCAAGATAAAGCATATAGACCCCCTCCAGCCCCGAATGAGTCCTTGTTTCCTAATACTGCATGCACAGGAGCGAAATCATCACGGTTAAATAAAACTGCTCTCGTAGCTACCGTTAGTTTTGGAGAAATTCCGAATTATGATGATTTCACGTCAATATTAGCCCCCGTTACTACGAATCGCACTGATTTTGCTTCAGCTAGGCTCCCAGAAGTATAAAAACTAACTAAAAATGAGAATACCCAGAATACCCCGAAACCAGTTAAGAATCAGGGACGACGTTACTCCAGCGGAGTAGAAAAACGTATCCAGCGTAGCTCTATTCTTCAAGCTCAACCAGTAAATGATAAAAGCCAAGCCAACCCTCGACCTCTGCTGGGGACAGAAAGTGTTGGAAGGAAACTACATAGCCCGTGCTTTAAATGCGGAGTACTGAGACATTGGGCGAATGAATGTCCTCAGTGGATGAAGTGCTATGGGTGCGGCCAACCAAACGTGCACATAAAAAATTGTGTAAAATGTGCTTAACCGGAAAACGAACCACGGAGGAATCATTAAGAGTCGGTGTTTCTTCCAATATGACAAAGCAGACTCTGCCACTTCTGACGGAAGCAACAGCTAGACCGGTGAGTTTGAATAATTCTGAAAGAATAGAAAAAGTATTATCTCGCCCACCAGAGATGGCGCAGAAAGTCCAGAATAAGCGAAATCATGATATAAAAGAAAACCATATAGTGCATAGTACTTGCGGCCTAGTCAACAGGGTTGACCAGTCTCAACTTCCGATAATGGTTAACAATTCTGACGTAACCACTCCAGCAATCAAAAACCGGTGTCGTTAATACAACAAAATATAAATGTCATTGGAGAGAACCGACAGTTTTTAGTATTAACATTGAATGGACGAACAGTTAAGGAAATGCTTGATAGTGGATCAGTAAATTCGAACCTAGGCATGAATCTGGCAGCTGAATGGAAAAATAAGAGTATACCGTAGACTACGCAAGTGAGTGTTGCGGACGGCAGTGCAGTCAATATTGAGGGACTTATAAATATTACAATAACCATAGATCAAGACTCGCAAATCTTACTCTTCCGTAAATCTGAAGGCATTTTATACGAATGCCTATTAGGTATAGATTTTATGCGTTTAATGAAAATTAGTATTGACTATGAGAACGACACCTGGTGGACCCCAAGAAAAATTCAGCATCAAATTTATCCTTATAATACTGACCCTTTTAGCTATACTGCTTTAGCTACGATTGGAGGTTTAATACGGCCCACTGAAGCTGAGCAGAATCGAATAACCCAAGTTTTGAATAACTTAATCCCGCCTACGCCAAAGATTTTAGGAGTCACTAATCTAGCTACACATAAAATAGATGTCCAAAACCATGAGCCCATTCGACAGAAAATGCGAAGATATTCCCCTCATATGTTAAAAGTAGCCCAAGAAGAGGTCGATCGTATGCTGCACGAAGGAATCATAGAACCTTCCAATAGCCCCTGGAATAGTTGCCCCGTTTTAGCTCCTAAACTCAATGGAAAATATCGATTTTGCATTGATTATAGGCAAGTGAATGACGTCACAAAGAAATTCGCCTATCCTACCAAAAATATGGATAATATTCTTAATAAATTAAGGTGTGCTAAAACTATTTATAAATTGGATTTAAGTCAAGCTTATCACCAGATACCAATGGACCCAGATAGCAAGGAGACTACCGCGTTTGCAGTCCCAGGCAGAGGCCTATTTCAATTTAATCGTATGCCCTACGGCGTGACCAACGCTCCCGGTTTCTTCCAAAAGGTCATGGATAATTTAATTGAACCTAGCTGGGAACTATACGTGTTTTCCTAATTTGATGACGTTATAATAACAACTACCTCATTCAGCAAACACTTGTGATGGTTAAGTACAGTGTTATTAGCTTTAAAAACAGCAAACCTACAAATTAATAGAGAAAAGTCAGAGTTTTGCTGTTCAGAAGTAAAATATCTTGGATATATCGTTAATGAAAATGGTCTAAAAACAGATGAAGAAAAGATTCGCCCCATTCTAGAATATCCTGCGCCAACTAATCTTAGACAATTATGAAGATTCTTAGGAATGGTTAGTTGGTATGCACGGTTTATTCCCAATTTAGCTCAAATAAAAATCCCATTAACTGGTTTGACGAAAAAGGCAACTCGATGGCAGTAGCATGAAAAGCAGGAATTGGCATTTCAGCAACTTAAACAAGCTCTCACTAAAGCACCTGTTTTAGCACGTCCCAATTTCGATTACCCCTTTATCCTGCAAACCGATGCAACTGATTTCGCTATAGCAGGTGTATTAATTCAAGATATCGATGGAGAAGAACACTCATTTACTATATAAGTCGAACTCTAACTTGCACAGAACGTAATTATACAGTATCAGAAAAGGAATGCTTAGCAGTTATTTGGGCAGCGGAACGTCTAAGAGTGTATCACCAAGGAACTCCGCTAACAGTGATTACGGACCACCATAGCTTGCTATGGTTGAAAAATTTAAAAGATGCGACGGGCCGAATAGCGAGATGGCATACTAGATTGCAAGCGTTTGACATCGAACTAGAGCATAGCAGAGGTAGCCAATTAAAAGTACCAGATGCTCTATCGAGAGAACAAGAAAGCATGATAAATATAGCCTCCATAGCACCTCTTGATACGAATGATAATTGGTGTCGCCGAAGAAAAGAAATGGTTCAACAATTCCCTACAAAATATCCTGATTCTAGAATAGAAAATGATCTCATTTATTTTCATCACACAAATGATAATATAGACCCTATTATCCCAGACTTAGACGCCTGGAAATCAGTTCTCCCCCTTGCTGATCGTGAAAAAGCCCTTTTTGAAGCTCATAATACTCCTCAAGCAGGTCATATGGGAATGGAGAAAACCTTTACTCGTTTAGCTACTTATTATTACTAGCCAGGGTATTACCACGACACTTGTCAATATATCAGAGCATGCCAAGAGTGTCAAGCTCATAAACGATCTCAACAGGATCCAGCTGGTTTAATGGGAGAAAGATATATTCAAGGCCTATGGACGGTAGTCTCAACAGATATAAATGGCCCAAAACCCCCTTCAATAGCCGGTTATAAATATATTATAGTATTTGAAGATCTATTCACTCGATATGTAGAATTAAAACCCCTTCGTAAAGCAGACGGTAAAAATGTGATTCAAGCGTTTGAGGAACTTGTAATTAATAGATGGGGCTGTCCACAGTATCTCATCACTGATAACGAGTTAGAATTTAAAAATCAGGTTGTAGATGACCGAAGAAAAATATGGAATTAAGCACTCTACTACTTCCCCTTATCACGCGCAATCAAACCCTGTAGAGCGTGTTAACCATAATCTTAAACCCATGATTAATAGTTTTATAGAGCAAGACTATCGTGATTGGGATAAACACTTAGGAGAATTTAGCTTCGCTCTCAACACTATGGTACATTTTTCCACTAAATTCACTTCAGCTTTCTTAAATATGGGTCGCAATCCTATTCCTACAATCCTTTTCCGCAAATCCATAGACAACCCAAAACCAATTGAGCAAGGCAACATCACAGAATGGGCTGACAGAGCAAAAAGGTTACCTGCGATACATGACTTACAAGGAGAGTGTTTCACCTTCGGGTCACCGTTTTTGCTCAAATTTTAGGAATATTTTCTAGATGCAGAAATATGAAGAAAGCCAAAATTATAGAGGCCAACGCTCAATATTTCCCTAGTTACAGGCCATTAAAGAAAATCACTAAAAAAGTTACTAGATTTTCAAACGCTAATAGTTCCTCAGCATTATTAGCTAGAAGCTTAAACCTTTTTTCAAATGAAAGCTGAGCTCGAATCCTTTCGAAATAGCACCTATAGCATCTCAAAATATTATTTTTTCCCAAAGTTAGAGCGTAATAAAGATTGGACTTGAATTTTTTGTTTAAAACATTAATTAATAATAAAAGCTAAAATTGGGTTCAATCTTTATTATGCTATAACTTTGGGAAAAAATAATATTTTGAGATGCTATAGGTGCTATTTCGAAAGGATTCGAGCTCAGCTTTCATTTGAAAAAAGGTTTAAGCTTCTAGCTAATAATTCTGAGGAACTATAAGCGTTTAAAAATCTAGTAACTTTTTTTGTGATTTTCTTCGATGGCCTTTAACTAGGGAAATATTGAGCGTTGGCCTCTAAAATTTTGGCTTTCTTCATATTTTTGCATCCAGAAAACATTCCCAAAATTTGAGCAAAAACGGTGACCCGAAGGTGAAACACTCTCCTTGTTAGTTAAAAAATATACAGATAATGCAACTGCTCGTCAAGCTAAATATTATAATAAGAATCGACGGCATGTAACATTTGAACCAGGAGATCTAGTAAGTCGTAGGAATCATGCATTATCGTCAGCCATTGACAAATTTGCTGCAAAGTTAGCGCCAAAATTCATTGGCCCAGCCAAAGTTATTAGAGTGTTCTCACCGGTAGTATATCTAGTGGAAGACGTTGATAGTAAGCGACAAATTAAAGTTTTTGTCAATGATTTAAAAAGATACATTCCACCTAAACTACCACGGAATCCTAACATCTCACCATCACTTTCAGAAGATGCAACGAAACAAACCAACCAACCTGCATCAAATAAGGAGAGCAGTCCGTACAGGAATAGGCCGAGGGGTCTACCAAGACCTCACATTTCACCCGGACCAGGAGGAGCCAAACGCGGTCGTGGGCGACCTCCTAAATCAAAGGTGCCATAGAACGAGAGCATGTATGCGGGGAGCTCGTCACTTATGCGATGCAGGAGGTGAATCAGACGAGCCTGCAACAATTCCACCAATTCTCCAAGAAGAATGTGAAAACGAGTCAGCGAATTCCACCACCCCACAAACAACATCTCAGTCCTATCCAGCTCCTGTACCCCGAGCATCTTCCTCCAACAACTGTTTGATAAATTCTTCCCCATCCACACCCTTCCCCGCTCCCAAGCCTACTCTGTCTCCATCACAAGCAATCTTATGCCTCCACTCCATCCTTTCCGCATTAGCAACCATTAATCCCTTTGAGCTTCCATCACAAAAACCTTCTCCTATTCCATCCATTCACCCTTGTCACCAAATCACCACTCAACCCAGTACATCACAAGAATCCGTATCCTTAATCCCTCCTTTAATGTCCCTAAAAATATCCCCTCCAGCACACCTCCCAGTTCCTAACCCTTCTGCCCGTGCAACTTCGCCGCCACGTCCGATAGCCGACCATGAGAAACCAACAAAAGAGACTGGAGCAGCCCGACCTCACTATTGGAACTGTGGTCATCCTAACCACAGTTGGACAACGTGCCGGGGCCCAAAAAGACTTTTTTGTAGAGGTTGTGGTCAACCTGGGTTATTTAAATCAAACTGCCCGAAATATTACGAGAAGTGTGTGAATAAACGCCGTTAAGGCTACATTTCCAATTACCTAATAGTGTTTAGTATAAACAACCTTGATCTTACTTACACGACCCTTAGAGATATTCAAATAATTTACGTAATGCCTAATTGTTACTAACCACCTGTATCCAGAGTCTCATAGTCATTTTACTGACTTTGCTATCATATACAAACTTTGTCTTTCAGTCAAAATTATAGCTAAATAAACTGATTATTTTATATTAATTATTTTTTTTGTATAGTATGAGTGAGATATGATGTAAGAGCGGGTTATGAACGTTTTTGACAGCGTAGATTTGAGATTTTTCTTTATTGTAAAATTACTTCGGGGTAAGCCAGTCGCAGCGTAAATAGTTTAGCTCCCACACATACAGCGCATTACATATACAACTTGATTAAAATATTTTTTTTATTCAAGATTATTAATAATTGCAGAAGAAGAATGATAAAAATTTATTTAATACTTATTACACTAAACACCGATGTAGATAACACCGGTTATCTTAAGTTAAACTTCCCTTTTTTTTATTTATCTTTTTGTTTTTTTCGCCCTTTCACGAAAGTATTCGGTTCCACCGTATACTTCCGTTTGGTGGGGGGGGGGGATTGTAACATGGCGAAATTGCCATGTTATTTAAACCTCGCTTTTATAAAACGATAGTATATGCGGCAGAAGGATGACCTTAAATTCGCGCGCGGTCAAGAGAGAGACAACGCCAGTCAAGCTAAAGCCGACCCCAAGTCACTAACAATACCCGCGTGCACAGCACATCACGAAACAATTAATATACAGTAAAGCTTAACCAATGTGCCTAGTCTAAGCATAGCCTGACTCTAGCAGTCAAGTAGACGGAAAAGGCAAGTGTATAAGGTGGCGTGCATAGCGTGACGCATGAAGATGGAAAAGCATCCATCTTGAGATGCTCATTCCTTCTGCCGTTCGCCTACAGGTTGGTCGACTTGACGTCTTTTTTTGTACTAGCGCAGACAATTGTATAGAGCGAAACAAGTTTTCGATAGCTCTCGTGATTGCGGTTTCTGTGTGAACCGGAAAGTATTTCTGTCATGAGTGTTTGAAAGCATAAATGCTTTATTATAGCCTCAATTGATATTTAACTTTACGATTAAGATACATCGTTATTTTTCCTTATTCTGTGCGCGTGTGTGCTGGTGACCACGTGCGTGGTATTAATTAGTGCGCCCGTTTTCTTTCTAGCTTCCGGTCAGCTAATTCGTTATGTAGCTTTTAAGTAAGATACTCCATATGAATTTATTACGCGCATCGTTGGCTCTCTTTTCGCCGCGTTGCTTTAATAGTAGTACAATTAAAATAACGTACGGAGTCGAGTCCGTTAACGCGACTGGTGCCCTTTTTAGTGTATAGCTAGTGTTTGTAATTCAATAAAATCCATAAATTTCTTATATTTCAGCTGATTACTTTTTTTTTGTTTTATGTGAATATTTTAGTGTAAGAACTAATTATACCTCTAGCTATACATTTATCTAATCTTGTACGGTCACCTGATCCCCATGGCCGTTAGAGTTTATAAAAATAGATTTTTTTTGTTTATAATTAGAATTTCTTATTCAGTTTGAATTTCGCACCTACGATTGAAATTTACTTTTTAGGGAGTAACATATGCCACTGCTAGATGGTGACGATTCGCTTTCTGCATTCTCATTAATGACTTGACGCATTCAAGCGTATAAGACAAGTAAGATCAAAAATAAAATTTGTTATGTTGTAAATAGCTAGACGTCCAGCTACTCCCAAAAACGCCAAAATTATTAAAATATTTATTTGCAAAATTTAATAAAATCTGCAGAGGGTATTCGCTAGAGAATTGAATCCTTCATTCGGGGCGAAGGCCAAGATATCAAACGAAAGGGAAAAGGTACACTATTTTTTTAATGAATTTAATTAGTTGAACATACAAAATAAAATGCAAAATTATCTTTTAAACAATTGGCCTTAATTATTTTCAAACAAATTATCAGTAATAAAAATTCTCGCTACTATCTTATTATTATCTTGAATTAAATCACTTTTACTATTCATAATACACTTATTTAAATAAATCACATTAATTGCATTGACTAGTTTTCTATTACAGCGCTATATCTATCTATCTCACTCACTGTCTATCTCACTCTCCCTTTACGTTAGCTATGGCACCACTATAATATACTCTCTCTATAGAGCGTCACACGGCTAAGTTCTCGTTCCCTGTTAACACGTGGGCGCAAGCTTACTCTATCTAAAAGCCGGCGAGTTACTTCCCCTCTTTTCACGGCAACAGTGGCTATCTCCGTGGAATCGGCTGAACGGTGCAAAGACCCGCTCAATTCCACAAAAAAAAATTAAATATCGAAATTTTGATTTTCTTTTCACAATTCCACACTTTCGTATATATATATATATATATATATATATATATATATATATATATATATATACATATTTGATAAATATATACATATATATGTATATATAGCCAAATTGATAACAAGTGTAAAAAAAAGAATGAATGTAAGAGAGCGAACGAATATAATAGAGTGAATTAACCATACGCGAACGAATGTGACAGAATAAAGAATATAACAGAGAGAACGAGCGTGACGGAGCGAACAAGTGTAGCAAGTGAACGACTATATGTGACACAGCTATAGTGTTCGCACGTCGTAGCTACAGAGCGAATGAATGTAGCATAGCGAACGAGTGGGACAGAGCGAACGAATATACAAGCGAACGAATGTAACAAAGCGAACAAGTATGTAAACAAATAATTAAATTAAATTTAATGTGATTTAATTAATTACATACACATATGAAAATTCGTATTACATTAATTTTCATGAATGTGTATATGTATATGGATATATGAGTATATTATATATATTTATTAAATAAAGTGACAAGGTAAGTCCTGGGACGGTAGACTGGTTCCCAACGAAATTTAAATAATTTTTGTTGTGAAGAACTCAATGCCCGAATCAAGTTCGGCCTTAACATTATCATAAGATTTATTTTTCTTTTTATATTATAAAAGATTTGAGAAATTTACAAAAAAGAAAATATTTGTTTATGCCAGATAAATACAATAAGAATTGAGCCTTTAGAAGTTAGGAGGTGATTCTTGGAGCATAATGCGAAAGAAAGATCGATTAGAGATGGTGACCATAACAGCGTCTAATATGCGCTGTATAAATAAATATTTATATCATATGTTATATTTTATATTATGTGTACATTATTAATTATTGAAATATAATAAATGTATAAATGTTTATAAGTATATGAATGTAAAATTATTACAAGGGATTATATACATTATAAAATCCATGTATTAAATTCAAAAGGAGGGTTGGCGAGCAAAGCGAGCAGGGGGTATATATAATAAAAAGATTTCACCGCTGCTGCTGTCGCTGTCGCTGCCGCTGTGTATAAGAATTCGATTTGTCCTTAATTAGCTAGAATTTAGCTAGAATCTAGCTAAAATTAAGCTTAAAGTTAGCTGAAAATTAGCTAAAAGTTACCTAAAAGTTAACTAAAAATTATCTAAAATTTATATTAGTTTTAAGCAGTTTTAGGTAAATTTTCGTTTGATTTCAGCTGAATTTCAGCTACATTTTAGATCTATTTATATTATATTCACTTTATACTATTGAAAGTATATCGCCGCTGTCGTCGCTGTCATCGTCAGAAATGTGCCCCTTATTTTTGGACTTACATTACAGCGTTAAATTTAGAATCTTTTTACTACTAGACTGACATATAATAAAACGTTTAGAAATCAATTACTGACTTTATTCTTTATTTAATATTATAATAAAACATATACACGTAGCCCTCACAACACACAACATTTAATTATTAATTCTGTCCTGGTAGAAAGCTAGAAATTCACAGATGATTAGATTCATTAAAAGATTTACCTCAAGAAAACTTTTAAACAATTAATATTATTTAGTATTTTTTAATAAAAATTATTTAAAAAATTGCAAATTCTTGAATATTTTTTTAAAGTTATAATAACAAGATGGGGTTGGCGCGCTTGCACGCAGGGGGCTTGCCCTCTAGTGTTTAGTAAAATGAATTAGTCCGCTCCCCAGGTTTTAGCTGCTAAGGTTTTTATTATGTTTACTCTGTTGTGGGCTTCGTATTTCAAATGCTAAATGTGATTCTTCCATGTTAGTTTTCTATCGAAGGTGAGCCATAGTATTTTAATTTTTTCGACTTTTTGTCGACTTGTTGATTGTTTAAATTAAGAGTCATCTTGAAGTCATCTTGTTTAGCTGAGAAATTAATATAGTTGGTTTTAGTTGGGCAGAATTTGAAGCCGGTAGTTGTGGACCTTGAAAAGATATTGTTTAGTGTGTTCTGCAGGATGTTTTCAGTGATTTGAGAGTCTTTTCCTGTAGCGTATATTGTCAGATCATCGGCAAATAAGCAGAATCTAGTTGGTGTTTCGATGCAAGTTGTAAGCTCATTTATAACTATCAGGAAAAGAGTGACACTGATTACCGATCTCTGTGGAACTCCGCTTCCTTGAAATAATCTGTTTAAGAATACATTGTTTACTTTTACCTGAATGAGCCTGTCCTTTAGAAACTTTTCTATGAATGCGAGTATATGGCCGCTTATTTGTTTTTTGAGAAGGTGGATCACTCGGTCTTTCCATATGGTTTCATATGCCGTTTCTAAATCCAGTGCTACTGCTGCCAAGTGTAGGTTCTTTCTGATTGCGTTGCAAATTTCGGATTCCAACGAAATAAGGTGGCCGATAGTGGATTTGTTTTGTCTGAAGCCGCTTTGAAGTTGAGAGAAGTAATTTTTAGATTCGAGGTAGGTTTTTAATCTTTTGTTTACTATTTTTTCCATAAGTTTGCAGATGTTGCAAGTCAGGGATATAGGTCTGTAGTTTTTAGGTGAAGAAGAGTCTTGGCCAGGTTTGTTGATCACTATTATTGTGGCTAATCTCCACTGAGTCGAAAATATGTGGTGTAACCAGATAATGTTAAATATTTTGTGGATGTATTGAATAGCCGAAAGAGGAAGGTTTTTTTAGGAAGATATTGTGAATAGACCAGCACTAGAGTTTTTGCAGTTGTTGAGAGTTTGAGTTATTTCATTTACATTTATTGGAGCGTTTAGTAGAGGGGTATCCGAAATGTCATCTTATTTTTCTTGAGTGGAGTTGTAATTATTTTTGAAGTCTAAAAATTCGTTGTTATAGTTGCTATTGCTGTAGTTTTTTGAAAAGGTGGAAGCGAACTTGTTGGCAATGTCTGTTGTTTCATGGATTATTTGGTTGTCTTCGTCTATTGAAGTAGAAATTATTCTTGATTTGTGTTTGCCTTGAACTCTTTGGATTTTGTTCCATATGAGTGAGACGGGTGTGTTTGAATTGAGTGATTGGACCAATTTTAGCCAGCATTTTCTTTTAGTTTCCTTTATAGTTCTTTTGTAGACGGCTTTCTTTTTATTGTGTTCTATCTTGTTTTCTGTGATTTTGTTTCTTGTATCTATTAAAGACGTGTTTAGACTCTCTTCAAGCGTTGAAACATTCTTCATTCCACCATGGAGTTTGGTTTTTGTTGAGTTTGGTACTGTACTTTGGACTGCTAGTTCCAGCAGCGGAAAGTATTATATTGTTGAGGTTGTCGATTAATAAGTCTCTATTTGGGTTGGTGAGTTGAGAAGGATCATTCAACTTTTGGATGTCATTATCAACTTCTGATTTGTATAGATTCCAATCCGCCTTCCTGAAATTCCATGGATCATATGATGAATTATTATCTTGATGACTGCTATTCATACTTAAGCAAACGTGTAAAAAATAGGATAATAGTCGCTATTGTGGAGGTCGTCACAAACTTCTTAGTCAAGATTTCCCGTAATGTCTGCAGTGGCTATTGTTAAATCTATAATACTTTCAGTATCATTGGAGGAGTTGAAGATTCACTATGTTTAGGTTCGCTTTTTTAATCCACACTTCCACTATTTTACCTCTTCTGTCTGTATTTACTGAAGCCCAATTTGTATTGCGGGCATTAAAGTCTCCTATAACTATATACGGAGATGGTAGTTGTGATTTCAACTTTGCTAAGCTATCTGATGTTAGCTGTTGGCTGTTGGGTAGGTAAACATTGCATATAGTAATTCTGTTAGGAAGATAACATTCGACAGCAACTGCTTGCAAGTTTGTATTTAGGGGGATTTCTTTACTGTAAATGTGGTTTTTTATATAGGCTACCACTCCTCCACTTGCATGGCTAAAAAGTCTGTTAGTGTGAAAGCATTTGTAGCCTCTGAGATTGGCATGATTGTCAAGTTTAAAATAGGTCTCCTGAAGGCATAATAAATCTGGGTGTCTTTCGTATATTAATTTCTGTAGATTTTTCAAATGTCTACAGTATCCGTTGATATTCCATTAAAGAATTATTTTTTCGGTTTTATTATTTTCATTGTGTTGTTGATTCATTACTGTATTTATTATTGGTTTAGAGGATTTTCTTTAGCTATTTTTCCATAATTTTGGTGAATCTGATTTTCATTCCTTTAGTTTCGAGATAGGGGAAAAGAGTTTTGAGCATATTTTTCAGGTCGACTAGGTTTTTTGTGTGTTCCTTAGCTATCTTGATGGTGTGTTGGCTGGTGTAGGTTTTGTCGATGCAGCTCTTGAAGTTTAAATAACTTACTGGAAATTCCTGTTGTTGATCATTTACTATTTTTTCGAGTGGTATTTGTCCAAGTTAAGCGGGGTAGTTGAGGAGTTGGAGATTTTGAGTTTTTTTTTTTATTTTTTTGATATATTTAAGAATTTATTTGTGGTTTTGTCCGATAGCTCTTCCTCTTCGAGAGATGCATCTGAATATGAGTCTATTTCTGATGTTACTATTACTTCTGTGGTGCTTTGTGTTTGAGAGGATGCTAAAGACTCAGGATATAGTCTTTTGAAAGCCACGTTATCTATTTGCATGTTGTTGTCGGTGATTTTAGGTGTAAGATTGTCTATTGAGTTATTAATTTTTGTTGCACTTTGTTGTCTATTACTATCTGTATTCTCGTTGTTGGTTTCGTTAGCTATTGTTTCTGTGTAGTTGGGGGCGTCTATAGTGTTAAGCAGGTTTGATTTTTTGTTTGCTTGGTCCGTGAAATTCTTGTTTGAGATACGTCTTTTTCTGTTGTTATTTCACTGTTTGTGATTTGAGAGGCCAAGGTTTGAATGTTGAGTTGGCAGGTCTTTGCTATATGTTCCTCTTGTTTGCAGAGGAAACATTTAATTGTGTCTGTGCTGGGAAATATAAAGAATGTTTCCCTTTCATAGTTTATTTGAAGCATCTCGGGAAATTCAGATACATTAGAAGGCTCTACATATTCTTGCCTTCGATCACTCAACACATGTTTGTATTTTACGTTGGTTATGGCTGCTTATAGAGTTATGATCGGAGAACCTCTCTTTATGTTGTTATTGTCTAAATAGTCTTCTAATACGTAATAAGGAATACTGGGGCAGACGTCTGACAAAATTACTCTAGTTAATTTCGAAACCAGTGGTCGTATTGGAATTTTGAGTTCGGTAATATTTAGAAACTTATATTTATCTGTTATATCGTGTACTAGTTGTTTACTTGTTAAGTAAATTCTCACACGGTTCCTAGAAATTCTTGACGAATAAATAACTTTATGCGCTTGCACAATGTTGCCGATGGCCACTGTGTAGTCGGTTGGATTTAATCCATCTACGCTATCTATTATAAAGCCTTGTTCATTTTTTGGGAAGAGATTTCTTTGTATCGTCCTTGCATAACTAACCTGGTTAACACTAACTTAATTTTCACTATTTGCACTTGTTACATTTTTTTCACTATCATTATTTTCTGTTATCATGTTTGCACTGACATTTTTTGAGACAATTGGGTTTGAAACTGAACTTATTTCGTGTTGATTGATCCTTTTTTGGGTCGTTCAACGATTTTGTTAAATTTTTGAATTCGTTATACTCGCTATAAAGTTGAAGGGACCGAAGCCCAGTATACTAAGCCCACTATGAAACGCTTTGTTTACTAAGCGCAGGGAGCCACTGTAAACACGTCTAGTCTCTGTGAAAACACAGAGTGAACTGTTGGGAATTCATATTTATTTGTATATTAAATAATAAATATAAAAAATATAGGTTATATATAAAATAAAAATATAAGTATGATAGTAAAAAATAAAAAAAATTAAAAGTTTAAATAAATGTAATAAATCAAGTTAGTGTATAATAGAATGAAGTGAATGACGAAAATTTATTATTACTGATAAGGAACTAAGCAATGTAGAAATTAATCAATAATGTTTATCATCATTAAGAGCAGGCCGAACTATCTATCTTTGTCTAATAGAGTTTTTTATCATTTATATAAACACCATCCGTTGTAGCAAGAAAAAAATAGTAGCCCCGCTAGATATTAGTATAATGAGTAAATTTTGTAATAACAAAAAAATGATTTTATTGCGTAGCTTTTGAATAATATGAGACCTACGAATAAACTAAAATATAACCTTTTTTTTGGTAAGTCTCATATTATTCAAAAACTACGCAATAAAATAATTTGATTGTTATTACAAAATTTTCTTATTATACTAATATCTAGCAGGGGCTACTATTTTTTTCATGTTGCAACGGATGGTGTTTATATAATTGATGAAAAACTCTATTAGAGAAAGACAGATAGTTTGGCCCCCCGTTAATAAAAAAATTTTATCAATTAAACAATTTAACCAAATTACTTTTGAATAATAAATTTGTCATATGCATGAAATAAATGGAGAAAATGTATAATGCTAATAACAAACAATAAATACGATTGTTTGTTATTAGCATTTGGTTGGATTATTTACCAGTTATAGGTGGAGAATTGGTAAATGGTCAGACCAGTTAGCAGTTACTGGATCGGTAACTGGTAAGTGGCACTAACTGGGTGAGTAACCGATAAATGATTCAATCTGTTAGCAGTTACCGCGTGGGTAACTGTTAAATGGTCGGATTAATTACAGAGCAAGTAACTGGTAAATGGTCCGACCATTTTTAGTTACTCGCCTAGTAAGTGCAGACTGGTCCGACCATTCCCAGTTACTCACGCAGTAACTGCTAACTGGTCCCACCATTTACCAGTTCCTTACTTGTAACTGGTAAATAGTCCGAACATTTCCAGTTACTTACCCAGTAACTGTCAACTGATCCGACCATTTACCCTTTCCTTACTTGTAACTGATAAATGGTCCAAACATTTCCAGTTGCTCACCCAGTAGCTGTCAACTAGTCCGACCATTTACCAGTCCCTCACTTGTGACTGGTAAATGGTCGAAACATTTCTAGTTACTTATACAGTAACTGCCAACTGGTCTGACCATTTATCAGTTCTTTACTAGTAACTGGTAAATGGTCCGACCATTACTAGTTATTAACGAAGTAAGTGCTAACTGGTCCGATCATTTACTAATTGCTTACCCAGTAACTGAGAATATTTGCAACTCTACTCATGAGAATAACTCTCCTAAAAGAACATGCAAAAGTAAGTTTAAAAAATAATCAATTACGGTTAAACTCAGGGACCATATGTAATTTTTCAGTTGAACACTGCATTGATTCGCAAATAGGTTATACTTTTTGGGAGCATTTTGCTACAGAGGAAGGTTCCAAAACAAAATATGAAACCTTACATAGAGATCCTGCAACAATAGTAAATTCACGACATAAAAATCCTGTTTATACTGTAGATTCCGAAAAAACAATATCCTCATTATCAGCTTTAAATAATATTGATATTTGTGATAGGATACTGACAAAAACTGAACATCCAAAATTATTTATTGTAGATAATTCTCATAATTAAATATAATTTAATAATAATGAAATGAGGGAAGAGGTAACAAACTGACAAGGACAGTGTTTCACTTTCAGGTCACCGATTTTGCTCAAATTTTGGGAATGTCTTCTGGATGCAGGAATATGAAAAGAGCAAAATTTTAGAGGCCAACAATCAATATTTTCCTAATTACACGCAATTCAAGAAAATAACTGAAAAGTTACTAGATTTTCAAACGCTTATAGTTCCTTAGCATTTTTAGCTAGAAGCGCTTACCTTTTTCTAAATGGAAGTTGAGTTCGAATCTTTCCGAAACAGCACCTATAGCATTTCAAAATATTAGTTTTTCCCAAAGTTAGATCGTAATAAAGATTGGAACCGATTTCAGCTTTTATTATTAATTAATGTTTTAAAGAGAAAATTCAGGTCCAATCTTTATCGCGATCTAACTTTGGGAAAAAAAAATATTTTGAAATGCTATAGGTGCTATTTCGAAAGGATTCGAGCTAAAAATACTAAGCAACTATAAGCGTTTGAAAATCTAGTAACTTTTTTAGTGATTTTCTTTAATTGTCTGTAATTAAGAAAATATTAAACGTTGGCCTTTAAAATTTTAGCTTACTTTATGTTTCTGCATCCAGAAAAAATTCCCGAAATTTGAGCAAAATTGGTGACCCGAAAGTAAAACTCTCTCCTTGTTAGATATATGTTCTATGTTTTATAGCTTTTCTTACCGCGTGTAGATTTTTTACATCTGTTTACGGCACACCTCGACCACCGATGTGTTCCAGGGTTTTCGCGTTCGAAACCATCCCTTTTTTAGTCTAAACACCCAGAGGGTTTCGTATGAAGTTAGAGGTCTTACCAAGCAAGTAGATGATTTCTATGTATTTTGAGCCGCTGAATCCGAATTTGCAACTCGCTTTTTGCGCAAGTGGTCGAGTACTTTGTTATAAACAAATTAATTGTTTAAATGGCTATAGTTTATGAACTACAATAGGTGCAGAAATATTCTCTGCCAAAACTTTTTCTTTCATAAAAAAAACAAAAAAAATCGTTCTTGTTGCATGTCGATTCGATAATTAGAACCAGAAATATGGCCAATATATATCAAAAAACATAGAGACGTAGCGCAAGCGCGGAACGCACAGGTAAAAAACCTTATTACTCGACTACTATTTGATATTTTTAGAAGTTCAACATGTGTTTGAAAAGTTTTAGAGTCTCAGCTTTGATGATAAATTGTTATATATTACTTTCAAATGTTGATAAATAAGCTAAAATGATTTGAAACAGAAAAAATTTTCAATTTTTCAGAATTTTGTTTGTTTATAACGAAATAATATAGGTAAACGAACAAAATATTTCTATGTTTTTTATATGGAATGATAGGAAATTTCATCTAGTTTAAGAATCTGTTCGGTTTTTTAAATTTAAGTAAGTAGAACCTGAGATATCGCAAATTTAAGCTGTTGCGCCAACTCCTTGCAATACGACATATATGTGCAATCTAGCGATCGCTTTCCTTATTAAAAATTTTTATATTATAAGGTAAGTAATCTCATTCTTTTCTAATAAAATTACTTTCGACTTTATTTTATATACTTTGTCATAATATCAATTATGTATAATGTATAACATTTAGATGAAGTAGATTTAGGGTTTTAAATAATCATTGATTTTTCTACTATAATAGTAAACAATTTACTCAACTAATGGAGTATTTTTACATTTATTTTTTTTTGCAATTGCAAAAAGAACAACAATCTATTTTATTCAAAAAATTTGTTTTAACTTTCCGATTTATTAGAGTCATCTATTTTTAGGTGAATCCTTTTTTATAAAATTTTTATTTAATTTCCTAATACAGAGTTAAAATTAATTTTATTACAAAAGAATGAGATTACTTACCTTATAATAAAAGAATTTTTAATTAGGAAAGCAATCGCCATTTTCCACACATATGTCGTATTGCAAGGAGTTGGCGCTACAGTTTAAATTTGCGATATCTCAGGTTCTACTTACTTAAATTTAAAAAACCGGACAAATTCTTAAACTAAATGAAATTTCCTATCATTCTGTATCAAAAATATAGAAATATTTTGTTCGCTAACCTATATTATTTTGTTATAAACAAACAAAATTCTTAAAAATTGAAAAATCTTTCTGTTTCAAATCATTCTAGCTTATTTATCAACATTTGAAAGTAATATATAACAATTTATCATTAAAACTGAGATTCTGACATTTTCCAAACACATGTTAAACTTCAAAAAATATCAAATGGTAGTCGAGTCATAAGGTTTTTTACCTTAAGAGCGTTCCACGCGTGCGCTACGCCGCTATGTTTTTTTGCAATATATTTGCCATATCTCTGGTTCTAATTATCGAATCGACATGCAACAAAAACGATTTTTTTTTGTCTTTTTATTAAAGAACAAGTTTTTGCAGAGAAAATTACTGCATTTATTGTAGTTCATAAACTATAGCCATTTAAACCATCAATTTGTTTATAACAAATTACTCGATCACTTGCGCGAAAAGCAAGTTGCAAATTCGGATTCAGCGGCTCAAAATACATATAAATTACCTACTTGCTTGGTGGGACTTTACCCCGGAAGGTATGTGCTCGGACGTGCAGGCCTACTCAGGGGGGAAGACTCGCTTATACCAATCCTTTTTAGCGCATCGAGAGCTCACACCAACCCGGCAGAACGGTCCGGCTAAACTATAGTAGTGGAGGAGTCGCGCTCCGTCTTACCGAACCCCCAATAATTATCCGTGGTTTTTATTAAAACCGCGGAAAATCCTTCAGGGGTGGTCCACCACGGTGTCAGTGAGTTCGGGACATCCTCCACTTTTAATTAAAAATGGAAAAAATTCCGCTCTCACCGGGACTCGAACCCCGGCCCTCTGCGTGGGAGTTGGATGTTCTAGCCCCTGAGCCACCGCCATTCTAACCTTGTTAGATATATTAACTTATGTAATTTCAAAATTTGTATATATTGAAAAACATTTTCGGGCTATTCTTTAGAGGAGGTCACGTGTTTCTGCCCTTTTCTACTTAAAGAACTATTTTTTTGCAATAACTAATAACTTTATCAAAAAATAAAGTGATAGCCCCATCTCGTATTACAAAAAACAATATTTTCTTTGATGAGAAATAATTGATTTTATCTAATCATTTTCAAGAAAACCTTGAAAAACCAAATTGTTTACCCTAACCTTTATTTTTCAAGTTTTTAAAGGTTTTTATTGAAAACGAAACAATAAAATCAATTTTCCCCATCAAAGAAAATATTGCTTTCTGTAATACGAGATGGGGCTATCTCTTTATTTTTTGCTAAAGTTATTAGTGAATGCAAAAAAATCAATTCTTTGATTAGAAAAGGACAGATATATTCGACCTGCTCTTAAAGATTCATATTTTGACATTAGTAGATAAGCTGTAGGTTTCCTGGATCTCACGAATTTTGGATTAATCCCTCTCTCCTCGAAGTGATTTAGAATCCGATGTGTGTATAAGCACATAAAAGTATCCTCTTCTTCGTTTAATTTTTTAAATTTCACTTTTACAAAATAACAGTGTTCTTTATTGGCTATAACGAACTCAAATTATCTGATGATCATAACAGACTAACTTATTTACATGAACATCGTATATATATATATATATATATATATATATATATATATATACATATATAGATAAACATAATCTTCAACTTTTCTTTTCAGCAGCTTCTATCATTCGACAATTTTCATATTACAACAATATCGACGGCTGAGAGGAATAATTCCGTGACTCGGCAAAGATTTCAAAAACCCTATAATTTGTCGGAGATTTCGAAAATATCATAACTCGTCGTTTAGTTCAAGAATCCCATAACTCAAAAACCTATTGTTTTTCTTCAATTTCAAGTGACAATTTTGTAGGATTTGGAAATACCATTTCTGTAAAATAGACACAATAAAATTGAATTTGTTCTGCATTTTAAATCGTGCTTATTTTGTAGACATCGTATTTTAAAATCCTGCAGATTTGTTACTACAAAATTAAATTAAAAAAATAAGTTTTTGAGTTATGGAGTTTTTGAAATCTTTACTGAGTTATGAGGTTATTGAAGCCATTGCCGAGCTATAGAATTTTTGGAATCTAAGCCGAGTTACGGGGTTATTTCTCTCAGCCGTCGATAATTCATTAATTATATATATGTATATATATATATATATATATATATATAATAACTAAAAGAACAAAAGAATTTATTCTCTTTGTTACCCAAAATATGTAAAAAAAATTTTCAAGGATCTAGATTGAAAAGATCAAGAGCTACAGGACCTTATAATTTGAAAATTTTTCAAAATTTTGGGGAAAGTTTTTAACTTTATTATTTTTTTTCTGAAAATCCTGATGTTTTAGAGAAAAATCCATAAGAACACTTCTTGTTGTAAATGAAGAGAAGAGTTGGCATGATTTTTTACAGACCTAAATTTTGCAGTTTTCTGATTGGTTCTTATATGGTTAACATGGTAATTGAAATTATTTATTATTCGCCAGAGCACAATTTGCCTTTAAAGGGCTTATTTTTTTCTATTTTTTATTAACTTTCAAATGAATTTTGGATCTTGTAAGTTAGAGCCATCAATAAGGAGTTATGACAGTTTGGAATATACATTTTTATGTATTATTTATTTTTCTCATTAAAAATAGCCTGTCGCATACTAAACATAAGCATCTGGTTTTAATAATCAAAAACTATTAAAATAAGTTTTAAAATCATATAGTAGAATGTTATTTATCAATTAGAAGCTTAATTATTAATTAAACAACACTTATTATTATAATTACAATTACTTTCGAAGGCAAATAAGACTTTGAGCTATCGCAAATTTACTTATTGTAAAGAGTTGTTTCATTAATAAAAAAGAATAATTAAATATTTACTATTTTCCTTGCTTTAACTTTCTATGAAAAGTATCTGTTAAATGGAAAATGATGATATGATTTTGGAACACACACTGTTAAAAGAAATGATAATGGCTTCCATTACATCTAAGTTTAGTATCATCTTCTAGAAGAGCTGTTACAATTGGAGTACTGATTTTTAGATAAGTGTGACATCCCATCTAATATGAAATTATCATACTATTATCATATTGTTACAGGTAAGGAAAGAAAAAAAATACACAAGTATCATGCCTTCTCTTAGCGTTTTCGTCACGGCACTTGTTATCCTAACAACGTCACAAACAACAGCAGAAGACTCCTACCGCATTAACCACTATTAAACAATCCAGGTATTTATTACGAACTACTTAGTGAAGTAAACCTTGTACGCCGTTACTGTAGAATAACAATAACGCTAGACTGCCGAAACATACATGACCCCATACCGTGGAAAAGAGAACAACTTCAGAAGACTTATGACCAATGCATCCGTATATTTAATAACAACTGCAATCTCATACCTTATGAAAATCTTAAAAATAAATTTAACTTCTTCGAAACTCACTCAAAAGAACTTTTTAATATACTCGTCCCTACCAATCCAAAACACTTAAGGGGACCAAGTACTATTAAAACTTGAAAAATTTGATTATGAATAATCAAAAATTTATTGCTTTTATCCAAATAGAAAAAATTTTTTGAAAAAATACCTATGTTTCAGAAGACTTTTTATTTTTGAAACTTTTACCTATCTTGAAATTCAACTGATGGTCTCCGTTCACATTCTGGTATTAAAACAGATTGGTCGCAAGGTTTTTTCATGAGTTTTCATCGGATCTTTATGAAATTTGGTAGAGATCTTTAAAATTATATTAGAATCCATATGAGCATAGCAAATTATAAATATATATATGCTTATTTGTTTATTAACTTATTATTTATAAAAATAAATAAACAAATTTTGTAAAAAATTGATTTTTTATTATTTGAATTTTTTAGGAATGTCTCTCGCTCATGTGGATTCTAAGATGATTTTGAAAATCTCCACCAAATTTCATCAAGACCAGATGAAAACTCATAAAAAAACCTTGCGACCAATCTGTTTTTAGTACCAAAATGTTAACGGGGACCATAAGTTGAATTTTTAAAATAGATAAAAGTTTCAGAAATAAAAAGTTTTCTGAAAAATACTTATGCTTATAAGTATTTTTTCAAAAAATTTTTTCCTTTTGGATAAGAGCAATAAATTTTTAATTATTCATATTTGAATTTTTCAGGTTTTAATAGTACCTGGTTCCCTTAAGAGAGGGAAATTTACCACAAACATTAACCAAACGAGAAGCACCATTAGAATTCATAGGCTGGACAAGTAAAAAACTATTTGGCACCATGGATGCGGACGATAGAGAAGAAATCAATCAACAGATAAATGCTTTATACGAAAAGCAAGAAACAATCACGATCTTAGCAGCCGACCAGACACATATAATTGGCTCCAATTTAAATAACATTCATGAAGAATTCAATAAAACCAAGACGAAACTATCTAAATACAACTACTAAATACCACACAGAAAGTACAGACTTCCAAAAATTGCACTCTTGCAGCACAGACCACTATAATATGGTCAATTTAGTTCGAACAATCCCTCAATCTCCATATAGAATCACTTGAAACCTTACTTAACGCAATATAAACCACTTCCCGTGGACATTTACATCCCTTACTACTACCAATTTACCAATTTATTTTTTACCCACACACAATTTCGAAATCTGCTAACCGAAGTAAATAAACATAACACAGACCATGTTCTACCTATAGACTAATCCAGAATAACTCTTGAACGATTACTAATTCTTTCACAAACTAACGTATTCCTAATACAAGGTAGAATAAATGTTTTGTGCGGTCTATAAGGGGAAAGTCTATACTTTCTCCTTATAGATCGTACAAAATTTTTCAATTACAAAATACATACTCTACCGATCCCTAGAGAGATTTATAAAAATCTCACTGGTTTCGCCTATATAAAACCAACATTTTGAAATTTACTGACCACATCAGATCTTTAAAAATACTATACTTTCCAGATATACCCCTATCTTCACCTTCAAAAATTTAAACTTGTGAATACCTACTACACTCTCAACCAACAACCCAATCCTTACAAACATGTGACTTAATCCTAACCACCAATCACATGCTTTACTGGATTAAACTAAAATCTACCGACTAGTGGCTCTATTCGACTCTGGAACCAACACTCTTTCAGATTTCTTGCAAAGGAAAACCTGAAACCACCATCAGGAACAGCAATATTCATTTTAATCTGGAAATGTAAATCCTTAAAATGTAAGCAACGAACTAAACACAGTCGAAAAATAAATAGTATAGAATTGCAAGAATGACCAGATCAAAACACCATACTACTTACGTGACCTTACAATCTTTTCAACAAAACCACTCCAACCATCAGATACTGAAAGTCTCCGAACTTTCTAACCTATGATATCGAAACATAGAGGTCACATTTCATGAAAACCGAACTCTAGAACGATCTTTCTCTGCAGCCTCCCTGGATGCTGATTTAGCACTGCAGAACATCACCTACGCCTGATCTTAATAAAAGCAACAACGTAATGATTCCACCATCACTTTTCAAAGAAGATTTCGAACAAACATTTAAGAACTGAAATCATTAACTCGGAACATTAAATTTAATATTTTATATACTATGGAAATATTTTTTTTACTATACACAGTCCAAAAAAACATACAAAACCTATACAAAACCTTACAAATTAACAAAAATCTAGAATCAAAATATTTATAAGGTAATTGAGTCTTATATTTTCTTGTAATTAATAATGTATTCCTTTCAGTGACCTATACAAAAATAAGAAGATTTTCTTTTCAGTTACCACAGTTATTGAAAATTTTTTTTTTCAATTGCAATTTATTTTTCCTCTTTTATAATTGAAACGAAAACAATCTTAACATTGATTTTATTCGATGTATATAGTTGTAATTTAACGATTACAAATCTAAAAATTAGTAACAATTTTCCTACTTACTAGTAGAGTGTCACACCTCCGGATCACAGATTCAGCTCAAATTTCGGGATAAGTTTTTAGATGATAAAATATAGGAAAAGCTAAAGTTGTAGTCACAAATACTCAATACTTCCCTAGTTACAGGCAATTAAAGAAAATCACTAAAAAAGTTACTAGATTTTTAAACGCATATAGTTCTTTAGCATTGATAGCTAGAAGCTTGAAACTTTTTTTAAATTAAAGCTGAGCTCAAATCTTTTCGAATCAGTAGTTACAGCATATCAAAATATTATTTTTTCCTAAAATTAGAGTGTAATAAGGATTGGGCCTGAATTTTCTGTTTAAAACATTAATTAATAATAAAAGCTGAAATTAGGTCCAATCTTTATTACGCTCTAACTTTGGGAAAAAATAATATTTCGATATGCTGTAACCACTGTTTCGAAAGTATTTGAGCTCAGCTTTAATTTAAAAAAAGTTTCAAGCTTCTAGCTATTAATGCTAAGAAACTATATGCATTTAAAAATCTAGTTACTTTTTTAGTAATTTTCCTTAATTGCCTGTAACTAGGGAAATATTGAGTATTTGTGACTACAACTTTAGCTTTTTCCATATTTTATCATCTGAAAACTTATCCCGGAGTTCGAGCGGAATCCGTGATCCGTAGGTGTGACACTCTCCTAGTTAGTTTAAATTTCTTCAACCGTTATATAAAGAAGTAAAATATTTTATATATTTATTCAAAATTGTACCTGAATACTTATATTTTTTTTAATGTAAAATTAATATATATTAGCACATCAAAAAATTTTAGTTACTTAAATTATAAAATAAAAAAAAAATTTTTGAAATCTTTAACTTTGATAAAAATTGTATTAAAATAGGGAATTTCCTAACCTGTAAATTATAATATATATTCTATCTCCTAATACAGTACCCTGCAAAAGTTTTCGGAAAAATTTTTCAAGAAAGGTAATTCTTTAAATGAAAATATCTCTGGTCTTATTGGTTGTAGAATAAAAAACAAAAAAGAAAATTAAAGTAGAGATCAAATACTAACTTCTTATGAATCGCAAAATTTTTTTAAGTCGTTTTTTATAATTTTTATACTGATTTGAAAGTTTTAAAAATTTTCGAAATTTTTAAATTCTGTTCAATTACTTGTATCTTTTAAAAAAATGAAGCTATGTAAAAAATTTAAACGAAATTTGAAAGATATCGACAAAATCTAAAAATTTTTACTGAGGTTATTCTCTGCTAGGATGACTATTTAAAAAGTTAGATGTGATTGAATATTACCGTTTAGTAATTAATAATGTTTAGTTTTCTTTATAATTCAACATTTTTTTTCTAGTCAACATATAAATTACATTAATTTCTATATTTGTATAATACCTAATGTTAATAACAAACTTTAACCTTTAGAGGGCTGGAGTTTTGAAAAATTTGAAAATCGAATTTTTCTATAGGAATGTGGTCTAAGGTCCCTGAGTTAGAGCCAAACTAAGTTGCGATGTTGGTGAGTCAGACCCCTTACGCTTAGAGGCGTATTCCGGCCCTCTAAAGGTTAAAATAAGTGAAATTTTAAAGAGAATTATTAATTTGCGTTCTATTACAAATTATGTAAAAAATGTTGAGAGTTGTTTAATAAATTAATTTTTTTCTATGTCTATATTCAATCACGTCTAATTTTTTTAAAAGTTATCCTAGCAAAAAATAACCTTAGTAGAAACTTTTAGATTTCGTAAATATCTTTCAATTTTCGTTTGAATTTTTTACATAGCTTCATTTTTTTAAAAGATACAAGTAATTGGACAAAATTTAAAAATTTCAAAAAATTTCAAAATTTTCAAAACGGTATAAAAATTATTAAAAACAACTTGAAAATTTTTGCGATTCATAAAAAGTTAGTATTTGATCCCTACTTTAATTTCATTTTTTGTTTTTTATTCTACGACCAAAAGGACCGGAGATATTTTCATTTAAAGAATTACCTTTCTTAAAAAAATTTTTCTGAAAACTTTTGCAGGGTACTGTATACATTCTAAATATTATTTTCAAATATCCAAAAGATATAACTTTCACTGTACAAAACAACTCATAAAATATAAATTTCGACAATTTGGGATTCGGTTCATTTTCAATACTCTTACGCTGATTTTCAGGACGACAATTGACTTAAGAGGACGCTGTATCTCTCTATCCTTTTCTAATTAAAAAATGTAAATTTTTGGGAAAACTAGTTATTATTGATAGAAATTAAGGGTTGTCCGCTACTTGTTTAGTAAAAATAAATATTTTCTCTGATGAAGACCAACTAATTTTATTGCTTTTTTTTCAAGTAAAGTTTGACATACTTAAATAACGTATTCTCTAGCCTTACTTAGGATTTTGTAAGTATGTCAAACTTTACTTGAAAAAAAAGCAACAAAATTAATTGGTCCTCATCAGAGAAAATATTACTTTTTACTAAACAAGTAGCGGACAACCTTTAATTTCTATCAATAATCACTAGATTTTCAAAAAACTTACATTTTTCAATTAGAAAAGGATAGAGAGATACAGCGTCCCCTTAAGGGGGAAGGTGTGACATCCCATGGAATCACATAATTTGAATTAATTCTAATAAATTATGAACAGTTAAAACTATTTTTTATTATAAACTCCTTTGTGGAAATTTAAGTGTTCCATGAGATGTCCCGAATTCAAACATTCAAAATTTCATTATACACATTGCGAAAATTAACAACTTTTATTTGTAAAGGAGCAAAAGAGATAGAGAACGAATAAAAATTGATTAGTAAGCCGACTAATAAACCCCGTATTTCAAAACATCCTCAGTAGTGCTTCTTGAAAATTTGGACTCAGCGTCACCTATAATAAATTTTTTTCAATCCTCGATCGTTCACACGGAGTCTATAAAATTCTCGAGTTGCTCCACTTATTGCCTTTTGTCTAATTGAGACTGCAACTAGATAGTCGGTTGCGGGGACCACTGTAAATCAGTACAAACATACGATCTAAGCGATTATTAATATTATCCGTGAAGTGAAGCTGACGCAGAAACCAAATTGTCAGAACGGAAAAGGAAAGGATCAAAAGGATCACAGAGAAAAAGGAAATCACAATCGTTAGAGCATTCTTCTCTTTCCCTCTTTCTTCGAATATAGTAAGTCAGATTATAAACTGTAATTTTAAATTAGTTGTATTAAGAAAAAGTAAATAAACATAAATAAAATATTTAATTTCTATAATTAATATTTTCATTAATTTTCTTAATAATATATTTATATATATAAATAATTATTAATCAAAAATATTAACTTGTGAAAGGTAAGTCCTGGGACTGACTGGTTCAACACAAAAATAAATAATTATTGTTGAAACCCAACGACCGAAGTAAATTCGGCCGTAGCATAAGCATTAATAATTTCATTAATACCACGTAAACCTTAAGCAATGTTTATAGATGCTACACGAGCAAAATTGGAAAGTTTTCAAGGTTATTCGAGTGCCAGGTTCTCCAATTCTTTGTGCAACTGAAGCACCAACTGCAGTGCCTGGTTCAATTTTTGCTTTCATATATTTTTCTTTACTTATATGAATGAATTTAACAAGTTGTGACACAGTTAAACGTACAATATACCTGTAAACTGAGACATCTAGTTAAATCTGTTGTCGAATCCTAGCAATTATAATTACAACTATTTTTCAAAATTGAGCTAATTCGTGCTTAAATTCTTCACTTATACAAGAATATTCCACTGACATCAAAAGTTTAGAGGTTACTTTTATGAAACTAGGGCCATCTAATGAATTTTCAATTTTGTACGTTGCTACAAATTTAATATCATCAAGAACTCTTTTATAATCAACAAGACTGTCTTTGCCTTCCATATACGTTGGGTCCATATAATCTGCAACATAAAGTATTTGAACAATGTCACCAACGTAATTTTTAACCGTCATATCATAATGTAAACAAAGATCTTCTAAACTCTTACCAATTTTTTTTTTGCATGTATCCAGTTTCATTAATTTTAACAGCTGTATCCACAAGACTTTCTCTTCCATCGATAGTAAGAAAAAAAATTCTTTTAGGGTCAACCAGAATAAAAAGAATTCTCAACAAAACCTTTTGCAGCTGGAATTTTATAATATTTTTTAATGTTAGGTAAGGCTGTGTCTTTAAATCCATTAGACACACGATGACCACTATTAGCTTGTTGTCCTGCACAAGCAATCATTTGTAAAATATTAATAAAACTTCCCTTGGATCCTGATAATGTCATAACTAAGGAACTATTACTAGGATGAAGCTCTTTTAAACGGAATTTATTAGTATGGTTATGAATAACTGAAAGTTTCTTTAAAATTATGGTTTTAAGACTGTTTTTACTTGCTAATAGTCTAAAGTATATAAAATCTGAATCAGCAAGACATGATAAATATTTTAAGAAACAAATACTAGATATTGTTTACATGAAAAGAGGCAATCGTTACTGTTCACTATGACGTTACTGTTCACGAATGAAAACTCCTTAATATCATGCAAAATATTATTGAAAAAATTGTAGTTGCTGGAAACATTTGCCAGAGAGATATTGAAGAAAAATTTAACTTGATTCTGAAATCAAATGACATTTTGTTGACACAGTTTATTAAAAGCAAAACAAGAATGACTTAACAATGACTATGTGTACTAAGTATATTCATAAAATAGAAAATGGTCGATTGCCTTTGTAAACCTGGTTGTTTTGAAGAAGAAAGTCTTGAAGCCATGATTTTGAAGAAACTTTCAGTTATTCGTGATCATGCTGGTAAAGTCCGTTTAAAAGAGCTTCATCCTAGTAATAGTCCATTTTCTTTTACAGATATTGTATCATTTTCATTTTCACTTCGTCGAGAGCAATTCAATGCTTACACTCAATTTTAGCAAATCCGTTATACCATAAAATTTCATCATTTTATTAGTTACTTGAGAATGAAATGCATCATTCATTTCCTTTCTTTTTCGAATAGCATACAATTTTCGCATCTTCACATTAACAGTTTCAGGCATCTTGATAAATGAAGTCTTTAAATTCAAATTATTTCATCAGTAAGCTAATGCACTACAATCTCGCTGTCATTAATTTCTTCTGAAGATTATTGAGTGCTTGAATCAAATAAAGAAGGTGTAACATTCTTCACTTCATGTAAGAATAATTAATAACATTCAGCGCAAACTTTATCTTCTTTAGATAGCGAAATCTTTGGATACAATGCTGTAAAGACTCTCTTATATGACGCAATTTTCTGAATAAATTTTTAGAGGAATAATGCATAAGTTTCGTGACCCTTTTTTTCAAGTCCTTGCTTTTTATTTTGGCCAGTGATGATGCTATTGTAATTAACTCAAAATCTTTTATTAAAGCGAAAAAAAGATTATAAAAGTTAGACGATTTGTTTTCCAATTTGAACTCTTCTTATGTACTGTGATTCGTTATATTGCTAATGAGTACGCTTGAAACGCGACTTCGCTACCTAGCAGCGGCATGCATCAACTACTCTTAAGGCGACTACGGAAGTCCGGTTCGATTTCATTTTGTAGTTTACAAATTACTCTTTCAGTTTCTAAAATTTTTTGAATTTTTTAATTTTCCACCATTTATTATAATCCGTAGGATAGTGGAAAATTAGAAAATCTAAAAAATTTTACATATTGAAAGAGTAATTTGTAAACTCAAAAATAAAACCTAACCTAAAATCCGAAGTCGCCTTAAACTGAATTTAACTCGCAGGCGCAAAATACAAACTGAATAAATGATTATTTATTTTTTCTTCTTAAACATATTTTTCAACTTAAAATTGCTATAACTTTTGTTCTAATTGACCAAAAAAATTGACCAATGGCTTATTTTCAAGATTTTTGCAAACAGTAACAATATACTTATGAATTCAACAGTAAACGAATAGTGAAAGAGTATAAATATGGAAAGAGTACATAATTTTAATATTCTTTTAAAAAAATAGAATAAAATTTTAAAAAGTTATTAAATAAAAATAACGCTAAATAGCATATTATGACCCACCTTAAAGTTAGTTTTTTTATGTATAAAAACATTAAAATTTGAAGAAAAAAAATATAGTTTTTAAGAAAATCTCGTTAAAAAAAAATCGTTTTTTTTGTTTTTCATCAATAGCTCAACGGCATTGATTTAAATCTATAAAATAACAACGCGATGTAAAATTAGGCTGAATTTCTTCCATTCAAAATTCAAAATATGTCTCGAAAAGTTAAAAATTGACGGAGATAGACCATTTCAAATATGGAGGTCTGTTTTCATTTTTTTACATTTTATTTTAACATTTAACACAAAATAAGCTATAGCGTCGTGAAAAAAATTATTTAAGCCGTATTTTGGGGTCTCTACATCTTCTTTTGAGTATTAGATCAGATTCACATAGTTTTTAGACAAAAAATATTCGATCCATGACGGTCTGCATGTATCTGAATCGAATTAGCTTGCTAGTAAAATACAGTATTTTATAAAAAAAACTTTGAGAACTTGTCATATATTCGTTATATTTTAACGGAACTAGGCTTTAATTTGCCGTTTTTTTTGCTTTGAAAAACACATATATTCAAAGAATTAGCTGCAGCTATAATTTGGTTACGATACAGTTTTCTAGTAGACATCTATTAAGTACATATAGCCTGCATAACTCGTCAGAAACTTATTGAATTATAACAGAACTGGACATTCAATTTTTTGCTTTTTAGCTATGAAAAATGCTCACATTCAAGTCTTTAGTCGCGGCGATATTACTAGTAAAATACAGTATTTTATTAGACAACATATCAGTACAAAAAACTTTGAGGACTTATCAATACTCATTATATTTTAATGAAACTAGGCTTATAATTTACCATTTTTATGCTTAGATATTTCGATTAAAATACATGTATTGTTAAAAGATTGCGTCTACATTTGGTTTTCAGTTTGTAATAAGTCCGTACGGTTTTCATGCTGAATTCGTACTGAGTTCATTTTATTATTCGACATTTTTCTTCTGAATTTTAAATCTCGTATATATTTTATTGAGATTCAGTATTAATTCAGCACTTATTGTAAGAAGATTTCGCATTGATTCTGTTTTTGTACAAATTTTGTACTAAATCCTTATTGTGATACTATAATCATTCTGTCTGAAGCCCTAGTTTTGAATTTCGTACAAAATCTATGCAATTTCAGTATTTATCAATTATGTATTGTTAAAAGATTGCGTGTACATTTGGTTTTTAGTTTGTATTAAGTCCGTCAGATTTTCGTACTGAATTCGTACTGAGTTTATTTTATTATTCTCAATTTTTATCAGTGATTCAAAAATTTGTACAGATTTAACTAAGATTCATTATGAATCTACTATTTATTTTAATAATATTTGGTGTATACTTTGCATAAACAATTGTCTAAATGGCGTACTGATTTTATACTGATTATGCTCTGAGTGAGTTTACTTCATATTTACCTAAATATGCATTCGCAGATTTAGTACTGATTTTATACGTATTTTATTTAGTATTTGTGCTTGATTAGTATGAATTTCGTACTTTATTCGCATTGCGTTTTGAGACTACTTTCAAAGTTCGCTCAGTACGAATCCCGTGTAAATACCATATTGATTTTACGTTGATGCAGTACAAATCACATATTGATATCAGTGTAAAATCAGTACAAAATCAACATGAACTTTTCTAATAGGAAAGTAATTCACTGAATGTTGGGTTGGAATCCATGTGATCACGGTGGCCATGTATAAACTGCGATTATAAAGAAGCGTCGCCATATTAAAAAAAGTATAACAACATACTACTGTAATAAGTGATATCATGCGTAATTTATTGATATTTAGTAAATACGCCACGGCACGTGCAAGTATAATAAATGCTTGGTATTCAATTAAAATATTAAATACTTCAAAAAAGTGAAGAATTACTTATAATTTATTTAATACATTCATTCGCAATAAATGTGTATAAAGTCGTCTTAGGAGGTTATAATGAAGTGCATACATCCACGCGAATTCGAAGTGCATTATTTTTATTTATATTTTCAAACCGTACGTACATTTTTTTTACATGTGAGCATATAAAAACGTGCAACGAAAATGCAATCACTTTGCCATGAGTATCGAAAAAATTAAATACTTAAAAAAAGTGAAGTATTAATTATAATTTATTTAGAACATTCATTCACTATGAATGTGTATGTAAAGTCGTCTTAGGAAATTATAACTATTTCATGCGAACTGAATGTGCTTTATTGGCACTTATTTTCGAAAAGTGAATATATATTTTCTTTATACAAAAGTGTGCAATACGAACGTAATCTAAGTAAGATATTCTTTAATCTGCGTTAAATTAAATCTTTTGTTTTCTTTTTATCAACAGTCGATGCTGATAAAAAATAAATAGAAATATTGGAAAATTGCATCAAATGCATACTGAAAATTGAAGTTCTTTCAGCTAATACATACAGCTAAATACTCAAAAAGCTGATGCTGATAGAATAAAATTAGATTTTACATAAGATAAATTGAATTTCAATTGACAGACATTACGTGCTTAAAAGTTAAAATCTTTTGTTTTTCGTTAGGATATGCAAACACAAGACTTTGAATAAACCTTGCGTATTGTCTTGTGCGTTAAGGGGACGCTGTATCTCTCTATCCTTTTCTAATTGAAAAATATAAATTTTTGGGAAAACTAGTTATTATTGATAGAAATTAAGGGTTGTCCGCAACTTCTATAGTGAAAAACAATATTTTGTCTGATGAGAGCAAATTAATTTTGTTGCTTTTTTTCAAGTCAAGTTTGACATACTTACAAAATCCTAAATTAGGCTAGAGAATACGTTATTTAAGTATGTCAAACTTTACTTGAAAAAAAAAACAAAAAATTAATTTGCTCTCATCAGACAAAATATTGTTTTTCGCTATAGAAGTTGCGGACAACCCTTAATTTCTATCAATAATAACTAGTTTTCCCAAAAATTTACATTTTTTAATTAGAAAAGGATAGAGAGATCCAGCGTCCTCTTAAATTAAATGTAATTTTATTTCAATAATATCTATTTTAATTTTACTGTAGTTCCATTTCAATTCTAATAGAGTCTAATAGGCCCAGAAACGTGGTATGAGTTATTCGAGAAAGAGATGACGTTAACGACGAAAGTATCGGTTTCATGTTGTTAATCGGCAATCTAGATAAGAACACAGTCCGCGAAGTGTCAGGTCTAATAAAAACGTTGAAATATACGAAGATACAACAGCATGAAGAGTTACTTAATTGAAAGATTTAGTCAATCACAAGAAGAACGTTTCAATAGGTTATTTAGAAAATGCCGGACAAACGAAAGACCCTCCGACTTCCTGAGGGAAATGCTAGACGTAGCAGGCCCTAATGTAAAAAGAGAAGTGATTTTAAAAGTGTGGAAATTTAATTTACCCCTTGAATAAAAAAGATTCTTGTAAGAGAAATTAACATTAACAACGAAACCCACATGATAAGCCACGTAGACGAAATTTATAAGAATGAATGCGAAGAGAAGGGAATCGGTAAGGCAGCGGACATTAGCCTAGTTGACCATACGTGGGTAGAAGTAGCACAGGGTAACAGAGCAAATGTAGATAAGGTAGATCGAGTTGATAAAGTAGGAAGCAAACATATTGACGCTCGAATGGAAGCACATATCGAAGCAATTATGAAAAAGACTATCGATAAAATAGGAAATAATAGTAGCCGTAATAATAATAACGAAGGAAGAGCCAAAATAAGATTAAATAGAAGAAGAAGTAACAAACGCTATTGCAGGTATCATTTTGAATTCGGTAAATACGCGTACAGGTGCAAGAGGCTGTGCGATTGGGTTACGATTGAGGGAAGACATAAGTCAGTTTCCCCCACAAGAAACAGAAATAAACATAGGTCTAAATCACCTGCCCGAGATATTACAAGAAGTCAGAGAGTAAGATTAGAAGAAAAAGAACCAATCAACAATAGAGGGAGAAGCAGTAAACAACATTTAAACCCCAGAATCAACGGGTAGAGGGGGCAACCTCTTTGAATACGAAAAGTATATGCCTCTATCTTAGAGACAAAGCAGCGGTAGAGGCATTCTTGATAGATACGGGTGCGGAGGTATCATTGATTCCAAAGAAAAAAAAAGGAAAAAAGAAAGCGACGTACATTAAACTATATGCAGCTAACAATACGCAAATAAATACTTACGGAACAATATATAGAGAATTAGATTTCGAGTTTAACAGCAAGGTGAGATGGACGTTTATCGTGGCAGACGTACCATACGCTATTTTAAGGGGCAACGTCATTAAGCACTACCACTTGATCTAACCCGGCGGAAGCTAGTGGATGCAGAAACTGGTTTGTCGGTTCCGGGTACTGCAAAGAAAGTAACTTACGTGCAAGTGTCAATAATAAACCCGGAAAATGAGTAAGCCTAAAACAAAAAGGAAAGTAGACGTGTACCATATAGAAACTCGTGGGCCACCAGTCGCGCAGAAACCATAGAGGCTGACCCCAGAAAAGCTGCAGGCAGCGAGGATAGAGTTTGAGAGGTAGTGCAAGAAAAGAGTGTGCGAACCTTCTAAGACTCCATAGGCCGCACTTATACACATGGTCCCCAAAAAGGACAGACAATGGCAGATCTGCAGTGACTACAGGCGCCTTAACACAGTCACCGTGCCCAACAAGTATTCTATTCCAAACTTGCATGATTTCGCGTCCAATATAGAAGAGAAAACTATTTTTTCGCCATTCTAACCCTAAAATCCCAACTTCGTTGTTCTTTTTTGGCTCTCATGGCGAAAAAAACACTACGCAACTAGTATGGGAAGGCTTTTTTTCGAAACTCGTTACGACCCTCACCTTCGGCTCAGGTCGTAAATTTCTCTTTTCGTAAATAAAGCCTTCCCATACCCGTTACGTAATGTACTATTCCCGCACTCGATTTAGAAAAAAAATTTTTACAGATTCCGATTTCTCCAAAGAATGTAGCAAAGACGGCTGTCGCTACTCCAATTAGGCTTTTTGAATTTCTGGTTATGATGTTTGGGTTTCGTAATGCAACCCAGACGTTTCAACTATATATAAACCAGGAAATTGAGGGGCTGTTCGGAATAAGGGATTAAGTACAAAAAGTCAGCTTTGAGATAGTAAAAAAAAACTCAATAACTTAATACTGACATGAACCATTTTGATAAAACTTTATAAGCTTTAAAAAATTAAATAAATAAAGCAAATTTATTAATAATTACATTAAATTAAACTTGTGAAAAAATAGTTATTGATTATTGAAAAACATTGCCAAGTGCTTTGGCGCAATGCTTTCTCATAAAGCTCATTGAATTGAGTAATTTGAAAAAAAATTTTCAAATATAATTTCAATGTAAAATATAATTTACATTCCAGAAAAATTAATGAATGTGAGAGAGTGATTAGGAAATAGGAAGCATGAGACAAGGATGAATAAAAATAGTGTAAAAATGAGGATTAATCTAAGATAGAAGGACAGAGAGAAAGTGAGGAAGTAAGAAAATAGTAAGTAAAAGCGTTAAATCAGAAATCAAAAGAAGTGACCAAAGAGCTACACAAAGAAAAATATTGTTTTTAAACTTGTTTTATAAAGAAAGTAGCATATAACTTGAATACAAATTTTACAGCAAATTTATCGAGTAGCTTACATAAAATGGAAAAAAATGGAAAATAAAAATTTTTCGAAAAAAATTTTTTTAATTTTCTAAAATTAAAACTACACTAAGGAAATCAGGTTTTAAAAGTCATCCTTCTTTTGGCAGTTGCAAATAATTCCCATGCAAATTTCAAAGCAAATTCATCAAGCAATTTACGTAAATCACAAAAATAATGAAAAATTAAATTTTTTTTTAAATTCTTAGAATAGCTCTATAAAAAAAACTACACTATGAAAACCAATTTTTAATAGCTTCCCACCTACTTAGACAAAATAATAGATAGTATGCAAAATTTGAAGCGAATCCATCGATTAATCTTCTAGATTTAATTTTTTTAATAAATAACATTTTCTTTTCAAAATTTTCAAAATGCTCTAAAATTAAAACTACACAAAAAATCAATTTTTGAAAATTTCCCTTCTTTTGGCAGTCGCAAATAATTTTCCTGCCAATTTTAGAACAAATCTATCGAGTACTTTACGTAAAATAAAAAAAAAATTAAAAAAAAATAAAAATTGAAATTTTTTTAAAAATCTTTAAAATTCTCTAAAATTGTAACCGCACTAAAAAAATTAGTTTTTAAAAGCTTATTTTTTTCAGTCAATAGCGAGTTGATTATATAAAAATTTTATAGAAAATTTATAGTATGGTTTACGCTAAATAGAAAGTAAATGAAAAAAAAAATATTATTTTCAAATTGTTCTAAAATTAAAACTGCGCTAAGCAAATCAGTTTTCCAAAGCTTGTTTTTTCAGACAGTAGCGAATAACTAGCATACAAATTTTGGAGCAAATTTATCGAATGGTTTTCGTAAAATACCAAAAAAATGGGAAATCCAAATTCAAAAAAAATTTTTAAATAGCTCTAAAATTAAAACTACGCTAAGAAAATCAATTTCCAATAGCTCCCCCCCAGTCAGACAAAAAAATAAATTGTATGCAAAACTAGAAGCAAATCCATCGAGGAGTTCATGAGATCTAATTTACTAACTAAATACAAACAATTTTTTCAAAAATTTCAAAATGCTCTATAATTAAAACTAAGGTAAGAGAATTAGTTTTTAAAAGTTTTCCTTTTTTTGGCAATTGCAAATAATTTTCATCAAAATTTTAGAACGAATTCATCGAGTAGTTTGCATAAAATAAAAAAAAATTAATCAAAATTTAAAAAAAATTTTTAAAATTGCTCTGAAATTAAAACAACGCTAAGAAAACGAATTCTAAATATTTTGCGCACGAGTTGAACGAAAAAATAAATTGCATGCAAAATTTAAAGCATATTCATCGAATAGTTTTTGAGATCCAATTGAGTCAATGAATACACACACACACATATACACACACACATACATATAGACATTTTCTAAAACCACTTTTTTCGACTCCCTGAGTATATAACTTGTGTACAAATATGCACAAATTAGTGAAAAAATAGAAAAATAATTTTTTTATCGATATAATGCTTTCTCTATGAAAAAGCGAAATAGAGTTAACCCCTTATTCCAAATATCGTTTAAATTTTTTTAAAAATACACAAGATATATCGTGAGAACATACAAATATAACTTCATTATAATTAATAAATATCGTACAAAATAAGAAAACCCTATTTTAACCACCACGTATCTATATTACGATACCTGTAAAAAAAATTTGTTTTCAATAAAACATGAGTTACTGTCTGTAGATTCCTTTTTCTTGATTTTTGGAAAAAGGGGTTAAGTCAACTTAACCCCTTATTCCACGCAACTCCTCAATTGGAGACCTGAAATTTGTATTTGATTTTGTAGATGATATCTTGGTGGCCTCTTCGTCAGCGAAAGAGCACCAAGAACATCTTAAAATCGTTCTAGAGAGGTTGTAGAAATTCTACCTCAGGCTGAACCTCGATAAATGCCAATTCGAAGATGAAAACTTAATCTTCTTGGGTTATCAAATAGACAAAAATGGGTTCAAACCAGATCCATCGGAGGTCGAAGCCATGAAGGTCTTTAAGAAGCCTAAGACGAAGGACGAGATGCGTCGGTTCTTGGAAATGGTAAACTTCTATAGGAAAAGCTTACCAAAAGCAGCAGAAGTGCAAAAACACTAACAAGGAGAGTACCCGACCTTCGGGAAACGGATTTGGCTAAAACTGCAGAATATGATTTTTTGATGAAAAAAAATGAACCCGTGTTTTTTCTTTTCTTTGAATAGGCCCCATAGACGGAGATATAGGCATTTTTTCGAAAACACAATAAAAAGGAGCATTTATAAGATCTTCAATAACCGAAGAACTAAGACTCTTACAAAAAAATTTATGAAAAATAAAATAAAGTACAGATTAAATGCTTTAATTTAAGCTTTGTTGCATTAAAAAAGCTTGCGTGGTTCAAAAGTTACAGGCGATTAAAATATGCTAATGAAATAGCGTAAAAAATTGATGATATGCTACACGCTAAAAATATTAATAAATATGTAGTAGTTTTCAATTAGGCACAACTTTTGAACCACACAAGCTTTTTTAATGCAACAAAGCTTAAATTGAAGCATTTAATCTGTACTTTATTTTATTTTTATACATTTTTTTGTAAGAGTCTTAGTTCTTTGGTTATTAAAGATCTTATAAATGCTCCTTTTTATTGTATTTTCGAAAAAATGCCTATATCTCCGTCTATGGGGCCTATTCAAAGAAAAGAAAAAACACGGGTTCATTTTTTTTCATCAAAAAATCATATCCTGCAGTTTTAGCCAAATCCGTTTCCCGAAGGTCGGGTACTCTCCTTGTAAGTAGCAATGATAAAAGACATTAAGAAAAAAGATAAACGCCCAGTGGTCTGAACAGCAGAGGCTGAACGAGCATTCGAGAAGATTAAAGAAAAGTTAACAAACATCGCGTATCTTGCGTTTTCCTCAAAAAACTTAGAAATTAGATTAGTTTCCGATGCGTCCAATTTCGCAATGGGCGCAACACTAGAGCAAAAAGTAAGCAGTAAGTGGAAATCCTTAGCATTTTTTCCAAAAAAATTCACCCCCGCACGATTAATTTATTTGACGTATGACCGCGAATTAATGGCCATTCATGAGGCTATTAAGTATTTCAGTTACTACTTGGAGGTTAGAAAGGTAAAGGTATACACCGACCATGAATCCTTAGTACACGTACTTGAACAAAGTTTGAATAGCTGTACGTCACTGCGTGCAAGAACGTTAACATACATCGCAGAATTTAACGTGAAGATCTGTTACTTACTCGGAGAAAACAACGTAATAGCAGACGCATTATCTAGGATTGATGATTTCCGTTTTCCAACGAAGTTTTTACTCGATGAAATAGCTAAGCAACAAGCAAAAGATGAACAGCTGCAGGAGATAAGAGATAACCTGCAGCATTAGTTAAAATTGGTCAAACTGCAATATGGTGCAAAAAATACACTATTTTACTGCGAAATTGCACAAGATGTGCTTAGGCCATATATACCAAAGGCCTTGAAAAGAGTCATCTCTGAATTTTTCCATAACAACGCACATCCATCTGCCTAGTCCACGAGCAAGATGATAAGGAAGCTGTACATATGGCCTCATATAAATAAGCAGACAACATCTTGATGCCGAGCATGCATGAAATGCTAAAGGTTGAAAGTTACTAGGAAAAACAAGTTTTTACTCATGAAGTCTAGCAAACCCAATGGACGGTTTCGCCCACGTTCATGTCGACATAGTAGATCCGTTGCCACCTAGCGAGGGTTACAGATATCTGGTCATCATGATTTACAGGTATACTAAGTGGCCGGAGGCGGTACCAGTTTACAAGGTATCGACTCCTGAAGTTGCACGCGCTTTTTATGATACGTGAGTGTCTTGTTTTGGCGCACCTACCATCATTACTATGGACCAAGGCAGACAATTTAAATCCGGCATGTTCAACGCACTGTTGCAACTTATAGGTTGCAAGCGTATACGTACTACGGCATACCACCCAGCTGCAAATAGTATGATAGAGCGATGGCTCTGTGATCTTAAGGCGGCACTTATGTGTCATACGGAGGGTCGGGAATGGACCAGAACCCTTCCAACTGTCTTATTGGGTTTGAGAACGCGGATAAGGAAAGATACTGATGCCTATCCAGCTGTGTTCCTTTATGGAACTAAGCTCGCAATACCTGGTGACATGTGCGAATTTAGAGCAATGGATGCAAGAGACCAAGATCTGTTTCTCGTAGAGTTTAGGAATTATATGCAAAAAGTGAAGCCAGTACCAGTACTGCATAACAATGCAACAATAGAATTTGTATTCAAAGATCTAGAAGAATGCACGCATGTACTGAAAAAGATAAAAGTAGATTGCACCACTGGTGCAATCATATACAGGACCGTACAGGGTCGTGTCAAGACATGAACACGGTAGGAACTATGTAATAAGAAAAGGTGATAAGGATGTTACAGTAAACATAGAAAGGTTGAAACCAGCGTACTTTCTAGCTAGTGAAGAAGAAACACCGGATAATGTGGAAAATCCTACACAATTCATGAACCAGCCAAGTGGTAGTGATTTAGCGATAAATTAAAATAATGAGCAACAGTCAAATAACACGTATGTAATGGAGAGAGAGAATATAATTGTAACAGAAGCTCAAATGCATAATGAAGCTAATAACCGAGATAGAGTAGATGAAGGGAACGACGGCAACTTCACGTAAGAAGTACCAGGTATACAAAATGAGATTGAACATAACCATGATGCAAATTGCAACAGGGAAGATGACATGTCTAGTATAAGGCAACTGGACGATACGGAGACCATATTTAATACAGGTAACGTAAATAACGATAATCAAAACGAAAAAAATAACGATAAAGTAGAACGTGGAATAACTGATAGTATTAAAAATGGTAAAAGCAATAGAAAGAGAGAGAAATTCATTCAAAAAATATAAAGGCATCGTAAAAAAAAATAGTATATTATCTCATAAAGATTTTTATAGCGAAAATGATTGTAAAAATTTTTTAACAAAAAACAAAACCGACTTCAAAAAAATGCACTAAACAGTTACAAATAATTACGCATACTACGCATCTAACTCAACACATGTGTAGCAAACATTTTATAGATTATCTAATCATTTGTAAACAGCACAAGCAAATTATATTTTTTTTTAATTCACAAAAAAATATTTTCGAAGTCGGCGTCAAATTCTACATCTGTGCAGAACGATTCAACAACGTAGTATGCGTATAATTATTGAAGATCAGAAATTATTTGTAACTGTTTAGTGCATTTTTTTGAAGTCGGTTTTGTTTTTTGTTAAAAAATTTTTTTTAAATTGTTTGTTTTTGTTAAAAAATTTTTAGTTAATATTAAATCTGAATACAAGTTTTAAATATTCGCGTCTTTTGCATTTGAATGACCATGCGCAGACTGCCGTAGTTCCGCGTTGAGTTACTTCGTAGTTGTCCAGAAAACTCCATCACGCAGGAGAAAATTTAAGACATATAAGACAGTACAGTGTGCAATTGGTGATAATTACAAATAGGTAATTGACGCGGTTGTAAGTATAAATAGTATTCTTGATATCTAAAATTTTATTAGATATTTATCGCCTCCTTTGTACACTTTCAAAATTTTTTTTTAGATTCGTGACAATTTTTTCAGGCTGGCACCGACTCCAAAAATTCTAATTTTTTTGTATGTATATATTGTCTTATCTATTGACTAATTTTTTGTAAGCAACCTAATAAAAAAATAATTTGTTTGTGTTAGTATGAATTAGATGGTCTATATTATATTGACTACAAATGTGTTAGATGCTTTTTATGCGTATAATTTCTAAGGGTAATATATTATTTGTTAATTTTTAGTGCAATTTTTTCAAAATCGTTTTTTTTTATAAAAAATTTTGTCTTTGTTTAATGTTTTTTTTTTAAATCGGTTTTTTTTTTGTTAAAAATTTTTTTTTTCCTAGAATCATATTGCTACTTCCCGTATTCTATCATCATCATTAAACCTTTAACTTTGAATTCAAAGATATTAGTAGGATACACTTTTAATTGATTTTTTTGTTAATTTTGCTATTTTGGAATTTTTCTCAAATTTTTAGCTAATCTTATTAAAACACTATAGAAACTTATTATTTTATTACTTGATTCAATAATTCATAAATCATAAATTAATCTCCAAAAAGTTTTTTTTAAGAGATTTAATTTTGTTTTTATTTAATAAGTATATAATGATATAATTTTTACAAATGTAAAAAATTTTAAGAAATATTTTAAATTGAATTTTTTGAATTTTTATTGATTTTTTTAGGTTTAATTGAAAGAAAGAGTTTATTTTTTCAATTTTAACGAAATTTTTATCTCGATTTAAGTTCTAAAAAGTTTTACATCCATATTTTATTCCGTTTTGATTTTGTATAGAAAAAAGTGGCACATTCATGTAATTTATCAATTTTAATTTCGCGTGTTCGCGCTTTCGGCTCGTATCATTTCGCTACATGACAGACAGTCTCAGCTAATTGTATGGTCAATTTGCAGTGCGTTTGTTTATTTAAAGTGCATTTAAAAAATAATTAGTAGGTTTTGTGGTTTAATTTACGTAAAATTATTAATTTTTAATAAATTACACGTTCGCGAGTTATTTCATATTTTTTTATGTGCGCCTGAAATTCTACTTTTATCTAAATAGAAAGTGTATTCGAAGTGTAAAAAGTTTGAATTGACATTAAGAATACGAACCTCAAAAATTTCAAATAATGAAAGAGTCACAAGAGGCAGATTTCATAACCAACATCAAGATAGAAAACGATCTACAGGAAGATCTAAAAAGAGGCTAAGGAAATTTCTTGGTAGGAGTGAAAAAAATTCTCCTGAAGCTAAGAGAAGTAGACCCTCTACTTCTTTTACTAAACTGAAAAGAACAGAATTTTCAAATTCCAGGGCAAAAAATAGAAATGTTGATATCAACGTTCTATCTTACATGTTAGAAAAATTGTGTTGCAGTGTGTGCCATTATAAGATAAAATCTATTGAAACCTCTTTTCGAGGATAAGAATTCAAAGTTAATATTACTTGTGATTTTTGTGATGAATAAGCAACTGTAAACTGTAACAAGAGAGAAAGTGCTATGGTCAATACGTATAAAGTTATCAGATATAATGTTCTTGCTGCTCGTGTACTTGGCCATGGACTTTCAAGTTTGTCTAGTTTTTGTAGTTTAATAGATTTATCAAAGCCAGTTGCCCAGTCAGCGTTCAGTGCTATAAATAGTGAAATAACAAAAGTTTACGAACAAGTGGCAAAAGGTTCTACATCTGAAGCTATTCAAAAATAGCTTGAATCGACTTCCCCAAATAGTGCTGATCTTGATATAACTTTCTCAAGATGTTGGAGAAATTGAACATCGAACTTGGAAATGTATCTGTCGAGTGGGTCAGGACTTTGAATGATAGAAGATAATTCAATGTAGAGCGATCAAGTTAGTCTTATTCAAAAGAAGCACATACTCTGAAAAGAAAAGTACGAAGAGGTGTGATGGATTTCTATACACCGGGTGCATATTAAATTCATGTGAGTGTATAATTCTAATTATTATTACATGTTTGGATATAAATTCTATTCATAAATTTTAATATTAATTAAAATATAAATTTTAAATCTAAATTTTATTTCTTAATTTTGAATTTGAATTATAAAATAAAATATAAAATGATTACTCCATATTAAATATTATTTCTTAGTTTCTAGCTAATTTAAGGTTAGTACGAGTAATTTTAACAACCATCAGAATAACAAATAACTATGTATTTGTTGATTCTTACAACAAATACAGAGTTTCATTGGTGAATAAGGGTGAGTACTGACAAAATATCTTATGATAAGAGAGATTATTATTATTGATTATTTTAATAACTTATATCATTTTGCATTTCAGCTTTATTTAGTCAATAACGAGGTTCTCTTGTCTGGTAACTCTTCTTTATATTGTTAGCTAATATAAATAAGAAATACCAGAAAAGAATCATTTTATGAAAGATAAGTATAGCATTGATAATTTTATGATATAATAATTAAAAACTTTAAAGCTGTTTTTCTCAAATATTGAATTTTTAAAATTTTAGGTGCTGCCCCGTAAGATTTGAGCTGAACCGCTGGGTGGATTTGACTTTTCCAAATTAATTTAACTTCAGAATTAGGATCATTCTAGCGTGAATGGAGGTTTTTGAAATCGAAGTTATTAAAGTTGTTTGAAGTTGTTAAAAAATCTAAAAATAAGGTGAAAAAATTAAAATTTATTTAATAAATTAATATTTTTTGTTGAAATGTAAAAATTTTTTTGTGTTTTAGGAATTCCCTTATTTACGCGAGAATGATGCTAATACTGAAGTTAAATCAGTTTGGAAAAGTCAGATCCATCCAGCGGTTCAGCTCAAATCTTACGAGGGAGCCATTATAAGAACAAGAATTCATCGAATGATTATGAGACTACAGCTAAAGAAAAATGAGCTTATAAAAGCTGAAAATGAAGGTATTTTAGTCTACTTTTAAATATAATTTTCATTTACTAAGAATTTAATTAAATCTAATTAATACATATCTTTTTTACTAGCAGGGGGAAAAGGTGTTTTGTGCCCTTAAAGAAATATAATTAGTTGTAGGCATTATTGTAAAGAGCACAAACTAATAATGTGTTGATTTTTGTTATTTAGATGAAGTTGATTGGACTCGCCACTGGTATTTGTATCGCTTAAGAGTACCGCCAGTGGATCTAAGATGGGATTTCTCGATAATATTAGAGTGGAACTCTTCGCAAGTATAAACGACACTCAAGATTACTCCATCAAGGCGGATAACAGGATCGCACCGATTTATTTTAACCAGTTTTCCTCAGAATATAGACAGCAATGTTTGGGCAAGGTCAACGCTGTCAACAGGGCTGGCGCAAGGAACGCCATGTACAATTGTTAAGAATACGTTTTGAAACGATCCTTGCCGTTTTTCAAGGGCAAACCGGTGCTTGATTTGTTCATATATAACTTACCATATAACGCGGATAAGGTCAAGCTAGTCGAGATGCTGAAAGAACATGGCTATAACGACCTTTATATCTGGAGGATCCACAGTACAGGTAGGAAGACGAGTGCAAACATAGTCTGGAGGAATCTGGCCACGTACACTAAATTACAGTGTGATGCTATATTGAGGAAGTTATGGTTGGATTCTGAGAAGGGTAAGCGGTTCTACTTGTGCATTGAGCCTGACCAGAGAGCTTCAGTGGGTGCGCTAAAGCCAATAATAGTGAAAAATGTTCAGTTCAGGGTCGTGCCTCCATCAGTAATTGCATTGCGCAACCCAATCGTCATGAACGAGATCCTTCGACACCTACAGTCAGAAGAAGTATGTAATATGATGTTTGCGTTATATGGCCTATTGGAGCCATGCTACAAGCTGGGGGTCACGGATCTGCTCCTCAACCATTCTCGTTATCATGGGATAGTAGGGCTGGACCGTATGTTCACGGATGCGCAGCAATTTGAATTTGCTAATATTTGGACTGGCAACTGCAGATGGGACGTACAAGCTTTCACCATCAAAAAGCTAATTAAAATCTAGACCAACAATCATCAGGTAAGGCTCAACATCGATCGCGTGGATCTCCCGGGCGGCATTATGATCAAATAGGTCATCGAAGAACTTCACGTATCCTGCCGCATAAAAAGCTTAAAATTAACCGCCATGAGTGCCGTATTTGATGCGGAAATGCGTATCGAAGGGCTAAAAATGCTCCAGTGTGTAAATAGTAGTTACGTAAGGTTAAAATTTCTAGATAATAAGGAATTGTATAGTAGTTTAAGAACACTTGGCTAAGTTTTTAGAAGACAACGGTACATTGGAGGACCTGTACCTGGACGATATCAACTGCATAGACGCTAACACGCAGTGTTGGAGAATCCTCGAGTCTGTATTTAATAATGACAACAGGGTTAAGATCTTCCATTGCCGCTACACGAAGAGCGAAAGTGAGGAGCTTCAATTTTTACACTAGCCAGAGCTTTGAAACAACTTTAATCTCGAGAAAGTGGACCGAGAGATGAACAAGTATGTGCTGCAAAGTTTACAGGAGGTTATTGATAAGGCTCAGGTCCTGCAGCTATTTAACCTGCAAGGTCTAAACCCGGGTAACAACGATGCGTTTAATTTTACGGGTCATGATGTACTGAAGTCATTGAGCCTGACATACCATAGGAATATCCGAAGGTCACTTAATTCCCTTAATAATACCAACTTGGAGGAACTGTACATTGACAACAAATACGGAAGGAACAACAAAAACAACTGACCTTTCAACCTTAACTTCCTGATGACGCTGGTAAGGAACACCACCAAACTAAGAGCGCGGATAGTGGACTGGAAGGCATTTATTAACCAGGCCCTGGAAACAGCTTTGAGAAGATAGGGACGCTAGAGTAGAGCAGCGACCTGGCAACGTGTTAGTAGAAAGAGATCTGCAGCACATACACTAGCTGTTGACGGCACATTAGTCAATGCATAAGCAGATATTAGGATGCAATTAACAGATTGTACCAAAAGAAAATAAGAAAAAAAGGAGTAACATCATCGAGTAAATCGTAACTACGAACAGTGAGATGGTTATGAAACATCGTAAAGGCATGTAATCGATAATTATGTATCTGACTTATTATTGTATTCAGTCGTGTTGACGAGTAATGATGCATGAGAGTGAGATGGATAAACAGATGATTATAATTGTGTACTTGATTCAAAAGTGTGACATAATAAACCTTCATAGTATGATAAATGCACTTATGTATAATTAATAGCAATAGATTATGTATTGTATTAGGATAAATCGACGCCCCGTACGAAAAAAAGCACGGTTCACAGGGTTTGACGAAAACTAGCACCATTCGCAGTATCAAACGAAGACTAACACCACTCATTGCGTTAGACGAAAACTAGCACGACTCACTTAATTAAGACGAAAACTAGCACTATTCGCTGAACTCCGACGAAAAGAAGCACGGTTCGACGAGTTTTAACGAAAACTAGCATAGTTCATGGAGCTCCGACGAAAAAAAGCACGGTTCGCTAAGTTCCAACGAAAAGTAGCACGACTCATGGAGCTCCAACGAAAAAAAGCACGACACATTAGACTCGGACGAAAAGTAACACGATTCGCGAAACACTAACGAATATTAGCACAACATGATATGCAATATTACAATTTGTACCTTATTAAAAACTTGATTATTTTAATATCTTAACAAATAGTTAATTAATAAAATATAATGAAAAGGTGTTTATTAGTTATTTTTCTTATGAATTGTTTCAATATTTTCAATATGTTTTAATGAAATTATTTGCTCAGTGGTTTTCGATTCGTCTGATTACTCCCATGACAATTTTACCATTATTTTTTTAACAAAAAGTTATTTATTTAAATGAATAAATGCGCGATTGTAAGAGTTGAACATTCATTTTCTATTACTCCGTTCAAAGAATCTTGGCATCACATTTTTCACAAATAAAGAACAAGAGTTTCAAATTTATCTGGCATACAAATCTTAAACTCAATTACTGTAGGTGTAAGATTTAAACTTAGTTATTGGAATCAAAACCACTTTTTAGCATAAATCATGAAGTATATGATATTATATTTTATAAAATTAATTTTAGTTTGATTATTCATGGTAATATGTCATACTACACACTGTTTTGCTACGGCGAAAATGGACGGTTTTAATGTTTGTGACTTAATCTTGATAACATGTAATTGAACTTTGCGCTTATATTAAATTCATTTTACATACATGTTAAACCACAGCAATTTCGAAACTCAATTGTTTCATTGTTTTTATATAAATACAATTGCTTACCGAAAATTCAATTCCAAATTATTTCTTTTAAGTCTACCCTGTTGAAAAAAACCATATGGTTTTATCATGTGGTCATCATGACCATGTAGTCATTTATGAAAAATTACTTTTGTCTCGCAAATTCAGAGGGTGAAAAGTTCTTTACTTTCGCCCAATTTAATTTCTCTAAAATTAAGGAGGCGAAAAGTACTTTACTACCGCAAGTCAAATTTCTCTTAAATGAAGGGGGAGCTGTTTACTTTTCTCCCGCTAATTCAGAGGGCGAAAAGATCTTTACTCTCGCCAAATTTCATTTCTCTAACAATAAGCGGGCGTAAAGTAATTACTCCCGCAAGTCAAATTACTCTTAAATGAAGGGAGAGCTGTGTACTTTTCACCCGCAAATTCAGAAGGCGAAAAGTTCTTTACTCCCGACAAATTTAATTTCTTTAAAAATAAGTGGGCGTAAAGTACTTTTATACCGTAAATTAAAGTTTTCTTAAATTTAGCAAGGAGAAAAAATTTTTTTCTCGTAAATAAGAGGGCGAAAAGTTCTTTATTCCCACCAAATTTAATTTCTCTAACAATAAAAGGGCGAAAAGTACTTTTCTCCCGCAAATTTAATTTCTCCTAGATTAAGCGAGAGGCATGTATTTTTCTCTCGTAAATTCAGAGGGCGAAAAGTTCTTTACTCCCGCCAAATTTAATTTCTCTAAAAATAAGTGGGCGAAAAGTACTTTACTCCCGCAAGTCAAATTACTCTTAAATAAAGGGGAAGCTGTGTACTTTTCTCCCGCAAATTCAGAGGGCGAAAAGTTCTTCATTCCCGCCAAATCTAATTTCTCTAAAAATAAGAGGGCGAAAAGTACTTTACTCCCGCAAGTCAAATTACTCTAGAATGAAGGGGGAGCTGTGTACTTTTCACCCGCAAATTCAGAGGGCAAAAAGTTCTTTACTCCCGCTACATTTAATTTTTTAAAAATAAGTGGGCAAAAAGTACGTTACTCCCGCAAGTCAAATTACTCTGAAATGAAGGGGGAGCTGTGTACTTTTCATTTTTCGAATTTCATTTCTCTAAAAATAAGCGGGCGTAAAGTAATTACTCCCGCAAGTCAAATTAGTCTTAAATAAAGGAGGAGCTGTGTACTTTTCTCCGTGTCGCAAATTCAGAGGGCGAAAAGTTCTTTACTCCCGCCAAATTTAATTTCTTCGAAAATAAGCGGGCGAAAAGTACTTTTATTACTAAAATTAAATTTTTCTTGAATTGAGCGGGAAAAAAAAATTTTTTTTTCGTAAATAAGAGGGCGAAAAGTTCTTTATTCCCGCCAAATTTAATTTCTCTAACAATAAGAGGGCGAAAAGTACTTTTCCCCCGCAAATTGAATTTCTCTTAGATTAAGCGGGAGGAAAGTATTTTTCTTTCGTAAATTCAGAGGGCGAAAAATTCTTTACTCCCGCCAAATTTCTTTAAAAATAAGCGGGAGTAAAGTACTTTTATTCCGTGAATTAAATTTTTCTTAAATTTAGCAAAAAGAAAATATTTTTTTCTCGTAAATAAGAGGGCGAAAAGTTCTTTATTCCCGCCAAATTTGGTTTCTCTAAAAATAAGAGGGCGAAAAGTACTTTACTCCCGCAAGTCAAATTACTCTGGAATGAAGGCGGAGCTGTGTACTTTTCTCCTGCAAATTCAGAGGGCAAAAAGTTCTTTACTCCCGCTACATTTAATTTTTTAAAAATAAGCGGGCAAAAAGTACGTTACTCCCGCAAGTCAAATTACTCTGAAATGAAGGGGGAGCTGTGTACTTTTCATTTTTTGAATTTCATTTCTCCAAAAATAAGCGGGCGTAAAGTAATTACTTCCGCAAGTCAAATTAGTCTTAAATAAAGGGGGAGCTGTGTACTTTTCTCCGTGTCGCAAATTCAGAGGGCGAAAAGTTCTTGACTCCCGCCAAATTTCTTTAAAAATAAGGGGGCGTAAAGTACTTTTATTCCGTGAATTAAATTTTTCTTAAATTTAGCAAAAAGAAAAAATTTTTTTCTCGTAAATAAGAGGGCGAAAAGTTCTTTATTCCCGCCAAATCTAATTTCTCTAAAAATAAGAGGGCGAAAAGTACTTTACTCCCGCAAGTCAAATTTCTATTAAATGAAGGGGGAGCTGTTTAATTTTCTCCCGCTAATTCAGAGGGCGAAAAGTTCTTTATTCCCGCCAAATCTAATTTCTCTAAAAATAAGAGGGCGAAAAGTACTTTACTCCCGCAAGTCAAATTTCTCTTAAATGAAGGGGGAGCTGTTTACTATTCTCCCGCTAATTCAGAGGGCGAAAAGTTCTTTACTCTCGCCAAATTTCATTTCTCTAACAATAAGCGGGCGTAAAGTAATTACTCCCGCAAGTCAAATTACTCTTAAATGAAGGGAGAGGCTGTGTACTTTTCTCCCGCAAATTCAGAAGGCGAAAAGTTCTTTACTCCCGACAAATTTAATTTCTTTAACAATAAGTGGGCGTAAAGTACTTTTATTCCGTAAATTAAAGTTTTCTTAAATTTAGCAAGGAGCAAAAATTGTTTTCTCGTAAATAAGAGGGCGAAAAATTTTTTATTCCCGCCAAATTTAATTTCTCTAACAATAAAAGGGCGAAAAGTACTTTTCTCCCGCAAATTTAATTTCTCCTAGATTGAGCGAGAGGAATGTATTTTTCTCTCGTAAATTCAGAGGGCGAAAAGTTCTTTACTTCCGCCAAATTTAATTTCTCTAAAAATAAGTGGGCGAAAAGTACTTTACTCCCGCAAGTCAAATTACTCTTAAATAAAGGGGAAGCTGTGTACTTTTCTCCCGCAAATTCAGACGGCGAAAAGTTCTTTATTCCCGCCAAATCTAATTTCTCTAAAAATAAGAGGGCGAAAAGTACTTCACTCCCGCAAGTCAAATTACTCTAGAATGAAGGGGGAGCTGTGTACTTTTCACCCGCAAATTCAGAGGGCAAAAAGTTCTTCACTCCCGCTACATTTAATTTTTTAAAAATAAGTGGGCAAAAAGTACGTTACTCCCGCAAGTCAAATTACTCTGAAATGAAGGGGGAGCTGTGTACTTTTCATTTTTTGAATTTCATTTCTCTAAAAATAAGCGGGCGTAAAGTAATTACTTCCGCAAGTCAAATTAGTCTTAAATAAAGGGGGAGCTGTGTACTTTTCTCCGTGTCGCAAATTCAGAGGGCGAAAAGTTCTTTACTCCCGCCAAATTCAATTTCTTCGAAAATAAGCGGGCGAAAAGTACTTTTATTACGTAAATTAAATTTTTCTTGAATTGAGCGGAAAAAAAAAAATTTTTTTACGTAAATAAGAGGGCGAAAAGTTCTTTATTCCCGCCAAATTTGATTTCTCTAACAATAAGAGGGCGAAAAGTACTTTTCCCCCGCAAATTGAATTTCTCCTAGATTAAGCGGGAGGAAAGTATTTTTCTTTCGTAAATTCAAAGAGCGAAAAATTCTTTACTCCCGCCAAATTTCTTGAAAAATAAGCGGGCGTAAAGTACTTTTATTCCGTGAATTAAATTTTTCTTAAATTTAGCAAAAAGAAAAAATTTTTTTCTCGTAAATAAGAGGGCGAAAAGTTCTTTATTCCCGCCAAATTTGGTTACTCTAAAAATAAGAGGGCGAAAAGTACTTTACTCCCGCAAGTCAAATTACTCTGGAATGAAGGCGGAGCTGTGTACTTTTCTCCTGCAAATTCAGAGGGCAAAAAGTTCTTTATTCCCGCCAAATCTAATTTCTCTAAAAATAATAGGGCGCAAAGTACTTTACTCCCGCAAGTCAAATTACTCTAGAATGAAGGGGAAGCTGTGTACTTTTCACCCGCAAATTTAGAGGGCAAAATGTTCTTTACTCCCGCTACATTTAATTTTTTAAAAATAAGTGGGCAAAAAGTACGTTACTCCCGCAAGTCAAATTACTCTGAAATGAAGGGGGCGGTGTACTTTTCATTTTTTGAATTTCATTTCTCTAAAAATAAGCGGGCGTAAAGTAATTACTCCCGCAAGTAAAATTAGTCTTAAATAAAGGGGGAGCTGTGTACTTTTCTCCGTGTCGCAAATTCAGAGGGCGAAAAGTTCTTTACTCCCGCCAAATTTAATTTCTTCGAAAATAATCGGGCGAAAAGTACTTTTATTACGTAAATTAAATTTTTCTTGAATTAAGCGGGAAAAAAAATTTTTTTTTTCGTAAATAAGAGGGCGAAAAGTTCTTTATTCCCGCCAAATTTAATTTCTATAACAATAAGAGGGCGAAAAGTACTTCTCCCCCGCAAATTGAATTTCTCCTAGATTAAGCGGGAGGAAAGTATTTTTCTTTCGTAAATTCAGAGGGCGAAATGTTCTTTACTCCCGTCAAATTTCTTTAAAAATAAGCGGGCGTAAAGTACTTTTATTCTGTGAATTAAATTTTTCTTAAATTTAGCAAAAAGAAAAAATTTTTTTCTCGTAAATAAGATGGCGAAAAGTTCTTTATTCCCGCCAAATTTGGTTTCTCTAAAAATAAGAGGGCGAAAAGTACTTTACTCCTGCAAGTCAAATTACTCTGGAATGAAGGCGGAGCTGTGTACTTTTCTCCTGCAAATTCAGAGGGCAAAAAGTTCTTTACTCCCGCTACATTTAATTTTTTAAAAATAAGCAGGCAAAAAGTACGTTACTCCCGCAAGTCAAATTACTCTGAAATGAAGGGGGAGCTGTGTACTTTTCATTTTCTGAATTTCATTTCTCTAAAAATAAGCGGGCGTAAAGTAATTACTCCCGCAAGTCAAATGAGTCTTAAATAAAGGGGGAGCTGTGTACTTTTCTCCGTGTCGCAAATTCAGAGGGCGAAAAGTTCTTTACTCCCGCCAAATTTCTTTAAAAATAAGCGAGCGTAAAGTACTTTTATTCCGTGAATTAAACTTTTCTTAAATTTAGCAAAAAGAAAAAATTTTTTTCTCGTAAATAAGAGGGCGAAAAGTTCTTTATTCCCGCCAAATCTAATTTCTCTAAAAATAAGAGGGCGCAAAGTACTTTACTCCCGCAAGTCAAATTTCTCTTAAATGAAGGGGGAGCTGTTTAATTTTCTCCCGCTAATTCAGAGGGCGAAAAGTTCTCTATTCCCGCCAAATCTAATTTCTCCAATAATAAGAGGGCGAAAAGTACTTTACTCCCGCAAGTCAAATTTCTCTTAAATGAAGGGGGAGCTGTTTACTATTCTCCCGCTAATTCAGAGGGCGAAAAGTTCTTTACTCTCGCCAAATTTCATTTCTCTAACAATAAGCGGGCGTAAAGTAATTACTCCCGCAAGTCAAATTACTCTTAAATGAAGGGAGAGCTGTGTACTTTTCTCCCGCAAATTCAGAAGGCGAAAAGTTCTTTACTCCCGACAAATTTAATTTCTTTAAAAATAAGTGGGCGTAAAGTACTTTTATTCCGTAAATTAAAGTTTTCTTAAATTTAGCAAGGAGAAAAAATTTTTTTCTCGTAAATAAGAGGGCGAAAAGTTCTTTATTCCCGCCAAATTTAATTTCTCTAACAATAAAAGGGCGAAAAGTACTTTTCTCCTGCAAATTTAATTTCTCCTAGATTAAGCGAGGAGAATGTATTTTTCTTTCGTAAATTCAGAGAGCGAAAAGTTCTTTACTCCCGCCAAATTTAATTCCTCTAAAAATAAGTGGGCGAAAAGTACTTTACTCCCGCAAGTCAAATTACTCTTAAATAAAGGGGAAGCTGTGTACTTTTCTCCCGCAAATTCAGAGGGCGAAAAGTTCTTTATTCCCGCCAAATCTAATTTCTCTAAAAATAAGAGGGCGAAAAGTACTTTACTCCCGCAAGTCAAATTTCTCTAGAATGAAGGGGGAGCTGTGTACTTTTCACCCGCAAATTCAGAGGGCAAAAAGTTCTTTACTCCCGCTACATTTAATTTTTTAAAAATAAGTGGGCAAAAAGTACGTTACTCCCGCAAGTCAAATTTTTCTGAAATGAAGGGGGAGCTGTGTACTTTTCATTTTTCGAATTTCATTTCTCTGAAAATAAGCGGGCGTAAAGTAATTACTCCCGCAAGTCAAATTAGTCTTAAATAAAGGGGGAGCTGTGTACTTTTCTCCGTGTCGCAAATTCAGAGGGCGAAAAGTTCTTTACTCCCGCCAAATTTAATTTCTTCGAAAATAAGCGGGCGAAAAGTACTTTTATTACTAAAATTGAATTTTTCTTGAATTGAGCGGGAAAAAAAATTTTTTTTTTCGTAAATAAGAGGGCGAAAAATTCTTTACTCCCGCCAAATTTAATTTCTTCGAAAATAAGCGGGCGAAAAGTACTTTTATTACTAAAATTGAATTTCTCCTTGAATTGAAGCGGGAAGAAAGTATTTTTTTTCGTAAATAAGAGGGCGAAAAATTCTTTACTCCCGCCAAATTTGGTTTCTCTAAAAATAAGAGGGCGAAAAGTACGTTACTCCCGCAAGTCAAATTACTCTGAAATGAAGGGGGAGCTGTGTACTTTTCATTTTTTGAATTTCATTTCTCTAAAAATAAGCGGGCGTAAAGTAATTACTCCCGCAAGTCAAATTAGTCTTAAATAAAGGGGGAGCTGTGTACTTTTCTCCGTGTCGCAAATTCAGAGGGCGAAAAGTTCTTTACTCCCGCCAAATTTCTTTAAAAATAAGCGGGCGTAAAGTACTTTTATTCCGTGAATTAAATTTTTCTTAAATTTAGCAAAAAGAAAATATTTTTTTCTCGTAAATAAGAGGGCGAAAAGTTCTTTATTCCCGCCAAATTTGGTTTCTCTAAAAATAAGAGGGCGAAAAGTACGTTACTCCCGCAAGTCAAATTACTCTGAAATGAAGGGGGAGCTGTGTACTTTTCATTTTTTGAATTTCATTTTTCTAAAAATAAGCGGGCGTAAAGTAATTACTCCCGCAAGTCAAATTAGTCTTAAATAAAGGGGGAGCTGTGTACTTTTCTCCGTGTCGCAAATTCAGAGGGCGAAAAGTTCTTTACTCCCGCCAAATTTCTTTAAAAATAAGCGGGCGTAAAGTACTTTTATTCCGTGAATTAAATTTTTCTTAAATTTAGCAAAAGAAAATATTTTTTCTCGTAAATAAGAGGGCGAAAAGTTCTTTATTCCCGCCAAATTTGGTTTCTCTAAAAATAAGAGGGCGAAAAGTACTTTACTCCCGCAAGTCAAATTACTCTGGAATGAAGGCGGAGCTGTGTACTTTTCTCCTGCAAATTCAGAGGGCAAAAAGATCTTTACTCTCGCTACATTTAATTTTTTTAAAATAAGCGGGCAAAAAGTACGTTACTCCCGCAAGTCAAATTACTCTGAAATGAAGGAAGAGCTGTGTACTTTTCTCCCGCAAATTTAGTGGGCGAAAAGTTCTTTACTCCCGCCTAATTTAATTTCTCTAAAAATAAGAGGGCGAAAAGTACTTTACTCCCTCAAGTCAAATTACTCTGAAATGAGAAGGGAGCTGTGTACTTTTCTCCCGCAAATTCAGAGGGCAGAAAGTTCTTTACTCCCGCCACATTTAATTTTTCTAAAAATAAACGGGCGAAAAGTAGGTTACTGCCGCAAGTCAAATTACTCTTAAGTAAAGGGAAAGCTGTGTACTTTTCTCTCGTAAATTCAGAGAGCGAAAAGTTTTTACTCCCGCTAAATTTAATTTCTTTAAAATTAAGCGAGCGTAAAGTACTTTTATTCCGTAAATTAAATTTTTCTTAAATTTAGCAAAAAGAAAAAATTTTTTTCTCGCAAATAAGAGGGCGAAAAGTTCTGTATTTCCGCCAAATTTAATTTCTCTAAAATTAAGAGGGCGAAAAGTACTTTATTCACGCAAATCAAAGTACTCTGGAATGAAGGGGAAGCTGTGTACTTTTTTCCTGCAAATTCAGAGGGCAAAAAGTTCTTTACTTCCCCTACATTTAATTTTTTAAAAATAAGCGGGCAAAAAGTACGTTACTCCCGCAAGTCAAATTACTCTGAAATGAAGGGGGAGCTGTGTACTTTTCTCCCGCAAATTCAGAGGGCGAAAAGTTCTTCACTCCCGCTAAATTTCATTTCTCTAAAAATAATCGGGCGTAAAGTAATTACTCCCGGAAGTCAAATTACTCTGAAATGAAGGGGGAGCTGTGTACTTTTCTCCTGCAAATTCAGAGGGCGAAAAGTTCTTCATTCCCGCCAAATTTCATTTCTCTAAAAATAAGCGAGCGTAAAGTAATTACTCCCGCAATTCAAATTACTCTGAAATGAAGGGGGAGCTGTGTACTTTTCATTTTTTGAATTTCATTTCTCTAAAAATAAGCGGGCGTAAAGTAATTACTTTCGCAAGTCAAATTAGTCTTAAATGAAGGGGGAGCTGTGTACTTTTCTCCGTGTCGCAAATTCAGAGGGCGAAAAGTTCTTTACTCCCGCCAAATTCAATTTCTTCGAAAATAAGCGGGCGAAAAGTACTTTTATTACGTAAATTAAATTTTTCTTGAATTGAGCGGAAAAAAAAAATTTTTTTTTTCGTAAATAAGAGGGCGAAAAGTTCTTTATTTCCGCCAAATTTGATTTCTCTAACAATAAGAGGGCGAAAAGTACTTTTCCCCCGCAAATTGAATTTCTCCTAGATTAAGCGGGAGGAAAGTATTTTTCTTTCGTAAATTCAAAGAGCGAAAAATTCTTTACTCCCGCCGAATTTCTTGAAAAATAAGCGGGCGTAAAGTACTTTTATTCCGTGAATTAAATTTTTCTTAAATTTAGCAAAAAGAAAAAATTTTTTTCTCGTAAATAAGAGGGCGAAAAGTTCTTTATTCCCGCCAAATTTGGTTACTCTAAAAATAAGAGGGCGAAAAGTACTTTACTCCCGCAAGTCAAATTACTCTGGAATGAAGGCGGAGCTGTGTACTTTTCTCCTGCAAATTCAGAGGGCAAAAAGTTCTTTATTCCCGCCAAATCTAATTTCTCTAAAAATAATAGGGCGAAAAGTACTTTACTCCCGCAAGTCAAATTACTCTAGAATGAAGGGGAAGCTGTGTACTTTTCACCCGCAAATTTAGAGGGCAAAATGTTCTTTACTCCCGCTACATTTAATTTTTTAAAAATAAGTGGGCAAAAAGTACGTTACTCCCGCAAGTCAAATTACTCTGAAATGAAGGGGGAGCGGTGTACTTTTCATTTTTTGAATTTCATTTCTCTAAAAATAAGCGGGCGTAAAGTAATTACTCCCGCAAGTAAAATTAGTCTTAAATAAAGGGGGAGCTGTGTACTTTTCTCCGTGTCGCAAATTCAGAGGGCGAAAAGTTCTTTACTCCCGCCAAATTTAATTTCTTCGAAAATAATCGGGCGAAAAGTACTTTTATTACGTAAATTAAATTTTTCTTGAATTAAGCGGGAAAAAAAAATTTTTTTTTCGTAAATAAGAGGGCGAAAAGTTCTTTATTCCCGCCAAATTTAATTTCTATAACAATAAGAGGGCGAAAAGTACTTCTCCCCCGCAAATTGAATTTCTCCTAGATTAAGCGGGAGGAAAGTATTTTTCTTTCGTAAATTCAGAGGGCGAAAAGTTCTTTACTCCCGTCAAATTTCTTTAAAAATAAGCGGGCGTAAAGTACTTTTATTCCGTGAATTAAATTTTTCTTAAATTTAGCAAAAAGAAAAAATTTTTTTCTCGTAAATAAGAGGGCGAAAAGTTCTTTATTCCCGCCAAATTTGGTTTCTCTAAAAATAAGAGGGCGAAAAGTACTTTACTCCTGCAAGTCAAATTACTCTGGAATGAAGGCGGAGCTGTGTACTTTTCTCCTGCAAATTCAGAGGGCAAAAAGTTCTTTACTCCCGCTACATTTAATTTTTTTAAAATAAGCAGGCAAAAAGTACGTTACTCCCGCAAGTCAAATTACTCTGAAATGAAGGGGGAGCTGTGTACTTTTCATTTTCTGAATTTCATTTCTCTAAAAATAAGCGGGCGTAAAGTAATTACTCCCGCAAGTCAAATTAGTCTTAAATAAAGGGGGAGCTGTGTACTTTTCTCCGTGTCGCAAATTCAGAGGGCGAAAAGTTCTTTACTCCCGCCAAATTTCTTTAAAGATAAGCGGGCGTAAAGTACTTTTATTCCGTGAATTAAACTTTTCTTAAATTTAGCAAAAAGAAAAAATTTTTTTCTCGTAAATAAGAGGGCGAAAAGTTCTTTATTCCCGCCAAATCTAATTTCTCTAAAAATAAGAGGGCGAAAAGTACTTTACTCCCGCAAGTCAAATTTCTCTTAAATGAAGGGGAAGCTGTGTACTTTTCTCCCGCAAATTCAGAGGGCGAAAAGTTCTTTATTCCCGCCAAATCTAATTTCTCTAAAAATAAGAGGGCGAAAAGTACTTTACTCCCGCAAGTCAAATTACTCTAGAATGAAGGGGGAGCTGTGTACTTTTCACCCGCAAATTCAGAGGGCAAAAAGTTCTTTACTCCCGCTACATTTAATTTTTTAAAAATAAGTGGGCAAAAAGTACGTTACTCCCGCAAGTCAAATTTTTCTGAAATGAAGGGGGAGCTGTGTACTTTTCATTTTTCGAATTTCATTTCTCTAAAAATAAGCGGGCGTAAAGTAATTACTCCCGCAAGTCAAATTAGTCTTAAATAAAGGGGGAGCTGTGTACTTATCTCCGTGTCGCAAATTCAGAGGGCGAAAAGTTCTTTACTCCCGCTAAATTTAATTTCTTCGAAAATGAGCGGGCGAAAAGTACTTTTATTACTAAAATTGAATTTTTCTTGAATTGAGCGGGAAAAAAAATTTTTTTTTTCGTAAATAAGAGGGCGAAAAATTCTTTATTCCCGCCAAATTTAATTTCTCTAACAATAAGAGGGCGAAAAGTACTTTTCCCCCGCAAATTGAATTTCTCCTAGATTAAGCGGGAGGAAAGTATTTTTCTTTCGTAAATTCAGAGGGCGAAAAATTCTTTACTCCCGCCAAATTTCTTCAAAAATAAGCGGGCGTAAAGTACTTTTATTCCGTGAATTAAATTTTTCTTAAATTTAGCAAAATGAAAATATTTTTTTCTCGTAAATAAGAGGGCGAAAAGTTCTTTATTCCCGCCAAATTTGGTTTCTCTAAAAATAAGAGGGCGAAAAGTACGTTACTCCCGCAAGTCAAATTACTCTGGAATGAAGGGGGAGCTGTGTACTTTTCATTTTTTGAATTTCATTTCTCTAAAAATAAGCGGGCGTAAAGTTATTACTCCCGCAAGTCAAATTAGTCTTAAATAAAGGGGGAGCTGTGTACTTTTCTCCGTGTCGCAAATTCAGAGGGCGAAAAGTTCTTTACTCCCGCCAAATTTCTTTAAAAATAAGCGGGCGTAAAGTACTTTTATTCCGTGAATTAAATTTTTCTTAAATTTAGCAAAAAGAAAATATTTTTTTCTCGTAAATAAGAGGGCGAAAAGTTCTTTATTCCCGCCAAATTTGGTTTCTCTAAAAATAAGAGGGCGAAAAGTACTTTACTCCCGCAAGTCAAATTACTCTGGAATGAAGGCGGAGCTGTGTACTTTTCTCCTGCAAATTCAGAGGGCAAAAAGATCTTTACTCTCGCGCTATTTAATTTTTTTAAAATAAGCGGGCAAAAAGTACGTTACTCCCGCAAGTCAAATTACTCTGAAATGAAGGAAGAGCTGTGTACTTTTCTCCCGCAAATTTAGTGGGCGAAAAGTTCTTTACTCCCGCCTAATTTAATTTCTCTAAAAATAAGAGGGCGAAAAGTACTTTACTCCCTCAAGTCAAATTACTCTGAAATGAGAAGGGAGCTGTGTACTTTTCTCCCGCAAATTCAGAGGGCAGAAAGTTCTTTACTCCCGCCACATTTAATTTTTCTAAAAATAAACGGGCGAAAAGTAGGTTACTGCCGCAAGTCAAATTACTCTTAAGTAAAGGGAAAGCTGTGTACTTTTCTCTCGTAAATTCAGAGAGCGAAAAGTTTTTACTCCCGCTAAATTTAATTTCTTTAAAAATAAGCGAGCGTAAAGTACTTTTATTCCGTAAATTAAATTTTTCTTAAATTTAGCAAAAAGAAAAAATTTTTTTCTCGTAAATAAGAGGGCGAAAAGTTCTGTATTTCCGCCAAATTTAATTTCTCTAAAATTAAGAGGGCGAAAAGTACTTTATTCACGCAAATCAAAGTACTCTGGAATGAAGGGGAAGCTGTGTACTTTTTTCCTGCAAATTCAGAGGGCAAAAAGTTCTTTACTCCCCCTACATTTAATTTTTTAAAAATAAGCGGGCAAAAAGTACGTTACTCCCGCAAGTCAAATTACTCTGAAATGAAGGGGGAGCTGTGTACTTTTCTCCCGCAAATTCAGAGGGCGAAAAGTTCTTCACTCCCGCTAAATTTCATTTCTCTAAAAATAATCGGGCGTAAAGTAATTACTCCCGGAAGTCAAATTACTCTGAAATGAAGGGGGAGCTGTGTACTTTTCTCCTGCAAATTCAGAGGGCGAAAAGTTCTTCACTCCCGCCAAATTTCATTTCTCTAAAAATAAGCGAGCGTAAAGTAATTACTCCCGCAATTCAAATTACTCTGAAATGAAGGGGGAGCTGTGTACTTATCTTCCGCCAATTCAGAGGGCGAAAAGGTCTTTACTCTCGCCAAATTTAATTTTTCTAAAAATTAGCGGGCGAAAAGTACTTTTCTCTTGAAAATTAAATTTCTCTTAAATTGAGCCAGAGCAAAGTATTTTTCTCCTGCAAATTCAGAGGGCGAAAAGTTCATTACTCTCGCCATCTTTAATTTCTCTAAAATTAAGGGGGCGAAAAGTTCTATACTCACGCCAAATTTAATTTTTTTAAAAATAAGCGGGAGAAAAGTACGCCCCTCTTCATTTAAGAAAAATTTGACTTACGGGAGTAACGTACTTTTCGCCCGTTTATTTTTAGAAAAATTAAATGTGGCGGGAGTAAAGAACTTTTTGCCCTCTTATTTACGAGAAAAAAATTTTTTTTTCTCGCTAAATAGAAGAAAAATTTAATTAACGGAATAAAAGTACTTTACGCCCCGCCTATTTTTATAGAAATTGAATTTAACGGGAGTAAAGAACTTTTTGCCCACTGAATTTGCGGGAGAAAAGTACACAGCTCCCTTTTCATTTCAGAGTTATTTGCCTTGCGGGAGTAAAGTACTTTTCGCCCTCTTATTTTTAAAGAAATAAAATTTGGCGGGAATAAAGAACTTCTCGCCCTCTTATTTACGAGAAAAAAATTTTTTTTTCTCGCTAAATTTAAGAGAAATTTAATTTACGGAATAAAAGTACTTTACGCCCGTTTATTTTTAAAGAAATAAAATTTGGCGGGAGTAAAGAACTTTTCGCCCTCTGAAATTGCGGGAAGAAAGTACACAGCTCCCCTTCATTTAAAAGTAATTTGACTTGCGGGAGTAACGTACTTTTCGCCCGTTTATTTCTAGAAAAATTAAATGTGGCGGGAGTAAAGAACGTTTTGCCCTCTGAATTTGCGGGAGAAAAGTACACAGCTCCCCCTCCATTTCAGAGTAATTTGACTTGCAGGAGTAAAGTACTTTTCGCCCTCTTATTTTTAGAAAAATTAAATGACGCGGGAATAAAGAACTTTTCGCTCTCTTATTTACGAGAAGAAAATTTTTTTTTCTCGCTAAATTTAAGAAAAATTTCATTTGCGGAATAAAAGTACTTTACGCCCGTTTATTTTTAAAGAAATTAAATTTGGCCGGAGTGAAGAACTTTTCGCCCTCTGAATTTGCGGGAAAAAAGTACACAGCTCCCACTTTATTTAAAAGTAATTTGACTTTCGGGAGTAACGTACTTTTCGCCCGCTTATTTTTAGAAAAATTAAATGTGGCGGGAGTAAAGAACTTTTTGCCCTCTGAATTTGCGGGAGAAAAGTACACAGCTCCCCTTCATTTCAAAGTAATTTAACTTGCGGGAGTAAAGTACTTTTCGCCTTCTCATTTTTAAAGAAATAAAATTTGGCGGGAATAAAGAACTTTTTGCCCTCTTGTTAACGAGAAAAAAATTTTTTTTTCTCGCTAAATTTAAGAAAAATTTAATTTACGGAATAAAAGTACTTTACGCCCGTTTATTTTTAAAGAAATAAAATTTGGCGGGAGTAAAGAACTTTTCGCCCTCTGAAATTGCGGGAAGAAAGTACACAGCTCCCCTTCATTTAAAAGTAATTTGACTTGCGGGAGTAACGTACTTTTCGCCCGTTTATTTCTAGAAAAATTAAATGTGGCGGGAGTAAAGAACGTTTTGCCCTCTGAATTTGCGGGAGAAAAGTACACAGCTCCCCCTCCATTTTAGAGTAATTTGACTTGCAGGAGTAAAGTACTTTTCGCCCTCTTATTTTTAGAAAAATTAAATGACGCGGGAATAAAGAACTTTTCGCCCTCTTATTTACGAGAAGAAAATTTTTTTTTCTCGCTAAATTTAAGAAAAATTTCATTTGCGGAATAAAAGTACTTTACGCCCGTTTATTTTTAAAGAAATTAAATTTGGCCGGAGTGAAGAACTTTTCGCCCTCTGAATTTGCGGGAAAAAAGTACACAGCTCCCACTTTATTTAAAAGTAATTTGACTTTCGGGAGTAACGTACTTTTCGCCCGCTTATTTTTAGAAAAATTAAATGTGGCGGGAGTAAAGAACTTTTTGCCCTCTGAATTTGCGGGAGAAAAGTACACAGCTCCCCCTTCATTTCAAAGTAATTTAACTTGCGGGAGTAAAGTACTTTTCGCCTTCTCATTTTTAAAGAAATAAAATTTGGCGGGAATAAAGAACTTTTTGCCCTCTTGTTAACGAGAAAAAAATTTTTTTTTCTCGCTAAATTTAAGAAAAATTTAATTTACGGAATAAAAGTACTTTACGCCCGTTTATTTTTAAAGAAATAAAATTTGGCGGGAGTAAAGAACTTTTCGCCCTCTGAAATTGCGGGAAGAAAGTACACAGCTCCCCTTCATTTAAAAGTAATTTGACTTGCGGGAGTAACGTACTTTTCGCCCGTTTATTTCTAGAAAAATTAAATGTGGCGGGAGTAAAGAACGTTTTGCCCTCTGAATTTGCGGGAGAAAAGTACACAGCTCCCCCTCCATTTTAGAGTAATTTGACTTGCAGGAGTAAAGTACTTTTCGCCCTCTTATTTTTAGAAAAATTAAATGACGCGGGAATAAAGAACTTTTCGCCCTCTTATTTACGAGAAGAAAATTTTTTTTTCTCGCTAAATTTAAGAAAAATTTAATTTACGGAATAAAAGTACTTTACGCCCGTTTAAAAAAAAATTAAAATAAACAATCACAAGGGAGAGAATGGCCTTCAGAAAAACAAATTATTATTTTTCTTTTAACATTTATTGTTGCAACGTTTCGTTAGCTTGTTTCGCTAACCTCTTCAGGCTAAAAAAATTATTTATATTAAAAATTACACAAAATCAATCAAAAAAAATAAAAATAATAAACATTAAATCACAGAAACACGCACCTACATTAACAAAAGATACTTAAAATTAAAACGATAGCATGAGTCTAAGCTCACTTAGTCGAATGCGAATAAAACCTTACGACAACTTATATATATGGTTCGTCATTATTTACTTCTACAATTAAATAGCGGACTATAAATGTGTGATAAAGACAACGTGTCAGTTTTCAAATTAATAGCATTTACAGATTTATTGATGTAAATCATTTCAGAAATTTTACGTTTTCTCCAATTTCTTTCCCTATCGAGAATTGATACATTATCCCAATCGAATTGATGCGAACATTCCAAAATATGACGTGTTACCACAGAATTCTTATTTTTACAACCTATATGTTCATTAAGACGAATCCTCAATGATCTCTTAGATTCACCTATATAACAAGCTGAACACATCTTACAATTAAACTTATATACAATACCAGTGTTATCTATTTTTTCCATTTTATCCTTACCTAACTTTATAATACTGTTCAATTTTCTAGTGAATAACGGTACAGTATTTACATTAAAATTTTTTAAAGTTTTCTTACATTGATTATAAAGACGAGGGATATATGGAATCGAAACGCAACACAACTCTTTATTGTTTATATTTTTATCTTTATCTATAATAATATTATTATTCTCAAATTTATATTTACGAATTCTACTCTTAATACATTGATCAACAAAAACAAAAGGATAATCATTATGATACAGTAACGACTTTATATAATTCAAATTTTTTTCTTTAAATCTATCATCTGCTAACTTGATAGCACGATCGACCAAATTATATATTATATTACGCTTTAGTTGTATAGAATGGAAAGAATTAAAATTTAAAATTCGGTTAGAATTAGTGGGCTTTTGATACCAATCAGTAATTAAAACATTATTGTCGTTAAAAAGAGTAATATCGAGAAAATTAATTCTGTTGTCAATTTCCAACTCATGATATAATATACCGTGTGATTTGGTTTTGAAAAGTTTGGAAAAACGTTTGTTGTCAATTTTTAATAATTCTAAGATTCCTTTTGGTGAAATTATTTTAATAACTAAGTTTTTGTTTGATAATACATATTTTAAGTTTGATAATGTAATTTATAAACAGATTTTTGGTACTCCTATGGGTTCTCCCATTTCTCCTTTGTTTGCTGACTTAGTTATGGAGGATTTGGAATTGGATTGTTGGAAATCTTTAAAAGAATCATTTAATATTGTTCCTCTTTTTTATTATCGTTATGTTGATGATTTAATTTTGTGTATTCATAAAAATGATGTCGAAATGGTATTAAATACGTTCAATAATTATAATTCAAATTTGAAATTTACTCATGAGTTGGAAATTGACAACAGAATTAATTTTCTCGATATTACTCTTTTTAACGACAATAATGTTTTAATTACTGATTGGTATCAAAAGCCCACTAATTCTAACCGAATTTTAAATTTTAATTCTTTCCATTCTATACAACTAAAGCGTAATATAATATATAATTTGGTCGATCGTGCTATCAAGTTAGCAGATGATAGATTTAAAGAAAAAAATTTGAATTATATAAAGTCGTTACTGTATCATAATGATTATCCTTTTGTTTTTGTTGATCAATGTATTAAGAGTAGAATTCGTAAATATAAATTTGAGAATAATAATATTATTATAGATAAAGATAAAAAAATAAACAATAAAGAGTTGTGTTGCGTTTCGATTCCATATATCCCTCGTCTTTATAATCAATGTAAGAAAACTTTAAAAAATTTTAATGTAAATACTGTACCGTTATTCACTAGAAAATTGAACAGTATTATAAAGTTAGGTAAGGATAAAATGGAAAAAATAGATAACACTGGTATTGTATATAAGTTTAATTGTAAGATGTGTTCAGCTTGTTATATAGGTGAATCTAAGAGATCATTGAGGATTCGTCTTAATGAACATATAGGTTGTAAAAATAAGAATTCTGTGGTAACACGTCATATTTTGGAATGTTCGCATCAATTCGATTGGGATAATGTATCAATTCTCGATAGGGAAAGAAATTGGAGAAAACGTAAAATTTCTGAAATGATTTACATCAATAAATCTGTAAATGCTATTAATTTGAAAACTGACACGTTGTCTTTATCACACATTTATAGTCCGCTATTTAATTGTAGAAGTAAATAATGACGAACCATATATATAAGTTGTCGTAAGGTTTTATTCGCATTCGACTAAGTGAGCTTAGACTCATGCTATCGTTTTAATTTTAAGTATCTTTTGTTAATGTAGGTGCGTGTTTCTGTGATTTAATGTTTATTATTTTTATTTTTTTTGATTGATTTTGTGTAATTTTTAATATAAATAATTTTTTTAGCCTGAAGAGGTTAGCGAAACAAGCTAACGAAACGTTGCAACAATAAATGTTAAAAGAAAAATAATAATTTGTTTTTCTGAAGGCCATTCTCTCCCTTGTGATTGTTTATTTTAATTTTTGGAATTATGGAGGAGAGTATTTACCAATATATTTACGCCCGTTTATTTTTAAAGAAATTAAATTTGGCGGGAATGAAGAACTTTTCGCCCTCTGAATTTGCGGGAGAAAAGTACACAGCTCCCCCTCCATTTCAGAGTAATTTGACTTGCAGGAGTAAAGTACTTTTCGCCCTCTTATTTTTAGAAAAATTAAATGACGCGGGAATAAAGAACTTTTCGCCCTCTTATTTACTAGAAAAAATTTTTTTTCGCTTAATGTAGGAAAAATTTAATTAACGGAATAAAAGTACTTTACGCCCGCTTATTTTTAGAGAAATTAAATTTGACGGGAGTAAAGAACTTTTTGCCCTCTGAATTTGCGGGAGAAAAGTCGACAGCTCACCCTCCATTTCAGAGTAATTTGACTTGCAGGAGTAAAGTACTTTTCGCGGGAGAATTTGCGGGAGAAAAGTACACAGCTCCCCCTTCATTTAAGAGAAATTTGACTCTTGGGAGTAAAGTACTTTTCGCCCCCTTAATTTTAGAGAAATTAAATTTGGCGAAAGTAAAGAACTTTTCGCCCTCTGAATTTGCGAGGCATAAGTAATTTTTCATAAATGACCACATGGACATGATGACCACATGGTTAAACCATATGGTTTTTTTCAACAGGGTAAAGCTGTAATACGTTTCATCACATAAAATAAAAAAAATTGTTGTGATATAAAATAATATTATATTTTTTAAACCTTCGTTGTTTTAAAAAATACTTTTTAACAAATAATTCGGTATTTATTAAAAAATATGGATGAATTCATTCGTATCATAGTTATCAATGCGAAAACATTTTATTCAGAAAGAGCTTTTGGACAAAAATTAAAAAACACGTTTAGTTGTAAAATAACAGAAAGCGGAAAAAATATTAAAAGTATTTTATTCCAAGTTCATTTTACTTTTCGAAACGGGTGTGGAAGGTAAAAATCACGTTACACACCAGTTTCAAATAATACTTTATACCACGAGAGCCGAATAATCATATTGAAGTTCTGATTTTGAGGTTAGAGTGGTATAAAAAGAAGTTTTGTAATCTGTGAATTTAATAAGCTATAACTTTGATCTAATCTAGCAAATGACTGTATTTACAAATTTTTTTTTTATGTTTATCTTTTCTTCCGAATCGAACTTATCGAAAAATCTAAAAAAATATCATTAATATAAAAACTCACGCAGTCTTGATTTGAGTCAAGACAAATTTTTTATAAAAAATATAAGCCAAACTTGTTTTTTATTTTTAAAAGCAATACATGACCTCAGTTAGGTTTCTAAAAAAAGGTCATTATAAAGTCTGATTAGTACCAAAATTTAGTTTTTAATTTAAAAAAATTCTCAATATTCAGTTTTGAGTTGAGTTGAGGTAAATATAAAAACATAAAATTCTCATCAGAAGTGAGTACTGAGAGAAAAGTACATAAATTTCGTTCAAATTAGCAACAAAAAATTCACGAAAATTCTGTGAAAAATATTAATATGTATTCGATACAATAATCAAAGTTATAGCTCATAAAATTCACAGATTACAAACCTTGCTTTTTAATAAATGAACTTGGAATAAAATACTTTTAATATTTTTTCCGCTTTCTGTTATTTTAAAACTACACGTGTTTCTTAATTTTTGTCCAAAAGCTCTTCCTGAAATAAATGTTTTTGCATTGATAATTATGATACGAATGAATCCATCCATATTTTTTAGTAAATACCAAATTATTTGTTAAAAAGAATTTTTTAAAACAACGAAGGTTTAAAAATATTATATTATTTAATATATCACAACAATTTTTTTTATTTTATGTGATGAATCGTATTATAGCTTTAAACTTTTAAGGAAATTATTTGTAATTGAATTTTCGGTAAGCAATTGTATTTATATAAAAACAATGAAACAACTGAGTTTCGAAATTGCTGTGCTTTAACATGTGTATAAAATGAATTTTTTGCACTCCGGCCGGAAAGCGGCAACTTTCTAATCAAACGAATCGAAAACCACTGAGCAAATAATTTAATTAAAACATATTGAAAATATTGAAACAATTCATAAGAAAAATAAAAATAAACCCCTTCTCATTATATTTTATTAATTAACTATTTGTTAAGAGTTAAGATAATCAAGTTTTTAATAAGGTACAAATTGTAATATTGCATATCGAGTTGTGCTAGTATTCGTCAGTGTTTCGCGAATCGTGTTACTTTTCGTCCGAGTCTAACGTGTCGTGCTTTTTTTCGTTGGAGCTCCATGAGTCGTGCTACTTTTCGTTGAAACTTAGCGAACCGTGCTTTTTTTCGTCGGAGCTCCATGAACTGTGCTAGTTTTCGTTGAAACTCAGCGAACCGTGCTTTTTTTCGTTAAATTTTCACCATTCGTGCTAATCTTCGTCAAACCCTGTGAACCGTGCTTTTTTTCGTAAGGGAAACACGAACGGTGCTACTTTTCGTTAAAACTCTTTGAACTGTGCTTATTTTCGTAAAAGCCTAAGTCGTGCTTTTTTTCGTACGGGACGTCGAAATAATCTTGTAGTATTAATAAATGCATTAAGAGCAGGCCGGATTCGCTGTCCTTGTCTTATTGAGATTTTTGTTATTTACTCAAGTGTTAATCTGTGTATCTACAAATTGAAGGTTAAGCGCAATAGATATTATTATTAAAAATATGTACGCACAAGGAAAAAAAAATCTACCGATTTGTTTTTGAGAAAAGTAAGGAACGCGAAAATATTATAAACATGAACTTTTACTTCGGCGTTCCTTACTTTTCTCAAAAACAAATCGGTAGATTTTTTTTTCCTTGTGCGTACATATTTTTAATAATAATATCTATTGCGCTTAACCTTTAATTTGCAGATACACCGATTAGGCTTGAGTGAATAACAAAAAAATCAATTTTTACTCGGTCAGTATAATATTCTACTCCGGCCTGCTCTTAAAATATAATTGTATCAAAATTGTAACGAACTGATGGAATAAGTGAAATTCATTGCATAATGCAGAGAATACTGATAACAATTGAAATATAATAAGGAGTGATTATATATGTAACATGCAAATAAGCGTGAAAAGAATAGAAAAACCCTTCCGTAAAATTTTTACGTAACAATAGCATATTGTTAAGCACCTAAAATGAATGATTTTAATGTGAATAATGCAAAGATAAAATATAAAGCGCATCAATGTAAAGCGCAAACAAATAAACATAAATATGTACAAAATGTAAAAGTAAATATCAAATGTAAAATTCGCCAAACACGAAATATAATTATTATAGAATCGTCACTTGCAGTAAATAACCACGGTTAGGAGTACTGTGGGCACTAACCCTTGAGTATGTATAAGTACACTAATACGTAAGCACGTGTACAGTGCCACGCGCAGTTAGCGGTGCGCAGGTCAAGCGACTAAACGAGTGTTTAGCTCGCAGTGAGCTGAGAGAATCATTGCGTTCTCTACCAGCAAAGGATAAGTTTCTCTTTTCTTCTTGCTCTTAGGTAATTGTATAGGCGAGATTTAATAAACTCTTATACGACATTTCAGATTGGTTTTCTTACTCCTTGAACACTGTTTCCATTGAGTGAGAAACTAAAAGGGCATGGACTTACCTGTTAGCATCTGAAATGTACGTAAAAATTTTTTCATCATATAAGTATTTTTTTTTTCAAGGTTAAGTTATTCTAATTTAAAAAATAGAAAATTTATGCTTTGTGATTATTTTTTTTATTACTTCTAGGTTAATATAATATAAGAAATTCATATTTAAGAAAATAACTTGGTATAAGATGTAAATTTTCAAATATTCAATTACTGTTTGGTGAAATTCATATTTAAGAAAATAACTTGGCGTAAGACGTAAATTTTCAAATATTCAATTACTGTATGATGAAATTCATCAATTTTATAAAAAACTACGGTACAGTCAGGTAATAAATATTATTTTAATTAGCTGTTTTTAATTAAATATTCATTTGTTTTAAATATATTATGTGTATTTTTTATTCACAAATTTATAAATTTGATAATATATTTACTTTTTATAATTTCAGCATAAAATTGGAATTTTGTCGATAGCCTCATTTTGAAATATCATGAAATTTAATAATTCAAGAAAGAGGCATCGTTAGGCTCTACAACTCCACAGATAATTTATTTTGGTTACCAGAAACTTACTCGACAAGTTTGGTAACAATCTGTGTCCCAAAGCAGAAACACACCTTGTAAGATAGAAAGACTGATTGATTGATTGATATAATTTTATTATGCCAAGGTCTGAATTTGACCTTATGGCAAAAAACAATGTGATACAATAAGACAGAGAGGAATTAAGAAAAGAGTTGGTGAGAATGTTGAATCAGAAATCAGAAGAAGTGATTAAAGAATCACTCTAATAAAATTATCTTTTCAAAGCTTGTTTTATAAAGACAGTAGAAAATAACTTGTATACATATTTTAGAGCAAATCTATTGAGTACTTTACGTAAAATGGAAAAAAAATGAAAAATTTTTTCAGAAATGAAAAATTTTTTTTAAGTCAAAACTATGCTAAGAAAATTGGTTTTCAAAAGTTATACCTTTGACAGATGCAAATAATTCTCATGCGAATTTCAAAGCAAATTCATCAAGTAATTTACGTAAAATAGAAAAAAAAAATTAAAAAACCAAATTTTTTTTTCCAATTTTTAATGGTTTTAAAATTAAAACTAATCTAAGGAAACCAATTCTCAATATCTTCTCACGTACTTGAGTAAAGAAATAGATAGTATGCAAAATTAGAAGCAAATCCATCGAGTAATTTTCAAGATCTAATTGGCTAAATAAATACAATTTTCTTTTCAAAATTTCTGTTTCAAAATTTTCAAAATGCTCAAAAATTAAACCTATATAAGGAAAATCAATTTTGAAAAATTTCCCTTCTTTTAGCAGTCGCAAATAATTTCCCTGCAAATTTTAGAAAAAATCTATTGAGTACTTTACGTAAAATAAAAAAAAAATAAAAATAAAAAAAAAAGAATCAAAATTTTTTTAAATCCTTACAATTCTTACAATTTAAAATTTTTTCTCAACCCTATAAAATCATAACTATGATAAGAAAATTAGTTTTTAGAAACTTGTTTTCTTCAGACAATAAGTAAATTGATTGTATAAAAATTTTTTTGAAAATTTTAAAAATGCTCTAAAATTAAAACTATGATGAGAAAATCAATTTTTAAAAGTTTTTCTTATTTTGACAATTGCTAAAAATTTTCTTGCAAATTTTTAAACAAATTCATCGTTTAATTTGCGAAAATACAAAAAGAAACTGAAAAATCGAAAAATTTTTTAAAACTCTTAAAGGGAATCCTCATACCGACATAGAATTCTACCTTATCTACATTTGATTATGAATTTTAATAATTATTTAACTATTCATGACTGAAATTCGTAGGGGAGGCATATTCTTAACATGCCAAAGAATTTATTGCAACGATAAAAGACAATATAAGGGTAAAAATAAAGGCGAAAACTGCTTAATACGATTAACTTTTCAATGTGGTTATGAATAATCGTATTATGCAGTTTTTGTCTTCATTTTCACTTTTATTCTGTCTTTTAACGTTTGTGATGTATAAAATACATCACAAGTAATAAAATTTAGATAGTTTATTTATTAAGTATAAAAAAATGAATTCATAACAAAAGAGCGTGATTATTTTTAATTTTGAAATCTTAGGTTTTATTTTTAAAGTTCTTTAAAATGATTTTTCTTCAAGCATAAGAAATTAACAAATGTAAAGGAGGTTTGAGAAAACTATAGGGAAAAAACAGAAATAAAAATAAAGTAAGCAGTAGATAATACAAAAAAATAATAATTGATTGAAATAAAAGCGAAAGGTTTAAAAAATTCAATAGAAAAAAATAAATATTTGAAGAGAGAAAATACTCAATGTAAGTATAGCAAGAAGGATCAGCTGTAGTGATGCACACAAGAAAGAAAGAGAAGGAAGATTATGATCATGCGAACAGTAAGTGAGGAAGATTTTCGGACGCGACGCATATACGCAAAGACACACACACACACACACATCAGATGCACCAGAGACTCAGGTTAACGTTCATGAGAAACACCTTTCAAGAGTATACAATAAATTAATAATTAGAAGGAAATGTCAACCAGATACTAGGTTAGGGCGCGATAGTAGCTCTATATAAACATATACACATGGCACACACTACACCACGACAACCCAGAGATGCGTACGATATTAAAGATGTGCACAAACACTAATCAACACATTTACACCTCCTATAACATAAACGAATCACGAGGAGTTACAACGGAGCGGCAACACGAAGTTGGAAACGACGCGACAAAGCAAAAGTTAACATGGCGGCGCCACGAGAGGAAGAGAGATAAAAGAAACAGATGACTTGAAGCTATACACGCAAGACGTATGAGCACGTATAGTATATATATGCACAGTCGCGAAGAAGGGGAGCAGCATATAGTGAAATACGTATGTAAACACATAGAGGTGTACTATAACGTTTAGGCTATGAAAAAATGAGGAGAATAAAAGGAATATACGCGTATACAATTAAAGATTCAAGCGACGCGCCATGTTTATTTGTAGTTGTACACACAGAGATAAGTTCAGCCAATGAGAGATAGCTATGAGTGGAACTTTTCGATAATCGATGTTTTTACTACGTAAAGCAACATAGCAACTTTAAGTACAGTGTGGAAAATACTAGAGTGATAAAAATAGAAGATCCGCGACCAAGAGTCGATTAAGCAATCGATAGCGACTCATAACTGAATAAACCAAAGTAAAAACTAAGACGCGATGCGAAACAAGGAAAGAAGATGAGGATCAGCCAAGTGCAACAAGGATAGATATCAAGAAGTAGCGAAGACGAACTTCCTTCTTCTTCAAAGAGGAGATTCTTGCATAAGCCGTCAACGAGAGCGCACGTACAAATAATTCTTGACTGAGCCGGCATTGGGAGCACACGTGCAGAGTTTTTTTTAAGATTCTTTGATCAGAAGTCAAGAGCTTTTCCTTTTGGATCAACGCGGTAGAATTATTACTTTTTTTCTTTCGTGCATCTTTGGGTTTTTAGAAAGAAATCGTAAGCCGTTCGAAGGAGAGAAAATGGTGATGGCAAGGAGAGTTGTAAGCCTGTCTACGAGCGAAAAAAGGGAGTAGTGTCCAGCAACCGACCACGAGTTCAGCGACCATCTCACCACCTCCAGCCACAACAGCGTTCATCTTGAGTCTTCCTAAATCCTCGACTTCTTCGCCGCTTTCTTTCATCTGGGTCTTGCTAAAGGTTGACGACGCGATAGTAAGTCGAGTTTCTTCAAGCGAGTTTAGCAAGTAAGAATTAGTAAATTTTAGTTCTGTTGGTTTTTCCTATTAGAGTTCTCAATTCTTATAATTGAATTTTCTTTCTACTGTGTAAAGTGCGAGTATTTAAAGAGAGTAGAATCAGTGCGTGGCGCGGAATAATAAAAATAGTCATAATTATATTTGATTATACATGTGCATGGCGACGCGATGCCAATTTGTTTTATAAATTAAATGCAAAATTTGTAATTATTAAAGTTAAAGAAATCTGCTTTTGTTAGATTCTGACTGATAATTTTTATATTACCGAAAAATAGTTAAAGTGAAAGAAATAGGCGACGCGGCGGCCATTGTGAAATTGTGCGAGCGAAATAGCTTTACGTAGTTATTGACTAAAATCTAAAGTTCTTATTTATTTTATATAGAGTAGTGCGAGCGATATCGATATTAATTCTTTAAAAAAGTTATTGAAGTGCGAAGTGTAAGTGTTGGGTTGTGCGACTGCGCGGTAAGGAAATCGAGCGACACGTAATTTAAGTGACATATAATTATTCTTTGTACGGTGTTAACCTAAAAGGTGATTAAATCGATTGCACGTGTAACGGAATTATAGATTCTTGGTCTTCCGCATACGCGCACAGCCTAAGTGTAGTAAAGCAATTAGAGCGGCGTTTCCTTTCTTGTTTTTTCTATTGTGATGTATAACAAAGTTTCTTTTGAATTGATAATATAAGAAGTTTAAAATTAAAGTTAAATAGAGAATGAACTGCTTATTTTTTCTCTTCCTCTTTTCAGGACAAGAATTATAAGTGAGCAGGCCGGATTCGCTGTCCTTGTCTAATCGAGATTTTTGTTATTTACTCAATTATTAATCGGTGTATCTGCAAATTGAAGGTTAAGCGCAATAGATATTATTATTACAAATATTTATGCACATGAAAAAAAAAATCTATCGCTTTGTTTTTGAGAAAAGTAAGTAACGCGAAAATATTATAAACATAAACTTTTACTTTGGCGTTACTTACTTTTCTCAAAAACAAAGCGGTAGATTTTTTTTTCTTGTGCATAGATGTTCATAATAATAATATCTATTGCGCTCGACCTTTAATTTAAAGATACACCGATTAATACTTGAGTAAATAACAAACAATTCAATTGTTACTCGGTCGGTATCAGGTTCTACTCCGGCCTCCCGTTAAAGAAAATTAATTATATCATTCATTTTTCTTGAATAATTAGAGTCATTCAATGTCAATAGTATTTTTTTTTATGAAGGTAAAATTTAATTGCTTTTATGTATTAAACATTGCTCTTTTTAACTTCTTATTTTTTTTTCTAAATCATAAATTATATTGAAATTTTCTTGACTACTCTCATCGTTATAGAACCAGCCTACAAGCCGAGGTAGGCCAGTAGCCCTCTGCAGTTGCTCTACCCAGCTAGCTGAGCAGGGTTCACTGGCGCTCAATTAAAATTAACTATAAATTTGTGAACCCAGCTAAGTTCGTGGCTTCGGGGATTCACTCGGAGGTCCGGGGAATTTGCCACGTAACACGTTGCAATACATTCTTTAGAATGTTAAGAGTATGTCTCTTCTATGAATTTTAGTCAACAATAGTTAAATTTTTATTAAAATGCATAATTCAAATATAGATAAGGTAGATCTCTGTGCCGGTATAAGGACACCCCTTAAGATGGCTTTAAAAAAAATATTCTAAGAAAACCAATTTTTAATAGCTTCCTCTCAGCTAGACAAAAAACTAAATTGTATGCAAAATTGAAAGCAAATCCATCTAGTAGTTTTCAAGATAAAATTGGCGTAACAAACACATACATACCCACACACATACATACAGACATTTTATGGGAACCACTTTTTTCGACTTCCTGAGTCCAAATATGTACAAATTAATGAAAAAATAGCAAAAAATTTTTACTAATACAATGCTCTTTTTATGAGAAAGCAATATATTCCATTTTTTTTTATATAAATAAATATTACAATTATTTGCACTTATGGATATCAATTTATTTCAAATAAATAAAAAGCGGAAGCTTGCAAATTCATCGAAATATAAATAACAAGCCGAAGGAAATCAGGTTATTACCATAAATTTCAACTTTCGCTTGACCGATACAACGTACGTGATTTTCCATCTTGGGATTGTTTTATTTAGTACACATGAATAGCAAGTGTAATCGCAAAGAAAATTGATAAAAAGCAAAATTATTTTTTTCTAGGAGGGAATTATAATTATCGTATGAGGTTGCCAACATGGTAGCAGTCAGCTGAGCTTTACTCACACAGAGCGCTAAAAAATAATAATTTTGCTTTTTATCGACTTTCTTTACAATTAGTCTTTTTCGCTATTCATTTTAAATAAATGAAACCATTTCAAGAAAGAAAATCATATATGTTGTACCGTTTAAGTGTAAGTAGCAATCTATGTTAGTAACATGATTTTTTTCCGCTTGCACTTGAAATTTCGCCAATTTTACACGCTTCCACTTCTCATTTGTTTGAAATAAATTGACGTTTACAAGTACAAACAATTCATATATTTATTTCTATTAAAAAAAACGAAATATCTTTTTTAGCCATTTTCGATCGCTAAAGTAGGCCCAAATCAGACTCTTATATATAATTTTATTTTTTCTCTAACAATAAACTACTAAGATTTGTATGTTTGGAATATTTTAAAAATAACACCGAAAAAATCGATAAACAAAGGGTAATCAGAAAATATAAATTTTTATTTGAACAAACATTTGATTTTAGCAATGGGTTCATATATATTAGATAGATTAAAGTTATTATTCCTAGCAATTTGAAACCTGTGGACATGTTTAATTTCTATTGTAAGTAATTATTAATACTCCTTCTATTTTATCAAAATACTTTTAGTTATCAATAATGATAAATATTTTTCAAGTAATATCAATAATAAGAATCGTTTTCAAATCCTTAAATCATTTTCTTTTCCTTGCGGAAACATTGTTTTATTATTAAAAATATCGAATATAAAGAAAAAACGTTCATTTAATACGGAAATTGAATTTTTTCTCATCCTTTTCCGATCAATTTTATTCTATTATTTCATAATTTTTTTATGTATATTTATATTTTATAATTAAATGGAAAATAAAAATAGTTCTAATTGGAAAGCAATTTTCCTATCAATTTTTCTGATATTTAGAAAAAATTCCTTACATAAAAATGCTAGTAGTTTATTGTTAGAGAGAAAATAGAAATACATTTCATAATGGAAAATTCTTTTTGCTTGAAAAACAAAAAAAATCGAGAAAACAATTTTTATTATTACTTTTTACCATATCCAACCCGAAAGTTTCTACTTTCATCCCCACTACTTCAACCGAAAGTCTCACATTCTTGCCGGGGCAGGAAGCAAAAAGAACGTTATGCGCAGGCGCTAACGGCAGAGTATAGCATGCGTTATATCTCTCCGTCTCTTTCTTTTTCCCATATAATGTCTAATATACCTAGCCTTTTTGCTCTTCATCAAAAGTCATAGTAAGAACAAAACAAAGGCAGATATCAAAATCTTTTTCTGTTTCTTTTTCAAAATCTCTTAAATTTGAAACAAAAAAAAACAAAATGTATACATTATAATGTATATGTATACATTGTATTATATTATTATTATTTAGTTAAAAATGTGTGTGATGAAAAATGTGTGCATTGAAACAGAGTGTATCGAAGAATAACTCTATCAGATTAAATAATAAATTTTTTTTTATTAATGAACTATCATTACGAGTGTTACCGTGTAGTGTGTTATCGTGTAGTGTATATAGTAAAACAAAGCATAGAATCTTTAAAAATGTGTGTGATGAAAAATTAGAATAATTCATTACATCTTTTTTTATTAATGAATTATCATTACGAGTGTTACCGTGTAGTGTGATATCGTGTTGTGTATCTAGTAGAACAATATAGCATAACGTTTGCGTTATACGTAATTTTAGTTGACAACTTTCGGTTTGGCTATGGTAAAAAATTGTATACGCGCCACGGGAGTAAAGGGGGACATCTTAACCCGCGCGTTTATCGCCCTCGCCTTCGGCTCGGGCGATAACATACGCGCGGGTTAGAATATCCCCCTTCCCTCCCTTGGTGCGTAATATACTATTAAAAATATTTGCAATTATAAATAACTATATTTTGCTTTCTTATAGAGAAAGCATTGTATTGGCAAAATAATTTTTTTTCTATTTTTCCATGAATTTTTCCATATTTGGAATCAGGGAGTCGAAGAAGTGGTTTCCAGAAAATGTCTGTATGTATATGTGTGTGTGTTCGTTACGCCAATTTTATCTCGAAAACCACTCGATGGATTTGCTTCCAATTTTGCATACAATTTAGTTTTTTGTCTACCTGGGGGGAGCTATTGAAAATTGGTTTGCTAAGCGTAGTTTTTTTTTGGAACATTTTAAAAATTTTGAAAAAATTTTAGATTTTTTTATTTTTTTTTTGTATTTTGCACAAACTGCATGGTGAATTTGCTTAAAAATTTGCGAGAAAATTCTTTGCGATTGCTAAAAGATGAAAAGATTTTCATTTTTCAATTTTCTTCTGTTTTACGTAAACTATTCAATAAATTATTTCCAAAATTTTTATGCAATCAATTTGCTATTGTCTGAAGAAAAAAAGCTTCTGAAAACTCATTTTCTTAGTGTATTTACGATTTTAGAAAATTGTAAGCAATTAAAAACAATTTGGATTCTTCTTTATTTTTTTTTTATTTTACATAAAGTACTCGATAGTTTTGTTCTAAAATTTGCAGGGCAATTATTCATGACTGCCAAAAGGAGGGAAACTTTTAAAAACTTATTTTCCTTAGATAGTTTTTATTTTTGAGCATTTTGAAAATTTTTAAAAGAAAATTGTATTTATTTAGCCAATTAGATCTTGAAAATTACTTGATGGATTTGCTTCTAATTTTGCATACTATCTATTTCCTTACCCAAGTACGTGGGAAGTTATTGAAAATTGGTTTCTTTAGATTAGTTTTAATTTTAAAACCATTTAAAAATTGGAAAAAAAATTTTGGTTTTTTAATTTTTTTTTTCTATTTTACGTAAATTACTTGATGAATTTCCTTTGAAATTCGCATGAGAATCATTTGAGAGCAACTGTCAAAAGAAGTATGACTTTTAAAAATCGATTTTCTTCGCATAGTTATAAGCTATTTGCTACTGTCTTTATAAAACAAACTTTTAAAAAATAACTTTCTTAGTCTAGCTTTTTGATCACTTCTTTCGATTTCTGATTTAACGCTTCCACTAACTCGTTTCTTACTTCCTCACGCTTTTTCAGGCCTTCTATCTTAGATTGATCCTCATTTTTAACTTATTTTTATCTATCCTTGACTCTCTATTCCTATTTCCTAATCACTTTCTCACACTCACTAATTTTTCTTAAATAGAAATTATGTTTTTTATATTGAAATTACATTTAAAAAAATAAAATCAAATTACTCTTACTCAATGAGCTCTATTAGAAAGCATTGCGCCAAAGCAATTGGCAGCATTTTTGTTCACTGAAACCATATATAAATTATAAGGATTAGTTATAATATATAATTAATGAAAATTTTAATGAAACTTGTCTCTAGGTTCCAAATGTTATAATTTCCAAGAACAATAAGATAAGTCTACCCTACTAAAAAATCTCAGGTGAGAAATCACCTGATTTCTTAGGTGATTAATCATGCCTAAATCTCATGTGATGATTTTTTTGGTTTTTACACGTTTCAAAGCATACTTACAAGGAGAGTGTTTCACCTTCGGGTCACCGTTTTTGCTCAAATTTTGGGAATATTTTCTAGATGCAGAAATATGAAGAAGGCCAAAATTTTACAGGCCAACGCTCAATATTTCCCTAGTTACAGGTCATCAAAGAAAATCACTAAAGAAGTTACTAGATTTTCAAACGCTTATAGTTCCTCAGCATTATTAGCTAGAAGCTTAAACCTTTTTTTAAATGAAAGTTGAGCTCAAATCCTTTCGAAATAGCACCTATACCATCTCAAAATATTATTTTTTCCCAAAGTTAGAACGTAATAAAGATTGGACCTGAATTTTTTGTTTAAAACATTAATTAATAATAAAAGCTAAAATTGGGATCAACCTTTATTATGCTATAACTATGGGAAAAAATAATATTTTGAGATGGTATAGGTGCTATTTCAAAAGGATTTGAGCTCAGCTTTCATTTAAGAAAAGGTTTAAGCTTCTAGCTAATAATTCTGAGGAACTATAAGCGTTTGAAAATCTAGTAACGTTTTTAGTGATTTTCTTTGATGACCTGTAACTAGGGAAATATTGAGCGTTGGCATCTAAAATTTTGGCTTTCTTCATATTTCTGCATCCAGAAAACATTCCCAAAATTTGAGCAAAAACGGTGACCCGAAGGTGAAACACTCTCCTTGTTGGTCAATTGCGAACTATTTTTGAAAATTTTTGAAAAATTGAACTTAGAAAATTTTTTGTAAAATGAGTCAACATTTTTTCTAAGACCAAATTTAAAAAAAATTTTCTAAGTTCAAATTTTTGAAAAATTTTCAAAAATAGTTTGCAATTGACTAAGTATGCATTGAAACGTGTAAAAACCAAAAAAATCGTCACATGAGATTCTGGCATGATTAATCACCTGAGAAATCAGGTGATTTCTCATCTGAGATTTTTTAGTAGGGTACTTACATTATTTTCGTAAATCTGCGTGTATTTCGTAAAAATTGTTAGTAACGAAACTCATGGCATCTCATAGAAAAATTCTTTCTTTTAGCTTTAAAGGCCGTTACACTCAAAAAGATACAAGATACAGATACAGTGATAGATACAAAATTACATTGGCTAGTATATCTATATATAAAAAAATACAAGAGACAACGCATTTGTTCTTCACATATTAGTTATATACGTAACTTGGGAGTACGAAGGATGAATACAGGCGAGACTAAAGTGTTTGTCGCTTGAGTAGCAGTTGGTCGAGGGCGCGCGAAGCGCGCCCGAGACTGACTGCTACTCAAGCGACAAGCACTTTAGTCAAGCCTGGATTCAGAATCCTTCGTACTCCCAAGTTACGTAGATAAGTTTATGTCGTTGGTAGGCCGTATGAGGAACTATAAAAATGATTTTTTAAAATTAATAATATATGTTTTATTAAAAAAAAGTAAATAATGTCATTATTTACTTATTTATTTTACTTATTTACTGTTTAACTTTGAAAATTTGTTTAAACAAAACATTCTGTAAAGTTAAGATTTTATATGAATTTGTATGAACATTGACATATCTAACGACATTCTTTTGTTTTCACTAACCTACGAATCGATGTCACTCGCGTCATATACGGCCATGCTATGTGATATCTCGACCTGTCAATACTCCCTTAGGGAGTATAGAGCTGTCAATACTCCCTAAGGGAGTATTGACAGAGAGAATATCGTCGAGATATTAGCATGAACGTATGCAATGCCTATACAAATTTAGCGTGGTCTATAGGTATTCCACCGAATACGGCCTACGACGACATAAATAGATATATTAGCCAATGTAATTTTGTATCTGTCACTGTATCTGTATCTTGTATCTTTTTGAGTGTAACGGCCTTAAAATAAGACTTTACCCGTCTAAAAATATTGATTTAGTGAGTCACAGCAATGATTTGCGTTTAGGGTGTCCGTATTAGGTACAGATGTTTTAACTTAAATATACCTTATTTTTAAAAACTGTTCGCACCAATAGTCGTAATTATTCAAGGCACCACAGATATGAAGAAACATAGAAATTGGTCCATTATTCACTGGATACGGCTAATTTTTACTAATTTGATTGGAACGAAGTCTTTCATAAACTTTCCTCACGCGCAAATAGAATGATCTGCACCACGACGCCCTGGTTGCCGTTATTATTATTATGTTAGAGTACGAGTTCTTTTTTTTTCAATTGCGTTTCAAACTCAGCTATAAGAATATTCAAATTACAAATTCATGAAAATTATAAATAAAGCTCCAGCTTCTTTTATTTATAAAAAAAAATCCTCTTTTTTAAAACGCTATAAAACGGATAGCAATTGAATTTTCTCATTCGCACTTAACAGGGGGCCAAACTATCTGTCTTTGTCTAATAGCGTTTTTCATCTTTTTTGTAAACACCATCCGTTCTAACCAGAAAAAAATAGCAGCCCTTGCTAGATATTTGTATAATAAGTAAATTTTATAATAATAAGAAAATGGTTTTATCGAGTAGCTTTTGAATAATATGAGACCTACTAACAATCTAGAATATAACCTATCTTTTTTGATAGCTCTCATATTATTCAAAAACTATGCGGTAAAACAATTAGGTTGTTATTACAAAATTCACTCATTATACTAATAGTATAATAAGTAAATATACTATCGTAATACTATCTAGCGGGGGCTGCTTTTTTTTCTTGTTAGAACGGATGGTGTTTATAAAAAAGATGAAAAACGCTATTAGACAAAGACAGATAGTTCGGCTCCCTCTTAATGAGATATGAAAATTTGAACGTTTATGAAGATTTTGCGCCCTTGTGCAGCTTAATATGTTCACTCAGAAAAAAATTATAGCTCCAAACATTATGTGTCTTGGGGTCTTCGAGCATATACTGCTGGAGGAAGCCTCCGAATGGCAGCAAGCGTTACAATGCGAAGAGAGAGAAAGCCTCTATTTTGGTACGTGCTGTCTCTCTCTAGCCTGATTTGATTGGCTGCTTCTGTTCCCCACTAAGAAAGTGAGAGAGAGATAGCACGTACCAAAATAGAGGCTTTCTCTCCAGTAGTATATGCTCGAAGCTTGGGGTAAACAATAGAGAATATCTCAGCAACAAATTAACCGATTTGCTATTACAACCTCTCATTTTCTTTGCGTTTATGAGATCTTTCTCGAAAGAGTACAAAAATACTTAAAAAATTATTTTTGCAATAAATAATTGAAATGCAAAAAATGGCCATGTTCGTTTTTTGGCTTTTTTGCTATAACTAATTGGCGAAAATAATCGAGACGCCACTCAAATTGTAGGTTTTTTAATTCTCCAATACTTTTACTAATAATTTTTTTTCTTTAATGCATACGTTGCTTCACAGAATTAAAAAAAAACTGTTTTGGCCAACTTTGCACCCTCCTGAAGTAGTTTCTACCGAAATTTACGAGTTGCAAATTATATAGAGTATGTTTTTCTATTGCCCTCCACAACTCTGTGTAGATCTTTTCTTGCCATGAATTAATGTCTAAAACAGCCTTTTTTTCTCTATTGATTGGACTCTACAGCATTAGTGTACACTTGGCGGAAAGGATATTTTTCCGAATGTGTACCTCAAATAACAGCGCTGCATATTTTACCACAGACGTAAGAGAACTTTAAATCATGCATTAAGTTTTGCACCATGAGTATTTATCATGTTTTTTTCATATAGGTTATTTATGCAAAATTCAAATGATAACAACTAAAATTTTATTACAAAGATAATTTAAATTAACAATATTAGATTCTATATAATTATTCAACTGAGAAATAAAAATTTTATTTTATAAAATTATGATTTAGATCATGAAAAAAGAATGTAATGTTGTTTATTTACTACAATCATGTCATTAAGTAATAAGTAACGATGATGCAAAATTTGTTCTATAATTTGGAACTGTCTCATATCTGTGGTAAAATATGTGATGTTACCATTTGAGATTAACATTCGGAAATAGTACATTACGTAACGGGTATGAAAAGGCTTTATTTACGAAACGAGAAGTTTACGGCCTGAGCCGAAGGTGAGGGTCGTAACGTTCGTAAAAAAGCCTTTCCATGCTAATTGCGTAGTGTATTTTTCGCCATCAGAGCCAAAAAAGAGCCACGAAGTTGCGATTTCAGGGTTAGAATGGCGGAAAATATCCTTTCCGCCAAGTGTACATGCGTGAGTTGATATAGGAGACGTATATTATAGGGAAGCCACGCGCAATCTAAACTATCTATATAGATAGTTCAGATAATTATCTATCAACTACGAATAAAACTTGCTACACGAAGTATTCTCGCTGTCTTACTCTGATCATCTAAGGACTCATCGTCTTCTTTGCTAAGGACCACCATGTTGCATTGTAAGTATGTACAGCAGAGAAAACATTGCCACTTCCGATGTAAAATCAGCATGCAGCCAAGGTCTCAGATTAGCTGTATGTACGTGCAATTAAAAAGTGTTGTGACGTGATGTAGCGTAAGCTATGAGTGGTTAAAATTTTATCTTCGTCAATAATTCGCGATTAGGATCACAATAAAATTTTTTTTCTTTTGATTGTTTGCGTTTAAAGATTAATGTGCATACTAATAAAATTAGAATCTATTTTTGTTTTTTCAAATTAAATTGGTATTTTTCTCTCAGCTAAAAACAAAAAAAGGTATAATTCTTTTTTTATTTTAATTCATTTCAATCTAGTGCGCGTTTACAGTGTTCTAATTTAACACATTAACCAATATATTTTTTTATACTTGTAAACATAAATTTGTTACTAAATAAGATCATGACTAGGTTTTTAACCAAAAAGCGAGTGTGAAACTATTATGGTGATGGTAGTACCGCACCTTGCACAAAAGGCCGATGGTGGGTGTAAAAAAGTGCCTTCGAGGCTGCCCTTTTCCACGTGCTGCGTACTGTATTTGTGCTGCATGTGGTGTATCGGTTGCCAATCACCAGAGATTAAGCCCTTTTTCTGTTTCAGGTTTTCAAGCTATGTACCAAATCAAGAGAACCAAATTATTTATTTTGTTTTTGAGACTAAAATTCTTAATTAGCACCGAATAAAAAAAGATCATAAGATCATGTGATCAGAAAGTAATTTGAAAAGTAAAAATTAAATTTAAAGGTTTTCTTATGTAAATCTAAAATTTTGTGACATTTTAATTAGTCTTAATTTGTTATTTAAAGTTAAATGCAATCCAGAAAAAAAAGTTTACTATTTTAAATGACTGTATTTATTAATTATGGTTTGGCCATTATATTTTGTCTCGTCAAGTCAAGTCAGTAACCGTCTTCGTTAAGCTCGCGCATCTTTCGCTTCTCTACTTAAAGTACAAAGAGAGCGCGAGCTCTACCACGTGTTGGCAAAACCCGTGATTTAATGGTTGTAAGCTCTGCGTTGGTTGCGCTTACTGAGCAACGAACGCGTGGCTTTCGGTGTGGACCAATTCACTTCCGGCAAGCCGACAGTTAAATCGTCATAAGCCTTGGCCAAGCTGTACTGTGCGCTTTACTACAAGCGACGCCATAGAATAAGCCTTGATTCATTAGATAATTTAGTAACATATCGCCGTTAGAAAATTTACACATGAGATCTACAGTGCATTCAATAATCTTTAAAATTATTCATCAAAGATAAAATAAGGAAAAAGAATGCTAGAAAAAACAAATTATTTAAAAGTTTAATAAACAAGAATTCAATTAAAAAAGATAAAATAAACTGGCAAGTAATTTGTTTAATTGTTTTCTTGTAATTTTTGGTATCATTTTTTTTATTGAGATTAAAAACCGTTTCTTTGTTAATAAAATCATTCACATTTAAATTGTTTCCTTTTTTTCATAGATCTATAAAATGAATGGGTCAATAAATGAGTTATAAAAAAAAATACATGTGGCCAAACTGGAAAATAAAATACGTTTTCTTTATTCCTCGAACCAACTACATCTAAAAAATAATTCCTGTGAAAAAGACTCACTACAACAACGTAGGGCTGCTATTTCGAATTAAAAACGCTGCCAAGTGCTTTGGCGCAATGCTTTCTCATAGAGCGCATTGAGTTAGAGTAATTTGATTTTATTTTTTTAAATACGATTTTAATATAAATGTCCCTATCCTCTGTATTGAAGGCTGTCTTAATACCTACGAAAACTATATGAATTTTACTCTTTCTTACTTTTGCCATTTGCATAATGTTATTTTATGATGCTCTAAAATTAAAAATGCATTTATAAAATTAATTTTCCCAAGCTTGTCTTCTCAACACTGTAACCAATAACTTGCTTACGAATTTTGAAACATTTTCATCGAAAAGTTTACAAAAAATACCAAATAATTGAAAATAAACATTGTTTTAAAATTTTCAAAACGCTTAACGTTACAACTACGCTAAGAAAACCAGTTTTCAAAAGTTCATTTTATTTAGGCAATCGTAAATAATTTCTATACATAATTTTAAGCTACTTCATCGTCTAGTTTACGTAAAATACCAAAAAATAAGTGAAATTCTATTCAAAATTTACAAAATGCTCTAAAATTAAAACTGCGCTAAGAAAATAAGTTTTTCCAAGCTTGCTTTAATTAGGCAATAACAAATAATTTGTATGAAAATATTTAAGCAAATCTATCGAATGGCTTTTGTGTAATAGAAAAAAAATAAAATATGAACATTTTTCCAAAATTTTCAAAATGCTCTAAAATTAAAACTGCGTTAAGAAAATAAGTTTTCCAAAGCTTGATTTATTCAGATAATAGTGAATAATTTGCATGAAAATTTTTGAGCAAGTTTATCGAGTGATTTTTGTGCAATAGAAAAGAAATTAAAAATAAAAGATTTTTTTAAAATTTTCAAAATGCTCTAAAATTAAATGTGCGCTAAGAAAATTGAAGAAAATTAGTTTTCAAAAGTTCATTTTATTTTGACAATCATAAATAATTCCCATACATAATTTGAAGCTCCTTCATCGAGTAGTTTACGTAAAATATAAAAAAAATTAGAAAAATTTTATTAAAAATTTTCAAAATGCTCTAAAATTAAAACTGCACTGAGAAAATAAGTTTTTCAAAGCTTGTTTTATTTAGGCCATTGCAAATGATTTCCATAAAAATTTTTGAGCAAATCTATCGAATGGTTTTTGTGTAATAGAAAAAAAATGAAAAATAGAGATTTTTTCTAAAATTTTCAAAATACTCTAAAATTAAAACTACGCTAAGAAAATAAGTGTTCCAAAGCTTGTTTTCTTAAGACAATAGCGAATAACTTGCAAACAAATTTAGAAGCAAATCTATCGAATGATTGTCGTAAAATAAAAAATAAATGAAAAAAAAATTTTTTTTTCAAAATTTTCAAAATGCTCTAAAATCAAAAGTGTACTAAGAAAATCAGTTGGTAAAAGTTTTTCTTCTTTTGGCAGTCGCGAATAATGTTCATACAAATTTTCAAGTAAATTCTTCGAGTAGTTTACGTAAAATATCAAAAAAATGAAAAATCAAAATTTTTTTAAAATTATTAAAATGGCTCTAAAAAAAACTGAGCTAAGAAGATCAATTTTCAATAGCTTCCCCCCCCCAGTTAGACAAAAAAATTAATTGCATGCAAAATTTGAAGTTAATCCATCGAGTAGTTCTCGAGATCTTATTGGCGTACTGAAAACATACACACATACGCACACACACACACACACACACACACACACACACACACACACACACACACACACACACACACACACACACACACACGCACGCACGCACGCACGCACGCACGCACGCACGCACGCACGCACGCACGCACGCACACACACACACACACACACACACATACACACATACATACATACATACAGACATTTTCTGGAAACCACTTTTTTCGACTCTCTGAGTCTAAATATGTACAAATTAATGAAAAAATAGAAAAAAAATTTTTTTACTGATACAATGCTTTCTCTATGAGAAAGCAAAAAGGCCCAAAGGGAGAAGAAAGCAAAATGGCTGCTCTCATAAATATCTTCTTGATTTGATATTGCTTCGTAGTACTAAAAATATTAAGTATTATGTAAAATCATATTCTTTTTCTATAATTGAACGTTGGAGTCATTAAAATATGTTAACTGTATTAAATATTTAAAATAAAGTTTTTTTTTATAGTATAATTAATAATTCCAGTAATTACAATCTTGCCATTCTATAAACTTATACTTTTGACGTTGCAAATAAGGAATTTAAATAAACATTTAAAACAATATTTAATAAATAAAAAAAATCAACAATAATTGCATTTTGCAATTCTTTTGTGTTGTTACTGCTCGGATGTCGGAAGTAGGAGCAATTTGAGTTTTTTTTTCTAGGCTCTGAAGAGTAGCCCTTTCGAACCCGTTTTTTTATCATTTTTTAGCATTATTATTCAGAATTGAGGAGTAATTGAAAGGAACAAAAATCTATGTAATATAGGACCTTAGTCATTGTTGAATTGACAGTCCAATGTTACAATAAAATTAAATATTATATTTTATACATATGAATAACTTTTTTAATTTAATTATATTAAGGGGATGTAAAATGGACACTACGCCTGTGCTCATAAATATTCACTATCTTTATATTTTATTGCAAAATTTTCAAAAAAATGCATTAAGTTGTAGTATGTACTGTGAAGATTATTCAGTTAAATTTTTAAATGAATATTTTATTGAACATTTTGGGTTCTAAAATTATTTATTAAAATTTTTCAATTTTGTACAGGAATCCAAATATCTTAAAAGCTAATGAATGAATTTATTTGAAAACTTATCAAAATAATCATCATGGTACATACTACAAGCTTGTAATGTATAAAATACATCACAAGGAGTAAAATTTAAATATATTAATTATTAATTATAAAAAGCGAGCGTACTTATTTTTTTAAATTTAGAAATCTTAGGTTTTATTTTTGTAACATTATTTTTAAATGATTTTTCTCATGCGTAAGAAATTGACAGATGTAAAGGAGAGTCGAGAAAACTATAGAGGAAAACCAAAAATAAAAATAAAGTAATTAATAGTTATTTAAATAGAAAAAAATATTTACCGTAACTAAGAGTAACATCAGACGTAAAGACAGAAGCATAGGAGCGAGAAGGATAGATAGCACAAACGCATTCAGGCTCAACACACAAGAGGAGCAGTCTGTACATTAGATATATATATATATATATATATATATATATATATATATATATATATACAGAATAGAATAAAACGTACAAGACATGGAACCGCTGAGTTCGAGAAAGAAGAGGGGATATGTATAGATATATAGAGATAATGTGTATATATACCTATAGGTATATACGCATACTTAGATATTTCAACGCTGCGCCATATAGCTGTACATACACATATAAAATCGACCAATGAGAAATAGCTACGAGTAGAAATCTTTGATAATCGATGTTTTTACTGCGTGAAGCAACATAGCAACTTCGAATACAGTATAAAAATTTACTAGAGTGATACTAGAGTCGATTAAGCTGTTGATAGTGAGTCGTAACTAAAGAGATCAAAAGAGAGACAAAGACGCGGTGAGAAATAAGGATAGAAAATAGAGAGTAGCTAGGTGCGACAGAGATGGACAACAGAGCGAAGAGGAATGTAATTTTCTTCTTTTTAAAAGAAGAGAATTCTCGTATCAGCCGCTTTCGAGCGCACTTGATAGTAGTGCAAAATCTGTTTTTTTGAGAGAATATCAGAGAGATTAAAGAGAAAAGGAAAAGAGATCCAAGCAGAGAAGCCGTGGGCCTGCAACAACGAGAAAAAGAGACAAAAAAGGGAGAAGAAAAACTACGGTGAAACACCTCCAGAGACGACGACTCGGCGACCGGGTGCGATCATCTACTGGGGCCACCATCGTTATCCTTCGACCACGCCATTTTTCATCGACCAGCTCCACGTCCTTCTTCGTTTTGTTTTATTATTGAGAGGAAATCTTCAGCAGAGCGACCATAAGTGGGATTCTACTAGCGGGTTAGCAAGTAAGAAAAAGTAAGTTTTTTATTATGTTGGTTTTCCTCGATACCTTTCTCGATTCTCCTTAACAGAAATAAATTTTGTGTTGTTACTAATATGATAACGTTTTCTTGATTGCAACCGCGGGCAGATTAAAATTAACATCAGTGCGGATTAGTGAAAATACGAGTAAAATTAATAAAGGTAAAATTAAGTGAAAATTAAAGGAGAAAAGAGAAAGCCACGTGCGAAGGCATTATTTTTGGCGACGCGACGCCATTTTGTGTTATAAATTAAGTGAGAAATTCGTAATTATTAAAATCAAAGAAATTTGTTTTTGTTAAGAGGACGCTGGATCCCTCTATCCTTTTTTACTTAAAAATTGTAGGGTTTTGGAAAAACCAGTGATTATTGATAGAAATTAAGAGTTGTCCGCAACTTGTACAGTAAAAAACAATATTTTTTCTTATGAGGAAAAATTAATTTTGATGCTTTGTTTTCAAGAAAAGTTTGACATACTTGAAAAATCATAAGTTAAGCTAGAAATTATGATGTTTAAGTATGTCAAACTTTTCTTGAAAACAAAGCATCAAAATTAATTTGTCCCCATATGAAAAAATATTGTTTTTTACTGTACAAGTTGCGGACAACTCTTAATTTCTACTAATAATTACTAGTTTTTCCAATATTCTACATTTTTCGATTAGAAAAGGATAGAAAGATCCAACGTCCTCTTAAATTCTGATTGTGAATCCTTATATTACTGAGAAATAGTTAAAGTGAAATAAATATACGACGCGGCAGCCATTGTGAAATTGTGCGAGCGAGATAACTATACGTTAGCTATTAATTAGATTCAAAGTTCTTTTTCTTTGTACAGAGTAGCGCGAGCGATACTAAGATTATTTCTTTTAATATTTATTTTAAGTGCGAGTTATAAGTGCCGGGTTGTGCGACCGCGCAGCAAGGAAATAGATCGCGTGATTAAAATCTTAAATAATTATTATTCAATGTAATAAGTGATTAACTAATTACACGTGTAACGAAAGAAAGTGCTCTTTTTGTCTTCTGCGCATGCGCACGGCCCAAGTGCGAGAAATTAAGTAAGCAGCATTCTTTTTTTTATATCATTGCGTATTGTGAGAAAAATTCCCCTTTTTAAATTGATAATATAAGAAGTTTGAAATTCAAGTTAAATAGAGAGTCAAATAGTTATTTTTCCCTTTCCTCTTTTCAGGACAAAAATTATAGTAAATAAAATTAATTAAATCATTCATTTTTCTTGAATAATTAGAGTCATATAATATCAATAGTATTTTCTTTTATATATAAATTTAAAATTTACTTTGCTTCTTATTTGTTAAACATTGTTATTTTTAACTTCTGATTTTCTTTTACTAAATCATAAATTTGGAATTTTCTGGACTACTCTGATCGTTATAGAACCAGCCTACAACCCGAGGTAGGCCAGTAAGTATTGACCCCCTCTGCAGTTGCTCTACCCAGCTAGCTGAGCAGGGTTTACTGGCGCTCAATTGAAATTAACTATAAATTTGTGAACCCAGGTAAGTTCGTGGCTTCGGGGATTCACTCGGAGGTCCGGGGAATTTGCCACGTAACAAGCTAATGCATTTCTTTTCTGGAAATTCAGCAATAAAATAGAAAAGAAGCTAGTATCTATAAGTGCAGGTGTAGTATCCATTTTACATCTCCTTAAAATCGAAGCTAATTTAAATGCTTTGAATAAATATAATACATGCTAAATAAGAATTTTAACGTTATGGTCCTTCAAAATCAATGAAAATAAGAAATTCTATGATGCCTAATATTTCTTGAGCAACTCATTATTAAACCCTAAGACTGTAGCTTTTATTTAGTGATAGTGCATTGAAACTTATCCTAAAGTTTCATCAAAATCTGAGACCTGGACCTCATACACTTTCTTGGTTGGTACTAGACAAGCAAGTACTATAGAATTAAAACGCATAATACTTATGATTATTTATGATATAATAAACATTTATTGGATGAATATTTGATAATTAAAATATTTAATTATCAAATAAATTTATAATAATTTACAACATATTAAATCATCAAATATATAGTACTGACAAGGAGAGCACCCCTCCAAGAAACGGATTCGGCTGAAACTGCAGAATATGATTTTTTGATGGAAAAAAATGAACCCCTGTTTTTTCTTTTCGTCGAATAGGCCCCCTAAATAAGGATATAGACATTTTTTCAAAAATGCGGTCATTAAGAGCCTTTATAAGAACTTAAATAAGCAAAGAACTAAGACTTTTATAAAAAAATGCATAAAAAATAAAATGAAGCACGAATTAAGCTTTGTTGCATTAAAAAAACTTTTGTCGTTCCAAAGTTATTCTCATTTAAATATTACCATGTATTTACTTAATATTTTCAGCACTAAGTATGATCAATTTTTAACGCTATTTCATTGAAATATTTTAATTGCCTATTTTAATTGCTTTTAAGTAACTTTTAAACCACAAAAGCTTCATTAATGCAACAAAGCTTAAGTTCTTAGCTAAGTTCTTTGGTTATTCAAGTTCTTATGAAGGCTTTTATGACCATATTTTCTAATTAATGTCTATATCTTTGTTTAGAAGGTTATGCGATGAAAAGAAGAAACAAGGGTTAATTTTATTTTTCATCAAAAAATCATATTTTGCAGTTTCAGCCGAACCCGTTTCCCGGATGTGGGGTGCTCTTCTATCAGATGGAGCGGAAAATAGACGACGGAACGTTACAAAACATTCATTCCGTCGCCTTGTTTTCCTTCAAATTTTTTCCCTATGTTCACATGGCGCGGAATGTAGCTGAAAAATTGTTACTATAAGTTTGTTATTATAACCGAATATTTCAATTAACATCATTATTTTTTAATTATAAAATTGTTAATCAACGTCACAGAACTTCTATTCCGCTCCATGTGAATATAGGGAAACAAATTTGACGGGATAATAGAAGTGTCACAGACTTTTTGAAATTGTTTAAACAAATAGTTAACCAAAATAGAATTTAAAAGTTTGATTGAAATTAAAAGTACAGCTATGGAAAGCAAATTAAAAATATTAATTATTATTAGAAATTTTATATTTTTACATAGAATATAATCGTCATTCGTCCTTAAATTAATTGGGGACTGCTCTTACTTTCATATAAAAATATTGAATTTATTAATAATAACGAAAATTTAGATAAGTCAAGGTCAGAGCTATACGGCCATCTTTTAAGATGCTCTCTTAATAAGTATTATATTTTGTTCTATTAGTAACATAACAAAAATTAAAAAAAAGTAAGTAAAGTAACTGAGAAACGTTAACGTTTTATATAATGTAATATTATTACTAGTAAAATTTCATTTGTCCTTCTTAAAAAGTTCCAAAATGTAAAAACTTTTTAAGCTTTTAATATTTACCATAAATTTTTTACATACACTTTTTAAAATAACAACCAAAATACATGATTTATTTGTGTTTATTCAAAATAAACAATTGGACAATATGATTTATGATTAGAAAAATTTAATTATGAATCTTATGTGGTATAATTGAAATTTTTTAAATTATTTGAATAGTATATGAAGAATAAAGTACTCTGTAGAAATCGTGCTTTCAATTCTTTTTATGATTTTCACAAATTTTGTGATTTAAAGTCTTGATACTTAACAATATAGTATAATATTGAAAAATAATGAATTTATTTTACACATTTAAATTCAGGTTGAATTATTTCCACATTTTAAATATTAAATACTATTTTTAAAATTCACTTACCCAATTTCCTTTGATTTGACTTTTATCATTATCTTTTATAAACTCTTTTTGTTTAGCCATCCAGCTGTATAAATCTTCACCAAGATTAACCGATTTATCAGGATGATATATTGGCGGTGAAACAATTTGGTCAAGACTACTGGTACTGTGCTGACTACCATGACCAATTCCCGTTGAATAGATACTTGAATTTGAGCCTAATTGATGGTGCGATGAGAATGTCAGTGACGTTTTCTCCTCTCGTAATGTGCCATAACCTATTTTTTTAATGAGTATTATATGAAAACTATTTAGCGAGATTCAAACATCTTGTATATGAATAAATCGTTAAGCATTAAGCTTTCATGAAATATATTTTTAAGTATCGTTGATAATGAAGAGTCATACAAAAATGATTTGAAACGAAATTTCGGTCAAGTGGTGGTCAATTGATTAAATTATTATGTACTGCGTTGACTCTCGTTATTACTTTATGGTATCAGGCCTGAGTTAAAGTTTGATTTTTTTTCATACTTGAACTCAGACCTGATAACTTAAAGCATTATAAAAATTCTACGTCTAACTCATTTTTATAAATCTGTCGCACTTAAAGTGCGCTGCACATGCGTGGTCTACTTCTGACTTTTATTATGTTTTTGTCGGCAGATGATTACAACATACGCGTGCAGCATAATTGCATCAAAATTATAGCGAAAAAGTGCTATTCTATAAATGGGAATATTGCACTCGCGCGTGCAGCAGAATTGCAAAATAATAGTCCAGTAGAATTAGTCGAAATGCATAATGTAATTAGTAAAAGGAGCAGATCACCAAAAATGGCTTTATTAGATGATTAGAAATGAAACCATGGAATTACCCTCAAAATTTGAGCCGTCAGGAATTTGTAAGCAATGATTTAAGAGTCAGCTGTATACCGACACAGTTACCTGTTTTACCGAATCTATTTAAAATTTATTTTTTATAAAAACTAATAGCTTCAGGCAGAAATAAAGAGATGGTTTCGATTCGTGTAATAGAAAGCAATATTTTCTCTGATAAGAATAATTTAATTCCACCGCTTTATTTTCAAGAAAAGTTGGAATAACTTGAAAATCCCATTATTTGACACTAATTTCTAATTTTTTAAGTTATTCCAACTTTTCTTAAAAACGAAGCAATAAAATTAATTTATACTAATCAAAGAAAATATTACATTTTATTAAACACATCGAAACCATCTCTTTATTTTTGCCTCTTGTTGCTAATTTTGGGAAAAAAGTCAACTTTTTAATTAGAAAAGGACAGAGATACATCGGACTCTTAAGGTGCAAAATTCATAAAAATCACTGTTTTTTTTTAGGAAACTTAAAATCGTTTGCGATTTAATATATAAAAATTATACTATTTGTAAGTATTTCAAAGACGATTAATTTGAGACGTCATTGATGAAAATCGGTTAATAACTTTTATAAATAATGATAGACAAAAATCGAAAATCTCGAAATTTTAAAATATTTGTCATTTGATAAAAAAAGGATGTACATGTTTGTAATTTAACGAAAATGTGCCCCTTATTATCCTTAAGTTACCATAAAAAATTCATCAAAAAATATTAATTATTTTAGGAGATATTCTATTTATTTATTAAAAAGAGGTCAAATGTACGTTAAAAAATTCACCCAAAGTGGGTGTGTGCATAGTTGTTTCCTCGTCAGAGCCGTCAGCTGGTAGTTCAACACATATGGCTACTTGGTAATGGACCATATGATGTAATATAATAATAAAAATGTAACTAGGATAATATTGAGTGTTTGTGACTATGACTTTAGCTTTTTCCATATTTTATCATCTGAAAACTTATCCTAAAGTTTGAGCAAAATCCGTGATCCGGAGATGTGGCACTCTTCTAGTAAGATCTCATTAATGTCTATAGCATTAATGAATTATTTATCTTACACTTGAATGATTAAATCTATAAATTTTGTTATTATAAATATATTTTTATATATTTCTATATTTTTAAATACGGAGGTATATATGTAGGTGTACGATGCGACTAATAATTCTAAAAACTATATCTTACGCTATAATTTTTATAATTTTAAAAATATTAGAATTAAAATGTACGCATCAATGAATATTTTATGAAAATTAACAACTTCTATTTAAGGAGGTTCTTGCGAGTACAGCTAAGGTCAAAGTTGATAAAAAAGTGAATATAAATTTTATATATATATTTATTTTTGAAAATTAAATAATTATTTTTTACGTTCAAATATACTATGAACATTGCATTTTTTGCACGTTACGCACTTAGAATGTAAATAAATTGTCATGAATTCGATCGCGTAGTATAATGTACGTATATGTATGTAACACGGCGTCTGTGACCGGTTTTTGCTTTAAGTTTGCTTATTTTTATTTTAATATTTTGATAATAATATAATAAAATTCAAAGAAATAATGTAAAAATAGCGGAAATAGAATAGTTTATCATAAAATAATTTCAAATAAAATAATATATATTTATATATAATATTATTAATTGTATTTTGTTATAAGAATTCAAAACTTTCGAAATTCGCGCACTTTTCTTGTTGCTGTTGAGTGATGTGAAAAACATGGCTTCTCTTGATCCAGTCGCAAAGACGTTTATTAAGTTTAACGTGTAATATCTCAATATTTATCACGGCGATGAGTAATTTACTAGATATCATTTAAAAGAGGACATTTTCTTTTAGACATTTGATCATCTGTCTGTTTTTCAGAGAATCACTCCCTGCTTTGCAAATACTTAATTTTGATATATTTTATTCACAGTCCCATAAGAGCCTGTACAAAAAAGTTTAAACTTTAAGTTCTGATTTTGTTAAATTTTGCACGGCAAGCCCATAAATTAAGCATACGATCGGATTCAGGACATTTTAAATAACAAGAAACTTTATTGTGTAGTCTCAGAATTTCCATGCAAGAACCTCCTTAATTCAACTTTAAATTAACTACCCTCACCAGTATGTAGAATCGTAAGCTCATACTATCGGTACTTATATATCTCTTGAAATCAAATCGTATTATAATACCATTCGAAAATAAATTTAGATCAGACCCATTTTAATAGAGGAATTTTGTCTTTGTTACTAAAAGAATATGTACTAAATAAAATAATCAATTTAAAATATTACTATTATTACTATTATATTAAAGTGAAGAATTAGAACTTTTTTTTTCTTACATGAATATCTTTTGCATGATTGTCACATACATACATACACAAACACATGAGCACCTTCAACATACATATACACACATACATATACATACATATACACACATACATATACACACATACACACATACACATACACACATACACATCCACACATACACATACACACATATACACATATCCATTCACATACACTTACTACTTATTATACACATACACAATATCCATTACTCCGTCTCCGTCATCGTCTCTCTGTCCCCATCTCTCCGTTTCTCCGTCTCTCTGTAATTACATTACTACTTATATATATATATATATATATATCTTCCTATATTATATAGTTATATAAAAGAAAAACCTCCTCATCTACCCCTCATTTTTCCTCCCCTCTTTTGTATGCTTAGAACATTACAATCCACCCCTCAAAATAACGTAAAAATCTGTTTAGAAATGATCTTTTTTGAGAAAAAAAAAAGACACCCCTCTACTACCCAAGTCACCCCTCTTGCTACCCCTCGTACGTCACTCACCCCCCTTCCTCAGATAATTTAGCTAAATTTACCTTATTTTATCAATGTATTTGTAACTCATTCTCTATACCACTACTATCACTCTTTCCACTACTACCCCATCACTCCTACCCCTCATTTTTTTTTCTCCTCCAAAAAAATCAAAAGTCACCCCTCAAAATAACGTAAAAATGTCTCTTGAAATGTCTTTTTAAAAAAAAAAGATTCCCCCCTCTACCCCAGTCACCCCTCTCCTACCCAAGTCTACCCCTCAATCCACAAATCACCCCCTCACTACCCAAGTCACCCCTCTTGCTACCCCTCATGTCCCTAATACACTATTCATAATCATTTAGTGTTTATTTTTATATTGTTAATTAAATAATTAAATTTTACCAATATTTTTTTAAAAAACCTTCTTGTTTGATGACTCCAATAATTTAGAGACCAAATTTGGTTATGAAAAATATTGGTATTTAATTATCTTAAATATATTGATTCTTTATTTTATTTTTAAACGTCAATTATTTATTTGAAATATAAACTATTAAGAAAAAAGTTTTTTAATATTATATTTATGAAATACTTGCTTAAGGCTATATAATGGAATATATATTTAATACATAGTTAATAATATTATAGATTATTGATATAATTATATTTTAACTATCAAATAATAACTACGTTCTATATTTATACTGTTAATATATTTAAAAAAAAGAGAGAGAGATAAAGAAATATAAGGAAAAGGATAAAATGATGGAAGTTGGCGTGGATCAATAAAATCATAAACAAACTAATCTCATTTGATAATATTACATTATCGTTCAAAGGCGAACGTAAATGAATGATTACGAAAAGAGCCGATCATTTTTTAATATGAGTACATCATAGGAATAAAGCCGGTTAGTAGCTCAGTCAGTAGAGCGTTGGATTCGTAATCTCGGGGTTCTGAGTTCGAATCCCGCTCTCGGCAACCGATTGATAGAAGTACCACTGTACGTTACGTGTGCTTTGTTCACAAACACACTAACGAGCTCCTCTGTTGCTGATTAACATCACAAATAGCATAAATTTAGCGACGTTAAAGAAGAAAAAAAAATTCACAAATTTTTGGAGTTGCAAAAGGAGTTCATGACATTTGAGTCTCAGATTTTCTTTTAACTTTGAGATATTTTTTCTTATATAAAATTATGAAAAAAGCCTTATTTCTAAGGTGCTACTCTCGATTTTTGCCAAATTATCAGCAGATTTATCTAAATTTTTAAAAACTTACATCTTTTTGTAATTATACTTTTTTCAAAGAAATTATTCTAGAAGGTTTTTATTTTATCACGTGAGATCTCATGTGAATTCTCATATGAGATCTCATGTCATTTTTTTTTAATAGGGAACTGCTGATAATTTGGCAAAAATCGAGAGTCGTACCTTAGCAATAAGGCTTTTTTCATGATTTTATATAAAAAAAAAATATTTCAAAGTTAGGAGAAAATCCGAGATTCAAATGTCATGGACTCCTTGTTAGCAGAAATTAATATTTACAAACTAAAATTTATCTTGCATTTAAGGCATTTTTATTGCATAAAATGATAATAATGCTGATGTTGGCATTACAACTCGCGTCTTCTGCTAACTAAAAATACATTTGTTTATATCTATATATATATATATATATATGTAAACAACATGGCCGTTTGATATAGGATAAATATGCAGAAACCTATGGAGAATATTTAGTTTTAGTTGATTATTTTACTAATTAAAAATCCGATAATGAAATTCGATTTAAAATGGTACAACTAACAAATGTGCATATTATAGTCATTTACGATTGCATTTTTTAAAATCATAAGTTAAATAATCAATTAAAATTTAATATTCTCCATAGGTTTCTGCATATTTTTCCTACATTGAGCAGCCATTTTTCAGCTAGCAAAAGGCGCGAGTTGTAATGCCAATATAATTATTAAAAATATGAGATTATTTGAATAACTAAGTACACACATGTTTGTAAAAATAACAAACTCCGTGTGTTAATTCTACAAAAAATTTTGTGTTGATTTTAAAAGTACGCAAAAATTTTTTAATTACAAAAATTTTTATGTTGATTTTACAAAGATGTTTGTGAAATTTTAACACAAAAATTTTTGTACAAAAAAAAATTTGACGAATTACACAAAATTTTTTACTGTGTACCAAAAGGTTTAACCAGTCACCGAACTTTTAAATTACCGTTAGACTTAAACAATATTAAAAGTGGATTTTTAAAATTTGATTCAGATAAGAAAAAATTAAGAGAAGCAAATGTAATTATATGGGACGAAGCATCAATGATTCCTAAAAAAGCTTTAGAAATAGTTGACAAAACATTAAAAGATGTCTGTCATAATAATGAAATTTTTGAAGGAGAAATTATTATTTTAGGTGGAGATTTTCGTCTAATTTTACCTGTATTAAAACATGGAAATAAAAATACAATTATAGAACAAACTATAAAATATTCAACCCTATGGCCCATGTTTTATATTTTTAAATTAAAAAAAAATATAAGATCTAATGATGAAAATTTTTCATCATTTTTATTAGATATCGGAGAAGGAAAAGTTGATACATTTATTATACCAGAAAAATGGAAAACTAATAATGTTTGCAATAAAATTTATCAAAACATTAACAATAATTATTGTTTTTCGAAAAATGTTATTTTAAGTACGCATAATGAAGATGTGAATATTTTAAATAATAAAATATTGAATTTAATTAATAATGAAACAATGACATATTATAGTATTGATTATGCAACATATAAGGGTGTTGATCAAACAGATGATAATATTCATTTAAATTATCCAATAGAAATGTTAAATAATATAAGAAAAGAATTACCTCCACATGAACTTAATTTAAAAATAAATGCCATAATAATGCTAATTACAAATTTGAGTATAAAAAATGGATTATGCAATGGAACACGATTAAAGATAACGAGATTATTTAAATACAATATAGAAGCTGAAGTAATTACAGGCGAAAATAAAGGAAATAAAGTTTTTATACCGCGTATTACATTAAGCACAAATGAATCATCGTCTTTACCATGTATTTTATATAGAAAACAATTCCCTATTGTATTAGCTTTTGTTATAACTATAAATAAATCACAAGGTCAAAATTTTGAAAACGTAGTAATATTCATAGAAAACCTTTATTTTCACATGGACAATTATATGTTACTTTTTCAAGAAGTAAAAATCTTTCTAAAATACAAATTCGAAATGAATTAGAAAATAAAAATGAACTAACGAATATAGTGTGGAAAGCAGTACTAACAAAATGACAAAAAAAAAACTTTAATTTTTTTAATATTAAAAATATATTTATATTTCTTACATACTAATAAAACATTTGTTTTTTTTTCAGATATAACGTAATAAAACAAAAAATAAAAACATACTTTAAATTTTCTATATAAAAAAATTAATTTAAAATAATAAAAAAAAAAATAAAAACAAACTTCAAATATTTTATAAAAAAAATAATAACAAAGTTATTTAAAATATAATTTAATTAATACTAATAATAATTGAATCATTATAAAATGGAATGGGATCCAGTTTCAAATAAATACATTGTTGTAGAAAACTTACAACATCAAGAAGAATTAGATGATTTAAATAACCAAATAAACGAATTTGAACGGTTTCAAGAGCAGTACGAAGAATATATGAAAAATTTGAATGAAAATACAGATTTATCTAGATTAAATAATGCAATTAATAACTATATCGGAATTGAAAATGAAAAACTTCATTTTAAAAATTGGAACCACGTAACATATTATTATAAATATATGACAAATAGAATTATTCAATATAAGTTAGAAATACGTGATCCAGTAATGGAATATTATATCACAACTCATAATACAATATATTATAAGTATTTATTACGTATTGCTAATATAATTTTTTTTATATTATAAAATATAATATAAAATATATTTAGGTAATAAATCCATAAAAATAATAAATATATCTTTTATAATAACAAAAAATTAATCAAATATATTAAAACAGTAATTTAAAATATATTTCATACATCAAAAAGACTTAATTCCATTAAGATATATTTAAAAAAAATAAATAAAATTTACTCACTTTATAATTTTATTTATGACGTACATGGATTAGTAATTAATTGTATTTTTTTTTTTTTTTTTTTTTTTTTTTTTTTTTTTTAAAAGATTAATATATAAAGGATATTGTTATCCTCTATATAATTAACCTTTTTCTATGGAGATGTCGAGGGAGCCCAGCCCGGAACCGTTTAACACATTACATCAGGCTAGACTGTCAGACACCGCCATACCGGAAACTTTGACTACCGATGGACGGTCAGCCACTTTTGTGACCAACAATCAACCGATACTCAATGAGGCCAGATTTCTTAAGAGTCGCGATATGGGAGTAATTAATTGTATTAATATTATTATAATTATGATACAGGCATTAAACGTTAAATAAATCAAATAAAATCCTATTATAACTTAAACATTTTTAATTGAATTTAAATATAATAAAATGTTTAAAGAATAAATAAAAAATCATTATGTATTATGTTATATTGATTTTTTTAATTAATAAATAATATTGAAAATTATTTATTAATAAATAAATAATCGATAATTTAAAAAAAAAAACAAACATGAAAATACATTCTATTAATTTTGTAAAAATTATTTTAATATATCTTTTTTAACACTAGCAAAAAAGTCAAGGATATTAGAAAACAATATAGATATATATTTTATACATCCAAAAGACTTAAAAATGAAATTAAGATATATTAAAAATGAAATTAAAATAATTAATAAATAAGTAAAAATTATATTATTTAATTTTATCGTTTTATTTATGAAATATATTAATTAATAATATTATGATTATCATAATGATATTGAAATTTATTGTAAAATATATACATTGAATAAAACTAATATTTAAAAAAAAAGAAATATATTAATTTCGAGTATATGAAATAAAGATACTAAATGTTATAAAAAAAAATAATAATAATTAATATTCAAATATAAGAAATAATTGAAAAATTTTTAATAATAATAATATTAAAAAACATAGAATTCAATCAAGTATTAAATTTTAAATTTAGAATAATTATAATAAAAAAAATTTCTGTTCTATATTATTGTAAGACATATTACAATAATATTTAATTGAAAAATATCAAGTTATAATAATTATTCTAATAAACATACTTAAACAAAGATTTAAAAGAGATAAATATTAATTGAACAATTGTTATATAACAATAATATAATAACAAATTGTACAAATTATAAAATGATTTTAAAACTTTGTTTAAATATGTAATACTGATGGTGGAGGATGGGTTGTAAATAGAGTCTATGGTATAAGAAGGAAGGAACATAGACTCTCATGGTTGTGTAGGGCTATCGGCGAAGCTAACCATGGTTTTATTTTGAATAATTTTATAAGAAAAAGGAATAATTTTAATTAATTTTAACATGTCTTAAAATAACTTAAAATTATTATAATTGATTTTATATAATTATTAAAAATAAAACAAAAAAAACCAACGCGCCATAATACCATACATTTTTTATTATTCAATTTATATTATAAATTATTAATTGTAAGGTATTATTGATAGTACCTCTTCATGTGGTGTGGAAATCTGTCTGAGCAAATATATAATTAATATTAATTTTTTTAATACTTTTGGTCAGTACAAATTTCATTACTGGCTGACATAATGTAAATATAAACGGGGGTTGGCGAGCAGCGCGAGCAGGGGTAAACCCCCCTAGTATATATATATATATATATATATATACATAAATGTATGAATTGGGTATGATGCAGACAAAATCTCGCATCAATGAGGACTTATGCAGACATTGGCGTACTTATGCTGACGTCTACATAATGCCATCCGTTTTTCATTTATTTATTGATACTTGTGCTGACAATTCTATACAGTAGATTTTTTCTTGAGTTGAGCTACGAAAAAATTCTACAAAAACAAAACGCGCCCACTAATCAAATTTCGAGAACGAATGTGCCCACCAATCAAGTTTCTAATAGATTTGTATTTAATACATGCGTAAGTAACAAAGGAAGGGATAACATAGGAGACTGCCACACACCCGCGAAGTGTACAGAATACTAAACAAAGGCTGTACTGTATGAATCAGCATAATGCTGCGTACATACGAAAATATATATATATATATATATATATATATATATATATATATATATATATATATATATATATACTAGGCGGTTCCCCCTGCTCCTCTCCGCTCACAACCCCCGAATACACACATTTCAAAGTAAATAGAAGAGTAGGACATAATGAAGCTAAATTTTATATTTGCGAATGTGAAAAAAGTTCAATAGAAAACATCGATACATAAAAATATAAGATATGAAGTTATAGGATCAGAATTAATAAAAAAAAGATGGTTCAACGCGACATTCAAAAGTTCATAATGAATCAAACTTATATATTTTTGAAATAAATTAAAAATAGAATAGTAAATAACATTCAAATTTCAAGTTATGATAGTATATAATAATATTTAATAATAATTATAAGCGAATAATAAAAAATAGAATGATAGAATAATAGAAAATTATGATTATAAATAAATATTTTGATCTTCTTATGACCTAAATCTTATACATATTGAAAAGATACTAAGGAAACGCTCCCTCTCTGCATTTTTCATTTTTGGGCTTGAGACCAACATATATAAATATATGGCTGCATTAAGAATGTTTTTTTTTATTGTCGCTAAAGAAGTGTACACTTTTTTTCATTGTCGCTAAAAAAGCTTAAAAATTTATTTATTATTGTCGCTGAAGCATACAGATCTATTGTTTGATGCCGCTAAAAAAATCTCATTTAAGCATACAAATTTATTGTTTGTTATCGTTAAAAGGAGCTTACAGATTAATTTGTTATTATTACTAAATAATTTTATAGACTTATTTTTTATTGTCGCTAATAGAAGCTTACAAATTTAAATTTCATCGTAGTTTTAAAATCTTACATATTTATTCTTCATTGTCGCTAAAGAAGCTTGTACAGTTAATGATATTTTAACTAAAAAAAAGTTTAAATAATTCTAAATATTTATTCAATATGTTAAATTTCATTGTCGCTAAAAAAAGCTTACAAATTTATGTTTTATTACAAGCTTACATACTTATATTTTTTATAGTTATTGAAAAAAACTTATACATTAATTTTTTTCGTAGTAAAACAATATTATTTTATATTTTGTATTTTAACTATCATCAATTTGTTTTTCTGTAACCTTGAAAAATAATTATTTCATATTGAGAATATTGTATTTATTAATGTAATGAAATGAAAATATTAAATTATTTAATTTACCTTATTTAAAATTATTTTATTTGCTAATATAAGTTCTTCTTACTTCATGTTTTTATCATTTAATACTTTAGTGAATTCCAATCTTTTTACTTTTAATATATATGTAATATCTATAAAATTTTTAAAATATATATATATATATATATATATATATATATATATATATATATATATATATATATATGTATATATACACGGTGGGCCATTTTAATCTTCGCACTCAATTTTCTCCGAACCTACTGTAGCTACAAAAAAAAGGTCAAGAGCAAAATTGACCGTGACAAAGGGGGCCATTTAACTGCGCCCTTGGTTTTGATCTGGAGGTCCAATTTCAAGGTCATTTGAAGGTCAAGACCATTCTTTTTAATAGAAATACCTATTTTTGACTGCGGATTTAAAAAGAGCGGAAAATACTAAGATAAGTTTATCCGAGGTCAAAATTGATTTGGTGACCTTTTCAAGGACAAAAATCGAGGTCAAATGTCTAAAAACCGATTAAAAGCCCTTTTTCTGCATTATCTTGGTTTGCTGACAAATGCAAATGATCTACGTCGTGTTAAATAGTCATCTTTGTTCTAAGGTAAAAGGATCTTGATCATCTTGATCTTAAGCTGAAATTTCAAGGTCATTTTAAGATCAATAATGTTTTTTCGGTAATAGAAATTCCTATTTTAGACTACGAATTTAAAAATATTAGGTAATTTTACGCTAAGATTATTCTAGGGGGGAGTTGATTTTATGACCTTGGAATGGTCCAAAATCAAGGTCAAATATTGAAAAACTTATCGGATGCTCTTTATCTGAATTACACTGGTTTCCTAAGACTTTTGGTGTATCGGTATAAAAGAAAAGTTCAAAAAAAATTTGTGCATAGCAAAGGGGACCTCGGCCTATTTTTGACACTGCAGTTAGAAAAAGTGACACTCAAAGTGATATTTTAAGTTTGTTATGTCGTGAATGCATCTGAAGAAGGTCAATTCAAGATTAAATAACATAATATGCTTATTCCATCTTTAGCGTTACCCAGGAACAACGACGTGGACGTAATAGGATTGTGTTCCCTTTGGGGTGCTGGATTATCGTGAGTCCCCTTGCCTCTCACGTCGGGGTGCTGGATTATCGTGAGTCCTCTTGCCTTTCACTGTTTTAACCACGAAGCAAATGTTCAAAGTTACCTACATCGTATCACGACTCGCTTTTCCATTCTACAGTGGAATAGAGAATAGAATTCTATTCTTCGCATGAAACTTGCCGAATAGCGCTGATTGGTTGTTTCTATTACGCATCCTCTATTCGGCAGTCTCTTTTCTACTCATCTGACTGCACCCTTACATATTTCTTTTCTTTAGGGTAAATCGTATAAATGATGACATGTATTGAATTTTATGTTTAATTACAGCAGTAAGCATCCATCTTTCTCAAATTTCATACTTCACCTAAATTATATTACATATAAATTTTATACATTTTAAAATTTATTTATTTAATTATATTATTTTAAAATTGTAAATCATTATTGTAATTAGGTAACAAATAAAAGATTTAACAATTTTAATATATCTAAGTAAAGTTTTTGAGAATTACTTGTCAATGTAAATACCAAACCTAGTAATATAAATTTTGCAAAAAAATTATTCAATATTAGAAGATGATTTAAGAAGTTTGAGCTAAGTTTATTAATTCCTTTTATAACATTATAGGAGTATTTGAAGACTGCACAAAAATTAAAATAATGATATTGTGTTTAAATACCGAAAAAAGTAGAATTAAATAAGTTTCTTGTATCTGATTCTGTTAAAACATTGCCAGTTCGCGAAAAATTAATTGCATAAAATTGATGGTAACAATGTAAATTTGAAATATATTTTTATAGAAGATTTCTATGAAAATATTTTTTTTACTTACAAAGAGAGTATACCCGACCTTCGGGAAACGGATTTGGCTAAAACTGCAGGATATGATTTTTTGATGAAAAAAAATGAACCCGTGTTTTTTCTTTTCTTTGAATAGGCCCCATAGACGGAGATATAGGCATTTTTTCGAAAATACAATAAAAAGGAGCATTTATAAGATCTTCAATAACCAAAGAACTAAGACTCTTACAAAAAAATGTATAAAAACAAAATAACGTACATATTAAATGCTTTAATTTAGGCTTTGTTGCATTAAAAAAGCTTGTGTGGTTCAAAAGTTGTGCCTAATTGAAAACTACTACATATTTATTAATATTTTTAGCGTGTAGCATATCATCAATTTCTTACGCTATTTCATTAGCATATTTTAATCGCCTGTAACTTTTGAACCACGCAAGCTTTTTTAATGCAACAAAGCTTAAATTAAAGCATTTAATCTGTACTTTATTTTATTTTTTATACATTTTTTTGTAAGAGTCTTAGTTCTTCGGTTATTGAAGATCTTATAAATGCTCCTTTCTATTGTATTTTCGAAAAAATGCCTATATCTCCGTCTATGGAGCCTATTCAAAGAAAAGAAAAAACACGAATTCATTTTTTTTTATCAAAAAATCATATTCTGCAGTTTTAGCCATATCCGTTTCCCGAAGGTCGGGTACTCTCCTGGTTAGTTTTTCATATTTCTTTTTTATTTGTAAAAGTTAAAATGATTGAACAAAATGTCTTTCTGGAATATAACCTGTAATAATTTGTATTGATCAAGTTTTAACAGAAATAGGAATCTCAAATATATAATTTTTAAATAATTTCATCGATAAAAATACTTCAAAAACGTAATTGGATAGGAGGTTTTCTGTTTTTATAAAAATATATGTCAACAGGCAATATGTCATGATATAAAAGTTTTATAATTAATTACTAATAATTGAATAATAGTCTTTTTTTAAGAATTAAAAATCAAGTACAAATTATTGATATTGTTAGATGAGATCAAAGAAAATATATAAATATTTTAAAAAGATGTAAAGAAGAATTATCAAGAGATTGAAATCAAATTACAGATGTAAGATGCATAAAAATATATTTCAAATTTTCAAGAAATATAATTATTTGAAAATAAAATCATATAGTTTCCTTAGATCTTAAGACAGCCTTTGATGCATTGGGCAAGAATAGTTACATTTAAATCACATTTAAAAAAATAAAATCCATTAAATTATTAAACAATGTAAACTAATTAACTGCTAATATTTAAAAAAAAAATGAAGATATATAAGATGTGATGTAGTTTTTAATGTAATAAAGCATATAATATAATTTGATTTAAATTTTTATATTAATTTCTGTAAAATATTATTTTTAATATACTAACCTTGTAATAGAAATAAATATATATGTATATATTATATATATATATATATATATATATATATATATATATATATATATATATATATATATATATATATATATATATATATATATATATATATATATATATATATATATATTTATAATATTTAAAATTATAAAATTTTATAAAAATTTAAAATATAAATAATTAACTTTTAATTTTTATTTCACAAATATATTTGAAAAAAGTATATGTTTTTTACAATTCTTTTTCAAAACTTCAAAAAAGTCAACAAAATGAATTGGTTAAAATAAACACTTATAACTATATATTTATTGTATTTAAATATAACTTACTTCATACAGTGATTGTTGGCTTCTTTTATAAGTATGTATATTTATATACGTTGACATAGATTACATAGGGTATATTATATTTTTATTTTAATTATATTACACCTATCCTTTAATATCTCCTATTGCAAAAATTTTATTTTAAAAATAATATTATTAACTGTAGAGCTATGGCTTCGTAATCTCGAGATCACAAGTTCCAACGCTGATACAAGCACCACGGTACGTTGCATGTGCTTTGTTCACAAACGCACTGACGATCTCCGTCGCTAATTAGCATCGCAATAATAGCTGAAATACAGCGACGTTACATAAAATTTAAAAAAAGTTAAGTATATTGTTCTCGTTTTGATTATAAAATACCGACATTACAGGTTTCTATATTTATCATTGTTAATCCAAAAATTGTAAAAATATCTCATTATGATTTGGAAAAAAAGTTACTTTTAGCGATTATAAAAAAAAAATTTGTAAGCTTTCTTTAGCAACAACAAACAACATATTTCTATGCTTATCTGAAGTTTTTATAGCGACAACAAACAATAAATCTGATAGAAGTGTTAATAAATTACTTATGGATATTAAGCTGAATTCATTTTGTAATTTATAATTTACTTTTGTAATTAGTAAATTTTTGCAATAATAAAAATAAAGATACAATATATACAAATAAAAATATTATATATTTATCTGAATGAAGGAAATGCAGAGAGGAAGCTTTGTATTATCAATTAGTTATGTTTGCAATTTATTAATGAAATATTAATAATAATAATAATTTTTTTTTCATTATTAAAATTCAATATTAGAATATAAATGAAATGCAGCAAAAAAACTTTATATTATCAATTAGTTACAGTTACAATTATAATAATAAAATATTACTAATTATAATAATATTTAATTACTTATAATTGTTATTATAATAATAGAATATTATTAATAGCAAGAATATTTTTTTATTACTAATTACTAAAACATAATATCATAGTGAGGGGAAGGGCATAATGAGGGGGGCTATAAAAATTGAGGAGGGGCATATTGAGGGGGGCTGAGGGGGCTATCATAATTGAGGGAGCGAGGGGGTGCTGAGGGGGCCTCAGTTACGTTAATTTTGAAATGGCCATTTATAAGAGGAATTAGAACGTAATTTGAGGGGGCTGTACGGACAGACATTTGAGGGGGCAGAAGGGGGGGTCGGTTGAATCTTGTCTTACGACTATATATATATATATATATATATATATATATATATATATATAAAAATTATTATTTTATTATATTAAAGTAAAGAATTGAGACTTTTTTTTCGTGAATATCTCTTGCATTATTGTCACATACATACATACACTAAACGAAACCGAGACGGAGAGACGGATATTGCTACTACACTGCAATATCCGTATCTCCGTCTCGGTTTCTCTGACTCCGTCTCTGTCTCTCCGTCTCCATCTCTGCATCTCCGTCTCTCTGTCTTCGTCTCTTTATCATCGTCTGTCTGTCCCCGTCAGAGCATAATTGTCACATATATAATTGTATACACACACATGTGCACCTACACATATACAGACGCACAACATATACGCACATTCACATGTATACATACACGCACATACTTACACACACACACACATATATATATATATATATATATATCACATATATATATTTTCACATATACATGTAACATACACACGTATATATAAACACATACAGTCATACACATATACACATACACACATACACATACACTCATGCACATAAACACATACACATATACATACACATATACACATACGCACATCCACATACACAACATTTTCCTCTCCACCTTTGTCTTTTCGTCTCTCCATCTGAGTGTCTATGTCTATGTCTCTCCGTCTCTGCCTCATCGTCTCTGTCTCTCTGTCTTTGCCACGCCGTCTCTGTCTCTCCGTCTCTTTGTTCTTCTGTCTATGTCTCTTCGTCTCTCCGTTTTCGTGTTTCCGTCTATGTTTCTCTGTTTCCATCTCTTTGTCTTCTTCCCTCCATCTCTGTCTCTTTGTCTCTCCGTCTCCGTTTCTTCATTTCCATTCCTCTGTCTGAACCCATGATTTAAAAGAATAAATTCCTATCATATGTTTTTATTAATTCGAATAGAATTCAGTAAAACAAATTTTTAATTTATGATGATGATATGATTTGTATTTAAACAATTTTAATGCATATTCGAACTTTAATTAATTCTTTTTTTTCAAATACATGAAAACTAAATTTTAAACAGATTTGCAATATAAAAATTCATAAATTGAGGCAATATTCTTTACTATAACATTGGCTAATTTATACATCATCATATAATATATGAAAATTTAATCGAGTGAAGTAGATAAGCTATGGGATTTCTGGCTCACTGCATTTCTGGCTCACTGCATTTCTGGCTCACTACATTTCTAGCTTACTACATTTCTAACTCAGTGACTTTGAGAGTCAGGTGAGTTAGAAATGTAGTGAGCCAGAAATGCAGGTGAGCCAGAATGTCGTGAGCCAGAAATGTCGTGAGCCAAGAACCCCATAGCAAGAGGGCGAGCTGCCAGCGGCCGGCTGCGGGCTGTTGACTGCAGTATTGGCGCAGGGGAAACTATAGCTCAAGCGAGCTACAAACGACATAGGGTTTTTAGGGGAATCCCCCAATCGCATGCTTTAAACGCAATCTCTTATACTACTAAATATTCAAGCATCTAAAGCCTTTTATATTTTATATCTTTAGATGGTGTTTGTAATTTATATTTGTCATAATACTCTTTCCATGTGGTTTTCTCATCTTTCACCTTTTTATCAGGAGGAAGAAGAGGAGTGTACTCTGAAGAATTTTTAGTGTTGTAACTTGGTGTCTGTCCCATCATGAAATGAATGTGAATTATGATGTGTATGCTTTTTATAGGAAGTGGTGAGAGCCCCAACCATCGCCCTCCACCTGTGAGATACATCCATTAATCATTATCTCTCCTTTTACTTCCTATGGTAGCATAAATAAACTTATTTATTTTAAGTAAAGTATTTTTTCATAAGTCTGACATTGTGCAGAGCACAACGAGCTTTGTACGTATCATTGTGATTTGGACAAACAGTCACTAGCTTTATTTTATCAGTTGGTGGAAAATCCATTTCTGTGACGTCGCATACTTTAAACTTGAAGCGTTCTAGCCATTTTTTTCTTATACTACCCACGACAAAAATTTTGGTCGCATCATGTAAGGCTTCTCTAAGAATATTGCCTACGTCAGTATAGGGAATGGTACCAGAATTCCACGACAAACCATGGTAGTAATACTTCAACCATGTATTTTGTTCTTTGTACTCATTCGAAAGTCTACGCCAGGAATATGGCTTGTTGAAAAGGAGTACCAGAGGCTCGGTATCATCGTTGAGTGGCATTATAGCCAACTCTTTGAGAATATAGTCATCATCAGACTGTTTGAAACCTTGCATATCCACCAAGTACTCCATGCTGATTGATAACTTTTTCACAGTACTAATTCACTATCTTTATTTAGACGAGTGTCTTCCCAATCCATAACCCAATCACTGAAAACACTGAAATACAACTTCTGTATTGATTTAACGTTGTTAACAGCACACGTATTTTTATACATGCAATTATGATGTGAACAAGAGTCTGTTTTAGTTAGCCGTTGATCAAAATTTGGAATACCCAGTTCACTAATATCCACAACTTTAAAATCAAATTTCTCCAACCACTCTTTTTTCACTTGACCAATCACAAAAACTTGTGTAGCGTTCTGCAGAGTTTGTCGAAGAATTTTTTCTATTTCAGTATACTCATGATCTCCAGAATTCCAAGCTAGTCCATGATAGCAAAGCTCGAGCCAGAGATTTTCACGCTTGTATTTCGTAGTTAACTTTTTCCATGGAAAAGGTGGTTTGAAAAGATGTACTGTAGGTTCAGCCGATTCAACAAGAGGAACAGCAGCCAACTCTTTTAAAACAAATTCTTTACCTGGCTTTTTAAAACCTTGTAAGTCCACTGCGTATTCCATCTTGTTAAAGAATGAGATCCCAGCTCGCGCTCGCTTTCTTATATCCTACTATCCCCACTCCTTTGCAGACTATCCCCTCTCCTTTGCAGACTATCCCCACTCCTTTAGACTAATTTTCTGACATCACCGCTTATGGCGTTGTATTCTATGATTCTATCATGTAAGATTAGACAGTAAGCTGAAGTTCCAACTGGAAAGTTTTGTTTGGTCTCGAATTCAAGACGAACATCAACTGGAGCACTCTTCAGAGAATCATTTTGTTTTGAACAATCGATGACTATCAGTGGCATGTGATTGATATAATCTGATTTTTTCAGCATTGGCTCGGACTCCTTTCCATAGTATGCATTTTGGAAATTAGCGTACATATCGTATAATATAGCATACTGATTATTGACAATATCAAGATTCATATTTCCGTAAGGATAGTATTGAGAATTGAGAAATAGTTTAACATTGCTCAAATTGCAATGATCAAACTGACTAGCGTTAGCAGTTTTTTGTCCTTTTCGATTTGTCTGGAAACCAAGAATGATAAAACGAGGCTTCTCCAGCTAGTTAGATGTTTTGACTGTCCATACATGTCTCGTTGATGCCGGTAATAATGGATATTCGTATAATTCCCAGGAACGAAAACTCATTGAGATAGGTTTATTTTTCTCGATTTGTCGAAGCATGCGAATTTTATATTCATTGGATAATTGTATGTGAGGCATAAGCCACTCGATCCTTAAAAGATCAATTTTGAAATCTTCGTAAGCATTAGTAGCATTCGGTGTTTGTATTACTGCGTTAATATCGTTCCTGGATCTCGTGAGGATAAGTTCATGTTTAACATTGACTATGATTTTGCGATAATCTTCGGCAAAGCCTAAAATCATACTGAGAGGTATGAAAATATCAAAATAGCCATTGTTATTAATGATCTTCCGAGTTTCCGTTATATCAATCCAACCAGCATTTTCTATAATCAAACTCTGACTAGGATTGAGTGATACCCAACCCTTCATAACGGTGGTCAATCCTACATTCTTACAGCGATCGATCTCTATAGCATTAATTTCATAGCGAACTTCCTCGAATAGATGACAGATGCCGTTATTAACTAAGTTAGTTCTTGCTAAAGCAGTGCCATCTTGTTGAGTTAATTTTCCCACTATGTGTAGAGAACTCCGCGAAGGCAAAAGATTTAAATCTTGATGTTGAATTGATATGCGAATTTCATCACTATTATTGAAATTTGATGAGGTGTAAGGCTGGTACGCGTGCACCTCACAGTGAGCTATTGACTCATCCAATCTTACTCCTGTCCTTATGTTTAGAATTTCCTCCATTTCTTTGAAAACAGCAAAAAATTAAGCACGTGATTCTCCACCAGGAGCTCTTATTTTTAAGCCTTGGCTTTTCAAAAACTGAATGTTCTGCCGTGTTAATACTTTGACTTGTCGATGACGACTGATGTTCGAATGCCATCTCGATTTACTTATATACCCTTTGTTATTTTTATTGTTATAAACCACTCCCATTTTTTATACTGATTTGATATGTAGTCTAACTGTAATAGTTTCTCCACGAAAGTTTATTAGATTCCCGTCTTGATCGGCTATGCGCACTTGTAAATGATCTATGCTCTTGACGACGACTGGAAGGTAAATGACTTGTGATGGCACTTCAATGATCTTATATCCTGGTGGGACAGCAGGAAAGAATTCATGTATCGTGTGCACTCGTCGACCGTTTATATAGGCACCAGAGACGATATTACACTCGACTCGAAGAGCGTTGACCTTGAGAATAGCTACAGGTAAATCTGAATGATTCGTGACATCAGCAGGAAGTACACGTTTTGCAAAGCCTAATAAAGGTCCTATCGAATGTTCTGGTCGAAAATCAATCGAATGATTGCATTTTATTTCACTACGAAGTGTATTATTGTTTGGTTTAATACTGATTGAGATACTTTTTGTCGTCAATGTTTCACTGAGATAATTCTCTATATCCTCAATTTCATAACTACCAGTCGGTAAAACAATTTCTTCCTGTCCAACGTGGAATAGATTACTACCCATGTCGATATTAGGTATAGAATTGAATGTCATGAAAGCAACTAATCCGAGAACGTAATTCTTGTCAGGTGAAAGTTCAATTGGTGGAAAATACTGTTCTTCCAGTACAGACGATGTACTCGAAAGACTCAAAGTCAATGAATCTACCATGATTGTTGAACACATAATGAACAAATACTCATCATTCTTTTCTTTATATATCAAGAGTATTACTCAAGAATCTTAGACAAAGATGACCACAATTAAAAGTATCAAAGTCTTGATACCTCTCAGGATTGTACTTGATGTTGTCTACTCTCAGATATGTCATTAAATCCAAAGGAGGTTGAAGATCACCGAAGCTATCGAAATACACAACATCGTTTCCTCGTTTGCGATATGCTACCCAGTGCGTTCCAGGTCCATTTGCATCATCGAGATTAACAATAGCTGATTCTCTATAGCGTGGTCCGCTAATAGGCATAGCGTTCCTCATGAATACTCCTCGAAAATTTGAGATTTTCAGGATTTTTGCATATTTGATGAGATCAGCATCGGTGAGTGCTCTTTGAGGTAATTTTACTTTGAGGATCTTTTTTTTTTTTTTTAAAGAATTCTTTGGTTTCATACGAAGACCAAGACCAGTTTTATATGGTTTCAAGTAAAGACCTTTACCAAGAGCTATTTCTTCCATCTTTATATTATGTCTCTTATTTTCTTCTAATTGTTGTTTAGCAGCTTTGGAATCATTTACCGCTTTAGCAATTCCAGCGGCACCTCCAGCTATACCACCAACAGCACTCAAACCTGCAAAGATTGGTATAAGAAATGGTAAGAAACCTCCTACTTTCTTTGGAACTGGTAAAGTACGTGGAATTTTTACATTCTTTTTACCACCTGCTTTTTTAACAGCATTACGTGCACCCTTTAGAGCTGACAAAATGGCTTTTCGAGCACATTTTGTAGGAACAATTGATTTTGATGCAGCCTTTACTATTGTATTGAAAGTAGTAGTAGAAGGCTTCCTCCTCCTCCTCTTACCCTTCTTCTTCATACCCATTCCGAATTTAGACTTTACTTTCATAATGTTTTTAATTGCAAATGCAGCTGCTTTCTCTCCAAAGCTAGCGTCTTTTGATGAAATCTTTTGATTAGCTTTCAGCTAAAATTCTATCAGAAGCGTTTCTAGCTTCTACGTTTTCACGATTCTGTGAATAAGCAATGTCGTGCTCTTTACAAGCTCTATCGAGAGGATTAATTCCTGGATCACCTCTAGCTAAACGTTTAGCTAATCTTGTACCGGGTCCACAGTATTGGTATCCTGGTATATGAAGTTCGATTGGAAGACTATTAAGAAGCTTGTTGACAAAACCGCGACCACGTCGTCGTTGTCTATATATGATCATCACACTTCGAAGACTAAATGAAGACTGAGGCATTGGGTATAAAAGCCTTGTATTTATAGCTGGTCAAGCATTCATACGTCAGACGTGTTGTCATAATGAATTTCAAAGAACAATCCGTTAAGCTACCGATAGGAAATTTCGATACTATCGTGGAGCATGAGAAGAAATTAAAGAGGCATGGAGACTTACTTCCAAACAGTATTCGAGCTGTATTTTGTGGTCCATCAAACTGTGGTAAAACCAATAGTCTCTTAGCACTAATAACGCATCCTAATGGTCTCAGGTTTGAAAACGTTTATGTGTACTCTTTGAATCAACCAAAGTACAAGTTTTTGAAGGACCTCCTAGAGCCTTTAGAAGGTGTACAATACTTTCCTTTTAGTGAGCACGAATCTGTTGTAGCCCCTGATAATGCGCTTCCAAATTCTGTCATGATTTTTGATGATGTAGCCTGTGAAAAACAAGATAATATCAGAGCTTACTTCTGTATGGGCAGGCACAAAGAAGTTGATTGTTTCTATCTCTGTCAATCTTATGCTCGAATTCCAAAACATCTAGTCAGAGACAATGTCAATTTGTTGGTGATTTTTCGTCAAGATGACGTCAACTTGAGACACTTATACGATGATCACGTCAATTCCGACATGAATTACGCGCAATTCAAAGAATTATGCTCCAAGTGTTGGACTGATGATAAATATGGATTTTTAATGATCGACAAAGATAGTTCGATCAATTCTGGTAGATATAGAAAAGGCTTTGATTGTTTTGCTATAAATATAGCGCGCACATAGTCCTAAGAAAACAATTCATTATTGTACGCTGAAGCGTCAACATGGCTGACATTAGACGAAAGAAAGATGTTCTACATCAACTTGTACAAGCACGCAATGCAGTTAAACGAAAATATAACTTGTTGAAGTTTGGAAAAGAAAATATTGAAAGAGCATTTGGCGAGACATTCAAACCTATCGTTGATCCTCTTCAGAAACTCGTTGCTACTACTGAGAAAAATAATGATTTTATACGTAACATAGCAAAAAAAAAAAAAAAAAAGTCATAAAAACAATGATACTTATTCCTCCTTCTTGCAATCTTCTATTCCTTCCTATTCATCCATTGATGATGATGATACATCATTAAACGATACTATTCGACAAGTTGATACTGAATTTGAATCAGCTGCAAGTGAGCAGGAATTAGAAAAAGAAGATGATTTATTGCTTGATAATAAGTACATTCATATGCTCAATGAGGATCAATCAAAACAATTGGATAAAGTTTATGGAGTGCGCAAGGAAGGTAATAGTTACTTAATTGGTGACTCACCTCTATTTTTCGAAGATAAAAACATTCGTATAAAAGATAAAAAATATCCAAAAACTAAAGGATTGTTAGAATTGTTAATTATGAAAAATCCCGATAGAGGTCACATGAACAATAATGATATGCAAAATTACAAGAAGATTCTTGAAACTACTAATGCTCACAAACGACGCTACAGAAGTGATGAGACTATTCGTACGCACAAAAGTAAGAAATTCGACAGTATCATTAGTCCTTTATTTTCATTGAAAAAAAGAGGAGGATCGTTACCTCGATATAAAATTGCAAGAAGAGATACGAGAATGGATTACATATACTGGGATGATCCAAACGAACTCGTTAATAGACTTCGATTACTCATTGCTGAAAGAGAAGCTGGAAACCCTAGCCATACAAATGAGATACATTCAATTATAGAAGAGTTACGTGAAGGAGGCTATATATATTGAGGTGTAGACACCTAAACCATGCATTATCAAAATGAGCGTCGATGTATTCGGACGTAATCTCAAATGAAGCGAGGGTAGTCAAGGACCTCCGGGTATTGGTTATAAACTCACAAAAGATGGACAATATGATATGGAAAATAAGAGGCTTTGTAATCTCGCATCACCTAATCAACTCAATGAAGCTGTAAATTTAGATACTTTACAGCGTATCGTACGTTTGGAAGTTCAAAAATTATTAGATTCAATATCTAGTTTGAGAAGTGATCTCAATAACCTAGATAAAATTGTAGAGGTGCACAGAGACAAGCTAGATAAGAAATTCATACAAAGTCAGTTGGAGCTTGAGACTATAGAAGGAGGCATTATCTCTGTTAGTGCAAAACAGTCAATCGATAACCATCGATGGAACAACGTCATAGACTTGTAGAAGAGCTTCACAAGCCAGCACGTCGTAATTATCCTCGTCGAAAGTTTGATGTGCGAGGTTTGGATGAGACTTGGCAAGCTGATCTGGTAGAGATGCAACCTTATTCTCGAGAAAACAAAGGCTACAAATACATGCTTACAGTTATAGATATTTTTTCAAAATACGCCTGGGCTGTTCCTGTAAAACAAAAAACTGGTATAGATGTTTCTGCTGCTATGAAGTCCGTATTGACAAAAGGTAGAGTGCCGAAGAATCTTCACATCGACCGAGGCAAGGAGTTTTATAATACAAATTTCCAGAATCTCATGCAACAATATAAAATCAATCTCTACTCGACTTATAGCAATCTCAAAGCGTCTATTTGTGAACGCTTCAATCGCACTCTCAAAAACAAAATGTGGAAGCAGTTTAGTTTACGTGGTAACTGCAAGTGGATTGATATTCTTTCCAATTTGATTGTCAAGTACAATGATGAGAAGCATCGGACTATTGGTATGAAACCAAAAGATGTTACAGTTAAAAACGAAACAGAAGTTCTTCAAAGATTCAAACGTAATGTTAATTTAACAGAAAAGAAGCCAAAGTTTAAAGTTGGTGACAAAGTACGAGTAAGCAAGTTAAAACAAGTATTCGAAAAAGGATACACACCCAACTGGTCTACTGAAATATTTACTGTTCACCGAGTTCGAAAAACAAAACCAGTTACTTTTCTCTTGCAGGATTATAAAGATCAACCAATAGCTGGAGGTTTTAATGAACAAGAATTACAAAGTGTCGAATATCCTGATTACTATCTTGTAGAGAAGATTCTTAGAAGACGTGGAAATGAAGTATTGGTGAAGTGGCTTGGTTTTGACAATACTCACAATAGTTGGATTAATAAAGCAGATGCTCAATAAGTATTTTGTAATTAATTTATAAAAAATAAAAACTTACAAATAATTCAACGTGATCTTGAATAGACATCATGTATAGAATACAGCAAAACCGTCTTGAAAGTTTTAGAAATTGGCCTTTGAGTTTTTTAAAACCTGAAGATTAAGCTGCAGCAGGATTTTACTACACTGGTGAAATAGATAAAGTCCGTTGCTTTGAATGTTCTACAGAAATATGTAGATGGGAAATCGATGACAATCCATTATTAGAGCACAAAAAGTGGAATGGCCGTTGTCGCTTCATCAGAGATATACCTCGTCAGAATGATTCTGCTGAAGAAAATACCAATAGATGTAAAATTTGTCTTGATAATGAACTAGAAGTCGCATTTATACCCTGTGGACACTGTTGTAGTTGTTATCATTGTTCATCCATTGTTAAAAAATGTGTAATATGTAGAAAAGTTATTAATCAAAGAATTCGAATTTACATATCATAATTTTTTTTTAAATTTGAATTTAAGAAAAATGTATTTAATAATGTATATTAAGGAATTGAAATAAAATAAACACTTTTTATAATCAAACAAAATTTATTGTAACATTTATTTAAATAAAACACTCATAACTATACACTTATTATGCACACGCTAAACACTACAAAATTCGAGGACATAACCTCCTTTGAACACTACACAAAGTTTAAGTTTATTAGCAGCATTCTGCATTCTTTCAAAAAACTCTTGATCTTTTTTAAAAACTTCCGACACTTTTTTAGGTAAGAAGATTTGCATTTCTTGACATAGTTCTGCTACAATCTTAGGTTCAAAGCGAGTTTTCACTTGTCTCAAACATGTGACCGTGTAGGAAGTGCCTTCTGTCAGTTCAGTGATTTTTTTAGTAGGAAGAAATTCTCCTCGGGCAATGACGTTCAATTTAGAAATGTCCATCTTATCTGTAACAGAAAAACAAATTCTTGATTAAAAAATATAATCAATATCAATATAATCTCTAATCTTTAATAATAATACTATATTGATACTGTATTGATACTATATTGATACTGTATTGATACTGTATTGATACTGTATTGATACTATATTAATACTGTATTGATACTATATTGATACTATATTAATACTGTATTGATACTATATTGATACTGTATTGATACTGTATTGATACTATATTGATACTATATTGATACTGTATTGATACTGTATTAATACTGTATTGATACTATATTAATACTGTATTGATACTGTATTGATGCTGTATTCAAACTTTATTGATACTATATTGAAATGAATAGAATTATACTAACCTTAATTTAAGAAATGTCAATTTTGGATCTCTTGGTACTGACTGCTTCTTCACTGGTTGGTTGATGGGCTCTTTTGAGTGCGTCTTTTCTTGATGAGTCAGCGAACTGAATGACGCTCGGCTGATTCTGCACCTGTTCATATAGAGTGCTCCCCACCACGTCGACTACCCCCACTCCAGGATCTAGCGGCTCAGCTACCCCCACTCCAGGATCTAACGGCTCAGCTATCCCCACTCCAGGATCCAACGACTCGATAGCAACTTCGATATCTACTAGTTCTGGATTTCGTGATCTTGCTAGATAGTGACCTCAAGGAAGAGTGTCCGTAGTTTCTTCTTGAAGAAATCTTTTGTCGTCATGCGCACTGAGAGCGATCTTAGTTTCCTTCTCAGTGTACAGTTGATGATTATGGGATCTTATGTTTCTCTGTTCTCGAATCTTGATTTCTTTCGTTTTCAAACAATCGATGTAATCATCGAAAGTGATGGTTGCTTTAACCACTGAACTCTTCACTCCCTTGGCTTTCTTTATCGTCTTCTGATTTTCGACTCTGACGCTGTACATTTTACTCCTCAGTCCAACGAATTCCAGCATGATGTTTCCGTTGCATTCGTCCTTCATCAAACCAACAATTTTCTTATTGGCAGGAGGAATGTTGAACTGATTAGGCTGGGGGTAGTCAGAGGTGTCGAATTCGTGGATGTCTCTTTTCATTATTTGATACATATCGATGTTGGTCATCTCGTATACCAAGCTATCCGTATCTGTATACAATAGCTTGCAATTTCCTTTTCCTTTTGCAACGTTATCCAGCATGTAATCGTAATGGAAGCGGCATACGAGAGTTTTGGACAAATCCAGTACAGAGAGCCCGATGTAGATAGGTTTTCTGATGCAAATTTCCGTTCGTAAAAGTTGAATCGCTACCAAATTTTCATCAAAGATGGCACAACTACTGAAATTTGGTCTGGCAATGAGCGCCTCAGCACCGTAGCGTCCTTCGCACTTATTGACGAGCTTAATATAACGTGTTTTCGCTCGTTTTCCATGGTTTTACCATAAACAGCGTTATTGAAAAGTTTGAAGAGCATCTTCTCAAACTCATTCTTGGCATTCTTCCGCTTCTCGCTGTTCAGGTCGATATATTTCTTGAGCCATCGACTTTTCATCGACTCTTCATCGACTCTCATCGACTTTTCATCGACACTTCATCGACTCTCATCGACTCTCATCGACTCTCATCGATTTTCCATCGACTTTTCATCGACACTTCATCGACTTTTCATCGACACTTCATCGACTCTTCATCGACTCTCATTGACTCTCATCGACTTTTCATCGACACTTCATCGACTCTCATCAACTCTCATCGACTCTCATCGACTCTCATCGACTTTTCATCGACACTTCATCGACTCTTCATCGACTTTCTTATAATTTCTAGATTTTTTTTTTAAATCATTTTATTATTCTAAATCATCTTAGTATCTTGTAAATCATCTTGTTAAAAAGGTTTTGCATGACCCGTTATTTTCTATAAATACAGCTGAGTTTGTATTTCACGAACAGTATGCATGATAAGCTCAAGCTATCAACATGGCAAACTTTCTCGAAATAGAGAAATTAAGAGAGATGATTAAATCCAAACTTCCAAATCGATTGGATACAAATATTTGTCTAATATTTGATTCTAATCAAGAGAAAAAAACTCTATTTACGAATGATTCAAAGATTAATGTTGTTTCGAATATTACTGATGAATTCACGCCTAATACATCTCTTCAACTTATAAAAAGTTCTAGAGGAAAAGATAAACTTCTTTTGAATGGCATTCCTTTCTATAAGGATAAAGTTATGAAGAATGGTAATATACACTGGAAGTGTCATCTTTACTATTCAAAACAATGTTTAAGTCGTGCTGTAACGAAGGACATGAAACTTGTAAATTGTACATCACATAACCATACAATAACATCTGTGAAGGAAGAAAATGTAACAAGAAATATGATTTTTAAGGAAAAACGCGAGTCTAATGATGCTCTCAATACACATCATACAAATGATAAACTCACGAGGAGAGATGATATTGATTCCATCAATCACCAAAGGTATCCAGAATCAAAAATACTTGAAGATAGTTATTCTAGCTCTGATGATGAAATAGAAAATTATCAAAAGAATAAAAAATACAACATATTTCAAAGTTATAAAAGGAAACTTCGTAATAACGCTTCATCAGTATCAAGATGTAAAAAAGCGAAAGTTAGTTCTAACGATGTCAATAGTGATACATCATCAGATTCTTCCAATAATACTTTTCTTCAACTCGAAAACTGTAAATCGAAATCTAACTTTAAAAATTTACCAGTATATAGATTTAAAAAAGCAAAATTAAGTTCCATAGATTCTTACAATGATACTTCATCAGATCATTCTATTAGTAACGCATCTTCATCTAAATACATGAGTGATCTCCTGTTGAAAGATTATGGAATTGGAGAATGGGACGACCCCAATGTATTAGTTGATCGCCTTCGTATTCTTACATCTCCAACTAATACAAATCCGTATACTACCAAGGAGATAGACTTTATAATTAACGAACTACGAGAAGCTGGTTATATATATTAACTTGGGGGTGATATGCTTCAAATAAATGTTGAAGCATCAACCATACAAAATCAAAAGTTTCTTTGCTTTCTGAACGTCCCTCCAGAATTGAAACAGAGAGAATATTTTCTATTTGAAACATCTACCCGATCGGATAGTCAGCGCCATCAGTGATAACGTTTGAAAACATGTGTGAGTGGGAGACCCAAATGGTGAGAGAATCATTATAAAAGACTGACCCTTCAGTAAAAGGTTCATTTAGGATGAGGTACTTAGTGGATGTGCAAGGCAAATAGCCGGACTCATTGCTCTCTCGAAAGCGCCTTCTTATATACGCGAGGATTGGGTGGGGGAATGCATGCGCGCGAAGAGGGAAGAAACGCGTTGAAGTTCTATCCCCACTTTCGACCTAACCTCTTTCATGAGTATAAAACAAGGTGAGCTTGATTCTGAAATTCATTTCTTTGGTTCGCTTCAGTCAGCAAGGTTCATCACAAAGATAAAATACATGATAGATTTTTCAAGGTTAGGAATGATTGTTGAGGTTATGTGGATGATTGATTATGCCAGTGAGAACATTGGTTGGAACTCTCACCACTTATGAACTATTATTGTAATTTATATTTTTATTTCAATAAATTCAACTTTAGATTAATAAAAATATGAACTTTCCTTTCATAACCTAATTATATTAGTTAAAATAAAAAAAAATTTCTAAAGCTTAAACAGTTTGAGGCTTGAAAAACAAAGAAAATTTCTTTTTCAAGATTAATTTTTAATAATTTAGAATTTTATTAAGACTAAATAATGATTTTCAATAAATATATTTAAAATGTTACAACTTTCATGCAAATATAAATTTAAATTGGTCTAATAAATGACTTTTATAAGAAATTGAATCTTTCGCTAGTCTAGTACATCTCTTCGAATTAAGTAATAATGATGAAATAATCAGCTTAGAGTCTTGGAATAACTTTATATATTATTTTTTAAACATAACAAAGTTATATATAAATTTTCAGATCTCTATCTCTTTTAGTTTCTGTGATATAAGAAATGAATAGTAGTGGAAAAGGCTGAATAAGCTAAAAATTCTGAAATAAACATTAATACACTTGAAATGATGTTTTAATTGTTTCTATAGAGATGTTTAATTATAAAATAGTTATTAACGATAAGATTGAGTATTTGTAATGTGTTTCAAGCATTAAAATGGTAGAAATTCATTAAAACTGATTTTTTCAAAAATATAGCTGTAATCCTTCAAAATTGAAATAGTAAATATCTTATATCTCTGAAACTAGAGAACGTAGAGCTTTAAAATTTTTACTAAAAGTTTGTTTCAACTAATCGATGAAGATAAAATATCTACTTATAACATAACTTATAAACTATAAAATTTCATTCAAAAAGTTATAGCTAAAAATGAATCCATTTATAGTGCTATACAAAATTTATACTCAAATCTTTTTAAAATAGTTATAAACAATAAGATTTAACTTATTGTATCTTATACATTATAATCAATGATTTATAAGATTAAGTAATATGTTTCAAACACTAAAACTAATTTTTTTCAAAATATAGCTGTAATCCTTCAAAATTGAAATAGTAAATATCTTATATCTCTGAAACTAGAGAACATAGAGCTTTAAAATTTTTACTAAAAGTTTGTTTCAACTTATAGAAGAAGATAAAATACTTGTTTATGACACAACTTATAAACTTTAAAATTTCATTCAAAAAAGTTATAGCTAAAAATAAATTCATTATATTGCTATATAAAAGCTAAAAATTCTGAAATAGATATTAATACATCTAAAATGATGTTTTAATTGTTTCTATAGATATGTTTAACTATAAAATAAGATTTTAATTATTCTTCATTGTGATTATAATGTATAAGATTCAATGGCTTTGATTTAAATCTTATACTATGTGGTTTGAAGTAAAATATAATATAAATAAATTTCAGGCTTATGTTTTCAACTGAAAATAGTTTAATATAGATGCTTTTAATAATTTTTATATCTGAATACACTCATAAGGACTGTGAGAATATGTTTTGGGGTAAAAGAAAAATTAATTTATTAATGTATATATATATATATATATATATATATATATATATATATATATATATTTGAAAATGTAGTTATGAGGAGAGCTATCAGTCAATATATTTGATCTATAAACTAAAAGAAATATGGATCTAGAAATTAGCATGTTTGCTGTACTTTAATTGATTAGAAGAAAGTATTTCTATGACTATTTGTTATATATATTCTGTATATTAAATACTCCAATACACACACACAAGCACATACATTTCTGAAATGTACAAATCTCAAGTATAAGTGTAAGTGAAGAAATAAATAACTTTCAATATTATTTTTAATACAACACTTTATTATTATTAATCTCAAATATAAATGTATAATAAAATAATATCACATTTTTTTTACTAGTCCTACTAGACCCTCGAGTATTAACTTATATGTAAACAAGCATAGTGTAGATAAAGTAGATCGCTATTATTTTTATTCTAAGCTTTAACTATATTTACTAATATGTTGCCGTTTTCATACATCTCATCATTTTTAATCTCTAAATGTATATAAACATAATTTAATAATTAATTTTCCATTTCATTATAGTTTAATAAATTGATAGCTGTCAATGTTAAAATAATATAAAATTTGAGAAAACTCCTATTATACAAGTTTTAAGATTTCCCTAATACGGTGGCTCCGTGGCGTAGTGGTATACGCGCTCGCCTCGCGTCCATAGGGTCGAGGGTTCGATTCCGACCAAAGTCAAAAATTTTTTTTAATGCTTAAATAATTTTTATTCGATTTATTATAATTAAATAAATATTAAAAAGTATTAAAAAATAAAAGTTAAAAAAAATATTAAAAAATAAAAGTTAAAAAAAATATTAAAAAATAAAAGTTCAATAAATATAAAAAAATATTAAAAAATAAAAATTATGAAACGTTCGCAGCAGCTTTATCACAGCCAGCAGCCGGCCGCCGGCAGCTCGCCCTCTCGCTATGGGGTTCTTGGCTCACGACATTTCTGGCTCACGACATTCTGGCTCACGACATTCTGGCTCACCTGCATTTCTGGCTCACTACATTTCTAACTCACCTGACTCTCAAAGTCACTGAGTTAGAAATGTAGTGAGCTAGAAATGTAGTGAGCCAGAAATGCAGTGAGCCAGAAATGCAGTGAGCCAGAAATGCAGTGAGCCAGAAACCCCATAGCTTATCTACTGAGTGACGTTAGAAGCGAGGTAAATTAGGCTCGTAAAATATTAAAATCAAATTTTTTTTTAATAGTTAATCCAGTAATCTACCATATTTAATATTAACGGCAGGCCGGAGTAGAACCTGATACCGACCGAGTAACAATTGAGTTGTTTGTTATTTACTCAAGTATTAATCGGTATATCTACAAAATAAAGGTTGATCGCAATAGATATTATTATTATGAATATCTATGCACAAGAAAAAAAAATCTACCGATTTGTTTTTGAGAAAAGTAAGGAACGCCGAAGTAAAAGATTATGTTTATAATATTTTCGCGTTCCTTACTTTTCTCAAAAACAAAGCGATAGATTTTTTTTTTCTTGTGCATAAATATTTCTTATTATAATATCTATTGCGCTTAACCTTCAATTTGCAGATACACCGATTAATACTTGAGTAAATAACAAAAATGACAATTAGACAAGGACAGCGAATCCGGCCTGCTCTTAATAATTTTACCCTCATTAAATTTTAATGAAAATAGAAACCTTAATACTTCTATTAGTAATTAACTTTATAAACATTTAAATCATTTAAGTGTATACAAATACAAAAATATATTGTTAAAAGATTGAATTTAATAACAATTAAGACAATTCCTCGCCGTCACATCATTGCATATTGGTGCACGGTGTGACACATAAATTATTCCTAATAACATTAAAAATTTGTTTTGTTAAATTTCATTTAAATTAATGAAAAAATATGATAGGAATTCATTCTTTTTAATCATGCGTTTCAGACAGAGGGACGGAAACGAAGAAATGGAGACGGAGAGACAAAGACACAGAGGCGGAGACAGAGAGAAGAAGACAGAGAGATATAGACAAAAAGCCGAAAACGAAGAGACGAAGATGAAGAGACATAGACAGAGGGGCGAAGAGACGAAAACGGAAAGACAGACAGAAAGACAAAGAAGAAGAAACGGAGTCGTAGGAACAGAGACGGAGAGACATAGATGGAAGGACAGAGACGGAGAGACAGAGACAGAGAGGCAGAGACGGAGAGGCATAGACATAGGAACGGAGATAGAGAGATGGAGAGATGGAGACGAAAAGACGGATATGGAGAAACGAAGACGGAGGGACGAAAACAAAAAAAACAGAAATGGAGAGACGGAGTGGCGGTGATGAAGAAAGGAAGACAAAAGGATGGAGATGGAGAGGCAAATGTTGTATATTTGTATGTGCGTACGTGTATATGTGTATTTCTATGTGTATGTGTATATGTGTATATGTGTGTATGTTAAAGTGCATGAGTGTATGTGTATGTGTGTGTGTTTATGTGTACGTGTGTATGTGACATGTATATGTGAAAATGTACATGGGAATATATATATATATAACCGGTCTTTTAAATGCGCAATGCCCCACGCTCGTCAGTACTGACTGCGGGTCGTATCCAGCGTACGTCGAGGTGTCTGGCAGTCACACATTGTTATCCCCTCCGTTCCATTACCGTATGTATTATAGAAATTGGTCTTTTGAATGCGGCATTCAAAAAACCGGTCCCGCGCACGAAATATACAGGAGTCTATAGCAGCAAACTGTAGCGCGCTTGCTTATATTTATATGCATGTGTGCGTGTATGTGTGTATATGTATGTGTGTTTATGTCCTTGTAGGCCGTATTCGTGTCAGTATGTAAAGAGCATGCTAAATTTGTATTGGCATCCCATATGTCTTAGACGCGCTCCTCGACTTTTTGCAAGATTTATATGTCCTCCTGAGACATATTGAGACTCAATATGTCTCAGGAGAAATCAATATGGCATCACCGATCCTACTATGTTTCGTTCAATATGTCAAAGAGCAATCATATTGAACGTAGGTTAGTGAAAAAAAAATGACTCGCGTTTCGACAGCAGCTGTACTCATTACAAAATGTCAATCTAAGAAACAAAAGAAAAAATCAATAGAACTAAAATTTAATTTTCAAAGTATTGAAAAAAGATTAATATTTTCAATTAATAAGTATATATATATACTTCCTCATACGGCCTACTTCGGACATAAAATCATCTATGTCCTTTAGCTGTTTAATCAGGTGGAATCTGAATACGGCCAAAGGACATATATAACTAATATGTGTAGGTGCACGTGTATATATATATATGTGACAATTATGCAAAAGATATTCTAGGGCGAAAAAAGTTTTAATTCTTTACTTCAGTATAATTGTAATTACGGAGAGTCGGAGACGGAGAAATGGAGACAGACAGACAGAGACGGAAAAACGGAGACTGAGAGATGAAGACGGAAAGACGGTGACGGAGAAGCGGAGACAGAGACACGGAAACAGACAGACGGAGACGGAGAAACGGAGATGGAGAGACGAAGAAACGGAGACGGAGAGACAGAGACGGAGAGACGGAGATGGAGACGGAGAGACGGAGACAAAAGACGAAGACGGAAAGACAGAGACGGAAGGACAGAGACGAAAAGACGGAGTTGGAGTAACGAAGACGGAGAGATGGAGACGAAGAGACGTTGACGGAGTGATGGAGATGGAGAAACGAAGACAGAGAGATGGAGATGAAGAGGCGGTGACGGAGAGACGGAGACGGAGTGACGGATATTGTGTATGTGTTTATGTGTATATGAGTAAGTGTATGTGCATGAATATGTGTATATGTATGTATGTGTGTATGTGTGTATGTGTATGTTTGTGTATGTGTATGTATGTGTGTATGTGTGTATGTGTATGTTTGTGTATGTGTATGTATTTATATGTATGTGTATGTATTTATATGTATGTGTATGTATGTGTATGTGTGTATGTTAAAGGTGCACGTGTGTATGTATATGTATGTGACAATAATGCAGAAGGTATTTACGTAAGAAAAAAGAAAGTCTTAATTCTTCACTTTAATATAATAAAACAATAGTAATATTAGTCTAGATCTAATTAGGAGTTATGATTTAAGTTAATACGTCATTGCCTAATTGTTTATTATTAAAAAAATTATTCTATTTTTGAATTGAAATTGAATTTTTATTCTAATTGACAAGGTAGCATTTGTTTAAAAAAATAATAGCTAAGTTTTAATCAATAGTTTTTTGAAGATTTTTTAATATTTTTTTTTGTTGATTAAAGTTCAAGAAAATTAAATAAATTAAAGTAACTATTTAAAATTTAAAAAAATATTTTTTTAATTTATTTTACTTTGATTACATTTCGAAACAGTTAAATCTGATATAGTGTGAATTAAAAAAATATTAAAATTAACAAAATATTTGAGGTCGAATAATTTGTATTTGTGGACAATTATTAATCATATCATCTTAAAAATAATATTTGTGCATAAATCATTGTTTTTTAAGGAAAACTTGTAAATTTTTGGAAAATTATAATTTAGAAATTATATCATTTGCGGTAAATTAATGATAAATATCGTAAGTTTATAATTTTACTTTTTCATTAACAAAATATAATTAAAATTAACAATTTCTGTAAACTATTTTATTTTCAAAATTGTTACTAAAAACGAAAAAAAAAATTATAGAATGTACTACGTGAACAAAAAAACAAATTTTATTCAAAATTAATTTTTAAGGAGAACTAAGACTGAAATATATTAAAACTTATCATCAAAGAAATATCGAATTGTTTAACAACTATAAATTATATAGAGATATTAAATATAATTTGTGTCTAAAATTGTTTGATGAATTCATAATTAATTTTGTTGTAAATAATGTATATTTTACAATCCTATGTGAATATGGTTATATTTATTTTTTTATAGAAAATATACGTATTTTTTTTATTAAAAATAAAATGGAAATAATATGAAAAATATTAATATAACAAAATTTTTTTGAGTTAATAATATCTGCTTTATCATCAAAAATAAGCTATCAGCTTAGAAGCAAATCTTAGTTTCGTTTTAAAACGAGGAACTAGACTCTACATAAAGTGTCATATAACATAATCTACCGAAACAAGCCAACATGATTGGTTTTATGTAATGCATACCCTTTTTCATACCAAAGAAATTTGTCTTATCTTCTTTTCCCTTTTTTTTTGTCGTATATACAGATAAAACGTAAATAGTTTATTAATCAATTGTTTTTTATTAAAAAAATTATTAAATGTTTTAGTATAAATTGAATTTTTATTCTATTCAAATTCGATTTAATTACCATTTAGCTTCAGTAGCTTAGACAATAGCATCTATCTATAAAAGTTTATTAGTAAATGAACAGGTAATATTTTTTCAATTTAATGAAAATGTTAGTCACGATTTAATTAAATATCCTGATATAAGTTAATATGTTACTTAATTAATCGTCTCTACATATGAATTCAGGAATAAGAAGGATGAGTTAAGGAAGAGCTAAAACAACGTAAAATAACGTAAAATAATGTTAAAAAAACGGAAAAATTTGAGGATTTCTGATGGATTACCTGAGGAAGAGTTAAAATTACTTAAGATAACGTAGAAATATCGGAAGAATTTGAGGATTTTTTAAGGAGGTGTGAGGGAAGTGGAAATGAAGAGGTGAGGAGTAAGAAATGGCGAGTAAATGAAGAGAAGAGAAAGATAATAAGAGGAGAAATGGAAGAGACGAAAATAACGTAAAATAACGTTAAGAAAATCGGAAAAAATGAGGATCAAAATACGGTAAAGGAAAGAGAAAAAGAAGACAAGAGGAAGAGTTTGGTCGTAAAAATTTTCCTTACAACTATATATTATAGAGAGATACATATAGTATATAGATAGATTGATAGATAAATATATTTTATGTTCATTATCTTATACATAACGTTAAATACAGGTTTTTACAACAACAAAAAACAATATAAAAGTAAAAATTTCGAAAGTATTAACATACAAATAAAAAATATACTCAGGAATAAAGAAAAATTATTTATATCAATTTCATTAAAATGCTCATTAAATCTTGAGGCGATCCACATGCCAGTACGACGACAGCCACAAGAAATTTCCAGCAGGCTATAAGTAGTAGGTCCTCGAGGCGTGCCTGCAGCAGAGCAGGTGACTCACCCATTAATGAAGGGAAATAAGTTAAAAAGAGTAATTTAAAGGGAGTAAAAGTTTGAGAATGACGTATATGAGATGGAATGCTATTCCATAAGTAGGATGAACTGACAAAGAATGAATCTAGTAGAAAGTTGGTCCTGAAATGAGGAATGTTCAGAGGCATCACATCCCTTCTCACTGGCCTGGCATTGACATTTTTAGAGAACTTAGCAAATATGTAAGAAGGCACTCGAGTTCCGAATAAGCGATATAACAATATAGCAGCAAAATAGTCTCTGCATCCTCGAGTAGACAGCCAGCTAAATGCGATCCTGTGAGGAGAAATGTACTTGCTTCTTCTTACACCCGCTGAAACTTAATATCATGAATAACAAAGAGATCGCGATACACTAGAGAAAAGTAGTCAACCAAAGGAAACAGAAGAGAATCAATAAAGTGATTGAGGAACCCAAAGTCTGTGCTTTTTCTAAAATAATTAAGTCGATATAAAAGTGAGCTAGCTTTTTTACATATCATGGTTATCTGTTCATTTCAACACAATCTCGAGTCAAGCACAACACCTAGACTTCGCACACTAGACTCAAATTTAATGAAAGTTTGATTTAGCACAAGTCCGCTTATGGCCATATCAGAGAGCTTCTTAATACAGAAAGGAGAACCTATTACAATAGCTTTGGTCTTACCGACATTGAGCCTAAGATGATTTTCAGTGGCCCAGCGTAAAACGTGCTCAGCTTATTTGCTCATCATCAACACGTGACGCTCAAGATCAGCGAGAGGAAAACTCATATACAGCTGAAGATTATCAGCATAAATAAGATGCTTGACCGTCATATCAAAATTGGCAGTAATGTCATTAATGTATAAAGAAAATAACAGCTGGCCCAAAACAGAGCCCTAAGGCACACTCTTATTGAGTGAAACAAAAAATGAAGGATGGCCTGCTCCCTACCAGTAAGATACGATGCCATCTATATAATGGCTGAAGTTTCAATACCGATCTTTAGTAACTTACGGAGAAAGTTTACATGACACACAGTGTCAAAGGCCTTGCTGAAATCGAATAGCAACAATAACGCCACTTATTTCTGATCCATGCCCTGACTTATGTCATCAGTGAGTTTCAATAGAGCAGTCTGTGTACAATGTCCGTTACGATATCCAGTATGGTAGCAGTCAAGTAAAGCCCGTGAGTCAATGTAGTCTCACAGATGAGTATGGATAAGTCGCTCAATAATCTTAGACAAGTAACACAAAATAGAAATAGGTCGAATATCATTCATTGTCCGAGGTGCAGCCACGTTACTAAGCGCAAGAAAAAGAGATCTCTTCCAAATGGAAGGAAAGTAAGACTCACGTATGGGACAATTAAAAATATCCGAGATAAAATACCCAATAAACGGAAAAGTAGTGCGAATTATCAGCTGCGGGATGCTATCATAGCTCCTGGCTTGTTGAGTAGAACGTCAAACGGCAAGTCGTACATTCTGTAGGCTGACTTCGGAAAAATTATAAGTAAGAAATAAATTTTTCATCAATAGGTAGATTATTAAGGAAGTCAGTCACCAATCCGGTGAGAGGATCAGATGACGCCCCACAGAAATGATTATTGAGTTGATCAATTTCAAAATTGTGCTTTGATTCAGTTTTACTACAAAGTTCAACATCCCTAAGTTCCCTCCAAATCTGTCAAGAGTCAGTCAATTTATTAAGTCAGCCATGATAGTACAGTAGTTTAGCCGTTTCCAAGGCCTCATGAGCCCTATCACGTGCCTCGCGGTAGTAACGCAAATCAGTCAGGAGTCGGTAACGTCTGTAGCGTGTGTACAGTTTGTCCCTATCTCTCACCAATCCGTCATGGTCAGAAATGAACCAAGGCTGGCAGCTTCTTGCCTGTCTAAGCGTCTTGACCGGAACATTGTTGTCAGTAGCAAGCTCAAGATTACGATAAAGGCAATCAAGATGCTTATCTAGGGCAGCTGCGCCACAGAACACCAACCAATCACGCGATGGAATATCACTCAAAAGTCCACCCACATTCTCTGCCCGGTAATCAAGTAAGAAAAATCTTCCGATACCGGTTTTCTAAGTAATGACTTAATGGTGGCAGAGATAAGATCGTGTCCGTCAACGAATAGCACATCAGTCTTCGAGTAATCAGTCGCAGTATCTTCCATGTCCACAAGACATAGATCAAGCCAAGTATCAGAGATAGATGTGTAATGTGTAGAACCATACGGTACAGAAAATAGGAAGTTATCTTTAATCAAGGCACGCACAAACTTTGCATCATCTGAATCGAATAGCTGGTCAGCATTAAAATCTCTTATTATAACTTTTCTGCTGTTATTGTAGAGATGCGTGCTAATATCAGGCAGAAGATAACTATTTAAAAGATATGGTGCATGTGGTGGACGATAGACAACTCCGACGAAGACAGGTGCCAACCCTCTACCAGCCACCTCACAAAAAAGATACTCAGGCAGACCTGGTTTGCCAGACCTGGTGCCAGACGATGAGCAGAGACGAGTGGCAGTGAGACTATTATGTATGAAGAGCACAACACCTCCTACTCTAGTGTTGCGATCCTGTCTGAAAACTCTAATCATTTAATGAAATCAGCAAATCATCAAAGATTTGGAGTTTAGTCTCAATTACTGCGATTACATGGAAGCAGGACCGAGACGCCAAAAACCGTCGCACCATCCCAATGTGAGCCCTCAAAGCCCTCAATTCAGAACTCAGTCGGATTATACACTAAAAAACTTTTCGCACGAAAATACTGTGAAGAAAATAAAAAAAATTTTAGCACAAACGTATTAATGCTCTAGTTTACGAATGTTTGTAGTTATTCAGTAAGAAGATCGTAGTGCATGAGCTGTAGAAAACGGTACAAGTAAAACCCCCTGACGCTCGAAGTTAAGGGCTATGACTTTTGTAGAATATATGATTGATACTAATATCATATGTGTATACTTTGAATTTCGTAGCTCAGCACTATGAGCTTCGTAGTAAAATAACACGAACATTTAAAACTCGAAAAGAGAGACGAGTGCGGCTCTCCCACTCCTTCTCACAAAAAGCAAGTGATGGGAAAAGATAAAACTCACGCTTTATGAGAAAAACAGCCTCGATTGAAATGACGTTCTATAATAACATATATATTATTTATATAGATAAAAAATTAAAAATATATTTTGATATTTTACGCAATCTAACTAGGAGAGTATCAGACCTTCGAATCACAGATTTTGCTCAAACTTTGGGATAAATTTTGAGATGTCAAAATATTAAGGGAAACAGAATTTTAGATCCCAACACTCAATATTTCCCTAGTTACAGGCAATTGAAGAAAATCACAAAAAAATTACCAGATTTTCAAACGCATATAGTTCCTTAGCATTGATAGCTAGGAGCTTGAAACTTTTTTTAAATGAAATCTGAGCTTTAATCCTTTCGAAATTGTAGTTACACTGAAAAAAAGCCGAATGCACACGCTGAGAAGTCGATTGTTGTTAATGATTCGGACAACATTCGCAGCTATTAATAATGGAAAATCGCAATATAAGAGTGCATAACAATATCGCAGCCAATCATTTCAACTTTCTGTATAAAAGATTACATTGATCGGAGCAGAGCGCTGCGACTAAGCTGCGTTGTGGCTCGCTACGGCTCTCCGTAGTCTATGGCACAGAAACCTGAATCCAAGCCCAGCGACTAAACTGCTTTGTCGCTCGCTACGCCTCTCCGTAGTCTATGGCACAGAAAGCTGAATCCGAGCACAGCGATTTATTGCGTGGTCGCTCACTTTGAATGCCGATCTCAAGCATTGCGACAACGCTTTGAACACACTTGCTTGATTAATAAATAACATTGAAAATTGATAATTTTTCTTCCTTTTATATTTTTTTTAATGTTCATGTAATTATGTGAATTCATAATTTTGAACTATTTTTAAAAATTTATAATTGATAAATACAGTTATTAATGCTTTAATATCTTTGATTATTTTTTTTATTTTTAGATTTATTAGGACATATTTAAAGTTAAATAGTTAAAAAAACTATACTAATAAATCTATTAACAAATCTTAAAATGAAACAAATAAAAAATTGAGAAAGAAAATAACTTTTTTTAACAAACAATTTATGTGATTATGGATAATAACATTTACGAAGTTATTACTAAACATAAGATTACCTTAATTATATTGTTCCAAATTTCATACGCAAGTTGTATTCACTTGCCGTAAAAGGGAAAATATTTACAGATGATTTGTATGCTATTTTAAATTCTTAATTAATTTAGGTACATAATAAATAATTAATAAATATTTCCAAGTAATAAATACTCAAAGCCTGGTAGAACTAAGATTTATTGGTAATATCGTCACTACATATTTACACATGATATCTAATAAAAATATATTTCTACGTTTTCTTCAAAACAAAGTGCGTTTGGAGAAAGAAAATCTTGTGATTGATTAAAAATGACTGTTTTAAATACTTTTCCGCAAATTCGGGTGTTTTTAGAAATTTTTCTTTGTTATCGCTGAAATTTATTCGTTCTTTATAAAAAAATATTAAGTCAAGTCATTAAATATCAAATCAACTTAGGCAGTTTTTGTGTTTATTTAATAGTGATTTTTCACCTAACAGGTAAGTCAAAAAGTCTACATATTGTCATTTAAAAAAATTCAATTATATTGTACACGTTATTTTCAACAAAAATAGTTCTATTAAGTTTTTACAATAGTTTGATACTTTTTAATAAAAAATTCATTGAAACATTTATTTAACCAAAAAATTTGAGTAAATAAAAATATTCCATTACTTTTAATTTTTAACCACAAAATTTTTTATTTTTATTTTGGAAACCAAATGGAACATATTCCCAGACTCATTGATTTTTATTATTTAGCCGTGTAAATTGATGTGAAATTTTTCGTATGTACATATATATCTACAAGTTCTATGGATTTAATGTTATAACTAAGAGTATTATTTTATTATAATTTTATAAAATGGAATAGAATAATATATGAACGAAAATTATTTTAAATAAATTTCAAAGATATATTGGTACATCTTTAAAAGTTTAAACTTTAAATATCACTTTTTTCAAACAACTTTTAAACAGTGACTATTCTATTACATTAAAAAACACACAACTGTTTGCGAATCAATTATTCTTTTTTGAAACTATTAAACAAAACTCATTTTTTTAAACGCTATATTGCACGGTGCCTTGAAAATTTCATTAAGGTGATGTAATACGGCATATATTTAATACATAGTTACCGACATTGCAGTTTCCCAAATTTTTAATCTTTATTAAAAAATTCTCCGAAATATTTCTATATCATGCTTTTTAATTTTTAAAATAGGAGGCTTTAATATAGAGATATTTTAAAATAATTTTGATTAAGAATAAAAAATTTGGAAAACTGTAATGTCGGTATTTTACATCCCCTTAATAGTATCAAATATTTTCTAAAAATGATATGAATAGTTTTTGCATAAATAGTATGGAAAAAGCAAATTTTTGAAAGTTCTTTCTTTAAATATAATTCAAACCACAAGAGAGGTTAAGATTTGAGACCTTGAGACACCTTGAAATTTGTTTTATTGAAGAAAATGTATCTGCCTGAACCTTAAGGGAACGGTAACTGGTCATTCGACCCTATGTTTTGGTAAATATAAAGCATTTAATTAGAAATATATGTTGTTGTACAATACTAAATATTTATGTCATTTGAACAAATAATATGAATAATTACAAGACATAGGTTTTAATTAAAAAACCTAATCCTTTTTGAATTTAAATGTAATTTTGAATATAACCTATTTGAATATAAATGAAATTGCATTCATAAAATAAAGTTTTAATAAAATATTTGTTTGAAATTAAGAAATAATTTTGACACAATGTTATACAATGAGAAAATAAACTAACTGCTAAGTTATACTGACTTTGATACTGCGAAATGGTCACGTCTTAACAGTTAAAATCACAATATTTAAACAATTTTTATTTATTTAAATTTAAACGTTTAGTATATAAATGAAATATGAGAAATAAGAAATAAAATATATTTTAAGTCTTTCAACGTTTTCTTGATTATATTAGTTATTGTAAAAAAAAAACCATTCTTTGATTAGAAAAAGACGAATGTACTCGACCTGCTCTCAAATTATTTGTTTTAGTTTTCTTAAAAATTATTTGCGTGGTTTAAATTATATTTAATGAAAGAACCTTCGAAAATTTGCTTTTTCCATACCATTTATGCGAAAAACCATTCATATCATTTTTAGAAAATATTTGATATTATTAATAAAATTTTCAAGGTATCGTGCAATATAGCTTTTAAAAAAATGAGTTTTGTTTAATAGTTTCAAAAAAGAATAATTGATTCGCAAACAGTTGTGTATTTTTTAATGTAATAGAATAGTCACTAGTAAATAGGCTATAGGCATACTGGCACACCCGGATTCTAGCACAGCCCAAGGTGTGTTAGAACCCGTACAATTTCCAGCACACCCTCTTCCAAGTGTTTTAGAAACCAATTGTGAACTAGTATGCCTATAGCGTTTTCTACTTTTTCTACTTTTTGTTTTTTCTTACAAATGGTTTTGTGAGAGATAGAATAATTTCATGAGTTTGACATTGTGTAGTGCACAGACAGTCTTATGAATTGGATTATGGTTTGTACACAAAGTAACGCATTTGATAGATGGGTTTAATGGGTATCCGTATTCATTGATGTTATAAACGGGAAATTTGAATCTTAGCAACCATTTTCGTTTGAATTCATTAATAACAAAAATTTTTGTAGCATCATGTAAATGTTCACGGAGTAAGTTTGCAATTTGAGAGTAGTCTAGTCCATCAGTGTTCCAAGCTATTCCATGATTATGTTTAAGTCGAATGTTTTCTTCTTGCAATTCAGAGAGCCTTTTTCATGAAAAAGGTTTTTTGGATAGATGAACGATGGGATCACCACTGTCGTTGACAGGAATGATTGCTATTTTCTTTAGAACATATTCACCACCCATTTGCTTGAAACCAATCATGTCTACCGCATATTCCATTTCGAAATATTAATTTTTTTACGTAAAAGTGAAGATAATTCAGACAAGCTTCCGAACATCTCCACTAATAGGATTGTACGGAACGATGCGATCGTGTAACATCATGCAATAAGCTAAAGTATTAGCTGGAAAGTCAATTTGAGAATCAAATTCTAGACGTACATCGACAAGAGCGCTCTTTAGAAACTCGTTTTGTCGTGAACAGTCATTAACTATGAGTGGTTCAAAGTTGATAAACTGAGACTTTGTCAACAATGGTTGTGAATCACTTCCGTAATAGCTTTTCTAAAAATTAGAATACATATCTACATATTAGAATACATGCTTCATATTAACAACAATTTTCTTGTAATCTTCTGCAAAGCCTAAAATCATACTTAGAGGGATAGAAACGTCAAAATTTCCATGATCATCTACAATTGTTTTGTTTCCTTCTTCAACACCAAGCCAGCCTGCATTTTCTAATGTTAGAGTCTGTTATGGATTAAATGAAGTGCATCCCTTCATGAGACTACTCAGACCAACATTTTCACTTTTATCTATCTCTGGTTCTTGTAATTTTCCACATACATGGATGTAACTACATGATGGTAAGAGGCATAAATCTTGATGCTGAATAAAAATAGGGATTTCATCACTGTTATTGAAACTTAATGTGGAGTATGGTTGATGTGCGTGAACCTCATAATGAACAATAGACTCATCGAATGCGACACCTGATTGAATGCTTAGAATTTCGTCCATTTTTCTAAAAACAGCAGAGAATGATACAATTTATCTTTTTCCACGTACTTTGAGACCTATGCTTTTGAGAAACTGGATGCTCTTCCGTGTTAACGGTTTGAGTACCTTTGGACGACTGATGGTGGGTTGACATGATGGCTGACTTATATGCACACTTGGATTGTAAACGGTTCCTATTATACAGATTTTATGTGAAGTCTAATAGTAATTTCGTCTCCTCGGAAATGCACTAAATTTCCGTCTTGATCAACGATTCGGATTTAAAGTTGATCTATACTCTTAACATTAAGTGGTAAATATATGACATGCGATGGAACTTCTATGATTTTATATCCTGGAGGAACTTTTGGGAAAAACTCATGGATCGTGTGAACTTTTTTGTCGTTGATGTAAGCACCTGTAGTAATATTACACTCTACTCTGAGTGCGTTTATTTTCAATATGTTTACAGGTAAATCAGAGCTGTGATGAATGTCTTCATGAAGAACGCGACGAGTGAAACCGAGAAGACTGCCTATTGAATCCTGAGGTCTAAGATCTATCTGATAGCTACAATAAATTTCACTGTTGAGAGTATTGTTGTTAGCTTTTAAGGAAAACTCGATTCCTTTAGATTTCAGATCTTTTTGCAAAAATTGATTAATAGCATCAATTTCATAACTGCCAGTAGGAATAGTAATAATTTTCTCTCCGTTTATATAAAGTTTATTATTTGAATCGTCAACATTGGGAATCGAGTTGAATGTTAAAAGTTCAACTAAACCCAAAACAAAATTCTTATGCTGTGGTAGTTCTATTGAAGGAAAATATTGAGCTTCTAAGATAGAAGATTTGCCTGAAAGACTCAAAGTGAAACTATCTTCCATGACTGTTTGAAAAAGAATGATCCTGCTTGTCTGATAACTCTTCTTTTATAGTCTTTCACACAAGAATTGAAGACAAAGATGACCACAAATAAATTAGTCAAAATTCTGATATCTTTTATAGTTGTATTTCACTTCTTTCACGTTAAAATATAACATGAGATCTATAGGGGGTAAGATCGCCAAAACTATCAAAATAAATCACTTCAGAACCTCGTTTTCGATAACATACCCAGTGAGTGCCTTTGTTTTGAAAATCATCTAAGTTAACTATAGCAGATTCGTTATGCCATGGGCCATCAGAAGGTAAATTATTTCTCATGAAAACACCTCGAAAATATGGGATTTGCATTATACGAGCATACTTTATAAGATCATAGTCAGTCAGTGCATGATTTGGCAAAGTTAAATCGAAGTTTTTTTTTTTTTAACTTGACCATGACCGATATGAGATTTCATATATAATCCCATTCCAGTTTTATATGGTTTAAGATAGAGACCATTTCCTAGAGCAATAGCTTCCATAGTTTTATTATGTCTCTTACTTTCTTCATAATTTTTCTGTGCAGCTTTAGCCTCATTTACTGCTTTAGCTATTCCAGCAGCTCCTTCAGCCAGAGCACCAGTTGTACTTAGTGCTGCGAACAATGGTATAAGAAAAGGCAGAGCGCCACCCATTTTTGATGGAACAGGTAGAATACGTGGAATGATAATTTTTTTCTTACCGCCAACGATCTTGAGAGCTTCACGTGCACCTTTTAAAGCGGACTGTATAACTTTGCGAAAATGTTTACTTGGTTTTAATGATTCTTTACTTGCAGTTACTAATTTACTCAATTTTACACCCATTCCTGTCTTTCCTTTTAATTTCATAGCATTTGCAACGACAAAAGCAGTTGCTTTTTCGCTAAGACTTGCATCTTTGGCTCTAACACGCTGCCAAGCTTTATCAGCGAGCTTCATGTCAGCTACTTTTCGATCAGCATTTTTATCAGAATAAGATATGTCATGTTCTTTGCATGCTTGATCAAGTGGATTGATACCTGCATCACCTCTTTTTAGACGCTTCTTCAGTTTTGTTCCGGGACCACAATATTAATATCCAGGAATATGAATTTCAATAGGTAAGTTATTGATTACTTTATCAAGTAACCCTTTACCCTTAGGGTGCTTCTGTGATTTGTGTACGAGCATCTCTCTTCGAGTGCTGATTTACAACTGATGATCAAAATATAAAACAAGCTTTTGTATTTTGAAAAGGTCAATCTTAGATTTGACTTTGTTACGTAAACATGGATTTTACTGAGCAGAACGTCAAACTTCCCGCCGCCAACTTTGATTTTGAGTAAACGAAAAGAAAAAAGCGACATGGGGAGTTACTTCCAGATAATATACGAGCAGTATTCTGTGGCCCATCAAACTGTGGAAAAACTAATAGTTTATTGGCTCTAATTACACACCCTAATGGTCTTAGATTTGAAAATTTGGTTGTGTACTCTAAATCCTTAAATCAACCGAAATACCAATTTCTTCAAAAAGTTTTAGAGCCAATTGAAGGTATAGCATATCTACTGTTCAGTGAACATGCATCTGTAGTGTCTCCAGATGAAGCCCTACCTACTTCAATTATGATTTTTGACGATGTGGCTTGTGAGAAGCAGGATAACGTCGGAGCTTTTTTCTGTATGGGGAGACACAAAAGTGTACACGGAGAAAGTTTTGCCTCAATAAAGATGATGCGCGTCGCACTAAAAAAAGTGATGCCTTTTGCACCGTGAATCACGAATAATGCTTCGCATTTCATAATTCATGCATCACTTTTTGTAGTGCATAAGCGCCGAAACACAATGCGCGATGAGGCGGCACACTGTATTTTGTCGCCTACGGTGGCGCCGCATCGAAAAACTTAATGCATGTTCGATATTTATCGTGCATGCGAGCCACTTTGCGGAGCATTTTAAAAACGCACTATCTTTTATGATGTGAAACTTTCTCGGTGTAGATAGCTTTTATTTATGTCAGTCATATGCTCATATACCGAAACATCTCATCAGGGACAATATTAATTTGATGGTAATTTATCGTCAAGATGATGTTAATCTTAAACATATCTATGAAGACCATGTGAATACTGACTCAGCTTTAAATAAATTTCGAAATCTTTGTACTAAATGCTAGAAGAATGACAAGTACGGATTTGTTGTTATTGACAAAGATAGAGCAATGAATGATGGTAGATATAGAAAAGAATTTGACTGTTTTGCCATTGAAAAGGAAGTATAAATCTTAATCTTTGCAGTTCGATTGTAGACAGCATCTTGTCAGCATGCCTGACTTTAAGAAAGAAAAAAATGTTCTTAGCGAGCTCTTACAAGCACGTGAGGCTATTAAAAAAAATACTCTTTATTAAAAAAGGAGAGAGATGATTTTGAAAAGGTTATTGGTGATACTTTAAAACCAGTTATTACACCACTTGAAAAGCTTGTCGCTTCGACAACTGAAAGTGTGTCACGTTCTAATCACATTTCGGCTATAGACAGTAACAGAAAATCGGCAAAAAAAAGATTGAGATTCGACAAATCAAGTTATATTGTAAACGATATTAATGACTCGGGTTCTGCGTTTGATAATGATGCTTCTAATGGTGATGATTTTTCTCCGATAAATAGCACAATGATGAATTCATCATTCAATTCTGCAAATTCATCATTCAAATCTATATATTCACCATTTGTACCTGCGCATAAAGAAACTGAACTGACAGACTTTTTATCATTGCTAAATAGAAGCCGCAGCAAAATCGATAACATATACGGAGTGAGAAAAGTCAGTAGGGTATACATGATGGGTAATTCACAAATTCAATTTGATGATGAACTAATAAAAGTGAAAGATTTAAGTTTTCCTGAAAGCAGTGGTCTAATGAAATTGCTTCTCAAAAAGAACAAGACGATAATCTTTTAAGTACAACAGATCGCAAGAACTATCGCACTATCCTGGAAGCAACAAATGCCCATAGAAAAAGACAAAGCAAAAGTGAGAATATACGCTCTTCGAAGAGTAGAAAATATTTAAAAATCATAGCACCAATGTTCCGCAGTGATCGCAGTAGAATGTCTTCCAGCGGAGGGGGTCTCATACCTAAATATAAAATAGCAAAAAAGAATACTTCCATGGATCTAGTCTACTGGGATGATCCAAATGAGCTTGTCGAAAGACTGCGATTATTAATAGCCGAACGATCTACTGGAAATAATAATCACAACAATGAAATCCAATTAATCATAGAGGAACTACGTGAAGCTGGACATATATATTGACGTACACAGTTTTCAAATCAATAGTAGTAACATGAGTCTCGATGTGTTTGGAAGAAAACTTGAGGGCTCACAAGTGAGTCGTGGTCCTCGAGGTATTGGATTCAATGTTACATCAGATGGTCATTTTAATTTAGAAAATAAGCGGCTTTGCAATATTGGAGAGGCTAATGATCTAAATGATGCCATTAGTTTGAATTCACTAAAGAATATCCTAGAGAAAGAAGTTGATTTCTTATCTTCTAAAATTATAGAAGTTGCTAAAGCTATACAAGAATATGAGAACAAAGTTGAAATATATAAAGCAGAAATAGACGAAAAATTAACTTATGTCTATGATATGACTCAACGAAATTTTGCAAGTATTGAATATATAATTAAAGAAATGAATAGACAATCGGATATTGCTAAAGTTGAAGTTTAAGATGGAACGTCAAAGAGTAGCTGAAGAGCTACACAAGCCAGCACGTCGAAGGTACAAGCGAAGAAAATATGACATACATGGATTAGATGAGACTTGGCAAGCTGACCTTGTAGAAATGATACCTTATTTTAAGAAAAACAAAGGTTTTCGCTACTTACTAACTGTCATAGATATATTTTCAAAGTATGCATGGGCTGTACCAGTCAAATCGAAGAGTGGCAATGATGTTACTCTAGCTATGAAGTCAATATTAAAACAAGGACGGGTGCCATCGAATTTACAAACTGACCAAGGAAAAGAATTCTACAATTCAAACTTTCAGAATCTTTTGGAAAAGTAGAAGATAAATCACTAGTCTTCACATAGTAATCTTCATGCAAGCATATGTGAGCGCTTTAATAGAACTTTAAAAAATGCAATGTGGTTAGAATTGAGCAAACAAGGAAGTTATAAATGGTTGGATATTCTGCCTGATTTAGTGAAAGCATACAATTCAAGAAAACATCGGACAATGGGAATCGAGCCTGAAAACGTTACGAAGATAAATGAAAAAGAAATCAAGAAAAATTACCCAACTGAAAAAAGACCTGTAAAAAAACCAAAATTCAAAGTAGGAGATAAAGTGCGAATAAGTAAGATAAAACAAGTTTATGAAAAAGGTTATACACCAAATTGGTCAACTGAAATTTTCACAATAACAAGAGTTGTAAAAACCAATCCCATAACTTACCACATCAAAGATTATTATGATAAACCAGTCTCCGGTGGCTTTTATGAAACGGAATTTCAAAAGACTATGGATCCAGAAATTTATTTAGTAGAAAAAGTTTTAAAGAAAAGTGGTAAACGTGTATATGTTAAGTGGTTAGGTCTAAGTAACATGCATAATAGTTAGATAGATAAAAATGAGATTGTTTAAAAAAATTAAAATCTATTCTTCAATATAATAATGTAATAAATAAAAAAAATTTAATTTTTTTTTGTTATATTATTTAGATATATTTAAATAGAATATTGTAATATAATTATAACTATAGGTGGTGATGATAAGTAAAAAAACAAATGTATAATGTTAATATATTTTTATTTATTTATGTATTATTATGTACAAGTTATAATAAATAGTTTTAAAAATCATTTCGTAGATATATTTTTTTATGCCCAATCGAATTTGAAAGAAGTTCCTCCCAAATACATTGCAACCAAACGTAGTTTGTTTGCTTCATCGCAGAGTTTGTAAAAAAATTCTTCATCTTTTAAAATTGCTGATGAAATCTTCTCTGGTAGGAATACTTGAAAACTTTGCTCGAATTCTGCTACAATCTTGACACTATATCGTGTCTTCACCTCTTTAAGTGCTATCACCATGTACTGGTGATCTTTTTCCAAGTCTGTAACTTTTTTCTATGGCAAGAAGTCGCTTCCAGCAATCTTATTAAGTGTTCATAAATCTATTCTGAAATCAAAAAGAAAAAAGTAAAAATTAAAATTTCTGTTAAAGATGATATTTTATTAGGAAAAAAATTATACTGTAAACTTACATGATTAGTTAGTTGACTCTTGGTTTCTTTGTAGGAGGTTGATCGTTCTCAAGCTCTTCGATTACTTGAATGTGCTTCTAATCGTGCTCCGTTCCTTGATATAGCCCATCTCCCACCTTGATTTCTGCCCTTTCCATCGCCACTCGTATTAAATCCCTTCTCTCACCTTCTTCAAAACTTATCCCCTCTATTGATGGATCCCAGTCATGCATGAACTCCTCTAATACGTCATATTCAATAATGATTTGCTCACCTTGGTTGCCATGAAGTGCCAGCCCCACTCGCGCCGCACTATTTCCATTAGATGGTTTATCCCCTCTCTCAATTTTCCCATCTCTCTGATGCTCTGTTTCATTTATCTCCACTTGCATTACTCTATTTCCATTGGATTTATCACCCCTCTCGATTTCCCCCTCTCTGCTATGCTCTGTAACATCCATCCCCACTCGCGTTACTTTATTTTTATTGGATACTTTGTGTCCCCTCTTCTTTTCCACCTCCTGCTCTTTTTCAGCAGCCATTTTTCTTGCATATTCCCTCTCTACTTCAAGTGCAGCTTGCGCCATCTGTATCTCTTCAATTCTAAAATGACCCCATGGTGAAGTGTCCGTACTATCAGGCAATAAAAATCTCTCATCATCATGTGGACTTAGAGCAATTTTTCTTTGCTTTTCAGTATGCACTGTTTGTAATTTTGATCGAATATTGCACTGTTCACAGTGTATAATGACAAGATCCTGAAGACAACTTCGGTAATCCTCGAAAGTAATTGTTTTCTTTACGACGTTACATTTGATACCTTCAGCTTTTTTCACTGTATCTCCTCCATCAACCAAAATACTGTACATTTTACTCCGCAAACCTATGAATTCGGACATAATCTTGCCACAGCATTCATCTTTCATTAATCCAGGAACTTTCTTATTGGCACGTGAAATATTAACTGATTATTTTCAGCATAATCAGAAGTATCAAATCTGTGAATGTCTTCCTTCATTGTTTGATACATATCAATGTCTTTAACTTCATATATTAAACTATCCGTATCTGTATATAGAAGTTTACATTTTTGTCCTAGTCGCTGTTCCATATATGAGTAATGAAACTCACATAGCAGTGTTTTTGATAAATTAAGGATGGAAAAACCAACGTATATAGGTTTTTTTATTGTGATAATCTTTTTCTTCAGCTGAATAGCTATCAAATTTTCATCAAAAATTGCACAACTGTGAAAATTTGGTTCAGCTATGCGTGCTTCTGCACCAAAAGAAGCTTCTGCTAAAAAAGAAAATTTAAGAAGGGATACAAATTTCGAGAATTGACCAATAGTAAAAAGAAAATTTAATAAGGGATACAAATTTCGAGATTTGACCAATGGTGAAAAGAAAAATTTGGAAAATAAAGAAGGGAAAAGTTTTTAGGAAGGGATAAATTTTTCTTTTAAACTATCCAAAAACTATAAGAATTTTTCCATTCAGTCTCTCAAATCACTTCTCGCTGAAAGAAATTCAGAGTTGTAAGATGGCTAGAACCCGTGACTATGGTGCAATGATTAAAAATGTAATATTAGAATTTTCTGAAGAGAACGTTTATATTTGTGACATACAAGGATTTCAAGGCATGTCTGGGGATTCTTTTATTTTTAAAGAAGCCAGTTTTCTAAATTTTAGAAAAACTGCTTTTCCAACTGCGTATCTCTTTAAACCTCCGATGACATGGAGAGAATTGAGTCAAGAAGAAAAAAGTACAACGCGATGGCTAGAAAAGTATCACCATGGAATACAATGGAACTCTGAAGATATACCTTACCATCGTCTTCAGAAAATTTTTGAAATTTGTTCGCAAGGAGTCAAGAAAGTATTTGTCAAGGGTGAGCAGAAAGCGCAATGGTTAGCTGATCTTTTACCAAATGTGTAAGTAATACATTTATGTTTCAACTTTCATACTTTTCTTGCTGTTTTAATACTTTTTCAAACTTTTTCAAACTTATTTGATACTTTTTCATACTTTTCCATACTTATTTGATACTTTTTTATACTTTTTCATACTTGTTTCATACTTTTTTATACTTTTCCATACTTGTTTGATACTTTTTTATACTTTTTAAATTATTTTAATACTTTAACATACTGTATTTAACCATATTAATACTTTATAATACTTTATTTTTCATGTTGTATATACTTTAAGTTACATTACCTTCTCCTCTTTATTTTCAGAACAATCAGCAACATTGAAGACTTCGGATGCCCATCATTAGAGAGAATAATGAATTGTACACGATATACATGTTTCAACCACAACCTCTGTTTAAGGCGAAAACCTATGTGCGCTGTTATTAATGCTATTTCGATGCGCACATGGTTACATGATTACCTAGATGCTAAATTTTCCAAAGATGAAGTCGATAAAATTTCTAATAATGATGAATGTATAAAGTTATAATGGAAATAAATTAAATTAAATGAAAAACAGAATTCTGGTTTTTTCTCAACCCTTCTTATGATCCTCATTAAAAAAAAAAAAAATTATAAGTTTAATGTTTGAGAATTAAAAAAACTTTAGAAAAAAAATTAATTAATATTAAATACGAACAAGATAATTTACATGATCTTTGTAAACTAATGTTAGTAATCCTAAGGATATAAATATTCAAATCAATAATAATAAATTTTTCGTTGCATAATTTTAATGTACTAACTAAATTTGTATGTATTATTTACACTTTATTTTATTTTATTAACTTGACTGTTTAATTTTCATATTAATGATATTATTGTATTTAATTATCTATAAAATTAAGAATTGTAAGTTATTTATTGTAAAGGAATGGGAAAGGAGGAATATGAATATATTCATTAAAAATATATAAATATAAGTATGTATTACAACAAAATACTAAAATATAATAGTATATTGCGTAACGAGTAAGGTTTAGTTGACTTTTGCACACGAGGGCAAGCTGGCACACAAGCGTAGCGAGTAGCGCCATTGCCCGAGTGGCGCAATAGTCAACTAAACCGAACGAGATTCACATACTATTTTTTCTCATAAGTGTTGGGTGTAAGAGAGAGAGAGAGTGACATGTCAGGGCGCGGAAAGGGGGCGTTGAAGTCCCCCCCATTTAAAAAAATTAATATGTAAATAAAAAAAAATATTTCATATAAATATTATTTTTTGCATCGCCAACAACTTTCATCAAGAAGCTAGCACACAAATGACTCGTACATAGAAACTCGTGCACGTTCTAGCGCGTTTTGTTTCCTTTCGGTATAGCATTCTCTCTCTCTCTCTCTCTCTCTCTCTCTCTCTCTCCCTCCCTCCTCTCTCTCTCTCTCTCCGAGAAAATCTTGGACTGCCGCGTTCCAAGAGCAGTCGGTAAGTAGATTTCTACGGTCGGTTCCCGCATTTGCCCAGGCCTAGACCTGTGACGTAGGGAAAACTCCCCCAGAAGAAAACCCACGCCAGGAACATTAACCCATCGCACTCAGAGATTCTTTTTCCAATGAAAAAAGCCTGAAAAAAAATTCAAGTGTTTTCACCGGGAATCGAACCCCCGACCGCTCGGAGCGAAAGTGTAGAGACCGTATAAGGCGTGCGCCTTAGCCAGTTACGCCACTGACGCTCTTGATCAAAAAATTAAACTGTATGGAAAATTTAAAGTGAATTCATCGAGTAGTTTTTGAGATTTTATTGGCTTGATAAATATAAACATTTTTTCAAAAATTTCAAAATGCTCTAAAATTAAAACTAAGCTAAGAAAATCAGTTTTTAGAAATTTATTTTATTTGGGCAATCGCAATAAGTTCCATGCAAATTTTAAAGCAAATTATCGAGTAGTAAACGAAAAAAACCAAAAAAATGAAAAATGACCTTTTTTTTTTATAAACGACTAAAATTAAAACTACGCTAAAAGAACCAATTATCAGTAGCTTCCCAGCAAGTTAGACAAAAAAAATAAATTTTATGCAAAATTAGAAGCAAATTCATTGAGTAATTTTCGAAATAGAATTTACTAACTAACATCATACAGACACACACACACACACACACACACACACACACACACACACACACACACACACACACACACACACACACACACACACACACACACACACACACACACACACACACACACACACACACACACACACACACACACACACACACACACACACACACACACACACACACACACACACACACACACACACACACACACACACACACACACACACACACACACACAAAACACACACCACAACAAAAAAAAACAACACACACACAAAACAAAAACACACACACACACACACACACACACATACACACACACATACAGAAATTTTCTGGAAACCACTTTTTTCGACTCTGAGTTCAAATATATACAAATTAATGAAAAAATAGTAAAAAAATTTTTTTATCGATACAATGATATCTGAGAAAGCAATAAGAAAAGAAGCATCGAAATTTTTTTTTAAATCTTTAAAATTCTCTAAAATCGTAACCACGCTAAGAAAATTAATTTTTAAAAGCTTATTTTCTTCAGACGATAGCGAATTGATTGTATAAAAATTTTGGAGAAAAGAGTACCCCCGTTAAGATAGGTAAAATGCCCCCCTTCACAGATTTCAAAACTAATATTTTTTCTTCTTTTTATAGTAATTAAGATTAGGTTTTGCTATATTTAGTTTCCTAACCCATACCCTAACCTCAACATAACCTAAAAATCACTTTTTTATAAATTTTTTTTTTATCTGGAAGGATGAATGATATTAATCCCGCGAAAATCATATGACTAGGTCTCAGCAATCTCTTTTACTGTGATTTTTTGCGAGTCCTAGAAAGTACTTTTTCTAACCTAAAAATAATATTCAAATCATAAAATCTCCGTAACTTTGCTCAAGGAGGGGCTACAAGTAATTTTCTAGGCTTAAAATTTGTATTTTTGAAAAACAAATGAAGTTTATAATGAACAAAAATTCGATTCTGGCATGGCGCCATGGCGAAAAACTCGAAAAACCATTTTTTCATAGGTTTTTTGGCGGTTATTGGTCTCTAGTAACTCACAAATCATTTTTAGAGAAAAAAAATAGCTTCATGGGATTCTACGTGAAAAAATACATTGAAAATATGCATGGTAACTTTAGGAATACTTGGATGCTGTTACAAAACAATTAAAAAAATATAATAATTCTGAAATTGTTACATAGCTACTTTGCGTCGTTGCTGCATTTTATGTTTTTATGACCTTTTTACAATTTTTATGTTTACATGTATGTATACGTATATGTAAATATGTGCATAAGTGAAAATTTAAGTGAATAAAAAAGTCATTCTGAAAAAAAACATAAAATTAAAATTTCATGCGTTCTCACTCAGACATTTTAAGATGAATTCAGTTAATCATTGCAGCATAAAAATAATTTCTGATCGAACAGAAAGCTATAAAACATTTACTATACGCATTGAACCAATTTAAATTTTGTACAAATCTAATTCTGCAAAGTGATTAAGAATTTATCTTTGATAAAAAATTGCTGTATCAATAGTTCTCATTTATTTCAAGAGCAAAATATATTTCAGTTCATCTCAATTGTAATTACTTAAGGCAGTCTTACTTAACATGAAATATATATTTTCCATCACAAAAACATACTGTCACTCTTTTAAATTTTTTTATTCTTTTAATTTTTTTGCAATCTATTAAAAAGTACATTATGTTTTATATCCTAAATACTTTTTTTAAATTATCTTATTTTAAATAATTTCATTTTCTAGTATGTTTTTTTAATTCCATCATTCGACAATTTTATGGATTTCACATATTCTACCTTTAATAATAAGTTATGTTTGTGATGAATTTTTTATTAATTATTTATGTATAGACAAGTATCTAATAAAACATTATATTTCAATTTAATGTTTCCGTCAAGTTCTCCAAAATTGAAAATATAAATTGTTGTAAGCAATCAAAGTCACGATGTGGAGAATATGTAGTGAAAGGTTTGTGAAAGTTACAATCGGCTTTAATAATTATAGTATTCATTTTTCGAATCATAATGAAAGTGTATATAAAGTAAAATTATTATTTGGTGGTCATAATAATAATGGCTATTACGATAAAAATACCAACGAATAATGAGGCCTTACTGTAGTTAATTTTATATTTAAGATCTATTTTTTAATAAAAGTGTACCTCTAAAATCTAATTAAACTGTAATTAAAAAATATTAAAAATAAAAAAAAACTTTTTAATGTACTACGTTTTTATAATGAACCAAAAAGTATAAAATAATGTGTAATAAAATGAAAAATGAATAATGATTTGAAATAAAAAAAACGTGGGGCGCATACAATACATAATAATAAACATGCGCCCCACGTTTTTTTTATTTCAAATCATTATTCATTTTTCATTTTATTACACATTATTTTATACTTTTTGGTTCATTATAAAAACGTAATACATTAAAAAGTTTTTTTTTTATTTTTAATATTTTTTAGAGAACATGTAATCGCATGGTGAGTTTCCCGCCATTTTGACGATAATGACGCCATTAGAAATTCAACCAAGATTTATTGTTTTATGCATTGTTAGACCATAAAATGAATAAAATACAGTCTCAAATTTTATATGTAGAATACAAAATGCTGTAATTTATGTCTAATTGCAACATATGACAAGTTAAAGAATTTTAAAAATTTTCGAAGATGGTTAGACACTAATGTTAAAAGTATATCTATATATAAAATCTTCTAATCTTCAATTTTGCCAATATCTCCGTATATAATTAAATATATTAATATATTTTTCGGTGGGAATATATATTTTTAATTATATTATCCAACAATGCGTGCAATAATATAATATTGAATATATTAATATATCAAAAAAGGATTTTTAAAATTTTCGAAGATGTTTAGACACTAATGTTAAAAGTGTATCTATATATAAAATCTTCAAATCTTTAATTTTGCCAACATCTCTGTATATGATTGAATATATTAATATATTGTTCGGTAGATATATATATTTTTTTATAATATTGCATTGTCATCCAGTTCTGAGCTATATTTAAAATTTCAAGTCTCTAGCTCATCGGGAAGTTAGTTTACAATCGGTTGCAAAATTTGTACCGAACAGACAGACAGACAGACACCAAAGCGAGTTAATAAAAACGTAGTAATGAATTACAAACTATAGTTATCTGTCTAGTATTTGTCCCTGTTTTTCGCGTGTAGTGGACATAATTTGCCTACGAATACATTGAACAGTAGCTTTGAGACTCTAAAAAGATGACCAAGGTCATAAAAACATAAAATGCAGCAACGATGCAAAGTAGCTATGTAACAATTTCAGCTATGAAGCTATTTTTTTTTCTCTAAAAATGATTTGTGAGTTACTAGAGACCAATAACCGCCAAAAAACCTATGAAAAAATGGTTTTTAGAGTTTTTCGCCATGTCGCCATGCCAGAATCGAATTTTTGTTCATCATAAACTTCATTTGTTTTTCAAAAATACAAATTTTAAGCCCAGAAAATTACTTGTAGCCCCTCCGTGAGCAAAGTTACGGAGATTTTATGATTTAAATGTTATGTGCTAAGACCTAGTCATATAATTTTCGCGGGACTAATATCATTCATCCTTCCAGATAAAAAACAAATTTTATAAAAAAAGAATTACTATAAAAACAAGAAAAAATATAAGTTTTGAAATCTATGAGGGGGGGCATTTTACCTATCTTAACGGGGGGTACTCTTTACAGTATGGTTTACACAAAATAAAAGATGAATGAAAAGTGAAAAATTTTAAATTGCTCTAGAATTTAAACAGCATGAAAAAATTAGTTTTCCAAAGCTTGCTTTCTTTAGACAGTAGCGAATAACTTGCATACAAATTTTGGAGCAAATCTATTGAATGATTTTCGTGAAATAGAAAAAGGATAAAAAATAAAAATTTTTAAAAAAATTTTAAAAATGCTTTAAAATTAAAAGTGCACTAAGAAAATCAGTTTCCAAAAGTTTTTCTTCTTTTGGCAGTCAAAAATAAGTTCCATACAAATTTTCAAGCAAATTCTTTGAGTAGTTTACGTAAAATAAAAAAAAAATGAAAAATCGAAATTTTTTTTAAATTACTAAAATGGTTATAAAATTAAAACTACACTAAGAAAATCAATTTTCAATAGCTTCCGCTCCAGTTAATCGAAAAATTAAATTATATGGAAAATTTGAAGTAAATCCATTGAGTAGTTTTTAAAATTTTATTGGCTTTATAAATATAAACATTTTTTTCAAAAATTTCAAAATGCTCTAAAATTAAAACTGAGCTAAGAAAATCAGTTTTCAGATATTTATTTTATTTGGGCAATCGCAAATAATTTCCATGCAAATTGTAAAGCATATTTATAGATTAATAAACAAAAAAAAGCAGAAAAATGAAAAATCGAAATTTTTTTTTTCTTTGTAGACGACTCTAAAATTAAAACTACGCTAGAAGAACCAATTATCAATAGCTTCTCAACAAGTTAGACAAAAAATAAATTCCATGAAAAATTAGAAGCAAATCCATCGAGTAGTTTTCGAGATACAATTTACTAACTGACATCATACAGACACACACACGGACACACACACACACACATACAGACATTTTCTGGACACTTTTTCCGACTCCTTAAGTCCAAATATGTACAAATTAATGAAAAAAATAGGAAAAAAAATTTTTTATCGATACAATGCTTTTTGTGAGAAAGCAAAAATCAGATGCATAAATCAGAAACATAATCCAGTTAAATTTTTTTTTTTTATTAGCGAAGAACTATAAACACGCTCTATTTTTGTCCCGCGCTTTGCGACTATCTCTCCACAACGCTTTTTTCTTCTCCCCGCCGGCACCGAAGGCAGAGACAGAAACCGACTTCGAACCTTCGTGTGGTTTTACTACGAAGCTCATAGTGCTGAGCTATGAAATTCAAAGTATACACATATGATATTAGTTTCAATCATATATTCTACGAAATTTATAGCATTTAACTTCGAGCATCAGAGGGTTTTACTTATACCGTTTTCTACAGCTCATGCACTACGATCTTCGCGCTGAATAACTACGAACATTCGTAAAGTAGAGCATTAATACGTTCGCGCCAAAACACTTTTTGGTTTTCATCATAGTGTTTTCGTACGACAAGTTTTTTAGTGTAGATGATGATGAGTGATTTGCAGTAAAAAGATCAGTTTCGTGAGCAGGATTGTGAACAAGAGTAGAGTAATGAGCATGAATAGGATCAAAAACATGAACTATACGTATTAACAACTGCTAATTATATATCTGAAAGAAAATTTCAAAGGATTAAAAAGTATCCACTATTTTAGTGACAGAGCCCCTCAGCAGTTTGAAAATTTTAAAAAACATTTGAAATCTTCATCATTATAATAATGATTTTGGAATATCAGCAGAGTAGCATTTTTTCCCAACTGCACGTGGTAAAGGTGCATGTGATGAAGTAGGTGATTCTATTAAAAGAGCCGCAGCTAAAGCAAGCCTTACACTTCCAGCAACGCAAAAAATTTTGGATGCAGTTGTATTGTACGAATGGTTAAAAACTAAAGGAAACTATACTAATGTTGCTTTTGCCTACTCTCCACGAACAGATTACAATGAAAATTTTAAAAAATTGCAGAATGATTTTAGAAATATAAATACGGTAGTGTTATGTCCGGTCACCTTAAATAGGTTTACTCGGACATGTGTTTGTTTGGGATATTTCTTGTTGGTATTATTAAATATTTTTTTATTTTGGAAAGACTGCGGGATAGAGGAGCTTAATCACTTACCTTGTCTTAACTGCTGGCTGCGTGGTCGAAAGCAAAGGAGTTTATCTACTAAACTTTACACTGAAGGGCGCAGTGCTCCTCTCTGGTTGCCCGTTTGTTAATTATTTAGGAACTGGATTAATGGCACTTATGTTCGCAGAGATTATTTTTGTATATTTTTGTAAATGATATTTATTTTATTTTATTACAAATACTGTACAAGCTATTGATAAGCGAATCGCGCAGATTTACAATAATAAATCGGAAGAAACCTCGTTAGTATTTTTATTTATTAGGCACGACCGCTATACGGAAGTGCCTTATATTTTCGACATCGCGAAAAATGTAACCCTTTAAAATATGTTTTTTTATGATAAAAAACTTATTTTTATAGCAAAATAAGACTATTACAAGGCTTCCTTAAAATGTATGTATGGATGTATGTGTGTGAGAAATCAAGTTTATGAATTTTCTCGACGAGTTTTTATCCGATCTGAATTATTCAAACGGGAAATTGTTTCAAATAATAACACGAGTAAACGTTTCTATTTTGAAAAAAATCGTTGAAAGCGTTTTTAAATAGGCACCTTTTAAATGGTCAAAAAAATGGACTTTTGGTAATAACTTGAAAAATACGATTTTTTTTCAAAAAGTATATTGAATAAAAGTTATAGAATATAAAAAAATAAATCTTTTTTATATTATGCATTTTTTTCTAAAGTTAATATTTTTCAAATTGTTCATGAAAAATTTTGAAATTAAAGGCTTTTTAATGATAATTTGATAAATATTATTTAAAAAAATATATACATGATATCAAAAAGATGCATCTTATTCTTTTCTATAAATTTTATTTAATATACTTTTTTTCAAAATTCGTTTTTTTTAAGTTATCACCAAAAAATCATTTTTTCAACCTCTAAAGGGATAACTGTTTTAAAACCGCTCGAACGATTTTTTTTTAAACTGCCAATATTTATTTCTATTATTGTTTTAAATCATCCTCCGCCGGAATGATTCAGATCAAATAAAAACTTAATACAAAACTTTACTTTTAAGCTACTGAATTATTTTTTTTCTTATAACTTTTGATAGATTATCCTATCCAAAACTTTAAAAAGTATACATTAATGAAAATATGTCTTTTTCATAAATTTTTTCGAAATCAATCAACTTAATTCACAAAAAAAATTAAAATAATTATAAATTTGTTTGTTCAAATAAATACAATAAATTCAAACCTCCTGTTGAAAGATGCGGTAAAAAATACAATGAAAAAAAGAAATAAGATAAACTTTTAAGGCTTTTGCGTTTGTAAATGATTTGTTTTAATATTTTTTAAATATCAAATAGCGAGTGCGAAGCGCGAGCGTTTTCGGTCGTGCCTTATATGCAAGAAGCGGAGCTTTTTGCATGCCTTGCATCGCGATGCGATGCAAGGCACGAGGGCATTTCAGAGCTTCGCTTCGCTCAGCTCTGAAAGGACCAAGGTGCGAGCTACAGCGGCCCTTTGGGCCGCTGTGGCGAGCTTGTTTTTATTTGAAAATAATATAGGAAATATTATTTTTATTAACACACTTTTTCCCCTAGCAGTAAGTTGTACAAAAATCGCGTTTTTATTGGACTGACTTGTTAAAATAAGCGCGCGACTAAATTAAGTTCTTTCGCTTGTAATTAAATTTAAGAAGGAAATAAAGCGCGAGTTACAAGTTTTTATTGTTACGATTTTACACTTGATTTATGTGCAAGTCAAAAAAGGTGTTACCCTTGCGAGGTCTAACTGCGGACTGACTTATTAAAATTATTTTTCTCTGCAAGAAAGGTACAAATCTAGAAATAAAATGCAAGTTTGTCAAAATTTAAAAGAGTCCCATTGGTCAGTTCGGCCGTGAGAAACTCTTTAAAATCTCACATTCGGTGACAGAAGATATCTTCTTATCACGCCTAAAAATGCTGAAGTAGCGTATACGGCGCGCGAACTTACTGCTTTTCTCTTAAGACTATTACAAGAAATTAAATTTATTTTTTAATACAGTATATTCCTTATTACTAAAAGATTCATTTATTTATTTACTTATATGTATTTATTAATTTTATTTAGGGAGAAAACTGCAAATAAACATGTTTATATGCATGCATAATGTATATGCGTATATATAATTATATATACGTACGCACATTTATATGTATAACAAAAGGTTAAAAAAAAATAAAAATGAAAAATGATTTTTCGTACATCCGTGATTATGCGGATGTAACACCCCCACCGTGAAAACAAAGCAATAAGATTTTAATTGTTTTGCTTTGAGGTTCCCAACAGTTTGAGCTCGATGTCTCGGATGGTTTTTCTTGATGGTGGCATAGAGTTAGATCTGCTGAGTCCTCTTCTTGGCGGATTCAATGATTCCGTTGACCCAGTGGCTGTTTCGTGTTCTGATGTTTTATCCTTCTCTGTACGTTCGGGCTTAGCCAGGCTCGTAAGCAAATGTGTTATCGAGCCGAAAATGACTCCCAGGAGTCTTGTACTCCATCCATATACCGTGTATAGAGTGTATCCGCGGATTATGGTGTCGAAGATTAGTTTCATTACTTGGCATAACAGGATAATCATTAATATTCCTGCCGAGATTTGACCAAATTTTTGAAACCCGTTCCACATTTTGTTAAGTGTGGATTCCATCATTGTTTCCATTTCTTTTGGCGTCAACAGGTTGTTAAACTTTACAGAGCGCGTCCTTGCTTCTCTGTCGTTAAGCCGTCTCGCTATTGCTTCTAGCATCGCAGGCTTTTCGGCTGGAAAGATCGAATGTTCGCGTAGATTTTGCAGGTCTTCCGGTGTGTATATTCCATTTTCCAAAACTTCTGAGATGCTGGCGTGTTTCCAGGTCGGTAGGACAAATGGTTTTAGGGTTTGCGGTAGGTTTACCTCCGTTGCTGTAAGGTGAATCTTAAACCATTTCTCGCTGATTTTGAAGATACTTGGTATAAGTGTGTTGCAATCTCTAACCGTTCCTATTTGTGCTAGCACCTTGCTGATAGGTTTGGCGAAGTAAGCTTCGTCATCGCAAGTCACTGGTACTTCGTAGTAGCATTGTTCCGTTTTTCTTATTTTGCAGGATCGTGGTACACATTGAATGATGTGAACGACTTCTCCTGCTGCTATGGCTAAAAAACCTTGCGTCTTCATGACTCTTATGGTAAAAAGGTCTGGGTTTGAGAACGCCAGAGGTAGAGCATTTTCTATGATCTGCTTCTCCAATATACATCGGTGCAGGACTATGTCACGATATAGTGATCCTAGTTGTTTATCGATATGTCTTTCGAGATTCATTATTTTTGCGTTGAAATATGTAGTAAGGATGATATCTGGTACCTCTAAGCTTTTTCGGGTGGTGAATGATTTGCCTCTTGTGGTTTCTAAAATGAATAGCTCCGTTTGGTCCGTTTTAATTAATTTATATCCGCATAGCATCTCTTCTCCAGTTTTGGTTGGACCAAAATTTATCTTCCCAGTTAAATTACCAAAGTAGATAACAGGAGCGTTCGAATTGTTATCAACCATACGTGTCCCTATACCTTCATATAGGATGGTGAATTCATCGAACTTACATGTGGATCCCATTACTGGGGTCCAGAAAATGCAGCTCTCTTCCTCATCAATGCATCTACGGCTGGTGTAGCTGCATCGAGTTCCGGTGCTTAGGATCACCATATTCTTTTTTTATCTATGGTGACCTCGTAGTCTATTGCTTTGATCTCCAGTTTCGCAGTTACGACTACCTTTTCGTATTCATATCCATTATCATTGTAAGTTGTACCCTCACAATATCCGTTTGCATCCAATCTTCCGGCGACTGTGACAGTCCTTCTATTGGTCGCGTTCACCAATAGATTATTTATTATGGAGCGTCCATATTTATATTGGCCATACCTAACGAGATCTTCGCATGCTTCTCTCGTTGCCAACTCCATGAATGTAGTAGAGCCTCCGTTTACTTTTGAGTTGTGCGAATGCATACCGCAATACGTAATTTCCTGCTCTACCTTTATTCTACATTGGTAAGCTCGAACCTTGAAATATTGAGTATGTTGTAGCAGCTGGAGGTATATTTCTTCTTCAGCAGGTTCTGCGTCGGATAGCACGCAGTCTCTGACTTCCGTAAGTGCTATAGTTGTTATGTTGGGGGTGGCAGATCCGCATTCATATGTCGTAAAAGTGACGGCAACTCGAATATAAGTGTACAAAAAGAACATTAATTTGCAGTTCATCCTCCTATAACAAAGAAAAATAACTTAAGATTATTCGCAGACATCATGCTGATACAGGTATGGTTATTATGTTGCGTAGTTACAGTTGATTGAGGTTATAAGCATTTGTACCCAATTACTAAGATGAATTTTTAAAGATGCGTGATTAGGTAAAGTGAATTCACCAACTTGCTTAAGTTTCTTTATTCGTTATTACATCTAAAGAAAAGAAAAATTTGGATATGCATACGTATCACAAGCAAAAAAATCGGCTGAAAAAAAAAAAAATAATACGCAGATTTACGTTAATTATCGTTATGTGTATTCACTTTAAGAAATCTTTAGTCAAATGTAGAGTTCTGATCATTATCGATCGAGCTTTCAGATCTTAGTTTCGTTAAGCGCAATTTATTTAGATGTGCAATTTTCGTAGTGTTTTTAAAAGAAATTTTAATATTTCTACCATTTTCTAATATCTCAAGAATTCTGTATGGCCCAGTATACTGCGGTTGAAATTTTCCCTTTCTAGGTTCTATTAATAACATTACGTGGTCATTAACCTTAAAATTACACGGGTTCAACTTTCTATCGTAATATTCCTTGGAACGTCTTTTTGCGTTATTTAGATTTTCTTTAGCTAATTCGTGTATTTCTAACAGTTTTGATCATAATCTAGTCAAATAGTCATAATAAGTATCGGTAGTATTTTCCCCCAGTACCGCCCTCGCTGATGGCACGCGAGCTATTTTCCCATATACACATTCGTATGGGGTGAGCTTCGTCCCTTCATGAACGCTGGTATTGTAGGAAAATGTCGCACATTCACACCATTCATCCCACTGTCGTATATTTGATACATAGTTCATTAACCATTCCTTTAACGAGTGATGCATTCGCTCAATAGATCCATTGGATTGAGGGTGAAATGCGGTGGTAGTACATGTTTCAATTTTACACATTTTCGCGACGTTTTTCATTAATGAACTGATAAAATTTGCACCATGATCCGTCAGGACTATCCTTGGTGACCCATGAATAAAAACAAATCGTTTTAGAAGAGCATCGGCAATTGCCGTTGACGTAGTGGAATCTAAAAGGGCAGCTATATAAAATTTTGTTAGCAAATCTTGCATCGTTAAAATGTACATGTTCCCATTTCTGGTCCTATCCAATGGACCTACGATATCTAACGAAATCTTTTCGAAGCTAGAACCCGGTGTGTCTGTTAACACCATAGGTTGCCTAACTTTATTTCTAACTAGTTTATTTAGTTGACAAGTGCGACACGCGTTGACAAAATTTTGGATTCCCGCTTTCATATTTGGCCAAAAATAGTGTTGTCTAGCTCGGTTATATGTCTTTGTTATACCTTTATGGCCGTTTATTGGTGACTCGTGAATTTCGCGTATAATTTGTTCACGCAGATCTACTTCTGGTATTTGTATCAAGTTTTTACAGATTATTATCTTAGTTTGAGAATCTGAAAATATATCTTTCAACAGATCGACAATTTCACTCCACGTGATATCGTCTATCTGGTCTGTTTTTGAAATTCTCAAGGATATCAGAGACGTTGTCTGGCATACGTCTAACAGTGAAAAAATAGCATCCTTGAAAATTTCTTTATCTGTTTGTGTATGCAGATTTTCTTTAATTGGCAAAGCTATCAGAATCTTTTTGTCATTTTCAATGACTTTTGCTTTTGCAAGGACAATATCTTGCAGGGGCGGAAGTCTTTGTTCTTGTTGCAGAAAAAGTGCTCCTGAGTCGAGAGGTTGATTTTTTTGTTTAATGAAATAGGTCAGATTGTCTTTTGCCATGAGAAAGTTATCTCTCGTTTCGATTATATTTCGTAATGGTCGAGGTCGATTTGATTCGTCTCGACCTATCTCATACTCAACAGATAGAGGAGCTTCATTCGCCCTGGACGGATTTGAATGTAATTTGACCCTGAGCGATTGATGATCCTTAGAAATATTTATATTTCCATTCATAGCATCGTCAGTCACGTAAGCGTCTTCGGGTGGTTTATTTGCTGTGGCTTCTAAAGATTCCTTAAGGATGTCTAGCGTCCGTGACAGTTCGTCGGCTGGCAGTTGATATCTGTCTTGCTCGATTTTAGTCAATTTTACGCTTGTTAGTATGCTGTCGAAGGGTATCTTGTCGTCATAGTCAAAAGAATATATATGTTCGTCTCCGTCTTGGCGCGTTAACCATCGTATAGATATTATTTTATTATTTGATTGAATGTACTGTTTGCTTTGGCACAAATAAAAACTGTCCTTACTGTTTCTTAATGCTAGGAAGTCATTCTTTTTAAACAGTGTCTCAGTTGCGATTGACTCTATAGCGTTTATTTCACAAACCGGTTCACATGTATTTTCCTCTGAAGTTATCTTAGCGATTTCTTTAGTTTCCGATTCGCGTATATTTTGCACTTCGTTATCTGGAGGGTCACGTGATAGCGCATCGGCTACGAAATTAATTTTTCCTGGAAGATATCTGATTGTAAAGTCAAATTTGTCTCTCAATTCAAAATACCATTTTTTTAATTTAGATGTACAGTCCTTTATTTTGTGCAGCCAAACGAGAGGTTGATGGTCAGTTATAAAGGTGAAATGTTGGCCAATCAGACAATAGTCGAATTGATCGCCGCAAAATCGCATTGCGAGTAGTTCCTTTTTGATAGTGCTATAATTTATCTCGGTTTTTGTAAGCAATCGGCTTGCGTAAGCTACAGGTGAATCTGAATTTTCCTTCTTTTGAGATAGGACACCACCGACTGCGTAGTCTGAGGCGTCTGTTGTTACAAAGAATTCCTCTTCGAAGTTTGGATGTTGCAAAATTGGCTCATTAATTAGGCAGTTTTTGAGCGTCTCAAAAGCTATTTCCTGTTCATCTGACCAATTAAAAGCTACTGCTTTCTTCAAAAGGTTTATCGATGGCTTTGCGATCGTTGCAAAATTTGGGATGAAACGTCGATAATATCTGCACAGACCAAGAAATTGGCGCATTCTTGACATTTCGTGGACGAGGAAATTTTTCGACAGCTTGGGTCTTACTTGGGTCTGGTCTCATGCCTTTATGACTTATCTCGTGACCAAGAAATGTTACTGATGTTTCGTAAAATTGGCACTTTAAGGGATTTAACTTTAGGTTAGATTTCCTTAAAGTCTCTGTGAATTCCAGAAATTATTCGTCTAGATCGTTCAGATTTTCCGCAAATAGTATGACGTCATCAATATATCCTAGCTTTCCTTTTCCTTTCGAGCTTAGATCTAACGGTTTATGCCCTAATATTTTACTGGTTAATTCTTGAAAAGTACTTGCCACTGTTCGAATTCCGAAAGGCATTCTTTTGAAATGAAAGTGACCATAAGGAGTAGAAAAGGCTGTTTTCTCTCGGTCTTCTTCTCTAATCATCACCTGATGGAAACCTGAATACATATCCACGACGATAAAATAGCGAGCCCCGCCGAGCTACTCGACTAAATGTGTAATATATGGGATTGGATGTGGATATGGCTTGATCTTCTTATTTAATTTTCGGAAATCGACTACAACTCTCCACTGTGGCTTCCCTTCAATATCGTCTTTCTTTTGCTTTCTCATAGAGAAAGCATTGTATTAGTAAAAAAAATTTTTTTCTATTTTTTCATTGATTTGTACATATTTAGACTCAGAGAGTCGAAAAAAGTGGTTTCCAGAAAATGTCTGTATGTATGTGTGTGTGTGTGTGTGTGTGTATGTGTGTATGTGTGTATGTATTCAGTACGCCAATAAGATCTCGAGAACTACTCGATGGATTAGCTTCAAATTTTGCATGCAATTTATTTTTTTGTCTAACTGGGGGGGAAGCTATTGAAAATTGATCTTCTTAGCTCAGTTTTTTTTAGAGCCATTTTAATAATTTTAAAAAAATTTTGATTTTTCATTTTTTTGATATTTTACGTAAACTACTCGAAGAATTTACTTGAAAATTTGTATGAACATTATTCGCGACTGCCAAAAGAAGAAAAACTTTTACCAACTGATTTTCTTAGCGCACTTCTAATTTTAAATCAATTTGAAAATTAAAAAAAAAAAAATTTTTTAATTTTTTTTTTATTTTATGAAAACCATTCGATATATTTGCTCCAAAATTTGTATGCAAGTTATTCGCTATTGTCTAAAGAAAACAAGCATTGGAACACTTATTTTCTTAGCGTAGTTTTAATTTTAGAGCACTTTGGAAATTTTGGAAAAAATCTCTATTTTTCATTTTTTTTTTTATTACACAAAAACCATTCGATAGATTTTCTCGAAAATTTTTATGGAAATAATTTGCAATGGCCTAAATAAAACAAGCTTTTGAAAACTTATTTTCTCAGTGCAGTTTTAATTTTAGAGCATTTTGAAAATTTTGAATAAAATTTTTCTAATTTTTTTTATATTTTACGTAAACTACTTGATGAAGGAGCTTCAAATTATGGATGGGAATTATTTATGATTGTCAAAATAAAATGAACTTTTGAAAACTAATTTTCTTCAATTTTCTTAGCGCACATTCAATTTTAGAGTATTTTGAAAATTTTGAAAAAAATTTTTATTTTTAATTTCTTTTCTATTACACAAAAATCATTTGATAAACTCGTTCAAAAATTTTTATGCAAATTATTCACTATTATCTGAATAAAACAAGCTTTAGAAAACTTATTTTCTTAGTGCAGTTTTAATTTTAGAGCATTTTGAAAATTTTGGAAAAAATGTTCATATTTCATTTTTTTTCTATTACACAAAAGCCATTGGATAGATTTGCTCAAAAATTTTTATACAAATTATTTGTTATTGCCTAATTGAAGCAAGCTTGGAGAAGTTTTTTTTTAGCGCAGTTTTAATTTTTGAGCATTTTCTAAATTTTTAATAGAATTTTGCTTATTTTTTGGTATTTTACGTAAACTAGACGATGAAGTAGCTTAAAATTATGTATAAACATTATTTACGATTGCCTAAATAAAATGAACTTTTGAAAACTAATTTTCTTAGCGTAGTTGTAACGTTAAAGCGTTTTGAAAATTTTAAAACAATGTTTCTTTTTCAATTATTTGGTATTTTTTGTAAACTATTCGATGAAAATGTTTCAAAATTTGTATGCAAGTTATTGGTTATAGTGTTAACAAGACAAGCTTGGGAAAATTAATTTTATAAACGCATTTTTAATTTTAGAGCATCATAAAATCACATTATGCAAATGGCAAAAGTAAGAAAAAGTAAAATTCATATAGTGTTCGTAGGTATTAAGACAGCCTTCAATACAGAGGATAGGGACATTTATATTAAAATCGTATTTAAAAAAATAAAATCAAAATACTCTAACTCAATGCGCTCTATGAGAAAGCATTGCGCCAAAGCACTTGGCAGCGTTTTTGACAACCCAGAGAGGGCTGTTAAAAGGCGATTCACTTCTTTCAACTATATCTGATTCTAACAATTTACTTATTTGCTCGTAAACAACTTCTTGCAATTTTTGAGGTATTGGATACTGTCTTACGTTCACTGGTTCTTCGTCGTAGGTTTCGATTTTATGTTCGATTATGTTAGTGGCAGAAAGGGGTTCTCCTTTCAAATGAAAAACATCAGTAGTTTTTTCAATGAGCTTCTGCAGCCTTGCTTCGTTTTCTTCCGCCATATGGTTTTTAGGTATGTCGTTTAATATACATTCTGTTCTGTTTTTGACGTTAGCATTGTATACTCGCTCAAAATTTTTGTGTTTTGAACTTCGATTATCCTTTTTATATGGCTTGACGTAGAATTCAGTGACAGTATTTATGTCTAAAATAGTTCTGTTGATGCATGGTTCTATATCAGAGTAATTCACATAAGTTTCTATTGGTTGATTCACCTGATTTATTTCGATATAGTCCAGCAAATTTGCACCTGGAAGAAAATCTTGAATTATCATATCCTCTTCAGTGGTTTCTGTGCTTACCGTGTTGCGCGGAGCTTCTTCTGGCTTAGCGTAAGTCTCGTAGGTGCTATGTTGCACATTATCATCGTCGCTTACCGTGTTGCGCGGGGCGTTTTCGGACTTTGCGTACGATGGTTTTGGATTTCGGCCGGGGGATTCGATTAGATTTGCGATAGAGTTCGGAGCGTCATCGTCTACCGTGTCGCGCGAAGCATTTTCGGACTCAACGCATGACGTTGCAGCATTGGGTAACACCTGCACAGGAACCTTAGATTTAGGAATTATATTTTCTTGAATTTGAAGGTCTTCTTCGGAAGATGAGCAAATAGTACTGTCTGAGTAGCGTCTCTGAAAGACTCGATCGTATTCTTCACCATATTCGAAAGTAATTAAGTCGTTGATTAGTTCATCGGCTGACCTTGAATCATCTACGTTGGCCTGCATAGAAACAAGAGAAGGTGCTTGATTCGTGACGTTAACTTCTTTTATATCTTCTATATCCATGAAGAAAGTGCTATCTTTGTCTATAAAAATTTTCTCGTTACGATGCTGATAATATTTCTGTGTTGGTTCTAGAGTTAGCGGTGTTATTTTTAGGTCGATATCAAAGATATTGGTATTAAATACTTCTATGTCAACGTAGCCTCTGTCGTTGATTGCCATGACGTTTCCTGCCACTATGCCTTTTTCGTTAAATTTTATTTTCCTAATATAGCCATATTATTCTTCTAGGTTATTCAACGGGAAACGTACAGTTGCGGTTGCTAGAGCAGGTATTCTTTTAACGTCTTTTAAATTTACGAAAGGCAAGGTTTTGTCCTCGAAAATTAGTACCTTTCGATAGAAATCGAGGCTTGCACCGTGCTGCTCACAGAAGTTTGAACCTATAATTGCTTCTGTTTTCATCGGACAATCATTCGCGACTATAATGACCTCTGTTGGGGATCCGTATATGTCAATGACACATGTACCAATCGAAGGTATATCGGTTGCCGATATTCCTCTTAACAATGGTCGGTTTGATTCGTTAACCATTACGTCTCCGTTAAAAATGCCTATTTTGGCTATATTGGGCTGCGCACCTGAATCAACCATAGCTTCAACGAAATTGTGTAGAAATTGTGGGGATTCTACGATGACGATTGGCGTTGTTTCTTCTAAGTTGACGGTGTAGATGTAAGTTCTGTTACAATCGCGTTCACTGGACGCGTTTTCTCGGTTGCCGCTCCAGGGGCGCCCTTCGCTGGAGCGTTCGTCTCGTTTTTTTGTTGATTCTCTTTGACCCATTTTAATTTACGGCACTCTTCCTTTACATGACCTCTGTTTTTGCAATAGGCACATATTTTTATCTGGTAATTGTTATTATGACTTTTGCTTCTGTCATTTGATTGGTAGTTAGTCTGGTTGTATCTCCCCTGATTAGATGTGGTTGCTCGTGGCACATCCAGTTTTACAGACTGCTTCGTTCCTATTTCGTCTATTTTCATAGAGATTCTTATTTCTTTCATTGATCTTATATCCATGCTTAAAGTTGTCCCTATCAATCTGCTTATCCACCGCGATTGCGTCGTCAAATACTTCGTTCAGAGTTAAGTTTGCTGGGTTTTTAAGCCTTTGCCTAAATTCCGGCGGTAAGCCGTCTCGAAATCCTTCGATTATATCTCCTTCAATTTCAGAAAGTTCGTCACGAGTTAGTTCATTGCTGATATCGAAACGTTTTTGGTCGATAATAGCTTCTTTAAGGTCAACGATTCGTGTAATAAAATTAAGTAGTGACTCGTTCCTTCCCTTATAAATTTGATCAAGTTTACCTTTTAGATTGTTTAGAGTTTCTGTGGGGGCAAAAACGGATTTTAGTCTATCGACGAATTCATCCAATGTTCCGAAATTATTGTGCTCGAACGCGATATATGCTTTATCTTCGAGTTTATTTTTTACTAACTTTATTAACTTTCTCTCAAGGTGCTGAGGAACTATTTGAGTTGCACGTTTGCATGCTCTGACAAAAGGTATTAAGTTTGTTCCGTCAAATTTTGGTATGCTGTTTAAGGCCTCCTTTATGTAAATGCTTGGTGGCACAGTCCAGAAATTCTGTGGTTCTGCTAGATTATTATGAGGTCTTGATGCTGGGTCTGGTGGTAATGTTTGCTGTGCTTGCGGTGCGGGGGACGTTGAGCGAGTTGCACGCATTCGATCTATGTCACGGCGCATTTTTGCTAATTGAGTTATCACGTCCTCTGTCGACTCCTCGGTTTCGTCTATTGGCTTTAACCTCAAATTCGTTTTATTTTGAGATCCCAAATCTATTTTATTAGCTCGTGCTAAGGAAAAATTTGATACACTAGAGGCAGTGTCCGATATGGTAATTTCAAGATTTTCGCAGCGTTTTCTTTCTTTTTTGAGTTTCTTTTCAAGCATTTGAACGCGTTCCTTTTCTACATTTAACGAGTCCATCGTGTCCTGCTTTAACCGTTCTGCCTTACTTAGGACTTTCTTCTCACGATTCCCTAGCGCTTGTTCTAAATCCTTAATTCTTTGTTCGCGTTTTTTTGAGTTGTTAGCGTAAAGTCTCAACTCCTCTTCGGTGAGCGGCAAATCTTTGTTGTTAATTCCTCCGGTAGCCATATTATAAGATATTTAAAATCTAGGCTATTTAAAAAAAAATAGATTATCGCTTGTGCAATTATTATTATAAATTGTTATTTATATATATAAAGATTGATTTCTTAGGTTAATTTTGAGAAAAAGGAGAAGATAAAGAAATTTTAAATTAAATGCTCCTTACTTATAGAAGAAAGGAAACGCGATATAAGAAAATTTTTTTTAATCGATAGTAATTAGATTATTTTCCGACTGCATATGTTGACCGGCTTGGTCAACTTGCAAGGGCGATAGCGGAGTTGGTGCGGGTTGTACTTCTTCGAGACTCAAATCGATTACAACGCGCTGCTGTTGCGGTTGTCGTATCCGGGGGGAGTTATTAAATATTTAGCTGGCGTGTCGATTACGTATGGGTTAACGACTAAACCTCTTTTTGGGCCGATTTTCTTTCTCGGCAGTAGAAATTGTGGCTCTAGATCAATGTCGTTTCCTTTGGCCCACGCTATGAACCGCGCCCTGGCCTCTCCTTGCAGACTTAGCTTATCTGCTGTTTGCCTTATCTTAGGGCCAAGGCCTCTCTTTTTATTATCTGTCATTTACTGGAGACATAAGGAGGAAAGCAGAAAAAAGAAAAAAACAAAACCAAAAAGAAAAAAAAATGATTATTTGAAGAGAGGAAGAAAAGAAAAAAAGAAGAGAAGAAGGAAAAAAAAATATTTATTAGAAAAAGTTGCTCCAAGACCTAATTGTCTCTTTTCTCTTTCCAAGTCTTTTGCCGCTGTTAAGCGATCAAAGAGAACTAGCACTATATGCCGTGAGGCTCAATAGACACAAGCCCAAAATTGAAAATAAACTTTCAGATATAGGGCCAACTTGTTTCTTCTCTTGTTTATTTTCTTCAGGTTGAGTCCTTCGTTCTGTTAAGCACAAACGGCGAATTGCAAGTCTTATGCCGTGAGGCTCAAGACCTACAAGACCCTCAAGAAATAAAACGTTATGATTGAAAAAAAAAAATCTTCCTTACTCTCCACCAGAAATTTTTAAATGCTGTTAAGAATGGAAAAATAATTAACGAGTTTTATGCCGTGAGGCTCAAAAACTGTAAACCCTGTCAGAGAGAGAGAAAAAAAAGAAAGAAGAAGAGAAACAAAAAACAAAAAAAAATGAAAAAAGAAACAAGAAAGAGAAAAAAAACAACAAAAAAAACATTAATTTTTAACTCAGTTAGTACAAAATTACATTTGCAAAGAAAGAAAAATGGTTCACTTCATATTAACATAAGAAAAAGTAGCAAACGAAAAATTAAAAGCAGATCTACGAGCGTTAGTTTAATCTTACGCCTTGCGTTAGATAAGCTAATTGACTAAGTTTTTATTTTAGCTATTTGTAAGGTAAAGATTGTTACTCCAGAAAAATGTTAGTTATAGAAACAGAAAGAAGTAAAGTATTTATTTTTACTTAATGTTAGATTTATTGATCTGTTTGTTAATTTATGTATAAATAAATAAGAATTGAAATAAATGTTCTATGCTCATCTAAAGCAAGTATTTTGTCTAGTTATCTAGCGTTTCCCTGCGATAGAGAACGTTTTGAACAATTTATTTAGTATTCTTTCTTCTTCTTTATTTATTCTTCCCCAAATTATTGATTTATAAATAAATTAATATCTCAAACACTGGTTCTGCGCTCGTCTAAGACAAGTATTTTGTCTTGCGTTTCCCTGTGATGGAGAACGCTTCGAATATTTGGTTTTCGAGTAATTAATTTATAAACAAATCAAGAATTGAAAATATTAGTTCTACGTTCATCTAAAGCAAGTATTTTGTCTAGTTACCTAGCGTTTCCCTGCGATAGAGAACGTTTTGAACAATGTATTTCAAATAAAAAAGGCGTTATTAGATTTTATTTTTGATTTATCAACTTATAAATAAGTTAACAGATAGAAAAATCTTTACTTTATGCTCATCTAAAACAAGTATTTTGTCTAATATTATTTAGCGTTTCCCTGTGATAGAGAGCATTTCGAGTGTAATTAATTAGTATAAAAAGCAGTAATAAAAAAAAATTTATTAGTGTTTATTAGTTATTTGACAAGAAATATCCCACCGTCGCTGTCACCATTTGTTATGTCCGGTCACCTTAAATAGGTTTACTCGGACATGTGTTTGTTTGGGATATTTCTTGTTGGTATTGTTAAATATTTTTTTATTTTGAAAAGACTGCGGGATAGAGGAGCTTAATCACTTACCTTGTCTTAACTGCTGGCTACGTGGTCGAAAGCAAAGGAGTTTATCTACTTAATAAACTTTGCACTGAAGGGCGCAGTGCTCCTCTCTGGTTGCCCGTTTGTTAATTATTTAGGAACTGGATTAATGGCACTTATGTTCGCAGAGATTATTTTTGTATATTTTTGTAAATGATATTTATTTTATTTTATTACAAATGTTGTACAAGCTATTGATGATTGAATCGCGCAGATTTACAATAATAAATCGGAAGAAACCTCGTTAGTATTTTTATTTATTTTTATTTGAAAATAAAATAGGAAATATTATTTTTATTAACACACTTTTTCCTTTAGCAGTAAGTTGTATAAAAATCGCGTTTTTATTGGACTGACTTGTTAAAATAAGCGCGCGACTAAATTAAGTTATTTCGCTTGTAATTAAATTTAAGAAGGAAATAAAGCGCGAGTTACAAGTTTTTATTGTTACGATTTTACACTTGATTTATGTGCAAGTCAAAAAAGGTGTTACCCTTGCGAGGTCTAACTGCGGACTGACTTATTAAAATTATTTTTCTCCGCAAGAAAGGTACAAATCTAGAAATAAAATGCAAGTTTGTCAAAATTTAAAAGAGTCCCATTGGTCAGTTCGGCCGTGAGAAACTCTTTAAAATCTCACATTTGGTGACAGAAGATATCTTCTTATCACGCCTAAAAATGCTGAGGTAGCGTATACGGCGCGCGAACTTACTGCTTTTCTCTTAAGACTATTACAAGAAATTAAATTTATTTTTTAAAACAGTATATTCCTTATTACTAAAAGATTCATTTATTTATTTACTTATATGTATTTATTAATTTTATTTAGGGAGAGAACTGCAAATAAACATGTTTATATGCATGCATAATGTATATGCGTATGTTACGTCACAACGTATCTTTTATATTACTTTTTAATTTACAATTTTTAAAATATCTTTTCATTAATATGACATTGATGAACTAATTAAACGGTTATCGAACAATAAAAGAATGTGTTAACCTAAGCAGTAAAGAAAACTTTAAGTTGATATTAAGCAACAAAATTCGTTGTTTCAAAATTACTAAGTCATAAAACAAGCAAGATCCACTTATTTTATAATGAAATCATGTCAAGATAAATCTTATAAAAGCCAACTGCAATTAACGAGAGGGGGCACTACCCCAGGATCATCGTTGGTACCAAGTCGTAAATCCTGTAGTTCAAATTCAAATTCAAATTCAAATTCAAATTCTAATAAAGTTATTGTATTCAATATTTAATTATTTTTACAAGTGTCAATAAATATCTTAAAAGTTTCTTATATTCGACTCGAGTCTTATTTTTAATCGTGCCTATATCTATTCTTTGTTTGTCTGTATCCAGCCTTCATCTACTTGAATCAATCAAGGTAAGAATATTCAATTTATATATTCTCTATTCAAGTACTCTAAATAAATATCCTGCAATATATTTCAATTTGTGAGAAACGATTTACTCAATTAAATATTGGTGGAGTTCAATTCACCACTAGATTATACATATATTTATCTTTCATAATTATAATTTAATAATAAATTCAATTATCTCAAATTAATTCAAATTCATATTTAAAATCATACAAAAATATTCAACATAATCAAATTATACACTTTTATTTAGTCCTGGTGAAAGCCAGGACTTAACATTTTGGTTCCGGTACGAATTAGTTTGACCGTAACATTTTGGTTCCGGTACAAACTTTTTAATTGAGGAATCGTATTGAATATATTGAGGGATCATTAGAGAAAATTCTCTATATATATATATATATATATATATATATACGAAGTGCATAAAAATATATATGAAGGACCAATTATAAATACAGTGTTTAAAAGTGAATTACGAAAACGCAAAAGTGCGTCAAATAAAATATTATATTTCCAAGGGCACAATAAATATTATACGCAAAATAGCGTCCATTGAATAAATTATTTATACGCGAAGTGCAATATTTAAAGCGAATAGCGTCATTAAAAATAAACACAAAGTGTGTCATTAAATATTAATAGTGTTATCTAAAACAAATAAATATATATACGCGAAGTGCATTATTAGCGAATTGCGTCAATTAATAAAAATATATATATTGTATTTAAATACATATATCATACGCATAGTGCGTAATTAAAATATACAATCGTGAAGTGCGCGATTAAAGATTATTTTCAATTAAAATAATTGAATGAATAAGTTCATACATTCTTAATAATTGTAAAACATTTTTTTTTCATTTCAATTATATTAAAAAGTTTCTTGCATTGCATTTATAATATCAGTAATCTGATACATTAACAATTCATTAAAATCGTGAAAATAACATAATTTTCAATACATAGTTTTGAAAGTGAAATACGTTTCAGTGAATAAAAGAAAACCTGACTCAACATTAAATATTGGAAGTCAGAACAAAACGGCATTTAAAAAAAATAGACGCTGGTAATCAAATAACTGTAAAGAGTATCGAACTCATAAAAATTTTGACTCAGCAAAATTACCGTGTGATGTACTCGCGGGTATTTTCAACAACATTAGGTCAAAGAAAGAAAAGAATTTAAAGCAAAAGTCAGCATTTTTATCTATTTTTAAAGTAGGTCAGTGTCAAAGAAATTTTAAATGCATTATTTTTGGTTAACAAACGATATTTAAAAATATAATCATTAATATTTATAAAATAATATTTCTTATTTTCGTGTTATGTGATCTTTATTGGAAAATAAATAATGAATATTACAAATGAGTAGAATAAATTTTAAAGAGCTATCGGATAATTTAAAAGAAGGGAAAACACAGTGTTTATTATCATACTCTAAATTAGAATTATTTGAAATTTGTCGAAAATTTAAAATATCTACTAAAGAGAACGAAAATATTAATGCTATTCGCGATAGAATCAGAAAATATAGTAAACAAGCAGTTTTAAGAGAGAAAGAAAAAGAGGAAAAACGTATCTACGAAAATATCGATCCATTTCGCAAAAGTACAAAAGTTGCACGTTCTCCAAATAAAACTTTAGACACAACAATTGAAAATAATACATCAAATTTGACGAATATTTCACAAGAAACAATCGAAAATAACACCGCAGATCTAACAGAGGACATAGATATTCCACAAGAAACAAATAAAAATAATAGTCCAAATACAAGCTGTACAGATATTTTAAACAAACAGAATACACCATTAAGTAAATCTACAGGAACAATTCCAAAAATAATTTCCAAAAGTACTAAAACAACACAAAAAATAATCTACAAGACAGTTTTTTAGACAAATATACTTTAACGAGAGACGTGACGATTTATTCTGAAAATAATACAACAGCAGACGGAATATTTAACGATACAGAAAATTTATCTATCAAACAAGAAAGTTATCAAGATATAGACGAAGAGAATATTCTTATGGGTAATAATAACAATTCGATTGTTGAAATTGGAAACTTACTAGATAACACAAACATGGCAAATACATCAGGATACTCACTGAAGGAAATTTCAAGATTAGTACCTGCATTTGATGGAAAAAATTTACCTTTAGAAGATTATATAGAAAAATTAGAAATCGCAAAAGATATGTTAAGTGAAAAAGAACAATCGAAATTTATGAACTATTTAAGATTTAAGGTATCAGGAACAATTCGTACTGCTATAAAGGGTAGTAGAATTGAAACTATAGAAGAATTTATTAAATTCATAAAAAATTATATCCAGAGATTGATAATTTACACTCTTTATATGCAAAATTAGAACGAATTCAACAAGCAAAGCATGAACCAGTGGTCGATTACATAGAAAGAATAACAAAATTAAGTACAAAAATTACAGATAAAAAGAAAAATGAAAACGGCATAACAAGAGATGCTTTACAACGTTTTAATGATGAACTGGGTGCAAATACATTAAAATATTTTAAAGAAGGCTTAAATAGTGAAATTAGATATGAATTAGGAGAAGTCCAGGATTTTTCACAAGCAACTGAAAAAGCAATAAAAATAGAAAAAAATTTGGAAAAATATAAAGATATTAGAACACAATCGGATCAAAATACAAAAAAAATTATGGTTAGTGATATCTTTGAAAAATCACCGAAACAAATAACATGCTGCCAAATATGTAAAGATATAGGTCATGAGGCGTTATGTTGCAATATTGCAAGTTGTGTATATTGTAAAGAACCAACTCACTCGTCATATCAGTGCACTAATACAAAAGATAAAATAAAATTAATATGCAAATTTTGTAATCAACTAGGACATTCAAGAGGTATGTGTACACTTTTAGATGGCAATGAACAATATTGTCAATACTGCCAAGAAAATACTCATCAAGTGAGTCGTTGTCCGATTATAAAAAAATATGAATTATGCTGGAAATGCAAAAAGAACGGACACAATGCTGAATTATGTAATCAAATTGAAGAAAAGATTAATATACCCACACAAACTTGTGACATTTGTAATCAGAAACACAGCACTACAAATTGCGAAAAATTTAAGATATTTGTAAATCAAATTAAATCAGATGATCAAATAAGATGCCAATTATGTGACAGATGGGGTCACTCAGGTAGAGACTGCAGAAATAATTATAATGGAAATAATCGATATAATAATGAATATGGACAAAGAGGTCAACATAAATTTTGTAGATACTGTAAAACTAAAGGACATAATATAGAGCAATGCAGGAAACGAGATTATCAAAATAAAAAAACTCAAAACAATAATCAAAATATACAATGTCCATATTGTAAAAAATTAGGACACTCACTTGATACATGTTTTACAATTAAAAATTTAGAAAGAAAGCAAGAAAAATTTTGCACATTATGCAAAAAAACAAATCATACGAATGAACAATGTCAATCGAAAATACTTGAATTAAATAATACACAGGGAAACGCTTAAACTCATCTTGGAGAGAGCGAACAAGAGGAGTTACAAAACAAAAGTCGCTCAATAATTATGAAGACATTCAATATTTTGCAAGAGAACACGAAATTGATTATGAATTGGAAACATGTGACTCATTTGAAAATATGGATATAAATAATTTAAGTGTTACATTAAACTGTAGTGTAGAGAAAGAAATGTTATACGATACGATAGAATTTAAACCACAGGTGAAAAATGACTCAAAATTAGTAATAATACATGAAAACAAATCCAAAAATATAAACAATATAAATAAAGAAACTGAAATAAGTTATTCTGAAAATGATATAGATAAAAATATACCAATTTACGTATTTAAACTAGGGGATACACTACAATTTATTGAAATAAAAAATCCATTTACAGACGAAGTATGTAAATTATTAATAGATACAGGTGCTCAACTTAATATAATAAAAGAAAAATTAGTACCACCTAATTCTATTAATGATAATATTAAAATATATTTATCAGGAATTTCAAATACACCTATGAAAACATGTGGTATAGTTAATTTTCCTATAAACAAATTACAAACAAATTTTCATGTAGCGTCGGAAAGTTTTTCGATACCCTATGACGGAATATTAGGTATAAATGTTTTAAAAGTAAATAAATTAAGATTGGATAAAGGATATTTAGAAATAAATGGGAAAAAATATTACATTCAAACAGACTATAAAGATGAGCAAAATTCAAGTTTAAATTTATGTATACAAAACAACGAAAGAAATGACGCAGCAGTTACTAACATATTTCAATTATTGAATTATATTATGCCTATGCAAGATACTAAATATATAGCTTCGATTACACAATTTTTACAAGATAAAAATGAAAACATAGAAAATCTTATGAAAGATATTAACTGTATTTTAGAAAAAAATCAATTTAAAGATGAACAAGATATAGATTATTATAAATTCCTTTTAAAATTACAAGATAATATAAATTTTAATATTGAAAATAAAGATAAACAATTTCTCACTTATTTTATTGAAGGAGATATTACAACATTAAATATGCAAGAAGAAGAATCTGAAGAAACTACAACACATGAAAAAATAAATCATATGTATGAAGAAAATATCGATCGTAAAGAAAAATTATTAAATAAAATAATTTTAAATCATTTAACCGAAGAAAATAAACAAAGTATAAAGGATCTAATTATACAAAATGAAGATATATTTTGGCTTGAAGGAGAAAAAATGGGAAAATGTAATTTAGAATATCATGAAATAAATTTAACAGATAATAGACCAATATACGTTAAACAATTCCCATTACCATACAAATCAAAAGAAATCGCTATAGAAGAAACACAGAAATTAATAAACAATGATTTAATAAGACCTTCTAAAAGTGCTTACAATGCACCAGCATTTGTTGTAAAAAAGAAACCTGGTATTGATGGAAAACCAAGATGGCGTTTAGTCATAGATTATAGAAAATTAAATGAAAAAACCATACCTAACCCATACTTAATACCATCTATAACAGAAATCTTCGATGATTTAGGTGGAAATAAATACTTTACAACTGTAGATATGGTTTCGGCCTTTCATTGGGTACCAATGAGAGAATCTGATATTCATAAAACAGCTTTTAGTGTACATCCCTTAGGAAGATTTGAATTTAAGGTTTTACCTTTTGGTTTAACAAATTCTCCACGGACATTTATGAGAGTTGCCAATAATGCTCTTGGCGAACTTATAAGTAAAAGAATATGTCATGTGTACATTGATGACATAATAATAGCTGCTAAATCAAAAAAAGAACATAATATCAAATTTAATTTAGTAGCCTCAAAATTAAGAGAAGCAGGACTAAAGTTAGAACCTAAAAAGTGTGAATTTATGAAAGAAGAAGTTATATTTTTGGGACATATAATAAGTGAAAATGGCATAAAAGCCGATCCTAAAAAAGTTGAAGCGGTAAAATTATTCCCAATTCCAAAAACAGTTAAGAATATAAGAGAATTTTTAGGATTGGCAGGATATTATAGGAGATTCATTAATGATTTTGCAAAAATAACAAAACTATTAACACAGTTATTACAAAAGAAGTAAAATTTATATGGGACCCTGGAAAGCAAGAAGCTTTCGATAAACTTAAAGAAACATTATGCTCTGCCCCATTATTACAATTTCCTCAACTAGATAAACCTTTTATAATAACAACTGATGCATCAGGATATGCATTAGGGGCTATATTATCACAGGGAGTAATTGGAGAAGATAAGCCGATAGCATATGCATCAAGGGTCTTGAAAGGACCAGAATTAAAATATCACACATATGAAAAAGAAGCACTAGGTATATTATTTGGCATAGAAACATTCAAAAATTATATCTATGGAAATAAATTTACAATAGTAACGGACCATAAGCCATTACTTTCATTTAGATCAGCAGATAAAAATAATAGAGTTCAAAGATGGCGACTCAAATTAGCAGAATATGATTTTAACATAATATATAAAAAAGGAAAAATGAATGTAAATAGTGATGCTTTATCAAGAAATCCCATAGATACAGTAGAAATAAACGTCGTAACGAGAGCACAAAAAGCTAAAGAGAACGAAAGCAATAATAAAGCAACACCTTTACCAACAAATGAAATGAAAATACAGAAATTAAATGAAGAACGTACACGTATAAAAAAGAAACGAGGTCGTCCAAAAAAAATAATTAAAACAATAACAAATCAAGACGTCAAGACTGACGAAAATATTATACAACAAGATACGTGTACAAACAAATCGAATACAATAATATATTCGAAAAATTCTATAGAACATAGAAAAGATAATATTATTCATTTAATTACAACAGAAAAAAAAGCCATTAGACGAATTAACAGATAGATATCTCGTACAAAATAATATAAAAATAAATAATGAATTAAAAGACAATGAAATCGAAATAATAAATTTTAAAAAAGAAAAATTTTTATTATGTGCTTAAATATTAAAGAATCATTTATTTTAATAAAAGAAAAATTAATAAATAATTTTAATGTATTAAAAAATCTGTTAATTAAAAATAAATGTAATATGTTCAGCATTTCAAAGAATATTAAAATTGTAAACATAAATTGGAACGAAATTGAAGAAATTTTATATGATATTTTTAAAGATACAGATATTAAAATTATTATTTGTTTAAATAATACAGAATATGTGAAAATTGATAACAGAGAAAAAATTTTTGATTTATATCATTCTTCAAGTATAGGAGGTCATTCAGGAGTTAATAGAACTTATAATAGAATTAAAAATAAATACTTTTGGGAAAATTTAAAAACCGATATACAAAATCGAATAAAAAATTGCGAAACATGTCAAAAAAATAAATTAAAAAGAATTAAAACTAAACAACCAATGATCATAACAGATACCCCAGAAAAAACATTCGATAAAATTTCTTTAGATATAGTAGGACCTTTAAATATAACTAAAAATAATAATAAATATATACTAACAATGCAAGATCATTTATCGAAATTTGTAATAGCTGTTGCACTTAAAGATCAAACTGCAGAGTCTATAGCTGAAGCATTCATAAAAAAATTCATTTGCATTTTCGGTTCACCAAAAATAGTTCTTACCGACAAGGGTGCAAATTTTACAGGTAAATTAATAAAAGCGATTTCAAAAAGATTTAAATTTAAAAAAATTGAGACAACCGCATTTCACCCACAATCTAACGGCGCGTTAGAAAGGGCTCATCATCCCTTATGCGAATATTTGAAAAATTTCGCAGATAAGAAAAATCGAATGGGATAATTGGCTTGAACTTGCACAATTTAATTATAATACAAGTGTTCATTCAAGTCATAAATTCACACCACATGAATTAGTTTTCGCCTACCCAGCTAGATTACCATCTAGCGAACCTTTGAAACAATCAGAAAAATTACCAACTTTTAATGATTATATAGAAAAGTTATTAACAAACATGAAAGATATTGCAAAAATAGCTCGAGAAAATTTAATATCATCAAAGGAAAAATCTAAACTATACTATGACAGATCTATAAATCCTGTACATTTTAACATTGGCGATGAAGTCTGGTTTATAAAAGAACCAAAGCCAGGAAAATTAGAGAAAAATCATAATTTGGGACCCTTTGAGGTATTAAAAATTCACAAAAATAGCAATATCACTATAAATTATAAGGGTGGTCCAAAACTAGTTCATGCTAATAAATTAATTTTGCATAAACGTAAAAATTAATATTATTTTCTATTTTCAGAACTTTTCATCCTCTATATAAACATAAGAAAAATGCTGTTTATCATATTTATCTTCTTATCTCTTATCAAGAGTAATTCTGCAATCATCGGTTTCAACTGTGAATCTACAGATCCAATTATTAATACATACTCTTTACTAGATACGGGCGAATGTGATTTTCAACAAGAAAATGTTACTATAAGTAATACAACAATAGAATTACTACAAATTGCAGAATTTAAATCTATAAAAATTATGCAGTGTAAAATAGAAATACAGAGAACAGTATTTCACTGTGGAATGTTCAGCCATTTGGGTACTACAGCTCATGCCTTACAAGAGTATCTTTACGAAATCAGCCATGAAAAATGCAAATTTATACATGAAACAGGAATATTTAAATATGATAATATTCATACAATAGCAGATTTAAAAATAAATTCAACAAGATCTGTAGGAATGGATTTCGCTGGTTCAGTTAAGGATAAAACATGCAAAGGAGCATCTTACACGGATAATTTTGGTTCCTGGGATAACGTACTCATCCAAGGCCTCATAAGAATAACTCTACTAGAAGAATATGCTCAAGTAAGTTTAAAAACAATAAATTACGATTAAACTCAGGAACCATATGTAAATTTACGGATGAACACTGCATCGATTCACAAGCAGGCTATACTTTTTGGGAACATTTACCTGCAGAGGAGGGTTTTAAAACAGAATACGAAACCTTATATAGAGGCCCCGCAAAAATAATAAATTCAGCCAATCAAAATCGTATTTATACTGTAAATTCTATTGAGACAACATTTTCATTATCAGCGTTAAATAATATTAACATTTGTAATAGGATATTAACAAAAACTGAACATCCTAAATTATTTATCTTAGACCTTTCATATAATAAATTATTATTTGACAATAATGAAATGAAGAAAGAAGTAACGAACTTAGATATATTTACTTACGTGAATTCTAAATTTGTATATATAGAAAAACATTTTAGGGCTGATCTTAAAGATTTATACTTTAATATCTTAAAAGAAAAATGTGAAATTGAGAAAAAATAATACGCGAATCTCTATCCCTTGCATCCATAGCTCCCGATGAATTTGCCTATAATATCATGCAAAAACCTGGGTATATAGCTAAACTTGCTGGAGAAGTAGTACATGTGATAAAATGTACACCAGTAGAAGTACAATTAAAACACACAAACAAGTGTTATATTCAACTTCCTGTAACAACAAAAAATGAGACATGGTTTTTAACACCGAAAACACATATTTTATTGAAATCAGGTTCTGAAATAAATTGTAATTCAATCATTCCACAATATTATAAAATTGGGGAAGATTGGATAAACCTTTTACCAAAACCAAGGACAACGAAAAATATTGTAAAAATTTTAAGACCAAATACTCAAACTTCATGGATGCCTAAAAAAATAACATCACTGGCAACTAGTGGCATTTATTCTCAAGAAGACTTACAGGAATTACAACAACATATAATGTTTCCTTTCGAAAAAGCAGCTTTATTAAATGCTATAGCGAGAGGAATTCAGGGTGAAGAAAATTCAAGAGGAGATTTATTAAGTAATTTACTAACAGAAAATACTTTATCAAATATAGCAGAAAACACCTGGAAAAAATTCATAAATAAACTGACAACATTTGGGTCAATAAGTTCAGCTATAATAATGATTTTAATCATTCTTCATATAATTAAATTAATTATGGATACTATTATAAGAGGATATACTCTTCATACAATATATGGCTGGTCCATACATTTATTAGGAGCCATTTTTAGCTCCATTACGCATTTAATAATTATATTAAATAATAATCAAATGAAAAAAATACCAAGATATGAAGAAATAGAATTAAAGGAAGTGAAAATAGAAAAGCCCGTTATATCAGAACCCATGGTTTTACAATCTACTTTGCCTCGACCAACGCCTCCACCTTTACCAAGTAAATCACCCTATATAACACTACCTTCCACAAGTACATCTACTCCTTCTAAACCAACATCTCAAGAACAAAAAGAGATTCGATTATTCAGTATTAGTCGTAATTAGTTTAAAAAAAAATATATATATATATAATAATAAATTTCATAATTTAAAAAATATAAAATCAGCCCATAAATGTCGTTCTATTAAATAAGCATTATCATATATATAATCAAATACATATAAATATAGCTGATAATAATTATTTGTTAGTTATATAAAAACAATTAATAAAAATTTTTAATTATGATTCGAAATAGATTACATATACATAATATTCAAATATAATAAAAATTATGCATATTTCATTGTGTTGTGTTACATAAAAGAATGAATGACACTATGCGCGTGTGTCATTCACCTAAACGTGTAAATATCAAATGACATCGTAAGCATATTTGATCTAACAATAAAAAAAAAAACAACACATGATGGATACACATCTATAGTAAAGCGATTATAAATTTTATTTTATTTATTTTTCTGCGTGTCATTGATTTATATACTTTAGTAAGCACATATTTCATTTAGATTTTTAGATATTATCCATCGAAACCTTAACCTTCTACGAATACATATAAAAAAGATAAGGTGGAAACTAAGATAATAAAAAATTCTTTTTTGTTAATTATCCTTCAAGTTGCATTATTTAGCATATTATTGTTTAAGAAGTAATCTAACAAAAAAATGTAGAGTAATGTTATAATTTTATAAGAGATGACTCTTTTACGAAACTAGAATTTAAAAATTTGATACTTTAAGTTTATTAAGCGGTCATTTTTGCGTTCATTGTAAAACAATCCTTTTGTTTTATTTACTGAATCGTTTCCGATTCAACTTTGTGTGGAAAGGGTGAATGACACTAATTATATGTCATTCATATATGTTCAAGTTTTATAAAGCATAGCATATTTCAGAAGTATATTTTTTTTAAAATTAAACAAAAAAACAAAAGGATCGTTACAATTAAAATTATACAAATAATTTAAGTAAAAAGTTTATAATTTATCAGGTAACTTATCATTAAAAAAATAATTATTTAAAAATATTTAATACACTTATTATTTTATTTTTTGCAATATAAAAATTTTTACGATTCATCAAATTTGAAATGAATGATAATAAAAAAATCTGAATTTAACATTAATATTACAATCTATGAAACTTGTAAATTTTGCTCTTTATATCATTATTAAACAGTGAAAGGTTAAGAAATGTAAAGAAAAAGAAAAAAAAAAAAAAAAAAAAAAAAAAACAAACAAACAATTTATATTTATATATATGTAATGATTTATGTAACGAGTCAAAAGAAAATCTAAATTGCACATCTACATGTCATTCACCTATATTTTGTAAGACATATCGAATATTGTCATTTTCTCTTGCTGAATTGCATTAGCAATATGTTATTCACCTTTTGTAAAACACACCAAAATCATTGTAAAATACATTTTACTACTTATCATGATGGTTTATGTACAATCTTTGAGCCCCAAGGTGTACGAAATAAAACGTACCCTTGTGTATTAGTATTTATTTAAATATAAAATATGTAAATTTATCAATTAAGCTTGTAATAATTATCTGTAAATTGTTCGATAACTGTTTTGTTTTCCTTTTTTCTTTCGATTGCCTATCCTTCCGATATGCAATCTCTTGAGCCCCAAGGTGTTACGTCACAACGTATCTTTTATATTACTTTTTAATTTACAATTTTTAAAATATCTTTTCATTAATATGACATTGATGAACTAATTAAACGGTTATCGAACAATAAAAGAATGTGTTAACCTAAGCAGTAAAGAAAACTTTAAGTTGATATTAAGCAACAAAATTCGTTGTTTCAAAATTACTAAGTCATAAAACAAGCAAGATCCACTTATTTTATAATGAAATCATGTCAAGATAAATCTTATAAAAGCCAACTGCAATTAACGAGAGGGGGCACTACCCCAGGATCATCGTTGGTACCAAGTCGTAAATCCTGTAGTTCAAATTCAAATTCAAATTCAAATTCAAATTCTAATAAAGTTATTGTATTCAATATTTAATTATTTTTACAAGTGTCAATAAATATCTTAAAAGTTTCTTATATTCGACTCGAGTCTTATTTTTAATCGTGCCTATATCTATTCTTTGTTTGTCTGTATCCAGCCTTCATCTACTTGAATCAATCAAGGTAAGAATATTCAATTTATATATTCTCTATTCAAGTACTCTAAATAAATATCCTGCAATATATTTCAATTTGTGAGAAACGATTTACTCAATTAAATATTGGTGGAGTTCAATTCACCACTAGATTATACATATATTTATCTTTCATAATTATAATTTAATAATAAATTCAATTATCTCAAATTAATTCAAATTCATATTTAAAATCATACAAAAATATTCAACATAATCAAATTATACACTTTTATTTAGTCCTGGTGAAAGCCAGGACTTAACACGTATATATAATTATATATACGTACGCACATTTATATGTATAACAAAAGGTTAAAAAAAATAAAAATGAAAAATGATTTTTCGTACATCCGTGATTATGCGGATGTAACAGTAGAGTCCATTCAAGTAAATGTTATTGATTAATTATTATATTTACGCTTTTATAGTTCGATATATTGTTTATTACATAATATTAAATTATGAAATATATTGTAAATAGAAAATTTGATAATCTATATTTTAATTACAACATACATATTTTTTAATACGATTAAATGGAATAGTTGGTTAATAAATTATTCAGTAAAAAATATTTTAAATAATTCTTAACTTGAAGAATTGACTGATTTGTTTGAAATAATAAGACTAATATAAATTTTGTTATAAACTTTTCTCAATTGTAAATTGGGCTATAAAAAGTATGAGTTCAGCGTAAGAAAGCATTCTTTTGATAACAGTAGGAGCGAATAACGTAGATGTGAATAACAGAAGAATAACCTTTCAAGTTCATCTTTAAGAGATGAATTTTGCCTTATTTACAATAGCTACCTGATTATTCAATACTATAGTAGACACCTGTTGGATTCAGCTATGGAAATCCTCTATGTAACAGTCTTTAACTTTGCTACAGATACCTGGTCACTCTTTTTCATAAAAGCAAATGGCTTTTTTATGCTTTTTTATAATTCAAGTCATAAATTCAATTAAACATAACTCAAGCCACAAGTGTATACCCTACTAGAAAATCTCATTTGATATTTTTTATTTTGGTATGTTTGAAATCATAAATCAGGGACTATTTTTTAAAAATTTTCCGAATTCGAATTTTTCAAAAATAGTCTACAATGGATGATCTCAAACATACAAAAATAAAAAATATTGTCGAGTGAGATTTTGCTATAAGACCTTATTAGAGATCTCATTTGAGATTTTTTAGTAACGTAGCACTGTGCAGAAAGGGCTTTGATGGTTTGCTTTTTAATTCACGAATAATCATTCCCATATTTTTACAAGTGTTATTGATGATTGTTTAGTATTTATCAAGTGCAATATAATCATATTTTGAAGATAAATAGGATGTCTTAAGGCTTTTTCTTAATTTTGCATTTAAAATGGAAAAGTATGAATCAATGTACGTATTCAAATATTATTACGGTGCTAGAAACTTTTGATATTGGCTGATTCCATTCAAATTCATGCAGGCCGTCACTGATCGAATTTTTGTTTCTTCTAAGTAATAAAAATACCTTCCATTATGTATTTGAAGATAAATTTTACCTTGAAAAACGCTCAAAAATTTTTTTTCTTCACCACAGCAATTTTGGTGTTGGATGTGAAAACAAATATTCAAAAATTAAAAATGAACCTCTACTTTTAAATGATTATAGCTCCGTCAATTTTCAACCTTTTTGGGCGTTCTTTTAACGGAAGTGTGCAGAATTCTGTCTAGTTTTGAATGCAATCTCGATTTTTGTAGTACAATTTGATCTCACTGAGTTATTTACAAAAAACCGAAAAAAAGCGATTTTTTTCAAACACGATTTTCTCAAAAACTATATTTTTTTTTTTTTAGATTTTTATATGATTTTATACATAAAAAATACTAACTTTTAGGGTAGGTGAGAATATGCGATTTTGCCTTGTTTTTTTTTAACAGATTTTTAAACGTTTTTTTTTATATTTTCGATTTTAAAACATTGATACTATGGCGCATCGTACTATTTTTCCGTGTTCTTACAACTATTTTTATGCTTTTATTTATTAATATATCAAAAATATCAACAATAATCTTTAAAATAAACCCTGGATCGAATATTTTGATCAATTTGAACCAAAGTTATGACGATTTAAAGTTTAAAAAAAAATGCTGAAACTTTAAATAAATATGATATTTACATTGAGGAAAAGCAATTTTCGTTAAAGATTAAAATCTAAAGATATAAATTTTTTAATTTAAAAAAAAAGTTATTTTGATGAAAGAATACATAACCATTTATCCTCTTTTTATGGTACATTATTTTAATAAAAATTTTTTTTGTTAAAGAATATAATTTTTTCATCAGTTTGAATTTCACGCCTAGAATTTGAATTTATTTTGTAGGGAGTTGACGCATGTCACTACTAGGTGGCGATGATTCGTTCTTTGCATTCTTATTAACGACTTGACGCGTTTAAAAATATAAGAAAAGGAAGATAAAAAATAAAGATGTTTAGGTAAAATAATTTTTTTCGATCTGTCATTGAACAGAATATCAATAATGGCATCACTGATTGTTAAAATAAAGTGCAAGGATTCAAAAGGAAGGCACGAAAAAATTGTTTATGATTGCTCCAAAAGTCCGCTTAGAGAATTAGGTGATCTAACGGAGTCTTTGAAGCGCTTGTATCCAAATACTTCTTTCTCTAGAGAAGATAAAGTATGCCCTTCGTGTTACAAAATATTATTAGATGAAGTGAAAAATACGCCTATTTCATCGACTTCAAGCAGTCAAGAATCTTCGGAAGATTTTATTCATAGTGAGGCTGTGGTAGAACAGCTCAACGAGACTTCAAGTAATTTGAAATTAAATATTTTACCAATTAAAATGCCTCAAAGTATCAATATTAAGATGCGAGAATCTTATGCTCTCCAAAAAAGAAAGCAAATGAACGATGCATTTGATTCACAAATAGCAAGTAAAATGATGAAAGTCTACGATATAACGGATTTGCCGGCATTGAATGAAAATAATGAATGTAAAACAAATGATAAATGGATTGAGAATATTAAAATTGCATTAGATAATTGTTCAAATTTTCTTGAGAAAGTGTGATTGTTGAGTATTATACCAAGTGATATTTCCAAAGATTATTAATTATCAGTTTTACCAAATGTAACTATTTATATGATTGATCAAGCACGATCATTGGTAAATAATAAAAAAATTTACAAGCAGTCTGAGAACTATTGTGGCCAATTTTTTGGATAGTGGAATTGTAATGAAAGTAAAGGATTATTATCTGAACGATGATTTGAATTGTTCTTGTCAAAGTGCAAATAAAAGCGACACAGTATCTATCAAAGAAAATTGTATAAAAACTAAAAAAGTCAAACGCTTTCTTACGCGAAGTAAAAGAAACATATCAATTATTTAAAGACAAAAATCCTGAAATGAAAACAAAAATTGATAAATCAACATTCTAAGCTTTAAGACCGAAGTGGGTTATGCCACATCCACCCACCGATTCGTGTCTTCGCGTTTACAGCGAGAATCTTAAACTTATATTAGATGCTTTGAATAATTATAAAAAAGAGAATAAACAAGACATCGCAGATTTGGAATTGAAAATATATTCTTCACTTTTTTGTTCAAAAGATGATATGGAATGTATACTAAGAGAATGTAAAGAATGTCCCATTGGAGATTCTATTGATTTACAAATAATTTCTTTGACAGAAGAAGATTCATATGAAGAAATAATTTATGGTGTTTGGAAAAACTAAATTTACTGAATAAAACTAGCACAATTGAAAATTTCTTAATAGAGTTAAGAGAGCGTGCTCTCACTGTAAGAGCTCATAAATTGGTCGAAGAAATTCAACGTATAGCAATTAAAGAGGTTAAACTTTTAGCGAAAAATAATGACTTTCAATTAGTTATTCATGTCGATGATGCAGAAAATTGGACAGTTCTGCTTCAAAATGAAATTCAAAGCTATCATTGGAGTAAAAACCAAATATCAATATTTACGTCAATATGCTATTTTGAAAATGATAAAACAATCAGTTATGTCACCGTCTCTGACGATATTAAACATGATTCGTCTCATGCCCTCATAGCTATAAATTCAATTATCGACAACTTAAAACAAAAACATATTGCGCAAGATCTTGATAAAATCATAACCATTTCCGATGGAGCTGCCAGTTATTTTAAAAATAGATATCAATTCTATGAGCTTCAAAACTCAAAAGTAAACAGAAAATAGCTTTTTTCTGCAACAGGTCATGGTAAAGGCGCTCGTGACGGTATTGGTGGTTTAGTTAAACATTATGCTACTACGCATAATCTGTCCAAGAAGAGTGCAGATTTTATTAGAAACGCTGAAAATTTCGCCACTCACGTATCAAAATATACTCCGTCGATTAACATTCTTGTTATCCGCAAGGATGAGTTAGAAGTTTTTCAACAGACCAAAAAATGGAATAATTAGGAAATGCAAAAGAAATTAAAGGTATTCAAAATATTCACTGTTGGAAAAGTGAACGAAACCAAATCTACACTGCCAAAACTTTGAGACATGAGTGGCAAGAAGTAAATTTAAAGGTTTTATTCAAATTCGGATTTTTTTATTCACATTAGTTTTCAATTCATTAGTGTTCATTTCTTAAGTGTATCGCATATTATTTGTTCATTGAAAATGACCAAATAATATATTTTAGTATTTAAAAAATTCACCTTTTTAGAATTTGAAATTCAAATTCAAAATTCAAAATTCAAAATTCAAAGTAAATATATTTATTTAAAGTTTAAGCATTTTTTTTTAAACTTCAAATTGTCATAACTTTGGTTCTAATTGATCAAAATATTTGATCCAGGGTTTATTTTAAGGATTATTGTTGATATTTTTGATATATTAATAAATAAAAGCATTAAAATAGTTGTAAGAACACGGAAAAATAGTACGATACGCCATGGTATCAATGTTTTAAAATTGAAAATATAAAAAAAACGTTTAAAAATCTGTTAAAAAAAAATAAGGCCAAATCGCATATTCTCACCTACCCTAAAAGTTAGTATTTCTTATGTATAAAATCATATAAAAATCTAAAAAAAAAAAAAATATAGTTTTTGAGAAAATCGTGTTTGAAAAAAATCGCTTTTTTTCGGTTTTTTGTAAATAACTCAGTGAGATCGAATTGTATTACAAAAATTGAGATTGCATTTAAAACTACACAGAATTCCGCAGACTTTCGTTAGAAGAACGCCCAAAAAGGTTGAAAATTGACGGAGCTATAGTCATTTAAAAGTAGAGGTTCATTTTCAATTTTGGAATTTTCGTTTTTACATCCAACACTAAAATTGCTGTAGTAAAAAAAAAAAATTTTTTGAGCGTTCTACGAGGTAAATTTTATCTTCATATACATAATAGAAGGAATTTTTATTACTTATAAAAAAAAAATTCGATCAGTGACGGCCTGCATGAATACGAATGGAATCAGCCTATTATTTTTCAGTTACATAAATCATTATTAGGTATTGTTTATTATGTGATTCATAATGTCTATAAAATAGTGAAGTTCACAAAACTAAGTGAGCTTGAAAGCTTTGTGGAACTCGAAACACTGTTGAAAAAATTCATATGAATTTTTATATGAATTTTCAATATAAATTTTTCATATGAATTATTCATATATTCAATATGTATTTTTGTTTTATTTTTATACATTAAAAAATTCATATGAATAATTTACATAAAGAATTCAAATTAAAAATTTATATAAAAAATTTATTTGAATAATTCATATGACAAATTCAAATGAATAATAATCATGGTAATCATCTCATTATTTTTACACAGGAAAAGTATGCAAAAACTTCAAAAACTAACCTGCAATTTTTTATATGAATTTTTTAATATAAAAAAAATCAAACAAAAATATATATTGAATATATGAAAAATTCATATAAAAAATTCAGATTAAAAATTCATATAAAAATTCATATGAATTTTTTCAACAGGGTACTTGAAAACATGTATGAATATATATCCTGACAAATTTGTTTGAAATAATGGTTGTCAAAAAACTAATTCCCTATATAAAAACGTCCTACAACGTTATTTTAAACGTTTCAAATTCTAAAAATTAGAATTTTTTCGTATCCGTGACGTAGTTGTGACATTTTTATAACATTACGGAAATTTTAAAATGTTAGCTATAGTCTTCTATAGATATATATATATGTTCTATAGTATTTCTACGTGTGTGTGTGAATATGCATGTGCTTCTACGTGTTTGTACGTTTTTGTATGTATTTCTTACGTGTGTCTACGTGTTTGTATGTGTTCCCTACGTGTGTATACGTGTGTGTATGATTTTGAAAATATTTGTTAGTGTTTATACGTGTGTGCACCTGATTTAACGTGTGTCTACGAGTTCGTACGTGTGTGCACTTGTTTGTAAGTGTTTGTACATCTTTGCAAGTGTTTCTACGTATGTGTACGTAATTGTACGTGTATGAGTTTTACGAGTTTCAACGTGTTTGTATGTGTGTGTGTAGGAATTTTGACGTGTGTACGTGTGTGTACATAAGTGCATGTGTTTATATGCGTGTGTACATGTGTGTACGTTTGTGTCCGTGTGTGTACGTATGTGCACATATTTCTACATGTCCGTGAGTGTTTGTACGTATTTGTACATGTGTGCACGTCTTTCTACGTATTTGTACATGTGTGCACGTGTTTCTACGTGTCTACGTGTCTGTACGTATATGTACGTTAGTGCACGTCTTTGTACGGAGGTGTACATCTTTGTACATGTGTGTACCTGTGTGTACGTATTTGTACGTGTGTATGCGTTTGTACGTGTAAGTACCTGTGTGCACCTGTTTCTCCTTGAGTGTACGTGTTTGTACGTGCGTGGACAAGTTTCTACCTGTTTGTATGTGTGTATGTAGGAGTTTTAGCGTATGTACGTGTGTGTACGTGTGAGCATGTGTTTCTACGTGTCCGTACGTGTTTTTACGTGCTCGAACGTGTGTACACGTGTGTCTACGTATTAGTACGTGTGTGTACGTTATTGCACGTGTTCGAATATATGTGTACGCGATTGTACATATGTGTACGTATCTGTACGTGTATGCACGTGTGTGTGTTTGTACGTATGTGTATATGTTTGCACGTGTAAGCACGTGTGTGGGCGTGTTCCCACGTGTGTAAACATTTGTACGTGCATGTACGGATTTTTACGTGTACGTATGTGATTATGTGAGAGTTTTAACGGGTGTACGCGTGTGTACGGGTGTGCATGTGTTTATTCGCGTGTGCACGTGTGTGTACGTGTGTGTACGTAAATGTACGTGTTTGTATATGTGTGCATGCATTTCTACCAGTGTGTAAGTGTTTGTACGTGCGCCTACAAGTTTCTACGTGTTTGTTTGTGTACATATAGAAGTTTTAACATGTGTATGTGTGTGTACGTGTGTGCATGTGTTTATACGCGTGTGTGTGTTTGTATACGCATGTGTACGTGTGTGTATGTTTGTGTCCGTGTGTGTACATATGTGTACATGTTTCTACATGTCCATGAGTGTTCGTAAGTATTTTTACATGTGTCCACGTGTTTCTACGTGTCTACGTGTCTGTACGTACATGTATGTTATTGCACGTGTTTGTACGCGAGTGAACATGTTTGTACATCTGTTTACCTGTGTGTACGTGTTTGTACGTTAGTGTTTGCGTTTGTACGTGTAAATACCTGTGTGCACCTATTTCTCCGTGTGTGTACGTGTTTGTACGTGCGTGTGCAGGTTTCTACGTGTTTGTATGTGTGCACGTGTGTGTACGTGTTAGTACGTGTGTGCATGTGTTTATACGTGTGTGTAAGTGTGTGTACGTGTGTGCATGTGTTTACACGTAGGTGTGCGTGTGTGTATATTTGTGCATGTGTTGCTACGTGTGTGTACGTGTTGGTACGTGCGTGCACAAATTTTTACGTGTTTGTTCGTGTGTATATAGTAGTTTCACGTGTGTATGTGTCTGTACGTATGTGCATGTGTTTATACGCGTGTGTACGTATATGTACGTTTCGCGCATGTTTGTACGTGTGTCTACGTGCTTAAACATATGTGTACGTGTTTGTACGTATTTGTACGTGTTTGTACATGTATGCACGTGTTGCTACGTGTGTCTACGTGTTTGTCTGTATATGTACATTATGGCACGTGTTTGTACGTAATTGTACGTATTGGTACATGTGTGCACGTGTTTCTACGTGTGTCTACGTATTTGTAGGCATATATATGTACGTTATTGCGCGTGTTCGTACGTGAATAAACATGATAATCCATGTGTGTACCTTTGTGTACATGTTTGAAGGTGTGTACGTGTTTGTACATGTGTGTATGTGTGTTTACGTGTGGATACGCGTGTGTATGTGTGTGCGTTTGTGTACGTGTGTTTTTACGTGTAAGTTTGTGTGTGGGCGTGTATTGACGTATGTACGTGTTCGTGCGTGCGTTTATGAGTTTCTACGTTTGTGAATGTGTGTGTGTAGGATTTTTCATGTGTACGTGTATTCATGTGTGCGTGTAGTTCTACTTGTATCTACGTATTGGTACGTAATCGTACCTCATTGCACGTGCTTGTACGTGTGTGTACTTCTTTCTACGTGTGTTTGCGTGCGTACGTGTATGTATGCGTTAGTACGTGTATGTGTGCGTTTGTACGTTTGTGTACTTGTGTTAACGCGTTTCTATGTGAGTTGGTGTTGGTTCGCGTGTACTTTTGTGTACGTGTTTGTACGTGTGTGTACGTATTTGTACGTGTACAAGTTTCTATGTGTTTGTACGTGTGTCTGTAGAAGTTTTAGCGTGTGTACGTGTGTGGACGTGTTTGTACGTATCTGTACGTGTTTGTAAGTATCCGTACATGTGTGCATGCCTTTCTACGTGTTTTTGGTGTGTATATAGGAGTTTTAACTTGTGTGTATGTCTGTACGTGTGTACATATGTTTGGACGCGTGTGTACATGTGTGTACGTGTGTTTACGTGTGGGTACGCGCGTGTATGTGTGTGCGTTTGTGTACGTGTGTGTACATGTTTTAATTAGTATCGTTGTGTTTGTTTATGTATGTACGTCTGTGTGTTAGCACGTAATTGTACATGTGTTTTCGTGTGTGTACGTGTTTGTACGTTTTTGTACGTGTGTGTACGTATGTGCACGTGCTTCTACGTGGCCGTATGTGTTTTCACGTGTTTATACGTGTGTGCACGTGTTTGTACGTGTGTGCACGTGTTTTTACGTGTTAGTTTGTGTGTGCACGTGTATTAACGTGTGTACGTGTTCGTGCGTGTGTGAACGAGTTTTTACGTTTTTGCATGTGTGTGTGTAGGATTTTTCACGTAAACGTGTGTTTGTGTGTGCGTGTCTAGTTCTGCTTGTGTCTACGCCTTTTTACGTTATCGTACCTAAATGCACGTGCTTGTACGTGTTTGTACTTGTTTGTACGTGTGTTTGCGTTAGTACGTGTATGTGTGCGTTATCACGTGTATGTATGCGTTTGTACGTTTGTGTACGTGTGTTTACGCGTTTCTGTGTGGGTTCGTGTTTGTTCGCGTGCTAACTTGTGTGTAAGTATTTGTACTTGTGTATACGTGTGTGTACGTGTTTGTACGTGTGTGTACAAGTTTGTATGTGTGTGTACGTGTAAGCAAGTGTTCCTACTTGTTCGTACGTGTTTGTACGTGTTTAAATGTGTCCGTATGTGTGTGCATGTGTTTTACATGCGATTACATACGATCATGCATTATCAGACACCCTTACAGGTGATAGCATACGCTGGAACACGCCTACATGTAGGCATTGATACACGCTTACATACACATATTGTTGATGATGTCACTTATTAGAATTAAGTCAATTAGGTCTATAACAATACGAAAGTTTCAACGATGACGGTGACTATTATGTTCATGATGATGTCGATGACGATTACGTTGGAAAGGGTGACTTTATCTTTTTTTCAACGATCATGATATTTGTTACAATAAATTTTTTGTTAAAAGTAATTTCAATGTTCTGTGAATTGTGTGCTTGATTAAAAGCATATCCATACAAATCTCAGCTCCAAGGACAAGGTTTTATATTAGTCATTATTTAGGACTCATTAATAAGGCTTTTTTAATTATTCTAAACACACTATGTCTCAGACGCTTGTAGTAGCTTTTTATTTATTGTCATTGATTATACAATATGTTGATAAAATTCTGAAAGTTACTTTTAGCACATAATGACTAGAGCTTCGTGACTGTATAATTGTAATTAGTAGTTAAATTTACGGTTAATTTGTGTGCAGTCATATATGATGCTTTAATAAATCTTGATTCCTATCTCAAAATTGAAAATATCAAATCACCATTGATTGAAAATCATTAATTTTATGTTTATTTTTCTATAATCGAAAGTGATGTTCTAATAAATTGTGCTTTTTATATTAAATTTCGAAAAATACAATTATCGTTGATTGATTTCGATTGATTGCGTGCAAATAAACTTTAAATTTTAATAATTTGGGGTTTTTTGCGTAATCAAATTCTTATAAATTTTGATTTTGACGTAAAAATCAATATATTTGATTACCACTGATTTAATTTGTTTAATTTGAGGTTCACTCGTTACAATTAAATATGATGCTATAATAAATATTGTCTGCTACATCAAAATTCAAAGTATAGCATGATTTTTCATTCAATTTATTCAATTTGAGGTTTATTTGTGTGCAATCAAATAAGTTGCTTTCATTAATTCATTTTTATACATTAAAATTAAAAATATTCAAATTCTATCGATTCAATTTGGTTAATGTGGGATTTACTCGTGTGCAATCAAATATGTCTTAATATATTTTACTTTTCTGATCAAAATTCGAAATATCGAATTTCTATCGATACAATTTCATTAATTTGGAGTTTGATTTGTGTGCAATCAAATATTATGCTTCAAAAAATTTTAATTCCTGCATCAAAATTCAAGATATTGAAGAATAACCATCAATTTAATTATATTAATTAGATGTTTAAATTGTGCGACTAATTATAATGCTCCGAGAAATTTTGATTTTTACACAAAAATTCGAAATGTTAAATTACCATCAATTTCATTTAATCAATTTGAGGGTTCATTTGTGTGCCTTCGAGTACATTACTTTAATAAATTTATGTTGACATCAAATTTAAAAATATTAAATTACTGTCGATTTTATTTGTATGATTTTAAGTTTAATTGTGCGCAATTGAATATGATGCTCTGATAAAATTAGACTCCTATGTCTAAAATGAAAATATTGAACTATCATCGAATTAATTCGATTAATTTGAGGTTTATTTTTGTGTAATCAATTACGATGATTCAATAAGTTTGAGTTTCATAACAAAATTTGAAATGTTGAATTACCCTTGATTGAATTTGATTAATTTGTAGTATATTTGTGAGCATTTGAATAACATGCTCCAATAAATTTTGATTTTCACATCAAATTCGAAATATTGAATTACCTTTGATTAAGTTTGTTTGATTTGTGTTTTATTTGTGTGCAATCAAATATGGTGTTTTGATGAATTTTGATTTTTCGTGAAAATTCAAAATATTGACTTACCGTCAATTTAATTAATTTATTTGTGGTTTATTGTTGTGCAATTAATTGCGATTCTCAAAAAAATTTTGATGTTTATTTTAAAATTTGAAATATTAGATTACTTTCAAAATAATTATATTAATTTGATGTTTATTTGTGAGCATTCAAATACAATGCTTCGATAAATGTTGATTTTTACATTAAATTCAAAATATTAAAATATAGTTAATTTAATTTTATCAATTTAAAGTATATTTATATGTAATTAAATATGTTGCTACAATAAATCTTGATTCCTACCACAATATTCAGGAAATTAAATCATCGTTATGTTATTCGATTGAATTGAAAAAGCATCCTTAAAATTGTAATCTTTACAGTTGAATTCTGAAAATTTATATTAACCATAATTTTACATTGCGAATTTCAAGTGTATGAAAAAATTTAACTAAGCGACGTTAGGAGCGAGCTATTTTACGCTAGTATACATAGGAAAATTAGAATTTTTGGATTCGGTGCCAGCTCGGAAAAATTGCATCAAATCTAAAAAAAATATGATCAAAAATATTTTTAAAAATAGTTTTTTGAATATTTTTCAACGTTTCATTGGGTATCTATCGCTTCCTTTGTTCACTTCCAAAATTGTTTTTTTTTATTTGAGGCAATTTCTTTAGGCTGGCACCAACTCTGAAAATTCTAATATTTTTATGTATATATTATCTTACCTATTAGCTAATTTGTTTTTAAGCAGCCTAATAGAAAATAATTCGTTTGTGTTTTTGCAAATAATTATATAGTCTATAATATGTTCGCTAGACACGAGTTGGATGCGTAGTATGTGTATGATTTCTAAGGATGATATATTATTTGTTTCTTTTAGTAAAATATTTTTGAAGTCGGTTCTTTTTAGTTAAAAAATTTTCTTATCAATATAAACTTGTTACTGATGCCTGTAGATGATATATAGTTTTATTATTTGGTGTCCTTTATGTAATTCATATTTAAGTTGTGCATTCAGTCGCAATAATCTTAATTAAATCATGCGATTGGGAGGGTCGGCGAACTGTGCGAGGAGGGGGGTACCCCCTAATATATATATATATATATATATATATATATATATATATATATATATATATATATATATATGTATACATATATATACTAGGGGTTCCCCCTGCTCGCTCTACTCGCCAACCCCCCGAATACACACATTCCAAAGTAAATAGAAGAGTAGGATAAATTGAATCTAAATTTTATATTTGCGAATGTGAAAAAAGTTCAATAGAAGACATCGATACATAAAAATATAAGATATGAAGTTATAGAATTAGAATTAATAAAAAAAAGATGGTTTAACGCGACATTCGAAAGTTCACAATGAATTGAACTTACATATTTTTGAAATAAATTAAAAATAGAATAGTAAATAACAATAAAATTTCAAGTTATGATTGTATATAATAATATTTAATAATAATTATGAGCGAATAATAAAAAATAGAATAATAGAATAATGGAAAATTATGATTATAAATAAATATTTTTATCTTCTTATGTCCTAAATTTTATACATATCGAGAAGATGCAAAAAAGACCCTCCGACTCTGCATTTTTTATTTTTGGGCTTGAGACCAACATATATAAATATATGGCTGCATTAAGAGTGTTTTTTATTGTCGCTAAAGAAGCGTACACTTTTTTTTCATTGTCGCTAAAAAAGCTTACAAACTTATATATTATTGTCGCTGAAGCATACAGATTTATTGTTTGTTGTTGCTAAAAAAATCTCATATAAGCATACAAATTTATTGTTTGCTGTCGCTAAAAGGAGCTTACAGATTAATTTGTTATTATTACTGAAATAATTTTATAGACTTATTTTTTATTGTCGCTAATAAAAGCTTACACATTTAAATTTCATTGTAATTATAAAAAACTTACATATTTATTCTTCATTTTCGCTAAAGAATCTTGTACAGTTGCTTTGTATTTTTACTAGAAAGAAAGTTTAAATAATTTTAAATATTTATTTAATATGTCGTTAAAATTCATTGTCGCTAAAAGAAGCTTACAAATTTATGTTTTATTACAAGCTTACATATTTATTTTTTATTGTTAAAAAAACTTATACATTAATTTTTTTTTAGTAAATCAATATTATTTTATATTTTATATTTTAATTATCATCAATTTGTTTTTCTGTAACCTTGAAAAAGAATCATTTTATATTGAGAATATTGTATTCATTAATGTAATGTAATAAAAAAATTAAATTATTTAATTTACCTTATTTAAAATTATTTCATTTGCTAATATAAGTTCTTCTAACTCCATGTTTTCATCATTCAATACTTTAATAAATTCCAATATTTTACTTTTAATATATATGTAATATCTATAAAATTTCCAAATATATATATACTAGGGGAGGTACCCCCCTGCTCGCTCCGCTCGCCAACCCCCTATTTGTTATTTAGGTTACATTATCTTTATTTTTTTATTTTTATCAACTGTGAAAAATATAATTATTGAAATATATTGAGTTATACTCAAAAATATATTTAAATATTTATTACGAACCCATTTTTGTTTTCCTTATTTATATGATATTATATAATAAAAGTTTTTATTGTTTATATAGAACCAATTTTCATAAATACTAATATCTTATGAATGTCCATAGTATTAATAAATTTTTGTTTTTTTACCTAAATTATTAAATTTATAAAGTTTGTATTATAAATATATTTCTTTATTTTCCACACCACCTAGTATTTTTAAATACCGAGGTATATATGTAGGCGCGTTTTTTATTTAGTTTCCCCAGGAGGCCTATTTCGACTCACATTTTTGAAAAATGTTTTTTTTTAATAAATAAATAAAAAAAATAATTTTTTTATTTATATATTAAAAATAAAAAATAACATCTTTTAAATATGTTCGCTGAAATATAAAATATTAAAAATAATATGTATATTAAATTTAATATATTTAAATATACAAAAAAATATTACTTATACTTACTATTAAAAAGTATTTAGAAATTCAAAAATTTTTTTAATTCAAAAATTTTTTTAATTCATAAATTTAGAATATTGAAAAAATTTTACCAGTTTTTATTATGACTAAAAATTTTGAAAACAGGAATTTAAAAATTTTTTATGTATTATCCTTTTTTTTTGTCAATATACCTAGAATTTTTTTCATCTTCTTGTTCTAATTTTTGTAAATATTGCAAAATTATTTGATAGAATTGTTTATGAAATTTTATATAATTTTTTACTTACTTTTATAAATAAAAAATAATATTTCTGGAAAATACTTCTTGGAATTTATATATGTAATATTAATTATATATACATAATTCATACATATATTTTGTATAAAAATAAATTATTTTTTAGCATGTAAATTTTTGTTTCCTATTAGATTTCGTACTAAAATTTTTCTTACAATAAATACATAATTCCTTTTTTTGTACGTGAGTTCTTTCATGTCTTCTAATAGTTTTAATTTAAATAAATAAGCCACATGTTCTACAACTTATAGTTTTAATATGGATTCTATTAATATGTATTTTCAAAAATTCAGATGTAGACTAAAAATTTTTGCAAAACGGGCATTGAAATACATCCATTTTTCCTATTAATATTAAGTTTAAACATTAATTTTCATTAAATAATAATTTTATAAAAAACTTGGGAAACATTTTAATTATATTTTATATATGGGGATTTATAATTTTATTTAAGTTTAATTTTATTCTGTTTCTATTTATATTTAAAAAAAATAAAATTTAATAAGCATAACACATTTAATAATTTACATCAATGACTTTTTAGGGGTCCACCTTTGCTTTATTTGACGTTTTCATTGATTGCAATTTTCTAATGTGAAAGAGAGAGAAAGAGAAAGAGTCTACTAACTCTTTACTTAGCTGCCTACCCGACACTGAAGTGGCTTTTGCTGATCGCTTGCCCTACGCACATTACATCAATGACTTTTTAGGGGTCCACCTTTGCTTTATTTGACATTTTCATTGATTGCAATTTTCTAATGTGAAAGAGAGAGAAAGAGTAAGAGTCTACTAACTCTTTACTTAGCTGCCTACCCGACACTGAAGTGGCTTTTGCTGATCGCTTGCCCTACGCACGCACTAATATTCACAGTGAAAAATTTGTTAGCTTTTGTCGACAAAAATCGCATCATGAGTAGCGCGGCTCACGAAATAGCTACCACTCCGATATTTTCGACTAGTTACTTTCTGACAGCTATGCAGAAACTGTTTTAGCTTTCAATTTAATTTAAAACAAGTTTTACAAAAGAAAAAAATCTTTAATTTTAGTAAAATAAAAATAAAATACCCTTTAAGTAATTCAAATTTACACAAAAAAATGAAATTTAAAAATCAATTAATCGTTAAAATTAAATGAAATGAATTAATAAAAATGGTAAGAATTTAAATAAATTATTTATTGAAAATTTCCGTCCAAACAATGTTATCTATTTTTGATGTATCATCTAAATTATTTTGAATATAAATATTATTAAAAGTTTTACATCTTGACAAAGCAACGTATAATTGATCATGTGAAAACAATGGTCTTCTTATAAATAAGCCTACATTATCGAAACTTTGACCTTGTGGTTTATTTATAGTTATTGCAAATGCTAATATAATTGGAAATTGTTTCCTGTAAAGAATAAATGGTAATGAAGAATTATTTCCTGTATTTAAAGTAATTTTTGGAATAAAAACTTTATTTCTACTTTTATCGCCTGTTATTATTTCAGCTTCAATATTATGTTTATATAAATTTATAATTTTCAATCGTGTACCATTACATAATCCTTACGATATACTTAAATTTCTTAACAACATTACTATAGCATTAACTTTTAAATTAATTTATGAGGTGGTAAACCTTCTTTAATTTTATTTAAAAATTCTATTTGGTAATTCAAATAAATGTTATCATCAGTTTGATCAACACCTTTATGCGTAGCGTAATCAATACTATAATATGTTTCAGTTTTTCCATTTAATAAATTTAATACTTTTTTATTTAAATTATTAATATCTTCATTATGAGGAGCTAATATAATTTTTTCTTTGCAACAATTTTTATTAATATTTGAATAAATTTTAGAACAAATATCCTTAGTTTGTAATTTGTTTGGAATTATGAAAGGGTTTATTTTGCCATCACCAATTTGTAATAGAAATGGAGCAAATTTTTTATTTTTAGATCGAATATTTTTTGTTAATTTTAATATACTAAAAAATTGCCATAAATATGAACTTTTTATTGTTTCTTCTATAATTAAATTTTTATTTCCATGTTTAACAACTGGTAAAATTTGTCGAAAATCACCACCTAAAATAATTAATTTCCCACCAAAAAGAAAATTACTATTACAAACATCTTTTAATGTATTATTTATTTCTAATGCTTTTTAGAATCATTGATGCTTTATCCCATATTATTATATCAGCTTCTCTTAATTTTTTTTTATCTGATTGTAACTCTAAAAATGCATTTTTAATTGTATTTAAATTTAAAGGTGATCTAAAAGTCTTATGACTTGTCATTCCTTTAGGTAATAAAGTAGATGCAATACCAGTCCAAGCCATGGACAAAATTTTTTTATTAATTGATATTAAATAAAATATTAAAGTCTTATATAAAAAAGTTTTTCCTGTTCCTCCAGGACCATCGATAAAATATATTTTTTTATTATCTTTTTCAGTTAAAATTTCAAAAATTAATTTTTGTTCATCGTTTAATTTATTATACATTAATTAAAAATTTTTGTTGCTTTCTAGTTCATCATGATGATTATTGTTCAAAGTAATTGAATTTATTTTTGGTTCAGGTAAACCAAAATCTTTACAAGATATATATTCATTAATAAAAATATTATTAAGTTCAAATAAAGCATTATTTTCTTAATTTTCATTAAAATCTTCAACAAAATAATTAGTAGTGGAGGCGTTTTTTTCCGCAAGCCCCCTGGCGCGCTTGCGCAAAGGGGGCTTGCGGAATTTCCATTTTACCATGTTTGATGTCATTTATTCTTTTAAGCAATAATTGTACATTTTATAAAATTTATCATAAAAATTAATAACTTAATATGTTTGTTCTATATATTTAAAGTTAAAGCAGTAGGTGCAAACAATAAAAATTAGCAAGAAGCTTTTCAAATGATAGGATTTGAATGAAATTGAGGATCAAAGAGGATGAGCTAAGGAGCAGTTAAGGAAGAGGAACAAAAACTTCAAATAACGTAAAATAACACAAAAAAAAGGTAAAATTTGAGGATTTACCTGAGGAGGAGCAAAAATAACCTAAAATAACGTAAAAATAACGGAAAAAAGTGATGGATTTTTTGAGGAAGAGAAAAGGAAGAGAAAATGAAGGCATGAGGAAACTCAAAAGAAGAGAAAAAGAAGAGGGGAGGAAGGGAAAAGGAAAAGAAAAGGAAGAGGAACAAATAACGTGAAATAACGTAAATATTAAGGGAAAAAAGGGGATAAAAATTAGGTTAGAGGATGAGGAAAAGAAGAGTTGTGGAGGACCTTGGTCGTAGAAAATTTCCTTACAACTATATAATATAGATATATATATATATGAACAAATATCAGAATAAAATAAGCTATTATCAATAGAGATAAAGGCCACATATAGGTGTCCAAAATGTATTATTGAAATAAACAAAAATATAAAATATTGTAAAACTAATGTCAAATCAAGAAAAAAGCGTCAAAATATTGAAAAAAATTTTTTATATCGATGATATAGGATTATGACAAATGATATAAGTAAAAATTATAGCAATGAACTTTACTGAAATAATGAAGTATCTACATAACTTATAAATTATGTTTAATTGAACTATTTTGACTTTTCTATAAAATTGAAATATGTTGTGGTTTAAGATTCATAATAATATTTTGATTCAAGTAGGTATCTACTTTTGTTTTTCAAGTAATTTAGTTTAATTATTGCTTAATTTAACATGAGTATATATGACCAAAGAGATTGAAACATAATATTTTATGAGATTGTGTACGAAGTTTTCTATAGATTTTAAACAAATTGTGAGTTTTTAGAATTTAAGGATTAAAATGGTACCTTGTACATTAAAGCAATTGACCCGTAGTCCCATGATAAAAGAAAAATAATGTCCTTACTGTGCATCAATTGAGATACGTACTAACGCACTCATAAGTTATAGCGCTAACACTAAACTAAATACATTTTTTTTTCGCATAAATTGTTTCATGACTCTTTAGTAATTTTTCAGTTTAAATTCAGCTAGCTGCTTTTTAGCCTAAATTCAATTCAGATATTTTAGCTTGCATTAAGCTACCTTTTAGTTCTTTATCAAACAAGATTGAACAAAATTTCAAAGTCAGGAAAATTTTAGCTTGAATCAAATTGAATTCAATAACCTACCTTTTACACTGTTGGAAATAATTGAATTTTGCTGCCAGTACATTTATGAAATTTCTATTTTTACTAAAAATAGAAATTTCATAAATATCATACATTCGTGCATTAAAATTACGGTAAAATTATTCATTTTCAATTACAAGCTTGAAGCAAGCTTTCAGTTTTGCATTAAATTTTCATTAAAATTTATGTTTTTTTAAACAGTGTGTGACGTAGTATTTGCACGCTATCATAATTTTTTTTTTTTGGTTTTTATTAATTCAAATAATTCTTCTATTAAAAAACTTATTAAAAATCATACATAATTCTCCGAGTATGTGAATTCCTAAAATCATAATCACCACACTCGTGACAGCAGCCAGGGCAACCGTGAGAAACCAACAGAGAAATAATTCCGTTGTGTTCTTCTTTTCGGATGTAAACATCATATGGTCCATTACCCAGTAGCCATGTGTGTTGAACTACCAGCTGACGGCTCTGACGAGAAAACAACTATGCACTCACACAATCAACGAGCAGCACGACCGATACCTGCTAGCAGAAGACGGTCATACTAACAAGGAGAGTGTTTCACCTTCGGATTACCAATTTTGCTTAAATTTTGGGAATATTTTCTGGATGCAGAAATATGAAGGGAGCCAAAATTTTAGAGGCCAATGCTCAATATTTCTCTAGGTACAGGCCATTGAAGAAAATCACTAAAAAGTCACTAGATTTTCAAACGCTTATAGTATCTCATCATTGTTAGCTAGAAGCTTACATCTTTTTTTAAATGAAAGCTGAGCTTAAATCCTTTCGAAATAGCACTTGCAGCATCTCAAAATATTATTTTTTCCCAAAGTTAGAGCGTAATAAAGATTGGACCTAAATTTTTTGTTTAAATCATTAATTAATAATATAAGCTAAAATTGGGCTCAATTTTTATCACGCTATAGCTTTGGAAAAAAATAATATTTTGATATGCTATAACTACTATTTCGCAAGGATTTGAGCTCAGCTATCATTTAAAAAAAGGTTTAAGCTTCTAGCTAATAATTCTGAGGAACTATAAGCGTTTGAAAATTTAGTAACTTTTTTAGTGATTTTCTTCAATGGCCTGTAACTAGGGAAATATTCAGCGTTGGCCTCTAAAATTTTGGCTCACTTCATATTTCTGCATCCAGAAAACATTCCCGAAATTTAAGCAAAAACGGTGACCCGAAGGTGAAACACTCTCCTTGTAAGTCTAGGAAGCAGCAGAGTAGTTTTAACGGCGTAAAATTAAGAAACATGTGCTCGCGCGAATTAATCACTGTGGCGCTCGCGTAGAGTATAGTCAAAAGATAGAAAGAGAGAGACAGGAATATAAAAAAGTAATGAGCGAAGTCGATAAAGTAGGGTATAGACACGCGTATGGTAAAAAGATATTAGATAAACAAAAAAACTTAATGGCAGGCTGGAGTAGAACCTGATACCGACCGAATAACTATTTAGTTGTTTATTATTTACTCAAGTATTAATCGGTGTATCTTCAAATTAAAGGTTGAGCGCAACAGATATTATTATTATAAACATCTATGCACAAGAAAAAAAAACGACCGCTTTGTTTTTGAGAAAAGTGAGTAACGCCAAAGTAAAAGTTTATGTTTATAATATTTTCGCGTTACTTACTTTTCTCAAAAACAAAGCGATAGATTTTTTTCTTTTTGTGCATAAATATTTGTAATAATAATATCTATTGCGCTTAACCTTCGATTTGCAGATACACCGATTAATACTTGAGTAAATAACAAAAATCTCAATTAGATAAGGACAGCGAATCCGGCTTGCTCTTAATCATATTATAGAAAGGGGGAAGTTAATGATACGTAGAATAGTGTAGGCATAGATATAATTTAGAGGACGCTCGCGCATTAACAAGATTTGAACGCAAGATTAAATAATTTCTTTCTAAAAATGTTTTTTTTTAATTTTAAAAGCAGCGCTGATGTACTTTAAAGAATATTTTTCTTTTTTAATCATAAAATTTTGTAATAGCGTGAATTAATTAAATACGAATGAAATGTCAATCAAAATTTAAGTAATTTGATGAAATAAGTGTTAGAATGATTAGATGCATTTTAGAAGTAGAATTTTTGATAATTGTATAAATAATTAATAATATCCAACGCATTATTAGTATTCAATTGAATCACGTACGCAGATTACGTAATACTCGAGATGAGAAAATACTACACTATACAGGAAATGAAAAGCCAAATTTGACTAACGAGTAGTAAAACTACACTAGTGTAAGTAGAATAAATTGACGAAAAGAAACTAATTTGATTAGAGAGTCGCGAGGTAGAAAGAGATAATAAATAGGACGTAATAAGAGTAATAAAGAGAGAAATAGAGGAGAAGAAGCAGCCGACGCTCATCGCTGCCTCCTTCTTCGTGCCTCATTGTCGTTTCATCAGTCGTATAGTGCCTTAGAGCATATACTACTAGGCCAGTAAATAAACCGAAAAAAGTCTTAGTTCGCCAAAATTGGTAACTTGCAACGACCTATGCGATCATTTAAAAGATAGTCAGTAGATGTTTACTTATATGTTTTTCACTAGCAACTATGATTTATTAATTGGTCATTAACCAATTAGAGCAAAAAAACGCGTTTTTTTTTGTTTTTTGCTAATAAAACGAAAACTATTCGACAAATCATTATAGTGTAAATGGAAAAGTTGTAGAGAATTAAATTATCAACAAAACGAGAGGTCAAACGATCCGATCGGTTTATTAAAACCGAAGAAAATTTGGAAAAAACTGGAAAATTTTTCATTTTTTTAAAAATTCATAACTCTGTTGTTTATGAATATTAACGGGATGTCGGAGCTGCAGCAATCGAGTTTTGCTTTTTTTATTTTATCAATATCTTTTCAAATTCATAAACTAGACAAATATAATGACTTGTCCGCACTAAAGCTATGCTAAACCAATAATTTTTATTAAAATAAAAAATCATTTGGACTTGTTATTATTTTATGAACTTGGAATGGAAAATAGATGTCAAGCTCGACAAACCTAACCTTAATATACTATACATTGAAAGTTTTTATTATAACTTTTCATGTATAGTTTTCTGATGGATTTCTTGAGTTGTCCGCACTAGAGTTTTATCTTACCAATTTTTTCTTTGTAGCAAAAAAACTCCATTAAACGCATCGTTTATTAATAAGTTAGGAATGCAAATATTATTAGAAGGTAGACAGCTCCGTCATGCTCTTAAGAGCTGAAATTTGGCAGAGGAGTGAATAATTATATCTACTTTCAACATGCCAAAGCCAGATACTATCGGATAATTAGTTTCTGTGCAATTGCAATTTATTTTTTTTCGGTATTCCTTCCTTCTTTATATTACCGATTGAGAACGTCGTACATACATTTTTAAAAGGGTTTTGAAAACTAGAAACAATTATTTTCTACTTGCTATTGAAGTGTTTTTTAGAACTGCAAAAGTATTAGATCGATAACTTTATATGCTTAAAACTTGAGAAAAAATAATTAAAAAATTTTTGTGAAAATAGCTGCAAATAGCATTTTTTAAGCCCTTTCTAAATCTTTTTTCAATTTTTTTCTAGCTCAATTATTTAAAAAACTACAGCTGATTGAAGAAAAATGCAAAAATGAAAAAAATTTCAAAATTGCTAAAGCGATTATTTTTTTTTTAAATATCGTTAAAAAAATGTAAGTAAGCTAAAAAGAAAGAATTTAAAGAATACTTTAAAATGTTTTTTTTAAATTTTTTCTAGGATGAAAATTGAAGAAGATACGCTTTTTCAAAGTCGGAGAAAAAATTTGATAACCTGCTCAAAATTATTGCCCAGTACTGTATATATAAAATTTATTGGAACGAGATAGAGAGGCCCAGAGTGATTCTAAGAAAAAAGACAACACGAGCGCCACCAACTGGATAACTGCGTTATCTGAAATACTCACTGCTGTTTGATCTCCCACCCTTACATAACCTAAAAACCCTGAGCACCTGTTGCTGTCGCTGCTTAAGGTTGTATGGGCTATACAGTCTGTGTCAAAAGTTAGTTTTTTTAGAAAATCGTCTATATTTTTTGGTAGAAAGTAATTATCTAATTTTTAGCTCAGTAACTTATTAGATGATATTAAAACAATCATTTTAAATTTTGTTTCATTTAAACATAATGAATTATTAAAGAGTTATAACATTTTAAAGTTTATAAATTTTACACAAATCTAATGTAATCATAAATAATAATGCCAAACTTTCAAAAATGATTTTATTTGACTGCAACAAAGTTTATTTTGTTCAGTTTAAAATTTAGAATCTATTGACGAGGATGAAATTTTAATTTTAATTTTTTATTAAAATTTATTGCTAATTTTCTGCGAAAAAATGTATATGTCTCAGACGGTACTCACTGTTTTATCATAGAAAATTAGCAACAAATTTTAATAAAAAATTAAAATTAAAATTCCATCCTCGTCAATAGATTCTAAATTTTACACTGAACAAAATAAACTTTGTTGCAGTCAAATAAAATCATTTTCGAAAGTTTGGTTCTATTATTTATGATTGCATTAGATTTGTGTAAAATTTATAAACTTTAAAATGTTATAACTCTTTAATAATTCATTATGTTTAAATGAAACAAAGTTTAAAATGATTGTTTTAATATTATCTAATAAGTTACTAAGCTAAAAATTAGATAATTACTTTCTACCAAAAAATATAGACAATTTTCTAAGAAACTAACTTTTGACACAGACTGTATAGCCCATACAACCTTAATTATAATTTTATCAAGTTAAACTTAGTTTATTACTATTACTACTATATAATTTTATTTTACATTTAATAGTATTACAATTAAATTTAGAAATTATTAATTTGTTGAATGAAATAGCCTATAGATATTCAAAGGATTTGCTTTTGATAGAAAAATTTACACGTAGTCTAACCTTAGATTCTTCCATTGATTTATTTGATATTTATTTAGTTGATTTTACCTTGTAAATTTGAAAGTTTGTTAATTAATTCATTGAATGAATTTTATTCAGGTTAATAATTGACTTATATATTAAATTTGAAGCATATAATTCCCTTATTTTATTATTATTATTTTTGTAAGTTGGGGAATCTCAGGATTTGGGGGTTATAAGCAAGCTTTTATTTCGTGTTTAATTTTATATTTTTATAATCTCCCAAATGAAACCTAGTATTACAAGTGTAGCTCTTTGTTAAATAAGATTAAACAGAATTTTAAAGTCAATTAAATTTTAGCTTGAATTTAACTAATTTCCAACAAAATTTAACAAAGTTTCTGCTAACTTTCGACTAAAATTTCAGGTAAATTTTGTGAACCTTTAGCTAAAGCTATCTCAAATTCTTGTACAAGATTGTTATGGCAACAGGCCCAGTTACCATGGAAACGAATGATACTGGATGAAAGCAAATCTATTTTATAATATAGGTGTGATATACACAGTAACGTTTGAGGAAAGTATCCATATATACTTTTAATGCAAAATAAACAAGAAGCGGGTACTCTTCTTCAATCACACCAATGAAGTTCCTCTGCACGCTCTCACTTGCACTTATTGACTTTTTATGAATATTTTTTTCAAAACCTTACAAATAATTAGGGGCATTAGCGATCAAGGTGAATTTCAGAAACTAAATATTATACAAGTATGATATGTATAAACATTTTTAAATTAGGAATAACTGTTTATACTCACTCATGTTTTTAGGATCCCCTAAATTATTAAAGAGACTGGTTGTAGTTAACAATGGAAAGGCAATACTGGCTCTAGCATCCGTAGGTATTTGTGTAGGTTCTAATGACTTTTCTGACTTGGATAGAGCTAATGGTAGAGGATTCAGCAAGTTCAAATCTAGAAGCGGAATCAATACAGTAATTGATTCAATATCATGTGCATTTTTGGTTTGCTGAATTATTAATAACATCATTATACTATTACTTACCATGAATATTTTGTTTAATATTCAGTCCAGCACCATCTTGAAAGATATGTGTAAAATGATTCCTAATTAATGTACTTTCAATAAAGGTTAGCATTTTACATATTTTTTCCTTGTTTTATGTTAATGATTTTCAGTATAGTAAGTGTAGTAAACTATTTTAAATTTGATAAGAAAAATGTCTATTATAGCTATATTACATTTAAATTTTTGTTTTGAAATTCACAGGTTTTTTTCATTAATTGATATTAAAAAGAGGCTGAACTATATGTCTTTGTCTAATAGTGTTTTCAATCCTTCATATGAACACCATCAGTTTTAACAAGGAAAAAGTAGCAGCCCCTGCTAGATATTAATACAATGAGAAAATTTTATAATTATAACGAAATAATTTTATTGCGTAGTTTTTGAGTATGATTTGACCTACGGACTACCATTAATACAATTTGTCTTGTTTATGAAATTTTGGTAGGTCAAATCATACTTAAGAACTAAGCAATGAAATTATTTCGTTATGATTATAAAATTTACTCATTATATTAATATCTATCGGGGGCTGTTATTTTTTTTCTTGTTAAAATTGATAGTGTTAATACAAAAGATGGAAAACATTTAGACAAAGCCAGATAGTTCAGACTGCCCTTAAGAATAACTATTAAGGGGATATAAAACGGACACTACACCTCTACTCATGAATTTGGCTTATATTTACATTTTATTGCAAAACTTGGGAAAAAGAAATGCTTTAGCTTGTAGAATTCACCATGGAGATTATTCAGTTGAATTTTCAAATAAATTCATTCATTAGTTTTTAAAAATTTCGGGTTTCAATATTATATATTAAAATCTTTAGATTTTGTAAAAGAAATCTAAAATTCTTAAAAACTAATGAATGAATTTATTTAAAAATTTAATTAAATAATCTTCATGGTACATACTGCAAGCTAATGCATTTCTTTTCTTAAAATTTTGCAATAAATTAAAAAGATAGTCAAGATTTACGAGTACAGGTGTAGTATCCGTTTTACATCTCCTTAAATAATAATATTAGTGTTTAAAAATTTTTTTCAAATATTTTTAATTAACCTTCAGAGAGCCAGGATTTCAGTGGACCTATTATCTTTAGATATGTGGTATAAAAGGTATCTTAAATCATTGATTGATCATAGGCAAAGTATCGATCACGAGGTTAACCACTTTCGTAATCCTACGGCTCTCTAAAGGTTAAAGCTAATTAATTATCATAAACAAGTATAGATAAATTTAATACATTTAAATAAAGCGCAACTAGTAGGTATAAAGTATGTAAAAAATGTGAAATAAGTACCTAAAAGTCTTTCGCGTTCACTTTTTAAATGAATATACTTTTGCATATGATCAGTATGAATTAACATAGCGCACTCATCAGTAACTTCTTGATCATCAACATCAATACCACTACCTTCACCATCAGTCATAAAGTTTTCCTGAACATCAACGATACAAATAAGATATTATGTAACGAAATTTTTTTTAAATAAAGCAAATTAAATATTTAGAAAAAATCATACTTCTTCAGGATCCGATATTGCAAATGCAACATTTAGAGGTTTAATATGCTTTGTTTTATAATTGTGTTCAAGAAGTAGTGGGCTATATAATACATTTTTCCATTGCCTACTAAGTACTATGACACCCTGCAAATAAACAAAGCTCATTTAGCATTAAAAAACGCAAAAAACAAGACTTAGAAGAGAAAAGTGATAACAAATAGAAAATGACAAACACAGAAAGAGAAGACCCAAAAGAACACTTAAAATACAAAAACCTACTATTAACGTTTCGTTAGCATTATTTGGTGACCTCTTACGGCTGAAAATTTATAATTATAATTAAGTTACAAAAATCATATTGCAATCACAATCAATAAATGAATAACGAATCACAATTAATGCAAACTTAAAATTAAATTAAATATTGACATGAGAACAAAGTTCATGTTAGCAAATGCAGCTCCAATTGCAATCAGCCCTTGATTATAGTATAAATCTGATCATTTATACTATAATCATACAATTAATGATTTATATATATATATATATATATATATATATATATATATATATACTCGATAATGATAAAGTATATGTTTTTAGTTAATAGTGTTACTGAAACTATTTACGTGAATCATTTCGGAAATTTTTCTCTTTGTATAATAAATTGATTATAAATTCTAAAAATTTTATGATGCCCAAGGATTTTGTTAAAAATAATGCAGATAATCTATTTATTAGAGCTGACTAGGGTAACTTTGTAGCCTGTATAAATATATCTGATTAGGAAAAAAACATGCACAATTTATTGTCCGATGATACAACGTATAAAATAATTAATAAAAATCCACTTATCTTAAGAGTATATGAATTCAGGTCTAGAATTTTGATGAAACTTTGGGATAGGTTTTTAGATGCCAAAATATGAGTGAAGCCCTAGCGGTACGGTCTAACGCTTCAAAAAACTAACCCTATAAGCACACATCTGGAAAAAAGAATTCTTTAAGAATTCACGAATGTCCGCTCTGAAGTTAATATAAAATATATTAATAAAGTATTCATAAAATATTTGCAAAGTATTCTTCCACAAAATTTAAATAAAAAATAACTCTTCAACGTATCTTTATAAATATTTTAAAAGGATTAAGAAAGTATTCATAAAGAATTCTTTTTTGAAACAGCAATCATAATCCAAAGTATTCATAAAGTAGTCAAAAAGTATACTTTTGAAACACTGATTTTCTAGTAAATTAGTCACTTTCAAAAATCGAAAGATGTAATGGATATTTTATTGCTTTTCAGATTATTTTAAAATCATTTTTAATTTTGATTTTCATGAAATTCGAAATTGAAAACTTGAAATTCCTGATAATTTTATAAATTGTAAAAATTCAATTTAATTAATCATTTAATAATATAAATAATTTTTATCTATTTTAAACGAAAAAATTGTTAACATTCTATAAAACAAAATATATAAATATTTTAAGTGTGTTTAAAATAAATTCTCACTTTGAGAATTTAAACAAATATCTAAACATTCTTCAATTTAAATTAAATTAACCATGACTTCACAAAAAATTTCTTTTATTAAATTAAGGTATCTCTTGAATATTTAATAAATTTTTACTTAAATTATTCAAATAAAAATGTAGTTTGGCTAATATTATTAACCATGAATAATAAACTAACAAATTTACTAACATTTCTTATGCTTATACCAATGAACATGTACAAGTTTCGAGAATTTATTAACAGATGAGTTGGTAGCCAAGTAGACTAAGTCATGGGCAACACTTTTTTATAATTTTGTTTGACATCCTCAAGGAGCGTGGTTCGAATCTCGAACAAATAATTTTTTTTTTTTTTTTTTTTAATTTAATAGCTTATTTTTATTCAATTATAACATTTTTTGTTTTTCATAATCATGTAAAATAGAAGGATTACTTATAATTTGATGATTAAAAAAAGTATTTTGCGAATTTGATTCAATAAAAAGAATTGTTTGTGAATACTTTGTGAATACTTTAAAAACTATAGTGGTCGGACGTTCGTGAATAAACAAAGCAATCATTAAGAACTCTTTATTGATACTTTCGTTTACGAAAGTATACTTAAAGAATTCTTTTTTGATTCTCTCTTTGACACCGTTTGCTTGTTGGGAAAGTTATAGACGTTAATAGTCCTATTTTTAGAAAACTGTGAGAAAAAGAGCTCTTTATTAAAATGTAAATAATTTAGTCTAGAAATGTCTTCAATATATGGAAAGAAGTTTAATTTTGCTGTTTTTAAAATTGAGAAATAATAATTCGAACCAAAGTGATGCTTGTTTAAAGTTGGGAAGCAAGAGAATACCGAAAAACACCTGAATTCTGAAGAACGGTGATTATTAATACTTTCTAACGGCTCAAATTTAAACGAGCATAACTTTGATTCTAATTATTATTTCTCGATTCTGAAAACAGCGAATTAAAGCTTGCTTTCTTTATTTTTATTTTAATTATTGTAAATTTGTTGAAGACATTTCTAGACTGGAGTGTTTACACTTTAATTCGGAGCTCTTTTTAACATTTTTCTGAAAATAAGACTAATAAAGTCTATAACTTCAGTTTTTCAAAGTGTTGGACCTTACTGTTGTGGCTTTATTAAAATTTTTGTATCTAAAAGCATATTTCAAAATTTCATCCAGATCTGTAACTCGAAGGTCATATCCTCCCTAGAGTAGCTATCTTCAAAGTAACATTCACAAATATTGAAAAGAATTTATAATAAGATGAGGCGGGGTAAGATGCGACACTGTTAACCATTAGAACCAAGGGGTCAGGATTTAAACGTGATGGAATTTTTCGAATTTTCCAAATTTTTTGCTAAATAAATATTTTAATGAATTTTTTTCTCAAAAACTATCAATTTTTCGTTAAAACTTAATAGAATACTTTTTCTTGAAAATTAGATGTAGAATTCACCTGAATTTTTGCAAATTATAATATACTGATTTTTATGCTTACTTGATCGATTTAAACATACTATTTAGTATATCTAAAAATGGAGCAGGTTAAATTGGCTTTTTAAAGTCTTATTTTTTAGTCTTCGTTTTTTTATGAGGAAAAAATATACGAAGCCTCCAGCTGGGCAGCCTTCTCAAAGTTACTTAATTGTGCAAAAATGTCTGAAAAAATCGTTATTTTGGATCAATGATGAGATTTGTGATTTTTTTTCTGAAAAAGTATTGATTTTTGGGACAAATGTATGAAAATGTTTTTTATTGGAAATTGTATGTAAAATGTATGTAAATTTTTGTAAACCATTATTTGCTAAACATCACAAATTATAAATGAAATTTTGAAATTTTAAAATTCATTTTTTGTTAAATTTTTAGTATGTATGGTTCATAATGTCTTAAATTACAATTTGTAAAAATATGTTCATATTCTACACATGATTTCCAATAAAAAACATTTTCATACATTTGTCCCAAAAATCAATACTTTTTCAGAAAAAAAATCACAAATCTCATCATTGATCCAAAATAACGATTTTTTCAGACATTTTTGCACAATTAAGTAACTTTGAGAAGGCTGCCCAGCTGGAGGCTTCGTATATTTTTTCCTCATAAAAAAACGAAGACTAAAAAATAAGACTTTAAAAAGCCAATTTAACCTGCTCCATTTTTAGATATACTAAATAGTATGTTTAAATCGATCAAGTAAGCATAAAAATCAGTATATTATAATTTGCAAAAATTCAGGTGAATTCTACATCTAATTTTCAAGAAAAAGTATTCTATTAAGTTTTAACGAAAAATTGATAGTTTTTGAGAAAAAAATTCATTAAAATATTTATTTAGCAAAAAATTTGGAAAATTCGAAAAATTCCATCACGTTTAAATCCTGACCCCTTTGACCTGGATCTCTAAAATTTTTTTTGTATATTTTGGGTATCAAATAGAACATTGTCACAGATTTTCGACGAATTCTATTTTTTTGTTAGGTGAGTTGACGTGAAACGTCCCATATATATATATATTTGGGACGATCCATGTTAAGGGGATGTAAAATGGACACTACCCCTGTACTCATTAATATTCACTATCTTTACATTTTATAGCAAAATTTTCAATGAAAAAATGCATTAAGTTGTAGTATGTAACATGAAGATGATTTAGTTAAATTTTTAAATGAATTCATTCATTAGTTATTGAGAATTTGGGGTTCCAAAATTATTTATTAAAATTTTTCAATTTTGTACAGGAATCCAAATATCTTAAAAGCTAATGAATGAATTTATTTGAAAACTTATTAAAATAATCATCATAGTACATACTACAAGCTAATGCATTTCTTTTCTGGAAATTCAGCAATAAAATAGAAAGGAAGCTAATATCTATAAGTACAGGTGTAGTGTCCGTTTTACATCTCCTTAAACGGAACAAAGCTCTGCCCGAAATTCATGTGAATCGATTTTAATGATTTTGGGCTCAAAAAATTCGTTATAGATTTTTCTTCGGAATGCCGTGGGATGTTTTTTGATTTATCAAAATAGCAGCTTACAATAACGGCTGGAAATCAGCGAAAAATCTATTGTTAGGATTAAATAGATTGTTAGAAAAATTAGAGTTTGATTCAACTGGTTTTGGGCTGAAATTTTTGCCACTAAACGTCCTTAATAAACTGCTATGAGAAGTTTGCAAAATCCAATATGGCGGCTATAATCCCAAAATCGTCGAAAAATGAAGATAACCGTGATTATGAATAGAGTTTTTTTTCGTCTATCATAACGAGAGCGGTCAAACATATTAAGTTTTAATAACGTGTAACCTAAAAAGTTTATTATCAATTTAAAATTCAAAATAGCGGATCCAATATGGTGGACGAAATGTTAGATTTCAATGTAGAGCTTCGAATATTCTGTTCACTCAATGACAGTTGGCTCGTTTCCATAACAATTACAATGGAGTAATTTCTCCTCAATCGCTAGTTAGCTACTAAAATTATACAAATTAGTGTTAATATGCTATGTCACTTATTTAACGTTCGATAAAATTATCATTAATATTCAAATCTTCAGAAAATATTTGCTTGAGAATGATTTCCTCGCTCTGACATTTCAAGTAACAGAACTTCGAGTAACTTCCAGAAACAGGCAGAATTAATTAAAGATTTCTTTGAAGAAAATTTTTTTTCAATCATTTGATCTCAAAATACCTTTCTTGCAGTCACTATATCAATTTTACCTGGAATCATAGAACGTTGTTGAAGTGAAAATCATAATTTAAATCCTTCTTTTTTCGAGTTCTTCGAGAGTAAAATTAAATTCCATAAACTTTTCAAGTAAATAAGCGTAGGGTAGAAATAAATAATATGTAGAGTTATAGAGCCCAACGCTTTCTCAGTTTTTAATTATTCAATTTTATGGTATGAAAAAATGAGTTTATCGACCAAATCCCAATTTTATGCTAAAACAAAAAAATATAAAAAGTTAATATATCATCATCAAATTTATAATTATGTTTATTTAAAAAATACATGATATATTTGAAAAAAAAAATATTTAATCAAAAACAGCTAATTGACATATTATTTATTACCTGGTTTACCGTGTTTTTTAATAAAATTCATGAATTCACCAAATAGCCATTTAATATTTTAAAAATTTGAACCTTGTAACAAATTATTTTCTTGAATATATTATTTCCTTGTAATATCTTAACCGGAAAGTAATAAAAAAATATTTACATAGTATACATTTTCTATGTTTTAAATTAGAAAAGCATAACCATAAAAAATATAGATACTTATCTGATGGTTGTTGAGTAAATTTCAGATGCTTACGTAAAAGTCCATGTTCTTGTACTATATTGAATCCTTTACAATATAGTAGATTTTTAGTGGCAAACACAGAATTATATTGAGTTGACCTTTTATAAAATATGATGTTATTGTATCAGCCACCCCTATCAGCCCTTTGAGTATTTAGCTCTATGTATGAGCTGAAAAAAAATTAATATTTATCATGTATTTGATGCACTTCTCCAAAACTGACATTATTTCCAACATTATTTGAAACGTGCGGAAACCAAAAAATTCGTTACATAATGTTTTGGCATTATAAATCACCTGAGAAATCAGGTGATTTGTCATTTGATTTTTTTCACCAGGGAAAACTTTAAATTATTTAAAAGTAAAGTATTACGATTCGGTAAACACATTTATTCGCAATCAATGTGTATTCAAAAATGCCTTAGGAGGTTATAATAAAGTATCATATGTGATTTGTATTTATTTTTAAAAAGTGTATGTATAATTTATTTAATAAAGAAATATTTAACAACTTTTAACTGTCATGATAATTCTTTTATTATTACTTCATAAGACTACGTTTCAGTCATATTTTTGATGACCCTTTTCAAGTACAAAATTTTCTTAAATTACATAACAATGTATAAACATTTTCCACCCTTCAAACATTTTTTTAAAAGAACAATGAAACATTATAAACTCACTAAACTTATTATTAATAATTTGGAGAGATATATTCATTATTAAGTTGTTTAATTGAGTTTATAATGTTTCATTGTTCTTTTAAAAAAATGTTTGAAGGGTGGAAAATGTTTATACATTGTTATGTAATTTAAGAAAATTTTGTACTTCAAAAGGGTCATCAAAAATATGACTGAAACGTAGTCTTATGAAGTAATAATAAAAGAATTATCATGACAGTTAAACGTTGTTAAATATTTCTTTATTAAATAAATCATTTATACTGTCGTTAACCTCTATTGATAAATGTATGTATAATTATTGTTTTTACACGGGTTATACATATGTATATATAAGCGTGCAACACAAATGTAATCTCTTTGCAATGAGTTTCATTGTAATTGTGATTATACAAATATTGTTTAATATTCGCCAATTTAGATTTTTTTGTTTTGTTTTTGTCAACAGTTTACTACTGATTAAAAACCAAAAGAAGTACAATAGTGTTGGAAATAATGTCAGTGTTCGAGAAGTGCATCAAGTACATGATAAAAATTAATTTTTTTTTGCAGCTCATATATAGAGCCAAATACTCAAAGGGCTGATATGGATGGCTGATAGAATAACACCATATTTTATAAAAGGTCAACTCAACATAATTCTGTGTTTGCCACTAAAAATCTACTATATTGTAAAGGATTCAATATAGTACAAGAACATGGACTTACACGTAAGCATCTGAAATTTACTCAACAACCATGAGATAAGTATCTATATTTTTTATGGTTATGCTTTTCTAATTTAAAAAATAAAAAATGTATACTTTGTGAAGATTTTTTTATTACTTTCCGGTCAAGATAATACAAGGAAATAATATATTAAAGAAAATAATTTGGTATGAGGTTCAAAATTTTTAAATATTATATAGCGATCTAATATGGCTATTTGGTGAATTCATGAATTTTATTAAAAAAACACGACAATACAATACGACCAGGTTATAAATATTATGTCAATTAGCAATATTTAATTGAATATTAAATTTTATAAATATATCAATTGTTTTTTAAATATGCATACTTATAAATTTGATGATGATATATTAACTTTTTATATTTTTTTTGTTTTAGCATAAAATTGAGATTTGGTCGATAGACTCATTTTTTCATACTACAAAATTGAATAATTAAAAAATGAGGAAGCGTTGGGCTCTATAACTCTACATATTATTTATTTTTGTTACTAGGAACTTATTTGACAAGTTTGGTTACAATCTGTGTGCCGAAGGAAAAACACTTTCCTTGTAAGTATTAAGTGTAAGAATAAAAATTTAAAAATTGAGAATAAACCTCAATCCTTGACCTTTTTAGATGTTTTTAAATGAAAATTTGCGAACTTAATCTTATTTTAGATGCTGTCTCAATTCTTGTAATACGAGGTAGTCTCCCCACCAGTTAGGTCGACGCATTCGATATGTTCTTTCTCTTTCTTGCTCTCTCTCTGGAGTCTTAGCAACTTTCTAATTATAATAACATCTATCTCCCACCTACGCCCGTGAGTAATGGTACATGAAAACTAAAATTGTCCAGCATTCTCAAACAATCTATTTAGCCCTCTTTCTCCTTTGTATCTCTGATGGTCCATGTACAGATCAATTGGACCCAGCTTCTAGCATACCTTGCATATACCTTCAAGTACCAACATTAAGTTACATACATCTCTGGAGTCTGAAGAACTAGTAATCCATTAAATTGTTTATGAAAAACTGAAAATAGCGATTTTTTTAACGCACTTTTCTCAAGAACTATATTTTTGTTTTTTTGTTTAATATGTATGTTTTTAAACATGAAGAATACTAACCTTTAAGATAGATGAGAACATGTGATTTCATTTTATTTTTAACAGATTTTAAACTTTTTTTCATATTTTTTATTTTTAAGCATTGATACCAATGCGCATCGTGTCACTTTTCCAACTATTGCGTCTTCTTACAATTCATTCATACTTTCATTTATTAATGAATCAAAAATATTAACAAAAATTTTTAAAATAAACCTCCAAAAAATTTTTGGATCAATTAGAACATAAGTTATGGCAACTTTAAATTAAAAAGAAAATTATAAAGGATTTTTTAAAACTTGCTTTTTTTAAATAAAAAATGCTGGCAAGTGCTTTGGTGCAATGCTTTCTCATAGAACTCATTGATTTGGAGTAATTTAGTTTTAGTTTTTTAAATGTCATTTTAATGTAAAAAAAACATAATTAATATTCTAGAAAAATTAGGAAGGAAAAAAAAGAGTAAGAGTGAGCGTGAGAGCGTGATGAGGAAATAGCAAGAGAGAGAGAGAGAGAGAGGGATAGATAAAAGTAGTGTGAAAATGAGTATCAGGGTAAGATGGAAGAAAAGAGAGTAAGTTAGAAAGAAAGAAAAGAATTTGTGAGAGCTTTAAATAAGAAATCAGAAGAAGTCATCCAAGAGCTACACTAAGAGAATTATTTTTCAAAAGCTTGTTTTATAAAGACAATAGCAAATAACTTGTACTCAAATTTTTCTAAAGCTTGTTTTATAAAGACAATAGCAAATAACTTTCACTTAAATTTTGGAGCAAATTTGAAGTAATTAAAGTAAAAAGAAAAAATAAAAATTTTTTAAAATTAAAACTACGCTATGAAAATCGATTTTTAAAAGTTATCCTTCTATTGCCAATTGCAAATAATTTTTAAAGCAAAGTTACTTGGGAAGCATTAAGTAATTTACGTAAAATAAAACAAAAAAAATGAAAAATCAAAATTTTTTTCAAATTTTTAAAATAGCTCTGAAATTAAAACTAAGGTGAAGCGAAGAAATACGCCATACCTAAGGAAAAAATTCAAATAAGAAATAAAAGAATTAATGAAACTAAACTTTAAGCGTTTGATTTTGTAAAGAAGCCATTTATCTATTATATCAACACCAAAAATACTATTTATTTTGATTCAATTAATAGTTATTAACAATTAAACTGACAAATGTGAAATTGGCATCTCCCCCACATGTATGAGTAAGATGTCATCCGCAAGAGGGTGAGATGCCACTAATCTAAATACAGCGAAAAACGATTTTCAAGTGCACGTTTATCAATGAAAAACAAAAGTGAAACTTCTTTACGAAATTATAGAACTCATAAATGTTTATTCAAGTTTTATCACTGTTTTATTTAATTTTAAAATAATTATAAAATTAAATAAAACTGAATTAAAATAATTTAGTTTATGGAATAAATTTTTTTTTTATTTTAAATGAGATAGTGTATAAAATTTTTGTTAATAATATTTATTTTATAAAAATACAATTTAAAAAATGTGGGAAAGAAAGGGATTCACCATAAAACGCTATAGAGAAAGAAAGAAAAAGAGAAAACACGTACCATTGCTTTCCTTATTTATTCAGATCAGATTCAGATATTTGTATTACATAAATATTATGCATATATACATATACTATATCTGTGCGTTTGACATCAAGTCAGTCCCGCGAATTTTTCTTTATTCGTATTTAGTACCTTAATTTACATATAGGAGGCGCGAACGCCCCTCCTATATATATATATATATATATATATATATACATATACATATACACTTTCGTTTCATTAGTTCCGTTGCATGTACCGTAATGAAATTAATTCACTCCCGTATAATTTTTTTTATACGTCTCTTATGGGAGGTGTATACCGTCGATAAAGAAGTTTCACTTTAATAAATATTTAGCGCTTTTAAAGAAAGACATAACGCTATCACACTGTTTTAACAAAATAAATATGTTTCAATTTTTACATACATGACAAACTTCTATAGGGGGCAAGATGCCCATACGAGCAGTGAAGTACTGACATTTTGCCCCCAAGGCTTACTTTTTTTAAAAATATCATAGTTAAAAATAAATGACTGACCTTTATCAAACTATGTCAAAATAATCTCGAATATAACCCTTATTATTAACAATAAAAACTTTTACATTAAATGAAAAGTTATATGAATAATAGCACTTTGAAATTATCGGAAAACTCCTAACAGACAGGACCGATTTCTTTGATGCTTAAATCTAACTAGTGATAACAGCGAGAAACAAATTATTCGGTGTTGATGTTATCTTATTATAGCATAAATTCCTATCGCATATTTATTGCCTTCTGTTTACAAATAACGAAAATATCGCAAAGTGGCGTCTTCCCTAAACTGGCGTATTCCCCCGCTTTAACTTATAGACAGAAAATTCATTTTCAATAGCTTCCCGCCTAGTAAACTAAAAAAAATAGATTGTACGCAGAATTTAAAGCAAAATCATGAAGTAATTTTCGAGATCTAATTGACTAAATAAGTACAATTTTTTTTAAATAATTTTTTTCAAAAATTTTGAAAATGCTTAAAAACCAAAACTACGTTTGAAAAATCAGTTTTCAAAAATATCCCTTCTTCTGACAGTTGCAAATAATTTTCATGTAAATTTTAGAAAAAATCTATCGAGTACTTTACGAAAAATAGAAAAAGAAAAATCAAAATTATTTTCAAAATTTTTCAAATTTTGTAAAATTGTAACTACACTGAGAAAATTAGTTTTCAGAAACTTGTTTTTTTCAGACAGTAGCGAATAAATTGCATACAAATTTTGGAGCAAATTCATCGAATGCTTTACGTAAAATAAAAGAAAAATGGAAAATGAAAATTTGTTTCAAAATTTCTAAAATTCTCTACAATTAAAACTACATAAGAAAATCAGTTTTTAAAAACTTGTTTTCTTCATACAGTAGCGTATAACTTTAATAATAAAAATTTTCTTTTTAATTTTTAAAATACTCAAAAATAAAAACTACGCTGAAAAAACAGCTTCCAAAAGTTCTCCTACTTTTAAAAATCACAAATAATTCTCTTGCAAATTTTAAAGTAAATACAGTCAGTGGTTCACAAAAAATATCAAAAAATAAAAAATCACAAAATTATTTTTTTTTAATGGCTCTGAAATTAAAACTACACTAAGAAAACCAATTTTTAATAGCTTCCCCCTAGTTTAACATAGTGAATCGTATGCAAAATTTGAAGCAAATCCATTGAAGAGATTTCGAGATCTAATTTGCTAAATAAATACATAACATAATTATGTGCTCTGCAACCGACAAATAAATTTACTTTGAAGGTGCTAGGCACTAATTGCATTAACAAGAGTGATTCGGAGCATCGATTGTCGGGGTCGACAATGATGCAAATCGTAGCAGCAAATTTATTAGATCTATTAGTCTCAAAAATATTTTGCACAGCGCTACTTCGGCTCTCGATAACGGCAGTGCTGTCAGCATAGCAAATGCTATAAGTAATAAATATAAATATTTAGTGGAAAATAATAATGTTAAAAGAAGCCAATACAGCTAGTCAAAATAAATAGTTATATACAAACACAACCTATATGTACCTTACCTACGTTTGGACAATCTGTTATACTTACAAGGAGAGTATTTGATCTCCGGAAAACGGATTTGGCTAACTCTGCAGAATATGATTCCTTGATGATAAAAAATAAAACCATGTTTTTTCTTTTGTGCTAATAGGCCCTAGATACAACAATATAGACATTTTTTCGAAAATATCGTGAAGTCCTTATAAGAGCTTGAATAACTAAACAACCAAAACTCTTACGAAAAATTGTATAAAAAATAGAAGGAAGTACAAGTTAAACACTTCAATTTAAGCTATGTTACATTAAAAAATCTGATATGGTTCAAAAATTACAAACGATTAAAATATGCTAATAAAATAGGGTAAAAATTTGATCGTATGTTACACGATAAAAATATTAATAAAAATGTAGTAATTTTCAATAAGGCACAACTTTTGAACTACAGAAGCTTTTTTAATGCAACAATGCTTGGATTAAAGTTTTTAACTTGCACTTTCTTTTATTTCCCATACATTTTTCTGTAAAATTTTTAGTTGTTTACTTATTTAAGTTCTTATAAACACTTCTTTTCTCTATTTTTTCGAAGATATGGATATATCGTTGTCTTCAGGGTCTATCAGCACAAAAGAAAAAACACGGGTTTATTTTTGTGGGTCATCTCCTGCAGTTTCAACCAAATCCGTTTCTTGGATATCAAATACTCTCCTTGTTAGTGTAATCAACGATTTTAATAACGATCAATATATAGGTCAATTTGAAAAAATAATGTCTATAAAGAAATTAATAGCATTTCCAAGTATAACTGAAAGCAGAGTCTGTTTAGCGTTAAGTTCTGAGAGCAACGCGCTCAAATTTAGAAACAGAGCAAATAAGGACCCTATAAAGATTAATAGCCAAAATTCGAGTTTGGTGTATTTAGTCCAGGTGGTGTTATACATGAATATAAACGTATAATCATAACTGATATCTTGCCGCAAATTTCAAACGATCTTATTATTAACTATTTAAAAGATATAAACATAAACATTAGCAACGGACTTTCTAATATAAGGTGCTATATTTTCAATGAAGAAAGAAAACATATTATCTCTCACCACAGATAATTTTATGCTAAAGAAACTGATGTTGAAAAAATTCCTAGCAAAATAAAAATAAACTTTTAAAATATCAATTATTGGATATTTTTAGGAGCAGATAATATTGTCATTTTTGCAAAGAGTCAGGACATATTGCCAAATATTGTCCCACCTTTAAGGTCACAAAACACTTTTTTTCCGGTCCCACCATCGAATTTGGGTTTATTGCCCCTGGTAGAAAATAGACCATTTAAAAATGGTCACTCGTCATTTATTAACCATTTTTTTGGTCAATAAATATAATCAAAAACTGATCGAAAGATAGTGAAATAATACATATATATATTTTTGTATATAGACATATATCCGTACACATATTCTAGTTTTGATAATTCAAATTAAGATATAAAAAATAGATGATTTAAACTTTTAAAATTTAGTTTGATTTAGCCACATAATATTCATTTTTTAATTTATATTGAGCCATTTACGCCTAAATACGCATAGATGTATTAAAAGAGAAAGAGAGAGAGACTTTTGCGAACATGTGATTGCGCGTGTTTCCTAACCCTAAAACGGAAAAAAGTTTTCATCATAAAAACTAATTCTAAAATTTTATAGACAGGGAAAAAATCGTTCTATTACTGTTACAATTGATGATAGCACCGATATTTCGAATAATATTACTTTCGGCATTATTATTTATTTAAATAAGTGCGTTTATTTTACGTGTCACAGCGGTTAATTTTTCTGATGCTAGTTGAATATTAGCTGCATTTTCTTTTGGATCATGTTTCGTTAATCTGAAGGCCACTTTAACCTCAGGACGTCACCTATTTAAAGTGACTAGATTTTTGAAATTTTTAATTACGATACTAACTGGACTTCCTCGTAGGTGATGTTACGTCAACCTAAAAATCATCTTAGAGACCTGGACATCATCTACAGGAACTGACTGATATTTCTTAATTTCCAATTATAATACCAACTGCACTCATCTGTAGATGATGTTATGCTGACCTGGAGGTCACTTTAGTCACCTGGACATCGTCCATAGAAAGTGTCTAAAATTTCTGAATATTTAATTTAATTATTAGCTGTACTTCTTCGTAGATGATGTTACGTCAACCTAGATCATCTTTGACACCTGGACATCATCTGCAGGAAGTGATTCATATTTCTGAATACTTAATTATAATATTAGCTCACCTAGTACTATGCACATCTAGTATTATAATCGAAAATTCAAAAATATCATTCACTTCCTGGAGATGATGTTCAGGTGGCCAGGATGACCTCCAGGTCAAGGAAAGATTATTTACGTGTACAATATAAAGATATACTTTACAATGTAAAAATATATCTGGTCAGGAAAGAAATATATTATTCTGATCCCGTAAGAAATACACTATTAATTCGATTTAAAGTAATTATTTTTAAATATTTTTTAAATGAATGAAATATATATTTAGTAAAATTATTTTTTGGTGATTGACTTTATTCTGCTAGTTTTTGACCATTAACCATCGGTTATTAGCAGATAAACTGATCATTTTCTAGTGATTGTAGGTCAATTATTAACCATTTTTGAAAAAAATGGTTAAAATATGACCGGTTTATAATGAAAATTTCTACCAGGGGCTTTTTTTTATAGAAAATTTACTGTAGAATAAGCTCCGAAAAGTTTTTTATCTATCTCATTTAGTTTCGTTTTTATGAAGAAATTAGTAGGATAAACTTTTAATCGATTTTTTTGGTAGTTTTGCTATTTTGAGATTTTTCTCAGATTTTTAGCTAATCTTATTGAAACACTATAAGAAATTATTTTTTTATTGCTTGGTTCAATGATTCATAAATCATTAATTAATCTCCGAGAAATTTTTTTTTAAGAGATTTAATTTTGTTTTTATTTATTAAGTCTATAATGATATAATTTTTACAAATTAAAAAAATTTTAGGAATTATTTTAAATTATATTTTTTTAATTTTTATTGATTTTTTTTAGGTTTAATTAAAAAAAAGAGTTCATTTTTTTAATTTTAACAAAATATTTATCTTGATTTAAGCTCTAAAAAGTTTTACATCGATATTTTATTCCTTTTTGATTTTTTAAGGAAACGAGTGGCACATAGTTATTCATGTAATTTTTTATCAATTTGAATATCGCGCGTTCGCGCTTTCGGCTCGCATCATTTCGCTACATTACAGTCAGTCTCAGCTGATTGTATGGTCAGTGTGCAGTTAGTTTGTTTATTTAAAGTGCATTTAAAAAATTATTAGTAGGTTTTGTGGTTTAATTTACATAAAATTATTAATTTTTAATAAATTACACATTCGCGAGTTATTTCGTATTTTTTTATATGCGCCTGAAATTCTACGTTTATCCAATTAGAAACTGTATTTAAAGCGTAAAGAGCTTGAATTGACATTAAGATTACTAACCTCAAAAATGTCAAATAATCAAAGAGATACAAGAGGCAGATTTGTTAACGAACATCAAGATAGAAAACGATTTACAGGAAGATCTAAAAAGAGGCCAAAGAATTTTCTTGGTAGGTGTGAAAAAAATTCTTTTGAAGCTAAAAGAAGTGGACCCTCTACTTCTTTTTCTAAACTGAAAAGAACAGAATTTTTAAGTTCCAGGACAAAAAATAGGATTGTTGATATCAACATTCTATTTCCTGAGTTTGAAAAAATTATGTGCTGTAATGTGTGCCATAATAAAATACGATTTATTAAATCTTTTTTCCAAGGACTAGGATTTTAAATTAATGTGATTCGTTATTCTTGTGGTGAATTAGCATCTATAAACTCTAGCAAGAAAATAGGTGTTATGAATAATGCATGTGAAGTGACTAGACTGTTCTTGGCTTACCTACTTTTTGTGATATAATGGATTAAAGAAAATGACTAAAAAAAGTTACTAGATTTTCAAACACATATAGTTCTTTAGCATTGATAGCTAGAAGCTTGAAACTTGTTTTTGAATTAAAGTTGAGCTCAAATCCTTTCAAAACAGTAGTTACAGTATATCAAAATATTATTTTTTTCCCAAAATTAGAGCGTAATAAAGATTGGACCTAAATTTAGCTTTTATTAATAATAATTGTTTTAAAAAAAAAATTCAGGTCCAATCCTTATCACGCTTTAATTTTGGGAAAAAATAATATTTTGATATACTGTAACTACTGTTTTGAAAGGATTTGAGCTCAGCTTTAATTCAAAAACAAGTTTCAAGCTTCTAGCCTTCATTGCTAAAGAACTATATGCGTTTAAAAATCTAGTAACTTTTTTAGTGATTTTCTTTAATTGCCTGTAACTAGGGAAATATTGAGTATTTGTGACTACAACTTTAGCTTTTTCCATATTTTATCATCTGAAAACTTATACTGAAGTTTGAGCAAAATCCGTGATCCAGAGGTGTGACACTCTCCTAGTTAGTGAAGTATGTGAACAAGTAGCAGAAGAATCTATTGATGTAACTTTCTCAAGATGATGGAAAAATTTGACATTTAACTTGGGAATGTATCTGTCGAGTAGGTCAGGACTTCGAATGATAGATAATTCAATGTAGAGTGATCAACTAAGTCTTATTCGACAGAAGCACATACTCTGAATAGAAAATAACGAATAGCTGTGGTGGATTTCCATGCACCGGATGCATATTAAATTCATGTAAGTGTATAATTCTAATTATTATTACATATTTAGATGTTGATTTTATTTATAAATTTCAATAATAATTAGAATATAAATTTTTAAGCTCAATTTTATTTCTTAAGTTTGAATTTGAATCATAAAATATAATATAAAATGATTACTCCATATTAAATATTATTTTTCAGTTTCAAGCTGATTCAAGTTTAGTACAAGTAATTCTAACAACCATCAGAGTAACGATTTACTATGTATTTGTTGACTCTCACAGCAAGTACATAGTTTCATTGGTGAACAAGGATGAGCACTGACAAAATATTTTATAATAAGATAAATTATTATTATTGCTCATTTTAGGACATATCTTTTTGCATTTCAGCTTTATCGAGTCGATAAGAAGGTTCTCTTGTCTGGTATCTCTTTTTTATATTGTTAGTTAATATAATAAGAGATACCAGGAAAAAATTATTTTATGAAAGATAAGTATAGCATTGATAATTTTAAGATTTAATAATTAAAAACGTTAAAGCTGTTTTTCTCAAATGTTAAATTTTTAAAATTTAAGGTGCTGCCCCGTAAGATTCGAGCTGAACCGCTGGATGGATCCGACTTTTTTAATCTAATTTAACTTGAGTATTAGCATTATTCTCACGTGAATGAAGGGTTTTAAAAAATAAGGTAAAAATATTAAAATTTATTAAATAAATTGATATTATTTGTTGATAAGTGAAAAATTTTTTTGTGTTTCCGGAATTCCCTTATTCACGCGAGAATGGCAAGAATACTGAAGCTAAATATATTTGGAAAATTCATTTTTATCCAGCGGTTCAGCTTAAACCTTACGGGGGAGCAATTATAAGAACAAGAATTGATCAAATGATTATGGGACTATGGCTACAGCAATATGAGCTCATAAGGGCTTAAAATAAAGGTATTTTGGTTTTCTTTAGAACACTATTTTCATTTTTAAAGAATTAGGTCAAATCTAATTATTACATAACTTTTTTACTTGCAGGTGGAAAAGGTGTTTTGTGCCCTTAAAACTCAATGTGACCGCTGCACTACACACTAACGACTCTCGTCACCAATCCGCTTGCACGTCAATTTTCTGTCTTATAAACATTTTCCTCGCAACTAATATACATTTACTTCCACCGTACTATTCCCAGAAATTACATACTCATAAGTCTTAATTCATGCTCTATGCTAACTTCGTATTTAGTTTAACTCGTTAAGGTTAGGTTAGGTTGAGCGAGGTTATATTCGTATCAGAGAGAGGGGTTAGGGTAACTTTTTGAATTCAACTACGGATAACACATTTATTACTAAAGAAATTAAATCTCGTAGGGTTAGGAATAAGATAACAACAGAATAATACATTTTTATCTTAACTCATTATCAACACAAGTCATCGCACTTCTTCACAAATAGAGTCGTGTTATAGTATACTTCTGACCAATAATACTCTCTGATAACCTTATCATAGGTATTTTCTAGTCTTAGATGCCCTGAGGTAAAATGACAATGTGCATGTTGCAGTATTCTCTCTCGGTGTTCCCCTGGCATTACGAGTCGTCATCCTTCTTCTCCATGGGTCACTGAGTCGAGTAATGGCTCTTTTATAAACCTGTATAGTAATCCATCTTCTATTTTTATCCGGGGTATTTATAAGGATTAGTTTCTATCTCTTTGACTCGCTCAATCTTTTATTTCTTCGAAAGCGCACAGATGTTCTTTTTCTTCTTGACCTTCGTACATTCTCGAGAGAGCATCAGGCACGTGATGTAACGCTGCACATCGGTGTACCATCTCAAATGACCACTGTTGCATTTCTAATGCCCATCTTGCTAACCGTCCTGTTGGGTCTTTCAGCTTCCGTAGCCACTTCAACGCACTATGGTATATCGACGCGTAAGTAGGGTGGAAACACAGCGTAAAACGAGATAACCCGCATTGAAACAGAAAAGGAACAGTGCGGCCCGTCGACAAAGGGCGGAGCCGGAACGAAGTAGGAGACAAGAAAGTAGAGAAAAAAAAAATCAAAAAAAAAATATAAAAAAAAAGGATTAACAAATTGAAGCAAAAAAAAGGAGAGGAGGGGGGAAGGAGGGGGGGGGAGGGGGAGGGGGGGGGAGGGGGAAAAGGAGGGGGGGGGGTAGGTGGGAGGGGGGGGGTAGGGGAAATAGGAGGGTAAGGAGGATAAAAAAATAGACTGTAAGAAAAAAAAAAAAAGAAAGAAAGTAGGAATAAAGGGGAGAAAACTAGAAGGTAGACATAGAGAGTGTTTAGGGAAAATTTAAGAAAGAAAATGTGATGATTGGGATCAAATGAAGAAGAATAGGGGAAAGGGATAAAAAAAGTGAGAGTGATGGAAAGCAGAAAGGAGGACTAAGATCCAAGTAAAGCTGAATGTATTAAAAAATATAATTACATATTTAGGAGAAAATAAGTTTTGGAAAAAGTAGTTAAAAAGAAGTATATAACGTAGACAGAAAAAATAGAAAAAATTTTTAAATAAAAGAAGGTTTTTATTAAAAAAGTAAAAAAGGAGGAAATAAAGACGTATAAACAAGTTCCAATGAAAATTCGTAATAGATCAATTTTAGTAAAAAATATTTTTAAAGAATTTTTAAAACAAGTTAAAATAATTTTTTATGGAATCATATACTTAAACTAAATAAAAATAAAAAACAAAAATAAAAAACGACAACAAAACGAATCGAAAAGAAAATAATTTATAAACAGAAATGAAATCTGATAACCCAATTTTTATTTTAATTTTTATAAATCAGTGTCTCGACGGTCTTTTCGCCGGTGGACTTTTGCAGCGCCTGTTTTTCGTCGGGCTCCGCGTGCTAGTTTTCGTGACCGCGACGTGCTTTTTCGTTAATTACGTACCCCTGTTTTTCTGAACCGACGTGCTACTTCTTAAAACTCTGAACTGTGCTTATTTTCGTAAAGCCGGTCGTTTTTTCGTCGGACGTCGTTGATAATCTTAAAAGTATAACCTTCAAGATAAGGCCTAAGTTTCTCAATCGCCCATATTACTGCTAAAAACTTTTCCTGTGGTGGTATAGTTCCTTTCGGCAACTGTCAGTACTCTGCTCACGTAGACTATTGGATGCTCACCATCTTCGTGCTCTTGAATTAGTACTGGTCCTATTGCGGAGTCGCTAGCACCATATTGTACAGTGAATTTGTTGAATGAGTTCATTAAAGTCAGGTCTGGCAAGTACAGGAGCAGTTGTTAAGGCTCTTTCCAGGTCCTCAAACGCTCTCTGTTGTTCTTCTTTCCAACTCCATTATCTGCTTTTCCTTGACAGCTTCACTAGTAGAAGTTTCTTCTCTGAGCCATGTTCAATAAACCTTGAATACCATTCTACTACTCCAAGAAATCTCCTTGGTTGCTTCACAGTCCTGGGAGCTGGGTAATTGACGACTGATTACATTTCATCGTAATCTTGTCCCGTAGTGGAACAATGAGTGTGATAAACTTAAAAAATTACGTAAGGCAAACTATAAAAAATGGGAGTTTTCTGGCTTACAACAGGATTAATTAAGATATGTTGGATCTGACAAAATTTTACGGAAAATTTTAAAAAAAGAAAACAAACAAACAAACTGTTATAGAAAATTTCCCGAAACTATAAATTTTAGAACTAAATATACTAAATATGTTTGGAACCAAATCAAAATATTCAAAAACGAATGGGTCAAGACTGTTTTCCCGAGTCACGATAAATCTCTTTATAAAACGTAAGCAGAATCAGTTCCAAATAAAACTGCTCCTCATACGACTCCTGCTAACTTCTTTAAATAAACAGTAAATAGTACAAATTCCACAGATTTATTTTTTGACATACCCTTCGATTTCCTTAAATTTAATACGGCACTTTGACCAGCGAACAAACTTTTAGGCTATGGACCGGGTGGAATTGACTACACTCAATAAATTATTATCGATTGAATTTAATTACATTCTGTTGAACATCTCAATTAAACTCAGATAGAAACTGCTGGATATCTTTAATCAAACGCTCTTTTCATGTAATTTTCTTATGAGCTGTAAGGAATCTTTTGTGCCCTTTATTAGCAAGCCTGATGGATCTGGTCTTAGACCTATAGCCATGACATCTTATTTATGCAAAATTTATAAACTTATGGTAAAAAATAAGTTACAATGGTACTGCAAGCATAATTTAATCTTACCTAGCTCCAACTCTGGTTCTGAAGAGGGACGTTTATGTACCAACAATCTGACTAATTTAGAGCTATACATTAAAGATGGACTTCTAAAAGGTAAAGGCACATTGGTGGCTTTCTTAAATGTACAGGGAGTATTTGATAATATCGATCCTGTCATTCTACTAGACAGACTCAAAAAAATCAATCCAAGTCCACTTTCTGTTCTTAGACTTGTACAACGTTTCACATTCCAACACACTATCTACACGAAACTGAATCATGACAATCTTCGTTACTCTCGTAAACGAATACCTCAGAGAGAGTTGTTAAGGTGGCTCAAGCAATTTTTTCTAAACTATCCAAAATTTGTATTAAAATATTCTTTATATCGTAATATTTCGATATTTATTTTAAAAAATAGAGGTTGACGAACTATTTTTAAAGAAAAAGATGTTTTAATAATTGTAATTAATATATGTGCTCTTATGGGACTGAATCATAACTTAGGTTTTACGCTAATATAAAAAGTACAAGTTAAAATAAAAATTATACACTTATAGTTTGTTTCACGGAGATCATTTTTCAAGAAGAAAAAAAGGACTTAACGAAGAAATACAAGAGAAAATAAATCTAAAAGAATGCGAAATAAAATTTGCTACACATAATGGCAGCTTCTGCGCATGCGCGTCAGATACAGGCGCCATACGTAAAGCTAACGTGCGTTCAGAGTGCTCGTAACCAACAAAACAGCAGGGACGTACCAAAGTAAAACTTGTAATGAGAAACAAAACAAAAAATTTTTTCTTTTTTATTACTTTTGATTACTTAAAATTGTTTTCTTATCATAAGAAATAATCAATAATATTATTTAATCAGTTATAATAGCTCTATCAATAAAAACATTTTGATGTCACAGACAGGGCCCCGCTTGATACGGCACCAAGCGCTTGAGCCACCTTAAGTCCACTATTATACCTTATTAATGTTGCGAATATAACAGAAGATTTTTCTAAATTTATTCAGGTTTCACAATTTGCAGGTGACATAGCGCTCTAAAAAAACATTCTGCCTATAACTAAGGGTAAAAGACTACTGGAAAAAGAAGTCGAAATCATTTGAACTAATCTGCTAAATATGGGCTTAAGAAGGGGCCGAACTATCTGTCTCTGTCTAATAGCGTTTTTCATTATTTATATAAACACTATCCTTTATAAAAAGAAAAAAATAGCAGCCCCCGCTAGATATTAGTATAATTAGTAAATTTTATAATAACAATCAAATTTTTTACCGCATAGATTTTGACTAATTAGAGACCTACTAGCAATCTAGAATATAACCTATCTTTTTTTGGTAGGTCTCTAATTATTCAAAAACTACGCAATAAAAAAATTTGGTTGTTATTACAAAATTTACTTATTATACTAATATCTAGCGGGGGCTGCTATTTTTTTCTTGTTATACCGGATAGTGTTTACGTAAATGATGAAATACGCTATTAGACAAAGACAGATAGTTCGGCCCCTTCTTAAAGTTGAACTTTAAAAATACTAAATTAATCCACTTCAACAAGAAAAAAAATTACCAGGCAACACCTCCATTACTATTAACGGACAAAAAATAATATCCACTAAAGATACAAGGTTTCTTGAAATTATATTCGATTATGAGCTTACATTTGAGCAACAGGTCAAGAACGTTGCCAAAGTGCCAAAAAGCGCATAGAATTTTGAAGTACATCTGTGGAACATGGTGGGGATCTCATCCCGAAATCTTATTAACCTTATACAAAAGTCTTATACGTTCGGTAATCGATTATGGTATTTTCATGTATTTACCAAGAACTAATTCACAAGCAAAAATAATAGAGAATCTACAATACTCAGCATTAAGATTGGCTATGGGATACCGAATTTTCACACCTAAAAATTTTAATCTAGCTGAAACCAAACTCACGACTATCGAGGACAGAACACTCTATTTGGGTTGTAATTACTTAGCTAAAGCCCTCTTCAATGAATCTAACTTCTCACGCAAGACTGTTAAACAATACTAGATTAAGCAGGAAAAAAAATAAACTTAAAAGAAGAAAATTAATCACAGAATGTGTAATTAGGGTTTTAGCCATCACTAACAAAATATTACATACTTTAAGACGTGATAATTTTTACTCTTACAATCACAAATTTATATACTATCGATCATACATTGATTTTGGACTGGGACAATTTCTAGGTAAGTTCTGTAATCCTAATCTAATTCTAGATCTCTGTATTTGACACAGAAATAGACAGATATTTTACTGATGGTAGAGAAAAAAATTCTTTATTTGTTAGTGCTCCATGTGTTGCCGAGGACTTAAAAACAGTTCGCACCATATGTATGAATAACCACTGCTCCATTTCTACAGCTGAAGCTGCGGCAATAAACTTAGCTCTTGTTCTTATGATTAATAATAAAAATAAAAGGCACATTATATTCTCAGACTTCCTAAGTGTGCTTCAGAGCTTACGAAGTCATAAACCATCTACAGTAAGTCACACTTTGATAGCTTCAGCAAAATATAAAATTTAGCAAATAACAAAAAAGAGCACAGTGGAATTGCCATTACAGTTTCCATGGATTCCTGCTTACATAGGCATTCACGGTAATGAACTAGCTGATCTCCATGTCGAAAATGCTACAAGAGCACCTCTAGCAAACTTTAAGGTTCCCTATTCAGATTTTAAATTACTTTGACAAAATCTTGCTTATGAAAATACCAACAGTATTATTCAAAAACTAAAAACTTATAAAGGCATAAAATACTTTAAACACTTTCATAGCCCAAACAGTTATGGTTTAAAAACCAAAAATTATCAAGGAAGGCAATGGTAACAATTAATAGATCAAGAGTTGATCACTACAGCTCTGCTGCATCATTACCAAGAAAAAACATTATTGATTCCCCATCGTGTAAATGCCGTTACTACTACTAAGACGCTGATCATCTATTATAAAACTGCTCACTCTGTAACCTTCAACGTATTCAAATGTTCGAAAAATTCTTGAAGTATAAATTATTAATTAATAAAGACATAATTTATATTCTAAAGACTTTAAACACTAAAGTTATTGAAATTATTATTGATTTTTTTAATGATACACGCTAAAAAATTGTGTGTTTTGTGTAAATTGATGTAGAATACACAAAATGTGTGTAAATGAATAATAAATATTTTGTGTAATTAAAACACACAGCTTGCGTTTCAATTTACACGAGTTTTGTGTAAAATGTTTGTGATCGAGTGTAAATACACAGTGGATTAGACTACACAAAATTTACACGAAACCTATGTTTTACTTCAACCAACAGTTTTATCAGACATAAAATGCAAATGTTTGCGATCTTATTTTTAATATTTGATCAAATTTAATGGAAATGAGGTATTTTGTAAATGTACTAACAAAGAGAGTGCATTGAATTTGGGATTTTCAGAAAAAAAATGATAAAGTTGGTTTTATTCCAAAAATTTAAAAAAATTTTGAAATTTCAAGGATCTATAGTTCTTGATACTTTCATTCTAGATCCTTAAACATTTTCTTACATATTTTAGATAACAAACAGAATATATTCTCAGAGTTTCAGCGATTTTTATTTTTTTGTTCTTCCAGTTGGTGTGAAATGTCCCATATATGTGTAGAGCATATATCGACGGCCCAAACTATACAAGCCTATCTCAAAACTCCAGACTATACCATGCCTTCTCTAAAGACCGAACTATACTATCTATCAAGAAACTCCGGGCTATATAAGTCTAACTTTAAACTCCGAACAGTAAAAGTCTATGTCACTCCAAATAAAAATTAGTGATATAAAATTCAACTACGCCAGACATTCTTCATTAATTTATCAAATTTAGTTGAATATAAGTTATTTACGAATATTTTCACGATGTCTTTGATTAATTTTTATATTTGTGTGAAAATTTGATTTATATATGGGATATTTCACACCAACTGAAAAAGCAAAAAACTAAAAATCGTTTAAATTCTTAGAATGTATTCTGTTTGTTACCCAAAATATGTAAAAAAATTTTCAACGATCTAGATTGAAAGTATCAAGAGCTATAGATCCATGAAATTTGAAAAATTTTCAAAATTTTTGGAAAAGTCCCAACTTTATCATTTTTTTCTGAAAATCCTGATGTTTTAGAGGGAAATTTATAAGAATACTTCTTGTTGTGAATGAAGAGGAGAGTTGATTTTTTACAGACCTGAATTTTGGAGTTTTCTATTGGTTCTTATATGTATTATATAGTAATTGAAATTACTCATTGTTTGCCACTTCAGAAATTGCTTTTGGAGGGCTTATTTTCTTCCATTTTACATTAACTTTGAAATAAATTTTTGATCATGTAAATCAGAGTCATCAATTAGGAGTTATGACAGTTTAAAATATATATTTTCATGTATGATTTATTTTTCATATTGAATATAAATATATATTTTCATGTATGATTTATTTTTCATATTGAAAATAAATTATGCATAAACATATATATTTTAAGCTGTCATAACTCCTTATTAATGGCTCTGACTTACATGTTCAAAAATTTATTTCAAAGTTTATGTAAAATGGAAGAAAATAAGCCCTCCGAAAGCAATTTCTGAAGTGGCAAACAGTGAGTAATTTCAATTACTATGTAATACATATAAGAACCAATAGAAAACTTCAAAATTTAGGTATGTAAAAAATCATGCTGACTCTCCTCTTCATTTACAACAAGAGGTATTCTTATAAATTTCCCCCTAAAACATCAGGATTTAAAAAAAAAGATAAGTTGGGACTTTTCCAAAAATTTTGAAAAATTTCCAAATTTTAAGGATCTATAGCTCTTGATCCTTCTGATCTTAACCCTTGAAAATTTTTTTACATATTTTGGGTAACAAAAAGAATATATTCTCAGAGTTTCAGCGATTTTTATTTTTTTGCTCTTCCAGTTGGTGTGAAATGTCGCATATGTATATATATATATACACATACATATATGTGTATCATAAAATAGAACAATTTTTTTTATAAACAGTTGCTTTTTGTAAAAAGTGCAATAAAAAAAATCGCTTTGAAATCTTTTGTTTCAAATTTCACACATAAAATTTGTTTTCTATTCTTAATCGAACTTGGAATTTGAATGATCAGAATTGTAACAAATTAAATGATTCAATGATTTTATGTAAAAAAAAATAATTTCTCTGCAATATCAAGATTATCATAAGTCATTGTGAGAAACGACTTCAGTAAAAGCAGGTAAAATTTCGAATTCAAGTCATTCGGATTCTGAGTTAAATGAAAAACAAGAGAAGAAAAATTGTATGAGTATAATTAAAAAATAATATTTGCAATGTCATTATATTTATTATATTTTTTTAAGCAACTGTCAATAATAAAATTATTCTGTATTTGTATATATATATATATTGAAAACTTTTGCATAAATGTAAAAATTTATCAAAGGTATATTGTGAAAGTTTTTGCGAATAATTGATACTTTATTAAATTTATCAAACTAATTATAGAAAAATCTGTTGATTTAGTTTGTCGCCTTTCCAAAACATTTATGCAGTTATTAACATAAAGAATATCTATCATATTTAAATTTTATATCACTAATTTTTATTCGGAGCGACATAGACTTTTACCGTTTGGAGTTCAGAGTTAGACTAGTATAACCCGGAGTTTCTTGATAGAATAATATAGTTTGGACTTTAGAGATAGCATGGTATAGTCTGGAGTTTTAAAATAGGTTTGTATAGTTTGGGGCCATCGATGGCAAGAAACTGCCGAAATCAGAGTAGAGTCAAGCCCGAACTCGTCTAACGCACACATGCTCAGATGCTCAGTTTAGTAAAGCTATAAGTTAAATAAATGGTAGTAATAGCTAACACTCTAACATACATATAAGCACGTATACTGTATTCGTCATAACTCTAGCAGTCAAGCTGGGTCCTGCAGCTGCACGCGCAGCGCATAAACTGGAACTGTATGAGTGGCAAGAAAAGGAAACGGCATTGTCACTCATTTCCTTCTTTTGTCATCGTTGAACAAGAAATTCTAATCATTGTGATAGCGTGCGAATAGAGAGTAATTCTTTAGTGTCCGATTACTATTATTGAGTGCAGAGTGAATGAGCTAAGAATCTTTAGTATTATTCATTTATTGAATTTTATTTTTCTCTCAATTAAAATCTATTTAACGTTAATAGCATCGTGCGTGAGTCTGTTCGGCGACCGCATGCGCGGATTTTCTACTTGTCCCCTTTCTCATGTTCTAGTGCTTTTCCACCCCTTTAGATTCTATTTTTTTTATTGTTTTATTCAGCTTGCAGCTTCTCGCACACCGTGTTATCAATTCTTTCTAGCTAACATTGTCGCGTCCGTTTAACGCGACGCGTGCATATCTATTTTTGTACTTCGATTAGTTGATAAATTGTAGAATATTAGATTGTAGATTTTATAAATTGTATTATTTGTGATTTTGAATTATCCCTCAAATATCAATCATTTTATTAATATTTTCATTGAACTTAAAATCTCAGTAGTATGATCCAAATTGGTGGAACGTGCTGAAGTGAGTGTTTGATTGATTTGATTATATTTTATTATTTATTGCGTTTTTTGATTTAAAAAAAGCTAGTTTAAAAATTTTTTCATTTTTTTACTCTTGAGTCATGTCTTGATTCAATTATTATCACTGATAGCTTAACTATAATTGCCCATTCTTACGAAAATAACCTGCATAATAACTGCAGAATTTTCACAGATTTTGCTGCAGAGCTCCTTCAGAGCTTATGTATAAATTCTACAAATATTTTGCAGGAAATTCGTAGAAATTCTGTATTAATGCTGCAAATATTATGCATCAAATCCCACACAGCATGAAAGAATTTTGAAATAATTTCATGAAATATTACAAGTAATAATAAAGCATTTAAAAAGAACTTAAAAAGATAATTATATTCTTTTGAGAAGAATTTATGAAATAATACACAGGAAGATTACAAAGTCTTTACAAAAATAATACCAAAAAGGAAACGAAAGTTAAGACATGAAATATTACACGAATCCTTACTGAAAGGACTTTGAGAGGACTTCTTGAAAGGAAACAAGAAAGAACTCAGAAATCTTCCAACGATTCAAGTCATAAAATAATTTAGAAAGATTTTTGGAATGATCTAAGGTATTCTTTCACCGAATCATTTCAAGATTCATTCAAAAAGCTTTCATGAAATAATTCATGCAATATTTTGGTAAAGTCTCAAGAAATCATACATGAAATAATTTTGAAATCTTTTTTAAATATTTTCTGAAATAACTTATGATGAGAATAAAAGTTATTACATGAATCCTTACTAAAAGGACTTTGAAAAGACTACTTGAAAGGAAACAAGAAACAACTCAGAAATCTTCTAACGATTAAAATCATAAAAAATAATTTAGAAAGATTTTCGAAATAATCTAAGTTATTCTTTCACCGACTAATTTCAATATTCTTCCAAAAAGCTTTAACGTAATAATTTCATGTAAGATTTTTGTGAAATCTCACGAATCCTTACATGAAATAATTTAAAAATTTTTTTGAAATAATTCATGAAAGAACTTATCATAACGAAAAAGTTATTACATGAATCCTTACTGAAAGTACTTTGAAAAGACTTCTTGAAAAAAAACAAGAAAGAACTCAGAAATCTTCTAACGATTAAAATCAGAAAATAATTTAGAAAGATTTTCGAAATAATCTAAGTTATTCTTTCACCGACTAATTTCAATATTCTTCCAAAAAGCTTTAACGTAATAATTTCATGTAAGATTTTTGTGCAATCTCACGAATCCTTACATGAAATAATTTAAAAATTTTTTTGAAATAATTCATGAAAGAACTTATCATAACGAAAAAGTTATTACATGAATCCTTACTGAAAGTACTTTGAAAAGACTTCTTGAAAGAAAACAAGAAAGAACTCAGAAATCTTACGAAGGTTCTAATCATAAAATAATTTAGAAAGATTTTCGGAATGATCTAAGGTATTCTTTCACCGAATCATTTCAAGATTCATTCAAAAAGCTTTTATGAAATAATTCATGCAATATTTTGGTAAAGAAATCATACATGAGATAATTTTTAAATATTTTTAATTAATTCATGAAATAACTTATGATGAGAATAAAAGTTATTACATAAATCCTTACTGAAAGGACTTTGAAAAGACTTCTTGAAAGGAAACAAGAAAGAACTCAGAAATCTTTCGAAGTTTTCAGTCGTAAAATAATTTAGAAAGATTTTCAGAATGATCTAAGGTATTCTTTCACCGAATCATTTCGAGATTCTTTCAAAAAGCATTTATGTAATAATTCATGCAATATTTTGGTAAAGTCTTAAGAAATCATACATGAAATAATTTTGAAATCTTTTTGAAATAATTCATGAAAGAACTTATCATGACGATAAAAGTTATTACATGAATCCTTGCTGAAAGTACTTTGAAAGAACTTCTTTAAAGGAAAAAAGAAACAACACTGAAATCTTCCAACGATTAAATTCAGAAAATAATTTGGGAAGATTTTTGGGATGATCTAAGGTATTCTTTCACCAAATCATTTCAAGATTCTTTCAAAAAGCATTCATGTAATAATTCATGCAATGTTTTGGTAATGTCGTACGAAATCTTACATGAAATAATTTTGAAATCTTTTTGAAATATTTCATGAAATAACTTATGATGAGAATAAAAGTTATTGCATAAATCCTTACTGAAAGGACTTTGAAAAGACTTCTTGAAAGGAAACAAGAAAGAACTCAGAACTCTTTCAAAGGTCCTAGTCGTAAAATAATTCAGAAAGATTTTCGGAATGATCTAAGGTATTCTTTCACCGAATCATTTCGAGATTCTTTCAAAAAGCATTCATATAATAATTCATGCAATATTTTGGTGAAGTCTTAAGAAATCATACATGAAATAATTTTGAAATCTTTTTGAAATAATTCATGAAAGAACTTATCATGAGAATAAAAGTTATTACATGAATCCTTACTAAAATGACTTTGAAAGGACTTTTTGAAAGAAAACGTGAAATATAACAGAATCATTTACAAATATTTTCGGGATTAGTTTATAATTTATCCGCTTGATGGCGGTATCTCTTACTCTCGCAAGCGGTAAGAGTACTTCCCGTTTCATATATAAGGAAAATAAGAATCTAAAATGGAAACTATAAATTGTTATGCGTGCGATGTCTGTGTTATGATAACTTCTATTTTAACCACTGTGAAACTATTCGTAATCCTATAAATAATTATATCATCATATCCGTTATATATATATATATATATATATATATATGTGTGTGTGTGTGTGTGTGTGTGTGTGTGTGTGTGTGTGTGTGTGTGTGTGTGTGTGTGTGTGTGTGTGTGTATTAATTCTAAATTGATTCTCAAATAATACAGGAAAGAATAAAGTTTCTACAACTTTGCACGTCTCTCAACTAAAGATATATGAAAAGATTAATGCATTATTACTAAAAGAATTCATGGATCCTTACAGAATTCTTTCATTGGAAGGATTCTGTAATGATTCTATGTCCGGGGTATATTCCCTCTAGAAATAATACAATGTGATATTTTAAAAATATTTCATATCATTCTTACAGAATCCTTTCAATGGAAGATGTATGAAAAGATTTACGAATTATTACCAAACGAATTCATGGATCCTTTCAAAGTCCTTTCATGCTGTATGAGCTGTGCAGAATTCCCGCACGAATTTTTCTTAATGCTCTGCAGATCTTCTGCAGACACTATAGTGAATTTCCACATGAATTCCCTCGATTCTTGCAGTAGCTGTATGCATAGTTTCTGCAGAATATCTATATAAATTTCACAGAATCATACTTAACCTAATTGAATCATGTTCTGCAGGATTTAATTGACTGATTTCTGCAATAGTTACGATTTATGCGGAAAAGCTACATGACTTCTGCAAAAAAATTATTTACGATATAGTGATATATGATGCAGAATGTTAGAGATTAGTTTCTGTATGGATTCTGCAAAAGTACTGTACTGTAAGATTTCTACAGGAATTTGACAGAATTTTTTCATAAATATGCAAACGTTCTGTATTAACGGCGTAGGATTTCTGCAAATATTTTTCGTAATGCTCTGCAGACATCGTAATGAATTTCTACCCAAAGCTCCTCATTTAATGCAGAACTCTTGCAATATATCTATACTAATTTTACAGATCAATACTAAACAAAATTGAAATATCTTCTGCAGAAATGAAGTAGATAATTTCTGCAGAAGTTAAATACAATTTATGCAGATAAACTATATAACTTCTACAAAAAATATTGTTCAAATGATAGTAGTAGACTATGTCGAAGTATTGTAAGATTTTTATAGAGATTTTGCAAAATTTTCTTATAACTATGCAAATTTTCTTTATTATTTGTGCAGAGTTTTTGCAAAAGCTTTTGCTGTTGCTCTGCAGATGCTCTGCAGACATTGTGATGAATTTATATACCAAGTTCCTCATTTAATGCAGTAAATGTATGCACAATTCCTGCAAGATCTCTATATAAATTTTACAGATCAACACTTAACCCTCACAAAAAAATTCTGCAGATCTTCTGCAGGAATTCTGTAAAGCCTTATGCAGAATTTTTGCAAATATACTATGGAAATTCTGCAGAAATATTGCACTTTAACTCCCCAGAAACTCCAGAAAAAATTGCGCTTTCACCATGTTTTCATCCATTGAATTTTGATTAAATTAAACAAAATAGCAATATAAAGATGACTTTTTTCAATTTCATCATCACATTAGAAGATAATACTTCATAACTATTTTTCTATTAAACGCACACGCACACACACACACACACCCATACACACACGCACACACACACACACACACCCATACACACACACACACACACATTTTCTGGAAACCACTTTTTTCGACTTCTTGAGTAAAAATATGTATAGATCAATGAAAAAATTGAAAAAAAATTTTTTCATCGATACAATGCTTTCTGTATAAGAAAGCAAAACTTCAGAGAAAAATTGTTAACTGCTTGAGATCGATAAAATAGGTGTATTTTTCCCTTTATCTAATACAAACAACTTTTGTATTTGAAAAACTTTTCTGTACATTTTCTTAAAATTCTTGCACTTTACTTTAACAATCAGTGATGTCATTATTATAAATGACTTCTTTTCGATAGAGAAAAAAATTTTTTTTGGCGGATTAGCTTATTTTTTATATTACCCTTATTATATACTTGGATGCGTCAAGTCGTTGATGAGAACGCAAAAAGCAAATCGTCGTCACCTAGCATATGTCAACTTTCTACAAACTAAATTTAAATCATTTGCAGAAAACTTGAAATAAATGAAAAATATTAATCTTCAATGAAAAAAAAAAATTCTATTTTACCATGAAAAGAGGATAATTAATTATGTATTCTTTAATCTAAATATCAGTTTCTATTTGAAGTTTTTACATTTTTTTGAAAATTAAAATCGTCATAACTTCGGTTCTAATTAATCAAAAAATTTGTTCAAGGGTTTATTTTGAGGTTTTTCGTTAATATTTTCGATACATTAATAAATGAAGCATAAGGGAATTGTAAGAATACACCATGGTGTGGATGCGTCAAAATAAAAAATGTAAATAAAATCTAAGAATCTGTTATAAAAATAAAGTAAAATTGCATATTTTCACCTATCCTAAAATTTAGTATTTTTCATGTATAAAAACATATCCATATTAAAAAAAATATATATATGTATATATATATATATATATATATATATGTGTATATATTTATAGCTTTTAAAAAAATTGCGTTTGAAAAAAATCGCCTTTTTTAGTTGTTCATAAATAACTCAGTAGGATCAACTATCATCACAAGATTTGGGACAGAATTTAAAACAAGCTCAAATCCACAAATTTTCGTTAAAAAAACGCCCGAAAAGGTCATGAATTGATGGAGCTACAAAAATTTGAAAATTGAGGTTTATTCTCAATTTTCGAGTTTTCATTTTCACAACCAACACCAAAAACGCTGAAGCAAAATAGTACATTACGTAACGGGTATGGAAAAGTTTAATTTACAAAACAAGAAGTTTACGGCCTGAGCCGAAGGTGAAGTCGTAACGAGTTTCGAAAAGAAGCCTTTCCATACTAGTTGTGTAGTGTATTTTTCGCCATGAGAGCCAAAAAAGAGCAGCGAAGTTGCGATTTTAGTGTTAGAATAACGAAAAAAATTTTTTTGAGCCTTCAGCGAAGTGAATTATATCTTTATATGCAGATGAAAAGGTATTTTTATTTGATAAGATTATAAACGTTGTGGGCGAGGTAGTTTACATAATGTTTACTGTGTACAGCAACTCAATACAAAACTTCAATTTCTAAGGTTTAATTTTATATACTTAAACAGAACACTATTTGATTACAATATTATAAACTTGTTAATTGATCTTTTACAAGGAAAATACAATATTAAATCTTCTATACTACACTTTTATGCGCATCGAAACGTTGCATAGCAAAAAATAACAACTGAAACTTCGATGTATGGAGAGAGAGAGGCTAAGAGGGTAACTCTGTTCACGGTAACCTCAATAAATATACACATCAAATATGCACTTAATCTTAAAATTATTACTTGGAAAAAAAAAATTTGATCAGTGGTGGTCCGCATGAATTTGAATAGAATCAGTCATATGTATAGAGAATAGGATTTGCAGGCATAATATCATTAATAACAATATAATTGTTGACAAAAATAATAATGTAAATAAGAATATGTCATGTACTGTGTCAATACCATTCCTTGAGAAATTTAAATATAAATACTCAAGTTTTAAATTTAACATCATCAATTAAAAAATAGATACTATAGCGTTGTGGTGTACCTAAAGACAAAATCTTATTTGCATAAGTGATCATGTTGGATGTATAAATAAAGGCTGATGGCCAAATTTTAGCTGCATTTAACAAAATGACCTGTATTCTCATGTCTATATTTAATTTAATTTTAAATGTTGTGCCTTATTTTTAATTCGTTATTTATTAATTCTGATTGTGATATAATTTTTGTAAATAAATTTCAATTAAAATTTTTTTGCTAGGAGTGGTCAGAAAATCATGCTAACAAAACGTTGTAAACTGTTAGTTTTTGTATTTTAAGTATTCTTCTAGAATTTCTCCTCTTGTGTTTATCATTTTGTATTTTTATAGAATTTTCCAAAGTCATTATCAATATAAGAGAGTGATACTTGTCTTAAGATGGATAGCGATGGTAAATCGATTTCATTCAAACTCATTTCTATAGTTTCTAGATTTGAAAGTAAAACATAATTTTGTAGGATACTGCACAATTGACAAGAAGGATCCTCTTGTAAAGTTTTTGCAAGCGGTGTTAATATTCCATAACGACTCTGTAACAAGCATTAAAATATTATTTATTAATATACATTAAAGAATCTATCGTAACTTGATATTTGTTAAATATAAGAGCAAAACTCAGAAACTTTTAAATTTACTGTCTGCCGAAATATTGAATAAAATCACTAATTTTTCCCTAGTCTAAGACTTTCGATTTACTTAATAGATAACAATATAATCAAAAATAATAAATTCGTACTGTTAAATGTTTCTTTTTAATGATAAATTAACAAAAAAAGCAAAAAAATGCAGCAAAAATGGTAAAATTACGGTGTTTTTTTTTTTAATTCTGTTTTTTGTCAGAATATAACTTTTGAAGCGTTGTCTCAAGTAATTACAAATTTTGAAAAAAGCTATTTTAAACAAGCTCATATAGAAAAATTTCTGAATTTTAAAGTATTTTTTATAGAAAAGAAATAGTAGCGGATTAATTTAGTGTCTCTACATTTTGACTGATTATTAATGTTTTGACATTCTGTTTATTCATGCTTCTTAGAGTATCAATGAAATCATAAGAAAATTATTTTTTTGTAAAGTATTCTAAAAAAACAAAGATATCAATAGACAAGCTATAGGCTTCCTAGATCACATGGATTCTAGATCACCCTCTCTCTCCTCAAAGTAATCTAGAATCCGACGTGTGTATAAGCACATTAGAGTGACCCCTTCTCCGAACGATTTTTTGAATTTCAGTTCTTATTCACGCCTACCCTTCCCTACTCCATGTGATCTAGAATCTGTCGTGTGTATAAGCACATGAGAGTATCCCCTTCTTCGTATGATTTTTTTAATGTCAGTTTTTATTCACGCCCACCTTTCCCTACTCTATACGATTTAGAACCCAATGTGTGTATGAACCCATAAGAGTTGCTTTGTTTGATTTGTAGGTGGTCCCATAGAATAGGGAGTCCCAAGGTGTTCTTTTTTAAAGATTAATGTTTACTATTGCATGTTTTTCTTTTTTTCATTTCTGTGACTTTTTTTTAAGCCACCTGCTTCTGATCAATAGATCATTTTCCCTTTGTCACTTTCACAATCCTTCACTATTCATAGTCACTTGTTTTTATTTTGAGGAGAAGAGACCTTTTTTTCTTTCCATAAAAATATATTCTCTTTTACTGAGAAAAGAAGCCTTTTTTTGTTTTTCATGTTTATAATCTTACGACCTTTTCTTCTTTCAAAACATCTATTTCTTAAAAATTGTAACTCTTATTATGCCTATTCTACATTCATGTAATTGATTAAAGAAAAAGTTATTGGTAAATTTTTTTCTTTTAAGATAAGATTTTTTTTTAGTTTTGACAGATTTATATTTTTGAAAGACACCTGTTCTCTTATTTTATTTTTTTAAGAAATAGAGGCCTTTTATTCCTTTCCTAAAACAATATATTGGTCATTTAATTTTGAGAACGGAGCCCTTTACGAATGCATTCTTTTGAGATTGACAATAGGGCGTGAAAAATACTTTAAGGATTTAAAAATTTTTTTTTCTGCAGGTAGGTAATTTTTGTAATTTTTTTTCGTATAAATACCGTGGTGCATGCAATGTTTAGTATTCAATCTTCTTTTAAGCTTCATAAAGTTAAGTATTCGATTAGAATTAAAATATTTTTTTTTAAATATCAAACACAAAAATAACAACAAGTAGCAGCATGAAAATAATGTGGGACCGCAATCAGTGACTTGTAAGAAATGGTTTATTATTATTACTAATATTACACTATGTTAGTTGGGCAATAGATGCCATCAAAGCACGTAAGTGTATTTGTTTTTTAATATTTCTTCATAATAAAAAAATTCGTTCTATTATTTAATAATTTTAATATTTTTTTCTTGTTTTAGGGGCACCGTCACCGGGAAGTGCTTCGATGCGGCAGTTATGTAAAGGGATGGAAACTCGAAGGGCAATCCCGAGCCCAAAAGTTCAGCCCTTTTTAAAAAGAAAGTGCTGTTCATGGAACAGGTCATCTAGCTCGAGTTCGAGTTCTAGCTCGAGTTCGAGTTCCAGCTCAAACACAAGTTCAAGCGGCACCTTATCGACTTGTTCCTCTTGCCATTCGAAGAAATGAAAAAACATACCCAGGACATTCTATAACGTTGGTACCGTTGAAATAATATCAACAAACATCATCAAGAACGTTCACAACGCAGAAGGTAAACTTTATTTTCTTTATTACACTATTGAAAATTAAATTTAGATTCCAATACATTGTTGAAATTTTAATTTTTACTCCAAATTCTTAATTTTTTTTCTGTTTCAGAATCATAGAAGGTTGCAAGTACTCCTCTTCGGGAGAACTCGTTTATAGCTGGACCTTCAGGACTTCACAAGGGTAAGTAAAAAAAAACAAAAAGAAAAAACAGAAAAATAGAATATTTAATTTATTTTTTCTATTTTAGCATCATAGAAGGATTTAAGTTCACCTCTTTCAGAGAACTCGCCGATAGCTGGACCTTCAGGACTTAACGTGGGTAAGAAAAAAAAACAAAAAAATAATTTTATTTATATGAGTTTATTTATTTAAATGAATAGTTAAATTTTTTTTTCTTCTTTTAGAGATGAATGGCACTCCTTCTCTTTAGGAGAATAGGCATCCTCCAAGGCAAAACTTAATGCAGTTCAAAAGCTCGGGGAATCAAATCAACATGAATTCCAGTCGCCCCAAATCAATCGAGGATGATGATAAGGGAACATCATGCAGGGAGACATCACGTAGTGGCCCGCAAATAATCAGCGATATTACAGATATCGATTGAAAAAATTTTATCAACAATAAATTTCTATGTAAAAAAAATTTGTATGTGATTCGCAAGTAATAAAAATTTATATGTGAAAACAAAATTTTTGTGTGTATTTAAAATTTATATTAAATAAAAAAATGAATATAGTTGTTAAAAAAAAGTTTAAACTCGCTTATTTGACATCCTAACAAAATACCCTTCAAAAAATACAATCCATATATGAGAATTCTTTTCATTAAATATATATATTCTTAAATACATTTTCTTAAAATATACATTTAAATTAAAAAAAAAATGATTTAATAGTTAAATAATAAATGCAACAATTCAATCATTAATAAAAAACTTTATTTCTTCTTTTTAGTCAATTTTCTTTTTAATAATAAGATGATGGATAAAAAAAAATTTTCACTTATTTGCAAAATACAAGCATGTGCATTTCATTTTTTTTGTTTTGTTTTGAATAATTAACAACTTTATCCATATCATTAATATTTAAGTAATTTCGTAGCTGTGCTCGTATAGTAATCACATTATTAACTGCACATACGGGTCGTTTTCTTCTTACACAGGAAACGTGGTCTGAGCAGAAGTGACGCTTATCAGTTATTATTTATTCTAACGGTAGACAGCCGAAATCATTAACATTTGAAATTGACCAGCGAATGAAATAAACGGAATAATTTAACTATAGTATTGAAGGATAAAATAAAAAGTAAGAAAAGTATGAAAAAAGTATTAAAAAGTATAGGAATTGTATAAAAAAAATAGCAGAATAATGAAACTATAGTATAAAAGTATAAAAAGAAAAGTAAGAGAAGTTCAAAAAGTAGAAAAAAGTATTAAAACGCATGAAAAAAGTATAGGTGTTGTATAAAAAGAATATAAACAAAATATAAAAAAGTATATAAGAAGTATAAAAAAGTATAAAAAAGTATAAAAAAGTATAAAAAAGTAGTAAAAAAAGTTTAATTTGAATATAAAAAATGTAAATGGGTAATTCTTTCATACTTTTAAAAATCATGTTACTGCGTCATTTCTCCTAAATATGAGATAGCACATCTTGTTAGCAAATGTTCACTGATTTATTGAGTTATTAGAAACTAATTTTGTTATATTTTTAATGATAATTAGACGTGTCATTTTATGGCGGATGGGGAAAAGAGGTTTTTTTTTTGAAATTTAAATGTTACCAGGCCATGTAAAATGATAAATTACCGCTATAAAAAAAATGACTACTGCTTTTTTTATTTGAAATTCACACCAAAGCTTTATCTATACACATACTTTTGGAAAATCAAGAGCATGGGTGTGTGCCTGTTAACAAAAGTACTTTCTGAAAGGTTATTAAAATGTTACCAAAAATTTATATATTTTACTTTTTTCTGGAAAATACGATGCTGTAAAAAAGACTATTCAGCGGTGACATTTTAAACTACATCAAAAGGTAATATTTAGAATCACAAAGAGAAATTTTTTTATTAGGAACGTGTGCCTAGTGTAGATAAAGTTCTTTGTTCGTTTGAAATTATACTTAAAAAACGTGACTCACTTTTGAAAATAGGTTTTTATCCACTAATATGAAAACCTAAGCTTTGATTCATCTTTTCTCTGTTGTGAACTTTGTAATTTACTATTTTATAATACTCAATGTAATCTTTAAGTTGCTTTTGAAGTATTATTTCGAGTATTCTGGAAATCATTGAATTTTTCCCGGCTATTAAATTTTCCAAATTTACATCGATTACCTAGTTTCTATCAATGTTTTAATTCTAAAGAGTTTAAACTTTAAAAAGCTCAGTTTTAGTATGTATTTAATAGCTTACACCTAGAACGTTGAGTTGAATCATCACTGAAATTTCTAGATTTTAAATTTAAAATTTTTAGATTTAATGTTTATTAAATAAACTAAAATATTTGGTTAAAAGGAATATAAGTATTTTTATTCGAAAACATAAACTACACAAATCTATGTCAAATTTCATACCCTAAGATTGACAATTTTAGCAAAAATAAATTGATATTCCACTCACTTATGATTTGTAATCAGGAATCCCAAAAGCCATTGGGTAACTAATATCACTCAATTTTAATACCCGAATCGCCAAAAATGAATTTTCCAAAAAAATTGCCATTTCTGGCATATTTTATTTATTACAAAAAATTTTGTAATTATTAATGTAAATTGCGTATTTAAATATTTTCTGTAACATATTAAACATGTAAAAATGAAAAAGCTCAATGGAAAATGATCTATTATAGCCCAAAATACTTAAAAAACTGATCTGAGATAGGTAAAATATTATACCTGGGTGTGATAATAATGAATATATTTAAATGTCTTATATTAAAAAAAGCTATCTTCAAAAGTGAGTAATGCGATTTTTTCTTTTATTATCATTTTAATATATCAACATTTAAAAAAAATAAATTTGATACATGTGTCTTCAATTTTTTTTAATTTATTGAAAGTAAATTTTAACACTATGAAAAATTTACTCGAAAATCTGTCTTTTGATGTTTGTTAAAAAGACTACCCTTAAAAGTGAGTAACACGATTTTTTTCTTTCATTATAATACGTCAACATTCAGAGAAAATTAGTTTTACACGTGTGCCTGTATTTTTTTTTTTTAATTTGTTGCAGGTGAAATTTTAACATTATGAAAGATTTACCCAAACATATTTTTACTTACACACTTGGTGAAAGATTGTTCAATCATCGCAGTTTCTGCTCTTCTCTGACGAATAATTTTTTGATTTTTCGTGAACAGATTTAAAAAACTCTTTGTAGACGATGATATGGAATATCTCTGGAGTTCAATGGTATACTGTAATGTAATCTTTCCACCCACTGGGCCATGCATTTTTTTGCTGTTTTTCGTTCCTTCCATGTAATTGGAGATTTGAGAACATAGACAGTAGGTAAAGCTGTTTTTCTAACATTGAGGAAACTAGCTTCTTTGAAAATAAAAGAATCCTCTGACATTTTTCGGAATCCTTGGATGTCCCATAAATTAATGCTTTCTTCTTCTACTGACTGCATGATACAAGTTTTGAACAGCATATCATAATCACAAGTCCTAGCTATTTAGTTGCGTGGATATTTCAGTAAGAATTAATATTGGTAAATAAGCTTAAAAAATGTTCAAATCGTAAGTTTATGACAAGCAATTCACCCTCTTATTTTCTTAAGATTAGACGATGAAAAATAGTTCAATTTTCATTTGTTAAAATAAAAGATGATAATAACTCCACCTCGAACTTTTTTAAGATTTGACGATGGAAAATAGTTCAATCTTCAGTGGTTAAAAGAGATAGAAAATTCATCACTTCTAGTAAAAACCTTTCTTTTTTCTGAATAGGTTGCACTTCGTTTTACCATTAGTCGGTTCATTGAATTTTTTATCTCTTTTCATATGGACTCAACTTTTGAAAGGAGAAAAATTTTCTGGGTGAGCATATTTTGTCAGACAAAGTCAACAGGACTAAACTTTAATAGTCATGAAAATTAGTGTTTGTGAAAGGAAATGGGCAAGAATATTGGATGCTAAAAAAAAGGAAAAGAGTGGAAGGTAGAAATGAGGAGCGGAGATACGCAAGTTAAAGTTAAAAAAAAAAATTATTTTTTTCTATCAAAATTTTTCTCTAATAGAAATTTTACTTTCTTTACTTTTTTTTGTTTTCAGAATAGATTTAGCTGCACTAAACAAGATTGCTGAAAGCGACTTTCTGCCAAAAAAGTCACGGACTTAGAAAAAGACCAGCAGTACATGGTGACTGCACTGAAACAATTCAAGACAAGATTTGGTATCAAGGTCGTAGCAGATTTCGACCAAAGCTACCAAGCCTTCTCAGCAGAGAAGATTTCATCTGCAATCCTAGAAGATAAAGAATTTTTCTACGATCTCTGTGATAATGCAAATAAACTCCGTTCAATTACAACATATTTGGGAGAATCTTCTTTTAAATTCGAACAGGCTTAATCGAATCATCAGATTAATATCGAACCATTTATTGTAAATTATACATCATAAGATTACATAAATAAATGAAAATTATTAAACATTATAACTTAGGCAAAATATCCAACGATTTATAGCTTCCTTGTTTGCTGAACGCTAACCACATAGCATTTTTTTAAGTTCTATTGAAGCGCTTATATATGCTTGCATGAAGGTTACTATGTGAAGAGTAGTGATTTATCTTGTACTTTTTTATGAAATTCTAAAAGTTTGAATTGTAAAATTCTTTTCCTTGGTCAGTTTTTCAATTTGATGGCACCCGTCCTTTTCTAAATATTGAGTTTATAAATAGATTAACATCATTGCCACTCTTCGATTTGACTGGTACAGCCCATGCATACTTTGAAAATATATCTATAACAGTTAGTAGGTAGCAAAAACTTTTGTTCTCTTTAAAATAAAGTATCATTTCTACAAGATCAGCTTGCCAAGTCTCATCTAATCCGCGTAAGTCATATTTTCTTTACTTGTATCTACGACGTGCTGGCTTGTGTAGCTCTCCAACTGCTCTTTGACGTTATTCCTCAAACTTGAACTTTAGCAATATTCAATTGTCTATTCATTTCCTTAATTATATATTCAATACTTGCAGAATTTCGTTGAGTCATATCATGAAGATGAGATAAATTCACGCCTACTTCTGTTTTATATTTTTCAACTTTGTTCTCATATTCTTTTATAGCTTAAGCAACTTCTATAATTTTGGAAGATTAGAAATCAACGTCTTTCTGAAGGATATTATTTAGTGAATTCAGACGAATCGCATCATTTCCATGATTAGCCTCTCGAATATCGCAAAGCCTCTTATTTTTTAAATCAAAATTACCATCTCATGTAAAATTAAATCTAATGCCTCGAGGACCATGACTCACTCATGAGCCCTCAAGTTTTCTTCCAAACACATCGAAACTCATGTTACTACTATTGATTTGTAAATTGTGTGCGTCAATATGTATGTCTGACTTCACGTAGTTCCTCTATAATTGATTGGATTTCATTGTCACGATTATTATTTCCAACAGATTGTTCGACTATTAACAATCGTAGTCTCCCGACAAGCTCATTTGGATCATCCCAGTAGACTAGATCTATGGAAGTATTTTTTTTGCTAAAATATATTTAGATATGAGAACTCCTCTGCTGGTAGACATTCTACTGTGATCACTGCGGAACATGGGTGCTATAACTTTGGAATATTCTATACTTTTCGGAAAACGTACTTACCGTTGCTATGTCTTTTTCTATGGGCAATTGTAGCTTCCAGGATACTGCGATAATTCTTGCGATCTATTGTAATTAAAAGATAATCATCAAGTTCTTTTTTGAAAAGCAATTTCATTTGACCACTGCTTTTAAGAAAACCTAAATCTTTCATTTTTATTATTTTATCATCAAATTGAATTTATGAATCACCTTTCATGTATACCTCATTTACTTTTATCACTCCACGAAGCTCCGTATATGTTATCGATTTTGCTTCGGCTTATACTCTAAAAGCTGGTCAGCCATTTTGGGGATAAACTCAGCGTCCTTTGTGAATCTTCACTTCTTTTTCGTGTTCCCGAGGTCTTGGCTCAGAGATGGCCGATGTTAATAATAGTAGCAGACAACCGAAGGTATACAAAATTGATCAATCAACATTTTTTTGTGTGAAAAATGAATAGATAAAATAGTTTTGTGTGGAAAACTCTCTCTCTCGTGGCAAAAAACTTAGCGGGTGGATAAAAGAAATAAAAATAAATCATAGAGAAATAAAGTGAATAATAATTAATATTAATTTAAAGGAAATTAGTGCTTAAAAGTAACGTATAAGATTTTATTTGTTACGAAAGTGAAAATAGGAGAGTCAAGCGAAGAACCACGGTCGGCTATAACAATAGCCACGTGGTTACTTAACCTCTAAATTAGAAAGTTGCTTAAGCATTAAGTTTATATCTCATATCTGTTAGAAGTGTTTAATTTTTTTATTAAAATAAAAAGAAAAAGTGGAAAATTTAATAGTGACTCATTTTTTTTTCTTTTATACCTAACCTAAGATCAAAAATATTAAGATCAGACCCTCAGTTTAGCTAGAAAGAACATTTTCTTTTGTTGTGTGTGTTATAAAAAGTAAAATAAAATAAAGTTATTAAAGAAAGTTTTAAATTTTTAATTGTAGTGAATTTTAAATTATCAAAAGTTTAATTAATATAATTTTTTTTATTATTTCTCTATAACTAAAATTAATTTTTTTTTGTTTGTTGAAGTTATAAAATTAGTTGATTCCTTTTTTTAAATTAAGAGTAAGATTGAAGTAATTTAAAGTTTAAAAAACTACCTAGATCATATAGTTTGTATTTCTGATAAAAGGAAAAGTTAATAAATGAAATAGTGGTAAAAAGCCTTATAAAACCTATCTCTCATATATAAAATTCATTGGAACGAGATAGTTAGTAAGGCCCAGAACGATTCTAAGAAGAAAGACGACATTAGTGCTACTAATTAGATGATTGCATAATCTGAGATACGCACTGCTGTTCGAGCCCCCACCCATACATAACCTAAAATCTCCTGAACACGTGTTGCATCCGTTGCTCAATTTTAATTTTATTGAGTTACAATCATATTAATATTATTGCGTAAGATTTTAAAATTGATAATTTTCTTTCATTATTTAAAATCTTATAGCTAAATTCAATAATTATTAATTTTATTTGATAAAATAACCTATAATTATCTGAAGAACTTGTTAGATAAAAAAAATTACAGATAGTTTAAGAGGAGGTCATGTATCTCTGTCCTTTTCTAATCAAAGAAATGATTTTTTCAAAAAAACTAATAACTTTATCAAAAAATGAAGAGAAAGCTGCATCTTGTATTGAAAAAAGCAATATTTTCTTTGATAAGAAAAAATGAATTTTATTGCTTCGTTCTCAAGAAAACCTTGAAAAACTTAAATCATAGAGGTTAGGGTGGACAATTTTGTTTTTCAAGGTTTTCTTGAGAACGAAGCAATCAAATTAATTTTTTCTTATTAAAGAAAATATTACTTTTTTTAATACAAGATGCGGCTTTCTCTTGATTTTTTGCTAAAGTTATAAGTTTCTGTAAAAAACTCAATTTTTTAATTAGAAAAAGACAGCGATACGTGACCTCCTCTTAAGCTTAACTTCTTTTAATTGATTCATTTAAAATTTTCTTTGTTGATTTTATCCTGGTATAATTGAAAGTTTGTCAATTTAATTGTTGCATTAATCTTATTCAGGTTGATAATTGATTTCTATATTAGGTTTGGAATATTTAATTTCAATTACTTTATTATAAGTATTATTTTTGTAAGTGGGGAATCTCAGAATTTGGGGGTTATAAGCAAGCTTTTAAATTTAAATGTTATAATTCTAGAATCTTGCAATTAAAACCCACCCTTACAAGGCTAAAGCTGCACAGAAAATTATGGAGAAAGTAAGAAACATAATAAAACTATGGAAGCTATTGCTGTAGAAAGAGGTCTTTTTCTTAAACTATATAAAACTAAAATAGGATTATTTATGAAACTTCATATCGGAAAAGGTCAAATTGAAAAAAAAATTCAATTGAACTTTGCCAAATCGTCCACTGACTGACTATGATATTATTATATGGGCTCGTATATTACAAATCCCATATTTTTTAGGTCTTTTCGTGAGAAATAATCTGCCTTCTAATAGTCCATGGCATAACAAATCTGCTATGGTTAACTTAGATGATTTTCAAAACAAAGGCACTCACTGGGCATATTATCGATAACGAGGATCTGAAGTAATTTATATTGATAGTTTTGGTGATCTTAAACCCCCTATAGATCTCATGTTATATGTTCACGTAAGAGAAGTAAAATACAACAATAAAAGATATCAGAATTTTGATTCATTTGTTTGTGGACATCTCTGTCTTTAATTCATATGTGAAAGATTATAAAAGAAGAGTTTGCAGACAAACTGGATCGTTTTTTTTGACAGTCATGGAAGATAGTTTCACTTTGAGTCTTTTAGTCAAATCTTCTGTCTTAGAAGCGCAATATTTTCCTTCAATAGAAGGAAATATGAGTTGTACTTTTAATATTCAACTTGATTCCTATTGTTCATAATTCAAATAATAAACTTTATTTAAACTGAGAGAATATTATTACTATTTCTGCTGGTTGTTACGAAATTGATGCTATCAATCAATCTTTACAAAAAGATTTTAAATCTAAAGGAATCGAGTTCTTCTTAAAAGCTAACAACAATACTCTTAGAAGTAAAATTAATTGCAGATATGAGATAGATCTTAAACCTCACGATTAAATAGTCCGTCTTCTCGATTTCATTCGTCGCGTTCTTAATAAAAATATTCATGACAACTCTAATTTACCTGTGAAGATATTAAAAATAAACGCACTCGGAGTAGAGTATAATATTACTACAGCTGCTCACATCAACGAGAAAAAAGTTGACACAATTCATGAGTTCTTCTCGAGAATTCCTGCAGGGTATACAATCATAGAAGTTCAATCACATGTCATATATTTACCACTTACAAGGAGAGCACCCCTCCTTCGAAAAACGGATTCAGCTGAAACTACGGAATATGATTTTTTTATGAAAAAAATGAACTTGTGTTTTTTCTTTTCTTTGAATAGACCCTATAGACTGAGATATAAACATTTTTTAGAAAATATAATAAAAAGAAGCATTTATAAGGTCCTGAATCACCAATCAACTGATACTCTTGCAAAAAAATGTATAGTGAATAAAATAAAGAATAGATTAAATGCTTTCATTTAAGCTTTATCGCATTAAAAAAGATTTTGTGATTCAAAAGTTACAGGTGATTAAAATATGCTAATGAAATATTGTTAAAAATTGATGATATGTTACACGCTAAAAATATTTACAAATATGTAGTTATTTTTAATTAGGCACAATTTTTAAACTACAGAAGCTTTTTTAGTGCAACAAAGCTTAAATTATAACATTTAATTTTTTTTCTTCAAAAAAATCATATCTTGCAGTTTCAGCCAAATCGATTTCTCGAAAGTCGCGTACTCTCCTTGTTAGTGTTAAGAGTATAGATCATCTTTAAATCCGAATCGTTGATCAAGACGGAAATTTGGTGAATTCCCAAGGAAAGGAAATCATTATTAGACTTCACATCAAATCCGTATAATGGGAATCGTTTACAATTCAAGTGTGCATATAAGTCAGCTATCATTTTAATCTGCCATCAATCGACCAAAGGTACTTAAACCGTTAACACGGAAGAGCATCCTGTTTCTCAATAGCATATGTCTAAAAGTATGTAGAAAAAAAATTTGTATCATTCTTTGCTGTTACCAGAAAAATGGACAAAATTCTAAGCATTTAATCATGTGCCGTATTCGATGAGTCTATTGCTCATTATGAGATTCACGCACATCAACCATACTCCACATTAAGCCTTAATAACAGTGATGAAATTCGTATTTCTATCCAACATCAAGATTTATGTCTCTTACCATCATGCAGTTACATTCATATATGTGGAAAATTACTAAAACCAGATGGACAAGCAGTAACTAAAACTAAATTCGTTAATAATGAAATTTGTCATTTGTTTAATGAGTTTTGATATGAACTCAATGCTGTAGAGATAGATGAAAGTAAAAATATTAGTTTGAGTAGTCTTTTGCAGGGACGCACTTTATTCAATCCAAATCAGACTTTCATATTAGAAAATACAGGCTGGCTTGGTGTTGACTAAGGAAACAATACAATTGTAGATGATCATGGAAATTGTGAAGTTTTTACTACGTTTTTACTACGTTTTTATTAACTCGCTTTGGTGTCTGTCTGTCTGTCTGTTCGGTACAAATTTTGCAACCGATTGTAAACTAACTTCCCGATGAGCTAGAGACTTGAAATTTTAAATATAGCTCAGAACTGGATGACAATGCAATATTATAAAAAAATACATATATCTACCGAACAATATATTAATATATTCAATCATATACGGAGATGTTGGCAAAATTAAAGATTTGAAGATTTTATATATAGATACACTTTTAACATTAGTGTCTAAACATCTTCGAAAATTTTAAAAATCCTTTTTTGATATATTAATATATTCAATATTATATTATTGCACGCATTGTTGGATAATATAATTAAAAATATATATTCCCACCGAAAAATATATTAATATATTTAATTATATACGGAGATATTGGCAAAATTGAAGATTAGAAGATTTTATATATAGATATACTTTTAACATTAGTGTCTAACCATCTTCGAAAATTTTTAAAATTCTTTAACTTGTCATATATTGCAATTAGACATAAATTACAGCATTTTGTATTCTACATATAAAATTTGAGACTGTATTTTATTCATTTTATGGTCTAACAATGCATAAAACAATAAATCTTGGTTGAATTTCTAATGGCGTCATTATCGTCAAAATGGCGGGAAACTCACCATGCGATTACATGTTCTCTAAAAAATATTAAAAATAAAAAAAAAACTTTTTAATGTACTACGTTTTTATAATGAACCAAAAAGTATAAAATAATGTGTAATAAAATGAAAAATGAATAATGATTTGAAATAAAAAAAACGTGGGGCGCATGTTTATTATTATGTATTGCATGCGCCCCACGTTTTTTTAATTTCAAATCATTATTCATTTTTCATTTTATTACACATTATTTTATACTTTTTGGTTCATTATAAAAACGTAGTACATTAAAAAGTTTTTTTTTTATTTTTAATATTATTTTATACTTTTTAGTTCAATTAAAAAACGTGGTAGATTGAAAATTTTTTTTTTATTTAAATATTATCTTATACATTTTGGTATTATTATTATTATTATTATTAATATTATTTATCGTGTTGTCCAACAGTGCATATTATATAGCATATATATTGTTGTCAAGGGACTAAAACGTGTTTCATCTATTTTTTTAGAGAACACGTAATCGCATGGTGAGTTTCCCGCCATTTTGACGATAATGACGCCATTAGAAATTCAACCAAGATTTATTGTTTTATGCATTGTTAGACCATAAAATGAATAAAATACAGTCTCCAATTCTATATGTATAATAGAAAATGCTGTAATTTATGTCTAATTGCAATATATGACAAGTTAAAGAATTTTAAAAATTTTCGAAAATGGTTAGACACTAATGTTAAAAGCATATCTATATATAAAATCTTCAAATCTTCAATTTTGCCAATATCTCCGTTTATAATTAAATATATTAATATATTTTTCGGTGGGAATATATATTTTTAATTATATTATCCAACAATGCGTGCAAAAATATAATATTGAATATATTAATATATTAATATATCAAAAAAGGATTTTTAAAATTTTCGAAGATGTTTAGACACTAATGTTAAAAGTGTATCTATATATAAAATCTTCAAATCTTTAATTTTGCCAACATCTCCGTATATGATCGAATATATTAATATATTGTTCGGTAAATATATATATTTTTTTTATAATATTGCATTGTCATCCAGTTCTGAGCTATATTTAAAATTTCAAGTCTCTAGCTCATCGGGAAGTTAGTTTACAATCGGTTGCAAAATTTGTACCGAACAGACAGACAGACAGACACCAAAGCGAGTTAATAAAAACGTAGTAATAAAAATAGATGAAACACGTTTTAGTCCCTTGACAACAATATATATGCTATATAATATGCACTGTTGGACAACACGATAAATAATATTAATAATAATAATAATACCAAAAGGTATAAGATAATATCTAAATAAAAAAAAAATTTTTAATCTACCACGTTTTTTAATTGAACTAAAAAATATAAAATAATATTAAAAATAAAAAAAAAACTTTTTAATGTACTACGTTTTTATAATGAACCAAAAAGTATAAAATAATGTGTAATAAAATGAATAATGATTTGAAATAAAAAAAACGTGGGGCGCATACAATACATAATAATAAACATGCACCCCACGTTTTTTTTTATTTCAAATCATTATTCATTTTATTACACATTATTTTATACTTTTTGGTTCATTATAAAAACGTAGTACATTAAAAAGTTTTTTTTTTATTTTTAATATTATTATCCCTCTAAGTATGATTTTCGGGTTCGCAAAAGTTTACAAGAAAATTGTCGTTAATATAAAGCATGAACTCATTTCCACAAGATCAAGGAATGACATAAATGCTTTAATAAAGAAAGGTAATGTAGCTAAAAATGTAACTACATATGAATAGCATCAAATAAAAATATCAAAGATAGTGTGGTTTATGCCACATGTTATTGCATCTGAAAAACGAAAAATTGAGTTATTAAATTTCAATGGTAAAGATAATCCTATCTCTATGAGTTATCGTTCTCGGGAGCTATTTAAATATTCTCTTCTTTTATCAACGAATAAACACGTCAGGACAGTAAAAACTTCAAATCAATCTGAAAAACCACGTTTTGTAATTCTTGGATTACAATCGGGGAAAAAAGGTATAAGAAATAAAAATGCCAGTAAGTTTAACCATTGTAAGGTTAGTAATGTAAGACTTTTCTTGAATTCCCAATATTATCTATGCAACAATCTAAGTCCTATCATATCTAAGAATTAACCCACTATTTTCTATGATATGTACGTTAATTTTCCTACTAAAAACCTACTATGGAAGAGATCCACAGCCAATAATGATAAAGTCTCCGTTTACTAAATTTGAACAGCTCATAGTTATTGATTTTTTACGACAAAGCGAATCTCTAAAGAGTGTTTCTTTTGATGTACGTCTAGAATTTAAGTCTATAACAGACTTCCTTGCTAATACTTCAGCTTATAATATAATCCTACACTATCGCATTGTTTAGTAGAATCCTATTAGTGGAGACGTCCAGAAGCTTGTCTAAATGATATATTATTCTCACTTTCACGTAAAAAACTATCATTTCATAATGGAGTAGTCCTGATTGGTTCTAAGCAAATTTGTGATGATCATGTTCTAAAGAAAATAACAATTATTTTTCTTAATAAAAGTGTTGATCCTATCGTCTATATATTAAAAAAACCTTTTCCATGGAAAAGGCTCTCTGATAGGTTGCAAGCAGAAAACATTCGTCTTAAAGATTCACTGAGAGAAAAGTGGTGTCATACCAATGAAACTAACGTACGTTATCTTGACTCGCGTTAAAGGAGTTGCATTTAATCCGCGAGGCGAGTCATCCCACTCCTCGCTGCGGTATATAGACGACGCACGAACTCGATCTATTTGTCTTTGATTGCTTCGCGAGATTGCCAAGTGAGTTTATAAAGTTTAATTCAAAAGTTAATTTTGTCAATGAAACAATTAATTATTAATATTGAGATGCAAAATGGATAATTTTGTGAAAAATCTTTTGATGAAATGGAACGTTAGTCAATTCATCGATAGATTTGCAGTTAAAAAATTTTAAACATAACCTCAAATACAACTTTGAATGAGTTTTTTTTTATGTGTAAATAACTTATATAATCAATATATTCATATAATATTTTATAAGTATTTTTATAAATATTCTGAAAATGAATGTTGCATAGTATTAAATTTTTATAATTTGATATTTGAAAACATTTTTCATTATAGCAAAATAGAATTTGTTGGTTTTGTTGTTTGCTATCTGTATTTTTACAGAGGCAGGAATTGACAATATTTAAATGAAATTTAAATATAGACCGATTCCATCTCAAATCATGCAGACCGACTGCACCTATCTCTCCGAACTGCTCGAAAATTTTTTATATTATTCTACTTTGAAAATAAGCGTATACGTATTTTTTTATTTTTCAATATTATCAAAAATGCAGTTTTTATGCACTTTTTAAAAATGACTTATAAATTTTCAATTCTCAAAAATTGAAAATTTTTTTTTTTTTTTAATCGTTTTTATCCCTGTAGTGATCTTTATAAATAAATTTAGGCTCGTTCAATGCTACAGAGGATGCTCTTTTAATTCCACCGTCTTTTATTTTTTTTAACAAAAAAACGGAAGTGCAATTGCACTTTTTGTAAAAAATGAAAAATGCATTTTTCTCAAAAAAGCCATTTTTTTTGTCTCAAATTTTTTTTATGGATAGGTGGCCTTAAGACCTATATTTTCATCGGTGTGGAATTTGGAATATTTTGGTTTAGTAAGAGATATAAAAAAAATTGAGAAAAAAATTTTCATATTTACATAAATGTAAATACGTCATAGATACAACAAATATTTCAGGAGTAAGCGCATTTCAGATATATATATATATATATATATTTGTACGTACATAGCTTTTATGCAACTCATAGGTGTTGTGCTGTACATATGTATATATATATATATATATATATATATATAGTGCATAAATTTTGCGTTAAGTATAAGAAATTATGTAAAAAAAAAGTTTTTCCTTTCTTATGAGTTTTGGACTTTTTCTTATTGCGCACATTCTTCATTGACGTAATTTTTTTTTTCTTTTTTTTCTCTTTATTTAATAATTTTGTGAAAGGATGAGCAGCAGTTCGAGCCATATACAATTTTTTCTTTGTCCCTACTTCTACTTTCCATACGTGGGTTTTTTGAATGCCGGCCAATTTAGGGGTCTTAAGCCACTCTTTTATTTTGCTTTGCCTAAAAACTTCAAAATCTTCTTTTGGCAGTAAGATTAATTTAATAGCGTCAGTGTTAGGTTGAACTTTTTTTACAAAAGCATTTGCATCTTGTATTGATTCAACATGACAATTTTGAAGATTATGTCTGGTTGCATAGTGTTTTACTTATCCACCGACGCCATCAACCGCACCTTTCCCATGCCCCGTAGCTGAAAACAACCATTTTTGATTGTTAGAAGCTTTTTTCATTTACATGAAAAAACAACCATTTTTGATTGTTAGATTGTTAGATGTTTACATGAAAAGAAAAAAGCTTCTAACAATCAAAAATGGTTGTTTTCAGCTACGGGGCATGGGAAAGGTGCGGTTGATGGCGTCGGTGGATAAGTAAAACACTATGCAACCAGACATAATCTTCAAAATTGTCATGTTGAATCAATACAAGATGCAAATGCTTTTGTAAAAAAAGTTCAACCTAACACTGACGCTATTAAATTAATCTTACTGCCAAAAGAAGATATTGAAGTTTTTAGGCAAAGCAAAATAAAAGAGTGGCTTAAGACCCCTAAATTGGCCGGCATTCAAAAAACCCACGTATGGAAAGTAGAAGTAGGGACAAAGAAAAAATTGTATATGGCTCGAACTGCTGCTCATCCTTTCACAAAATTATTAAATAAAGAGAAAAAAAAGAAAAAAAAAAATTACGTCAATGAAGAATGTGCGCAATAAGATAAAGTCCAAAACTCATAAGAAAGGAAAAAAAAAATAGAACTTTTTTTTTACATAATTTCTTATACTTAACGCAAAATTTATGCACTATATATATATATATATATATATATATATATATATATATATATATGTACAGCACAACACCTATGAGTTGCATAAAAGCTATGTACGTACAAATATATATATATATATATATATATATATCTGAAATGCGCTTACTCCTGAAATATTTGTTGTATCTATGACGTATTTACATTTATGTAAATATGAAAATTTTTTTCTCAATTTTTTTTATATCTCTTACTAAACCAAAATATTCCAAATTCCACACCGATGAAAATATAGATCTTAAGGCCACCTATCCATAAAAAAAATTTGAGACAAAAAAAAATGGTTTTTTTGAGAAAAATGCATTTTTCATTTTTTACAAAAAGTGCAATTGCACTTCCGTTTTTTTGTTAAAGAAAATAAAAGACGGTGGAATTAAAAGAGCATCCTCTGTAGCATTGAAAGAGCCTAAATTTATTTATAAAGATCACTACAGGGATAAAAATAATTAAAAAAAAAAAATTTGATTTTCGAGAATTGTAAATTTATAAGTCATTTTTAAAAAGTGCATAAAAACTGCATTTTTGATAATATTGAAAAATAAAAAAATACGTATACGCTTATTTTCAAAGTAGAATAATATAAAAAATTTTTAAGCAGTTCGGAAAGATAGATGCAGTCGGTCTGCATGATTTGAGATGGAATCGGTCTATAATAATTTTACTTTGAATAATATACTTCTATCTTATGATATCATACTGTAACGTAATCGAAAAATTCTTTCTTGACTAAAATTCTTTGAATGAATATATTTATAAATAAATATTTATCTTCAATAATATATTCTACAATCGTCTTTAACCTAATCTAAAAATTTAATGAAATTTGAAAAAAATTATTAACAGCATTATTCCCGCTTAACGTAACCTTTATATACATTTAACTTATGAGTCGGTATATTGACTCCGCGAGCGGAGTAGCTGCTACTCCGCTTGTTTAGTTGTGATAACTCCGACCCCACTCACTCTTTTTATACCATCATTCCAACTCTGGCAGCAAGTTCGTACGACACCGCTTTTCCCTCAGTGTAATCACGAAATAGCTTGGAATACTGATGGGCTTGATCATTTTCAAATAGCAAACTTACTTCGGGAATGTTTACACGATGCTACTAAAATTTTTGTTATGAATAAATTTAAACGAAAATGGCTGTTACGATTCAAGTTTCATGTTTATAACATCAACCAATACGGCTATTCATCAAATCTATCTTTTAAGTGTGTTATCATATGCACAAACTATAATTCAGTTCATAAAACTGTCTTTGCACTACACAATGTCAGACTTATAAAATTATTCTATCTCTCACAAAACCATTTATGAGAAAAAAATTAGTAGAAATCGCTATCACGGATCCTGGATCACGTTCGGTTTCTAGATCACTGGGATGATCTAGAATGCGTAAGGATTCTAGATCACTTTGAGAAGAGAAAAGATGATCTAGAATCCATCTATAGCTTATCTACTGATATCTCTGTATTTAAAATAAACATGCTTCCTCCAAGGGACTAGTACTAGAGGTACAATTAAAAAGAGATGCTGCGAAAACTTTATAATCATTATTTTTTGCTAGTACATTCTGAATTTGGGTTGAAAATCACTAAAAGTCATTATTCCTGACCAGGTAGAATGTAAAATCGTATATTGTTAATTGAGGAGGCTAAATATTTTCTTTACCTGAGTCGGGTTTGGCGCTTGAGTGAAGCGAGAACGGCAATAGAGACGAGAGCAAGAAAATTTTGCCTCCGTGATTAACATTTTACTTTTTCACACAAAGGGTTTCGAATTCAATCTAATTATAATAATAAATACAAATATTAAAATACAAACATTGAAATACAAATATGAAACTGAAAATACAAATATTAAAATGCAAATATAAAAATATAAATATGAAAATAGAAATACAAATATAAACATAAAAATACCAATAAAAAAAAATACGAAAATAAATATAAAATATAATTATTAGATCAAGGCAACCTCAATATTTAGGTTAGGTTTCGCTTTTTAGTTTACAAATCACGGTGTTAAAAGATTAGATTTTTCTAATTCCTTAATTTTTCACCATTTTTGCTTTCTCATAGAAAAAGGATTGTATCGATAAAAAATTTTTTTTTTTATTTTTTCATTAATTGGTACATGTTTGGACTCAGGGAGTCGAAAAAAGTGGCTTCCAGAAAATGTATGTGCGTGTTTGTATGTGTGTGAATTCAGTGCGCCAATTAGATCTCGAAAACTACTCGATGGATTTGCTTCAAATTTTGCATACAATTTATTTTTCTGTCTAACTCGGCAAGAAGCTATTGGGAATTGATTTCCTTAGCGTATTTTTTTTTAAGAATCATTTTAAGCATTTTAAAAAAATTTCAATTTTTTATTTTTTTTTGTATTTTACGTAAACTACTCTAAGAATGTGCTTGAAAATTTGTATGGAACTTATTTTTGACTGCCAAAAGAAGAGAAACTTTTGAAAACTGATTTTCTTAACGTACTTTTAATTTTAGAGCATTTAAAAAAATTTTTTTTTATTTTTATTTTTCATTTTTTTTTCTATTTTACGAAAACGATTCGATAGATTTGCTCCAAAATTTATATGCAAGTTATTCGCTACTGCCTGAAGAAAATAAGCTTTAGAAAACTCATTTTCTCAATGCAGTTTTAATTTTAGAGCATTTTACAAATTTTCAAAAAAATGTTTATTCTTCATTTATCTTCTATTTTGTGTAAACCATACTATAAATTTTCTCCAAAATTTTTATACAATTAATTCGTTATTATCTGAAGAAAATAAGCTTTCGAAAACTAATTTTCATACTGTGGTTTCAATTTTAGAGAATTTCAAAGATTTTTAAATAATTTTTAACAAAAAAAACCGACTTTAAAAACATTGAAGAAAAAACATTAAATAAAAACAAAATTTTTACAAGAAAAAAACTATTTTGAAAACATTGCACTAAAAATTAACAAATAATTATTATATTCACAAAAATAACACAATTTTGGAAAAGTACTTTAATTTAAACTTTATTATGTACAAAAAAGTGTATTTATTTAAATTTTATGAACTATAAAAAATTAAGATTGAAAATGCATAAAAATAGTAAATTCCGTAATTAATCTAATCACAGTCATAAATAAGCTTTAAATTTTCATATTTACTTAATTGTAGTGAATGATCACACTCGCGATATAGTATTTTGTAATTATTTTTTCTTTATTATGTTGTAAGATAGCCTGCACTTACTATCTCTAAAAACGATTACATAAAGTGCACATATTAAAAGGAACAGGGAAAGAAGAAAGGGTATTTGAATTTAGACCCGTTTGTGGTACGGATGTCATGCCGTACTCACTCCGGGATCTCTTTATGTTAAGTGTTAGTTATAATGAACCTCTCATAGCCCAAAAAACTTTCAACACTTTCAGTCTTATCGAGAACACAAATCAATAATATTTGATAACTTTAAATTTATCACAACACAGCATTAAAACATTTGTTCAGTTACTACTTTTATTTCTTTTTTTACAGAGTAAAAGCAATAGTCTATTTAATTATTATTAACTCTCAGTTTGATTTTACTTGCAACTTATGCATTTTAATATAAAAATTCTATTATTTACATTAACGAAATAAAATACAAGTAAATGTTAATTATAAAGAATGACTCGCTATTTCTACTACCGGTACAGAATTGGGATTCTATACCCAACTTCTTGCAGACCTGTAGAAGTTCGCGAAAGAAAATGACTCTTGACAAGTAAATACATTTTAATTTAGACTTTATTATTAGAGAGATAGCCGAAGAGTGCCGTACAATGATTTGGCTTCGATCTGCTTAAGCGTCGATCGAGCCACCGCGGCCGCAGTTCTCCCCTATAAGTAGGCTGATTTAAACAGATACTAGTAATGATATTTAAACGACTCACATTAGTACTAATTTTTATACACCTAAGCTCGGGATTTTACCAGACTAGTACTAGAAATTCAGATACTACTATAAGTACTTTTATTTTAATGACTATGTGCACTTGGCGGAAAGGATATTTTTCCGAATGTTAACCTCAAATGTCAACATCGCATATTTTACCACAGACATAAGACAATTCTAAAGTATGAAACAAATTTCGCATCATCGTTACTTATTACTAAATAACATAACTGTGGTAAACAAGAAATATTACTTTCTTTTTTCATTATCTGAACTATAATTTTATGAAATAAAATTTTTATTTCTCAGTTCAATAATCATATAGAATCTAATATTGTTAATTTAAATTATGTTTGTAATAAAATTTTAGTTATCATTATATATATATATATATATATATATATATATATATGCATGAATAACCTATATGAAAAAAAAACAAAATAATCATGATGCGAAACTCGATGCATGATTTGAAGTTTTTTTACGTCTATGGTAAAATATTACTTAATTACTAACATGATTTTAAAACATTATAATAGTTTATAAAAAATGACGCAAAATGAATATAATTTATGTTTTTGTGTACAAATCCAATAAAAGATTCTTCGAATAAGCAATCTAATGTTACTCTCGGAATAAAAAGTTTTCAATATTTTTATGATATCTACACCTGAAGTAGAGTAGAACCCGGGTATCTCAAGAACAGAAAGCGTGAACGTTACCAACTGCACCATCATGACATGTTACTTATAAAATTTCGAATCGTCTACATATGTTACAGAACTATACTTTCAATTTGGTAGAAAATTTTGAGGTTAGAAATGAATTTACAGATCATCGACTCGACATTATTATTTGAAATAGTAAAATTTATTATATTCATAATAAAATGTATTATATGCATAATAAAATTTATTATATGCATAATAAAATTTATTATTTTTATAACATTAATTCCAACATAAGATATCAAATATTTTTACTCTGTCATAACAAATTGTACTATAGCATAATTTTTACTAATAAGGAGAGTGTCAGGGTATTGGGACGCCGATCTTGCTCAAATTTTGGGAGATGATTTTGGATGTAGAAATATGAAAAAAGCCAAGGTACTGGACTCTAACGCTCAATATTTCTCTAGTTACAGGCAAATAAAGAAAATCACTATAAAAGTTACTAGATTTTCAAGCGCTTATAATTCATTAGCATCGATAGCTAGAAGCCTAAACCCTTTTTTAAATGAAAGTTAAGCTCAAATCCTTTCGAATTATCACTTATAGCATCCCGAAATATTATTTTTTTCTAAAGTTATAGAGGAATGAAAATTGAAACAAATTTTAGCATTTATTATTAATTAATTAAAATTAATGTTATGAAGACGAATTTCAGGTCTAATTTTTATCCCTCTATCGATAATTAACGCGATATGGTTACCGAAAATTGAAAAATATTTTTAATTTCACATTAATATATATATATATATATATATATATATATATATATATATATATAAGAGTTTTTCTGGATCGCTGATAAGAAATTGACTATCAGATTTTTCAAATTCAAGATAGCAAATTCAATATGAGTATTAGAAACATTATACAAGTTAAAGAATTTTTAATTAATAGCACTTTCAAACATAAGATATTTAAATTTTTATAAATCAAATAATTTAGAATAGCAAAAATATTTCAATTCGTTTAATAACTTGTGTTTAGACATTTTTGTATTAAAAAAAAAAACAAAAAAAAAGATTAATATAGAAAGGATATTGTCCTCTATATGATGAACCTTTTTAACCGACTTCAAAAAGAAGGAGGTTCTCAATTCGACTGAATTATTTTTTTTTTATTTTTATGTCTGTTACCTCATAACTCCGTCATTTCTTAACCGATTCGAAAAAACTTTTTCTTATCTGATAGAGAATGTCTGCAGGAAGGTCCCATACGTATCCTATAATTATTGGGCCAATATTTGGTTTGTATGACCCAATTATCAAATTAAGAAAACTGGGAGTTTTGTTTTCTCTCTCTCTCTCTCTCTCCCTCCCTCTCTCTCTCTCTCTTTGAGGCTTTTGATACCTCTCTCTCTCTCTCTCTCTCTCTCTCTAGCTTTTGATACCAGGCTTGTTGCACTTGAGGATCGTGTAGATACACTGTCTTCCTGTATTGAGGAGTGCTTCGCTGCCTGTGATGCTAGAGTTGATCGAGTCTCTGCCGATCATTATGACCTTTTGAAGAGGCTGGAGAGCGCACCTGTGGAGACACCTAATTCATCTGTCCTTGAGCCTGTATCTCGTAAACTTCAAGAGTTGAATAGGTCTCTTTTGCAGCGATGCGAGGCATTGTCGGTGCAGCAATCACGCCTTGAGCGTGCTTCTGATCTGGTACTCGGGGGGGCTGGTGCCCGAAAAACTTAAAGACCTCAAGTCTGGAGCTTTCGCTGTACTGGCCACTTTGGATCCTGGTCACTCTCTAACAGATATTACTTCTGTCCGTCCGCTTCGGCGATCCAGGGTCACAACTGATGCTGCTGTTGATGATGCTTCTGTGGAGATTGTATCTGAACAACAACGTGTCTTAACGTCTAAGGTTCCTCTCTTGGTCTCCTTAAAGTCACCTTCGCTCGCCAGGTCTATCATCGCTGCTAAAATCAGGATGGGTAATCTGCACACTACTAAAATCAAGGAGCACCTTCTCCATGGGGTTAAACTCGTCGATACTCTTACCTCTGGATTCATCAATATAAATGAGTTTTTGCCCTCTGCTCTGTACCGATTGAAACTCCGGGCGCTAATCAAGTCCAAGGATGAGCATTCTGATTTCATTACTTTTGTGAGAGATGGTAAGCTGTTTGTCCGCAAGAAGAAGAGTGGTATTCCTATCCGCATTACCACTGATGCGGATCTGGATGCTTTTTAGCGAAGATTTCTCAGGCTCCTACCAGCAATCTGACAACGTCTTAGCTTGTGATGCTGAGGTAAGTCCAATCTCTTTTCCAATCGCGCCTAACACTCTACTCTCTACTAACAACATAGCTTTATCTGCCAATAATCACCACTATACTGCTAAGGATGGTCTAAGGGTTTGTCATTTCAATGCTAACTCCATTAGAGCACACATTGAGATGATTAGGCTCTTTCTGGCTCTTCGCCCTTACTTCCACGTGATAGCTGTGACCGAAACCAAATTGGGCCAGATTGTTGGTGACTCTTTGATTGCTTTGGATGACTATGCTCTTCATAGGCAGGACCGCAATACCAGGGTTGGTGGCGTTGCCTTATTTATTCATAACTCTCTTTCTTCAGAGCGCTCATGTTCCTCCAAGGGAGGATGGTGTGGTAAGCCTGGTTTGCCAGAATATTTATTCTGTGAAGTCGATTCTAATGACTTGGCCTCGCCTGTTTTTGTTGGTGTCGTCTACAGGCCCCACATGCTCCGTTTCTGTTAAACACAGATTTTATTCCCGACTTAACTTCTTTTATTCATAATTACAGTACTAAGGTTATTCTGGGTGACTTTAACACTAATTTATGTACTGATTCTGATGATTCTGTGTTTCTCAGGAGTTTGATTGCTGAAAATGCTCTCTTTTCTGTGCCATATGGACCAACTCACCACACCTCTACTTCTGATACATGGCTTGACCTGTGCCTTGTTGATGCGAATGACTTGCTGCTTGACTACTGGAAGACTGATGTTCCATTCATCGATGGACATGACTTCATTGCAGCTATTGTTCAGTCATCTCTCTCTAAGCCTTTGCTCAATGACTTTAGTTTTCGTGATTACAGTTCCGTTGATGATGCTGTTCTCCTTGATTACTTTCGTTCACTGAATTGTTTCGTGCGTGTCGGTGATTCCTCCCTGTCAGATCGCCTTGAATGTCTCTATCACCATCTGAATGAGGCAGTTGCACTATTTGTGCCTCTCAGGTGGGTCCGTCAGGGGGGCCGTCGTCGACCGTGGTTTACTGCTGAGCATCATCATCTGATACGAGAGAGGGATTGGCTGTACAGACGCTATAAACGCTCAAGACTATATGCTGATTTACTTTGCTACAAGGTCGCTCGTGATCAGGCTCATGAGCGCATTGAATCGGCTAAACTGCTCTACTATCATGACAAACTATCTGGTATCACTGACTCTCGACTGATCTGGAAGGAGCTCAGGAACCTTGGTATATGCTCTAGTGGTGATAGATCCGGTCATACTTTTTCCATTGATGAACTCAATAAATTCTTTGGTGGGGTCGCGTTTGATCCTTTGGTACCTTCTATTTCTGCTTACTTACAGTCTTTATCTGTAGATGAACCTTTCATGCCCTTGTTCAAATTCAATGCTGTTTCTTTGGATGAGGTTGGAATGGCTATTAGACGTTCTGACTCTCAGGCTAGAGGATTTGACGCTATCCCCCAATCTATCATAAAATCTGCTTTTCCTGTCATTGGCCCTCAGCTCTGTCGCATTTATAATGATTCGCTGCGTGAGTGCGTTTTTCCTTCTTGTTGGAAGACTTCGCTGGTCACTACGATCAACAAGGTCTCTTCCCCGCGCACCATGGGTGGTATACGACCCATCGCTTTGTTGTCTTTTATGTCCAAGGTTCTTGAGCGCCTTGTTTGTGATCAGTTGTATAATTACTTGACAACGAGACGGTTACTAGACGCTTATCAGACTGGTTTTAGAGCTGGCCACAGCACTCAGACTGCTCTACTTAAATTGACAGAGGACATTAGACTTAGTATGGACAGACGGTACGTTACGATGCTCCTGTTATTTGACTTCAGCAAGGCATTCGATACGGTGTGCCATGTCACCTTACTTCGGAAACTACATTCGCTCGATATTTCGCACACCGTTATCAGGTGGATCAGCTCTTATCTCTCTGATCGTCGTCAAGCTGTCATTGATACTGTTGGTAGGTCATCAGATTTTGTCTGTCTTAACACTGGTGTTCCTCAGGGCTCTGTTCTGGGTCCTCTGCTGTTCTCTATCTATATCAATGACATCTCTTCTGCCTTCCATCAGAATGTTCAGCACCTCTTATATGCTGATGGTTTGCAGCTATATGTGCACTTTCCGATTGCTGAGCTTGATCATTATACTTCACTAATGAGTGAACATGCTTCATTGGTCGCAGATTGGGCATCCAGCAATCACCTTAAGTTGAATATTAACAAGACAAAGGCTATCATAATCGGCTCTTATTATTATATCAATATTCTAACCTCCATGCCGTCTACTGGTATCTGCATCAATGGTGAGACAATCGGGTTTGAGTCATCTGTTCGTAATCTGGGTGTGTATCTTGACAGCAAGCTGAACTGGAAGGAGCATATCACACATGTGTGTAATAGGTCGTTTTCTGTCCTCTATCGACTCAATTTCTTTAGACAGAGCACTACTTTTGCTCTACGTAAGCACCTTATTCGTACACTGCTGTTTCCGATTCTTGACTATTGTTGTCTTGTGTTTACTGACCTTTCTACTGAACTCGACCTTAGGCTTCAGAGGGTTATCAACGCTGGTATTCGTTACATCTGTGGTGTAGGTAGGCGCAAGCACATCTCTCCTTATAGGCTCTCTCAGGGTTGGTTATCTACTGCAGGTAGAAGGAACTACTTTGCCTCTACTTTTCTTTTCAAAATGTTTTTATCATGCTCACCTTCATATCTATTTTCTAGATATCAGTGGAACCGGCCTGTTAGGGCTCTGAGGGGGGATGTGAGGCCATTGACCATTCCTCATTCTTCCACCGAATACCATCAACGCTCATTCACTGTTTCATCCTCGCGACTATGGGATGAACTTTCATCGTCGCTTAGGACTTCATCTTCACTCTCATCTTTCAAGTCGACCTCTCATGCGCACTTCCTCTCCCAAGAGTTTGGACCTCTGCTCCCAGCTTGAGATTTTCTTCGCTTTTTGTTTTGGTTTTTATTTTGCTTGTATTTTTTATTTTTGTAGTTCATTATTACTATTTTTATTTGTATTTTATTTTTATTTTTATTGGCTATTGTTATAATCTTTTGTAAACTATAATTTTGTTGTACAACATACTGTACATTAATAAATTAATTATCTATCTATCTCTCTCTCTCTCTCTCTTACCTGAGCTTGAATATGTATACATGCACACATAACGACACTGTGCTGTTGAGCCTTCTTTCTTTCCTGCTATATATTTCTTGGTGGTGTACTAATACATGCGTTATGAATTAATAATGAAAGTTTAATGTAATTAGTGGGTCTATCTATATTTGCGTTTTTAGTAAAGGGATTCACTAGAAGATAGAAAATAAAAATTTTTTAACAAAAACAAACAATTTAAAAAATTGCACTAAATTTTTATTACACATTATTTTTATTTGATAGAAAAATTGCGTTTTCATAATAATTTATTTTTTTAAAAAATGCGTTTTTATAATAATTTAAAAAGAAAAGTTTTTTTTTTATTGTAATGGATTTATTAAATTTAACGTTCGATTATCTTTGAATTCAAAGTTAAAGGTTTAATGATGATGATAGAATACGGGAAGTAGCAATATGGTTCTGGGAAAAAAAAAATTTTTAACAAAAAAAAAACCGATTTCAAAAAAAACATTAAACAAAGACAAAATTTTTTACAAGAAAAAAAAGATTTTAAAAATTGCACTAAAAATTAACAAATAATATATAACCCTTAAAAAAAAAACATTAAACAAAGACAAAATTTTTTACAAGAAAAAAACGATTTTGAAAAAATTGTACTAAAAATTAACAAATAATATATTACCCTTAGAAACTATACGCATAAAAAGCATCTAACACATGTGTAGTCAATATAATATAGACCATCTAATTCATACTAACACAAACAAATTATTTTTTTATTAGGTTGCTTACAAAAAATTAGTCAATAGATAAGACAATAAATACATACAAAAAAATTAGAATTTTTGGAGTCGGTTCCAGCCTGAAAAAATTGTCACAAATCTAAAAAAAAATTATGAAAGTGAACAAAGGAGGCGATAAATATCTTATAAAATTTTAGATATCAAAAATACTATTTATACTTACAACCGCGTCAATTACCTATTTGTAATTGTCACCAATTTCACACTGTACTGTCTTATATGTCTTAAATTTTCTCCTGCGTGATGGAGTTTTCTGGATAACTACGAAGTAACTCAACGCGGAACTACGGCAGTCTGCGCATGGTTATTCAAATGCAAAATACGCGAATATTTAAAACTTGTATTCAGATTTAATATTAACAAAAAATTTTTTAACAAAAACAAACAATTTAAAAAAAATTTTTTAACAAAAAACAAAACCGAATTCAAAAAAATGCACTAAACAGTTACAAATAATTTTTGATCTTCAATAATTATACGCATACTACGCATCTAACTCAACACATGTGTAGCAAACATTTTATAAAGGTCCTCTATACGGTGGCCCGTGGAGGAGCGCGGTCCTCGAGGTAGTTCAATTAGGGACTCGGACGGCTAGGTGATCTGTCAGATTGTCTTAGCGTACGTAGGTCCGTACACCAGAACAAGATCCGGGTACTATTCGTAGTCATGCTTAACACAGTAAGTCCAGTGTTAAGCGATCGTAGCTATAGTAGGCCATCAATAGTTCAATCATTGCCGACGCTTGCTGTAGCACGGCCAGCTACTTACATCCCCTGAAGCTCTCTGTCCCTACTGACTAGGAGAGTGTCACACCTCGGGATCACGGATTTTGCTTAAACTTCGGGATAAGTTTTCAAATGACAGAATATAAAAAAAGCTAAAGTTATAGTCACAAACACTCAATATTTCCCTAGTTACAGGCAATTAAAGAAAATGACTAAAAAAAGTCACTAGATTTTCAAACGCATATAGTTCTTTAGCATTGATAGCTAGAAGCTTAAAACTTGTTTTTAAATTAAAGCTGAGCTCAAATCCTTTCAAAACAGTAGTTTCAGCATATCAAAATATTATTTTTTCCCAAAGTTAGAGCGTAATAAAGATTGGAGCTGATTTCAGCTTTCATTATTAAGAGGAGGTAGAAACCATTTGCCGCTTGGCGGCGCTGCGGTCAGGTGAGAGAAAAATATAAAATATTTTTTATTCGGTGATTTATAATTTATCGAGACAATAATATACTTCTAACGTTGTCAAAGGCACTAGCCATATATATATGTAGAATAATTATTGATGATAATCTTGTTTGAAAAGTCTAAGCTATTGTTATAAAACGAAAAATGCAGTGCGAAGTAGAGCCGGCGTGAGCATGTGTATACTTCGTTCTTTACTATTACTTTCTCTGTCGCACTTAGGAAACATACCCATATGTTTACATCGGTTCTACCACGCACCGCATTTTTCGTTTTATGATAATATTTTAGACTTTTCAAACAATATTAGCATCAATAATAATTCTACATATGTATGGCTAGTGCCTTTGACAACGTTAGAAGTATATTATTGTCTCGATAAATTATAAATCGCTGAATAAAAAATATTTTCTATATTTCTCTCATCTGACCGCAGCGCCACCCTGTATAGAGCGGCGAATGGTTAAGACCCCCTCTTAATTAATGTTTTAAAAAGAAAAAGGTCCAATTCTTATTACGCTCTAATTTTGGGAAAAAATAAGATTTAGATATGCTGTAACTACTATTTCGAAAGGATTTGAACTCAGCTTCAATTTAAAAAATGTTTTGAGCTTCTAGCTATCAATGCTAAAGAACTATTTGCGTTTGAAAATTTAGTAACTTTTTTTACTGATTTTCTTTAATTGCCTGTAATTAGGGAAATATTGAGTATTTGTGACTATAACTTTAGATTTTTCCATATATAATCATCCGAAAACTTATTTCGAACTTTGAGCAAAATCCGTGATTCGGAGGTGTGACACTCTCCTAGTGAGTGATTGTCGTTCTCGTAGAAACGCCTCGTAGCAGAAGAGCGCGGTACTAAGTAGCGCGCGGTATTTCAATCTCTCTAGCAAGGATATGAATATCCGTCCCACCCCTCTCTTTCTTTGGAGAGTGAGCGTAGGCGAACGGAATACAATGGTATTAGTGCACGATGTCTAAATCTATCTCATCAAGTATGTTAGTAAAGTATAAAAAGAAGAGTACAATTAAAAGTATTATCAAAAAGAAAATTACAATTGAAAGTATCATACCCATTACCACGGAGGTAGGTGGACGAAACGGAGTTCCTTTTTCTTCTTGAAGAAAACCCTATATCTTCTAGTCTTCGGCTCGGTGGTGTTGATCGGCTTATGAGCTTTTGCTATATCTTGAGTCGACGGTTGGTCGTGTGATTTTTGTTGAAATGCCTGTGACCTGGATAGCACGGTAGCGACGGATGCTTTTATTTGCTTTTTATTACAGGCGGCCTTGAAAGAGAAGACTGAAATTATTCTTGTGGGTGATCTAGTTTTGTCAAGCGGCGGTGACAGTGTATCTGGCGGGTTTTCAGGTGAATGTACGGGTGTTTCTTCTGGCGGGTGTACAGGTAGTTCAAGACGAGTCCTGGTCGTATCAGCTGGCTTGCTTCAATTTCGGTGCTCTGCAACCACGCAAGTACTTCCGAGCAACGCTGACCTCATTGATGGTTTAATCTACTTACCATTCACTATTAACTTAGTGTCTAGGCGTAAAAGAAGGTCCATTCCAATCACCACGTCAGAGCCAAGGTTTGGCATAGCAGAAATTGATGGGCTGAAGTTGACTACTTGATTTTGACATTTTTGGTCACAGCTTTTCTAATGCTCATCGCCGTACCATCTGCTAGGGTGGCTATGCAGTCTACTGTGGATAGTTTCCATCCCGCGTTTCGGCATTAGCTCTTAAATCGTGGATGGATGTACAATATTACTGCACCTGGATCTAGTAGTGCCATGAGGCGTAATTCGCCTACATTTACTTCTGTGAAGAAGCGTGGATCTTCCTCGGCGGTGTTCTTCGGTCGGTGACAGGAACAATCCTTTGTGAGAATATTTTCTTTGCCACAACAGGAGCAAAAGGTGCGTATTGGGTTAATGCATCCAAAACGATCGTGACCTTCTTGCTTGCAATTTCAGCAGCAAGTTTTTCGGTTGTAACTACCCACGAGAAAGGTGGAGTTACTATCGAATGCGGGTGCTAGAGAAGGAGAAACTTGATTGACGGTGTTTTTTGCTTAGCAAGCGGATGGTTTGGAGACTTCACGAGAGTCTTCTTTTTTCATCTCCTCCAAGATTTCTTCTACCTCCTTTGCTTTTTGTATAAGCCCTTCGAGCGAGCTTATGTCAGTGCGTTTGATATGCAGGCGCATAGCTGGTCGGATGTTGTAGTAAAGGTTATCTATCTTTATTTCTTGTGGAACACCTTCGCGGTGGCGCATGAGGGTAGATAACGCGGTTACAAATGTACGGATCGGTTCGTTATCTTGTTGTTTGCGGTCAGCGATAAGGCGGTCTAGGTTACAACGTTTAGAGGGTTACAAGTAATACGCGCGTAATTTATTTTCTAATTCGGTGCAAGATGTTATGACGGTTGCACGGTTGCAGTACCAGAGCTGTGCGTCAGCGCGTAGTGGTACGGGAAAACCTTTTAAGAAATCCTTGTCCGAGATGTCGTAAGCTAGTCTTGCTCTTGCGTGCGTTCGAGAAAATCATAAAGATCTTTTCCGTCGAAGTGGCAGTTCCACTTTCGCATTCTATCAATGACGCACGTCTCGTTTTGTGCGGATAATGTTTCTTGTTGGGAGCACGGTTGATTGTTGCCGCCGGTCATTTTGAAAATGTTCGCAATATACGCACGCGGATGTGACGCAGCGAAAGAAAAATTCGTTAAGGCGAAAGCTATTAGCCGAAAACGCGGTTAAATGACCGACGCGTCAAGTGAGTTTTTACTAATGACTATGACTATCTTAAGAGTTAAGTTATAGTAAAGTTTGTGCAGTACTTTAGGGTGGGATACGGAATGAAGTGGGTAAGTAATTAAATTTTTGTTTAATTTGAAGTAAGAAATGAAACCGAGAGGGAAATTATTTATCTCCAATTTTACTTTTTCAGCTTTTTTCGGTTATTTAACCGGAAAGTGCAAAATGTTCTCCGGTTGAACAAAGTTTCGAGGTGTTCTGGACAGTGTGCACTAAATTTCTTAAAGAACTGTCTTGCCGGAATTCAGAAATATTCGATTGAAAAATTTTTATGTTTAAACGGGTTTTAATTGCACTAAGAGTGCATCAAGCATAAAAAAAAAAATTGGAAAAAATTTTTTGTTTTGTAGACACCATATAACTGTTCAGTTACAAATGGCGAACAGACATAAAAAGAGGAAAAAAAACAGTCAGTTTTCGGTTTGAAATAAAGTCCGATCATTCGGGCGCCATTTAACGGTTAGTTACAAATGGCGGATGAGTGTAAAAAACAAAATGCTAGTCAATTTTTCGGTTTTCCGGAAGTTCTACTGTTCGGGTGTTATGTACCGGTTAGTTAAAAATGGCGAACGAGTGTACAAAAAAAAATTAAATACTAGTCAGTTTTTCGGTTTCTGGAAATCCTACTGTTTGGGCGCCATATAACGATTAACCCCTTATTGCTTTCTTAAATTAAGTGACGAATGCAATAGGGGATCTGAACCTCCTTTGCCAGACGCTTCAGCGAAGCCAGGGTCAGACTGGAGGAGGTGGAAAGGACGGACGGTGGATAAGACGGGAGATTAACCAGGTGTATACTTTGTTTTATGCTAGAAAGTACCAAAGTTTTATTTAACACAAACTTAACCTATTTACAACGACTAGGAAAACTATAATGTAACAAACAATTGAATTTAGAGAATCAAATAAAGTGTGCGAAGATATTATATTAACTGAGTTCGGCGGTATAATGAGATCTTGATTATGCTAGTCAAACGCGCGGCTGCATTTAACTCGGTGCGGTAATAACAAAAATCTAAATGGGTGGTGGACGGCACCTTTAATGCAGTTAATAATAATATGTGTGAGTGGGCATCACCCTTCAGCCTAAGTTAAATCGTTTACAGTGGTGGTGACGATGGAGAGGAAGACGGTCCTCTATACGGCGGTCCGTGATGGAGCGCGGTCCTTTAGGTAGTTCAATTAGGAACTCAGACGGCCAGGTGATCTGTCAGATTGTCTTAGTGTACGTAGGTCTATACACTAGAACAAGATCCGGGTACTATTCGTAGTCATGCTTAACACAGTAGGTCTATTGTTAAGCGATTGTAGTTATAGCCCATCAATAGTTCGATCATTACCGACGCTTCCTGTAGCATGGCCAGCTACTTATATCCCCTGAGGCTCTCTATTCCTACTGAGTGATTGTCGTTTTCGTAGAAGCGCCTCGTAGCGGAAGAGCGCGGTACTAAGTAGCGTGCGGTATTTGAATCTCTTTAGCGAGGATATGAATATCCGTCGCATTATATACTATAGTCTTTGTACGAGTGTGTACGTGTCTGTACGTGTGTCTACGTATTTGCACGTGTTTGTACGTCTATGTACGTGATTGTACGTGTTTGTACGTCTATGTACGTGATTGTAGGTGTTTGTACGTCTATGTACGTGATCGTACGTGTTTGCACGTGCGTTTACGTAATTGCACATGTTTATACGTAATTGTTCATGTTGATACGTGTTTGTACGTGATTATACTTGATTGTACGTGTCTGTAAGTGTTCATACGCATCTCTACGTCTTTGTACGTATCGGTGCGTGTCTGTACGCGTGTGTACGTCTTCGCACGTGTTCGCACATGTATGTACGTGATTACCCCTTAGACCGCCGGGATTTCGAAAAAATGAAAAGTCGATTTTCCCTATAGAAAAGTGTTCTGAGGCCTAATAGGTGGACTCTATCAAGGGTGGATATGTGCAAGTCGGGGGTGCGTGCCATATGACATAATCCTGCTGGTCTAGAGGTCAAACGTGTTTGTACGTGTTTTCACGTAATTATACGTACCTGTACGTGTGTGTACAGGTTTACGGGTTTAATTGTGTGTGTACGGGTTTGTGCGTGTGTGCACGTGTTTATACGTTATTGTGAGTATTAGTACGTTTCTGTACTAGTAGGTACGTCTCTGTACGTGATTGTTACTGTTCGTACGTTCCTTCACTTGTGGGTACATCTTTGTACGAGCGTGTGATTGTACGTACGGATGTGTTTGTATTTGTACGTGTTTATACAAGTTTGCACGTGTCTGTACGTATGTGTACGTGTTCGCACGCAATTGTACGTGTGTGTACGTGTTTTTACACTTGGCGGAAAGGATATTTTCCCGAATGTTAACCTCAAATGGCAACATCGCATATTTTATCACAGGCATAAGACAATTCCAAATTATAGAGCAAATTTTGCATCATCATTACTTATTACTTAATGACATAATTTTAGTAAATAAACAATATTACTTTCTTTTTTCATGATCCGAATCATAATTTTACTAAATAAAATTTTTATTTCTTAGTTCAATAATCATATAGAATCTAATATTGTGAATTCAAATTATATAAGCAATAAAATTTAAGTTGTTATCATTTGAATTTTGCATGAATAACCTATAAGAAAAAACAAAATAATCATGATGCGAAACTCAATGCATAATTCGAAATTTTTTTTATGTCTGTGGTAAAATATGCAGCGCTGCCATTTTGAGGTACACATTGGGAAAAATATCCTTTTCGCCAAGTGTACGTGTTTGTATGTTAGTGTTTACGTGTTAGTACGTGTTTGTAAATGTTTGTATGTGTGTGTACGTGTTTGTATATGTTCATCCGTGTGTTTAGATGTTAGTACTTGTGGGTTCTAGTGTTCGTACGTGTGTGTGTGGTTACGTATTCGCACGTACCCGGACGTGTCTGCACAAGTGTGTACGTGTTTGCTCGTGTTTTTACCTCTACGTACGTGATTGTACACGTTTGTATGTGTCTGTACACGTTTGTACGTGTCTGTACGTGCTTTTACGTAAGTTTATATGTTTTTACGTGTCTGTACGTGTTTGTACGTCTTTGTATGTGTTCGTACGTGTTTGTACGTGATTATACGTGATTGTACGTGTCCATACGTGTTCGTACGTGTCTGTACTTGTGGATACGTGTATGTACGTGTGTGTACTTGTACGCACGTGTGTGTTTGTGTTTATATGTGTGTGTACGTGTTTGTACGTATCTGTACATGTTCCCACGTGTGTGTACGTTTTTTTACGTGTTTCTTAGTTTGTTTGTGTTCGCAGGTTTTTGTACGTGTGTGTTTGTATTTGTACGTGTGTGTGTAAAGGTGTACCTTTTTCGCGTTTGTGTACGGGTTCGTACGTGTTTGTATGTGTGTGTACGTGTTTCTATGTGTTTGTATATGTTTGTTAGTGTATGCAGGTATTTATACGTGTATGTACCTGTTTGTACGTGTTTGTACGCGTGCGAACGTGTGTGTACGCGTGCGTACGTGTATGTACGTGTTTGTACATGTGCGTACATGTTTTTACCAGGGCGCACGTGTTTGTTTATGTGTGTACGTGTGTGTACTTATTTGTATGTGTCCGTCAGTATTTGTACGTGTGCGTACGCGTGTGTACGTGTGCGCACTGGTTTGAAATATGATTATACACGATTATACATAATCGTACAGCTTGATAGATAATTGCACACGCTCATACATGGACGTTGATATGCGCATACACACACATTGTTCATAATATCACTATTCGGATTCAAGTTAATTTTCTCTATAATAATGAGAAAGTTTTAACGATGACAGTTACTGATGTTTTTATGATGATTTTGGTGAGGATCATGTTGAAAAGGGTAACTTTGTCTATGGGTTTGAATGATTATAATATTTATTGAATCATAATTGATTTTTTGGTCAGATGTGCTTTTAATGTTCTGTGAAGTGTGCGCTTGCTTAAAAGCATATCCTTAAAAAAATTAGTTATAAGGTCAACGTTTTGTCCAAATATGTTTTCTCAGGACTCATAAGTAAGGCTTTTAAAATTATTTCAAACAGACTGTGCCTTAGACTTTTATACTAGCTTTTTATTCATTGACATTGATTATACAATATGTTGATGAAATTCTGAAAGTTACTTTAAACATATACGTTTCGTGACTGTATAATCATAGTCATCTGTTAAATTCACGGTTTGATTGTGTGCAGTCATATATGATACATTTCTAATTTGGAAATGATTATCCTGCTTTTGTTTACTACTCATGCCTTTACAGTAATACTGCAAAATTGGAATACTGTAAGTTCAATATAAGTAATCATAAATAAATAAACTTGTTGAAACTTTGATGTAGAACATTATTTTAATTTATTAACTCTTACTCGATTTTAATTTTTTAAAACATTGTATCAATTTTTCTTAAACTCAAACTTACTTCCTTCAACATTTTTTAAACTTAATTTGATATCATCTTTTCTATTTCTTAATAAGTTGTAGCTGAAATTTATAATTTTTCGTCTCAATTTCTTCTAAACTTGGTGTGCGTGATCGTTTTAATTTGTTTTACTTTATGCGTAATTGAGAATACTTAGACTTAAATACGGAGATGAAGCGATTAGTATTATAAGAATCTAAATGCATAATTTTTTTCAATAGGTTTCAAATGTATCTAGGCGGTCACTTGAAAGCTTAAGTCAGTTACACGCTAAATACTGAGAAACAAATTGTATAACGTGCATCAATTCTATACCTGTTTACACTAAAGCCCGAATTCATAGTCGTGTCTTGAGTATTAAGTATGACTTAAAACTCAAGTATCGTTACTTGAGTATCAGCTGCTACTTCAATTGAGTGCTACATCAAGAGGTTATCACAGTTAGTCATAAAACAATATCACACAGATAAGATACTCGTCGGTAAAGATGTAATACTCAATTGCAATAACAGTTGTTACTCAAGTAACGATACTTAAGTTCTAAGTCATACTTAATGTTCAAGATAAATGATTATTCATTATACGTTTCAACAACTGATAATCCCAATATCTTTTAGTTCTATTTTTCAAAGTAATTCTTCATAATTGGACTTTGAAACTGACTTCCTAAAGGTATTTCTGAGATTTATATGGTTCTTCAAAATTTTCTATATTTTTCGATAAAAAACTTACTTGAAAAGATAAAGATAGACGTTCAGACCAAACGTACACTCCACCTTACAATTCAACTTTTTGGATATAAAAATCTATTGATAAAAATCTTTAAAGTTGAATTCTGGAAATCTATATTTACCATCATTTTACATTGCAAATTCTAATTGTATAAAAAAATTTAGCCAAGCGAAGTTAGGAGTGAGGTATTATACGCTAGTTTATACTAAAACAATTATGTCTAGACTTTCTACATTTACGTAAATATTTTATTCATCAATTAACATTTGCAAAAATATTGAAACTAGTACCGTACATTAACGGAAATAGTCTAGTAAATAATTAATATTGACATATTATACTTTATTAAAGGAATAATATCTCAAAGTTATTTATTTTAAGTAACAAAAGTATACCAGACACAATAATCATAATAAAGTAATAATTTTTCGCGTTATGACATTTATAAAAGCAGAAAATAGTTAAAGCTCATTAAGTTCCATCGTTTTGATAACATGAACAGGTAAGAGAGGAATAAGTTGAAGTAGGAAACAAGAACAATCAACATTTAATTTTCATTTTGAAAGAAAATAATTCATACTATCCATGTATGCGTAAAAAAATTTTAAATTCACAAATATTTAATTATAAAATTTTCGTGTTAACTTTTAGCAGATTGAAAAAAAATTCGATGCAAAGTATTTAAAAAAAAAAATAAAATTATAGTTTTAAACAGCTTTTATTTCAATATTTACTACGTAATACGAGAAATCAACAAACTTAATAAATTTTACGAGGTTTTGAAAACAAAATTAATAAGAAAAATCAATTATACTTATTGCAGATATTTTAAATGAATTTATGATATATTTTCAAATAATTCGCAAATATCAGTATACACTATGAATTCAATTTAAAAAGTTTAACAAATCAAAAAATTAAGATATTTCAAACTTTAGATATTCTTTCATAATTGTTTATACTTATTATTTAATTATACTTATTATTATACAGTAATTATTTTATTCATAAACAGTATATTTGAACAATATTTTAATAATTTATGTATATAATTGATAATGTAATTAAATAAAATAAATGCAAATAATATTGAGTCAATGATCACAATACTTGTTTTATTATCGTAATTATCAAGCACTTTTATTCCAATTAGAGTTATAAAAATACTTTAGTTTAAGAGATTTTTCTATTAATTTCTATAGATTTCAAAATTGAAAAAAAGGGACTCGCTACTAATGTCTTAATGTATGCGTCTTAATTTATATCGTACATACATGCGTATATACGAAAGATTTTTTATTTTATGTATATTTTTAAATAATAAATTGAAAACAAATCTAATTTTATGTCTCCACAATATTTGAAATCTGTGAATATTTAAAAAAGTTTATACATTAATTAAAAAAAAGTTGGAATTTATTAGCATTTTTCGTATAAAAGCAGTCTGTTTTTTTTAAATATAGTTCGGCAATTTTCGCTAGATATAAGTATAAAAAGAAAATAAATCAATTTTTTTAAATAGTTTTCAAAAGTATTTGAACTAATGAAAATATCATTTAATATCATTTAAATTATTAATACTTCCTTTATATGAAAAAAACATTTATATTTTATTGGAATTATAAAATTTTTATTCTTATCAATTTTTGTTCGAACATGATATGAGATTCAATTTTGTTATATAAAGAAAGCATGCGCAAATAGTTTTTTGGAAGATTTCACATTTTTAACATTTTCGAAGTCATAAATTCTCCTTAACTCGTTAGATAATTGTATAACTATTAATTTTATAAACAGTGATATGCTGTTGATTATATTAATCCCATTTCAATATTCAAAAAGTTCGATTTATAAATATTTTGCAGGATGATATATGAAAAGAAATAATAAAACTTGTTTTAAATATAGTTTTTTTTCATTTTTGAGGAGCAAGATATTATTTTGTGATTGCTTTGATAATTAAATAAACAGATAATCCTCTTGATTGAAAAAACAAAAAAATTATCTCTAAATTTTTTTTCATTTAATTTTTAGTAAATATGTTTTACGTTCTGTGAAATTCAATTATATTGTTCAAATTATTTTAAATCGAAAAAATCTATTTTTTCTAAGAGTTTTTTTAAGGTTAAATAATAGACGCTAGTAGCAATTGCTCCCTGAAAGAAAATTGACCATATTGTAGGCATAATTGCTGGTCAACAAATGTTAAAATGGCACTTATCTAGAAATTCTAGAAATTATATAAAAAAAATTTCTAGATAAGTGTCATTTTAACATGCATTGACCGACAATCATGCTTAAGATATGGTCAATTTTCTGCCAGGGCTGTTCAATTCTTTACTGATCTTTATTATTTACGACGTTTCGCCTTCATTTTTGAAAGGCCTCTTCAGGTTCTATAAAAACATTATAAACGATATAAAAGTTATTGAAACAATATAAGGACATTAATATATATATATATATATATATATATATATATATATATATATATATAAAAATATATATATTCACACACAACAACTGTAATATTTATGATAAAAATGCTATAATATAAACTTACGAATAATATGTTAGATGGCAATGTTAATTATATTATGTGTCTAGACATAATTATTGTCAATAAAACTAAATTAATTCAATAATATTGCATAGTCAAAGTATGTCTAAACACATATCACATTTTAATATACTGTAAAAGAAGATGGGTGTGTCTACATTGCTAGTATGTTTGCAAAACTTTTTACAAAAAAATTATTGTTCGTTTTAAATTGTATAATGTAATTAAATTATACAATTTATTATGAATAATAATTTTTTCACATTTAATCAAGTAATACATAGACAAATTTTTAGTCATGCTATAGGTAGCCCTATTAGCTCTGTTCTTGCAGACTTGGTTATGCAAGATTTGGAAGACACCTCCTTATCCCTTTGACAATTTGATGTTGCTCTGTACCACCGATATGTAGATGATGTTCTGGTTTGCATTCATAAGAGTAATGCTAACAACATCTTTAACATTTTTAATCAATTTGATGCACATCTTTAGTTCACTCTTGAAAAACCTGAGAATAAATTAATACACTTTTTAGATTTATCGATAACTTTAATGACACTAGAAAAATTCTTACAAATTGGTACCGTAAAAATACACATTCAAACTGTTATTTGAACTTCCTATCACATTGCCCTTTGTCACAAAAAATTGCAATAGTTTACAATCTGGTTGATAAAAATATTCTTTTATCATCATCAAAATTTCAAAAAACTAATTATGATTACATCACACAAACTCTCATTAAAAACTATTATCCTTTAAAGTTTATCCTTCATTACATAAAGAAACGTATTAACTACCACAAATTTAATATACAATCTAGCTTGATACAGACTAAAAATCCCAATAATGTTATCAATGACAAATTCATAACTCTCCCTTATAATAAATACTTAGAATTCAAATTTAAAAATATAGCTACAAAATACAATTATAATTTGATTTTTAAAAATACAAACAAAGTTTTATTTAATAACATGTTAGGTAAAGATAGTATTCATTTTTTAAAACAGTCTCGTATAGTGTGTACAATTAAATGCAATGATTGCCCCATAGTTTATATTGGACAATCTGAACGCAGATTGGAGTTTCGAATAAAAGAACACATTAGTGATTTGAAATACAAACGTGAAAAATCTGCTCTATTCAATCATTGCAAAATTACAAATCATAATTTTGATACTAAAATTTCCCCTCACAATATCATTGATATTGAATATAATTATAGAAAAAGATTATTATCTGAGATGATACATATTGAGAAGTATAATAACTGCAACAGAATTCATGATACTGAAAGACTTAATTATATTTAAAAAAAATACATTGTTGAGTTATTAAAATAAAATGAGCAAATCACTTGCTTTTATATACAAATTGTCATATGATTTAATTTTAATTGTGATTATTGATTATCATTATCTCATTCACGTGGGTCGGAATTGCCTTTAAGTTTTGTAAACATACTAGCAATGTAGACACACCCATTTTTGTTAAACCTTAAAACTATATTATTCATGTATACACACCCGTCTTCTTTTACAGTGTATTAAAATGTGATATGTGTTTAGACATACTTTGACTATGCAATATTATTGAATTAATTTAGTTTTATTGACAATAATTATGTCTAGACACATAATATAATTAACATTGCCATCTAACATATTATTCGTAAGTTTATATTATAGAATTTTTATCATAAATATTACAGTTGTTGTGTGTGAATATATATATATATATATATATATATATATATATATATATATATATATAATGTCCTTATATTGTTTCAATAACTTTTATATCGTTTATAATGTTTTTATAGAACCTGAAGAGGCCTTTCAAAAATAAAGGCGAAACGTCGTAAATAATAAAGATCAGTAAAGAATTGAACAGCAATTGCTACTAGCGTCTATTATTTCACCTTAAAATTACATGCTGTTGATAGAAGCAAGATAACTATCTTAAGAGTTGTTTTCTTAAAAAAATTGAATAGTTTTCAGGAATTTTCCTCGGTGCCGTTAAAACTTATTAGTTTTGTATGGAAAAACTAGAAAATAAACTACGTAATATAATTCGCAAAAATTTATTAATATTCAAAATGCCATTTTTCTAACAAAGTTTTTCATTAACTCACTATCTAAAATTCACGATTTTTAAGTATGAAGTATATTAAAAATTTTATTCAACGGAGAATTTTAAAAATTACAAATATTTCATAAGTTTTAAGTGTAGATTCCATCCTTAAAATTTTTGTATGTTCTGAATAATAAATAAAACATAATATACCTGATAAGCCGCGATTTTCATTTATTTAACAGTGCGAGTTATGTATAAACGTTCATCTATCAAAATATCAAATAAATAAATATTTATGTATCTTATACTACCGTGAAATTAACTAATATGTAAATTTTCTTTCTCTCTCTTATGATCTCTATTAGGATTTATATTAATTGAATAAAAAATAAATATGAAATGCGATTGTGTTAAGCTTTTTGAATTAGAAAAATTCGTTGTTTGAATGGCTATTGTTCTCGCATGCTTTAACGGCTACGTTTCTTATAAGTGAAACTGATGTACGATAGTATTGTCTGAACTCGTGCTATTCAACGTTGTTGTTCCGATCGTTTCATTTCGTAAATGATACCATGTATAACCTATTCAACTCCGTGTCTTTTGAGTCCAGAACGAAGCGCGTTTGTGAATTTTGTCAGATCATATTAACCTTACCCCCATCAGTTGTAGTCCGACGAGTAGATAGGCTATGGGTTATCCAGCACACTTCAAAGCCAGCACAGTCCCCCACCCCTCTGCAATACCAGCACACTTTCCCGCCCCCTCTGCAATACCAGCACACTTCCCCGCCCCCTCTGCGATACCAGCACACTTCCCCGGCCCCTCTGCAATACTGGCGCATTTGCATTTCTATGCAATTGCACGAGCGCCAATAAGGTAGGGAATATGCCGTGATACGGATATTTTTTAATAAATTAATTTAATATTATTTTTATTAAATTTTTAAATAAAAATTTTTGTTTAAAAATTTTTTTAGGAAGAAAAAATTTTTTTTGTAATATAATTATTAATAATTAACAATATTTAAAAAATTAATTTAATTAATAAATAAAAATGAAAACATATTCGATAAACTGCGGATATACAAGTTCCGAAATTATTAAGAGGACGCTGGATCCCTCTATCCTTTTTTACTTAAAAATTGAAGGGTTTTGGAAAAACCAGTGATTATTGATAGAAATTAAGAGTTGTCCGCAACTTGTACAGTAAAAAACAATATTTTTTCTTATAAGGAAAAATTAATTTTGATGCTTTGTTTTCAAGAAAAGTTTGACATACTTGAAAAATCATAAGTTAAGCTAGAAATTATGATGTTCAAGTATGTCAAACTTTTCTTGAAAACAAAGCATCAAAATTAATTTTTCCCCATAAGAAAAAATATTGTGTTTTACTGTACAAGTTGCGGACAACTCTTAATTTCTACTAATAATTACTAGTTTTTCCAATATCCTACATTTTTCGATTAGAAAAGGATAGAAAGATCCAACGTCCTCTTAAGTGTAATGACTCCGTGGTCGAGTGGTATAAATGCATGCCTCCCGACCAGAGGGTCACGGGTTCGATCCCAACCCAAGTCAACTTTTTTTTCATTTTTAAAATTTTATAAATTTTATTTCAAAGTGAAAATTTATTTAATTTCAATTAATAAAGCACTTTGAAAATTTTTTTAAATTTATATCTTAAGTAAAAATGAATTTTTCGGTCTCTCGCGTATACACGGGAATTCCTCGATCTTTTAAACATCGCACCGTATAATAGTTCATTACTCGGATCTTAAATGGCGTATGGCTTTCCTCAAGAAAAGTAACGAAGTTCAAAACATAAAGGGAAGCAGCAATCAAGGGTTGAATTATCCACTTGACTTTGGATAATTTCGAAAGTCGGACAGAAATTAAATTAATTTCAAAATGGAGTCAAAGGATGACTATCAACTGACTGAGGCGGGCTATCAGCGACTGGAACTTGCTCGAGCTTATGCTGCAGAGGTGACCCGGATCGTAGGAATAAGCAGCCAACCACCATCAGTGCAGCCTCCAAAAGTAACGGTGGCAGTTCAAACTGACATCCAGGTAGCGCACAAATGGGACAAGGCTCAACAGATGGCCAAAAAGAACTCGACAGCAGCGAAAAGGAAGGCAAAGCAAGGAGCCTCACAGTCTTCTCTCCCAAAGTCAAGTTTGAGAATAAAAAACTCTGACTGAGGATGAAAAGACTAAGTTAGCTAAGCGTCTCCAAAAACGCTAGGCTTAGCCAAATGTCTTTGTAGACACTAGCCATTTTTTCAGGCTGATCTCTATCTTAAGATCGGCCGCACAAATGAATCAAAAAATAATTTTCAAGTTAAAGATGTAAACTTGGAAAATTTTCTAAGTCCTACATCTTTGAATAATTAATCAAATTTCTTAATGAAATTTGATTGAGACTAAGTCCTTAAATATAATATCCTCCTTGACCGCTTGGTGGCGCCTTGCTTTCTACAAATGAAATAGCGAAGTTCAAAGGATATAAGGATCTAATTTCAAGGGTTAAATACGATCAACCAATCATTTCAAAATGAGTCCAAATAATGTCATCGATAAAGCTGTTAGAAAAATCCAAAGTCTCCCATGTGTAGGGGATATAGAAGATAATGAATCATCGGTTGAGATTTTGGTTAGTATAAATATTTAATTTAGTAGTAGTAATTTATAGAACTTTAAATATTCTTGTTTTCTAGGATATTGATACCATACTTTCATCGATGACATCGATTCCTCCAAGACCACACTCACCTCTTCTACCATCATTATCATCGTCATCTTCAACACTCTCATCATATATAGATCCGGATCTTTGGCGATTATTATTACTGTCTCCACCACCACCACCAACGACACCATATCATATGCCGGATCTGTATATGGATGAGGATGTTCCATCAATGAGGAAGGAGGTGACTATCATCATTGATGATAATGATAAGTTCCTCCAGAAGAAAAAGAGGCTTAACCAACGGATAAAGAGTAGGAAAGGCTTTGTCGTCCACGCATGTCGCAGACGTCACGCTTGGGAGCGATTTCCTACTTAACCCAAGCGTGTACCAACAAGTAGATGGAAAAGGCGAAAATGTTTTTTTATTTAATTTTTAGTGTATTTGCGTTTATTTTATATTTTATACTGTGTTTTATACTGTGTTTTGTATTTTTTAATATGTATTTGTATTATGTATCTTGTAATTTTATATTTATTAATAAATTGAAAGAGTAAATGTTGAATGTGTGTGTGTGTGTGTATATGTATGTGTATAACAAAAAAAAAATCTAAGGAAAATGAGAAAGTTAAAGGAGAGAAAAGATTATGGTTGTTTCTCACAGGTAGAGAGCGTTGGTTGGGGATCTTACCACTTTCTCATTCTTTTTTATTATTCGCATATGCACCTATATATTTTGAATAATAATATGATTAAGTTTAATGATGATATGAATAAGATTTAATACTGATATGAATGAGTTTAAATACTGCTAAACAAGTTTAAATCCTATTATGAAGATGTATGTGAATAATGATAAAGAGAATAAGAAAGTGGTAAGAGCCCCAATCATCGCCCTTAACCTATGAGGAACAACTATAAGTTTTCCTCTCCTTTAAACTTTCTCATTCTCATTTATTTTCTTTATTTTTACAATTCATAATACAAAAAAAAATAAATAATAAATTTAATCTAATATAATACATTAATTATTCATCGCGAACAATATGTTTTTATCTAATTCCGCGCGACTAAATGGTGAATACATAGTCGTTCTTTGATGAATTCTCATTTATCCAATCATCAAAAGAAAGAGTGCCAGACTTCTATGGTTCATCTGCTCACCATCCAATCCAAGCTACAAAGTCTTCTGAGAACAGGCGGTCGTGTACAGGATCCAGTCGAGAACGAGTTGCAACCTGTCAACAATCAAAAGAGCGTTCAATGGGATGACTTTCAATCAGCATTTGAGACTTGCATACGATCTGGTGTAATTTCCAACCTAGGCCATCTGGATATCATCACATTCTTGGCTGATGCTCGAGCAGTGTTCGAGTCAAAGATCACCGATGCTCTCAAGGAATATGCAGCAATCAAAGTCAACGCTGAGCTGTCGGCAGAATATACGGTTAAGAAGGATGATTCGATAGTCGCCGAAGTTAAATATTTTAAAACTAAGAATGCTGCCATCTTCCAGACTACCGACATCATCCAATGGTTTGACAGCAACATGAAGCAACCCATTCTTCGGGAAATGAAGGAATTCGAGCAGAAAGGATTCGGATGAAGCCTGCGAGAGATATTGAGCCTTACCATCAACATCAATAAGCTCAATCCCATGAGAGGAAGCTCGTACATTCAACTATCGAAGTCTATCCAAAATAAGAATGCATGTGTGAACGTGCAGTATAACGACGAGCAGTGTTTCAAGTGGGCAATCTTATCTGCGCTGTATCCAGCTGATCGGAATCCACAGCATGTAAGCAAATACACAAATTACGAAGGCGTGCTCGACTTTAAAGGAATAGATTTTCCAACTCCAGTAAAACAGATGGCTAAATTTGAAAATCAGAACAACGTCTCCGTCACCGTGTATATATTAAAGAAGTCTGGCATCAACTATTCAGTGCATCCATGTCATGTCACCTCTCTCAAAAAGGAACGTCATGTCAATCTATTACTCATTCAAGACGTGTACGTTGATGATGATAAGGAAGCCGGTAGCAATGACGAGGACTCACTACCCAAATTCCATTATGTGTGGATCAAGAATTTATCTCGACTTGTAAGGAAACAAGTAATGAAACATAATAATCATCATTACAACTGCGATAGATGTTTACATTTCTTCAATAACGAGGAGAAATTCAAGAATCACGAAGTGGACTGTCAGCAGATGAATAAATGCAGGATTCAATTACCTCCGGAGGATGATAATATGCTGTCTTTCCGTAACTACAAGAACAAGACGAAAGTCCCATTCACCATCTATGTGGATTTCGAGTGCTTATTAAAACCTGTGGAGGACGATGTTAAAGTCTACCAACAACATCAGGCCTACAGCATCGGCTACTACGTAAAGTGCAGCTTCGATGATAAAAGGTCCGGCTATTTCAGCTACAGGCAAGAAGAAGAAAAAGAAACGAAGACTCCTGCTCAGTGGTTCGTGGAGAAACTAGGAGGATTAGCCGATGAAATAAATTCATTGTATACTAATCCTAAACCCATGGATCTTAGAAGAGAAGAGGAAGCTGAGTTTAAAGCAGCGAGGTCTTGCCATATCTGCAACAAATCTTTTGCTCCTGCTGCTATCAAAGTTCGAGATCATTGTCATCTTACTGGGAAATTCAGAGGAGCTGCTCACGAGAGATGCGACATCAATTTAAAAGACGCACAGTTCATCCCAGTAATATTCCACAATTTGACTGGCTACGATTCGCACTTTATCATCAAGGATCTCGCTACAGCTGACAACTTCAAAGGACGAGTACAGCTAATTCCAGAGAATAAGGAGCGCTACATTTCCTTTACCAAATATGTAGAAGGAAGCGATGTGAGTTTCCGTTTTCTAGACTCTTTCAGATTCATGGCATCGTCTTTGGAGAAATTGGCCTCGTACTTGGATAAATTTGATATTACAACGCAGACCTTCCACGAATCCGACTACACAGAACATCAAGCTGGAGCTTTTAACGGATATCGATATGCTCATGTTTGTGGAGAGAGGCATCAGAGGAGGAGTCAGCCAATGCTTCAACCGTTACGCTAAGGCTAACAACCAGTATGTGGAGGATTATAATCCAGCTAAAGAAGATAAGTACCACGTGTACTTTGACACTAACGACCTATATGGATGGGCGATGACTCAGCATCCACCATATGGAGATTTCAAGTAGGGCAACACCGATTACATCAACGAGCATCTCGAAGTCATCTCAGAGATCCCTCATGATTCAGATATTGGATTTATTTTCGAGGTGGATCTACAATATCCAGCAGAAATCCACGATGCCCACAAGGATTTGCCTCTGTGTCCTGAGCACCAAGCGCCATCTGATAGTAACCAGGAAAAATTGTTGATGACTCTCCATGACAAACAACGTTATGTGATCCACTACAGAGCACTCCAACAAGCAGTAGAGAATGGACTGATCATCAAGAAAATACACAGGATGGTGCAGTTCAAAAAAGGTCCATGGTTGAAGACGTACGTGGATATGAACACGGAGAAAAGACGGCAATCGAAGAATGAGTTTGAAAAACTTTTCTTCAAGCTCATGATTAATGCTGTCTATGGCAAGACCATGGAGAATGAGCGCAAAAGAGTGGATATCAAATTCGTCAACAAATTGAGTAGACGATATGGCGCAGAGGCTTCAATCGCAAGTCCCAACTTTCACAGCAGGTCAATATTTGACGAGAATCTCGTGGCGATTCAGCTAGCTAGGACCGAGATTACGATAAGGAAGCCGATCTACGTGGGTCTTAGCGTATTAGACATCTCGAAGACCTTGATCTACGACTTCCACTATGGGTATATGAAGGAGATCAGCAGCAGATGCAAGTTGCTCTATACCGATACGGACAGTCTTATCTATGAGATCAAAGATGAGAACATCTACGATAGAATGAAGAAGGACATCGAAAAGTTCGATACTTCTGATTATCCTGCGAACAACCGGTTCGGACTCCCTTTATCTAATAAAAAAGTCGTAGGACTTATGAGGGACGAATGCGGAGGCAACATCATGACCGAGTTTATCGGTCTTCGTAGTAAGATGTATGCCGTCCACATTCAAAACGAGAGGCCGCATTCAATCAAAAAAGCCAAGGGAGTCAAGACTATAGTGGTCAAGACTCGCATAGGCTTCGAGGATTACCGTAACTGTCTATTTGATGGATCGACGATGCGATGCCATCAAAATAATATTAGATCAAAGGAGCATCGCGTGCAGACAGTTACGGAGAGCAAAATGGCACTCAGTCCTCATGATGATAAACGTCGTCTGCTCCCCAACACGACCGACACGCTACCTTGGGGTCACTACTCCGAACTAAGCGAGCAGGAAGCTCTTGAGATCATGGAGGAGTGGGGAGAAGACGTGGTAGAAGTAGAGAGGGGAGGACATATGGTCGAAGAGAGGGGAGAACACATGGTTGAAGAGAGGAGAGAAGCCCTTCATAAGGAGCAGCGGCAGCGACCAGAGTTCATTCAGTCGCTCGATGAGCCAGAGTACGGAGAGCCTCCCAACAAAAGACCAAGAGTTTGAAGAGCAACATATTATGTAAGAATTATAATAAAGTCTTGTATATTTATTATAATACAATAAAATACTTTTCTCTTTTTCAGAATGGACTTTGCAATGCTCAATTGGATTTGCTCCAACACTTTCCTTCCAAAGAAGAACTTGTCAGAGCTGGAGAAGGGTCAAACATATATGGTCACCAGTCTAAGACAAGTCGGCACCAAATTCGGTTTAAGAGTAGTGATTACCATTAAAGAAAAATTCCAAGTCTTCTTACCGGATCGAGTGTCTAAGGCGCTGGAGAAGAACGATGTGTTGTTTAATGAATTAGCAGCTAAGGCTAACAAATACGCCTTATTTATATTGTACCATGGAGATAATAATTTTGAATTTTGTTAATTATAAATAGAAAAAAAATAAAGAGAAAGTTCATGGAGGGGAAAACAAGTCATGGGTTAGTCCTATATAGTAAATTCGTTGATTATATAAGGCTAACAAATGATGATCTCATTGGTTGTTCCTCGCATGTATAGGCGAAGGTGGGGGCCTTACCACTTTCTCTTTATTGATTTTTAATTATCAAACTTATTGATCCAGCTATTGTGAGAAGCATCAAAACCAAGCCATTTTACATAGACTTGATTCCACGTTTCTTCAGGACTTTTTCTACAAGGTACACATCTGGATACATTGCTTTCTGGAGTTCCTGCTCATAGAAGCCGCCAGTGATAGGCTGATCGCGATAATCCTTAAGATGGTAAGTTACTGGATTAGTTGCTGCCACTTTAGTTATTGTGAATATCTCTGTGGACCAGTTAGGTGTCCTTTCTCAAATAATTGCTTCACGTCACTAACTCTAACTTTATTACCAACTTTGAACTTTGGCTTTTTAGTTGAAATAATTTTTTTATTAAAACGTTCGAGAACTTCTGCTTCGTTAGTAGCTGTAACTTCGTTTGGTTTCATACCGATAGTTCGATGTTTTCTATCATTGTGAGCTATTATTAACTTAGGTAAAATATCAAGCCATTTATAGTTTTCACGTAAACTAAACTCTACCCACATCTTATTTTTCAGTGTACAATTGAAACGTTCACAAATGGATGCTTTAAGATTGCTGTACGTAGAGTATAAATTAATCTTGTATTTTTCCATGAAACTTTGAAAATACGTATTATAAAACTCTTTGCCTCTATCTGTTTGTAAATTCTTTGGTACTCGACCTTTACGTAAAACAGATTTCATAGCATCAGCGACATCTTGTTTAGTTTTTCGTTTAACAGGAACTGCCCACGTATACTTTGAAAATACATCTATTATAGTAAGCATATATTTAAAACCTTTATTTTCTTTAGAATAAGTTTGCATTTCTACTAGATCTGCTTGCCATGTCTCATCCAAACCTCGCACATTGAATTTTCGACGTGGATAATTACGACGAGCTGGCTTGTGAAGCTCTTCTACTACTCTTTGACGTTGTTCCATCGATGGTTATCGATTGACTATTTTGCACTAACAATGATAATGCATCTTTTATAGTCTTGATTTCCGTCTGGCTATGTACAAATTTCTTATCAAGTTCATATCAATACATCTCTACTATTTTATCTAGATTATAAAGATCACTTCTCAAACTAGATATTAAATCTAATAATCTTTAAACTTCTAAACGTACGAAACGTTGTGAAGTATCTAAATTTACAGCTTTATTGAGTTGATTAGGTAATGCGAGATAGCAAAGCCTTTTATTTTCCAAGTCATACTGACCATCAGATGTGATTTTATATCCAACACCTGGAGGACCACGACCGCCCTCGTTTCGTTTAAGATTACGTCCGAATACGTCAACACTCATCTTCATAATGTTCAAGTATTCACTTGTGTCTCAGTATATATAGCCAGCTTCTCGCAGTTCTTCAATGATTAAATGGATTTTGTTTGTATGACTAGGGTTTCCAGCTTCTCTCTCGGCTATGAGTAATCGTAACCGATCGACAAGTTTATTAGGATTATCCCAATATACGTAATCTATTAACAAATCCCTTCTAGCAACTTTGTATCGAGGTAATAGTCCACCACCACGTTTAAACGTAGGAGCAATGATGTTATCCAATTTCTTACTTCTGTGAGCACAAATCCGTTCATCGCTTCTGTAACGTCTCTTGTGAGCACTAGTAGCTTCAAGAATTCATTGATAGTTCTCCATATCAGTTGAACTCACGTTTTGCTGATTAGGCTGTTTTGCTAGCATCAACTCTAGCAAACCATCAGTTCTAGGATATTTCACATTTTTAACTTTTACATATCTATCTTCAAAGTAAATAGGTGAGTCGCCTATTAAGTATTTGTCATCTTCTTTATGAACACCATAAATTTTATCCAACTCTTTGGCTTTATTTTTCATGAGTTCGGAAATATACTTACTATCATATGTACCACCATCTTCATCACTAAGCGCTGATTCAAACTCTGTATCCATATATGGTCGAACAGTTTCATTCAAAGATGGTTCGTCGGACTCGTAAGACTTCTCTGCAATGCTATCATTATTTACACTTATGGCATCAGTAGCTTGTTCCTTGATTTCAAGATTTTTTTCAGACGTCTTGACAAGTTTCTGTAGAGGATCGACTATTGGTTTAAAAGTTTCTCCAATTGCTTTCTCGAAATCATCCTTTCTATATTTTAACAGATTGTATTTACGCTTGACTACATTTCTCGCTTTGATAAGTTGATGCAATATATCTTTTCTTCGGCGAATGTCGGCCATGTTGTCGATTTGACGTTCAATCATAGAATGTTATGACTACACTAAGAGTGTGCTATATTTATAGCAAAACAGTCAAAGCCCTTTCTATACCTGCCAGCATTGATTGAACTATCTTTATCCATCATCAAGAAACCATACTTATCATCTGTCTAACATCGTGAACATAGACTTTTGAATTGAGCATAAGACATGTCTGAATGTACGTGATCATCGTACAAATGTCTTAGGTTAACATCATCTTAACGGAAAATTATCAACAGATTTACATCATCTCTTACAAGATGTTTTGGTATATGAGCATAAGATTGACAGAGATAGAAACAATCAACATTCTTATGTCTTCTCATGCAGAAAAATGCTCTCACATTATTCTGTTTCTCGCAAGCTATATCATCGAATACCATTATGGAACTAGGTAAGGCATTGTCAGGTGATACTACTGATTCGTGTTCGCTGAATCGAAAATATTGTAAACCGTCTATCGTTTCGAGAAGTTCCTTTAAATACTTATACTTTGGTTGATTTAGAGACTTCGAGTAGACATATACGTTGTCGAATCTTATTCCATTAGGATATGTAATCATTGCGAGTAGGCTATTAGTTTTACCGCAGTTAGATGGTCTACAAAATATGGCTCGAATACTATCCGGAAGTAAGTCTCCGTACCTCTTTGTCTTTTTTTCCTGCTCGACTATCGTGTCAAAATTTACGATTGAAAGTTTAACCGGATGTTTTTTAAAATTTATGTTGATGCAATAAAATCTCAAACAAGAGTGATCGATTTAGTATAAATAGAGGCCTTATATACTCTCACAAGCATCAGTCTTCACTTAACCTTCATAGGGTGATGATCGTACATTATCAACAACGACAACGTCGACGTGGCCGAGGTTTTCTCAATAAAGTCATCAACAGTCTTCCGTTCAAACTTCATATTCCAGGATATCAGTACTGCGGACTAGGTACAAAATTAGCTAAATGATTAGTTCGAGGTGACCCAGGAATCAATCTTCTTGACAAGGCTTGTAAGGAGCACGATATAACTTATTCGCAAAACCGCGAGGACATTGAAGCGAGAAACACTGCAGACAAAGTGTTGTCAGAGAAAGCTTGGCAGAGAGTAAAATCAAAGAACGCAACCATAGGAGAAAAAACAGCTGCTTTTGCTGTTAGTAAAGCAATGAAGTTAAAGTCTGAATTCGGTATAGGTGTGAGGAAGAAGTAGGGAGCAGCCATTACATTCAATAATGTAGTGAAAGCTGCCTCAAAATCAATAGCTCCCAGCAATTATGCTCGTAAAGTTATTTTATCAGCATTAAAAGGTGCACGTAGTGCTGTCAAGGCAGCAGGTGGTAAGGAAAACGTTAAGATTCCACGCAAACTACCGATTCCAAAGAAAGTTGAAGCATTTTCACTATTTTTCATACCATTTGCCGGTTTGAGTGCAGTTGGTGGCATTGCAGGTGACGCTGCTGAAATAGCTAAGGCAGTTAACGATTCTAAATCTGCCAATTCACAATTGGAGGAGATTAAGAGACATAATAAGAAAATGGAAGAAATAGCTCTCGGTAAAGGGGTTTATTTACAGCCAAGTAAGAGTGGACTCGGACTTCGTCTAAAACCTTACCATGGCAAAGGTTTAAAAAAAAAATCGACGAAGTAAGATTGCCTGTGAGAGCTCTCACTGACGCTGATATCATCAAGTATGCCAAAATTTTTAAAATTTCTAACTTCTGAGGAGTTTTTATGCGAAATGCATTACCAAAAAGTAATCCTCGTTATCGTGAATCGGCCATCGTTTATCTTGATAATGCAGATGGACCAGGAGCTCATTGGGTAGCTTATCGAAAACGAGGGAATAGCGTAGTCTATTTCGATAGTTTGGGAGATCTTCAGCCATCTTTAGATTTTATGTTGTATTTAGGTGTTGATGAAATCAAGTACGATCCTCAAAGATACCAAGACTTCAATACATTTAATTGCGGTCATCTTTGTCTAAAATTCTTGTGCAGAACTCTTGGTATATAAAGCAAGAAGCATGCGAATATCAACTTATTATAAGTTTAACAGTCATCATGGAAGATTCATTGACGTTAAGTCTTTCGGATACATCATCCATACTCGAAGCACAATATTTTCCGCCTATTGAACTTTCTCCCGATAAAAATTATGTTCTTGGTTTAGTTGCCTTCATGACCTTCAATTCAATACCTAACATTGATGAGGGTAACAATCTATTCCATGTTGGTAAAGAAGAAATTACTTTACCGACAGGTAGTTACGAGATCGAAGAGAATTATCTTAGCGAAACATTGATACACAAGAGTATCTCATTCAGTATAAAACCTAACAATAATACTCTTCGCAGCGAAATAAAGTGCAATCAACCGATTGATTTTCAACTAAAAAATTCTATAGAATCTTTATTGTCTTCTCGAAGCAGACGTCACTCATAGTTCGGATTTACCAGTAGCCATCTTGAAGGTCAACGCTCTACGAATAGAGTGTGACATCACCTGCGGTGGGTATATAAACGGTCAACGAGCGCACACGATACACGAGTTCTTCGCAGCAGTACCACCAGGATATAAGATCATCGAAGTTCCTTCACTGGTCATTTACCTTCCGATCGTCGTCAAGAGCATGGATCACATTCAAGTGCGCATAGTCGATCAAGACGGACAGCTTGTTAATTTTCAAGGAGAAATTATTAGCAACAGATTACATCTTAAACAAGCGTAATGGGTATTGTATTTAATTCTGAAGTTGGAAAAGGCTATAAAAGCAGATCAAGATGAAGACCAACCATCAGTCGGCCAAGAGCAGACGAAGCGTTAACACGGCAAAACATACAGTTTTTAAGGAGTCTCGGCCTTCGCGTCGTCCCTGGTGGAAAATAACTTGTTTATTCTTTTGTTGTTTACAAAAAATGGAAGAAATACTAAGCATAAAGTCAGCTGTAAAGTATGACGAATCAATTGAGCATTACGAGGTACATGCTCGTCAACCATACTCAGCATCCAACTTTAACAACAGCGATGAGATTTGTATAGCCATTCAACATCAAGATTTGTGTCTTTTACCATCACCCAGTTCGCTACATATTTGTGACAGACTAGTGAAAGCCGATGGAACTGCTGTAACTAATACTAAATTAGTCAACAACGCCATCTGTCATATGTTTAAAGAAATACGCTACGAGATCAACGCAGTAGAAATCGATAAGTGTAAGAATGTAGGTTTGACTACTCTAATGAAAGGTTGGGTTTCGCTCAATCCCAGTCAAAACTTGATTATTGAGAACGCAGGGTGGCTTGATATCGAAGCAACGCAGTAGTTGACTAACAATGCAGGTTACTTTGACGTATCAATTCCTCTCGCTATGATTTTCGGTTTTGCTGAAGATTATCGTAAAATCGTAATCAATGTGAAACACGAGCTCATCCTCACAAGATCGAGAAACGATTTAAACGCTGTCATACAGACAGCAACAGACCCAGTTCATCCTAACTTGTTTGAGAATTTTAAGATTGAATTAAATAGAATAGAGTGGCTTATGTCTTACGTAGTAGTATCAAGTTCGTACAAAATTCAACTATCAAATCATGTTGAGAAAGATAAACCGATCGATATGAGTTTTCGTAGTTGGGATTTGTACGAGTATCAACTACTTCCCACAACATCTAGGCAGGCTTGGACCGTCAAAACTTTCAATCAGCTGAAAAAGCCACGATTCGTAATACTTGGTTTTCAAGCGAATCGAAAAAGTCAGAGAACTATCAACGCGAGTCGCTTCGATCATTGTAATATCAGTAATGTAAAGCTGTTTCTCAATTCTCAATACTATCCGTATGGAAATTTAAATTTAAATATCCCTCATAATCAATACGCAATGCTATACGATATGTATGCCAACTTTCAAAGTGCTTACTATTTTAAAGCCTATGCTAAAAAAACAACATTACATTGAGTACTTACTCCTACAAAACGAATCGTTAAAGAGTGCCCCTATGAACGTTCGACTGGAATTCGAATCAAGAGGTAACTTTCCAGTCGGAACTTCTGCTTACTGCTTAATCTAACACGATCGTGCAGTTCAGTACAGCACCGCGAGCGGTAACGTACGAAAACTTGTATGAATGGCGGGGGAATCATTATAAAAAGCTAACTCGTCAGTAAGAGTCTTTCATTCAGTATGGAGTACTTGGTAGATATGCAAGGCTTCAAACAGCCCGGCAATGACTACATTCTCAAAGAATTGGCTATAGTTCCTCTCAAAGATGATTCCGACCCTGTTGTACTCTTATTCGAGAAGCCTTATCCTTGGCGTTGACTATCGGATAAGTATAAGAGAGAAAACATATGGTTAGAAGAGCATTACCATGGACTATTTTGGGATTCAGGAAATATTCTATACACAGATGTAGTAAAATTACTCAGAGAGGCATTACACAATGCTACTAAAGTCTTGGTTATGGGCTCCATCAAGAAAGCATGGTTAGAACGCTTCAAGTTCAAAGTTCATGATGTAGCAGAAATGGGCTTTCCTCCGCTAGACAAGATCAAACTTGTCACGGTTCGCCCGCATCATAATGGAGCATACAGAGCTAGTTGCACGCTTCACAACGTAAGACTTATAAAAAAATTCCTCGCTCAAAGTATTTCCGAGGAAATAGAGTGTGATGAACTATAAATAACAGATGATTTTCGATTTTAAATTTATTCCAAAATGGGACAGGTTTCAACAAGCATGGGAGGATATAACTCCTCTGATCAAAAGTGCTCGAAGCATAAACCGCTTCTTCTCGATAAAAAAAAAACAACGTAAACTGGAAAGAATATTTAGATAAAAAATATTCTAGTGTTACACAACCCTTATCGAAAACAGGATCATCAAATATTAAATATAAAAAATTATAATATTCAAGATTCAAAATAGTAGATATGGATATAGCGCTCTATAATTTATTAAGAAATTAATAAATAAAATATTTAAATAAAAAAATATCCGCATCCTGGCATATTCCCTACCTTATCAGCGCTCGTGCAATTGCATAGAAATGCAAGTGCACCAGTATTGCAGAGGGGCCGGGGAAGTGTGCTGGTATCGCAGAGGGGGCGGGGAAGAGTGCTGGTATTGCAAAGGGAGCAGGAAAGTGTGCTGGTATTGCAGAGGGGTGGGGGGCTGTGCTGGTTTTGAAGCGTGCTGGATCCCCCATAGCCTATCTTCTCCGACGGTAGAGCTATGCACTGTATATACTGTGAACTACTGTGTTACGGTACTTATCTAATCCTTATGATTTCTTAATGAAACTGTATGCGTTGCGTATTTTGAATCAGACGGGTTAAAGGATAACGGAACATTCATGATTTGACTTTTGTATTAATCTAGATTCGGTCTTGCGAACAATAGTGATTCAAGAACTTACGGAACCGCTAAGGCTCCAGATTATTTTTGGTGTAGATATGTCAAGATTTAGATTGATGTATGGATAATATTGAGAATTCAAGAAATATCTCACATTACTAATATTACAGTGGTAAAACTGACTGACATTTTTCTTTCTTAAAATTTTTTTCCCCAATTGCAATACAAGAATTACAAAACGTGGTTTTTCCAATTAATTTTAAGTTCTTAACTGTCCAGACGAATTTATTCGTTGATGGAAGATAAGGATATTCAAATATCTCCCAAGAACGATAACTCAGAGATATAGCATAATCTTTACCAATGAAATTTAATAACTGAATTATTTGTTAGTCAGATGCAATAATATCTTATATTATTTTAAAGTGAAACCACTTTTTTTCCGTTTCTCCGGTTCTCCAATTCTCCGGTTCTCCGCATTTTTTAAATGTGTCTAATCTTTTCGTAATAACATAGCAATTTTTGATTGGGTCCTATATAATTAGTACTCATTAGTCATAAGCTTCTTTTTTGGGCCATATTTTTTTGGGTCTTATATTATTTTGGGCCCTATATTTTTATTCAATGCCCATTTTTTGGGCCCTTCTTTTTTTTCATTCTTATATTTTCTTGGGCTCTTTATTTTTTTGAGCCTTATTTTTTGGGTCTTATATTTTTTTGGGTCCAATATTTTTTTTGGTTCTATATTTTTTTGGGCCTTATATTTTCTTGAGCCTTATTTTTTTGGGCCCAATAATTTTTTCGTCTCTATATTTTTTGGGCCTTATATTTTCTTGCGCCCTATATTTTTTTGGGCTCAATAATTTTTTGGACCCAATATTTTTTTGGTCTTTATATTTTTTGAGCTTTATATTTTTTTGGGCCTTATATTTTCTTAGGCCTTATTTTTTTTGGGCCCAATAATTTTTCAGATCCTATATTTTATTTAGCTCTATAAATATGCAGTCAATATGCAGCCGAACAAACAGTGCATCCCAATATGCAGCCAATTTAACAGCGCATCCCAATATGCAGCCGATTCAACAGCGCATCCCCATATGCAGCCAATTTAACAGCGCGTCCTCTTATATAGCTGATTCAACATCATATCAAACTATTTTGAAAGCGTCAGTTGATATCATATATATATATATTTTAGTAAATATTATATTTTTTATTATATTTCGAGTTCAACTATTACACAACAGCATATACAACATCTCTTGACATATTCTTTATAATATCTCTTTATAAACAATGTTTTTTGTATATATTGTGTTCTGATCATTTTTATTTTCTCCGTTGTCAATAGCGTGGTCACCTAAGTATAATTTTAAATTATTTTTGACACTCCGTGCGAGAAGCTCGATTTCACGCACGCTGTACAAAGTGACACGTGCAAAAATGGAGCTTCTCACACGTCGTGTCAAAAAATAGTGTTCGATACTCGTGCGAGTAAGAAATCACTTTATCGCACTAGTACCGAAATATACTATTTTAAAATTCGTCCTTGAAAGAGCAGCATATAATTGCCCATGACTGAAAAATGGTGACGGCAAATAAACACCAACTTTTTTATAAGATTGTCCTTGTGATTTATTAATAGACATTGCAAATCCTAATCTAATAGGAAACTGTTTTCGTTGCATATTGAATGGAATTTCTTTGGTAGATGGAGATAAACTTATTCTTGGAATGAAAACTAATTTACCTTTGTTTCGACCAGTTGCTAATTCCGCTCGAATGGAATATTAAGGCAATTTTTTCACTATCAACCTTGTTCCATTACAAAGTCCCTTATTGACATTTAAATTTTTTAAAAGTATTATTATAGCCCCTACTTTTAAATGTAATTTATGCGGAGGAAGTCCATTAGGAGTTAACTTATTTGAAAATTCTGTAGGTAACATAATATCTAAATTTTCTTTGTTATCATCTTCAGCTGTATCAATGCTTAAATATTCAACATGGTTTCCTTCCATCAAATTTAAAACATTGTTATTGATTTTAGTATCATCATTATTTTTAGGAGCCGAAATAACTTTTTCCGTTAGATTCGTATTGTTTATTTTTATTGTTTTTCCGAATATTTCTTCAAAAAGATTTTCTTTATTGATAAAATTATCTGGTATAGCACTTAGTTCATTATCATCTTCAAAAACATTGCGGCATTTTCCTTCTCCGATATCTAATAATCATTGTTTAAAATTATTATCACTATCCGAAACTCGCAGATTTTCATTTAACTTTATTTGCTTAAAATTTTGCCATGATAAACTAAATTTAACTGAATTTTTAATAATGTTCATACGGCTACCATGTCGTACAATCGGTAATGTTTGCCTGAAATCTCCTGATACAATTACAGTTTTACCACCAAAGGTTTGGTTTACATCGCATGAATCTTGAAAAAGACGATCAACTCCTTCAAAAGCAAATTTTGAAGTCATGGATATTTCATCCCAAATAAGTATTTGTGTTTTCTGTAATTGTTTGCCTTCTGCAGAATTAGACTTAACAGTACAAGTTGTACAATCTGTTATATTTAATGGTAGTTTGGATGTTGTATGCACGGTTTTTCCATCGACTAATGAATCCGCTGCTATACCTGTCCAAGCTACACATAAATAATGTATGGTATGATATTTAAAATAAGCTATTAAAACGTTAAGTAAATAACTTTTTTCACTTCCACCTGGTCCATCTATAAAAATATATTTTTCTTTACTTTGGTTGTTTAAACTTTTTATAGTAAAGTTGAATATTTGCCTTTGTTAATCATTTAAAGAATTTATTTACATTCCTAAGTCATCAAGAATATTATTATTATGATTTAAAATTGTTTGATTATTATCTTCTTCTATAAATGTGCTTATGTTAGGTGAATTAAAATCGTTCAATGAAAATCCATTGACTTGTACCTATATTTTTTTTTGTATTCAGGGTGGTAAAATTTATCTTTATATTTTTCATATAAATCTCGTGCATTTATAGGATTATGAAAAACGCAAATAAAAGCAAATAATTCACAAAGAGCCTAAGGGAATTCTGTTGAAGATGCTTCTTCCAAACATCTACCCCATTCTTCATCTTCATTAATTATTTGTTTCGCCTTAGCTGCCTCATGAAACGAATTGTACATCGGATCATCAACAGTACGCAAGGCTTCAAAAGACTTGGCTCCTTTTACATGTAATAGTAATAACCTAATAAAATAAAGTACTCTATCTTTCGGACTTACTAAGTACATTCTACTAAGTATTGGTTTTCTTTTTTTTTCTTTTATTCTGCTTTTTCAGTTTTTCATCAAATGTATAAAAATTTGGTATTTCTGAATACAAGTAATTTCGTGCTTCGAAATCGTCTCTATTTAATTCAAAATATGCTATTAATGTTGTTCCCACGTTCTCCTTCTTTAAAAAATACGTTTCGTTGATTTTCTTCATGAACGCTTAGACGTTTTATAGTATGTAAAATGACATGTAAAGGATATTCTAATAATCTGTGCATTGCTTCAGGTGGACATCAATATTGTGTATTAATGTATTGTTGGATTTCGTCATATTTATATTCAACATTTTCACTATTATCATTTTGAAAAGTGTCTTTATTTTCTGATTGAAAATCTACATTTACTTGATGTATTTTAACGTATGAACAATCATGACCTTTATAACAGTATTTAAATGAATATTTAATGTATTGAACAGTGCAATAAACTTCTACGTTTATGTGTGCATTATATTTTAATTATAAGTAAGGATTGTAAGGAACAACAAATCCATTATCTGCAATTCTTTCTGTAAATTTATTTTTGAAAATAATTTTGACGCCATAATTTTTGCGTTCGTATAGTGGATATCCATTTGATTTAAATGTTGTTGTATTATTAAATTTTTTTGGAAAATTTTTCGTACATTGTTTCGTATTTTTATCCATACATGGACAATTTATATTTTACATACGACAGGGACCGCGTATCATAAATTGTTTAACAATACTTTATAATTTTAGATAAATATCTCTATTTGAAATTGCTGCACTAATTATTTTATCAACTTTTTCGGGAATATCCAATTTATCATTTTTATCTAAGAGTAACAACTTACGCATATGCGGTAATCCTCGTTTTTAAATTAAATTACATAGCTATATGCAATTCATTTTCCTAATATTCCCTTTTTTATTACTACATTTTTTAATTCTTCTACTTTTTAATAAAATACTTTTGTTATAATATCTGGCGTATCTATTGCATTTTCATAAATTTTCAAGTTTTCAGTTATTTCTTTACAATGTGGGTTACAGGTCATAGTTACAAAAAGGTCAGGTTTACCATGATAATTTACAAGTGTCATTGAGTCAATGTAATTTTGTTGTAAAAATCGTGGACTTCCTGTAAAGTTTGACGGTAATACTACCATTTTTCCAATTTTTGAAGAATCTAATTTTATTTGTTATGTAAATAGTCCATAACACCTTTATAACAATCACTTCTTAATAAGTTTTGGTTTTTTCGTATGAAATATAATCTGGAGATTCCAACTTTTTCAAACGCATCAACAATGAACTGTCGAGATAATTTTCCCAAATTAAGGAATGGATTGAATTCATTTCTAACACTAAGTCTATAATTATAAAATTTAAAATTTGAAATATTACATTTTCAAATTTATTTTTCATATTTGGCACCCATCCAAAACCACCATTTGAATGAATAAGCGGATATGTCATAGGATCTGTATGTTTACTAACTGTCGGTATACTAATTGGTTTATCATACTTAGAGTAAATGACAATATCACATTCAATAGGAGGCTGATCGTCTTCTCCAACATATACCATTGCAACTTCATTACAGGTAGATAGATTATATCTATTTTTATTCAAAATATTATTGCGGACAATAGACATAGTAACAGTTCTTGGAGGATAATAGATTCTTGCACGTCATTGTAGTTCTTCTTCTTCTACTTTATGCATCATTTAATAGGCTTTAGCATAAGGGTTAATGTCTTTTATCAAGATATCTAAATATTTTAATAATGTTAAATTTATATTAAACTCATTCCGTTCAATCGTTGCCATTTCATTATCTAAAATATATAATTGTCCATATTTACGTGCTTCATCTTTATTAGAATGTAACGCATATCCATTATGGTAAATTTTTACACATATTCTAATAACTTGTGGTCCTTTACCCGGCAATGTATCAAAATTAACACTAAAATTCGCGAATGCTAAAGCATCATTGTACAACCTGACATTTCGTCGAAAATCAATAATTTCTTCCGTTAATTCAGTCGCTAAACACTTTAATTGTTCTGGGTAAGGAAGATTTTCTAACGATTCTACTCAACCTTTATGACAACAATTGGGGAAATCGTTACTTTTAGTATATTCGAAAGCAAAATCTTCCGCATCACGATAAACACATGAATTTGTCATGAAACTAATGTAATTTTCAGATATGAGATTTTCATCGAAATATATATTTGCTGTGCAGCTAATCAGTTTCGAATTCATTTTTTCAGTTAATATTTTTTTATTTGATTTCTTTAATTTTTTTCCTACTTTGCCCTTTATTGTTTTATCAGTAACTTTGTTCAATACAATATTATGATTGTTATTATAATTATTATTATTGTAATTTTCATTATAATTGTTGTCTTTAATTTTTAATTGTTTACACTTAATAAATAATGTCTTTAATTGATAAGAATCATATTTATGTTTTCGCTTTTTTTCATCTATTGGTTTATTTATTGTAGTATCATTATTAACATGTTTATTGTCATCAATTTCTATTTGTTTACACCTTGTGCGTAATTATTTTAATTGGTAAGAATTATTTTTCACTTGTATTTTCTTAATAATACCGGCATTTCCCAATTTTTTACTTTTAATTTGTACCATTCTCTCATATTCATTATGTTGTTCACTAATAACTCTTCTATAAGTCTCTTTTTTGCGTAATTTTTCTTTTTCATGCAATTTCTCAATTTATTAGTATCTCTATTTTCAAATGATTTTATTTTTTATATCTTAATATTTTCAATTTTTTTTATATTTATTTGGTTGTTCTTTTCTCATTTTTATGTAAGCTTTTTTCTTACGTGTAGCTTTATTTGTACGTATTTGTTCTATTTTATCAGTACCTTTTTTTATCTTTGATTTTATTTTTGTTATTCTAGTATTTTTAATTTTTCTTTATATTTATGAGGTTTTTTTTTTAATTTTCATATAATCTTCTCATTTACGTGGAGCTTCATTCACACGTATTTGTGCCAATTAATCAATACTCATTTTTTCTTTGAATTTCAATTTTGTTATCTTAGTATTTTCTAATTTCACTTCGTATTTATTTAGAATTTTTTATTTGATTTTCATATGAGCTTCTTTCTTACGTAAAGCCTTATTCGCACGTATTTGTTCAAATTTATCAGTGCTCATTGTTTCCTTGAATTGCCATTTTGTTATCTTAGTATTTTCTAATTTCTGTTTATATTCATTTGGTTGTCCTTTTTTCATTTTTATATAAGCTTTTTTTTTACGTAAAGTTTCTTGAACTCGTCTTAGTCCTAATTTATCATTACTTTTTTTTCTTGCATTTCCATAATAATGTCTTTTTCTAAAATTTTTTTATAATAATGTGATTGTTCTGTTACCATTTTCCTATTAACGGGATGTCGGAGCTGCAGCAATTGAGTTTTGCTTTTTTTATTTCAACAATATTTTTTTTAATCTATAAATTAAACAAATATAATGTCTTGTTCGCACTAAAGCTATATTAATAAAATAAGTTTTGCTAAAATAAAAAATCATATGGACTTGTTATTTTTTTATGAGCTTGGATTGGAAATTAGATATCCAACTCGATGAACCTAACCATAAAATACGATGCACTGAAAGTTTTTATTATAACTTTATATGTATAATATTTTGGTGGATTTCTTGAGTTGTCCTCACTAGAGTTTAATCTTACAAATTTTTACTTAGGAGCAAAAATACTCGATTAAACGCATCGTTTATTTATAAGCTGGGATTGGAAGTATTATTAGAAGGCGGGCAGCTTTGTCATGCTCTTAAGTCCTATTACAAATTGTGACGTCCAAATTGTTTATTCTTTTAAATTATAATACTTTAATACACATTTCTTATTCATAGATTATTATTTATCGCGTGTAATTATGTTGTAATTATTTAGTTTAACAAATGAGAGTTTATGATATAACTGGGCGCTCACATTGCCCCCCTTAATAAATTAATTTTTTCTGTTTTCCAATACTAAATTATAATTACTGATCGATAACGTAAGCAGGAAAAACGAAAGAAAAAATTCCATTTATTTACCTAGAGTGCAAAATTAGTTAAATTACATGGGTTTTAAATGTGTCATATGAGCTTCAAACTATATACTATACTTTGAAAAATTTTGTTTCTTTTATTTTTATTATGGTAAGCAAGACTCGAAACTTATTTTCAAGTTTCTCCATATTGTAAACATGTTGTTTCACATGATGTCATTTTATGGTAGAGTCGAATAGAAAAGTGACCGAGTCAGGGATCGAACTCGCGTTAACGAATTAACGAGCCCTGTGCTATAGCCAACTAAGCCAGCGAACTCTAATTTGTTAATTTTCCAAATCACCTTGGATTTGTTACGAGAATATTCTTTATATTCCTTAATTTCTTAATGGTTTTTATTTTATTATGAGTCTTGTTTTACCAATTTTTACTTTTTTAGTATAATATTTGTTTCACCATTCTTATTTATTAAAGTTATTCATTTAAATCTCCCATAACACATTTTTATTTTCATTTAAAGTTATTTTTCTTTTTATGTCTTTCTTTCTTTTCTGCAGCTTAAGCTATTTTTCATTGATTTATTATATTATTCGTTCTTATTTTTATGAATTTTTGATATAAAATTAATCATTTTAATAATAAAATCGTAACGGAACTTAACATAACGTTTTTGTGGCAATATTGCTTACTGATTGATTTAATATTTGTTTACTTTTAAATGATTTACTTTGTATTTACATGTTTTCCTATTTCTATAACTTACTTACTAAATTCTTTTTCTACCAAATTAAATATTTCTACTTATAAAATTTCGAATATTTTCTTAGTATTTTATATTTGGGATTTCTAGTTAGCTATTTTATGTTCGTACTATATTTAATTTGGCAGTTTATGTACTTAATTATTTATCGTATTTTATAACTTAAGAAAAGTTAATATTTAATGAAGGTATTTTGTATATGAATCAAAATATTTTACATTTTTCTTTTTATTTAACTTCTGAGTTTCTTGAGATTTTTGCGTATAGAATGGTTTCTAATTATTTATATAGTATTTTCTTTATTCATTATCGTTTTCGACGATTACATTTTTGACCGTATAAGGTCCATCGTATACATCAAAGAATTTTGCTATTTAATTATCATTTGCATCAGGTAATTTTCTACTTTTTTCTAAGAAAGTTCTGTAGAGTCTGTGTAGTTTTGTGTTTTTATGTAATTTTTAATATTAAATTAGATTTTTGTTTTTTACTTATTATCATCATTTAATTTATTTGTGACATTTATATTTTGCATTTATGTTTGCCCCCCTCTGAATCGTCATACTAGCTTTTTGTTTAGCTGTGGACGTTCGGGCATTGTCTCAGGATCTTTTTGCTTCACCGAGACTACTGGATTTATGTATTGAATTTTTGATCTTTTGATCATGCTTTTATTCAATAAGTTCTCAGTTTTCACATCTATTTTACATGTTAATTTTACATTATTTAGGTTTCGTTTATCTTTTATTGTTATGAATTTATTTTCATGCTTTTTAATTAATACGGGCTTTCTTTTAAATAATTTTTTATCTTTTATCATAAACTTTTTCATTTTTTCTTCGTTTAATTTATTTAATCTTTTAGATTTAATTTTTCTTTTAATTTTTCTTTTTTCTGGCCATTTTTCTGCCATATTATTTTTATTCTTGAAGTTTTTCACTTCATTTATTTCTTCGATCTTTATATGTAGAGTCGAGTATTCATTTTTATTTATAGTTTTTACTTTATATGATATTATATCATCTTTATTATTTATTTGGAAATTTATTTCCTCGCGCCGCGTATTAATAAGTATATTGAGTATTTTCTGGGTGTCATACCCGATTATACATTGTTTAATTAATTTTGGTATTATTATAAATATTATTTTTGTTTGTAAATTGTTAATTTTTACATTGGCATATATTTGTTTTGTTAATCTTGCTGATTTTGTGCCTGTGGCATTTTTTACAACTTTGCCTGTCAATGGCATTATTAAACAATTTTTAAATATCTTTAAATTATTTAAATAAAATTCTTCTGACATACAGGTAACTTCACTCCCTGTATCTATCAGAGCTTTAGATTCTATTCCCTCGATATTTATCGTAATTTCGGGACATTGAATTGCTTCATTTTGTTTATTATATATTATTGAGCATATATTTATTAATTTATAATCATTTGTTATTTTTTCAAGTTCATTTTCATTAAATTTTATTATATCCTTATATTTGATTAACCAACCAGTAAAATCTTTATTAGTTTTTGTTTTAATATATAAATTTTTAGCGGTTTCTAACCTATCTTTAAAGTTTGTATTATTTAATCTTTCATTATTTGTTTGATTTTTTATTTTAGTTGCGTACTTTATTTTTTCTTTATTATTAATTATATTATTGTTATTATTTTCCGACTTTCTACTATTTCGTGTTTTCCGACGTCGATGGTTCAGTTAACGTACTTACGTCTACTTGTTCGTTGTATCTCATTGTTGGTGTTTTGTGTCTTTGTGTTTTGTCGTTTTGTATCCCGCTGTATTGTGGTCTGTAATTTTGTGTTTTGTAGTTTTGTGCCCCCCCTTGCGTGTTTGACTCCCCTTGTTTTTTGTTTTCCGTGTTTGTTGTCTGTATATGATTTATGTTACGTGTTTGCCATGGTTGTTGTGTTTTAGTGTCGTTTGTGTTCGTTTCTTTTTGTCTTGTGTATGTGTTATATGTATTTTGTGTTTGTTGTGTAGATGTTTGCTTGTGTCGATTTCCTATTTGATCATCATTTTCAAACTCTTCAAAGTTATTTATCTCTGAGTTGTTTACGTAATACCACGATTGCGCATTGCCTTGTAACGCTTGTATTAATATACAGTGTAATTCGCTAGGTGATGGTTTTCTAAACGTTTTATATGTGTTTAACTCATTTAAAAATTTAATTGGCCATTCGTTATCGTACCCGTTGAATTTCGGAATTGGCATTTTAATTTTGTGTTGTGTATTTGTGTTTGTATTTGTGCTTTGAGTATTATCATTTATATTTTTTATTTGTTCTTTTATATTATTTATTTCTGATTCATTTTCATAGTTAGTACTGTTTATACGCGTGTTTTGCGCTTCTAAATCTTCTAATTTTTCGTTTAAGTTTGCGATTGTCGCATTTAGTTTAGTGTTATCGATTTTTAAATTAATGTTTTCGGTTTCAACCGCTTCTATCTGTCTTTGCAACGTTGTGAATTTTGTTTCATATTCATCTTTTAATTTAGCTATTGAGTCTGATAATGCATCAATTTGTTCTTGTGCATTATCATTTATTGTTAATAGTTGTTGTGATGTCTGGTGGTCTTCCAGTGCATCCAATCTTTTTCCTGCGGCTTCGTGTTGTTTGTTTAATTCCTTTAATTCGGTTGTTACCGCGTTTTGCCAATCTCTGTTAGCGTTTTGATTATCCTCGACTGCATCGCCTTGGATTTCTCTCATGATTTGAAACGATCTTCTTCCCGCCATTTTAATAAATTTTAATTTTATATTAAAAAAGAATTATTTTATGTTTAATAAATTTATTTTTAATTAAATTGTTTTAAAGTTTATACAGAGTTACTATTGTATATAATTTATACAGAGTATATACTGTATTTATTTACTTTTATAAATTTTAAATATTATATTATTTGACTTGACGACTTTATACTTCAGAGTTTCGAGTACTCTTGTTCACTCGTTCATCCTCTGGTATGTCTTGTCAATCGTAATCCTTTGTTTTGATCTGTAGTATGTGGAATTTATTGCTGTTAATTTTGATTTATACTTTCTCTTTTAGATTTTGTCTTTGTTAATTTTATTATAACTGTAACTTTATAATTTAATTTTTTTAAATGGCAAATATTTTAATTTCTTTTATTGATTTTTTTCTATTTTTTCCGCTAGTTCCACTACGTCGTTACACAACCTTTTTAAATTTATTATTAGTTCATTTATTTTATCTTTTATTGTTTTTATTTCTTTATAATTTTCTGTTAGCTGTTTAAAAGCTGGTGGCAATCTTACATTTAATTTCTCAATTAAATCTAATTACTTTTCGTCTAGAAATTCGATCTTTTCTATCGCGTCGTTTGATTGATTTTGTGTTAAATTTATGTCTAGTTCTAAATGTCTGACTCTATTGTTTATATCGTTTATTCTAATTTCGTGGTGTTTTTGTGTACGTGTGAGTAGTGATATTACTTTGTTGTGTAACGTGTGTACATTTTGTGTGTTAACATTTTTGTTTCTTACAGAATTTCTAATAAATTCTGCTACCGTAATTTTGTTTTTCATTTAACGAAATTCTTTGATTTACAATAAATTTAATTTAAGCTATTTTGTAATTTTTTTCTTAATTGCGTTATATTTTCTTGTTTCTTTTTCTATATTTTATTTTCTTTTAAAATATATTTTACCTAATTTTTCGTTATTTATTATATTGCATTCTAATACTCTCTTAGTTTTAATGAATTTTATAGAGAAAGAAACATAAATAGTTCTCTACTCTAACCTTATTTTAGTTTTTTATTTTTATCATTGAAAAATATGAAAATAGATGTATATGAAAAAAATGTGAATTTTGTGTAAGAAGCTTTATATTTTTTAAACGCGTGTAACGCTAAATTTTTTGTTCGGGCGCCAGTGTGACGTCCTACTAGCTTATGGCTAGTGAGCCGCACTTGTATTGACTCTTATGAGTCTTATTCTTGCCGTATTTCGGCCTTGTAATTGTAGAGCCGTTAACCAGACAAGTCGCTATGCCGTCTGGTGCGGGCTCGAGTGTGTCAGTGTATAGTGTGTGTAATTATCTCCAGTGTTATTAAAGGATTATTTGTGTTATAGGTAATGCCCGTTAATACTAAGGACCAAGTACCTCAGTATGCGGGGCTTTACCTTTAGGATGGTATAAGGATGTAGTGTGTTGCTCGCCGCAACTCTTTATTGAAATTATATAAAGTTAATTGTACAGCGTAAAGCGAATCAATGCTCAAGCATGGAAGAATCATCAACGACGTTGGTGATTCTTCAATGTTCGATGTATTAAGATACAAAAGCAAGTTAATTCGAGCTGAGGCGAGGCAGAAGAGAGCCTTTCTCTCTGCTGGCCCGCTTTTACAGGCGCTGGACTCCAGTCCCCTCTTCGTTGATAGATTGGCACCGCCGGCGTTTGCGCGCGTGGTCCTGCTTTTCTCTTGCGCGCTGAGCCAATATGAGGCCTAAGCGCGCTTTCGATGTATGTTGCAGGTACACGAGCGACTTTGAATGTATGTGCGCTTCAGGAGCGTACATATTTTGGGCGCTTATGCTTTTATTCTTTTAAATTATAATACTTTAATTCACATTTCTCATTCATTATTTATCGCGTGTAATTATGTTGTAATTATTTAGTTTAACAAATGAGAGTTTATGATATAACTGCACTGAGAAAAAAATTTAGTTGAGTCAATGAAATAAATTTAGTTATTAAATATTTTGTTGATAAAAATTAATTTTGATTGAAGTAATATGCAAGGTTATTGAATCACTGAAATATTTAGTTGGAATAAAAAAAATTGATACCTAAGTTAAAAAAAATAAATATTTTTTTAAAATAAAGAAAAATTTATTGTTTCGGTTAAATTATTTGATTGATTTAATCAAATCAATTTCATTAAAGCAGCTGATAAAATTTTATAAAATATTTATTTGTAACAATAGAATATGTTTGTAAATTATCTATATATTTTGTTACAGTAATTAAATATTTATTTTAGTAAATCGTTTGTTAAATTTACAAAATCTTTTATAACAATAAAAAAATATTGGTCAATCATCAATATAATATTTGCTTGAATTAACGGTCATCCGATTAAGTTAAAGAAGCTTATATTGTAAATAAATGCTTCACTAAGTTAATAACATTGTTATTTAATTAATAATATAGGTGATTGTATAAAAAAAAATATTTTGTTGTATATGACACATAAAATTTGATCAGCATTTCAATAAAAATTACAATTGATTTAAAGAAATAGGTTCCTTAAAATCAACAAATCCGATTTCAATGAATTCACAAAAAGAAAACCAATAAATTATATTTTTAAAGTCAAGAAAGGTGCAACGTAAAATCAGATATTAAATTTTTTTTTAAAGAAATATTTATTAAACCGAATATATTTATTCTATTATTTCTATCAAGTTGTTATTGAAACAAGAGTATAATTCACTGATTTAATTAAATATTATACTAACACTTCCATTAAATTACTTTAATGTTCAATAATGTATTAGATTATCTTAATGAAATATTTATTAAACCAAATATATTTATTTTATTATTTCTATCAAATTGTTATTGAATCAAGAATATATGTCACTGATTTAATTAAATATTGTATTAACACTACTATTGAATTACTTTAATGTTTAATAATATATTTGATTATCTTAATGAAATATTTATTAAACCAAATATATTTATTCTATTATTTCTATCAAGTTATTATTGAAACAAGAATATATTTCATTGATTCAATTAAATATTATATTAACACTTCCATAAAATTACTTTAATGTTCAATAATATATTTAATTATATTAATAAAATATTTAATAATGTAAAAATTATTGTTTTATTCTTTCAATAAATTTTGAATAATAACAAAAAGATATTTCATTGTTCTAAATAAATATTGTATGACTTATATTAAATTATTTCACTGGCCAATGAAATACCTAATCATTTTAATTCAATATTTAGTTGCTTTGATTAATGCGTTTTTTCTCTTTATGAAATATATGATTGATTCTATGAAATATCTCATTGTCTTTTACTCAAATAATTTCATTACTATATTATAATTAATTGGATGCATTAAATTAATTAAATATTTGATTTATTTTGTTCTATAAAATTATTTTATTACTTTTATTATTTAATTATATTGCGTCTATGAAATCAGTGATTAATTGAATTAATTATTATTTTTAACAATCAAATATTTTATTATTTATGTCCAAATTAAATATTTCGTTGTATTAATTAATTTCTTTATCAGATCGATTAAATAATTATTTGATTATCTTAATGAAATATTTATTGAAACAATCAGTTATTATTTAATAACATATTTACTAAATCAAATGAAATATAATGTTAAAATTAATATTTAATATTCTTGAAAAATATTTTTTTGTATAAGTTATCATCCTTTATACTCAAACAAACTCATGTTTTAAATACGTGTCTTGCTAAGTGAATAACTTAGCAAAATATGTACTAAAGTTGATAAAAATTACAGAGAAATCTGATTAAATACTTGTTAAAATCAAGTAAATCCACTATTTGATTCATCTACATAATTTATTTCATTCAAATAACACATATTTGAACTAAAAGAAACATTTATTGTTTCAACAAAATCATTTAGTTCGATGGTTTGATGATACTACCGCTTGGTGGCGTCGTTAATTTTCGATCTCGCAAGCGGTAAGAGGGCTTGTAAGTTGATATATAAGGAAGTTAAAAATTCAAGATAATACGTAAATTGTAATGCGAGCGAAATTTATGTTAGATTTACTGCGTGTGCGATCACTGTATAAAGAATACTAATGTTAGTATATTAATAATTGTTATTCTTTACCATATAAATAAATGGAATCATATTCACCTGTCCTTTAATGAGTCATCAATTCATTGATGTTAATAAATAAATGTAAATCACTGAAAGCAAACCTGTTGATTAAAGACAGTATTTGTTCGATTAAAATATCTATAAATCGAATTAATTAAATATTTCTTTACTTTGAAGGAATATTTTATTTGTGAAACCGAATAATTAATCAATTTTTCGTTAAGACAATCAATTAATTTTATTAAATCTTAAAATTTTATTAAATTTAAAATATTCAATAAATTAAACTTTCATTTGAAAATATAAAATATTGAACTAATTTAATTTTAATATAGCATTAATGTGATGAAATAATTAATTAGAAAAACAAATGGACATTTTAATTGATAATTTTTTTTATTAAAACAATGAATTAATTTTATTGAATCAATCTTCGCGACATTTAATAAGTCAAATATTTAATTGAAAATACAAAATATTATTTGATTTAATTCCAATATGTATATTAATGTAATGAAATAATCAATTAGAAAAACAAATGGGCATTTTAATTGATAAAATTTTTTATAAAAACAATGAATTAATTTTATTGAATCAATCTTCGCGACATTTAGTAAGTCAAATATTTATTTGAAAATACAAAATATTATTTTTAACCAATATTTGTGATGTTTAGTAGAATCAAATATTTATTTAAAGAAATGAAATATTTATTTGACTCAATTCAAATATTTGTATTAATGTAATAAAATATTTAATGTGCCGCCCGCACCTAAGGGGTTTCATTGATTCAATTAAGCCTTACTTAATCCAACTAAATTTTTTTCTCAGTGTGGGCGCTCACAAAATAAAGCTTTTTTTTCATTTATTTCTTTTGATTCTTTTTTTCCTTCATTTAGTTTAATCTCAACTGGCCTAATTTTACTATCGTTATAATTTAAGTGGATATCATCGATTCCCATTATATCATTATCTGGTTTTAAAAAATTTGTATCTGAAATGTCATTGTCCATTTCCATCAAAATTGTTTCATGATTCGAATTCTTTTGTTTACGATACATTTTCATGATCTTTTTTTGTTCTGCCAATAAATGCGTTTGTGAGTTTTTTTCTAATAGTTCAAGCTCGGCGAAATCTAAATTCAATGGTATTTGATTTAGACGTTGCTCATGACAAAAACTCCTCCTTATAATGTCCGTCGGATTATCGTAATTATTATTTGCATTGTTATAATTCTGTAAAACTAGAAACATTCTTATTTGTTGCATTTTAAAAATTCTTGATAAAGTAATCGCATTTGAGAAAAATCATATCTTAAACAACATGAACCTAAATTATAAAGTATTGCAACAGCAAAAACAATTGCAAAAACGCCACAATTATAATTATTTGTTTGTGATTGTACTGTTTCGAATACTATGCTCAATTCTGATTTGTTTGGAAATAATCTGTTTATATAAATTTTATGCTTATCTTATAGATATTTGAGATTTAAACTGTTATATATATGAATCACCTTATGATTATAATACACACAAATCCGGTGACCCTTTTCTAAATTTCCGGAAAATAATAACTGTATTAATTCTCCATCAATCGGTACTGAATTAATATATTATGGTCTTTGAATTAGTGAAGTTAATCGCATGTTGAATGAGGTGCACCGTTTTGAAATATTATTAAATTCTGTTACATGAATATCAGTTAACATGAAAGCAATTCAACTATACAATCCCTGTCCCTTAACAATCAATTTATCTTTCTCAGTTAAAACCATTATTGAAAATTTAAATTCTTTTCAGAATTTTAATTCATTTTTAATGATCTCTCTTCAAAGATATTCACAAAAGAATTGCTTTTATATTGACTTATTTGATTTATTGCCTTTTTACTTTAAAAGCTGAAAAATAAAAGAAATTATGAAAAATGCCATGAATTAATTGTTATATGATAAATAAATAATAATAAAATTTGTAAAAATAATATAACGATACAAAATGGTTATTTTCGGCAATTATACATTTATGTATATATGAGACATTTTACACAAACTGGGAAAGCAAAAAAATAAAAATCGCCGAAACTCTGAGAATATATTCTGTTGGTTGCCCAAAATGTGTAAAAAAGTTTTCAAGATTTTAGATTGGAAGGATCAAGAGCAGCATTGAAATTTGGAAATTTTTTAAAATTTTTGGAAAAGTACAAACTTTATGGTTTTTTTTCTGAAAATCCTGATGTTTTAAAGAGAAATTCATAAGAATACATCTTGTTGCAAATAAGAAGGAAAGTTAGCATAAAATTTTACAGACCTAAATTTTGAAGTTTTCTATTGGTTCTTACATGTATTACATGGTAATTGAAATTACTCATTGTTTGCCACTTCAGAAATTGCTTTTTGAGGGCTTATTTTCTTCTATTTTTTGTTAATTTCAAAATAAATTTTTGATTGCTCAAGAAAGAGCCACTAATAAGGAGTTATAAAAGTTTGAAATATAGATATTTGTGTATGATTTATTTTTCATATTGAATATAAATGTATATTTTAATGTATGATTAATTTTTATATTGAAAATAAATGATACATGATAATATATATTTTAAACTATCTAAACTCCTTATTGATGAAAAAATAAGCCCGCGGAAAGAAATTTCTGAAGTAGCCAACAATGAGTAATTTCAATTACCATGTAATACATATAAAAACCAATAGAAAACTTCAAAATTCAGGTCTGTAAAGAATCATGCGAACTCTGCTCTTCATTTACAACAAGAAGTATTCTTATGAATTTCTCTCTAAAACATCAGGATTTTCAGGAAAAAAATGATTAAGTTGGGACTTTTCCAAAAATTTTGATAATTTTCCAAATTTCAAGGAGTTATAGCTTTTGATCCTTCAAATCTAAATCCTTGAAATTTTTTTTACATATTTTGGGTAACAAAAAGAATATATTCTTAGAGTTTCAGGGATTTTTATTTTTCTTCTCTTCCAGTTGGTGTGAAATGTCGCATATATATATAATAAATCATTAAAAAAAGTTTGTTGTAAAAAGAACTAAAATGAAAATTATTTAGAGTTATTTCTAATGATTGTATTCTATAATTTATTTACAGTTATTTACGGATATTTGCAGTATCTACATTTAAAAAATGTATAAATGATAATAAACAATCATTATTTATCTCGAGCCTAACGCTTTTTTATTGTTATTTATATTTTTCAATATTTTCTTATAATCATTTGTTTATTCACAGTATTATTCTACTTTTAAAAAATAATTTTTATACAAGGTGATGAAATATTTTACTATAAGATAATATATATACATGTTGCATATCACAAAAAAATTTCATCAAAACTAATTCTCTAATGTAAAGAATAAAAAATTAAATTAATAGAATTTTGAAATTTTGATATGGGAATACTTTTAATAATTAACTTTTTAATAACTTTGAATATTGGTAAATTTTTTAAATAATTTGTGGAATTGAATGCTAATTAAATTTAGTTTTAACAAGAAGATAATTATTGAAGTTGGAAATGTATTTAATAAAATAATATAACTATTTATAAGTTATCACTTAATGATACTTTTTTAAACTTTTTATTCATAGTTTGAAATAATATTAAATATATGATTATCATTTTAATAGTTTTTATTAAATATTATGTAAATTTTATAAGTATAAATTATATAAGGAGGTGTCAAATGGACAGTACACTTGCGCCCATTAATATTGACTATATTTCCATTGTATTTCAAAAGTTTAAATAAAGAGATGCATTAACATATAGGATATATCACGAAGATTATTTAGTTAAATTTTTAGATCAATCTATTCATTAGTTATGGAGGAGTATGGGTTCCAATATTATTTACTAATATTTTTCTATTTGGCATCAAAAATCTAAATATCTTGAAAACTAATGATTAGAAAAATTTGAAAATTTAAATAAATAATCATCATGGTACATACTACAAGTTAATACATTCCTTTTATGGAAATTCAACAATAGAATTGGAAGACAATTAAATATGACAGTTAATTTTTATATCTTCTTATAGTAAAATATAATCAAACTTTGACAACAAATTAAACATAATGAAATAATTGTACTTTCAATGATCATATTTAATACAAATTTTAGTGATATTACAGAATATTATTTTTTTCCGCATTTATAATGAGTGTTTCGCAAATAATAAGTAAATTTTTTTTTAAATGTTTACTTTTTTAGGGGAAATTTTCCTTCTAACTAGACAGTTCATGAATATAAATTCATAATTACAGACATAATCAGAAATATTTATTAGTATTTCATATATTTTCCTATCTTTATAATTGACTATTAAAAAAAATTTAATATCAAATAAATAATTTTTTAAAATTGTGTTTCATAAAATTTATGTTCGAACGATATTGAAAAAAATATTTTTATATCATGTAATGATAATTTTTCAAATGAGGTAATTTGATGTATTTTAAAAGTTAATGTTTCTCTTATTAAAAATATTATTGCTTTAAGGAGTCTCATATGCTAGCTATAGTTTGCTATAGTTTGTTGTTCATAAAAATCAAAAGTTTAAAAAATTCTTCAATATTTTGAAAAAAATTAATTTATACCTGGAAAAAAATCTCTGCAAATTTTAAGTTAACCTTATCGACTGATTTTATTATTTATGCTCACTTAAAGTTAATCTTTTTACTACTATGAGATACAAAACACGCGGACTTCGAGTGAGCACATATAAAAAAATTAGTTGATAAGACTACTTGAAAATTTGCAGAAATTTTTTTTGAAGTATAAATTAATTTTTATCAAAATTTTGAAGAGTTCTCTAAACTTTTAATTTTTATGAACAACAAACTATAGCTGACATATGAGACTCCTAAATGAAATAAATTTTAATATATTTAATTGTTAACAATTTTTATATAAATGACAATTCAATTAAATACAAACACGTATACAAATGAAAATGTAATTAAAGTAGATATAATTTTAATATATTGATATGTAATTTTAATATATTTAATTGTTAATAATTTTTATATAAATGACAACTCATTTAAATACTATCATGTGTACAAATGAAAATGTAATTAAGGTTTAGATTAGATTAGATATTGTTTTATTTTGTATTATAATTACAAAAAGAGCGTGTAAAATTATAAATAAAGTTATAAAACATAAAATACTTGAAATAACCTTGTAAATATAGAATTAAAATAGTACAGTATGATATCACAGTCATAAAACATAATATAGATAATAATACTGTAATAGTAAGTCAATAAATAAGGTTAAATGTATGTTATTTATAAAAAATTGTTAACAAGTAACTTTTCAAAGAATATATTTTCATGAAAACTAATTTAAATAATTTATTCTCTGAATGATAACTAAATAAAATTTTTAATTAATAAATTTAGTTATACAATTATAAATATATATAATATTTATATAACTGTTTATCAAATAAAATTATTATTTTTTTAATATATATATTAAAAAAATAATTATTACAATAGATTGTAGTTAAATAAAAATGTTTATTTTAATAATTATAGTGTTGAAATTTATTTTGATGGAAATGTTATTTGATTGACATTTACAGTATCACTTTAACTATATTCCAAAAGTTACCTGTCATCAATGAAAAAATATTTAATTTTTTAAATTAATTTTCTATTAATATCAAGAATTTTCTAAAAATTATAATATTTATGATATGCAAACCTTACTTGTGATACATACACTTTTTAATTTTTGTATCTCATTAATATTTTATATTAGATGTCAAAAGGATTGTTAAGTAATTGCAAATAGTTATTTTATTATTCTGATATATTTAAATTTAAAATTAACCAAGAATGTGTATTTTAATCTTATGGTTTTTTTAAATTTAAATTTCGTATTTCATATATATACTAGCTCGCCACAGCAGCCCTTTGGGCTCGCACTTCGGTCTTTTCAGAGCTTTGCTTTGCTCAGCTCTGAAATGACCTCGAGCCTCGCATCGCTAAGCGATGCAAGGCATGCAAAAAGCTTCGCTTCTTGCATATAAGGCACGACCGTAAACGCTCGCGCTTTGCACTCGCTATTTAATATTCAGAGAATATTAAAACAAAACATTTACAAACGCAAAAGCATTAAATGTTAATCTTATTTCTTTTTTTATTGTATTTTTTACCGCAACTTTCAACAGGAGGTTTGAATTTATTATATTTATTCAAAAAAACAAATTTATAATTATTCTAATTTTTCTGGTGAATTAAGTTGATTGATTTCGAAGAAATATATGTGAAAAAGACATATTTTCATGTATACTTTTTAAAGTTTCGAATAGGATAATCTATCAAAAGTTACAAGTAAAAAAAATTATTTTATAGTTCAGTAGCTTAAAAGTATAGTTTTGTATAAAGTTTTTATTTGATCTGAATCATTCCGAAGGATAATGATTCAAAACAAGAATACAAATAAATATTAGCAGGAAAAAAAAATCGTTCGAGTGGTTGTAAAACAGTTATCCCTTTATAGGTTAAAAAAATGATTTTTTGGTGATAACTTGAAAAAAACGAATTTTGAAAAAAAGTATATAAAATAAAATTTATAGAAAAAAATAAGATCCATCTTATTAGTTTAATATATATATATATATATATATATATATATATATATATATATTTTCAAATAATATTTATCAAATTATCATTAAAAAGCCTTTAATTTTAATATTTTTCATGGACAATTTGAAAAATATTAATTTTAGAGAAAAATGTATAATATAAAAATCATTTATTTTTTATATTCTATAACTTTTGATTTATATACTTTTTTTAAAAAAATCGTATTTTTCAAGTTATCACCAAAAATCCATTTATTTAACCATTTAAAAGGCACCTATTTAAAAACGCTTTCAACGATTTTTTTCAAAATAGGAACGTTTACTTATGTTATTATTTAAAATAATTCCCTGTTTGAATTATTCAGATCGGATAAAAATTCGTCGAGAAAATTCATCAACTTGATTTCTCACACACATACATCCATACATACATTTTAAGGAAGCCTCGTGATAGTCTTATTTTGCTATAAAAATAAGTTTTTCATCATAAAATAACATATTTTAAAGGGTTGAAATTTTTGGCGATGTCGAAAATATAAGGCACTTCCGTATAGTGGTCGTGCCTAAAAATACATTTGTGAAGATATTTTTATTAGAAATGAACACAAAATTTTTTTAAGCATGTTTCACGTAAACATTTATTTTATAAATCAAATTCATGGTCATATATTAAGGTCTGGAAATTATAGTTGTTCCTCAGTTTCCAGTTCTCAGTTTATTTATATCAAATATCGTACTATCTTTGTTTTTCTTATGGAAGTAGAGTGAGAAATAGTCATTTGATGGAATAAATTATATGCTTTTTTACTTTAAGCACATGTGTAAATATATTTTTATATTATGTTTCATCAAATTATTTCCAATTTTATTTAGTACTTAAAATAAACTTAAATTAATTAAGTCTTATTAACTTAAAATGAGTCATTTATACATAATAATATAATAAAAGAAAATTCAACCTAGCGACGTTAGGAGCGAAAAACTTCGATATAATTAATTCCTATTAACGTAAAACTCATTAAATTGTGTAACAATTTTCAACAATTAATAAATATAATGTCATTCATATAATATATATATATATATATATATATATATCAATTTTAAATTACTAATAAATAATTTAAAACTCAAAAGTAACTATTTCAAAACGGAATATGGAAGATAAACATGTATCGTTTTATTCCTTAAATATCACGAATCAAAATATTAATTATTAGTAATTTTGAAGTGTTATACTTCGTGCTACTAAACTCATTTTTTTTCTGTGTGCTCGTGCCATTTTCGCGTGCGTGATTGTTGGAAACTATCTGCTTTACTCTTGCCGATAGTTTCTATACTATTAACAAAACGGCGCCGCGTGCGTTACACGCGGCTGGCGTCCATCTTAATCGAGCGTGCTATAATCGTGTATTTGTCACAATAAAGTATTTTTCTGTAATCATTATTTTAATTGGAAATCCACGTATTATTGAATATCTATATACCTAGTGCAACCTCCTAATCCCCAAGGTTGTCATAACTGACGCAACCAACGTGGGGCCGACAAAAATTTCGATGAAAAATTTTTGTTTAAAATCACGGGATTAAAAGAATTTTTTTTGGGCGTAAAAATTAAAAGAAAAAAAATTGTGTGTAAAATTAATGTCAAAAATTGGTGCTTAAAAAGTAAAACGAAAAAAAAGAATTGTTCGAAAAAAGGTGATAAAATTAAGAAACTTTTTTTTTTGTGCGCTTAACAATTGTTAATGTTGTTATACTAGAAAAACGGTGATTAAAAATTAAGAGAAAAACAATTTGTGCTTAGCATTAAATAAAGAAAAAAAAAACTGTGTTTAAAAGAAAAAACAAAAACTGTGCTAAAAGTGAGAGACGTTTGCCTGTGCGAATATTCATGCGCTTCCGGTTCGCCACATGGTCGCAATTACGAACGACGCACACACAACGAAGCTGAAAGAGGACGCTCTGGCAGCCATTTTGTTTTCTCTTGCCTTTCCTTGATGCTGTCGCTTGGTAAAGTATAGAGAGAAAATTTTTGTTTATCTCGCAGTAAGTTTGCCTTTAGCCTTTAAAATTTTTTTTGCTAATGCTTGAAAATTCATCGCAAAATAATTTTTTTTTATGCTTTGACAATTGAGACAAATTTTTTTTTCGTGCTTCAGAATAAAATTTTAATAGCTTTTAGAGTGCATTAAGAGAAGTTTTTTTGTTGTATTAGAAATATAAAAATTTTTTTTGCCGTTTTGCTTTTGCTTAAAATTAATAGCTTCATATATATGCCTATATATCTACATGTATAGCTGTACAGTTGGGTGGTAGAACAAACAATTCTAGTCACCATTATACAAGCTAACGCAAAAACAAGTTTCTTTAGTATTTAGAGCGTGGCGAATTTTAGTCGCTGTAAATCTACGCTATAGCCTACAAAGTAGTAGTGCGCAATTCAATTATCATAGCACGAATTTTTGATAATACTTATTGCTTTAGCTTGTTACGAGTGTGCAACTATATAAAGCCATCATTATACATATACATATAACTATACATATGCATATTCATATCTGTATCGTTTCCTCACGTAGTCGTGTCGCGCAATCAGAGAACAAATCGTTCCTTTGACTGTGCTTCGTAAGGTGCTTTTTGGTAACATTTTTTGTGCTGGCTATTAAAATAAATTTTTTCTATTTAACATTTTCAATAATAATTTTTTTTCTTGCTTTCATAATTTTTTGTTTTTATGCATTTAAATATTAGTTAAAATTTTTTTTTTTATATATCTATTTTTTATAACAGCTTAAACTTTTCGAGTCCTAAGTATTTATCTTGATTTGGTGTGCTTTAATAAAATAACTGTAAGGCTTCTTTTGAAAGTAGAAACTTAAATAATATAAAACTAATTAAATTATAAAACTAAGTAGTTTTTATTGAGTTTTAAATCGCGTAGCACGACTACGTCATACCCTATATATATACATGTATATCATTTATTTTGTCTGTGCTAGCCCATTTTATTTTACCTTGCAATACCTATCCTTACAGCATCCTAACCATCCAGCATATATTCCTTTAAGCAACGCCATCTTTAGCAAGCGAGCTTGGTAGTATTTTAATACACGTGCTTCGAACTCTTACCATCTATTGTGCGCTCTCTCATACCCACAGCCACGCGGTGACTATACCGACTGGAAAATACTGTCGGCTTCTATAGTTCATTTTGTTGAAAAGTTTTCTTGCTTGATTGTGACGCCTTTGCTTACAAAATTTTTTTTGTGCTTCGGTTTACGTAATTAAATTTTTTTTGCTAATGAGATAATTTGCAGTTACCTTGAGATAAGATTTTTTTTTTACGCTCGATTTAAAAACCTTCATAAATTCTCTTAACGGTGATAAATAATTTTTACTTCGAATGTTATTTTTTTTGCTTTTGCTAATCAAATTTTTTTTATTATTAAATTCTTTTTTCTGCTATTTAACATAAAATCTGCTTGTATACTCTGTGTAAAAATCTAGCCGTATAAACCTTTCTTTTAAATTAAATAATATTTAATAAATTCGAGCCACAGCTCAAATAGAATTGCAGAGAGTTATCTAACCTCCTGAAATAAAATCCCGCATCGTATAGGTTTAGTATAATGGCTAGTCGATATTTAGACATGAAACCCCTCTTACTTCCTGATGAACTTTGTTGGAATGATCCCCTTCAGGTAGAGAGCGAATTGGCTATGATGGTTGAAAAAATGTCCCTGGCTCAATCACTTGCCTATAGTAATCGGGGACTTAGTCAAAAAGGAACTATGAATGAATATAAGAACCGTATTCTCCGATATGAAATGAGACGTCATCTAGGAGATAGGGTAGCCGAGTGGCTGCCAGAAGATGAAGATACGGTAGAAGACTCGCGACTAGGATGCAACACACTACCAGCGAGTAACTCCACGGTGTCGCAAGAGGACCAGCAGGATAATGGACAGGCTTCATTGGAGGCACAAGAGAATAATAGGCCATCTCCTCGTTTACCAATAGGTCAAACCCTAGGAGTCTATCAAGATCCGATGACAATGCTTCCGCAGGATCAATGATCAGTACCGGCAGAAGCCACCGCCACTGTAAATGCGACTAGGCCCCCGGCTCATCCCACGCCCCTAAATTTCATGCAACCTCAGGCGCAATCAACACAATACCCGACCACCGCAACCCAGAATCAATTAGCCAATCAGGTGAATTATTTGAGTAATATGGAAATTACCCAACCAGTTGGGCACGGAGTTATTCCAACGACTACCACGGCCCCCATGTTATTTAATACGGCGGTAACCAATAGCAACACCAACTGTCCTTCGGCCACCCATGTAGCTACTACTACCACAACCACCAGCCGTTAAGCTCCCCGCAGCTTTCTTCCCCATCCGACTCCCACCTCATGTGGGTGCACCTGTAGTCATAACCCTGTTCCTCTAACGCTCTACAGTTATAATCCTTACAATTATTCACCACCTGTGCCCAGAACATTACCCCCACCCTTTTACCCAGCGGAATCAGCAATACCCCAGTCTTAACCACCTATCTGCGGGCAACCTGCGATCCGAGGATACACAGATCCATATCGATCGACTATAAATGCCTCCATATTTTACAAAGAGAAGCAGACAAACCAAATCTTCGCTAACTGGCACGTCTCCTTTAAAGGAGATAGAAAAAAGGACTCGGAGTCCTTTCTTAGTAACTTACAAGGGTGTCGAGCAGCTTATGGATTGACCGTGGACACGATTATCCGGGCGCTGCCAGCTGTACTAGATGAAGAATCAATGGTTTAGGAGGGAAAATAAAAACTGGCGTACGTTCGAAGATTTGATGGATGCTTTTCGTCTGCAGTTCTGTATGGAAGATGTTCAGAAACATCTGAAAGTGGAGATAGAAAGGCGAACACAAGGTTCTCACGAAGATGTTAGTACATATCTTTCTAAACTACGAGACTTACTGGACCAAGTTCGTCCACTGATGGCATTAGATGAACAATTAAATCGAGCTTACCGAAATCTGCATCCCAGCTACCGTCAACGAATCTACAGGGACCAGTTTAATAGTTTCACGGAATTGCAATGCCTTGGCAAGAGAGAAGAAACCCGCAGAGCCCAAGATAAAGCTTACCGACCTCCTCCAGCCCCTAGTGAGTCGTTATTCCCTACTACAGCTTGCACAGGTATTAAGCAGTCTCGATTAAATAAAACTGCTCTCATTTCTCCTCTTGATGACCCTGATAAGCAACAGCCTCATAACCAAACTCCTGTGTTAGCTCCTGTCGCCAGTACCCATCAAGCACCTGCCACAAACCCTTCAGCTGCCACTCAACCACAGAGGAAACCGGAACGTAGCAGAATTCAGCAGAACTCCGCTTTAAAAAACTCCAACGCGCGCTTTACTAATAAATCCGGGACTAATAATAATAAAAATAATCGAATCATGTCTTCCAACGGCCAATTGCGTACTCAGGGCCAAAATAGTGCAAAGTTTCCCTTAAATAAAAATCCGCCCCCTATAGTTGAAGACTTTTGGCGAAAACAAACAGAACCGTGTTTTAGGTGCGGAAAATTGGGCCATTGGTTGCGCGAATGCACTCAACCTTTTAAATGTTACGGCTGTGGGCAGCTAAATACTCACATCAAAGAGTGCAAACGATGTAATTTAGCGGGAAACGAACAACGAAGGGAACATTAAGAGTCGCTGTTTCTTCCGATGAAGCGTGTCAGACTCGACCGCTTCTAAATAGACAATTTAATCCGTCTACATGCTCGAACAACCCAAACATAGTGCAAAACATAGTTCGACCATTAGAAGCGGGTCATAAGTTAGAAGAGAGTAATCTGGCAGACAACCGTTACAACGTCGAAGAATCGACGAATGTGAAATGCGAGCCAGTAAAAGTATAGCAGAGCAAACGAGCAGTACGTTCTAGTAAGAACATAGATAGCAAAATAGCACAAACTGGGACAAATAACCCACGTTCTAATAATGATAATAATCAAGCATGCCCATTTACCCTTTCTAGTAACATAAAATATTCCCCTTTAGCAACGAGCAATGTAGCATCCCCCAAACCTGTATCATTGGTACAACAAAACCTTAATATTACAGGAGAACCACGACAATTTTTAGTTTTAAACCGCAATAGACGTAAAATAAAGGGCTTATTGGATAGTGGTTCTGTGCATTCGTATTTGGGCATGAATGTAGCATCAGAGTGGAAAGATAAAAGTACGCCTCAGTCAACCTTTGTGAGTGTTGCTGATGGTACTTCAGTTAATATAGATGGGCTGTTGCAGGTCACAGTAACGATAGACGACGACACGCAGACCATACCCTTTAGAGTAGCAGAAAATATACTCTACGAATGCATCTTGGGTATCGATTTTATGCGTTTAATGAAAATTAGCATCGATTATGAGCACAATACCTGGTGTACCCCTAAAAAGATTCCTCATTACTTTTATCCGTATAGCACTGACCCTTTTAGCTATGCTGCGCTAGCTACCCTTGGAGGTTTAGTACGAGCAACTGAAGCAGAGAAGAATCAAATTAATCTTGTGTTAAATAACTTAATACCACCCACACCTGAGGTTCTAGGAGTCACTAATTTAGCCACACACAAGATTGACGTTCAAGGACATGACCCTATTCGTTAGAAAACTAGGAGACACTCACTACAAATGCTGAAAGTTGCCCAAGAAGAAGTCGACCGAATGTTAAAAGAAGTTATCATAGAACCTTCAACAGGTCCGTGGAGTAGCTGCCCCGTTTTAGCTCCTAAACTAAATGGAAAACATAGGTTTTGCATTGATTATAGGCAAGTGAATGATGTCACTAAGAAGTTCGCCTATCCTATCAAAAATATGGATGATATTCTTGATAAATTAAGATGTGCTAAATATATTTCCAAATTAGATTTAAGTCAAGCTTACCACCAAATACCAATGGATCCTGATAGCAAGGAGATTACCGCGTTTGCAGTCCCAGGCAGAGGCCAATTTCAGTTTTATCGGCCTTACGGCCTGACCAACGCTCCCGGGTCCTTCCAAAAAGTCATGGATAATTTAATTAAACCGAGCTGGGAATCGTACGTATTCTCCTATTAAGATGACGTCATTATATCAACAACCACTTTTAGCGAGCACTTACAATGGTTAAGCAAAGTATTAGGGGCCCTAAAAACAGCAAATCTGCAAATCAATAGAGATAAGCCAGAGTTCTGTTGCTCAGAAGTAAGATATCTTGGATATATTGTAAATGAAAAAGGTCTAAGAACCGATGAAGAGAAAATTCGACCTATTTTAGAATATCCTGCGCCAACCAATCTTAAACAATTACGAAGATTTTTAGGAATGGTTGGTTGGTATGCACGTTTTATTTCCAATTTAGCTAAAATAAAAATACCATTAACTTGTTTAACCAGGAAAACAACGCGATGGCATTGGCAGGAAGAGCAAGAATTAGCATTTCAGCAACTTAAGCAAGCCCTTACTGAAGCACCCGTTCTAGCACGTCCCAATTTTGATTATCCTTTTTATTCTACAAACGGATGCCAGTAACTTCGCCATTGCAGGTGTATTAATTCAAGATATAGATGGAGAAGAACACCCCATTTACTATATAAGTAGAACCCTAAATCGTACCGAACGTAACTATACCGTATCCGAAAAAGAGTGCTTAGCGGTTATTTGGGCAGCAGAACGACTCAGGGCATATCACCAGGGGACCCCATTAAATGTGATTACTGACCACCATAGCCTTCTATGGCTGAAAAATCTAAAAGATGCCACGGGTAGATTAGCTTGGTGGCACACACGACTACAGCAATTTGATATTAAACTAACACATCGGCGAGGAAGCCAGCTTAAAGTCCCCGATGCTCTTTCACGAGCTCAAGAAAACCTTATTGATTTAGCAGCCCTGGATACCGATGATACCTGGTACAAGAGAAGAAAAGAAATGGTGCAGCAATACCCCACTTAATACCCCGATTTCAGAATAGAAAATGAACTACTTTATTTCCATCACCCAAATGATAATATAGACCCTATTATTCCCGACTTAGATGCCTGGAAATTAGTTCTCCCTCTTGCTGATCGTGAAAAAACCCTTTTTGAAGCTCATAACACCCCTCAGGCAGGCCATATGGGAAGGGAGAAAACCTTCGCTCGATTAGCTACTTATTATTACTGGCCAGGATATTACCACGACACTTGTCAATATATAGGAGCGTGCCAAGAGTCTCAAGCTCATAAACAATCTCAATAGGCTCCAGCCGGTCTAATGGGAAAAAGATATATTCAAGGCCCATAGACGGTAATCTTAGCTGATATAAATGGCCCAAAGCCACCTTCGAGAACCGGTTATAAATATATTATAGTGTTTAAAGATCTCTTTACTCGATATGTAGAGTTAAAAGCCCTTCATAAAGCAGACAATAAAAGCGTGATTCAAGCATTAGAAGAACTTGTCATTAATAGATAGGGCTGTCCACAATGCCTAATAACTGGTAACGGGCTAGAATTTAAAAATCAGGTCGTAGATGAGCGTTTAGAAAGGTTTGACATTAAACATTCTACTACTCCTCCCTATCATGCGCAATTAAATCCGGTAGAGCGAATCAATCGTAACCTAAAACCTATGTTTAATAGTTTTATAGAACAGGACCATCGTGATTGGGACAAACACCTAGGAGAATTTAGCTTTGCGTTAAATACTATGTTACATTCGTCAACAAAATTCACTCCGGCGTTCCTAAATATGGGTCGCAATCCTATTCCTACAATCCTATTCCGTAAATCCATTGAAAATCCTACACCAATTCAGCAAGGTAATATAGAAGAATGGGCTGACCGAGCAAAAAGATTACCTGCAATACATGATCTCTTGAAGAAATATGCAGACAAAGCAACGGCTCGTCAAGCTAAATATTATAATAAAAATCGACGGCGTGTAACGTTTGAACCGGGAGATCTTGTAACTCGTAGGAATCATGCATTATCTTCAGCTATAGACAAATTCGCTGCAAAGTTAGCGCCAAAATTTATTGGCTCGGCCAAAGTTATTAAAATATTTTCGCCGGTGGTATATCTAGTGGAAGACGTCGACACCAAGCGACAGACTAAAGTTTTTGTCAATGATCTAAAAAGATATATACCGCCTAGACGACAACAGCACCATAACATATCACCTTCGATTTCAGGAAATGCAACGAACAAGGCCGACCAACCTGCACCAAATAAGGTGGGAGACCACCGAAATCCACGTTGCCAACGCACTAGAGCCTGCATGAGAGGGACTCACCACTTGTGTGATGCAGAGATAGAAGATGCACCACCTGCCCACGAGTATAATGAAAATGTACCGCCAACCTCTACCACCCTTCTAGCTCCACCGCCATCCTCTCCAGCTCCCGTCACCAATCCAACTTCCTCCAATACACTCCTACTACCATCATCCCATCTACCTCAAATACCAGCTCCAAATCCTACTCTATCTCCTTCTCAAGCTGTCCTATGCCTTCAGTCAATCCTACCATCTATTGCCGCCATTAACCCATTCCAGCTTCCTTCACAAAAACCCTATCCTGTCCCAATCAGTCAATCTGGTCATCAACACACTCCTCCAATCCAAACACCACCACCTCTTTCAGCTACACTCTCATCCTGCCCAACACCAAGTACCTCACAACAACCTTTATCCTTAATCCCTCCCTTGATGTCTTTAAAAATATCCCCTCAAGCTATTATTCCTATCCCTGCCCTTCCAGCCCGTGAACCATCGTCTACTCGACCTGTTGCTGATAATGAGAGGCCAAATCGAGAAATCGGAGCCGAGAGACCCAATTGTTGGAATTGTCAGGGAGGCAACCATAATTGGACCATTTGTAGAGCCCCCAAACGCGACTTCTGTTATGGGTATGGCAGACCACACGTTACAAAGCATACATGTATCAGATGTAGACAGAATGCGCATCAATAAAATATAACCAAAAGATAAAATAATCCTATTTAAAGAAAAATCTAGTTACTTATAAAGCCTTACCAACCTAAACCCATAACTCTTTCAGCTAGCCAAATCATTGTTTGCTTCTATTAACATTCTTTTTTTTGTATTTATTAAGCTTGCTAAAATAACCTTCATTCATTTACATTCATTATCAACTTCATTAAAATTGCTAGCTACTGGCAACAATTTTTTTTCAAGGCTCAAAGGCTATATTTACACAATATTTTGTTTAATAGATTACTGTTTAATACAACATAAAAATTATCTTAGCTATATTTCATTCAACTCAATTCTTTTAGAAAATAGCTTGTTTTATTATAAAATTGCTGCAATGTAATAATCTTAGAACCTAGCATGCATCGACAGAGCACCAGAGCGTCATCTCTCAGTATGTAAAATTTGCTTTATAATCTAAATATTCAATATTGTTTTTTTTTGTACGAATAGTAAATAAATTTGAATTTTTTTTCTGAGTGTGAATGTAACAACATGTAAGAATGGGATATGAGTGTTTTGACTAAATAAATATTCAAATAACTAGATTTAAGAAATATAACTTTTGTAAAAAAAATAAATGGACAAGCCAGTCGCGTAATTTTACATTAAAATCAGCAGACACAGCAGAAGAAGATTTGCCTATTTACACTGTACACCGCTGCAGATAACACCGGTTATCTAAATCTAAGCCACACTATTTTTTTTTATATATCTAATCTTTTCTTAATTATCTCTAGCCTGTATTTTTTTTTGCGTTTGACGAAAGTATCCGGTTCCACCGTATTCTTTCGTGTGGCAGGGGGGGGGGGGTTGTAACATGGCAGGCAATGTGACCATGTTACTTAGACATATAGTAATAAGCATAAAGACCACAAAAAGAAGCCTACGACTGTCGGCAAGAAGGAAAGCAGACCACGCGAGTCAAACTCGTAACACCATACACGAGTTCGTTGGCACACACGCGCGAGTTTATAAGGCTTTTACAATATGCACAGATAGGGCTAGCAAGCCGCTTGACTTGAGTAGCTAAGTTGGGGTCCGTTAAGGATCGTTTGTCTCTCTCTTGCGGCGCGCGCAGCGTACCGTAAGAGCAACGAGCTTGGTCGACAGAAAGAACTCGCCATTGCTTTAATCTTTCTGTCGTCACCGTAAAGTAAGGAGCGTTACGACCTACTGTACAATACAGTACCTTTTTCTTGTGCGCAATAAAATAAGAATTTTTAGTGTGAATGAAACGGATTAGCTTTATATTTTTTGTTGTATTTAAAATCAAGTCTTGAGGCTTGATTTTGCGAATGCCAACGTGCTTAGCAAAACAGCATTATTTCTTTGCTTTCTTGGTGCGACGTGTGTGCCGGGTGACCTCGTGCGCGTTGTAGTGCTAATTTCCCTTCGTGCTACTAAACTCATTTTTTTTCTGTGTGCTCATGCCCTTTTTGCGTGCGTGATTGTTGAAAACTATCTGCTTTACTCTTGCCGATAATTTCTATACTATTAACAAAACGGCGTCGCGTGCGTTACACGCGGCTGGCGTCCATCTTAATCGAGCGTGCTATAATCGTGTATTTGTCACAATCAAGTATTTTTCTGTAATCATTATTTTAATTGGGAATCCACGTATTATTGAATATCTATATACCTAGTGCAACCTCCTTATCCCCAAGGTTGTCACAACAGTAAGCATCGCTAATTTATGCTCTTTCCCCATAATATAATAGTACCAACATTGGTCCCTAAAATTCAAGCTATAGTACTAATTGAAATTATATCGCCACTATTTTTTCAAGTACCTTAGTACATAAATTAGATATACTTGATTTAGAACCTATTTTAACAATACTTTCCTTTCTCCATGTAGTTGTTAGTCCTAGTAAACGTCAAATACTGTTTTCGATTATTTCATGGTTCGTTATTAAAACACGTGATTGAAAAGAATGAATTCCTATTATATTTTTTTATTGATTCTAATGCAATTTAGTAGAACAAATTCTTAATTCATCATCATATAATTTGTATTTAAACAATTTTTATGCGTATTGTAACTTTAATTATTCTTTTTTATAAAAATATAAAAATTTAATTTAGTACAAAATTAATTTAGGCAAAAAGAAGCCTTAGTGGTTTAAAAGTTATGCTTTATTGAAAATCACTAGGTATTTGTTAATTTCTTAAGCATATAAAAAATCATCAATTTTTTACGCTATTTCATTAGCAAATTTAATTACCTGTTACTTTTGAACCACTAAAGCTTCTTAAATGCATAAAAGTTTAAATCACAGCATTTGATTTGCACTTTATTTTATCTTTAATGTATTTTTTTAAGAGTCTTAGTTGTTTGGATATTCGAGTTCTTGGAGTTCTTATAAAGGCTCCTTTTTACTATATTTTCGAAAAAATGTCTATATTTTTGTCTAGGACGCCTATTCGACGAAAAAAAAAACACGGGTTCATTTTTTTTATCAAAAAATCATATACAGAAATTTCAGTTGGATCCGTTTCCATGACGTGGGGACCTCTCCTTATAAATAAAGGCCTAAGATCTATCTGATAACTACAATTAATTTCACTTCTGAGAGTATTGTTGTTAGCTTTTAAGGAAAACTCGATTCCTTTAGATTTTAAATTTTTTCGTAAAAATTGATTGATAGCATCAATTTCGTAACTACCAGTAGGAATAGTAATTATCTTCTCTCCGTTTAAAGTTTATTATTCAAATTATCAACATTGGGAATCGAGTTGAATGTTAAATATTAAAAATAAAAAAAAAACTTTTTAATGTACCACGTTTTTATAATGAACCAAAAAGTATAAAATAATGTGTAATAAAATGAAAAATGAATAATGATTTGAAATAAAAAAAACGTGGGGCGCATGTTTATTATGTATTGTATGCGCCCCACGTTTTTTTTATTTCAAATCATTATTCATTTTTCATTTTATTACACATTATTTTATACTTTTGGTTCATTATAAAAACGTGGTACATTAAAAAAGTTTTTTTTTATTTTTAATATTATTTTATACTTTTTAGTTCAATTAAAAACGTGGTAGATTGAAAATTTTTTTATTTAAATATTATCTTATACATTTTGGTATTATTATTATTATTAATAATATTATTTATCGTGTTGTCCAACAGTGCATATTATATAGCATATATATTGTTGTCAAGGGACTAAAACGTGTTTCATCTATTTTTTTTAGAGAACACGTAATCACATGGTGAGTTTCCCGCCATTTTGACGATAATGACGCCATTAGAAATTCAATCAAGATTTATTGTTTTATGCATTGTTAGACCATAAAATGAATAAAATACAGTCTCAAATTTTATATGTACAATACAAAATGCTGTAATTTATGTCTAATTGCAATATGAGAAGTTAAAGAATTTTAAAAATTTTCGAAGATGGTTAGACACTAATGTTAAAAGTATATCTATATATAAAATCTTCAAAATTTCAATTTTTCCAATATCTCCGTATATAATTGTATTAATATATTTTTCGGTGGGAATATATATTTAATTATATTATCCAACAATGCATGCAAAATATAATATTGAATATATTAATATATTAATATATTTGATATATTAATATATTAATATATTTGATATATTAATATATTAATATATTTGATATATTAATATATTAATATATTACTATATTAATATATTACTATATTTGATATATTAATATATTAATATATTAATATATCAAAAGAAGATTTTTAAAATTTTCGAAGATGTTTAGACACTAATGTTAAAAGTGTATCTATATATAAAATCTTCAAATCTTCAATTTTGCCAACATCTCCGTATATGATTGAATATATTAATATATTGTTCGGTAGATATATATATTTTTTTTATAATATTGCATTGTCATCCAGTTCCGAGCTATATTTAAAATTTCAAGTCTCCAGCTCATCAGGAAGTTAGTTTACAATCGGTTGCAAAATTCGTACCGAACAGACAGACAGACAGACAGACAGACAGACAGACAGACACCAAAGCGAGTTAATAAAAACGTAGTAACGTAGTAAAAACGTAGTAACGTAGTAAAATACAACTACACTTCAAACGAAATTCGTATGCAGTGGTAGTTCTATTGAAGGAAAATATTGCGCTTTTAAGACAGAATATTTGCCTGAAAGACTCAAAGTGAAACTATCTTCCATGACTGTTTAAAAAGAAAACGATCCTGTTTGTCTGCTAACTCTTATTTATAGTCTTCCACATATGAATTAAAGATAGAGATGTCTACAAACAAATAAATTGAAATTCTGGTATCATTTATTGTTGTATTTTACTTTTTTCTCGTCAACATATAATAGGAGATCTATAGAGGGGTTTAAGATCACCAAAACTAACAAAATAAATAACTTCTGACCCTCGTTTTCGATAACATGCTCAGTGAGTATCTTTGTTTTTGAAATTATCTAAGTAAACTATAGTAAATTCGTTTTGACATGGACCATCGAATGGTAGATTATTTCTTTTAAAAACACTTTGAAAATATGGGATTTGCATCATACGAGCATACTTCATAAGATCATCGTCAGTCAGTAGACGATTTGACAAAGTTTAATTGAATTTTTTTCGTAATTTGTTCTTGTCCAATATAAGGTTTTATAAATAATCCTATTTTAGTTTTATATGGTTTAAGATAAAGACCTCTTTCTAGAGCATTAGCTTCCATAGTTTTATTATGCCTCTTACTTTCTCCATAATTTTTCTGTACAGCTTTGGCCTCATTTACTACTTTAGCTTTTTTACCAGCTCCTCCAGCCAGAGCACCAGTAACACTTAGTGCTGCGAACAGTGTTATTAAGAAAAGGGAGAGCACCACCTATTTTTAATGGAACAGGTGGAACACGTGGGACGATAATTTTTTTCTCATGGCCAACGATCATAAAAGCTTCATGTGCACCTTTTAAGGCGGACTGAATCACTTAGCGAAAATATTTACTTGGTTTTAATGATTTTTCACTTGCAGATACTAATTTACACAATTTTACACCTATTCCTGCCTTTTCTTTTAATTTCATAAAATTTGCAATAACAAAAGCAGATGCCTTTTCAGCAAGACTTGCATCTTTGACTCCAAAACGCTGCCAAGTTATATCAGCTAGCTTTACGTCAGCTACCTTCCGATCAGCATTTTTATCAGAATAAGTCTGAGAGATATCAAGACTTTCATATGTCATGTTTTTTACATACTTGATAAGTGGAGTGATACCTGTATTACCTCTTTTTAGATGCTTTTTCAGTTTTGTTCCGAGACCACAATATTGATATCGAGGAATATGCATTTCAATGGGTAAGTTATTGATTATTTTATCAAATAATCTTTTACCTTTGGGACGCTTCTGTGATTTGCGTACAAGCATTTCTCTTCCAGAATAGATTTACAATTAATGATCAAAATATATAACAAACACTTATATTCTGAAAAAGTTAATTTTAGATTTAACTTTGTTACGTAAACATGGATTTCACTGAGCAGAATGTCAAATTTCTCGTCGCCAACTTTGATTTGGAGAGAGCGAAAAGAAAAAAGCGACACGAGGGGTTACTTCCAGATAATATACGAGCAGTATGTTGTGGTCCATAGAACTGTGGAAAATCTACTAGTTTATTAGCTTTAATTACACATCCCAATAGTCTTAGATTTTAAAATTTGTATGTATACTCTGAATCCTAAAATCAACTTAAATACCAAATTCTTTAGAAAGTGTTAGAATCAATTGAAGGTATATCATATCTACCGTTTAGTGAACATAAATTTGTAGTGTCTTCAGATGAAGCCCTACCTAATTCAATTCTATTTTTGACGATGTGACTTGTAAGAAGTAAGATAACGTCCAAGATTTTTTAATATATGAGGGGGCACAAAAGTGTAGATAGCTTTTATCTATGTCAGTCATATGCTCATATACTGAAACATCTCATCAGGGACAATATTAATTTGATGGTAATTCATCGTTAAGGTAATGTTTATCTTATACATATCTATGAAGACCATGTAAATACTTACTTAACATTAAATTAATTTTGATAACTTTTTACTGAATGCTGAAAGAATGAAAAGTATGCATTTGTTGTTACTGACTCATTATATTGTAAACAATATTAATGAGTCGGGTTCTGCGTTTGATTATGATGTTCCTAATGATGATGATTATTTTTTGTCAATGAATAGCACAATGATGAATTAATTATTTTATTCTGCAAATTAATCATTAAAATCGATAAATTCACCATTCGTATCTGCGTACAAAGAAAATTAACCGATGGTATTCTTATTAACGTTAAATAAAAGCCATAGCAAAATCGATAACATATACGGAGTGAGAAAAGTAAATGAGGTATACATGATAGGTGATTCATAAATTCGATTTGATGCTAAAATAATAAAAATAAAAGATTTAGGTTTTCCTAAAAGCAATAGTCAAGTGGAATTGCTTTTCAAAAAAGAACCAGATGATTATTTTTTAATTACAACAGATCGCAAGAATTATCGCAGTATCCTGGAAGCTACAAATGCCCATAGAAAAAGACATAGCAAAGATAAGAATATACGTTTTCCGAAAAGTAGAAAATATTCCAAAATCGTAGCACCCATGTTCCGCAGTGATCGCAGTAGAATATCTACCAGCGGAGGAGTTTTCATACCTAAATATATAATAGCAAAATAGAATACTTTCATAGATCTAGTCTACTGGGATGATCCAAATGAGCTTGTCGGGAGGCTACGATTGTGAATAGCCGAACGATCTGTTGAAAATAATAATCGTGAAAATGAAATCTAATTAATTATAGAGGAACTACGTGAAGTCAGACATATATATTGATGCACACAATTTTCGAATCAATAGTAGTAACATAAATCTCGATGTTTTTGGAAGAAAACTTGAGGGCTCGCAAGTGAGTCGTGGTCCTCAAGGCATTAGGTTTGATTTTACATGAGATAGTAATTTTGATTTAGAAAATAAGTGGCTTTGCAATATTCGAGAGGTTAATCATGGAAATGATGCGGTTAGTTCGAATTCACTAAGTAATATCCTTCAGAAACAAGTTAATTTCTAATCTTCTAAAATTATAGAAGTTGCTTAAGCTATAAAAGAATATGAGTACAAAGTTGAAAAATATAAAGCAGAAGTAGACGTAAAATTAACTCATCTTTATGACATGACTTAACAAAATTTTGCAAGTATTGAATATATAATTGAGGAAATTAATAGACAATTAAATATGGTTGAAGTTGAAGTTTGAGGAAGAACGTCAAAGAGAAGCTGAGCTACACAAGCCAGCACGTTACGAACCAACTGTTATAGATATATTTTCAAAGTATGCATGGGCTGTATCAGTCAAATCAAAGAGTAGCAATGATGTTACTCTATTTATGAAGTCAATATTGAAAAGAGGACAAGTGTAAGCGAATTCACAAACCGACTCAGAAAAAGAATTCTATAACTCTAACATTCAGAATCTTATGAAAAAGTACAAGAGAAATCACTACTCTTCACAAAATAACCTTCATGCAAGCATATGTAAGTGCTTTAATAGAACTTTAAGAAAGGCAATGTGGTTAGCATTCAGCAAACAAGGAAGCTATAAATGGTTGGATATTCTGTCTGAGTTAATGAAAGCATACAATTAGAGAAAACATTGGACAATAGAAATCGAGTCTGAAAACGTTACAAAGATAAATGGAAAAGAAATCAAAAAAAATTACTCAACTGAAAAGAGACCTGTAAAAGAATTAAAATTTAAAGTAGGAGATAAAGTGCAAATAAGTAAGATAAAACAAGTATTTGAAAAAGGTTATACACCAAATTGGTTAACTGAAATTTTTACAATAACAAGAGTTGTTAAAACCAATCCTATAACTTATTGTGTAAAAAATTATTATGGTAAATCCGTCTCTGGCGGCTTTTATGAAACGGAAATTTAGAAAAATATATATTTAGAAATTTATTTAGTAGAAAAAGTTTTCAAGACAAGTGATAAACATGTATATGTTAAATGTTTACCTCTGACTAGGAGAGGATCACTTGTTTGGGTCATGGATCTTGCTGTAACTTGCGGATATGTTTTTTACATAAAATCATAAAAAAAGCCGGAAGCATTCGGCCTAACGCTTGATCATTCTAAAATTATAAGCTATTTTGTTTAATTTTTTTGAAAAATCATTGTTGATAATATTAAATATTACTCCTCAATGGGAGTTTCCAAGTTCATTCTGCAAAATTCTAATAAAAGTTGAGATTAAATCCTTTTGATTAAATAAATAACATGTTCAAAAGTTATAACGAAATGAAAAACATGAAAAAAATCAGCACAATAATTTTATGCTAATTTTCATAACAATTTTTATTTCTCGGTAAATTTTGGATGGGTGAAGCTTTTTGGACACGTTTTTTTTCCAATCAAAAGAATTTATTCTCAACTTTTATTAGAATTTTACAGAATGAACTTACAAGCTTTCATTAAGGGGATGTAAAATGGACACTACAACTGTACTCATAAATATTCACTATCTTTACATTTTATTGCAAAATTTTCAATAAAATAATGCATTAGCTTGTAGTATGTACCATAAAGATTATTCGGTTAAATTTTTAAATAAATTCATTCATTAGTTATTGAGAATTTTGGGTTCCAAAATTATTTATTAAAATTTTTCAATTTTATACAGGAATCCAAATATCTTAAAAACTAATGAATTAATTTATTTGAAAATTTATCTAAATAATCATCATGGTACATACTGCAAGCTAATGCATTTCTTTTCTGGAAATTTAGCAATAAAATGGAAAGGAAGCTAATATCTATAAGTACAGGTGTAGTGTCCGTTTTACATCTCCTTAAGGAGTAATATTCAATATTATTAACAATGATTTTTTAAGGAAATTGAACAAAATTGCTCATAATCTTGGAATAATCGAGCATTAGACCGGATGATCGCGGCTTTTTCCATGATTTTATGTATAAAAACATATTGGCAAGATCCGTCACCCAAACAAGGGGTCCTGTCCTAGTAAGTAACAAGCATAATAGTTGGATGAATAAAAATGAAATTATTTGAATATGTTAACTCGTACTTTGCAACGTATTTTAGTGTAATGAATAAAAAAAATTTATTTTATTATTTTTATTAATTTAAGTTATGCATATATATTTTTACTATTAATATTTTTATTTTATGATTCAATAAAAATATAATAATTATGGCGTTGATAAATAAAAACAATTGTATAATTTTTAATAATTTTTATTTATTTGTGTATTCTTATGATGTACAATTCACAATAGTTCGAGAATAATTCGATGTGTATATTTCAGTCATTTGATGTCTGTTCGAATTTAAAAGAAGATCCTCCCAGGTATGTTGCAATAAAACGAAAATTATTTGCATGATCACAGAGATTGTAGAAAAATTCTTCATGTTTGAGGATTGCAGATGAAATCGTCTCCGGTAAGAAGACTTTGTAGCTTATCTTGTCTTGACTTGTTAAAGTGCAGTTACTATGTACTGCTGGTCCTTTTCTGAATCTGTAACTTTCTTCTTTGGCAGGAGGTCGCTTCTAGCAATCTTGTTTAGTGCAGATAAATTCATTCTGAAAATAAGAAAAAGCAAAAATTTAAATTTCTGTTAAAGAAAAATTTTTATAGAAAAAAATAATTTTTTTTTTTTTGTAAAAAATAAATTGTAATTCACTTAAAAGGTTATTCGATTTTATATTCCTTTAAACAAAGTTGATTGTTCTTAAGCTCTTTGATTACTTAAATGCGCTCCTCATCAATCATAATTTGCTCGCCTTCATAAAGTGTCATCCCCACTTGCTCTGCACTATTATTATTGATTGCTTCATCTCTTCTCTCGATTTCCCTCTTTCTTTCATTCTCTGTAGCATCCATCTCCACTCGTGTATCTTCTCTCCTCATTTCTACCTCCCGCTCTTTTTCTTTTTTTTTGCATCCACTATTCTTGCCCATTCCCTCTCTACTTCAAGTGCAGCTTACGCTATCTGTATTTCGTCAATTTTATAATGTCCTCAAAGTGAAGCATCTATTTTATCAGGCAATAAAAATCTCTTATCATCATGATCACTTGGGGGAATTCTTCATTTTTTCAGCATGCACCTTGTGCAATTTTTAACTGATATTGCACTGTTCACGGTATATAATAGTAAGATCCTGAAGACAGCTTCGGTAATCCTCAAAAGTAATTGATTTCTTAACAACACTGGACTTTATACCTTTGACTTTCTTTATGACTTCTCCTCCTGTATATATACATACATTTTATACAATATCCTATGCTATATGCTTAATGAAGTTAAAAGGCAGTCTCATTCATAGTAGACTTCAGTAAACATTTAAAATCAGCATAAATAATAAAAGGAACTTTTTCACTCTTATAATAATCTTCAAATTTCAGAATGTTGTTCTGAAAGTCAGGAAGATTGATTCGGCACTAATTCATATTTTTACAATCATTTTCATGAACTTGCAATCTTCCTTCAATATAAAAGTCTTGTAAACATCTTTCTCAATGGATTGATTTTACATATGTTTTTATAGTTGAGAACTCAGAAGCCGAGACATGTTTTTTATTCAAACGTAGTGGTATTAATGTAAACCTTTATCATCATATACTAATTTTTTTCATACTCATCTATGTAGAAGTCTTGGATGATGAGTAAATTGATATACCTTTCCTTTTTTCCGATGCAATATGGCAAGGTAATACTTTAAGCTTTCGTCTAAACTTCTTCAACATGTATACATTTACTAAAATATTATTCAGTTCTCCAAATTTTAGAACATTTTCAAGTGTCACTGAAAATTCTATGTCATCAAATTGTAACTTGTTCTTATGCTTGTTATATTAATTAACTCCATTGATATTAGTTTCACTTGGATCTATTGCTGAGAGAATAGCATACTTGAAGAACTGATTATAATTATTACCAACAATGATACATGCTTTTTTTGGATAAATAGTGGTAGAGAAATGTACGAGCTGCCCTTAATCGGAGAATATTTTTTTTTATTTATACTTAAACTTATAATACTTTTAAGAGCCCAGTCAAAATCTTTTTCCTGAAATTCTTCAATCTGTGTTGAAATACAATCTTTGATATTCATTTTGAACCATTCTTCTAGATTCGTTGACATGAAAATTGAAGCACTTGTGGTGGTAAAATATTTAATATCGGTCATTTCTTTACTACTTTTCTGTATGGAAAATTCTGCGGTGAAATCTGAATTCACTTTTAGAGCATTATATTCTTCTAAGCATGACTGTGCATGAACTTTAAAGAGTTCTTGGGCGTCATTTAGAAAAGTTAAAATATCCACATGTTTTATATATACTACTACACCAGTTCTAATTCTGTTTTCGAAAGTTGACTGCACATCTCGCCATTAAACAAAAGCTTTTGTTTCTTCAGATAGCAGACTACTTTCTCGTTTAAAATGATGTTTCAATTGAATTTGAATACCCGAAAGATGTAGCCCACAAGTTTGACATCTCTGCTTTTCTCCTCTTTTAAGATTAGAATTGGCAACTTTTTCATTTTATTTCTCTAAACTGCCATTGCACATGTCTATCCAATAATGAAGATCGGTATTGTTCAGTTTATTTACATTTCGTAAGGTATCACAGAGAAGTTGCACAAGACGTTCAAAGAAATTAATTAAAGTCATTTTTTTTCTTTTTATTCATGATATTCTTTCACAAACACAAATTTTCACGAATATTAAAGTTTAGTCCTGTTGACTTTGTCTGACGAAATATGCTCATCCAGAAAATTTCTTTGCTTTTTAAGGTCAAGTCAATATAAGGAGAGGTGGAAAATTCAATGAACTGACCAATGATAAAACAGAGTGCGAGCTATTCAGAAGAAAGAGAGGTTTTCACAAGAAGGGATGAATTTTCGATCTCTTTTAACTAATGAAGATTGAGCTTTTTCCCATCGTCAGATCTTAAAAAAGTTAAAGGCAGAGTTACTATCATCTTCCATTTTAACCAATGATGATTGACCTATTTTCCATCATCCGATCTCAAGAAAGTAAGAGGAAGAATCATTTACCGATATTAATTCTTACTGAAATATCCACGCAACTAGATGGCTAGAACTCATGATTACGATATGCTGTTCAATAATTATATCATGCAGTCTGCAGTAGGAAAAAGCATTTATATATGTGACATCCAAACGATATCAGAGGATTTATTTATTTTCGAAAAAGTAAGTTCCCTCAATGTTAGAAAACCAGCTTTACCTACTGTCTATAGTTTCAAATCTCCAATTACATGGGAGGAACAAAATACAGAAGAAAAATGCATAGCCGAGTGGATGGAAAGGTTACATCACGGTATACCGTGTAACTCCGGAGATATTTCATATCATCTTCTACAACGAATTTCCCAAATCTGCTTGGGAGAAATCGAAAAATCATTCGTCGAAGGATAGCAGAAATTGCAATGATTGAAAAATCTTTTACTAAGTGTGTAAGTAGAAATATATTTACTTTTTTGCTTTCTCATAGAGAAACCATTGTATCGATTAAAAAAAAATTATTTTTCTACTTTTTCACTAATTTGTGCATATTTGTACTCAGGAAGTCGAAAAAAGTGGTTTTTAGAAAATGTCTGTCTGTATGTATATATGTGTGTGTGTGTGTGTGTGTGTGTGTGTGTGTGTGTATTCATTTACCCAATTGGATCTTGAAAACTACTCGATGGATGTGCTTCAAATTTTGCATACAATTTATTTTTTTGTCCAACTCGTGCGGAAAATATTTAAAATAGGTTCCTTTAGCGTTGTTTTAATTTCAGAGCCATTTTGAAAATTTAAAAAAAATTTTGGTTTTTCATTTTTTTTTAATTTTACACGAACAAGTCGATAAATTCGCTTTAAATTTTGCATGGAAATTATTTGCGATTGCCAAAAAAAGAAAAACTTTTGACAACTTATTTTCTCAGCTTAATTTTATTATAGAGCATTTTGAAATTTTTTAAAAAATCGTTTGTATTCAGTTAGTAAATTAGATCTTGTGAACTACTCAATGGATTTGCTTCCAGTTTTGCATACAATTTATTTTTTTATCCGACTGGGGGGAAGCTATTAAAAATTGCTTTTTTTTGCGTACTTTGTTTTTTATGAATTTTTAAAAATTTTTAAAAAACTTTCATTTTTTTGGTATTTTACGTAAATTACTTGATGTATTTGCTTTTAAATTTGCATGGGAATTATTTCCAGCTGGTAAAAGATAGATGACTTTTGAAAACCGATTTCCTTAGCGTAGTTTTAATTTTGGAAGAATTAAAAATTTTTTTTAAAAATTTTTATTTACCGTATTTTTTTATTTTACATAAACTACTCGATAAATTTGCTCTAAAATTTGTATAAAAGTTATTTGCTACTGTCTTTATAAAACAAGTTTTTAAAAAATAATTTTTTCAGCGTAGCTCTTTGATCACTTCTTTTGATTTGTGATTTAACATTTTTACTAACTCTTCTTTCACTTCTTCACTTTTTCTCTGTCCTTCTATCTCAGATTAATCCATATTTTAACCTATTTTCATCCATTCTCGTTTCTCTTTTCCTATTTCCTAATCACTCTCTCACATTCACTAGTTTTTCTTAAATAGAAATTGTATTTTACATTGAAATTACATTTAAAAAAATTAAATTAAATTACTCAATTCAATAAGCTTTATAAGAAAGTATTGCACCAAAGCACTAAGCAGCGTTTTTATATTCAAATTAAACTTATTTTTAATACTTTTTAATACTTCGTTTATATTTTTTTCTACTACACCTACACTTTTTAATGCTTTTTAATACTTTTTTTTACGTTTTAAACTCTTCTTTCCATACTTTTATATTATTATACTAGAGTTTCATTATTCTGTTATTCTTTTATACTATTCCTATACTTTTTCAAAGCTTCTTGATACTTATTTTTATACTTTCCTTACTTTTTTTCATAATTTACTAAAGTTAAATTATTCTGTTTATTTTATTCACAGGTCAATTTCAAATTTTGAATATTTTAGCTATCCAGCATTAGAAGAAATAATAAGTTATAAGTGTCACTTCTGCTCAAACCACGTTTCCCGTATAGGAAGAAAAAGGCCCATGTGTGCAATTAATAATGCGATTACTATACGAGCATGGCTACGAAATTACTTAAATATTAATGATATAGATGGAGTTGATAATTATTCAGAACAAAACAGAAAGATGAAATGCACATGCTTGTATTTTGCAAGTAAATAAAATTTTCTTTCGATTTATTATCTTATTATTGAAAATAAAATTTATTAAAAAGAAAAAATAGTTTTTTTTAAGTTTAAATTGTTGCGTTTATTATTAAACTCTTAAATCATTTTTTTTATTTTAATGTATGTTTTAAGAAAATGTATTCAAAAATATATATATTCAATGAAAAAAATTCTTATACATAGACTGTATTTTTTTGGGGGGTATTTGGTCAGAATGTCAAATAAGCGAGTTTAAACTTTTTTTTCTTATTATTATCATTATTTTTTCTATTAATATAAATTTTTAATACATAAGAAAAAAAATTTTTTCACATACAAGTTTTCATTACATGCAAATTACATAAAAATTTTTTTTACATATAAGTTTATTGTTGATGGAATTTTTTCAATCGATTTTTGTAATATCGATGATTATTTGCGAGCCACTACATGATGTCACTGTTCCCTCAACATCATCCTCGATTGATTCAGAGCGACTGAAATTCGTGTTAATTTGTTTCTCCAAGCTTTTGAGCCCCATTAAGTTTTGCCTTAGAGAAGGCTTATCCTCCTGAGAAAAAGCACTGCCATTTATCTCTGGAAAAAGAAAAAAAAATTAATTAGTTATTTTAATAAATGAATTTATATAGATAAAATTATGTTTGGTTTTTTTATTACTTATTCACGTTAAGTCCCGAAGGTCTAGCTATCGGCGAGTTCTCTTGAAGAGTCGTGCTTGAATCCTTTGATGCTAAAACAGAAAAAATAGTTTAAATATTTTATTTTTTTTTTATTTTTCTTTTTTTTACTTACTTGCGACTCCTGAAGAAGGATACTTGCGACCTTCTTTGATTCTGAAACATGAAAAAAATTAAAACTAAAGTAAAAATTAAAATTTCAAGAATGTATTTTGGAGTGAAATTTAATTTACCTTCTGCCTTGTGGATCTTCTTGACGATGTTCATTGATATTGTTTCAACGGTTCCAACGATATAAAATATCCTTGGTGTGTTCTTTTATTTCTTTGAATGGCAAGAGAAACAAGTCGATGACGTGCCACTTGAACTTGTGTTTGAGCTGAAACTCGAACTCAAGCTGGATGTCGTGTTTCATGAAGAACGCTTTCTTCTCAAAGAGGGCTTAACTTCCGAACTTGGGCTTGCCTCAGAGTTTCCATTTCTAACTGCTACATCGAAGCACTTACCGGTGGTGGTGGCCCTAAAACAAAAATAAATATTGAAATTATTTAATAATACAATAGTACGTTACGTAACGGGTATGAAAAGGCTTTATTTACAAAACGAGAAGTTTACGGCCTGAGCCGAAGGTGAGGGTCATAACGAGTTTCGTAAAACAGCCTTTCCATACTAGTTTCGTAGTGTATTTTTCGCCATGAGAGCCAAAAAAGAGCAACGAAGTTGCGATTTTAGGGTTAGAATGGCGAAAGGAATTTTTTAATATTAAAGAAATAATTATTAAAAAATAAATACACTTACGTGCTTTGATGACATCCATTGCCCAACTAACATAGTGCAACATTAGTAATAATCATAAACCATTCCTTATAAATCACTGATTGCGTTCCCGCATTATTTTCATGCTGCTATTTGTTGTTATTTTTGTGTTTGATATTAAAAAAAATATTTTAATTTTAATCAAATACTAAACCTTAGAAAGCTTAAGAGAAGACTTAAAACTGAACATTGCATGTACGATGGTATTTATACAAAAAAAATTTACAAAAATTACCTGCCTGCAGAAAAAAAAATTTTTTAAATCCTTTAAGTATTTTCCAAGCCATCTTGTCAATCTCAAAAAAATGCATTCGTAAAGGGCTCTGTTCTCAAAATTAAATGACCAATGTATTGTTTTAGGAAAAGAATTAAAGGCCTCTATTTCTTAAAAAAATAAAATAATATAAGAGAACAGGTGTCTTTCAAAAATATAAATCTGTCAAAACTAAAAAAAATCTTATCCCAAAAGAAAAAATTTACCAATAACCTTTTTTTTAACTAATTACATGAGTATTGAATAGGCATAATAAGAGTTACAATTTTTAAAGAAATAGGTGTCTTGAAAAAAAGGTCGTAAGCCTATAAACATGATAAACTAAAAAGGCTTCTTTTCTCTGTAAAAGGAAATATTTAGTACGAAAAGAAAAAAAGGTCTCTTTTCCTCAAAATAAAAACAAGTGACTATGAATAGTGAAGGATTGTGAAAGTGATAAAGGGAAAGTGCATAGAGATGACAAAAAGAAAAACATGCAATACTAAACATTAATCTTTAAAAAAAAACACCTTGGGACTCCCTATCCTATGGGACCACCTACAAATCAAATAAAAAAGAGGCAACTCTTATGGGTTTATACACACATTGGGTTCTAAATTACATGGAGTAAGGGAGGGTAGGCGTGAATGAAAACTGACATTAAAAATATCAAACGAAGAAGTGGTTACCCTTATATGCTCATACACACGCCGGATTCTAGATCACTTTAAGAAGAAAGGAGGTAATCCAGAATCCGTGTGATCTAGGAAGCCTACAGCTTATTTACTGTTATGCAAAATGTATAATCATTGTTCAATAAATTAATTGTGAAATATATATTAAATTTGATTTCTTTATAGTCAGTTTATTTCTTCGTGACCGAGAGCAAAAGTAGCGTCTTTTGCAGAAATAGAATTCTTAATAATCATTTTGCTTCCTGGGGGAAAATAATCATTTTGCTCATTAGGGGGAAAAATAGTCATTTTACTTTCTTGGGTAAAAAAACTATTTTAACCCCTAAAAGTAGACATCGAAAATTAAATTTTGCTCCCCAAGTGTGAAAAAATATATTTCTATTCCGCTTAACGAATCTAATAAATATAAGTATATGTATAACACATTTTTATTTTCAACCCAATATATAAATATTTAAAAATTATTATTGTTATTTCCTACGACTAAAATATTTATTCATCCTAAAAAGGAACGTATAAAAATATATAAATTGTTTTAATTTCAATTTTTTGTATCCTTTTTTTTCAGGAATAGTAAATATTAATTGAGAATTTTTTTAGAGTATTATCTCCACGTAGATGATGGTTAATTTTCTTTCTTTTTCTTTTTGTCACCTTGTAGTGTGGTGTTTTAGCATTGCTGGAGCTGTTTTGACCCATCATGTTAAGTATGCCTCAGATGAATATGATAAAAGACTTGGCTTAAAAAAAAGTAGTTATTAAAAAAAGTTATTATTTGAATTGATATTTTCAAAAATATTGTCTTTTCGTTATACCTTTGAACACATTCGAATTTTTTCGTTTTTTTTTATATAATATTCTTCGTATTGTTCTCTTTTTATTCTGCTGTCTGTAAAACGTAATTGATCCTACTTACGTATTATCCCATATCGATATCGAGCAATGATTATGGAATAAATGGAGGATAATTGAAAAGGGTGATTGTATACATAGTGAAAAATGAAGTCATTTATACAATTTGAGTAATTTGTTGATATTAAGAGCAGGCCTGATTCGCTGTTCTTGTCTAATTGAGATTTTTGTTATTTACTCAAGTAATAATCGGTGTATCTGCAAATTAAAGGTTAAGCGCAAAAGATATTATTATTACAAATATGTATGCACAAGGAAAAAAAATCTACCGCTTTGTTTTTGAGAAAAGTAAGAAACGCGAAAATATTATAAACATAAGCTTTTACTTCGACGTTCTTTACTTTTCTCAAAAACAGAGCGGAAGAATTTTTTTTTGTATGCATAGATGTTCATAATAATAACATCTATTGTGCTCAATCATTAATTTAAAGATACACCGATTAATACTTGAGTAAATAACAAAAACCTCAATTTTTACTCGGTCGGTATCAGATTCTACTCCGGCCTGCTCTTAACACATTTTTATACAGAAATCATTATATCCCGTAAATCTTTTGCAATCATAGGTAAACTAAATAAAAAAATTTCAGATAAAACAAATTTCAAGTACAAATTTTTAATAACCCATTTCATCTACCATATTTTTCATAATATAACCTTTTGATTCGCTATCTAGAATATAGATGTATTGTTCACATGACTTATTGACGATTTTTACAAAAATTATCACCCCCATTTAATTCCAGGGAAGAGAATTATCTTTCGATGAGTGTCAACGAAAACTATCATTTCTAATTGAATGTTAGGCAAAACCATCACTTTTGAAAAGTTACCAACGAAACAAATTACACGTTAATGATTGTCATAAAAAATGATTACACTTAGATAAATGTTAACTAAAATTGTTAAATGTTATCATTTATAGTTGTGTGCAAGGTTAAACAAATACTTTTAAAAAGATTCCAACGAGAACGTTCACATTTCCATGAATGCCAGTAGAAACTATTATTTTAATTTTTATACCCGCGATAAAAGAAGCCTACCGCTCCCTTAAGGAGGTTATCAAAGTGTGATTCTTTTCGTTGTGACTTTTTCGAAAATGATAGTTTTGTCTGGCACACAACAACAAATGATAATTTCCGTTGGCAATCATGAACAGGTGGTTCTTTTCGCCAAAAGTTTTTTTGAAGTTACAGTTTTGCCTGGTATATAACAAAGAATAAGAGTTTTGTCTGGCGTTCGATAAAAAATAATAATTTTCGTCGCATATTTTGAAAGTGACAGTTTTCGCCGAGTTTTTGGAAGTGATAGTTTTTGTACAAACCATCATTACAATCATTAAGAATTACTTTTGCATTGTCTTGTTCAAGTTTATTTTTTTAAAAGTCTAGTATGTGATAAGTAGTACAGTTGACATTACTAACACATTTGCTTGAATCGTTGAGAAGAAGATCTACCAAAACACTTTGCTGACGGAAACCTTCGAATGTGAACTGATGCATGATCATACTTGTTGGATAATTAAAAGCTTTTTACTTTTTGCAAAGTGATTGTTCAAGAATTTCTTATTTGATGCCTTACGACGTGGTAGAAAAAAAAATTGAATTGTTTTTTTCGAATCTTGATAAAAAGAATAAAAATAGTGAAAATCAGCTGTTATGCTCGTCAGCTATGCCGATCAACAGAGACACTTTGATGCAAGCCACCTGTTTCGTCGCAGACGAAAGTTTGTCGACGCGCGAGGCGTGTTTTTGTGGGTGGCTCCAGCGTGGGACACGCCTGCGGGGTTTGGCGCGCGGCGACGAGGCTTGATCATTGTGCTCCTTTTGTACCGGCAGGGAGGGGATAGGACGGGTGTTCCTTTCAGCGCGCGTCTGTTTCAAGTCAGTTGATCGCCGTTTTTCCCACGAGGCGGATGTCTGCATTCGTTGTGCACATATAATTTCTAAAAATACGTTCAAGTGTCTTATAATTTATTTGTACGCGTAAATTAAGCTCTTTTTTCTCTCTCTAACGGCGTCGGGCCGAGTTCGTTGGTTTTCGCGTTTGAAATAGTGTACGAATTGTGACAATCCCATTGTTGTAATCACGAGATAACAACGGTACTGTTACCGTGTTATTGGAGTTCGGAGAGCTCTCCTTCACTTCCCGCGCGAATCAATCACTCTAATTTTTCAGGAGACTGTCCCTGGTGACGGCTCCTGACGAAACATAACCACGTGGTATTATCACGTAAGTGACTTCTATTATTCACATCTTTCATTATACAATACAACAATATCAACAACAATGCATTGTTATGCCTTTACCTTGGTTAACAATAATTACTTCTATAATTAATTATTTATTATTTAATTTAATTTATTTAATCATGTCTTATACTAATTATTTTCATTGTTAAAAACAACAAAAAATGTATTGTTTGTTTAATAAATTTATCACATTTGTTCAGTTATGTGTTTAATTGCTCATCCTTTCCAATAACATATAATAATAATAATCTTCCTTTACGTAAACTAATTTTAAATTTTCGACAATACACCACCTGAGGAAACTAGTTCAATAACTTTACGATATTACCCACCACTATATTTAAGATCGAGACAAATTCTCTTCTAGTAATTAACACATAGGTAGTAGATAATAAAAAGTTTTGCAACTTGGATTTTACTGAATGGCGTAATTCACAAGGAGCCATGTTTATGTCTCGATCAGTCAGAAGCTAGGCTACTATAACTTGAAAAGAACATTTCTCTGCTTCCTGTAATGTATAAGCGGCATACTTACTGAGAAGAGAACTGTCTTTGTAAGTCGGTAGAATCTGTGATAGTATAATCCTCCATGTTTATAACCGTACGTGTCATAATAGATTTAATACATCAAGCCTTTTTAGCACGTCTGACATGAATTTTTACAGCATTTCTCAGTATTATGAAAATAGTAGAAAATTTGCGTAGAATAACGTCTCCAACAAACCACTGCAAACCTTTCAGGCGCGACGACATATCATCGTTACCAATTTTCTATATTTTGGTAAAATATTGAATTCGCGAGGTGGCGCTATTGTCTAATGACCAATGAGTTGTTCTTGTAGAAAAACTGCTGCTATTACTTCGAGTAATGATCAATTATCTTTATCTCTTGAATTTTAAATATCTATTACGTAATCCGTCATTGTGAAAACGTGAGACCATGTCTCCTAAAGCTAAGAGTGGACAGCAGCTAAAGCAATGGAGAATGAAGTGAATGATCTTATAATATTTCTCTTACCAGTTTCCCCTACTTTAGGCTTTAAAATCCATAACAATTTGTCTGTTTAAATCGATTTTTAGTACGTTATCAAATTCTGAGTAAATGATGCGATTGATTGTTTCCCTAAGAGTCTGCTCAAAGCGAGTTTTAATGCGTACAACACCCGGTTGAATGAGATTTCATTGAAATGAAAAATGAGCCGACAAATCAAGCGTCAAGTCAAATGCAAAAATACAGTGGCATTGCGGTTAAATCGTGTGGTTGAAATTGATACTAAGGTTGAGAAAATTTAAGCCAGTTTAGACCAAATTTTAACCAGAAAATAGCGTGTAAAAAGTGTCCATAAATAGTTGGTTATTTTTTGTGAATTTGGGCTAAGGGGTTTTGTTTGGTATTTGTACACCATCTACGAAAAGTAAGAGAAAGTTAATAAAATAATGCTAAAAGTTAAAAGAATTTAACTGTCGATTGCCATTTAAGGCTCAGTTACTTATAAAATCTATAATGATTCTTTTTGGCAATTGGTCCAATATAACATTATCAAGAGTATCTTCTAAAATTTCACTATGCAAAGTAAATAATTTAACTTCTACTCTCGCAATTGAATATTTTGCAATAGTTTTGGCTGAAGGATTAGCATGAGTCAATAGTACAGCTGGACTTATTTTAGCTCGATGGACAATTAGCGCCGTTATTTTGATACGCACTGAAAATTTTCCGTCATCATTGGGGGGAAACTAGGTTTGAATTAAAAATGATTGTCACTTGCTTAAATAATAAATGTAAAAAATTGTTATGAATTGTATGTGATGGTCAGTAAAGCTAGGAACCAAAAATTTTAAAGGTTAATCGCTTTCATTGCTTAGAGATGATACAGGTTAATTTATTCTTTTTTTACATGAATGTTTTCTTTTTCTTACCTATATTACGATGATTTGTCTTCTTTATTTCCTTGCTCCGTGCATTGTAAACAGGTACACGAGCTTGTGTTGGCTGTCGTTTGCGTTTAGCAGTATAAGCTACCTTTTGTATCATCAGAAATTCTATTAGCCCTTCTTTTCAAATTTCGATCCGGCTCTCGAGCATGCATATTGAGAGACTTTTCAAAATTTGCTCTCTAATTCGTTATGTTGTCTAGCACGTTCTAAGCCGTTACGGTTTCTTTGCCTGTTGCTTTGGCTTTACTGGTAAGATATGGTACAATTTTCCTAAATAATCCTCCAAAAAAGCTACTTACATCAGATATTCTTTGAAACGTGAAACCGAAGTAAACATTTTTAATACCATCTCCACCATCAGTTTGCTCGTCGAAGTAATGAATATAATGACTACGCTTAAAATGATGTATAACAATCAATGTTTCGTACCTATATAGTATTTTACATCCGTGTTGATCTCTCATATGGATAACAATATTTCGAGAGCTATAATGTAGCAGAGATATGTATCAAATCGGTGCGAACTGACAACACTTAATCCGAGTTCATACTTTGAATTTTCCAGGACTACAATGCGTAAAAATGCCGTTTCTGTGTCGCTGACTGTATGAGGTTCACGTTTGTCGGTGGAAACGTGAAACTGATCAAGTATGGGCTATACTAAGCTAGCTGGTCTATTGCCCATATTTTTACTTCTTCCCAAGTAAAAAGTGACCAAAGTTTCTGTTTATCTGTAAAGAACATCTTCTAAACAAAAAATTTGACTAGTTTTGTCGTTGAAAATCGTGCAATGTAGCTCTTTGCAATTGTCAACCTGCTTTAATGCGTAATAAACTTTCTGAAATTCAGTTGGTTTAAACTTTTGGTGTTCACCCGAATCGTGTTCATTATTTATCTCTTACACAAGTTGTTTGATACTTGATGTATACGCTGTGAGAAAAATGTCAAAACTTATTATTTTTTGAAACTTGGTGTTTAGCGCCTCCTAATTTAAAAGTATAATATGCTTCAGATTCTTAAGTATACATAGTAGTACAGGGTATATGTATTTTAGCAAGACTGACCTGCGAACTACGAATAAATTTAATTCCAAGACGTCAACAGGTGATAAAACAAGTATTCGTATTGTCAGTAAAATAATGCATATTACTATTACTTGGTAATACTAAATAAAAATTTTCTAGATTATCTATTTTTTTTAAATATTTTAACTTTTCTAGCATCTGATGCTTTTATCCAAGTATTAAATTTATCTAGGTATCCTTTTCACTTTACAAATAACTGTTTTTTATTCTCGCTTTCTTTGTTTCTAAGAACGCTTTTTTTGGAGTTTTTGATATTTTAGTAGACGTTCTGATCCTACAGATATCAAGTCCTCTGTATAAAAAAATCTGTCAACATACTTCCCTTATATATCTTGTAACTCATTAGTATAAAGATTTTGTCTGGTAGAAAAGCATTTGACTCTAAATACTTCCTTATTATAATTTTTCTACAACTCTTTTGAAGAGGTCCTCTTCGAGTGACTGATTCTTACGTAGTCACTAACCTTGTATCTATGGATTTTTATTTGCCTTTGTTTTTTTTTACTGAAGACCGCTCATCTGGTGATTCATTTGTGCTTCAGCTGCATTATAAATATACGTAAACTATCGATTATTATCACATTATTGTAACGATGTATGTTGCGATGTGTGAAATATCTCGAAACACGTTCTTTGAGAGTACGATTAAAACACTTCACCTCCGACACCTAAATGTCTGGGTCCCTTGCTAATCTAACCAGTATGTCATATTTTTTAAGAGTATTTTGCAAATCTGCAATAACAAATTCCTTATCTTTATTAGTTTGTAAGTAGACATGTGTACAATCATTGGCTGATACTGTTTTATCTTGCAGTGTTTCTATCCTATGTTGTAAGCATGTCAATGAACACTAGCGAGGATAAATAACTATTATTTTCTTATTTCACAGTCGTTAGCTAACAGAAATCTGTCTCCCAAACGTCATGCACATTAGGTATGTTATAGTATAATACAGGAAATTTACTTCGTACAGGATGGTAGAGAGTATAAGCATCTTAATTATTCAACCACTTGTGTATTTGTTTTTGCTCTTCTTCTCTGTTTATAAATGATTTAACCTTTAACATTTACATGTATTAAATTTTGCGCCCCTGGATAACCTACCTCGTGCGAAGAGTCGTAATACTGATTTCTGAAAGACATCGTCTTTCAACTACTTTTTCGTAGCAGCATGTTTTGTTAAGTGTGGCTCAAATGCTGGCGATAACGTTTTTCGTTTCGCAGTATTTAAGGGAGACGTTGGCTTATTAAAAATTTTTAGGATCACCATGTTTTCAATCAAACTATTCGAGGTTCCTGAACTTTCAATGAACATTGCAAATTTAAATCTATCTATAGGCACTTCATAATCCTCATCTATCTTTTTTTTTTTTTGCAAAGCATTGTTAAGTAATTGAACTATATTAGATTGTGACATAAGTTTGCTATCTACAATAACGCTTCTAGTACTATCCCATCCAAATCGATGTGACTCAAAAAAATGCCGATGTTTTAGTAAAAGTCGTGCTTTGCTAGTATAAATTTTGGGTACATTATCAAGTATATTTCCATTTGTTGAAAATGCTAATGCAGCTTTTATTTTGTTAGTATTTTGATCAATTTCACCTTTGTCCATAAGTATATTATTTAAAAAAAATGAATAGCGTCTCAAAATTTGCAAATAAGTCTTACACTTTTCTCGTCCACTGCTTAATAGAAGTGGTAGAAGAGGACTAACACTCTTAATTATAGTACGTTTTCTAGATACCCACCCATTGTCACCACTGCTTCTACTCCTTACTAAATTTCTTAAAATAATTCTGTTTTTTTAAATGGTTTTGTTCAAAAGTTTTTCCTTTCACTACACCTTGGAATACGCTCAGGGCACATTTGCAAATAAACTTTATGAAATTTTTATAGGCAGTATGAATGAAAGCTGAACACTAATAACTGTCAGCGCGACTCAAAAGATTCAAGAGTACGACGTGCTTTTTTAAATATTATTTTTCAGGTGTATAATAGACGCGAAACTTGATAAAACTTTTTTCTTTTCCACCCTTGTTTTCTTTTTGTTACAAACGGGGCAATTGATGTTATCCCAGTCATGACTAGTTGAAGACTGTGTATTGACTACAGTGCTTCTTTCTTTTTATTTAGTCATGTTTATCTAGATCTTAATGAAAATTTAGGCACGTAAGCATAGGTTGTCATTAGAAAATATGTCAATACGATAGCGAAACTTATTCGGAGTATCTTTTTTCAAATCTAACAAAAGATAGCTAAATTGCCGACTATAGAGATCGATGTAGGCTTTTTGCAAGAATTTAAGGTCCTCAAAGTGAATTTTTTTAGCAAAAAAATGTATTTGCACGCGCTCTCTTAGATTTTTCAACAATATAATATAAATTTAATTCAATTACAAATTACGCTGATTTGTTCCTTTATGAATAATATTTTGCTTAATGAGATAACACTGATATTTTTATGGTGTCAACCTTTTGTACATGAATCCAGTACTGTACTATTTGATGTTTAGCAAATTAGTTCGTCAAGTATAAATAATTTTTTTTTATAATTTTCATTGGAATAGTCATTAACTTACAGTAAGCCGTTTCGAAATTCGATGTTATAATTCGGGTGAGTGGTGAGAAATAAATTTTAAAACAACACTGAATTTAATATAAGAAACAAAACAGTTCTTAATTATAAAAGGTTATATATGGAAATTCTTTATTACACGCGTCTTAATCGCTTCACCGTTTGCTCTCATCTGAAAACTCTCTTCTTTGTGCGTAACTTTTATACGTTACTGATTCGCGGATGCGCATAACAAAAATTTAATATAATATAAACTAACTGACTTTCAACAGATGTATTGGTTTCCACCTACTTTAAACTTACTGCGATAGGCGTTTTTACATTCGGCGTAATAAAAGAGAATACGATCAAAATCAACATATTTGGGGAATAATGGAAAGAAATGGCTTTAAAAAAATAGTTTTTCCGCACCAAGTAGACCCTGAAATCATACACGTAAAGGAATATTTCTATCATGTATCCATTTTGAAGACCGAGTATAAAAGGCATAAGTTTTATACTTTTTATGTTAAAGGCTCTTTTTATTTTTAAAAAGACAAAGATAGGTGATAATGGTATCAAGGGGGGCGACGGCAGTACGACTAGACGTATTTTTATTAGTTTATTTTATACGTGTGTGAAGATAAACTTATTCTCGTATTAATTAGCTAAATAGGAAAGTATAAGCTTATCACCGCAAGATATAATCGTATTGTTAAATTGTATTAGTAATTATTAGATTCTTGTCCATAAAATAAATTAGATTTCATGGAAACATTTTTAATTTCATGTAATGTTTTTATCATTCATATTATTCCACTTTTATAATCAAAAGGAAGGAAAAGCGATCGAGAAACTTATTGTCTTTTTTTTAAGACAACATAGCGGAATTTGAATTCATCTTTTGTTATGACTCCGTGATAAGATGTGTACCGTCTCTCTTAATTTTTCTCTATGCTTTCTAGCAAAGGCTTCATCAATGAATATCTTAATACTATCAAAATCTATTTTTAATAAATTTTTGGAATTTAAAGTTATTTCCTTGACTTTGCAGCATTCACAAACTTTCCCTAATGGTGTTACGGCATGGTAAGTATAAAACTTTGATGATGCAGACGGCATGGTACCTATGTAAGTGCTGGACCTGTTGGATCTTAATTTATCCATCATATTACCTAATAAGTTTTCCAATGCCGACTGGTATTCCTCTGTTTCATCTTTTTTTATAAAAATACAAGAATCAGTATTGCAATACATTGTACGTCTACCAGGTTTCTCCAAATGTTTGTATAATTTCAGTCTAGTCTGCGCAGTTTTAAATGCTGCTATTGCCAAATTCGTGTTAGGCGACAATTGATGTATAAATATATCATCGTTTACAGGTAAAATACTGAGGAATTCTTCGTCAAGGCAGGGCAACAATCCCAAAAGAGTCTTGCGCAATTTTATAATTTTCGTTTACTTTGAATTGCTACTTTGCCCAAACTTTCCTCAAATAAAATTTAAGCAAAGTTTTACTACGGCTCTCATAGCAGCATTCTTTTCTATTTTTTCGCAATCGAATCGCATTTCCTTGTTTTTCTCGTATTTGTCCAAGTATCGCGATTGGTCTTCGTCGTCATTTATACACCAAATGGAACATTTGCTTTACTCTTGTTCTATTTTCAGAAACGTGTTCACATATTCTGCAGAGATCGCTGTACTATTACTATCAAAGCGCGTTATTTCATATTGCAATATAATATACATTTCTATTAAACAGTGGCCGTGCTCAACAGATTTACGTTATTCATCGACTACCCAAGTACTAGTAAATTTTCGTATGCAAACGCTTTCGTGATTCCAATCGATTTTTTCACCCAACAAAAGTGGTGAAGAGCAAATAATAACCGACCATGCATCTTAACAGATAAAAAAGGTAAGTACAAATTTCACGATGATAAGAGTACTTTAAATTTAATGAGTTTAACAAGTTCCAAACCATTATTTCTCCAGCTAGTTCACAAGACTTGTCGAAAACGTGAATTTTTATGTATACAACGGAAAATTGTCCACGTTCGCATACTTAAGGATACAAGAAATGTATATCAGTGTACTTGACTCTCTTTTCTTCTTAAACTTTATAATACGAAAATTTATTTTTAACCTTCTGGGCGCAAAATAGCACTTTTCCACCAGTTTAAGCGGGCAGAAAAGTGTTTCTTTGCTTCGATCATGTTTAAAAATATTATATGCACCAAGGGCAAGACGGAAATTTATGTCTTTTGTGTAAATTTGGCAAACTCACATTTGGGCCAGAATTTCTGATTTCGCGCCCTTAGTATTTCATGTATTATTTCATTCCTACCACCGAAAAATGAGGGTTTAATGTATTTCTACTTATCAAAGGGTGATTACGTACGTATGTCATTATTTTCGGATTTTTAGGTTTAATTTTATAGAATTCGAATTTCCCCTATGGAGCGAATCTCGTAACCATGTGGTCAAATTTCATCTATTTCTACGAATATATTTTCATAAACTTCGTTAAATGGGTGTATTTCGATTTTCATTGAAGCATTAGGAACAGTCATGCATGCAACAACCTTTTCATCGTGATTTTCTGATAAAGGAGGGAAAAATCCAGCTGTGAGAAAACCTTTGGACAACATATTCTCCTGCCCTAACCGTATGAATAATTTCACGACCAATTTCTCGTTCGCAAACTATTAACCATTATATGGATCTTTGAGAATGTTTATCAGCATGACAATAGTCGGTAGAAGGTATAATTCCGATAATAATAGGTAATAAAAATCATTTCTATAAACGGAAGAACATGCGCTCGCAATAGTAGTTGCACCTGTAAATAGGAAAATTCATCCTACGTTCAAGAAAATTTTTCTAAAGGTCAAACATGTACGTTTTTAAATTTTAACATCTGTGCGACAATATTTTACGATTTTATTTTAAAAATTGAATATATGCTCATGTCAAGTTTTTAAATTGTGCCATTTGGAAGAGACCACTCTCTCTCCTAATATGACATAGAATCAGGCATATAAAACCGTGCATCAGACAGCAAACCTACTTAATTCTCACTCTCAATGGTATTAAACAGATGATGATAACCCTTTTCCGCGATGGGTGGTAAGTCAAATGTTTTTGTTAATGCACCAAGTTTCATGTAAAAATAATTGAAAGTGTCAATGAATTTGATTCGATTACAGTGAAATAAAATTTTGTTCGTGAAGAATCAACTAGGGCGATATTTAATGATGGTTTTCTACTAATTCTTTTAGTATAATTATTCGTTAAAACCTTCGTTTTGTGCTAAATGTTTTCTCGCGAATATACGGATCTTAGAATTATCTAATTGAATTATACCGGAAAATATGTTCATAGATACCGCAAGTATCATATTTTTGAGACAAATTATCATTCTCTAAACAATCTTCATACGGTTCTTATACTACACATAGGTTGGAAACGTGTAATTGTTTAGCGGCATGATTTTCATACTCAGTATTTTGTTGTGTTTCTGAATGGTAAAATACAAGTACAGATTCCTTTCTTTTTCAACATGGTATTCATTGTTTTCATCATCAACGCGTCTAGAGCGCTTGTAATACAATTCGTCAACAAAATTTTTTCCTTGATATAATTTACACCAATTGACGCCACATTCATGCTTACTTTTATGCACATGAATAAGTTTATTACATATTTGACAAATTTCATATTGGTTTGCAAATTTGTTTATTTCTTGTCTTACATGCTCTATTTGTTTGGTAATTTTTATAGCAAACTGTTAGAGTAGAGCATTTGTTAAGCTTTGGTAGACACAACGCTCATGCATCGCGCGACGATCTCAGGGTTTGACGCGTTTCTTCTTTTTGTCTCTGGGACCGTTCAGTCAGTCCTTGTCGTTGCCTCACATAGAGTGCACAAGACAACAGTATATTTTTATTGCTTGGACATTGTTCTTGATAATAGTTCATAATAAAATTTTTATTTTAAGAATATCAAGTTTTCCTTATTTTGCATATTCTACCTTTTACAAGTATATTTCAATATTATAAAATTGTTTTTTTCTATTACAAACATTATCAAAAAAATTTCTACGGCATTCACTACATTTCAAGATTATACATTTTTCTTTTTTACATGGTGGCGTTATAAAAAAGTTTTGACATACATTCGAACAGCGGTGTTTGTGTAATAATGATGCTTATCGGAATCGTAATAATAACACATCGCAAGCCCACATTATTGTGCAATTGTTCAATTAGCACGCGACCATTAAGGAATAATGGTTTCTCACTTGCGAAATTACTTAAATTCTTGTATATACAATACCAAGTGTTATATAGTCATTCTAAAATTATTTTATTTTATGGAACTCCCACCATTTAGTGGAAATAATCGCCCTACTGAAAATATGTATGTGGTATAGCACGTAATGTAGTATATGGTTGTTTACGTATCGTGTTATATGCTAAATTACATGCTGGATTATACTTTAAATTAAGTACGATACCACAAACTGGAGAACGTAATACTTCCACCTAAAATTAGCCAATTGTTAATCACGTTGTTTGATACGTTTTTTAGGATATGATTTAAAATATTATTCAGCATATATGTAAAAACATGATTTTTAACATATTGTAGAACATGTAATTATATTATAATTATGTTTTTCTGTATTCAGTATAGTTACAGAAAGATAATAACTTACATGAAAAAATAATAAAAGCATTTATTACAAAATATACCATTTATTGTATTAAATATTAAAATAATATTAAAATATTCTACAATATTACAATATTGAAAAAATATGAAAAACCGGGTGTGGCAGTCGTGGGGACTGGCCGACAGAAGTTAATAATTCTTTTGGTTTAGTGACAGCCTTGATTCTTATAGAATGAACAATTTTCCATCACGCTTTGCTTAAAAATATATTTTATATTAAATAAATATGTATACGCACAACAAATAATCAACACATGAAGTAGAATAATGGTAGTTCTTGGTAAAGAGAAGGCCCCGTAAATACATTTGCAGCTTACTAAGCTACTTAGAAGCATGCAGAAATTGTTTAAATAATAAGCATATCATGATATTAAATATAAAAACAATTTACTAAAATTTTTCAATGATTTAATAAAAAAAACTTTATAAAAATATATATGTTTACCCAATAAAAATTTGTAACTTATGAACTAGAAGAGTGCGAGTTCTGCGTTAACAGGAAGCCGAACTATCTGTCTTTGTCTATTAGCGTTTTTCATCATTTATATAAACACCATCCGTTGTAGCATGAAAAAATAGTATCCCCCGCTAGATATTAGTATAATAAGTAAATTTTGTAATAACAATCAAATTATTTTATTGCGTAGTTTTTGAATAATATGAGACCTACGAACAAACTAAAATATAACCTATTTTTTTTGGTAGGTCTCATATTATTCAAAAACTACGCAATAAAATAATTTGATTGTTACTACGAAATTTACTTATTATACTAATATCTAGCAGGGGATACTATTTTTTTCATGCTACAACGGATGGTGTTTATATAAATGATGAAAAACTCTATTAGACATTTGCAACTTATGCAAAGTTATGCAAAATAATTTATTTTCAAAATTCATAAAGCTATATATCTTATAATGTTATCAAAAAATGGGAAATAAAGATTTACGTAATTAACAAAAATCTTTACTATTATAAAAAAAATATGGTGAATTGATTATTACTAATGACAATAACAAACTTTTATAATACTGTCAAATCATAGGTTAAAAACATAAAGAACTCTTAACTATTTCATGCAGTACAATAAGTATCATATATCATACATATACTACAAGGGTCAATTACTTGAAATAAGTAACAAATTTTCAAGTCAGCAAAGAAACTATTAACCAATATTCAAAAATATGACGTTGAAAAATAAGCATCTTTTATTGATTTTAACAAAATTGATTATTTTTTTATACGTGTACATCATAATATATCCTAAATATAAAAAGCTTGATTTTATTAATATAAAAAACAGTAACGGAAATGAAAATAGTTGAATATTTAACTAAATATTTAAAATAATTATAGTATATATAAAAACTCATAGTATATGATAATTATTATATTCGATATGAGAATTGCATATTATAATAATCTTTTTTATACAAATTTAAAACTTAACTCAATAATAGCCAAAAATATAATTAATATTTTTTATTATAGTTTTTAAAAAATATTTAAAAATGCACAGTGTGTATGTGAATTATAATTGCAATTCTAAACTATAGTTTAGTCGATGTTTTTCTTAAAACTTTGAATCGAGCACTAAATATAAATCAAATGAAAATTAATAACTTTACTGTAAGTATGTTAAAATATTAGAATTTAGCTTTTTAGTATATCTATAAACAATTTCAATTAATCAATGATCGAAAATATTCGTAAGATTATTCTACACTTTAAGTCTAAGCAGCGTGACGACACAGCTTTTATTTGTAAACTTATTCGCGATTTGCCTACGCTCCGCTACTGACAACTTACCTCAGTCTACCATCAGAAATTCGCAAGAAAAAATTTAGATAAAAATGGCTCTTTCAAATAGTATTATCTCTAGTTCTACTTGTCACACAACAAAAATAAAAAAAAAGTTAATTAAGGTGAATGAAATTTTATTCTATTTCTATCCTCTTTCAAAATTTGTAAAATTTCGAATTAAAAAAAATTTTTTTGATTGTATATTTTTAATAATTATTAAAAAATTCAAACAGAACTGAAGAGAATTTGAAAAAATTAAAAATTCAACTCTGATGACTTTTTTGTTCTGATGCTGTTTAATAAAGTTATAAACAACTGAAACAACAACAATGAAAATTTTATTAACAATTATAATTTTTGATGTATAAGTTTGACATATTATTATATATATCATAATTATTTTCCTAGAAATAAATTTTAGTTTTTTTAAGAAATTTGAAGAAAAAATATTTGAATTATTGAAATATAAAAAATGTATAAATGTATATAAGTATATGAATGCACAATTATTACAAGGGATTAAATACATTATAAAATCTATGTATAAATTCAAAAGGGGGGTTGGCGAGTGAAGCGAGCAGGAAGGTATATATTATAAAAAAATTTCGCCGCCGCCACTGTCGCTGTCACTGCTGCTATGTATAAGAATTCGATTTGTCCTTAATTAGCTAGAATTTAGCTAGAATCTAGCTAAAATTAAGCTTAAGTTTAGTTGAAAATTAGCTAAAAGTTACCTAAAAGTTAATTAAAATTTAGCTAAAATTTATATTAATTTTGAGCATTTTTAGGTAAATTTTGGATTGATTTCGTTTGAATCTTAGCTGCATTTTAGATCTATTTATATTATATTCTTTCTATATTATTGAAAGTATATCGCCGCATGCTCAATACAGGTACACCACTGATGCGCTCACTGACCCGGGTGCATGGAATTTGCAAATAATTAATTGATAAAAGAATGTTTTTTTTGTTTACCAGTACCACAAGGCGAATGACATTACTAGAAGAAGTGCGCAGCAGCTATTAGGCGCAGACTTGCAGACTGTGTGTGTGGGCGCCAGCGCTGATATCGTCGACCGGGTTCGGGAGCACACTCAGCACTGCTACTACACAGTAACGACCACGCGTGTGCCAGGAGTTGTTGTATGACAAAGAAGATGTAGAAAGAGTAGGAGCATTAAGATATAAAAAGAAAAGAGACAGCAAGATTTGTACACCGCGAGAGCAAGCTCTAAATAGTAATGCGTCTATTTTTCGCGCAAAAAGAGAGTTCAGTGGAGTAGTGGCTAAGGCGCGTGACTCGTATTCCCGTTGGCGCGGGATCGATTCCCCGTCTGGTCGCTTTTTCGCTGTCTCTGCCATGGGCTGACACCACGTTAAATAATACGTCAAATTGTGTTGTTTTAAAAATGAATTTCTATGTATTAAAAAGGGCAGTAATGCCCGTGGATATAATAAAATAAAATAAAATAAAATAAAAAGAAAAGAGGGAGTCGAATTACAATAAATAAAGACAGATAGAGTGTAGAAAAGAGAAAAATGATACTTCTTTCTTTTTGCTAGGGAAAATATTCACTGTATTTGAATTCATATATATATATGTGTGTGTGTGCATATAAAACCGGTCTTTTGAATGCGCGATACCCCGCGCTCGTCAGTACTGACTTCAGGTCGTATCCGGCACACGTCGAGGTGTGTGGCAGTCTCACATTGTTACCCCCTTCCTTCCATTACCGTATGTATTATAGAAATTGGTCTTTTGAATGCGGTATTTAAAAAGCCGGTCCATCACACAAAATATACAGGAATCCATAGCAGAAAACTATAGCGTGCATTCAAAAGACCGGTTTTACTTACTTATATGTTATATGTTATATATATATATATATATATATATATATATATATAACTAATGTAAAATCAAATTAAATAACAAAATTAATTTAATGTGTGCTTTTTTATATATATAACGTATGTAAAATCAAATTTGAAAACAAAAATATAAATTTTCTTCTAATGCTCAACAAAATAATAACAACAATGCTTCAGATAATATAAAATAATAAAAATCATAGAGAGAGAGAGAGTGCACATACGTGTAGACATCTGTGTATATATATATATATATATATATATATATATATATATATACAGATGTCTACGTATATATATATATATATATGTATATATATATATATGTATACAGATGTCTACACGTATGTGCACTCTCTCTCTCTATGATTTTTATTATTTTATATTGTCTGAAGCTTTGTTGTTATTATTTTGTTAAGCATTAGAAGAAAATTTATATTTCGGTTTTCAAATTTGATTTTACATATGTTATTATAAAAATGTCATTCGACGTTGTAATCAATTCCTTAGTGCCAGACAGGGTTTCACCCCAAGGCTAAATAAACTAAGTCTAAGTTTGGATATGAAAAGAATAAAAAATAGAAAAAGAGAAAAATCTAAATAGAATGAAGGTAAATCCTTCCACGTTTGAAGATGGCGCGCGTTCTGAAAACGCTCGTTTGAGGACCGGAAAGCAAAAACGACCAATTAGATGCAGTGATTTATGATAATAATGAGCAATTAGAGTAAGCAAAGGTAGAAGAAAAGAAAAGATAGTCAAGAAGGAGAAAGAGTCTCGAAGAAGGAGGAAGTGACCATTGTGATGGGAGAGTTCGTCAACCCGTTAAGTTTCTTGCAGTCGGTGCCGACTAGCTGCCCTAGCATAGCAGAGAGATTTGATTTGATTTGACAAGTATTTTATTATTCATGGGGTAGTACCCCGTATGATTCAACAATTACATAAAGAATACAAAGAATTAACATAAAAATAAACCTATGTAATTAAACAAAGAAAAGCAAAAAATGAGAGAATTGAAAAACATTAAATAACAATTATAATTAAAAACATCTTACGTTAAATTTAAGATTTAATGAAAAATAATAAAAGCATACAAAAGTTCAACAACAAAATATAAAGAAAAAAAAGCAAAAATATTGAAAATTAAAATTAAATTGCACACGCCAGCTGGGGATCCTACAAAAGCTCAGTCTACGGTAGCTGCCTCTTTACACCAATCTCCGCACTCTCCATCGATTCACCAGCCAAATGTGTGCTTATCAAATGCCCCAATAGAACCCAACTCAAAAGGTATAGGAGTTGTACCCGCTGATCTTAGCTTATTGATTAAATTAGTAGCGAGATGTGTAAATGAGTTCTGCAAGGCACTCGTGCGAACAGGCAGACAGAGAAGAACTATAGGCGGACTACGGATAGGAGAACAGGTGTCAGAGCCTATTTCAACTCTGACGAACCGGTTAGCCAAGAAAGCTGGGCTGCGTCCCGAAATAACTGAATGTACCAAAGAAATCGTAAAATACTTTCTCCTCGTTTCGACCAAAAGCCAACCAAGATTAAGCCTATAGGTAGTCACACGTTCGCGGAAAGCAATATTACCATAAACGAGCCTCACACAGACATTGAGGGCCCTATAAGGCTTCAAGTTTTGATGATTGAAGAGATCGTTGTAGACTACACAGGAATAGTTAAAGTGGGGAAAAATCAGCGATTCCACAAGACCCTTCCTGAGCTTCTTTAAGAGCGAGCGCCTATATTACCTTAGCGAATGAAGTACCCCATGTACTCTGCCAACAATAGCGTTTATTTGCCTCTTCCACTTGAAAGTCTGATTCAACCATACATCCAGACTTTTGACTTTTTTAGAGAAAGGAGTAGGTTGGCTAATCACTTTGGGTGACACTTGAGATGAATAAAGCCTAGAAATAAACTGCTCACTACCAAGAATGGTAAAGAGAGAGAGAAAGAAAAGCAGCAAACTCTGAGCCTCAATCGTCGCTATTGGTGACCTGTTTCCTACGTTAACAAAAGATTTCAGCAACGGTGAATGGACTGCTGTCTTGAATTATTTTAATTTCGCGAAATGATGGCTCTCACCTCCTCAAGTATTAAGAGGTGGACGTAACCATTCGCCGCTCGATATAGGGTGGCACTGTAGTCAGATGAAAGAAATATATAAAATATTTTTTATACAGTGATTTACTATTTACGGAGACAATAATATACTTCTAACGTAGTCAAAGGCACTAGCCACGTATATAGAATAATTACTGATGCTCATCTCGTTTAAAAAGTCTGAAATATTGTCATAAAACGAAAAATGCGGCACGTGTTAGAACAGATGTTAACATATGGGTACTTTTGCTAAGTGCGGCAGAAAAAATAATATTAAAGAACGACATATTAACATACTCACGCCGTCTTTACTTCACACTACATTTTTCATTTAAAACAATACCTTAGACTTTTAACGGGATGTCAGAGCTGCTAGACACAATTTTTACTTTTATTATCTTATTGATATCTTTTTAAATTTGTAATTTAAACAATTGTAATGACTTGTCTGCACTGAAGCTATGTTAATACGATAATTTTTGTTGAAATAAAAATTTATTTTAGCTTGTTATATTTTTATAAGCTTGAAATCAAAAATTAGATATCAAGCTCGATAAACCTAATCTTAAAATACTATATACCAAAAAATTGTTTATAACTTTTTATGTACAGTATTTTGGTAAGTTCTTTAAGTTGTCCGCACTTAAGTTTAATATTGAAAATTTTTTTACTGTAATGAAAGAACTCGATCTAACGTACCTTTTACTCGTGAACTTGGAATTAAAATATTAATGAATTATTTTAGAGGGTAGCGAGCTCCGTCATGCTCTTAAACAAAATTATCATCAATAACAAAGGCCTACAGAAAAAAAATTGTCGGTTCTGGGATAGAGATTATACTTTTCTTTTGTATTTTTTCCTGCCGAATCCGAATCCGGCGTCAAAAGTAAAGGGCTGGTCACATATTTTTAACATAACCTCGAAAAACTGTCAAAATCCGTGTTTCTGTGAAAAAACATGAAAATAAAAAATAAAAATTGTTTCCAGCACGTCAAAAACATTTCATTTTTATGCATTTTAACCTGCTGAATCTAAATTTGTTATGGTTAAAGAGAGTCGACCGCCTAATTTTAAACATAACCGCAAAAAACTGTTTAAAAAGCAGTGTTTCTGTGGGAAACCGTAAGGAGAATAAAATACAATGTTTCCCACATTGTGTTAGCACATCAAAAATTTCTTTATATACTGATAAGATCTTTCTCCATGCTCTTCACTGTAGTCACCTAGGACTGGTGGAAATTCATCGATGTGCGAATCGAGAAAGTGGAGTTTCAAAATCATTAAGCAACCTAATTTTCTTAAATGTTGTAGCATAGTTTCTACGATGCTCTCGTAGTTCTCATCTACATTGTTACCAAGAAATTTTGTTGCAACATCTTTAAAACTCAACAAGGCTGCCTTCTCGGTATCATTCATACTTTTGACCGATTCTTCGTCCCTGAACATTTTGCGAATTTGAGGTCCATCAGAGATACCTTCCTTAAATTTAACCAGAGTTATATTCGTAAAGATGGTTTCTAAGTATTTGAAGCATCGCCCGTCTTTATCAAGAGCTTTAACATATTGTTTCCTCAGCCCTAATTTAATATGTAAAGGCGGTAAAAGGATTTTGCTAGGATCGACAAGAGGACAATTGATGACATTGCTGGAACCTGGAGTAAGTGATGATCTCGCTGATCACACTTTTGTATTATAGTGTTTTGCTTTATCTCGACTGTCAAATATGCATAAATAGCATGGGTACTTGGTAAAACCTGATTGTTGACCTAGTATCATGGACAATATTTTCAGGTCTCTACAAATTAACCATCCATGCTCACTATACTTTATTTTATTTAAAACCTTTTTGATGTTACAGTATTCTTCTTTAAGTAGAGTTGAATGAGTTAATGGTAACGGAGCATACTCGTTCGTATTGTGAAGAAGAACTGCCTTTAAGCTTTGCCTAGATGAATGGATAAAAAAACGCCTCTCTTTGGTTTCGATAAAATGTAACGTTTACGTCCTTTTCTAATACATTGAAAGACTTTAATTGAGAAGCTATTAATTCAGCTGCATCTTTTGCTAATCCAGCATTTCTAAACCAGCAATTTGCAAAAAACTATTAGGTAAAAGTAACTGCTACAATCGCATGACAAATATAACTGGAGTAAATAAAGTGCGACTAGATAAAATATTGTATGCGACAGTTTCTAGTGTCGTTCGACCGCAGAATCAAATTGTCGAAAGTTTGATAGACGGGGCTTCACGAGACAGCTTTATACAAGAAACAGATAGTATGCTAGTTGATTGTGGTACAGAAGGAAACGTAGAAAATCTTAGCGACCATACAGACGACGATACTGACGAAAATAAATCGTTGACGGAAGTGAAAAGTGAATCCGTTGAAAGTGAAGAAGAACTTTCTTCGGACAGTGATGAGAAATATGTTCCAATTGATGAAGAGAAAAGCCGAAAAAAGGTCTCTCAAGCTCAACTTAATGACATGTTTAGGAATGCTGGATTAGCAAAAGATGCAGCTGAATTAATAGCTTCCCAATTGAAGTCTTTCAACGTATAAGAAAAGGACGTAAGTTACATTTTATCTAAACCAAAGAGAAGCGTTTTGATCATACTTCACTAGCGAATCTGATTTAATGTATTGCACCGATGAACGATGACTTATAAATGAGTTTAAACCAAATTTATACAAGCCAGTAGAGCGGAGGTTATCCATCGATTCATCTAGGCGAAGCTTAAAGGCGGTTCTTCTTCACAATACGAACGAGTATGCTCCGTTACGATTGGCTCATTCAACTCTACTTAAAGAAGAATACTGTAACATCAAAAATTTTTTAACAAAAAACAAAACCGACTTCAAAAAAATGCACTAAAAAGTTACAAATAATTTTTGATCTTCAATAATTATACGCATACTACGCATCTAACTCAACACATGTGTAGCAAACATTTTATAGATTATCTAATCATTTGTAAACAGCACCAACAAATTATATTTTTTTTTAATTCACAAAAAAATATTTTCGAAGTCGGCGTCAAGTTGTTGAATTGTTCTGCACAGATGTAGAATTTGACGCCGACTTCAAAAATATTTTTTTTTGAATTAAAAAAAAATATAATTTGTTGGTGCTGTTTACAAATGATTAGATAATCTATAAAATGTTTGCTACACATGTGTTGAGTTAGATGCGTAGTATGCGTATAATTATTGAAGATCAAAAATTATTTGTAACTTTTTAGTGCATTTTTTTGAAGTTGGTTTTGTTTTTTGTTAAAAAATTTTTTTTTGAAGTCGGTTTTGTTTTTTGTTGAAAAATTTTTTTTTGAAGTCGGTTTTGTTTTTTGTTGAAAAATTTTTATTTTCTATCTTCTAGTGAATCCCCTTACTAAAAACGCAAATATAGGTAGACCCACTAATTACATTAAACTTTCATTATTAATTCATAACGCATGCATTAGTACACCACCAAGCAATATATAGCAGGAAAAAAAAAGAAGGCTCAACAGCACAGTGTCGTTATGTGTGCATGTATACATATTCAAGCTCAGGTAAGAGAGAGAGAGAGAGAGAGAGGGAGGAAGAGAGAGAGAGAGAGAGAAAACAAAACTCCCAGTTTTCTTAATTTGATAATTGGGTAATACAAACTGAATATTGGCCCAATAATTATAGGACACGTATGGGACCTTCCTGCAGACATTCTCTATCAGATAAGAAAAAGTTTTTTCGAATCGGTTAAGAAATGACGGAGTTATGAGGTAACTGACATAAAAAAAAAAAAAAAAAAAAAAAATTCAGTCGAATTGAGAACCTCCTCCTTTTTAAAGTCGGTTAAAAAAATTTTAAATAAAATAAAGTATAGTGAGCATGGATGTTTAATTTGTAGAGACCTGAATATATTGTCCATGATACTAGGTCAACAATCAGGTTTTACCAAGTACCCATGCTATTTATGCATATTTGACAGTCGAGATAGAGCAAAACACTATAATACAAAAGTGTGATCAGCGAGATCATCACTTACTCCAGGTTTCAGCAATGTCATCAATTGTCCTCTTGTCGATCCTAGCAAAATCCTTTTACCGCCTTTACATATTAAATTAGGGCTGAGGAAACAATATGTTAAAGCTCTTGATAAAGACGGGCGATGCTTCAAATACTTAGAAACCATCTTTACGAATATAACTCTGGTTAAATTTAAGGAAGGTATCTCTGATGGACCTCAAATTCGCAAAATGTTCAGGGACGAAGAATCGGTCAAAAGTATAAATGATACCGAGAAGGCAACCTTGTTGAGTTTCAAAGATGTTGCAACGAAATTTCTTGGTAACAATGTAGATGAGAACTACAAGAGCATCGTAGAAACTATGGTACAAAATTTAAGGAAATTAGGTTGCTTAATGATTTTGAAACTCCACTTTCTCGATTCGTACATTGATGAATTTCTACCAGTCCTAGGTGACTACAGTGAAGAGCATGGTGAAAGATTTCATCAGGATATGAAGGAATTCAAACGTCGATGGCAAGGAAAGTGTAGCGTAAACATGATGGCGCACTGTTGCTGGATGCTAAAAAGAGAAGTACGACCTAATAAGAAAAAAAGGCGTAGGAATCCTTTGCATAAGTCGTTCGAAGACAAGCGTATAGGCAAGCGTAAGTCAATTTAGCTTTCGTAAAAATTGGCTCTTGAATAGTTTTTCGAGGTTACCTTTAAAATTAGTAAGTCAAATCTCTTTTTTTTATAACAAATTTAGATTCAACAGGCCAAAATACATAAAAATAAAGCGTTTTTAATGTGCTGAAAACAATGTGTTTTGTTCTATTCACGTTTTTTCACAGAAACACTGCTTTTCAAACAGTTTTTTGAGGTTATGTTAAAAATTAGGCGGTCGATTCTCTTTTTTCATAACAAATTTAGATTTAGCAGGTCAAAATGCTTAAAAAAAAAGTGTATTTGATGTGTTAGAAACAATTTTTATTTTGTCTTTTCATGTTTTTTCACATAAAGACGGTTTTTTGACACTTTTTTGAGGTTATGTTTAGAATATGTGGTAAACCTCCTACTTTCGACGCCGAATTCAGATTAAGCGGGAAAAAATACAAAAGAAAAATATAGTCTCCATCCCAGAACCAACAACTTTCTTTTTGTGGGCCTGTGTAATTATTTTACATATATATAGCTAGTGTTTTTGACAACATTAGAAATATTTTACGGTCTTGGTAAATTGTAAATGACTAGATAAAGAATATTTTATATATTTCTCTTACGTAACGGCAGCGCCACCAAGCGGGAAATGGTTTCGATCGCCTCTTAAAATTGAAAGTGCGTGCGCAAAGTGACGTAAAATTTATGAGTGACTGTGATTAAAGTAATTAGTAGATTAGTAACGAATTTTTTTATGCGATAAGTTGGAAAACGAAAAAGATTTATTGATAATATTATCTCGTCATAAGTGTCATAACCTAAAAATTTATAAGTTTGTTTTTTATTTTATGTGATTATCCGAGAGCGTTTGAGTGAGAGAGCGTCATGATCACGTGTCTAACGATATTGTAATGAAAAATTGTAAATGAAAAATTCAATTGAAAATTAAATAATTAACTGGTAAATAAAATTAAATAGAATAAATAGTTCTTTTTTGGAAATTGGTGGACACGGTGGGATGTGGTGCTTATAGAGTGAGAAAGAAAGCAATAGAAGTTGACACGGGTCCTGGTGATCATTGTGATTACATTACTTAAAATTATATGTGTTTCAGCTAACGCTGACCATTGAATTCACATTTAATTTTTTTCTGTTGATATTAAATTTGATTTTTTTGTAATTTAAATTCTTTTCTTTTGAGAATTTAAATATTTTTTTTCTATTAAAAACTTAATTAAAGATTTTTTTAGGCTGTGTGTTGAATAAGTAACTACTTTATTTGTTAATTAAGAGGCGGCCGTATACCTATGCCTTGGTCTAATCTAAATTTTCGTTATTATTAATAAATTAATAAGTTGATAATATGAATGTCGAATAAAATTGTTTATTAAGATTATTAATAAAAATTATTTATAAATATTGATAATAAAATATTTTTAATAATATTTTAGATGATCAGAATTCTATTTTTATTCTGCTTCTTCCTTACCTACTATCCTTTTCATATCAAACTCTTTATTAGTATCTAAAGTTTCGAGTGAGCACCAAAGTTTGGAATATGGTGACGACTTGTCATCACTATCCTTTGATGAAGCGAATCGTGTACAAGAGGACGGTGTTAAATTAAGTAATAGTGATGATTGGGGTACTTATAAAAAATGCAGTATTACTAAAGATGATTCAACCAACTCCAACAATAATGACGATGATGATAATGAGGGTGGTATAAGAAACAGTTTCAATGAAAATAATGAAAAAGAAGAGTATTGCGATGAAGACAATAATTTTAATTTTTGAATATTTAATAGATGATAGTTTCATTTTATCAGCATTATTCGTTAATGTGACAACAGGTGCGAAAAATAAACGTAAAAAGTTGACAGTTAATACCATAGATCAAAGATACATTGTAGGTGTCTGCAACGCTAATAATATGTGTTTTCCTTAAGTTTAAGTTTTAGGTAAAGCACATACTAGGCTATGAAAATCTGTAAATAAAGAAATGCAGGAAATTTAGAAAAATATTTGTAATAGTAGACGACTATCGCAGAAAAATCGAGTAAAGGCTCTAGGGGGAAAAGCATGTAAAAAGTGCCTTCAGCGGTTTTGATAAACAGGCTTTTCCACTCGAAAGGTCATATGAAAAAAACTCCTTAGCCAAATTTTTAGACCTCTAGATCCCTCTTTTCACTATATAACCTCATAAACGTGATTTTTCGATTTTTTTTTAATTCCGACGCAATATTGCTTAAAACGATCTGAAAATTTGCATGCGAGAGTTTTTATAGACTCCAGATATTCCTAATTTTTTTCAAACTCTTTCGTTAAAAAATGAGCTTTTGCGACCTCGTTTTATGTTTCATTATTCGGGATCTATTTCGTAAACTTATTTGGCTAAACTTTTAAACTTTTTTTTGTATTTTTTCCGCTCTTTCAAATGACGGCATCAGAATTATGAATTTCAAGGTGCGCCATACTCAAAAGTTGAGAAAAACGATTTTAATTGCATTTTTCACTATATTTGGGGACTTGACCGCAAAAAACAGTGACTGTGTAGGCGAAAAATAGTTTTTTACACATCGAAATGTGTTTTCAGATGCATTTGGATGCAGATCAAGTGCTTTAAAAATTACTATTATTTTACTTATGACCATAACAGACAGCATATTACTTTGAACCCCAGATTTTGCTTCCTTGGTGGGTACTTGTTTGCTAAAGTATAAAAATATAAGAAATCCGAAAAGAATAATAAAAACACCGGTTACAACCTTTAAGAGGAGGTTACGTATCTCCGTCCTTTTCTAATCTAAGAATTAAGTTTTTGCAAAAACAAATAACTTTATCGAAAAATTAAGAGAAAGCCCCATCGCGTATTAAAAAAAAGCTGTCTTACTTATGCAATCTTCTATTTAGTGATATCAGCGGGGTTGGGGTCCTTCGTATTGTTTACGTTGGTTATGAAGCATGTGACACGTAACAATCATTACTTGAGTTGGGTCCATAAATTCAACCTTTAGATTCGTGTTCATAAATGTAACGCAAGTAATGATTGTCTCATTGGTCTATTTTTCTTATAAGAGAGATAAAGACAGAATAAGATTTAAACTCCATAATCTCGAAGCATAATTACATAATATTAAGTATTAAATCGATGCTCTAATTCGTAACAAAGCTACTAATTACAGTTAGGGTGCCAGAAGCTTCAGCGTTTCAGGATTCGTGAGGAAGGGTAATTGGAATAAAGAAAGCATATAATTAAGATAACAAATTGATATATTCTTAAATAAATAACAAAAGTAGAAAGTAAAGTGAAGTTTATATTGAATATAAATAAAGAAGTCTTTAATTAACTGCTTCATCAGGATTCGGCAGTCTGAAACAAACGGAAAATAACGTTGTTCTTAGTTTTACACTTAAACAGGCTTTAATACGCATTTACGCATCAAGTTTACATGTTTCTTTCTGTTCTTTATTAATCAAGTTCCCATAATCTGGCTAATTTCTATCTTGGTTCAAGCAAATCACGAACGCGCATGCGTAGGACTAGGAGTGCATTTCGTATACTTGCTCACTGCACCTTGAGCAATCCCCTGGCACAGAGTGCAATCAACGGTTCCTAGCCCGACTCGTTTTACAATCACGCGCAATCACCTGACTGCAATCCGAGTACAAACTCTATGTAGGATAACTAGGATGTTACCTAGACAATCATACGACCACGAGCAATCCCCTGGTTCGTACAATCGTCGTCGGCAGGTAAACAGGAAATGGGGGGGGGGCTTCGGGTTGTAACACGTATGCTACAACCTTCAACCTTACTGTACCGTTTCTCACACAGGCCACGAGCAATCCCCTAACCAGTGGTTGAAACTCAATAGCCCCCCCTAGGAAGTGGTCTAGTCGTACCAGCTCATCACCACGAGCAATTCCCTGGTGATGAGAGGCATAACACATCTTTCAACCACTGCGCCCAATAACTCAGTAAGTGAAGCCTGTCAACGGTGGAGCAAGACTCGACTCAACAAACATTCGTAAGGCTTTATATACTACTGGTCAGCAGTTCCATGGATGTTCCACCGGAACGGGAATGGACCGCTCACACATCAAGCCTTATATTTTTGACATCTTTTACTTATACATTATGTACGTCGCTTTACAAAGTATAGTATAAACAAAAACGTAGCAGACGTATTCTGTTACAAATTAAAAAAGATTTCTTTCAAGTATACCATATAATTATAAAATAACTTAAAATATTTGTCTAGAATTAGCTTACAACATAAATATGATTGAGGCTCAAGTTCATGGACCCAATGTATATACACATGTATTAGTAAAAACACTGAATGTAGTCAACAGATTTAATTTGTGCAAAATGGATTTATTTTTTAAATCATTATAAAATTTTTTTAATTATAATTGCAACATTAAAAACTAAATATATGTATATATAATGGTTTAACGATTGGTTAACTTATAATTGTAAGTAATAAAAACTAATATATATTTAATATTACTCCGATAGCACATTTTTTATACGATAGAATAATAAATAAAGAGTATTAATTGTATATTTAAATAACATTTAACAAAACAAATGCGTTTATTCATATACTTTCATTTTTATAAATGTTATTTATGAAATGTAGATTAAATGTTTTTGTACACAGTTCCAATTGCGATCAAGTGTATCTTAATAATTAAAAGGTACAAGCTGAATTTAACTTCAAAACTTACAACTGAAAACTTATATTTTTAGATCAAAATTTTATCTTTTAAAACTAATGAAACAGTTAATCTATTTTCTAGACATTTATTATTGTAAACATATCTAAAGTATTAATAGTCAATATTTACATTCGCACAAAGGTCACAAATTATGACTATGGAGAAATAATTGTAATTAACTTATACTAACAAGCAATATACCAACTGTAGCCTTCTGTATTTTGTATGCGTTTGTAAATATTAACTATAAACAATGTAAGCGAATATGTATCTTATAAAATAGTAATAATAAATGTTTAGAATGTAAATCATATGTTTGATTAATGTTTTCAAAAATATATTCCTAGATATAATTATTATTTATACATACACACATATATATGTATATGCTGAATAAAATTAAAATTTTCTTTATATTTGCTTGGAATAATCTTGTGCAAATATAATATTATTTTAGAAATTGTACGTAACATAATTACATTGTAAAGATATGCTTAATCACAAGTTCATACTGTAACTGAAAACTTATATTTTCAAATCAATAATTTTTCTTATAATTGTTATGAAACAGATAATTTTCTTTTATACAATTTTTATCATAATTTTCACAAAATATATATATATATATATATATATATATATATATATATATATATATATATATATATATATATATAGTGTATGAGTGTAAGAAAAAAAATTGAGTTTGCAATCATCTTCATAATCTTCCAGCCTATCTCAAAGTTCAGGAAGTGTTTTTGAGGGAGTTTTGAATGAACTTTAAGAACAAGAACATACCATTGAGCTGCCAATTAAAAGAACTATTTCCACGCATCGATTATATTGTATTTGCAAAGGAAAACATAATTTAACTATTATTCCAATAGATGCTAGATTACAGTGCTTCAATGAATTGTATATTTTTATTCCTAGTGGAAATCGAGTATGCAACAGACACTTAATCAAGAAACGATTTTATGAAGATGAGTTGAAGTTGATACAAGTATACAGTAGCACAAGTTTCTTAACTAAAGATAAAATATATTTATTTCTAACTAAAATAGCTGAATCAGCTTTAAAAACGTTTTTAGATAAAGTTAAATCTTTAGAGCTTAGCGATAAACAAATATTTACTTTTACAAGTTTTACGAATGATCAATTACAAGAGATAAGGTCATTACTAGTTTCAATGAGAACATCAAGCTCCAGAAATGTAATGCAGGCTCTAGTTATATTTCTATTTAAATTACTAACTGCATCATCAAATAATTTTATTGCATCAATTTTCGAAATTGATTATGAAATTCAAGTATCACATTTTTGTGAGTCAGTGTTAAATTCATTTGCAAAAGACGTCTTACCTTGTCACTTTGAAGTAAAGAATCTTGTGAGAGAGAATCTTATTGATAATCATACTTCTATTTCTGCAAAAAAACTTTTTAATTTAACTAACGAGCTTGCTTTGGTTTTTGATGAAACTTATCTTCGCCATGAGAAAAGCAGAAATAATGATTATCAACGAAAGTTAAATTCAGGTATGTAATGTAATTTTTAATTTTAATAACTGCTTAATCGTTATTGGATATAAACTTAAAATCATAGATAATTAGACAATTTAAATATAAATATTCATATATAAATATTATCTTTTTAAAATAATATGTTATTCTTTCTTCAATTACATCCTATATGAAAATAATTTCTGTGAATATCTGTAAATAACTGTAGATAATTGTTAAAAAATTTTAGAATTGAGAATTAATAGCAGTTACAGTTATTTAGTATTATTTACAGCTATTTTCAATTTTTTACAGTTATTTACAATTATTTACTATTATTAACATTTTTAAAATCATAAATTCGTAAATAATTTATTTTTATTTATAAGTATTTATAATTATTTATAATTATTTTCAATTTTTTACAGTACAGTACTTTACAGTTCTTAACAGTAATTTAATGTTATTGACAATTATTTACAAAAATCATTTCTTTATGGGATAATCAAAAATCGGTATCAGTCGTACGAGTGATAATAAAAATTAAAATTTTTCTCAAACACTAATAATCAAACGCAAATATTTCGCCACCATTTTGTGCAATTTTTCATCAATGAAATTATGAAAATACATATTTAAGTTTTTATGTAACTTATTAGCAATATGCAATATTTCAGGTCATAAAAATTATCATTTATGTAAGCCATTCACCATTTGTACTACAGATGGTTATATCGTAGATCTTCCTGGTCCATTTTTAGCCACTAAAAACGATGCGAGCATTGTGAAGAAAGTGATGAATGACCCTAATGGAATAAGGAGTATTATGAAGAAAGGTGATATTTGTATTGTAGATAGAGGATTTAGGGACGTAGTTCCTTATTTAGAAGAACTTGGTTTCAAGGTTCTTATGCCTGTCTTAAAAGGACAGAGATCTAACCTCACTAAATCTGAGGCGAATCTATCTCGTTACGTTACGAAATTAAGGTGGGTGATAGAAGCGATTCATGGAATCTTGAAAAAAAAATATAAGCTTCTCCATCATCAAATTGATAACAAACTTTTACTGAAAATTGGTTTGTATTGCAGAATTGCGTGTTTTCTTAATAATCGATTTGGTAAACAATTAAACTGCAATCAAAATGAAGATGGATTACAAGATATAATCATTAACGGAATGTTGAATTCTAATAAAGAGGAAAATACCTTAGCAGTTGAAGCAGAGTCAGCGAGATGGTCTAGACGTAGCTCTACAACCACTAAGCTAACCTCTCAAGAAATCATCGATTTTCCAGAGATGACAGAAAGAGATCTTGAAATTTTTTTTTCAGGAAGTTATCAATTAGGTCAAGCCATATGTTATTTGGCTGAGTTATTAGATGATTCAGATAATATTAATTTAGAGTATATCAAACTGACTCCTAATATAATTAAGGTCGTAGTAAGATCAAGACATAAAAACAAAAAAACTTATAAATGTTATATAGAATACAAACCTAACTCAATTGGCTATGGAGGCATTTTGCGCCATACCTGCGACTGCGCTAATGGTTTACGGACAGTCGGCTCCTGTTCTCACATAGCAGCCGTTATTCATTACCTCAGTAATGCTAGATATAAATCAAGAATAATTAAACCAGCGACAATTCTTTCTGAAATATTTTCTATTTCAGACATTGATCCAGTCATAGACGAAGACAGTGATAAAGATTGAAATTATTTCGTATATTTAAACAAATTATAATTATAAGCTTCTTCAAAACTTCTACGATTCTCAGTTTAATTTAACAATTATCAATTAATAAATACATAATTCAATATTTTAATAAAAAAAAGACTTAATTTTTTTAATGGATTCAATGTTATTTTCATTTTCTTTTTACGAATACTTATCTATCTTCGGCAAATAATGTAATTTCATAGCACTGAGTAGCATCGATCTGCATTTATGTCACACCTAGCCGTGTCATAAGTAGTCTATTATTTCACCGTGCTTATCAGCCTTGCTACGCTCGGCAATAACCGCACGGTGTATAATTACACTGCTTATGCTACGGATAGGCGTAACAGCGGATTTATGCTAGTAAGTGTTCTAAAAAATCGTATGATACTCGAAGTATAAATTGCCTATATTGCACGACGTGAATTATCACCCTCGCTCCACTCAGGTGATAATACACTTCGTGCCATGATAGGCAATTCGTCACTTGTATCATAATGTACTAATATTTGTTCTCATACGTCTAGATCTTTATAAAATCCATTATATTACTTTTCAATCTATCTGCTTTTCAAAAAGATCATTATTTATTAACTTTTCAGGTAACATCCCCAATAAGAAGTAAAAACTTTTAAAAAACAGATTTTTTTCTACTTTTGACTGCTACGCATTTCAACATGCATTAAATGAAAGTATTTAAAAGTTTCTCTTCATAACACAGCCTGTCTATCAAACAATCAATACTTAAAAAAATGTTTTTAATGCGATTACAAATATTTATATGTATAAAATAATAATTCAATATGAAGTATCTTTGGGTTCAAAGTAATATGCTGTCTATTATGGTCATAAGTAAAATAATAGTAATTTTTAAAACACTTAATCTGCATCCAAATGCATCTGAAAACACATTTCGATGTGTAAAAAACTATTTTTCGCCTACACAGTCACTGTTTTTTGCGGTCAAGTCCCCAAATATAGTGAAAAATGCAATTAAAATAGTTTTTCTCAACTTTTGAGTATGACGCACCTTGAAATTCATAATTCTGATGCCGTCATTTGAAAGAGCGGAAAAAAATACAAAAAAATAGTTTAAAAGTTTAGCTAAATAAGTTTACAAAATAGATCCCGAATAATGAAACATAAAACGAGATCGCAAAAGCTCATTTTCAACGAGAGAGTTTGAAAAAAATTAGGAATATTCGGAGTCTATAAAAACTCTCGCATGCAAATTTTCAGATCGTTTTAAGCAATGTTTCGTCAAAAATAAAAAAAAAATTAAAAAATTACGTTTTTGAGGTTATATAGTGAAAGGAGGGGTCTAGAGGTCTAAAAATTTGGCTAAGGAGTTTTTTTTATATGACCTTCCGAGTGGAAAAGCCTGTTTGTCAAAACCGCTGCGGGCAATTTTTACATGCTTATTCCCCTAGAGCCCTTGCTTATAAATTAAGCGAATGTCAAAATCCCAGCAGATGGGTGCGGAGTTCGTGAGATTGAAATATTTCAACAATATTATTCTCAGCACGAAGCAAAGTAGTTTTTGATAACACGGCTCTTGGAAATGGTAAACCCCCATTTTTTAATGGACGTCAATATGTAAATTCCGAATTGTATGAAGTAATAAATATTTTATATGATAAAAGAACAAGATATTATGACACAATTTGAAAGGCTATAGCGGGATAAGTGGGTCAAATCGGCCCCAGCTGGGATCTTTACAGCTCATTGCTTATTCAATAGAGTATGTTTGAAGATGCCTCTGTGCAAAATTTCAGATCCCAAGCTGCTACAGGGGCCTCCAAAATACCCAAAACGTGTTTTTTCTTAGATAATTTTTATCGTGCGCTGTTTGCAGCCGAAGAAACTGAAAATATGCAAATAGCTTTGTAATTATATTAAATATAAATATAAATATAAATATTATTTTTCAGATTTTTTCTAGATTTTTTTACCCCGAAATTCCCATTTTTAATGATATTTTAAGTTTCTTATCGTTCTTTTAACTATGAAGATAATATTTGGCCGAAACCTAAATAGCTTTTTTTTATGTATTTTTAGCCGTACTTTTCAACGCTGTGGTCGCAGAAATCATTCTCTTACCGGAACATGTTCAAAAATCGAAAAAAACTGCAAAAAACGGAGTTTTTGCGGCTTTTCCATGGTTTTTTCTCGCTATAATTTCAAAAACACGTGTTTATATTAATTAGTGAGTTTAATGCTTTAGGACTTATAACTTCGTTGAATTACACTTGAACGAGCCGTATAAGCCCTGAAAGCTCAAGAAAACACAGATTTTGCAGAGTTTTTCCGTTTTTTTGGACAAAAGCTTTGTAAAATCTTTTCTAAAAGCCAATTCTTTCATTACACTCTGCTTATTTACAATATCTACGATTCGACTGCACATGCCTACTATCCCTAGGAACCGACTGCGTACGTTTATAGCCTATAGAGTTGTACTGCGCATACTCACAAGCCCTGCAGACCATCTGCGAAGCCTATAACCAGTAGAAAATTACTGCACGTAATTAGAACCCCTAAAGGAAGAACTGAATGTACAGCTCCACAGCTCCTACAAACCGACTGCGCATCCTCATATATTGCTTTAACCTTCTCCGCATGAGTGAGCCCCCTTCAACTCTTCCTCCGTCAAAAAAACTCATTTTTTTGACGTATTTGGCAGATTTTAGCTCATTTGCAGACTTTGTATTATTATTATTATTATTATTAAATTGTATTCTAGAACTTTATTTATGAATTTAATTGTGCAATTAAGTCAGAAAAATAAGATTTACACATATTCGCATCATATTTTTGCACGAATCCACATTTTAGATTAGGTATTTAAACACTTCTTTTATGATTTTGTTGATATTTCAGTACTTTATATGTGATAAAATCTTTCAAATATTATATTACTCTTATAAAAGAAAATGTTTTAATAAACAAGACATTTCACAGGTACAGCTATATTAAGTACAGTCAAAATATCAACTTGAGATTACATATGAGTTAATCAATTTATATTTCGTAAGTAAAACTTATCAATACAAACATTAAAATCATGATTCAATAATATGAACCTTGACTTTAGCATTTTTAACACTATGTAATCTAAATCTGCACTTGAGTCACACTTTTGCAAGAGCTATGTGGTCTATTTTTAAACTGAGTAGAAAAATGTTAGCATGCGAGTCCATTCAAATCTTGTTTACATGTCTCATATTAATATTACAATATTAAATATATTTTTGTTAAAAAGCGCATATTATTCGCAATTATTTTATGACATTTTCAATCGTTTAAAAGATTATAAATAAAGTTTGCCCTTATGTCATGTATTGTATTTTATGTCGTCGTAGGCCGTATTCGGTGGAATACCTATAGACCACGCTAAATTTGTATAGGCATTGCATACGTTCATGCTAATATCTCGACGATATTCTCTCTGTCAATACTCCCTAAGGGAGTATTGACAGATCGAGATATCACATAGCATGGCCGTATATGACGCGAGTGACATCGATTCGTAGGTTAGTGAAAACAAAAGAATGTCGTTAGATATGTCAATGTTCATACAAATTCATATAAAATCTTAACTTTACAGAATGTTTTGTTTGAACAAATTTTCAAAGTTAAACAGTTAATAAGTAAAATAAATAAGTAAATAATGACATTATTTACTTTTTTTTAATAAAACATACATCATTAATTTTAAAAAATCATTTCTATAGTTCCTCATACGGCCTACCAACGACATAAACTTATCTATGTAACTTGGGAGTACGAAGGATTCTGAATCCAGGCTTGACTAAAGTGCTTGTCGCTTGAGCAGCAGTCTGTCTCGGGCGCGCTTCGCGCGCCCTCGATCAACTGCTACTCAAGCGACAAACACTTTAGTCTCGCCTGTATTCATCCTTCGTACTCCCAAGTTACGTATATAACTAATATTATCTCCATTGACATAGGTACGAATTCATTGACGTAACTCAAGTAACAATCGTCAGGCTAGAAGTGATAGTCTTTACTCAGTTTTCAGATATTCTATCTATGTCCTTCTTACCCTTTTTACATAAGAAGAACAAGGATAGAATATTTGAGAACTGAGTAACGACTATAACTTCTAGTTCCATTACTAAAAATTTAATCAAAGAAGTAATTTAAAACAAACAGTGGTTATTAAATCTCGCAAAAATCTCTTGAAACTTCTATCATGTCCAGAAAAAGAAGTTTCCGATATATCACATATAAACGTGGAAATTTTTTATGAGGATTATGTAGAAGCTATAATTTCTACGGGCTATAAAATTGTTGTTATATTAGCTACACAACTGCTTAAGTGTCAAGCATACGAAACTGAGCTGAAAACGCCATCTCATAAAGTTGCAGAATTTCGCGATGAATTACCGCAGCCCGCCGCTTATTCTCACAATAAAAAAAAATAAATAACTATCGATGACTTGATGCGAGAATCTTACAACAATATTATTATGGATTCGTTTACAAATGGTAGCCATCATAAAAATATTAGTGTCATTTTTATTTTTATATATCTCATTAAACGCGAATTATATCGTAATTTAAAAAAATCCTCGAGATCGGGCTTAAATTCAATACCTCGTGCGTTAAGTTTATCTCAAAAATCCAAAATTTTTGCAAGAAGCTAATTCAGATAGTACAACAGTACCGCACGGATATCTTTTCTTGGAATTGAAACAAACTTTTAGGGATAAATGCTCTTTTTCAACTATTATTTACCTTGATGATAGTGCACACAACGTATATAATATAATATTATTTTAAATTTCGTTAAAATCAATATGAAAACCAAACTTTAAGAGAATCATCTGCAGTATAACAGATGATATGGCTACGTTAACATCGAGGAAAAAAAGGGGCAAGAATAAAAAAAAATTCAATTGGACTGGCGGCCAATGCAGATATTTACTGAAAAACTTTAGCAGAAATTGTATCGCAATTTTATCTCAAGAGTAATCAAGATGCTTACACACTGTATCAGCCTATTCATCGGCAATTCTCAAAATTAAGTTATAATGTAACAAAAATCAATGATTATTGGAAGATTGTATTCTGCGATATGCAATCATTCAAGGAACATGATAATGAATTTCGTTATATTCCCATTGTTATGGATGTAATAAGCGCTTAGGTTAAAACTCTTCACGATGAAAGTGCTCATAGAGTTGTAGTAGTTTTTAACGAAATTCTCAAGATATTTAGTCAACGAGTTTTCATATCTGTTTAGTCGGACAAGGAAAAAGAGTTTATTGGCTCTGACTTTCAAAATTACTTGAAAAAGTAAAGTATCAAATTGCGTACTTTATGTAATCCTAATGTTGAGGCAGCTGTTGTGGAACGAAAACGCAGAACAGTTTAAATGTTTTATTTTCTCTACAGTATATAAAAGTATTCGTGAATTGGCCTAAACAATCAATAACCACGCTGGTTATATTAATAAGCATTTAGTATTTGATATTGCAAAGAAACGAGTATGCGAATGTAAAGAAACACATTATATTCAATTAAATAAAAAGCTTAGAAGTGTTTTTGGAATTGAAAAAGAATTCGATGGTAGCAAAAAGTTCAATATTTTGAAACCAAAGATAAATAAGGAAACCATAAAGGGTGCAGTAGTTATCTGAGATAGACCAACATTTTCAGCGAGAGGAATACCATATCAATTCTATATCTATACAGATATATGTGTGCCTTACAGAGTGTGTGATACTTAGGCTTCACTATCACGTATAGTCACATTGAATGATTCAAAGTACACATTTTTCTGATAAATTGAATTCCTTTATTTAATAACACTTTTAAGGATATTATTTTAGATATAAGGGATCAACATGGTCGTCGTTTACCATTTGAGTACGAGACATTGACGGTTACGCTTTATTTTAGGCGTAATCACTGATTTGAAAATATGAGCTATTACACTGCTTATTATTCAGAACGAATTGGTGGCGAAACGGTTCATTACGCACTTAGTGGTTCATTTTATCAACATGGACATGTTATAGACAGCTTTCTTGAAGGCCTTTTTTGAAGAGTTTTTACCTTATCTCACCAATGGAACAAAAGCAGTCAGTAAAGAAGCTGAACGCGCAGATATCCATGTACTAGATGATGTTACCAGTAACGGTGCGAATTTTAAAAAATCTGTGAATACAAAGATACGTAAGTCGGGTCGAAATCTCCAAAAAAAAGCAGTTAATAATATCTCTGAAATGATTAAAAGTAGGTCATATATCTCTATCCATTTCTAACAAAAAAATTCATTTTTCTGCAAAACCTAATAATTGTAGAAAAAATAAGAAGGAAGTCCCATCTCGTATAATAAAAAGCAGTATTTTTTTTTCTATGAAGAAGAATTATTTTTATTGCTTTGTTTTTAAAAAAACTTTAAAAAACTGAATTGTCCATCGTAAACTTTTTTTTTTAAATTTTTTAAAGTTTTCTTAAAAACAAAGCGATAAAAACATTTCACCTAAAGTAATAATTTTTCTTATTTCGTGTAAGAATCTTAATTCATATATATAGATTTACAAATAACATCAAGAGATTGAAAACCTGGTCCTCGTTCTCTCAAAAGGTCCCCAAAGTCTACGTTGTATCTATCAAAGGTCCTCAAAACCTACGATATATGTATTTATATGTGTGTGTTTCAATATTTAGGTGAATATTTTAATGTAATGAAAATGAAATGTATACACTTTGAAGAAAGAAAACCAAATAATAAAGTAATGTATGCATGAGCGTATGCAAGTCAATGTGCATGGCACGGTGAGTGAGAACTAGGCTAGGGTGGAAAAAGATTTGTAATGAGAATTAAAATAAAAGCAGTTATCGAGCCTTTATTGTTAAAGGAATATAAAGAATATATGAACAATGAATAATCAAATAAGTGTTTATTATTTTATTATATTTGTATTTAAAAATCATACAAGAATAAACTTGCAAAATGTTTATCAAAATTTATTTTCCATTTTATTCCTACTTTTTTTGATTCCTTGTTCTTATTTAGTATACATACTCTTAAATTACATTAAATCTTTCATTTCAACTTATTATCCAAAGAGTACACTGTAAACAACAAAAACCATGAGTCAATCTCAAGGAACGCTGAAACAACCATCTTACCTTGTTACCAACGGAACCAAGAAAGAGAATTAAGGGGAATCCTCATACCAACATAGGAATCTACCTATTCTACATCTGAATTGTGCACTTTATCATAATTTAATAATAATTTAACTATTCATAACTAACACTCGTAGCAGAGGCACATTTTTAATATTCCAAAGAATTTTTTGCAATGTTGAAAGACAATGTAAGGGTAAAAATACAGACGAAAAGTGCTTAATACGATTAGCCTTTTAACCTTTTCTCAAAGATGAAAAATCTAAAAAAGTATAATTTTATACCAAATGTATAATTAATACATATACATTCCCAAAAAGGCAGGGATATAAAAAAATATAAATAATAAACTTACTGTGATCGGCTTTTTTCAGGACCATCGATAATAAACTTACCAGGAGAGGCTATGAGCTTCGGGTCACAGATCTTGATGAAACTTTGAGATATGTTTTTAGGTACCAAAATAAGACTGGAAACGTCTATAATTTCAGTTTTTCGAAGCGTTAGACTGTACCGCTCTGGCTTTACTCATATTTTGGTATCTAAAAATATATCTCAAAGTTTCGTCAAGATCTGTGACCCGAAGCTCATAGCCTCTCCTGATTAGAAACTTATATTTTATTTATAAGCTTCGTGGTAGTATAAAGTGGTATAGCATATTCGATGACATCTTTATCTACTGTTATTCAAAATAATGACTTGTTTATATAAACACGTAAATTATTCAATTGTTTTTTTTATATGAACAAGTTTTTATTTTAATTGTTTGTATAAATAAGTAGTTATCTTAATTGTTTGTTTATGTGAACAAAGATAAGAATAGTCAGTATAATGACGTCATTTGTTATGACTTTCCATAGCTACTTATATACTACTATCAAATAAAAAAAAAATTAAAATTAACTTATTAGAAACTAGAAAGTTTTTTAAACAAGGAGAAGTAATTTAATTAAGAAGTCTCCAAGACTTTTTAAAAAAAACAAAAATGATTTTAAGGTTTAGTGAGTTTGAATAATGGGAAAATTTGTTACATAATGCATACCTTTAAAGGCATGTGAATGGCATGCATGTCAAGTGCTTCGGCCATCAAACAAGCGACTACAGCTGTTGACCTGCGGTACATGCAACGAAACAGATGAATGATGTGAACAGCAAATCTATTACTCGGATTCATCCAAGCATTAATCGCTGGAGATGCAGTGCTCAATAAATTCCAATCTAATCGTGTGTAGTCGATTTTACGAGTGATTGGAGTACGTGGTGGGGCAGCAAAATTGAACCAAACAGTTTTAAGCTCTATTACACAGGATATCGTGTTGCCTTTCAACGGCTTCTCATTTGCAATAAGCACATTGGTATTTGTTGGCTGTTTGCTCAAATTGTTTGTATTCCTACTAGTCTTGGCTGAATCTTGTTTTATTGTTTCTATTAATATATATATATATATATACACATAAATGTATTTTTAATAATATGTGCTAATTAATATTCGAAAAACTATATTATTTTTAGTTTACCGTTAGTAGTATTATATTCATCTTGATACTTGTTAATATTATCATCATCTGATACTTTGATTTCAGATTTGTTTTCAGTAAGGCTATTTTCTTCCTTTACGAATTGATATCTATTTACAATTTTTAGTTTTATTCCTTCTAGACCGCATTCAAACATAATGAAACCCAGTTTATCTTCACCAGATCCTGATGTGAATTCCTTATTTTCTTGTGGTGAATTTATTTGAATCTAAAAAAAATATATAATAGTAAAAGTAATTAATATTTCTATCTTACTTGCTTATTAGAAGTAATTACAATGAGGAATAATTTTTAGGAAATACTCATTAACAGGTAATCTAAACTATAAACATGATTCAGTAAAATATTAAAGTAAATTTATTATCCAATTAGTTGTTTAGGAATAATTTTTGAAACCAATAAATAACCTAATATTTTTTATCTTTAATTACTTATAATTGTATCAAAAATCCTAAATATTCCGAAACTAACAACTGCTTTTATTAGAAAATTTTACTGACCAGTGTTTCTTTGATTTCGGATCATGTAAGTAAAAGAGGTACGTAAAATGCAGACAGTTGAAGTGGGGGTGGTGGGGAAAAGTCGCGTCTGGCGAGGTATGTGCGTTACACTTTTGGGTGTCTGACGCGCTCCGGTTTATCGGTCTTATCGCTCTCGACCGAATTTTTTTTTTCTTGAAAAAGAAGGAGAATAAGGCAATTAAAAATATGAATAAATTTTCAATAAGTATAAACAAAAGTGAAATAAATTTATAGTAATAATGATATTTTTAGAGTGAGATATATGTGAGAACATTGCAGTTGTATATATTGAAATTAATAGAGTGGGAAGTTGAGAGGGAAGGCTAAGTACAAGCATTACAGGGTTTCTAAAACACAGCTTCGTCTTATCTCTGTATGACGTCACAAGCATTACGCTTTGTCGCGTTCTCGTAGGTTATAAGGTCCCAAGCATTACACTTTGTCGCGCGCATACTATTTGGTCTAATCTCTGACGTCACAGTGTATGTGTGTGTTTGAGTAGGATGAGAAGAAATATTGGAAGTTACACATGTATGCGTTCTCGTAGGCTGCAAGAGTGCATTCGTACTGTGCCCCGCTCATCTTATCTCTCGCTTTCTCTCTCTCTCTTTCTCTCTCTCTCTCTAAGTAAGTAGATACACATCGTTCTAAAGTGCTCCTACTAAATTGTCTCTGTGTTGCTGCATAATTTGCCCACGGGCGTCTTGTTTCAGGTAATCTGCAAGCGCAAACTGCAGAGCATCAATTGATATATTAAAGGACAAATTTATCAGCTCTGCAACCATTAAACAATTAGATCTTCTTCATCGCTGCCAGTTTTTGAGGTTAAGCTGAAACGTGTCTTTGAGGTTATGTTGGCTGAGTTTGGCGCTCAAACTTTCTCAATCAATCAATTAGTTGACTACTGCCGATAAAGCTGAGATCAACTTTAACAACTGGGGCTATTGGCCAATTACTTCGCATTTGTTTCAACAGCTGTCGTCTTTACAGTAGTGTAAAAGAGTGTACTTGTTGAGGTGAGTGATTCTATGTGTAATGCTTAACAGTGTGCTCATCTTCTATTATGGTAATCTGTTCTCAGTGCAATCTGCCGGTTTTACGCACTGATACAACTATTTTATGCAAAAATTGTACGTCTATCTACCACATTTCATGCTGTAACAAATCGTGGTTCCTTAGCAAAAGCGTTATAGTGTGCTGTGTAAAGCAAAAACTACACAAACGTAAGCCGGCTGACGAGAACTCTCGTGCAACAGCTACTGAGGATATAGTCTTGGCCTCTTCGCAGCCATTAGACTTACCACAAACGAACCAGCGCTCTCAAAAAGAGGCCCCGTCTCTCCGCTCCACCCTCTTGAGCCATTGTCAAGGAGACGCTGCTGCTCCGAGTCAAGCTCCTCTTCCTCCTCTCCTAACAGCATTGTTTTGGGCGCAGACCGGCAACGGGTGCCTGCCTCCAGTCCTATTCGGCTGGTTTCTTCTATTAAATCGCCCCAGCCTATTAATACTGTAAAAATGTCCGAGCCTGAATACTTTACTGCCTTTGCGGCCGATTGTGCTGCTAAATTTGACAAACAAATGGAAATTTCTAATCAGCTTTTAGCTGTCACTAACAAATTACTTGCAACTAGTAATAAAATAGGTGACGATGTCAGTGCCATAAAGACGGAGTTGGGAGAGGTAAAAAGTTCAATCACGGAGCTTCAGAGAAACTATGATGTTCTTTCAGAGCGCCTAGATGATCACATTGCATCATGTTCATCACCTGCAGTATCACTATTACGTGATACTTGCGAGATCCTTTTTCCGGTATACCATCCAGTGTTCAATTAGGCAACAATGATTTAGTTAAGCTCATTTTTGATGCTATGGGCCTTAACTTTGGCACGGATTTCTTGCTGGAGACACGTGAGTGGACGCCGCCTGTACCACTAGAGCCTGTTCAAATGGAAACTGAGTCCAGTGAGTCCTCCCAGACTCAATCTTTTCGCTCATTTGTAGGTTGTTTTTCCTCTGAAGTAGTTCGAAATAAAATCATCGAAGCTTCACCTAAACTGCGTAATACTACTACGGACAAAGTTTTTGGCGTTGGTGGGAAGGGAAAGATTTTTGTTCGACCGATTTGGCCCAAACCAGTTTATTTGCTGCTCAAAAAAGCTCTTGCTGTCTATAAACAGCTAAACTATCAGCGCCCAATTGTGCGTAACCTTACGGTATGTATGCGTCCTTATTTGAAAGGCGACCTTATACCTATTACTGATGAAGCTCAGTTGGCTAAACTTAAGCCTGTTGAACTTAAAAAATGAGGACTGTATGGCTCTCTTGTGGCAAATTCGCCTTTTAATACATCTCTTTTAAGTAAATATTCTTATCACGATTCTTATAATGCTAGCTCTTGTTCTTTTAACACTATAAATTCATCAAATAATCTAAATTCTTTCCCAAAACAAAGTAACCAATCAAATTTAGTTTTTAACAATAACATAGTGATTTCTCATGCTAACGTAAACAGAATCAAAACCCACTTCTCAGCTATTGAACATCATATCACGTCATCTAAAAATGACATTTTTGCAGTAACTGAAACTTTTTTAACAGAACTAGATGATAGCTCTGTAATCTCTATTGATCACTATAATTTCTTTAGACTCGATAGAGTGGGAAAAACAGGTCGAGGAGTCGGGTTTTATGCTCGCGATCTCTATAAGGTCAATATTCTGTCACAATCTGACCCTGTTTTTGACAATACAGCAGAGTATATCATAGCTGAAATTACAATTGGTTCTGAAAAGCTTCTTTTTCAGTAGTTTACTTGCGTCCGAAGGCTATTTTCCCTGTGGAATTTTTCAATAAAATCTCTAATTATTTATCTACATTTAAAAATTTAGTCATAACTGGGGACTTTAATATAAACTTACTTTCTAAAAATTATTCATCTGAAAATCTTCGTTCAACTATTGATTCTCTGGCTCTCTATGTGGTTCCATCCGAACCGACCCATCATACAATTACAACTGATTATTCTACTCATACGTGGATTGATCTTTTTATCATTAATGATGATAGTTCATTGCTATCTTATGATAAATCATCAGCTCCTTTCATTGCAGGCCATGATCTTATCACGATCACGTTGAGGATATACAAGCCACTGAATCAAGCTAAAAGGATATTTTTCAGAAATTTTTCAAACATAAATCGTGATAGTTTAAACCAGACTATATCACGTGATCTACATGTAAAATCTCAAGAGAGCCATCAAATCTTTCAATCAAATATTCAGCATTTAAATAGCTTAGTTTCTAACTTGTCCTCTGCCCTTGTCTCGTCAATTGATAAATTTTCACCGTTAAAAACTCGTAACATTACGTTGAAGAAAAAGCCCTGGGTTACTCCTGACATTCGTGCAAAAATGAAAGAGCGTGATAGAGCGTATCGCTCAGCTGCACGTTCTGGCTCCATGTTATCTATAGCTAACTATCGGAGACTTCGGGGAGAAGTCTCAAATGCACTAGATACTGCTAAAAACAAATTTATTTCAAATCGATTGGCTGAGTCATCGAATTCATCAAATCGTTGGTCGACATTACATAAAATTGGACTTTCCAATAAAATTTTACCTTCACCATTGCAGTACTTTTCATCCAAAGTCCTGTTGACTCATTACACCTCCGTCTCATCATCATCTTCTGCACTAACAGATAATGAGATCAATCAGGTACTTGCTATTCCATTAAGCAGTGATCTTCCCATTTTCGAATTCTCACAGGTTGAAAGTTCTACTATTGAGTCATTCTTGAATGTGGCTTCCTCAAAAGCTGTTGGACCTGATGAACTGTCAACAAACATGCTTAAAATCACACGTGATTCTCTAGTACCTTATTTAACCTCCATTGTTAATATTTCTTTAGCTTCTGGAATATTTCCAGACCCTTGGAAGAGAGCCTTTCTTCTTCCGTTGGCCAAATCAAATAAGCTTGACTCTCCTTCACAAACACGACCTATAGCCAAGCTCTGTGAGATCTCAAAGGTACTGGAACGGGTTGTTCACTCACAACTAAATTCACATATTGAAACCAATGCATTACTTGATTGTTTGCAAACAGGCTTTCGTAGAGCAAATACCACTCAGACAGCCTTGTTGAAGCTTCTTGAAGATTCTCGGTTAGCTATAGACAAGCGAATGGTAACCCTATTACTCTTATTTGATTTCTCAAAGGCGTTTGATACAGTGCCACATTCTAGATTACTTCATAAACTTCGTTCTCTAAACTGTTCTGATACGGTCATACGATGGTTTGCATCATACTTAAGAAATAGATTCTATGCCGTTCCTGATCAGGAAAATCAAGTAGGTGCATGGGTCTCTTGTACGGCAGGTGTGCCACAGGGTAGTGTCCTTGGTCCCTTGCTTTTCTCTGTTTTTATAAATGATCTTCCTTCAACCTTGGTCAGAGCCCAACACATTCTTTTTGCAGATGATCTTCAACTGTATCATTCCTTTTTTCCTTCAAAAATTGAAGAAGGAATAAACTTAATGAACTTTGAGGTGGCTAATGTTGTGAAGTGGGCCAAGGATAATGAACTTGCACTTAATCCTAGTAAGATGCAGGCCATTTTCCTAGGGAGTGAACAATATATATCGAGAATCGATTTATCTACTTGCCCGCCTGTATTGGTAAACAATGTTCCAATCACTTACACTGATCTTGTTAAGAATTTAGGAGTCTGGATTAGTAGCACTTTAAATTGGAGTAGGCAGGTTAATGCAGTGGTAGGTAGAGTATTTGGAACCCTACAGTCTCTTAAATTTCATAGACATGCATTGTCTAGAAGGGTTAAAAAGGAATTGGTCGAAACATTGATATTTCCAACACTTGACTACTGTTGCGTAGTATATGATGATCTTCCTCAAACACTTAATCTTAAGCTTCACCGTGCTTTTAATGCCTGTGTCAGATTCGTTATGGGTAACATTGGGTGGCAGGCAAGAGTTACGCCCTTTCGCCTTGATCTGGGATGGATTTCAGTCAAAAACAGGCGGCTTTATTTCAAATCGATACTTGCTCATTCTATTATATCACACCAAAACCCATCATATCTGGCAACGAAATTCTGCCGAGCAAACTTGGATGCAACTGTGAGGTCATCTAATAGGTTACCTCCAAGGCTTTTGGTTTGTCCTACTGTTCGCACATCAGCAATGCTCAACTCTTTTGTTTCTTCATCCTCCTCGTTTATAAACAGCAATGTTGATGTTTTTTATGGTTTCGAGAGGGGAATGACACAGGCATTGAAGCAGCGTCTATATGATAAGTTTCTGGTAGATGAGCGCACTGAGTGGCAAAGCACATGAATTACTTGTCGAGTTTACTTATATTAAGAAACTTTACCATCCAGTCTGAATGATGGACCTCATTTGGTTCCTTTTTGCACTGATGTAATAGTGTTTATTAGTACTATTACTAATAAATTCTTTTATATATATAAAACCGTATAAAAACAATTTTCTTGATAGTTTGTGTGTCTACAATTTAAATTAGTTTATAAATATTACTTAATTATAAATTGTTAAATCTTCGGTTAAAAAAAATTTTTGTATTACTCTTGTATATTTCTATAGGATCATACGGGGTTGAACCCCATGATCTCAAATAAATGATTCAAATCAAAAATCAAATCAAATCTCTCTCTCTCTCTCTCTCTCTCTCTCGATGCTTTTCTCGAGATGTGTGGAGAAAACGGAGGGAAATAATTTTACTGTAAAAACGAATTTGAATTATTTTGAGTATTAAATTCTGTTGTTAGTAAAGTCAGCATTACAGCATGATTTAAATGTTAACGGTAGGCCGGAGTAGAACCTGATACCGACCGAGTAACAATTGAGTTGTTTGTTATTTACTCAAGTTTTAATTGGTGTATCTTCAAATTAAAGGTCGAGTGCAATAGATATTATTATTATGAACATCTATGCACAAGAAAAAAAATATCTACCGGTTTGTTTTTGAGAAAAGTAAGTAACGCGAAAATATTATAAACATAAACTTTTACTTTGGCGTTACTTACTTTTCTCAAAAACAAACCGGTGGATATTTTTTTTATTGTGCATAGATGTTCATAATAATAATATCTATTGCGCTCGACCTTTAATTTGAAGATACACCGATTAAAACTTGAGTAAATAACAAAAATGCCAATTAGACAAGGACAGCGAATCCGGCCTGCTCTTAAGGAATAATTTCAAAATTATTAAGTAAATGGTAAATATTACAAGTTTATAATAATATATTACGATTTTAAAAGTTGTTAAATAATATATATCTCTATAAGCCTTACAGAGTAAAAAACACCGAACCGTGTCTTCGAGCATGATAAGCGGGTCAGCAATAAGAATATAGCTCGTAATTTTAAAAAGGCTTATCCCTCACATGCGCGGGCTGCTTTATAGTCAGCTTCTATGCAGCTAAATTTTCTATTTCAAAAATAAAAGTATATATTTGAAACAAAATTAAACATTTAATATTCTTCTCAAAAAAAATAAAAGAAAATTTTTTCTATTTTGTAAATTGATGAAAGATGCAAAAAAAAGAAAGATCAAAGAAAAATTTCTGTTTTAAAAATCAGTAAAAGATTAAAGGAAAATTTTCTATTTTAAAATTTACAAAAGAAAAGTTTTAAGGAAAAGTGTGACAAAGGGTGGGTGTATTGAATTAAATAAAAGAGTATTTGGTTTGATACAATTATTAAAAAAAAAAAAATTATTACGAAGATACAAGTATATAAATTTCAAAGCACGCAGAATACAATTTTTTCAAATTCTAACATTTTTTACACACATGTATCCACATATTCTTATGTAGAGTATACAAAATGTTAACAATCATTGTTTTATTTGTACACACACATTCTCACACACTTCTAGATTCATCGTTATAGAAGTCGATTTTTTTTGTTTTTAAAATTTTTTGTATCCGTTTCTTTTTGGAATAGAGTGAGTGTTTGTAGAAATTTTTTGTGAATATTGTTTCCATTGTGCGTTGACCGAGGATTTTTTATCTTTTGTCTTTTTTTTACCATCTTTTTTTTGCATAGAAGAGTACGTTCTGTAACATTACCGATGCTTGCTAATTGACCCATCTTCAACAATGTCTTGAAAGCAACTAAATATGAGAGTATAAGCGGATAAATATTTGTACTCAAACGCATTTCATATTATTACGTAATATTTTTTGGTTTACATATTTGATTACACTGGCTACACACAATTTCTTTTTAATTTTTTTTGTTTCTTTTTTTCAACACTTATGATACGATTGAATAATATAATATACTTAATTTATCGTTATTTCGTAAATCGTTTGAAAATAAAGTGCAAAACCTGCTAAAAGAATAATTATGAGACATATAAAACAAAAAATGAACACAATACTGCTAACACACATCAGAATTGAGGTTCTGAAGTTGTAGTATGTTCTATTCGTACACTCGGCAGTTTCTTCTAATGCGATCGATGTGATGTGACGCGGTTGGTGGTAATCCATAGCTGTCAAAGTAAGACGTAGTGATGGAGTGACGGAGACGGAGGAACGAAGACGAAAAAACGGAGACATATAAAAGGAGACAGAGAAACGGAGACGGAGAAACGGAAACGGAGCAACAAAGACGGGGAGGCGGAGACGGCGACGGAGAGATGGAGACAGAGAGACAGAGACGGAGGGAGGGAGACGGAGAGACGGAGACAGAGAGACGGAGATGGAATCTATCCATCGGAATCGACATAAATTGCTACCCAATGGGACCTTGGTTTTGAGCTTTTATTAAGATTAACTACAAGGGAACACGGTTTTTCCCACACAAGTGGAATCTTGTCTGCAGAGATCATTCTAACTGTCTTGACTGGTATTTTTTTGAAAGCACGCAGTACTTCTAAAGAGTTCATCACCGATATTTTCGTAGATAGTTTTTTTCTGTAGATTCGCTCCAACTACTGCTTAAATTTTCAATAATAATAAAGGGGGTAGAGCAGACAGTCGTTTATCGTCAGTCTTCTTGGTCATTCGTCATCAAGATTTGTTTTTTCAATTTCATTACAAATTTAGTCTATGTTTTCTTTATTGTCGGGCTCATCGGTTGATTGTAGTTTTAAAACTGATGTTTTAACTGTTCACATGAGCCATGCTTTTAGTTTAAATACATTAGTCAAGGCACAGCTAAAATTTTTACCCTTTACTCCATGATAGAAAGAATAATGATTGTTTATTCGAGGTGAACATTTAAAAGAGGGACGGCTATATTTCTCTAGATTAACAGCTTGTCACGATAGAATTCTTTCAAGTAACTCTTGTTTTTGCACACCACGCACAAAATTACTTACTGCGTTCCTTACAACTTCGCGGAGTATACTATATACATCGTCTAGATTGGACTCCCCGTCGAACCATTCGATTACATGATGATATAACTATAGATAGCTGTTAGTTAATAACAGGGCCTCTTGATGATTTTGAACTGTACAGTGGTTTTATCATCCAGTGTGAGATGAAATTACATTTGAACCTGTAAACAGCAAGTTCTTTCGGTAAAAATTCACCGTCTTTATCTCCAAAGACTTGAATATCGATTATATGATCTATTTTAGCCATAACTTTAACGAAGAGAATGCGACTGTACTGTAAAATGGTTACAAACAAACTGACATTTTAAAGAGTCATTAAATGTAATATTTTCTTTATCCACAATGATGAAGAGAGGGAGGGGGGCACGAGATGTTTACGAGCTGTAATCAACAACTTCTTGACGGGCAGCGTCTATTTCTAACACATTATCAAACTCTGCATAAGGAACACAGTTTATGGTTTGCGATTAGGATTTATCAAAGCCTTCTTATATTCTAACTGATCCGTTTTTACAAGATTCCTATATCCAGCAAAGTGTGCTGAAAGATCTGGTGTTAAATCGAGAGCAAAGAGACAAAAACCGTTCGCATAATCATGAAAAACTTAAAACATGAAGGTTAGGGTAAACAATTCAGTTTTTTGAGGTTTTCTTGAAAACAAAGCAATAAAATTAATTTTTTCTTATCAAAGAATATTTTGCTTTTTTGAGATGCGGCTTTCTGTTTATTTTTTGCTGAAGTTATTAGTTTTTGCAAAAAATTAATTCTTTAATTAGTAAAGGATCCTTTAAAGCGCATTTCAACACCATTAACAAGGAGAGTGTTTCACCTTCGGGTCACCGTTTTCGCTCAAATTTTGGGAATGTTTTCTGGATGCAGAAATATGAAGAAAGCCAAAATTTTAAAGGCCAATGCTCAATATTTTCCTAGTTACAGGCTATTAAAGAAAATCACTCGAAAGGTACTAGATTTTCAAACGCTTATAGTTTCTCAGCATTGTTAGCTAGAAGCTTATATCTTTTTAAAGTGAAACTTCTTACCGTCGGTATACACTTCCCATAAGAGACATATAAAAAAAATTATACGTGAGTAAATTGATTTCATGACGGTACATGCAACGGAACTAATGAAACGGAAGTGTATATATATATATATATATATATATATATAGGTGGAACGTCAGCGCCTCCTATATGCAAATCAAGGTACTAAATAAGTATAAAGAATAATTTGCGGGACTGACTTGATGTCTAACGTACAGATATAGTATTCATACTATATTTGCAATACAAATATCTGAATCTGAATAAATAAAGAAAGCAATAGCGCACGTTTTCTTTCGATGGTAAACCGCTCTCCTCCCTCGTTATTTAAACGTGCACGCGCAAGCAAACGTTTCTTATTTACGTTATCACAAGCTAATCATTTCAAACATTGCTCTTGCTAAAAATGATAATAGTTTTGATGGTTGTGAAGAAAATTAAACTATTATTGTATTTTTGTAAAATAAATATTATTTACAAAAATTTCATATACTATCTGATTTAAAATAGAAAAAAATCAATTCTTTAAATAAACTAAATTATTTTAATTTAGTTTAATTTAATTTTATAATTATTTTAAAATTAAATGAAGCAGTGATAGAACTCAAATAAACATTTATGAGTTCTATGATTTCGTAAAGAAGTTCCACTTCTGTCGGCCAGTCCGAAAGACTGCCACACCAGTTTTGAAATAAAAGCTGAGCTCAAATCCTTTCAAAATAGTACTTATAGCATTTCAAAATATTATTTTTTCTTAAAGTTATAGCGTAATGAAGATTGGACTCAATTTTAGCTTTTATTATTAATCAATGTTTCAAACAGAAAATTCAGGTCGAATCTTTATTACACTCCAACTTTAGGAAAAAATAATATTGTGAGATGCTATGGGTGCTATTTCGAGAGAATTTGACCTCAACTTTCATTTAAAAAAAGATATAAGCTTGTAGCTAACAATGCTGATAAACTATAAGCGTTTGGAAATCTAGTAACTCCTTTAGTGATTTTCTTCAATGGTCTGTAACTATCTCACCCAACTCATATAATACTGTTTTCTTGAACCTTTTCCTTTGCTGCTTAATTACTACTATTATATTGAAGTGATGAATTGAAACTTTTTTTTTCTTACGTGAACATCTTTTGCATTATTGTCACATACATACATACACATACACAAGTGCAGCAATAACATATCCATACACACATACGAATACATACATACATACAAATACATACATACACATACACACATATACACATATCCAAACACAGGAAAATACTCATATACACACATACACAATATCCGTCACTCCATCTCTACGTCTCAGTCTCCCCATCTCTCTCTCTCTCTCTCTCTGTCTCCGTCTCTTCATTTTCGTCTCTCCAGCTCCATCTCTCTGTCTCCATCTCTCCATTTCGCTGTTGTCTCTCGGCTGGTAAGTGTGAACACGCATCGCTTCTACTGCTCCTCTGTTTTTCATTTTTTAAATATATTTTTGCACTCTGTCGAGTGAAATTTTTTTCAGGAATTCGTCCTCTTGGAGTCCTTAGGCCTTGGCTATATTTTATGTGCTTCGCTGCTGCACTTTTTGGGACTTCTGGACGTTTTCCTTATTTGCGTTTCTGTCACCGGCTGTCTTGATTACTAAAAATCAATCAGGGAATCTATCAAACCAATATACTGCAATTCTACATAAGTGGCTCCATCTCTTGGGTGATCTTCGTACTGGTACTGCCATTACCTAGTGGATAAATAGTACGCAACTGATAAATCTAGTTGCTCCACTGTTATTTAACCGTAAACGTGTCAGCTGCAGCGTGTGTTTTTAATTACTCAATTATTCAACTATATTATTCAACTATATTGCACTGTTTTCACTTGCGTCTGTTCTGCATCATGCCTGTTCAGTGTGGTGTCTGCCAGAAGACTTTTTCTCATACTTCTAAGCCACAAGTCTGTAATAGATGTGATAAATCCTTTCACAGTGGCTGTACCAAGTTAGTTATAGTTATGGATCAGGAAAATAAGAAAATTAAAGTGTGCAATGGTTGCGTGGCGGCCGCGAATACTGCCTGTGTTCGCTCGCGATCCAGTTCAGTTGGATCTTTGCTTGATTATTCGGTCTCTTCTCCATCTCTGTCAAGGACGCCTGCTCCTACACCACTTCCATCTGCTGTGCAATTGAGTGATGCTCTTGCTTCGATTCTTGAAAGAATTAGCAAATTGGATAATCTCCACACTAAGCTTGACACTATGGACACTAATATTGTTGCGGTTGGCTCCCAAGTTACATCGCTTGATGATAGATTTTCAGCACTTGAGTCTTGTATGGACGTGATCACAGCTAAATTTGAGGAGCGTTTTACTGCGAATGAGGCTAGAATTTGTGCAAGTGAGGCTAAGCTTGACCGTGTTTGTAGTGAGCAGTTGGAGCTGAGGTCAAAGATTGATAATCTGCGTGCTGCTAAATCCAATATATCATCTGTTGAGCCATTATCTGCCAGAATTCAGGAGTTGGACAGACTTAATGAGTCGTTATCGCGTGAGTGTGACGCTTTGAAGACCCAGCAGTTGTGTCTTCGTAGATCTTCTGATTTGGTTATTGGTGGATTGGTGCTGGATGAGGTAAAAGATCTCAAAACTGCTGTCTTTGCTGTGCTGTCCATGCTTGATTCTTCCTTTTCTAAGGATGACATTGCATCAGTTCGACCACTTAAGCGTGCTTCGATAGCTGTAACCACTGATCAGAGCGTTCCTGCTGATGCAGGGTCGGAGTCTGCGCAGAAGCGGGATGGTTCATCTACTGTGCCTTTGCTTGTTACTATGAGGAGCACCTCATTGGCTCGTGCTGTGATTGATGCTAAAATAAAATTAGGAAAACTCCATTCTGCTAGGATAAGCGATTGTCTGTCTCCTGATATCAAGGTTGTTAAGTCCCTGACATCTGCTGTGATAAATATTAATGAGTATTTGCCTGCTTCCTTGCATCAGTTGAAGCTGCGGGTCTTAGCTAAGGCCAAGGATAAAAAATACAACTTCCTTACGTTTGTGAGGAGTGGCATGATATATACAAGAAAGAAGAGGGATGTCGTGCCTAATCGTATTCCCACTGATGCCGACCTTGAGGCTTTTTTAGCAAGGATATCACTGATGACATCCGACGACGGAGCGACAAGCTGATGTGCGATGGTGTGGTAAGTCCATTCTCTACTCCTTTCCCAGCTAATTCTCTGATATCTCCTAATAATATTATTTCATCTTCCATTGCAAATCATTTCACCACAGAGGACGGTTTTCGGGTCTGCCACTTTAATGCCAACTCCATTCGTGCTCATATTGAAATGATAAGACTCTTCTTGGCTTCTCGGCCCTATTTTCATGTGATAGCTGTAACAGAGACAAAACTGGGTCAGATTGTTTGTGACTCTCTTATCACTTTGGATAATTATGTGCTCTTGCGGCGGGATTGAAACACCAGAGGTGGTGGTGTTGCTCTGTACATACATTCCTCCTTAAACTCTACACGGTTGTGTTCTTCTAATAGCAGCTGATGTGGCGAACCGGGTTTACCTGAATACCTCTTTTGTGGGGTTAAATCTCCTGATTTAGTCTCTCCTATTTTTGTCGGAGTGGTCTACAGGCCACCTCATGCACCGTTTTTAGCTGGCACTAATTTCGTTCCTGATTTGACATCATTCATGCATAATTATAGTACTAAAATCATCATGGGCGATTTCAATGCCAACATGCAAAGATTATCTCTGATTGGGCTTCCAGAAATCATCTTGAGCTAAATGTTGGTAAGACAAAGGCTATAATTATTGGCTCTTATCATTATATTAACATGCTGTCTTCCTTAGCCACTACTGGCGTGCCAATAAATGGCACCACAGTTAAGTTTGAATCTAATGTTCGTGATCTGGAGATTTGGTTGGACAATAAACTGAATTGGAAGGAGCACATCACCAAAGTCTGTAACAAATCTTTTACGCTGCTTTACAGGTTAAATTACTTTAGGAAAAGCACTAATTTTGCTTTACGCAAGCATCTTGTTCAGACTTTGCTTTTTCCACTCATAGACTACTGTTGTCTTGTCTATTGTGATCTGTCGGCGGAACTAGACCTAAAGTTGCAGAGAGTCATCAACTCGGGTGTTCGTTACGTGTATGGTATTAGCAGGCGAGAGCATGTTTCATCATGGACTCATCAGTAAAGCTATGTGAAAAAAGACAATCTTAATAAATAGTCGTTATTATAGTTTATTCCGATTAAAAAAAAAATTTCTAGATAAATATTTTTACTTCTGAACTTATATTTGTAATTAATTAGAAGCATTTCGAGAAATCATCAACTAGAGCTTTTATTAAGGGCGCATCAAAGCTCGATTCTATAGTGATTATTTTTAATTATATGTTCTTGTATTATTTGATTTATTCACATTGTCTTCTTTATTATAACAGATCCCGCTTTAGACGTTATTTTTGATAATAATTTCAGTTCTTTTTTGCTGAGCACTAATATTAATATCTGCGTTGCTTCAATTACCCAGCGCTTACAATAACAGTCGTGTTATTTTTATTATACAACGTTTATAATAAAAGTCGCGTTTTATCAATAACACCGTGCTCACATTGGCGTTCAAGTTCCTTTAACTACACAGCATTCAAAATAGAAACCGTAAATACTTAATTACACAGCGCTTACAATAGCAGCCGCGTATTTCTAACCAATCAGCGCTAAAATAGCAGCGACAAATTCGTAACTACATAGTGTTCAAAAAAGCAACTGCGAATTCTTAATTACACAGCGCTTATAATATCAGCCACGTTATTTTAACCACACAGCGCTTAAAATAGCAGCCGCGAACTTGTTATTACACAGCGCTTACAATAATTGTTATGTATTTTAAGTACACAACATTTACAATAGCAGCCGCATTTTTTTAACCACGCAGCGCTCAAAATAGCTGTCACAAAGTTTTAATTACACAGCGCTTACAATAGTTGTTGCGTTTTTCATCTTTAGCTCTTAAAATAGTAGCTGCGTTTTTTGAACCAGATAGTGCTCTGAAAAGCAGTTGCGAATTTTTAATTACACAGCGCTAGTAGTTTTAGCGTTCTTCCCCATCAAAGCACTTACAATAGCAACCATGTATTTGTTAACCACACAGCATTTAAAAAAGCAATCGCGTTTGTTCAATGGCACAGATTTACCAATAGCAGCCATGATTTTTAACCACGCAGCGCTAGACTCTGTTTCATAATTTTCAATTTTTTTATATTAAATGTTATTTTAGAGTTTCAAATATGTTTGATTTTATTTTCTTATTCATTATATTTAATTTTTGTATTAAGGTTTTTCAATATTGCTTTGCAAACGATGTTTGTTTGGACCATTTTATCTTTAATTTTTCTTGATTTTTCTGTTAATATTTTCAATTCTTTTCTATTAGTTGTCTTTGAAAGTGCCACGTAAAACTGCCCATAACTGAAAATTGGTGTTGGTAAATACACTCCTACTTTTTTAAATGATTGTCCTTGCTACTTATTGATAGTCATTGCATGAGCAGGTTTTACAGAAAATTGTTTTCTGATCATCTGGAATGGCAGTTCATCATTTGCTGATAAGGTCATACGTGGTAAGAATATAGTACTCCTTTTTTTACTCTCTGTTGATATTTGTGTAATAATAGTAAATTGTTTTAATTTCGTTATTACTAATCAGGTTTCGTAACAAAGTCCTTTATTCAAATTGTCATCTCTTGGAAGCATTACTATAGCTCCTTTTTTCAATTATAATCTATGTGGAGGTGAATCGCTGAGCGTTAAAGAATTTGAAAATTCTGTTGGCAAAATTACGTCTAAACTTTCGTCATTTACATCTTTTGCAGAGTCAATGCTCAAGTACTCTATAACTGGTTCATTTATTTTTGATAGAATTTTTTTATTTATTTCTTTTATATCTACGTTTTTTGGTGCTAATATAATATTTAATAGTCACAATTTTCAATATTTATATTATGCCCTTAAATTTCATCAATTAGATTGCCCTTTGACAATATTTCTTTTGGAATTTGTATAACTTTATTTCCGTTTTCATATTTTGAATGAAAATTACTATTTCCTATAATAAATAACCAATTTTTAAATTTATTGTCTGATTCCGATAAACGTTTATTTTCTTTCAAAGACATACATTAAAAATGTTCCTATAAATGGCATTTTTTACACAATTTTCTACTATCTGTATTCTATTTCCATGTTTTACTATTGGCAATATTTGTCTAAAATCACCTGATATAATAAATGTTTCCCTTCCAAACGGATAATTATTATCACATACATCTTTAAACATGCAATCGACGGCTTCAAAAGCGTATTTTGATGTCATTGTGATTTCATCCCAAATAACAATTGATACATTTTTCATTTTTTTACCTATTTCGCTGTTTGCACTAATATCACATATTGTGTCTTCACATATGTTCAACGGTAATTTAAATGCTGTATGTACCGTCACACCGTCTTGTAATAAATTAGCCACCATACCTGTCCATGATACAACTAAATAGTTGATTCCATGAATTTTTAAATAAGTTATTATTGTTTTTAATAAGTAGCTATTACCACTTCCACCTGGACCGTCTAGATATATATACTTTTCAGTGCAGTTTGTATTTAATGAATTTGTTACTGTATTCAAAATAGTCGTTTGAGCATATGTTAGAGTATCAAGAATTGACCGAATATTATGAACATTATTTACTGTACTATATTCAATTTCGTTATTTTCAATATAGTATTCTGGAGCAGGTAAATTAAAGTCACTTAATTGGAATCCATTATTAGTTAAAATATCATTAATTATGCTTAAGAGCAGGCCGGATTCGCTGTCCTTGTCTAATTGAGATTTTTGTTATTTACTCAAGTATTAATCGGTGTATCTGCAAATTGAAGGTTAAGCGCTATAGATATTATTATTACAAATATGTATGCACAAGAAAAAAAAATCTACCGCTTTGTTTTTGAGAAAAGTAAGAAACGCGAAAATATTATAAACATAAACTTTTACTTCAGCGTTCCTTACTTTTCTCAAAAACAGAGCGGTAGAATTTTTTTTCTTGTGCATAGATGTTCATAATAATAATATCTATTGCGCTCAAACTTTAATTTAAAGATACACCGATTAATACTTGAGTAAATAACAAAAAACTCAATTTATACTCGGTCGGTATCAGATTCTACTCCGGCCTGCTCTTTGCATATTCTTCACCTTTTAGTTCATTCATTTTTGGAGGATAAAAATAGATTTTATATTTTTCATATGATTCTCGAGCATTAATTGGATTATGAAATGCACAAATGTAACCAAATAATTGACAAAGAGCTTCTGAAAATCGAGATTTGCATGATTTTTCTAAACATTTATCTCATTTATCATCGATTTCAATTAAATGTCTTGCTTTTGCTGCTCCAAAGAATGTTGGGTATGTAATTTCATCAAAAGTTTTTCAGCTTTCAAAAGATGTTGCAGCTTTAACGTGAAGCAGAAATAATCTTAAAAAGAATCTTTCTCTTTGTTTTGAATTAACTAGGTACATTCTGGTTAGAATAGGTTTCATAGTTTTTATTTTTCTCGTCCATATTTTATGTATTTGATTAAAAACATAATTTCGCGGTATATTAGAATAAAAATAATTATGTGCTTCTGGGTCACTTTTATTAAGTTCAAACCACGCTATTTGTATTGTATTTATATTTTTGTTATCAATTTCGTGTTCGGATCCTTCTTTAAAATACACATATTGTTCATTTTCATTATGAACGGCTAATCTATAAATTGTATGTGAAAGTTCACTAATATTATATTCCAATATGCGATGCATAGCTTATGATGGGCAAACGTATCTTGTGTTTATATATTGTTCAATTTCATCATAAAACATATCCAAATCATTCGTTATATCCATTTCATGATAAGTATTACTTTCAGTATTTATTTCACTTGCTTTCATTTCGATAAATGCACAATCATGCCCTTTGAAGCAATATTTAAATGAATATTTTATAACTCCTATTGTTAAACATAATTCAATATAAATATGACAGTTGAACTTTAGTAATAAATACAGATTATAAGAAACCACAAATCTATTGTCTGCCTACTTGTTTTTTGTGTATAATATCTCATTTTTATTATTTCTTTGTCGATAAATAGGATGATCATTTGTCATCGTTTTAGTTTCAGTAAATCGTTTCGGAAAATTTTTTGTACATTTTTCCGATTCTTTATTCATGCAGGATGAGTTTTCATTCTGATCTTCATAAAGGATCGTACTAATGTCATGGGATTAAGAAAATTTTGATATAAGGAACGTGGACTTTCTGTAAAAGTTGATGAAATAATTATTTACTTTTATTGAAACTTATTAATTCACAAAAAATTTAAAAAATTGTTATTTTAATGCAGTTCAATATAATGATGATATATGAAAAAAATTAAATACATATTTTATATTAAACTACTATTGTCAATGAAATTAGCAAATTCATATACAATAATATAATATATGAAAATGCAGTCAAGCGATGTCAGGAGCGAGGTAAATTTTGCTCGTATCTTATTAATTTTATACTCTTGCTGCTCTACTCTTTCTTTATCAATGACAACGAGTTCTTCGGAATAAAAAAACCTTCAGTTTCTTCACCCCGCAAGTCTTATAGTTCGTAAAAAGTCACCGAAGATGGTGGCATTTTTATAGTCGTGTGAGGCGTTTTATCGTATGCATCCACTATGTGTTGTAAGACATCTATGTAACGTTTTGTATTTTTAAATGTATAATATCCATACATTCGATCTTTCAAAGTTCTGTTGAAACGTTCTACAACAGCAGCTTTAACATCAGGGTTTGTAATTATACGGAATCTTATTCTATTTTCTTTGAGAAATTTTTGCAATATAGATCTAACAAATTCTTTTCCACGATCGGTTTTATGCATGAAAAGAAAGCGATCTTCGCTCGTGTTAATATCTTTTTAAAAGCTTTAGTAGCTTTCTCGCAAGTTTTGTCTTGTAAAGGTTCTACCCATACGAATTTACTTAAAACATCTATCACGACGACTAGATAACCGATATCATCATTATAATTTTTAAAAGTTGTTAATTGTATGAGATTAACCTCACAAACTTGATTTAGAGAGTCAACATTGTAATATAAACGAGGAAATTTTCGAAGTATAGATTTGTTTAAAGTGTAGGTATCCTGTTTCGTTAGCCACTTATTAATTTCTTCCAAAGAAATATTATTTTTATTTACTCTGATTAAATTTCTTGCACACGCAAAGCTAGCCTCGTATTGAGGATCAAAATATTGTTTATCTAAAATATCCATGTTAAATAAGTTTTGTCAACCAATTTTTATCAAACTTTGGTGTCGGTGGAAGATTACGTTCTTTCTTTTTCTTCTTTTCAGAGTAACTGTTGAGGCATTTTTTCGATAAAATAGCGGTATTCGTAGATGATAAAAAAACTATCGTTACGTGATGTTTCACGAATCATCAAACTCAGTATCGTTTTCTTTAGCGGTTGTTATGCTATCCTGAAATTTAACTTTTTTATTTCGAGTTTGTTTGAAATTGTTTAATTCCCACAATTCTTCGTTACCGATAAATTCATGCGGTGTGTCGATATCTCGAAGAACTTTTGCAAACTGTTCTCTGCCCGAATCTTTTACTTTTTTCTACGCTGTGAAGCATTGTTTGATAAATCAACGATATTTAAATCTTAAATTTTTCTCCATCTATGTATATAACGCCTTTCTTGTTCCAATAACTACTATCTTTTTCTGGATTTCAAATAATTTAATAATAATTCGGCTTTCCTTTTATACAAATTCGGTACACTCTCTAATATCGTAAAACTGTCTAAAGCGAGGGTTTTATCTTCGTTTGTTTTCGGTGCATGTTTTCGTTTTTCGTCTTCGATGAAAAATAAATATCTCTGTAAGGTTTTTAAATAATCTTTAAGTTTTTTTTTAATTATTTTCATAAGTTGTAGATTCAAAAATTTTTTTCATTTCATTATCTAAACGCGATAATGTATTCTCTACCGTTTAAATAGTTTCCAGTGCGGTTGGTATTGCAGCGGTAAACTACGTTTTACTCTCGCCAACTTTTATATTCTCCCTCTGTATACGATCAAGTTGGTCTTTAGATAAAAGTATCATTTTCTCTGTTCTATCCATTTTTATTTTTTTTACTATTAACAACAATAATAATGGGTCAAGTATAGGCTGCAGTAAAAAACGGTAAGAAACTCCCACCCTTCTGTACTATAGCACGTTTTTTCACTCTCCAAGAATTTTCTGATTTTTTTGCTAATTCTCTTAAAATATTTTTTTGTTTTTTTAATTTATTTTTTTCACACTCTTTTAAATTTACATTACCTTTTAGAATGGTTCAACGCGCACTCACAAATATATTTTATTAGTTTATTGGGTTGGTGGAACAAGGATACACGTCATTTTTTATTTGAAAAAGGGGACACCATTATTTCATTTAACAAAAAAGTGTCCTCTTTTCCAAACGAAAAACGACGTGTATCCTTGTTTCGCCAACCCGACGAGTTTTTTATCCGCTGAGCGTAGCAATGCAATACCTTGATTTTTATCGGGATGTCTAGGCGCCTGTGAGAGGGCAACATACTTTTTACTAAATGGTGTATTTTTTGCTGCAAACGTTGAGCTCTTCGAACTTTTCTAGGAGTGACTTTCGTCATAGTCCGAGTTACACTGAATCATCGAAGATGCAGGTAACGTTTTTTGTTAAGAATTTAAAGCGTACACGCTATATGAGTATTGAGGTAAGTAAACGCTCATATACTCATCGTTTGGGAATACATTGGTACGATATCTCAATTTGTTCAACGTATCTTGCTTACGATCGATCATTAAATATCCAAACCCTTGTGCTGTTGCGTCTTGATAAGTTTCTTGTAAAAATTTTGGATCTTTCGGAAAAATTTGTCTAGCCAGATGGCGAATCTGCGCGCGATCTCGAGAATTTTCAAATAAAATTATGTAAGAAGAGTTCAAACTTATATCTTGTGAATGTGTATCTTTATGAAAGATATTTTGTGCAAGAAACAAAATGCCGATCGCTAACAAAATAACGATTCTTGCATCAATTTATCTATAATCACAAGTTTTTTCAAATGAAGATCGTTTGAGTAATTATCCGTTTCAGGCAAGCCCTCGCGAAATTTAATTTTAACCTCATTATTTGTGAACTCGTCGCTCTTATATCCATCTTGCCACTCTGCATAATAAAATAAAATCCGATCAAAGTTAGTGTCAATCTTTTGTTTACGAAATTTTAATATTTTTTTAACAAAAGTTGTTTTTCCACTGCCTGTGGGGCCTGCTAACATACAAGTAAAAAGATGACACCACAAAACATTCATCTTTTATAACAAAAACAATATTTTAATAAAAATAATATATATGATAATTCAATTAACACTTCGGTAAGCTTTATCACGAGGCCTTCCGCGGTCCGGATTAACGAGTCTTCGAGGCTGATAGACGGCAGCTTGTTGAGCAAGATGTTTTTTTACTAACCTCTTACCCGCGTCACTCTACCCCTTGAGCAATAATGCATGTTTAACGGTACCGTACAATGACTAAACGAGAAAATGTGCTAGTTTTTGCGGAAGTATTTCAAATCTGTTACTCTTCGTTAGAGGTGACTATAATCTCTCTCAGATAATCTTTCAAGTACCATACCCGTACAGGTTTCACAACCTTTTTACGGGACACCTCGACCTCCTATGTGTTCCGGTTTTTTCGCGTTCGAACCCATACCTTTTTACTCCAGAAGGTGTGCGTGCTCAGTCGTGCAGGCCTACTCAGGCGGGGAGACTCGCTCTACCCATCCTTTTTAGCGCATTGAAAGCTCATACCAACCCGGCAGAACGTTCCAGCTCAACTATAGTAGTGGAGCAATCGCGTTCTGCCTTACCGACCTTCTAATAATTATCTGCGGTTTTTGTTAAAACCGCGGAAAATCATTCGGTGGTGGTTTACCACGGTGTCAATAAGTTCAGAAAATTCTCCACTTTTAATTAAAAATGGGAAAAATCCCGCCCTCACCGGGACTCGAACCCCGGCCCTCTGGGTGAGAGTCAGATGTTCTAGCCCCTGAGCCACCGTGGCTCTTCGTTAGAGATGGCTATTGGAACCTCAAAATTTTTTTTTAAATAATAAATGTATTTATTTAAAAATTAAGTTGAATAATCTTCATGGTACAGGCTAATTCATTTTTTTCCAAAGTTAAGAGTCAGCTGTATACCGATACAGTTACCTGTTTTACCGAATCTATTTAAAATTTATTTTTTATAAAAACTAATAGCTTCAGGCAGAAATAAAGAGATGGTTTCGATTCGTGTAATAAAAGCAATATTTTCTCTAATAAGAATAATTTAATTCCACCGCTTTATTTTCAAGAAAAGTTGGAATAACTTGAAAATCCCATTATTTGACACTAATTTCTAATTTTTTAAGTTATTCCAACTTTTCTTAAAAACGAAGCAATAAAATTAATTCATACTAATCAAAGAAAATATTACATTTTATTAAACACATCGAAACCATCTCTTTATTTTTGCCTCTTGTTGCTAATTTTGAGAAAAAATTCAATTTTTTAATTAGAAAAGGACAGAGATACAGCGGACTCTTAAAAAAAATAATTTTCTATTTGAAAAATCAATGAAAAAATAAAGAAAAATTTTTTTATTTTAAAAATAAATCAAAGGTTAAAGAAAATTTTTCAATTTCTAAATTGTATACATAAATTTTAAGAAAAAAAGTATGCCAAAGGGTGAAGTGCTTAAATAAATAAAAATGTGTTTTGGTTTAATACATTTATTTTTTGATAAAAATTATTAAAAAGATGCAAGTATATAAATTTCAATGCACACAGAATACAATTTTTTTCACACACTAATATAAATATGAAATTATAAAATAAATGTTACACACAAAACTTTAATATCGATTACACTTGAAACTAATCATTTACAATTTTTTAGTTTTAAGATTAGTTTTAACAAATAAGTCTTTATCGATTTGTAATCCATAACAATTTGGATCTCTAATTTTTAATAATAGTCTTTCTATAGTATTAAACTCTAAACGATCTTCATTTCGCGAGCTTAAATCAGGAATTTCAATAATTTCCTGAATAACAATTGAAAAAGCTATTTAAAAAAACTGTATTAATAGTGTTTTATAATTTATATTATTTAAATAAGTTATTAATACCTTAAGAATAAGCTCAAGGATTTTTTTTATAGATTAGTACGGGCTAGAAGCCCATTTACATTCATTTGACGTTTTTTACCGTGGCGTCAGTCCACTACCTAGGATAGTTTGGTTCACGACATTGATCCCAGCTACGCATATCCAGGAAAACAATGTACAACAGACAATGCTTTCGTGAAATTCGACCGATCGAGGAATCGATCGCACGCTCCTCAAGGTTCGATTCTGTCAACCGGCAAGGCACATCTGCACAGTGCCTTACTCGATTTCGATAATCGGCTCTCTAGGATTATAATTTTTAGGACTAAATAGATTAATTTAAACGTCAACAATATTCCGCTTTATTTTTTAAAAGTTAATAATAATGAAAACACTAATTTGGAAGGTAATATTTAAGTGCATGAGTAGAAACGGTGCGTAAAATGCAGACAGTTAGAGTGGGGGTGGAGGGGAAAAGTCGCGTCTGGCGGGGTACGTATATTAGATTTTTATCAAAAGCAAAATAAATTTATAATAATAATATTTTTAGAGTAAGATATATGGGGGAACATTGTAGTTGCGCATGCTGTATGTATAAAATATGTAAGCAAAATGAATTTATAATAATAATAATAATAAATTTATAAAAATAATAATATTTTCAGAGTGAGATATATGGGAAAACATTGTACTTGTGCATGCTGTATGTATAAAATGTGTTAGCGAAACAAATTTATAATAATAATAAAAATATTTGTAGAGTGAGATAGGAGATTAGAGATAATAATAAGATCAAAATAGACTTATAATATTTTAAGAGTAAGTGATAGGAGATATATGGAAGAACATTGTAGCTTACATATACTTAAATGTATAGAGTGGGGAGTAGAGGGGGGAAGATCAAGTACAAGCATTACAGGGCCCTTAAAAAGCAGCTTCGTCTTATCTCTGTAAGGCGTCACAAGCATTAAGCTTTGTCACGTGCATGCGCTCTTATAAGTACAAGCATTAGGGTGAAATCAGATAAAGCGAAAAATATGCGACGGAAGTTCACAGAACATTCATTCGGTCACATTGTTTTCCGTCAAATTTTTCCCTTTATTCACATGGAGCGGAATTCAGCTGAAAAACTGCTAAAATAGCCAACAATTGTGTACGCAAATTTGAAATTAACAACAGAAATTTTTAAAAAGTAGAAAATTATCACTTAATATTATTCTAATGGGATTCTTCTCTTGTAAAAATAAAATATATTTTGTTCTTATAACCAAATATTTCGATTAACAACATAATTTTTTAATTATAATATATTGTTAATCAACGTCAAAGAACTTCTACTCCGCTCCATGTGAATAGAGAGAAAAAATTTGACGGAAAACAATGCGACTGAATGAATGTTCTGTGATGTTCCATCGCATGTTTTCCGCTCCATCTGATTTCACCCTAATGCTTGTACTTATAAGAGCGTATGCACGTGACAAAGCTTAATGCTTGTGACGCCATACAGAGATAAGACGAAGCTGCTTTTTAGGGGCCCTGTAATGTTTGTACTTGACCTTCCCCCCTCTGCTCCCCACTCTATACATTTCAGTATGTATAAGCAACAATGGTCTTCCATATATCTCCTATCACTTACTCTTAAAATATTATAGGTCTATTTTGTTCAGTATTTGTAACCTCCTATCTCACTCTACAAATATTATTATTATAAATTTATTTCGCTCACAAATTTTATACATACAGCATGCACAAATACAATGTTCTCCCATATATCTCACTCTGAAAATATTATTATTTTTATAAATTTATTATTAATATTATAAATTCATTTTGCTCACATCTTTTATAAACACAGCATGCGCAACTATAATGTCCCCCCTATATCTCACTCTAAAAATATTATTATTATAAATTTATTTTGCTTTTGTTTATACTTATTGAAAATTTATTCATATTTTAAATTCTCTTATCTTTCTCCTTTTCCGAGAGAAAAATAAAAATTTCTGTCTAGAGCGATAAGAGCGATAAGCCGGAGCGCGTCATACACCCAAAAGTGTAATGCATGTACCCCGCCAGACGCGACCCGCGCAAAAATCGTCACTATGGGGATTATATTAGTAACATATTGGATTTTGGCATTATCAATATATGGTGCTAATTTTGGATAAATATTTCCAATATGTTGCATACAGTTCGCTAAGGCGCATCATACAATATTTTTCAAATAAATTTCTAATTTTTCAAAATTTTTTATTTTTAAGTCTATGCCGGCAATATATGGGCAACATGTGGTAAAATTATTATTCTAATCTGTTGGCTATAGATTGGAAAAATTTTGGAAGAATATTGGCTTAAGTTATAAATAAATATTAACTAAATATTGCATTTATGCTGGCAATATATGGGCAGTATATATAAATATCAAATTTTTGTTGTCAATTGCTTGTATATATTTTACCAACATGTTGACAATAGATTTAAATACTCATTTTATCTAAATATTTGAATACATATAAACCAAATATTGCGTTTATGCTGGCAATATATGAGCAGTGTATATAAATATTAAATTTTAATCTATTCCCTGTTGAAAATAATAACGTTATTTAATGACGTCATTTAATAACGTCATTTAATAATGTCATTCCATCAAATGACGTTGCAAATTGAGACATTTTGCGACGTCATTTATGTTAAAATAAAGAGAGAGAGAGAGAGAGAGAGAGAGAGAGAGAGAGAGAGAGAGAGAGAGGGAGGGAGGGAGGGAGGGAGGGAGGGAGGGAGGGAGGGGGAGGGAGAGGGAGGGAGGGAGAGAGAGAGAGAGAGAGAGAGAGAGAGAGAGTCTAACTTGGTATCTGTTTAACATATCATATGCTAGACTATCTGACACACCATAGCGAAAACTTTGAATACCGATGGATGGTCAGCCACTTCTGTGACCAACAATCGAATAATACTAAATGAGATCGGATTTTAGTCGCGATAGAAATGGCATGTTCTCTAATTTTCTTTCGGTAAAAAAGTCAGAGGTTCCTGGCTGGGATTCGAACCCTTGCCCTCCAGTATGTAAAGTAACAGCCTTATTCGTTACACAACTGCGCTCAATTTAAATTTATTTAACTTGAATATATATTATTTAGAATTATTATATATTTATTTATATATTATTTAGAATTAACAAATAAAATTTTTAATCTGAATTCATTTAACTTTATTCGAATTCTAACACATTTACAGGTTCACAAATATAATCTGCTAATTTTACGTGAAAACATATTTTTAAATTATCTATATTGATTAGATCTACAGTATCAGATATTTCAATACATTGGTGAATAAAATCTAAGGGACTATTTTATACATTCACAGTAAAAGGATTTATTGTTTTAAACATCTTCATACGTGCATAAGCTTCACCTTGACATCGACATATTTTTTTACACTTGCAATCTGTAATACGCAAAAAATCTTGAATGCTACCTATTCCTAAATCAAAATCGTCACTGTAAAATTATTATTCTAATCTGTTGGCTATAGATTGGAAAAATTTTGGAAGAATATTGGCTTAAGTTATAAATAAATATTAACTAAATATTGCATTTATGCTGGCAATATATGGGCAGTATATATAAATATCAAATTTTTGTTGTCAATTGCTTGTATATATTTTACCAACATGTTGACAATAGATTTAAATACTCATTTTATCTAAATATTTGAATACATATAAACCAAATATTGCGTTTATGCTGGCAATATATGAGCAGTGTATATAAATATTAAATTTTAATCTATTCCCTGTTGAAAATAATAACGTTATTTAATGACGTCATTTAATAACGTCATTTAATAATGTCATTCCATCAAATGACGTTGCAAATTGAGACATTTTGCGACGTCATTTATGTTAAAATAAAGAGAGAGAGAGAGAGAGAGAGAGAGAGAGAGAGAGAGAGAGAGAGGGGGAGGGAGGGAGGGAGGGAGAGGGAGAGGAGAGGGAGGGGGGGGGGGGGAGGGGGAGGGAGGGGGAGGGGAGGGAGGGAGGGAGGAGGGAGAGAGAGAGAGAGAGAGAGAGAGAGAGAGAGAGTCTAACTTGGTATCTGTTTAACATATCATATGCTAGACTATCTGACACACCATAGCGAAAACTTTGAATACCGATGGATGGTCAGCCACTTCTGTGACCAACAATCGAATAATACTAAATGAGATCGGATTTTAGTCGCGATAGAAATGGCATGTTCTCTAATTTTCTTTCGGTAAAAAAGTCAGAGGTTCCTGGCTGGGATTCGAACCCTTGCCCTCCAGTATGTAAAGTAACAGCCTTATTCGTTACACAACTGCGCTCAATTTAAATTTATTTAACTTGAATATATATTATTTAGAATTATTATATATTTATTTATATATTATTTAGAATTAACAAATAAAATTTTTAATCTGAATTCATTTAACTTTATTCGAATTCTAACACATTTACAGGTTCACAAATATAATCTGCTAATTTTACGTGAAAACATATTTTTTAAATTATCTATATTGATTAGATCTACAGTATCAGATATTTCAATACATTGGTGAATAAAATCTAAGGGACTATTTTATACATTCACAGTAAAAGGATTTATTGTTTTAAACATCTTCATACGTGCATAAGCTTCACCTTGACATCGACATATTTTTTTACACTTGCAATCTGTAATACGCAAAAAATCTTGAATGCTACCTATTCCTAAATCAAAATCGTCACTGTAAAATTATTATTCTAATCTGTTGGCTATAGATTGGAAAAATTTTGGAAGAATATTGGCTTAAGTTATAAATAAATATTAACTAAATATTGCATTTATGCTGGCAATATATGGGCAGTATATATAAATATCAAATTTTTGTTGTCAATTGCTTGTATATATTTTACCAACATGTTGACAATAGATTTAAATACTCATTTTATCTAAATATTTGAATACATATAAACCAAATATTGCGTTTATGCTGGCAATATATGAGCAGTGTATATAAATATTAAATTTTAATCTATTCCCTGTTGAAAATAATAACGTTATTTAATGACGTCATTTAATAACGTCATTTAATAATGTCATTCCATCAAATGACGTTGCAAATTGAGACATTTTGCGACGTCATTTATGTTAAAATAAAGAGAGAGAGAGAGAGAGAGAGAGAGAGAGAGAGAGAGAGAGAGAGGGAGGGGAGGGAGGGAGGAGGGGGAGGGAGGAGAGAGAGAGAGAGAGAGAGAGAGAGAGAGAGAGAGAGAGAGAGAGAGAGAGAGAGAGAGAGGGAGGGAGGGAGGAGGAGAGGAGGAGGGAGGGAGGGGGAGGGAGGAGGGAGAGAGAGAGAGAGAGAGAGAGAGAGAGTCTAACTTGGTATCTGTTTAACATATCATATGCTAGACTATCTGACACACCATAGCGAAAACTTTGAATACCGATGGATGGTCAGCCACTTCTGTGACCAACAATCGAATAATACTAAATGAGATCGGATTTTAGTCGCGATAGAAATGGCATGTTCTCTAATTTTCTTTCGGTAAAAAAGTCAGAGGTTCCTGGCTGGGATTCGAACCCTTGCCCTCCAGTATGTAAAGTAACAGCCTTATTCGTTACACAACTGCGCTCAATTTAAATTTATTTAACTTGAATATATATTATTTAGAATTATTATATATTTATTTATATATTATTTAGAATTAACAAATAAAATTTTTAATCTGAATTCATTTAACTTTATTCGAATTCTAACACATTTACAGGTTCACAAATATAATCTGCTAATTTTACGTGAAAACATATTTTTTAAATTATCTATATTGATTAGATCTACAGTATCAGATATTTCAATACATTGGTGAATAAAATCTAAGGGACTATTCTATACATTCACAGTAAAAGGATTTATTGTTTTAAACATCTTCATACGTGCATAAGCTTCACCTTGACATCGACATATTTTTTTACACTTGCAATCTGTAATACGCAAAAAATCTTGAATGCTACCTATTCCTAAATCAAAATCGTCACTGTATAATACAGCATGGGATTCAGTAGTCAAATTTTTCTGATTCATTTTAGAATTAAAAAGCATTTTATTTATGTACAATTTTTTAAATTTTAATATGTTATTTCCTTGCATGCCATATTCCATTAACAGTTTCTGTGCATCTAATTTTGGTAAATGTTTCACCAATCCAATCACATAAATTGATTCTTCGATTTTTGCAGTGGATCCTAATTCATGTCTTGGAGACATAAGTGATTCGCAAAAATCAGAAATTGCACTGTTCGGTTTCAGCTATTCGTATTTCAGCGTATGTATTTTTACATATAGTTGTAAATTAAAAATTATTTGCAGTTCAGGTTTAGAACTGGCATATACCAACGTTTTTAATTTTCTATTTATATCTTCCAATGGCAAACAGGAAGAAGTCCATAAGGGATCTAAACGACGCACTGTTTCTGGTAAATGTGACAACGTATGTACATTACATGTCATATATTTATCGCTGTATAGATCAGCAAATCTTAACAGAAATTCTTAAATTAATATTTCAGCACGATCTATCATACTACTTGTTATATTTTTTCTACACAAAATATAGATAGCTTGTACGAGCAGTATGTAATGTTCTAAATAATCGATTAGTAAGATATCATTCAATATTGGCACTGATATATAAAAAAACCAATTTTTCAATTCAGAGGTCTTCCAATGATAAAAATGTGTCTTGATCGATCTGGGACGTTTTGCAACGTGTGATGGTAGTTTTACAGAACAAAGTTTTTCGTCTACAGCTTCAACTAAGCGGGATATATTAAAATTTTCATTACTATATTTAGCGTTGAGCTATAGTTCTGTTAGTTTTTTGACAACGCCTTTAAAAACGCAGTGCATCATGTCTACTGCGGTTGACGTTATAAATTTATAGCAAATACTAGACCTTATAGTTGGGCCTTTGATGCCGCAAACTGGCATCCCAATTTCTAAAGCTTGTCTTGTAAAATTTGTAAAGCTCCAAAGTATCGTCTTCTGTACGTAAAATTAAAAGTTCTTTGTATGGGTAAGTTCTCGTTTTACAAACTATGTGGCCTTCGTATAAGCACCCTTGAAACCCAAATCGACCATTATATTGTTTCATAGATAGAAACAGTGCCTTAGCTGGAAAATCACATGTGCTGCTAATGAGAATTCCTCGTACCTTAATTTTTCTATCTAGATCTTTTACATAAAAATCAACAACTTGGTATTAAGTTTTCAAAGAATCTTTTAACGGTTTTAAAAATATGTTTGGCACTGGTTTCTTATCTCCAAACCATAGAGTTGCAAGCAACTAAAAGTACATTTTCCAATTTATATCTTTGATCATACGGGAGTTCGTTAATTATAAGGAAAAAAACCCCAAATATTATACTTGGATGAATCGAAAATCCGTATTCCATCAATGCACCACATAAACGAAATATTGTCGGTATTAGATAAAATATTAATAATACATAATTCTTTGTGGATTGATCCATCGTTAATGTCTTGATAACAATTTAAGTTATTACATGATATTTCATCGCTGTGATTAGATAAATTTTTATAGAAATTTTGACGACTGTATAATGATTCCATTTGATGAATCAAAGGTACTTCGATAAAATAATTTTTTGAATTTCACAATTGCACGAAAGTACATCTTAAATATCTTCAACCACGATAGATTCATCATTATTAATGTTAAAATCGGCGTTATTCTCAAAAAATTACAATTGCCACAATAAAAATGCTTTTTTAGATTTATATTATCGATAAGGTTAAAATATTTCTTAAATTTATAATAAGAAGAAGGACATATATTTGGCTGTGGCAAAACATTCGAAAATAATTTTAACGCATAGGAAGTATGAACATCAAGTTGATTAAGCTTTGATTTTAGTAGAGCAATACTTAAAATGAATTCTAATACAGTTAAAGACGCCCCAGGGTACAGTTTTTCATTTAGATCAACAAAACACAAGTAGTCTTCATTGTCTAAATCGCAAGCTCCACTATCACCAGAATCATACTCTAGATCACTCCAAGTTTAAAATGCTTCCATATGATTTTTTATAAAAATAAGAAATATTAAATTAACCTAAAAAAATTCCAATCTTCATCAGAAGAGCACAAAATAAAATTATATGCATAAAATTTTAATAAAATGCGTTAAGCTTGACATAACCATTATTTCTCATTTATTTTATTTATAAAATATCTAAACAGTAACCTTTTTTTTGCGATAAAGTTTAAATCACCTATAAAGTAAATATAAAAATAAAAAATAATATATGCTAGAGAACTTTTTAAAATGAATATCAATTCTTTAAAATTATCTAAAATCAACCATTTTAATTTTTGAATAAATTTATAGGTTTTTATTATAATAATCAGGATATCATTCACTCATTTCATGAAAATAATGCAGCTTCAAAAATAAGTATTCAGTAAGAAGTAAAATTAATCCAAAATAAGCTAAAATATTATATTAAAAACATTTTTAATAGAATAACCGACGTTTAGAGAGTAATAAAAACTCTCTTCTTCACTGCCAATAAGTAAAAAAAAACAAAAAATTAAAAATTATAAATTGAAAAATATTTAAAAATAAATCAATAAAAATTAAAAAATAAGAACTGCAAAATTTAAGTACGAGAATATGTTATTTCTGTAGGTTTTAAGTTGATAGTATAAAAGTTGCCGAATCAATTAAGAAAATTGTAAATAATCGTAATTAAGAACATTAAATATAAATCTAAAAAAATTCTAATCCTTATCCAATACACAATTTATGTTTACAACTGCGGATAGTTTCATGAAGTTTTCATTTTTTTTTATCGATATTTGTTCATAATCGAAACGTCATTTTGTTAACATTGAGTTAAGATTAATTTTGTTAACTTGGACATCGCTCGACTTGGAATCACGATTGCATTAATTTTTTGGACTAAGTATAAAAATACTAGTATAGTGTCAGTAGAAGATTTGCATCCTAACGTTGAAGCAGGCCAAACAAGAAAAATTAAATACAAAGATGACAAAATGTATGAAGGGAAAGTTTTGAAAAAAAAGCTGTAAGTAAAATTATATTGCATAAAATTAAATATCTTATTTATTTACATTGACATGCAATTTATAAATTTGCATCTTCGTAAAAATCTTAAAAGCGCGTATACAGAATTCAATAAAATTTATATTTAAGGAGCTGCAGGTTATAAGTTTAACCTCACCTTTGATGATGATGCTTTTAATTATCCCTTTATTATTTTCACTTACAAATTATTATATTTAAAAATATTAAGTTCAATGTTCTTTTTTTCAGATGATAAGAACTATTTACTTCGCTAAAAAATGACTAGCGAAGGTGAGCTTGTAAAGGCATCGGAATGTGCAAGTACCTCAAAATCTCCAAAGGAGATGACCAGAAGGCTTCTCAAAATTTTAGTCGGAGAAGAAAATTTGAAAAATATGTGCGCAAGAGGACGATCGACAAAAAACTTATCAATCCCTGATGATATTTTAAGCGCAATAGAATGCAAATTATTTTTATTATAATGAAAAAAATATTTTAAATTAAAAATGAAAATTGAATTTACAATTTATGATTTATTTATAGATTATGTGAATAAGAAATGTACCTCAAGACTGAAGCCAGCAGAGTTTATAACTGTTGTAAATTTAATGTGTGCGACTCAAAGGAACCCCAAGAAATAATTACTAATTAGTTAATAATATTTTGTTTGAAATTCTGTTTTGTTCATGATGATGTTTAATGATATATAGAATAATATTTAAAATGTTTTGTCGAATTCTTGTCGAAAAAAAAAATAAAAACAAAAAACAAATGAAACTAATAATTAAGTGCAGAGACACACATGTGCACACGCATACATGCGTACATACACACAAACACGCGCGCACGCACACACACATACACACATGCACACGTAAAAAACTTTTTCAAACATATAATATATAAACACAGCTTGCCATTTTTAAATCTTCTAATTTTAATTTTTAATTTTTCGATGTTACTTATGCTGTACGGCCTTACAGTGCAAATTACAAAAAAAATTACTTGAAATTACGTGTGTATGCGTTAAAAATTCTGCAGTTGCAGCAAGTAAGTAATATGCGTAGGTGCAAAATTCGCATATGAAAGCTGCAGTGAGTCTAGAATTTATTGATTAATTAATTTATTAATTATGAATCAATTAATGATATACTCTTGATAAAAAACAAATAAAACTAATAATTTGAAATATAATAGAAATAATTAAAAAATAAAAATGCAACTAATACAACTAAATTTATATTTAAAAAATGAATTTTATTTATTTACTCATCTGTCTGAAGCCATATAAAAATAAATATTAGCGCTACACACATACACACGCTCGTAAGCACGCACCTACGTATTGCTATCGCCAATACATTGCTTATATGTTGCCGACAGATTGGAATAGTAATGTTTCCATCTATTGCCAGCATGTATGCAATATTTCGATAATACTTAAGTGCCATATGTATTTAACATTAGTATATTAATCTATTGATAACGCATTGGCAAAATATGGCCAAGTTATTGACAACCCTGTTGAAAATGATATCGTTATTTAATGACGTCATTTAATAGCATCATTTAATAACGTCATTTAATAACGTCATTTCATCAAATGACGTTGCAAATTGAGACATTTCGCGACGTCATTTATGTTAAAATGACGTTTTTTGAGAAAATAACGTCATTTTTCAAATATGCTTTGATGGCTTATTAAATTATGAAAAAGACGTGATTCATAGTGGGAGATGACGTTATTTTTCTTTAATGACATAATTTTCTTCAATGACGTTACTTGTTACCCAATTAAAAAAAAACACGTGTTTTTTACATGTAAAATTTGTGTGTTTTTTCACGTCCAGTTTTCACGTGAATTTTTCACATATTTTTTCATGGTTTTTCGAAGATTTTCTACCGCCTGACCACTTATATCTGCATCTTCCAAATTTGTGTAAGGGATGACAAAACTTAGAAAAACGCCACCTAGTGAATTAAAATCGCTAATAATGATCGATAAAGTCGGTTTGACTTTAACTCACTAGGTGGCTTTTTCTAAGTTTTGTCATCCCTTACACAAATTTGGAAGACGTAGATATAAGAGGTTAGACAGAAAATCATGTCATTAAAGAAAAATAACATCATTTTCCACTATAAATCACGTCTTTTTCATAATTTAATAAGCCATCAAAGCTCATTTGAAAAATGAATTTATTTTCTCAAAAGACGTCATTTTAACATAAATGACGTCGCAAAATGTCTCAATTTGCAACGTCATTTGATGGAATGACATTATTAAATGACGTTATTAAATGACGTCATTAAATAACGTTATTATTTTCAACAGGGAATAGATTAAAATTTAATATTTATATACACTGCTCATATATTGCCAGCATAAACGCAATATTTGGTTTATATGTATTCAAATATTTAGATAAAATGAGTATTTAAATCTATTGTCAACATGTTGGTAAAATATATACAAGCAATTGACAACAAAAATTTGATATTTATATATACTGCCCATATATTGCCAGCATAAATGCAATATTTAGTTAACATTTATTTATAACTTTGGCCAATATTTTTCCAAAATTTTGCCAACCTATTGCCAACAGATTGAAACAATGGTTTCAAGATATGTTGCCCATATGTTGACAGCATAGACGCAATACTTAAAAATAAAATATTTTGGAAAATTAGAAATATATTGGAAAAATATTGTATGATGCGCTTTAGCGAACTGTATACAACCTATTGGAAATATTTATCCAAAATTAGCGCCATATGTTGGTAATGCCGAAATCCAATATATTGCTAATATGATTCCCATAGTGACGATTTTTGCGTGGGGACTTTCCCCCTCCACTCCCCACTCCAACTATCTACATTTTACGCACCTTTTCTACTAATGTGCTGAAATATTACAATTACATTTTCAGTATAGTTAATTTTTAAAAAATAAAGCGGAATATTTTTGACCTTTAAATTAATCTATTTAGTCCTGAAAATTATAATCCTAGAGGGGCGATTGACGTAATCAAGTGCAGCACTATGCAGATGTGCCGCGGGATCGATTCCTCGATCGGTCGAATTTCACGGAAGCATTGTCTACTGAACATCGTTTTCCCGGATATGCATAGCTGAGATCAATGTTGTGAACCAAACTATCCTAGGTAGTGGACTGACGCTAGAGTAAAAAACGTCAAATAAATGTAAATGGGCGTATTAATCTATAAAAAAAAATCCTTGAGCTTATTTTTAGGGTATTAATAACTTATTTAAATAATATAAATTATAAAACACTATTAACACAGCTTTTATAAATAGCTTTTTCAATTGTTATTCAGGGAATTATTGTAATTCCCGTTTGTAATTTCTTATAAATTAAATTAAATTTTATTAGCCTTTCGATGGCCAAAAAGCCGATGTATCGGTTCAGCCTGTAATTTAAATTTTGTATATACTTAATATCGCCCAGTGGAACAAGAAACATATCGTTTTGATTTTAAGAATTCTCGAGACACCTCCGTGTTACCATTAAATGGAGGTGTCCCTTTTTTTAAACTCAAAATGAAATGTCTCTTTGTTCCGACTATATAATACAAGACACAAATTTAGACAGTTTTAAAAGGCGGTCTCATATCGGAAATCCGGCTATCAAAAGGATAGCTTTTTGGAAGTGATAATTTTGAAACTTTTTAAAAATTATTAATAGATGAATTGAAAAAAACGCTGCTAAGTCTTCGGCGCAATGTTTTCTCATAGAGCTTATTGAGTTAGAGTAATCTGATTTAATTTTTTTCAATGTGATTTTAATGTAAATGCATAATTTCTATTCAAGAAAAATAAAAACAAAAGCAAAGAGTAAGCATAAGTGTAAGAGAGTAATTAGGAAATAGGAAGATAGAGAGAGTGGGATAGATTTAAATAGTGTAAAAATGAGTATAAGGTTGAGATAGAAGGAAAAAAAGGACATAAGAAAGGAAGAAAAGAGTTAGTGAGAGCGTTAAATCAGAAATCAGAAGAACTGATCGAAGAGCTACACGAAAAAATTATTTTTTACATAATTGTCTTATAAAGACAGTAGAAAATAACTTGTACACAAATTTTGAAGCAAATAGAAAAAAAATGGAAACTTTCAATTTTTTTCAAAATTTAAAAGATTTACTAAAATTAAAACTACGCTAAAATAATCGATTTTTGAAAGTAATTCTTCTTTTGGAAGTTGCCCATAATTCCCATACAAATTTAAAAACTAATTCATCAAGTAATTCATGTGAAGTAAAAAATAAAAAATGAAGAATCAAAATTTTTTTTTTCAAGTGGCTCTACACTAAGAAAACCAATTCTCAACAATTTTCCACCTAGTTAGACGAAAAAATAGATTGTATGCAAAAAATTTTAAAAATCTATTCAAATTAAATCAAATCTATAGAGTAGTTTTTGAGATCAAATTAGCTAAATAAATACAATTTTTTTTTCAAAATTTTCAAAATGTTTCAAAATTAAAACTAAGCTAGGAAAATCAGTTTTCAAAAATTTCCCTTTTTGGGTAATCGCAAATAATTTCCGTGAAAATTTCAAAAGAAATCTATTAAGTGATTTACGTAAAATAAAAAAAGTGCTGCCGAGTGTTTTGGCGCAACGCTTCTTCATAGAGCTCATAAGTTAAAGTGATTTGATTTAATTTTTTTAAATGTGATTCCAATGTAAAGAACATAATTATAATTAAAAACATAATTAAAAATTTTCTAAAATTAAAACTATGCTGAGAAAATTGGTTTTTGAAAGTCATATTTCTTTTGACACATGCAAATAATTCTCATGCAAATTTCAAAGCTAATTTATCAAGTAATTTACGTAAATAAAAGAAAATAATTAAAAATCAAATTTTTTTTTCAATTTTTTTAATAGTTCTAAAATTAAAACTACTCTAAGAAAACCAATTTTTAATAGCTTCCCACGTACTTAGACAAAAAATAGATATTATGCCAAATTTGAAGAAAATCCATCAAGTAATTTTCGAGATCTAATTGGCTAAATATATAAAATTTTCTTTTTAAAATATCTTTTTCAAAATTTTTAAAATGTTTAAGAATTATAACTACGCAAGATAAATCAGTTTTCAATGATTTCCCTTCTTTTGGCAGTCGCAAATAATATCCCTGCAAATTTCAGAACAAATCTATCGAGTGCTTTACGTAAAATAGAAAAAAAGGAGAATTTAAAATTTTTTTAAATCTTTAGAATACTCTAAAATTTTAACTACACTAAGAAAATGAGTTCTCAAAAGCTTGTTTTCTTTAGACAATAGCAAATTGATTGCATGAAAATTTTGGAGAAAATTTATCGCATAGTTTACGTAAACTAAAAGATAAATGAAACATGAAAATTTTTTTGAAAATTTTCAAAATGCTCTAAAATTAAAACTGCACAGAAAAAATTAGTTTTAAAAAGATTGTATTCTTCAGACAGTAGTGAATGACTTACATACAAATTTTGGAACAAATCCATTGGATAGTTTACGTAAAACAATAGAAAAATGAAAAAAAAAAAATTTTTTGAAAATTTTGAAAAGGCTCTAAAATTAAAACTACGTTAAGAAAATCAATTTTTGAAAGTTTTTCTTCTTTTGGCGATCACGAAGAATTTCCTTGCAAATTTTTAAGCAAATTTATCGTGCAGTTTGCGCAAATTACAAAAAAATTGAAAATCGAAAATTTTTCAAAAATTCTTAAAATAGCTCTAAAACAAACTACGCTAAAGAAACCTATTTTCCATCAAGTAGTTTTCCAGATAAAATTGGCGTTACGAGCACACACACACACATACTTATTACTCTGCTAAGAAAGAACGTCCTATCTACACTTTTTGAAATTTGTTATTTTTTTGCATGAATGGAAAGATAAACATGATGTGCAATTATTGCCGTATGCAAAGTGGCTCGAAATGTCTTTTATCTTAGTAAAAAACGCTAAAATGATTTGTCCTATGTACAAAAAAAGCACCTAAATTCAGAAATTACCAGTTACAAAATCTTAATTTTCTCGATTTTTAAATTTTGTCAAATAGGACGTTTTTCCTTAGGAGGGTAGCCTACCTAAATATGTGAAAATTAATGAAGAAAAACGCTGCCAAGTGCTTTGGCACAATGCTTTTACATAGAGCTCATTGAGTTAGTGTCACGATGCTCTGGAGTAAGTTTAAATAAAAATTTAATGTCACTTCAAAATTCCTTTTTTAGAATGATTTCCAGGTCCATTACACACATGTGGGTATCATTTTTAAAATCATGTTACATCGCCGATTTGGAGAAAAATAGGTAAGAATGCAAAAACAATTTTTTAAACTAAACAATTTTATTTTATTTATGAAAAAATGCTTTAAAGTGATCGGGAATTAAATATAATACTAAAAATATAACAAAACAAAAATTTCTCCCTTATGCTATAGAGCCATTGGACTCGAATATTAAAAATAATGTCGAAAAATAGTTCTATAGCTACTTACGTTAAATACGTAGTATTCAAAAAACATAGATATTTACATCGATGACATCTATTGATATACACTTTAAGTAGCGATTTCAAACTACATTGGTAACATCTGTCAATAACCAAAAAACTAAAACTTTTACAAAAAAGTTTATGGAAGATTAAAAAGTACAAGTTGAACACTTTACTTTGAACCATATTGTGTTAAAAGCGTTTGTGCAGTTCAGAAGTTATGCTAAATTAAATATTACTACATATTTTCTTAAGAGGATATCGTAGTTATGCCCTTCTAATAATATTTTTATTCAAAATTCATGAGTAAACGGTGCGTCAAATCATATTCTTTCACTACATAAAGAAAATTTATAAGATTAATTCTGACTGCGAACAACTCAGGAAATTTATTAAAATATTACGCATAAAAAGTTATGAACAAACTTTCAATGTATAGTATTTTAAGGTTAGGTTTATCGAGCTTGATATCTAATTTTCATTTAAAGTTCATAAAAAAATAACAAGTTTAAGCGATTTTTTTTTTAACAAAAATGATTGAATTATTGTAGCTTCAGCGCGGACAAGTCATTATATTTGTCTGAATAGTCAATTTAAAGATATATCAATCAGATGAAAAAAGCAAAAATCGATTCTGACAACGCCAACAAATTATAGAGTATATTAAAAGATAGCATCAATGTAAATATTTATATTCTTTGAATACTATGTATCTATAGTAAAGTAGCTATAGAACTATTTTTCGACATTATTTTCAATGTTCCAGCTCAATGGCTCCATAACATAAGGCAGGTATTCTTCAGTTTTGTTATATTTTTACTAGAAATACCTAGGTTTTAATCACTTTTGAGTATTTTTCTATCAATAAAGTAAAATTATTTGATTTTAAATAATTTTAATAAAAAAACAAATAGGTAATTTATTCTTACCTAATTGTTTCCAAATCAGCCATGTAGATTCAGATTGAAGCGGATAATTTGTATTCAAATTTTGTAGTACATCTAACAAATAGTTTAGGTAAAATAGAAAAAAATTGATAAAATGAAATTTTTTTCAAATTTTCAAAATGCTCTAAAATTGAAACTGCACTGAAAAAATTCGTTTTCGATGCTTGTTTTCTTCAGACAGTAGCAAATAACTTGTGCACAAATTTCAGAACAAAACCATCGAGTAGTTTACGTAAAACAGAAAAAAAATGAAAAATAAACATTTTTTTTTAAATTTTTAAAACGTTTTCAAATTAAAACTACGCTAAGAAAATTAATTCTCAAAAACTTCCGTTGGACAAAAAAAAAATTCTATGCAAAATTGGAAGCAAATCCATCGAGTAGTTTTCGTGATCTAACTATCGTAATGAATACATACACGCACACATATACATACATACATACACACGCACGCACCTACGCACAGACGTATACACACGCTCGCACACGCACACGCACACGCACACCCACACGCGCACGCGCACACACACACACACACACACACACACATATACAGACATTTTCTGAAAACCACTTATTTCTAGTCCTCGAGTCCGAATATGTACAAATTCATGAAAAGATAGAGAAAAAATTTTTTTATTAATTCTATGCGTTTTCTATCAAAAAGCAAAGGAAAAAATTTTTTTTTGCCAACACAATGTTTTTTCTATAAGAATGCAAAAGAAAAGGAAAAGGTTGCCAAGGGCTTTGGCCCAATGCTTTCTTATAGAGCTCATGAATTCATAGTAATCTGATTTTATCTTTCCAAATATGATTTCAATATAAAAAACATTATTTCTATTGAAGAAAAATTTAGAAGGAAAAGAGTAAAAGTGTGAGAGGGTAAAAATGAGGATCAATGTGAGACAGAAGAACAGAGAGGAAGTGAGAAAGTAAAGAAAGAATTAGTAAGAGCGTTAAATCAGAAATCAGAAGCAGTGACTAAAGAGCTACACTAAGATAATTATTGTTAAGTGACAGAATTTTTCACTTAAATTTTTTTTGTTCTTAAAGAAATATTTTTGATTTTTCTAATAAAATTTTTAATTATTTATTCCTATAGTAAAAAGAAAGAGGTCTTAAAAGCGTCAAGGCCACTTTCTTTTGAGTCTCTTATCGGGTTCAGGGAATTCGACAGCTTTACCATCGACGGAGATCGTTGAGTCTCCACTCTTTCTACTTTTCTGCATTGAGAGTGGGAACTCACGATTGTTCCAACGCACTGGACAAGGAAGTGCGAGAAGGAGAAAGAGAGCTATCTCTCTTTTTTTGCATCTCTTTCCACTACTAGTTGCCATGTTTGAAGTCGGCCTGACGGTGCTAGCTTTAACGACGGGCCTAGCTTGAAGGGAGACGCATGCGACCAGGCCAAAAAGGCAGTACGTGTGTGCTGCAACCCGCGAGGCTATAGCCACTAAATTCAATCTACGAGGACCTTTTGTTTTAATTTTATTTGAAGGTTCAACTTAAGTACAGCTTTCGGTCGACTGTTATAAATTTTCCTCTAGAATCAGTTTGACTTGTTTTTCTTTTTTCATGTGGATTCTTTATTTGCTAGGAATTAAATTTAAAAGGATTGATTAAATTTTTATTTTTTATTTTAAATTCAGAAAGTTAAAATTTCGTATCATCGTATTAGTTTTGTTTTTCTCTCTCTTTTAAATCCGTACGGTTCTGGTGTGACTGCGCACGCCAGCCAGTGCACGTCTAGTGAATAAAGTTTCATCTGAAGATACAACAAGGAGCAAGCGAGAGGATCTGGAGAGCCGGCAATGCAGTGCCCACCGGCCAGCAATTATTGAACATTGAGATAAGTACAATGATTTATGTTTGGGCGAAATAGATTTTTTTCCTGTCCTTTTGGTGTGATGCTTATGATTATTTATAACATAAATATTAACTACCACACGGTACTCGGCAAATTAATGAGAAGTACATTTAGTTGAAATAAGTAAATGGTTTGGTGGTGTTTAACAGATTTTATTTTTATCTAACTTATAGTTGTACGTACAGTGACCACTCACAAGATGTGGTGTTTATAGTTTGGTAAAGAAAATGAGACTCACTAAAGGTTTCACAGAAGTTTTACAAATTACGTTGATAACGAAGTATTTTATAAATTTTAAGTACAAATTAGAAAAGGGTGGTGTTTGAGTAGGTATACGTATGAAACAATAAATGTGAGTTCGAACGGGACATTTCATATTTCTAAGGCAGGCCTGTGCATAAACAGTAAATGAGTATTGAAGGGATGTACATATAAATTAGTAAACTTTACGATTCAATATTTTAAAATCTATTAGACGTTTGTTACAGACAGAATTTAAACATATGTACTTGTAAATTTTTCTCGAAACGTGATTGAAATTCAACAAAATAAAAATTTAGTAAAGATTTTTATTTAGAAATAGAAAGTTTAAAATCCGTAAAATAATTTTCTTAATATTTTTCTTAATCTTATAGGACTGCATATAACAATAAACTGAATTTCTTCTCAAATATCTCTCTTAATTGTACACGACTAAACAAGTTAGATACAATCTATTAAATCGTAAAGAAAATTGAACCCTACGGGAAAATTAATTCAGAAACTGAACCAATCGTGGTTATTTTGGAAAATTTGAAATAGCTAAAATATTAACCTCTATTTGTATTTTTTTTTCGTAACAGAGTAAGATGGAATTGTGTTCAAATTTATTTTTTTTTTTTATGGAACAAATGTTCGTAATTAAATTTTCTTATATATTGTAAAACTATTTGAGTTGAGAGAGTGTGCAAAAATAGTCAAAAGCGAATAATAAACTAGCATCTGAAAAAAATAAGTTAACTTTGCGTGCGAGAAGTTAAATTAATACGACCATGTTTTCATCATTAGTATAATACATAATAAAACCATTTTTAGCTCAACAAAGTTTCTACTTGATTTATTTGTTAAATTTCCATTTCCTTTATTAATTGATTTATTTTTCTTGGTACTCAAGAATAATTGATTGTGAATATAAAAGTCGAATTCATTTTAATATACATATAAAAATTTCTTCGGTTAATTTATCTAATATTATAAAAGTTAGTTATAGACGGTGGAGATTTTTCTTTTAGGAGGTAAAACTCCTGGAAAAAAAATCCCGCCTAAACACTTGCGCCCTTAACGTAGTGGGGCCGATTCGGTAAAAGATTGTTGAAGGATTAATATCCTTTAATAATGCTGCGTACGACAGTATGCTGGCGCGTATGCGTTTAGCGACGGTATCGGACCAACGGCCTAGTAGTAATAATGCTATCTAGAATTAACGAATGAATTGTATTTTCTTTTTAACGAAATTGTAAGTGGATTAGTACGTAATTTCATTTAGAAACCTGTGTTTAAATTTAAAAAATAAATTGAAAAAGTAAAAATGAAATAATAAATCGGTGAAGGTAATTACTGAAATTTTGTTTAACAATATAGCAAAAATAATAATTAATTAAGTAGAATGTTGAATCCCATTTTTTAAAAAAAAAATAGAATTTAGAAATTTGAAGTATGTGATTTTTCTCTAACAATCTAAATAGTTAGCATAAAGGATATCATAAGTAATCGTGTTTTTCTCAAAGTATATTAAGATAATTATAGGAATGACTTGCGGTCGTGCATCTGCCGACGGATACCGACAGCCGACGCATAAGAATAACACAGGCGTGAAATAGAAATTTAAAAATGTAAAAGTGACTATATTTTTATTTGAAATTGTCATCTGCAATTTGTAATATATTAGCTGGAGATTAGAATTTGCTCTGAATAACCTGAATTGTTGTTTTAATTAATTAGAAAAAGAATAAAAAAATAAGGAATTATTAGGAATTATTAATTACTACGAAGCTTCAAGATAAAACCCTGCTTTTACAGGTTTATTAGATTTTTCTTTTTCAACCACGTATAAAATTTTTTATGTAACTGCAATTAAAATAAAAATTCTTTTTGTGTGATTGTTTTGTAATATTGATTTTTATTAAGGTAAATTTATTTTATTACATGTTTAAATATAACAAAACTTACTAGAGGAGTATCACATCTCCGGATCACGGATTTTGCTCTAACTTTGAGATAGGTTTTCAGATGTCAAAATATGAAAAAAGCTAGAGTTATAGACCCTAACGCTCAATATTTCTCTAGTTGCAAGCAATTAAAGAAAATCACTAAAAAAGTTACTAGATTTTTAAACGCTTATAATTCTTTAGCATTAATAGCTAGACGCTTGTAACTGTTTTTAAACGAAAGCTACGTTCAAATGCTTTCGAAAACGCACCTATAGCATATCAAAATATTATTTTTTCCCCAAGTTACAGCGTTATGAAAATTGTACTACATTTTAACATTTATTATTAATTAATATTTTTATAAGGAAATTCAGCTCAAATTCTTATAACGCTGTAACTTTGAGAAAAAAAAATATTTTGATATGCCATAGGTGCTTTTTCGAAAGGATTTGAACGTAGCTTTCCATTAAAAACAGTTACAAGCGTCTAGCTAATAATGCTAAAGAATTATAAGCGTTTAAAAATCTAGTAACTTTTTTAGTGATTTTCTTTAATTGCCTGCAACTAAAGAAATATTAAGCGTTGGGGTCTATAACTCTGGCTTTTTCCATATTTTGACATCTGAAAACCTATCTCAAAGTTAGAGCAGAATCCGTGATCCGGAGATGTGATACTCTCCTAGTTAGTGATTTGTAAATTATTGAAATAATATTTAAATTAATTATTAGGAAAACAAACTATTGCTTTTATTTAATTTATATATGCTTTTATTTTATTTGTAATTACAAAAGTTATTTCGGAGCAAATACATCCAAAAGCAATTAATTGCGTCGATATATACTCGAATTTTTAAATGTATCTTTAAAAAAAAAAAAAACAAGTGTACTGTTCAAAACTTTGTAATCATTTGAATGAATTTAATTTTTGCTCCTTATATTCTTTCCATGAATTTTAAGTCTAATTAACCATTAAAAAAAAGGAAATAACATGCAAACAAAAATAAAATAAATTTTTCAGTCATTGTATTTAAAATTATTGTACGTTTATATGAAATTTTGCATATAAAAAGAGTTGTAAGAACAAGCGTTGTTCCATCGTAAAAATCAAATTTATGGCAATTTTATGAGATTTTGTTTCTCCTTGGTTTTTAAAATTACTTCTTGATTGTTGCTTCAATTTTCTTTTTCTTGGTACCGCCGGGACTCGAACCCACGAGCCCACTGTATTTTATCTATTTGCTAAAATAATCAATTTCAATATACATATACATGATAATATATATATATATATATATATATATATATATATATATATATATATATATATATATATATATATATATATATATCGTTTTAATTAATATACACATTTTTTTTTATTCACAATTCTAGCCATATCGGCTATTGCGGAAGGGTACGGACAGTGATGAGTAGGCCAATCACTTAGTAGTTGTCGGAACCAAAAGTCAGATCAAGATAGGCCGCGATAAAACCAAGGGGAGTGAACGAATTGGGATCTCCCCTCGTTCTAAAATTTTCAGATGGAACATGGAATTAGAAAATATCGCGAAAGTTAAAATTTTTTTCATTTTTTTCAACAACAACTTTTTATTAATAAAATCAAATTATTGCTCACACGTTCGTTAACCTGCGCTAAACAACGCGAGCTGACCCACATAAAAAAATAAAAAGAAAAAAACTAGCAACTAAATGAGATGGAAAACAAGATTTACCTATCGTTGTTTGATTCCAAAATTCCTTCATTATTAAATGCTTAGTTTTCTCTAAAGTAGGAAATTGAAGCAAAAATCAAGAAATGTTTCCGTGGGGAAACAAGGATTGAAAAGTACACCGATAAGAATAATTGAAAAGAATATCTTCTTTTGGAATCATAGAGTTGGTAAAAGAATATAAACGCAAATCGGATTTCAGCGAAAAATTTAGTTTGTTTAAATATACAATTTTTCCCGTGCTGGGAAGAATTATTTAAAATTAAGAAATTTTAATATAAAATAATTTTTTTTGTAAACGGGAAAGGTGAGGTAAGAAAAAACAATAGAAAATTCGTGTCAATATAAAAAAAAATTATATAGCTGCAAGGCGCTATAGATAATAAGTAATAACTTTTACGAATTGATTTTTAGTTGCGCGGTGAGGAATACAAGTAATAAATGGAAGAAAAATCAGTTTACCTGCTTTTGATGCGAGGGTTTAGGGAAAACCCTAAGTTTATACTCTCCAAAATTTTGTAAAGAAAATTCTTTTTAGGAACGGTTAAAACAGTTCAACAAAACAATAAGATAAAGACAATATATACAGTTGATAAAACTTTCTCTCTGGAAGGGAGAGATTTGGTTCAGAAGAAAATAATAAATAATAATAAAACTTGTAAATCTTAATAATAAGATAGAACTGCGAAATTGTTTAACTCTAACAAAATATTAATGATAAAATTTTCTGTGCGGGTTAAATAAAATGAAATAAATAAGAATCAATTGTAATCAGAATTTTAAAATCTTGACATAAAATCTAGGCAATTTTCCATAAAAATTGTTAAAATTTAACTGTTTTAAAATTTTTTTTCTCTTAAAAGCCAAATTATAAATTTCTAAAAATAAGTTAAATCAAAATTAGTAAATTCAGATTAATTAAAACTCAGTTCAAATCCCGTAAATAATCAAATAATCAAATCAATAAAATTTCTCGTTTCACTAAATTACGAATCTTAACATAAAACTAAAGAAAAAAACGCTGCCAAGTGCTTTAGCGGAATGCTTTCTCATAGAGCTCTTTGAGTTTCATTAATTTTTTTATATTTATTTAAATGTGATTTTAATATAAAAAAATTGTCCAACATTAATATTTATTTATAAATTTGTACTTTAAAAGACCGATGACAACGAATTCTCAAAATGAATTTTCAAAATGCTCTAAAATTATAACTGCTCTAAGAAAATAAGTTTTCCAAAGCTTGTTTCATTAAGGCAATAACGAATAATTTTCATAATAATTTTATAGCAAATCTATCGAATGATTTTAGTGCAATATAAAAAAAAATGAAAAATAAACATTTTTTCAAAATTTTCAAAATTCTCTTAAATTAAAACTGCACTAAGAAAATAAGTTTTCCAAAGCTTATTTCCTTTAGATAATAGCGAATAACTTGCATAAAAATTTTGGAGCAAATCAATCGAATGGTTTTCGTAAAATAGAAAAATAAAAAATAACAATTTTTTTTTAAATTTTCAAAATGCTCTAAAATTAATAGTATGCCAAGAAAATCAGTTTTCAAATGTTTTTATTATTTTAACAGTAGCAAATAATTACTATACAAATTTTTAAACAAATTCTTAGAGTAGTTTACGTAAGACCCCAAAAAAAATGGAAATTTTTTTTATTTTAAAATTCTCTTAAATTAAAACTGCGCCAAGAAAATAAGTTTTCCAAAGCTTGTTTTATTAAGGCAATAACGAATAATTTGCATAATGATTTTAGAGCAAATCTAACGAATGGTTTTTGTGTAATATGAAAAAATTAAAAATAAACATTTTTTCTAAAATTTTTTAAATGCTCTAAAATTAAAACTGTACTAAAGAAATGAGTTTTCCGGAGCTAATTTTCCTAAGACAATAGTGAATAGCTTGCATAAAAATTTTGGAGCAAATCTATCGAATAGTTTTCATAAAATAAAAGAAAAATGAAAAAAAAATTTTTTTTTCGAAATTTTGAAATTTCTTTAAAATTAAAAGTGCGCTAAGAAAATTAGTTAGTAAAAGTTTTTCTTCTTTTGGCAGTCGCAAATAATGTCCATAAAAATTTTCAAGAAAATTCTTCGAATAGTTTACGTAGAATACCAAAAAAATGAAAAATCAAAATTTTTTTATAATTTTTAAAATGGCTCTAAAAAAACTAAGGTAAGAAGATCAATTTTCAATAGCTTCCCCCTCCCCGCCCTCAGTTAGACAAAAAAATGAATTGCATGCAAAATTTGAAGCAAATCCGTCGAGTAGTTCCCGAGATATTTTTGGCGTACTAAAATCATACACACCCACACCCACACCCACACCGACACACATACACACACACACACACACACACAAATTTTCTGAAAACCACTTTTTTCGACTCCCTGAGTCTAAATATGTACAAATTAATGAAAAAATAGAAAAATTTTTTCTTTATTGATACAATACTTTTCTATGAGAAAGCAAAATTTAACAGTAAAATAATCTTTAGGCAATTGAAACAAAAACTGGATAGTTAAGGAATATAAGTAATTTATCATTTCATATAAATAATTAACCTTTAATAAAAGCAGTAAATCGTAATTCATTAAGATTAAAATCTTTAAAGAAAAATACTCAAAATCTAAATAAATTGGAAATAATTTAAAATAATGAAAACTTTCTTTTCAGTTAACCGTGTGAACATTAACCAAAATTTCTTATCGTAAATGTCATTGCGTCATGCAGTACACGTGCGTTAAACAATAACGTATTTTCACGTAGCTTCGCGTAGCCGAATATATAGTAACATTCGGTCGAGTAAAAAAATAAAAATATCAAGTTCGAGTTTAAAGTTTAGAAGAATATCTCATTACATAAATATCTACAGGCTATTCAGAATTGACCGTTGCTGATCTCACACGAGTCAGCAAATAATAAAACGTAACTCAAAAAATATAACTTCCAGATAAATAAAATGTGTTCCAAACACGTACAAACGCAAGCGTGTCGTAATGATGATTAAATAATATGACTTGAAGAAATCTTAAAACTTCTAAATATAATAATTTTGGACAAATTTCTCTTTTATTTCATTTCTACTTTAATATTTTTAAGTAATCTATAAAAGTTTTACAATTTTAATTAAATTAAATAATAAAATACTGTACATTTTAAAGAATTAAAGACATTGATGTTAAATAGTAATATAACAATCATTATAATTACAAATTATTACAGTCGTTGTATTTTTTTTACTAACAATAACACAAATAAGTAAAAAAAATATATAGGGAGATGTGGTTTTTTCTAAAATAAATTTAATAACATCAATTTTAACAATCAAATAAGATTTTTTCAATCAAAACAATAAAACCTTATTATAATTATTTTAAAATTGAATTTTTCTCTTTTTCCAGAGGGAATAACTAAAATTCATCTTAACAAATTACATTATCATAAAATAAGATATTTTAAATATAAATGTAAAAATATGGCATTTTTGAGTATTAATAAATGCACTAACCCTTGTAAGTGCTGGTCTTGAACCTCCGCATTACAGAGTACAGGTAGTGGTAATTTCAATGCATCCATTTGAAATATTACTAAAATTCATAGTCAAAACAATTTTAAAAAAATTATAAATTTCCCTTATTTATAAAAAAAAAAACGCACTAGTGTTGGGGAAGGTGGGTCCTTTCGTTTCTGGTGTTCAGAACTCTGTGAAATTCATAGAACTAAAATTTTAAAAACAAATTTTTAAATCGAATGTAATAAAAACTTAAACTTCTCTAAACAAAAATTACTATAAGAATTGCTAAAATAATTAAAGATTTAATTTGGTAAAAAGAGAAAAGCACAAGCAATTTAAACCTCGTTTTAGTAAAAATTAAAAATTGATAATTTGAATAATTCAATATATCTAAAGTGTAACGGGGAATATATTTAAATAAACAAATTAAATATATTTGTGGGTTTCGTATGTACTTACTTCAAGTACATACGCACTTACCGTTAAATAACCGATTTTCTATTTAGAGACGATCAGCCTTGTATCTCGACAATGCTCGTATATAAACGACTTTTTCATACAACGAAAATCAGCTAAGCAATATATATCATTATTGCAGAACTTCGCTTAGAAGTTCTACCTTCCGGACGTCTGGTACGACGAAACCCACGGCGTGTACTTTGAGACTCTATTAAATATTGTAAATCAAATGCAATCAAGTGTATTAAGATTATCATATAAAGGCAAAACACGATTCTACTAAGAGAAATAATCTTATGCAACAATTCAAATTAACTTAAATTTTACTTTACTTTATTCAAAATAATAGACCAATATATTACATAAAAATAAACTTCCAATAATAGTTATTAGCTATAAAATTTAGTTAAACTCACGAATCGAAACAAAAGTTAATTTAAGCTACCCTAATCTATACGACGCGGCGCACACGACGGTCTTGATATTTTCGTATGTATCGCATACACGCTTTTAACAATAATAAAAAACATACGAAAGTCTGCAGACTTACATTTCTTTATCAGACGTTGAACACGGAGGACTCTCAATCGATTGCTCTCGCAATGGCGGTTCACCAGTACAACTAAAGCGGCACCGTAGATATGCGGTGCAGCTCAACAACCTCGTTGCTCTCGTTGAAATATATCTCAACTCTCTCTGCAAAGTTCGGCAAAAATTCTCTAGCTTTAAAATAATCTAACGAGGCTCCAACAACACTCTCACAAAAAAAAACCTTTATTAAAAATTTAGCGGACGCACAAGCTCGCACAACGTACACAATGGCTGCTAGAATCTTTTTTCTCTTCCGTGCCGTCCGTTCGCTTCTCTCTCTTGCCTAATCCTACCCAGCATGCCCTGCGCGCGCCTCTCTCTCTACAGTACTATATCTGAGTCCCCAAGACAGACTCTCTCCGTCTCACTCTTACACCTGCATATCAAGCATACGCTGAGCCGTGCGACTTATAACGAGGATAGAGCTATATCATAGCATACCAATAAGTTGCTATCCTCGTTACACCCCTTCCCCAGACGCTGGAAGACTTGACTGACAGCTCTGCTACCCTATCTGGTCGCACTGAAATCCAAAGTTTGACCCAGGAGTAAAAGAAATCAATACTTTACAAAAAGAGACATTTATTAACAGTGAGACTCGTAAAATATCATATGATTAAACAAAAGAATGAAAAGAAGAATTTAATATTACTTTGAAACACAAAAAAAAATCTATATCTGCAATACTGTCTCCTGTTATACCTATAGCACGCCCCATCGTATCTTCCTTCATGGGTAACGGTGATGACTAGAACGATTGGGGCAGTGCTTACTCTTTCTCACACCCAAAGTGCCACAGATATAGCATCTGGGCTCTTCAGGGTGATCTCGCTTGTAAGCGGCGCGAGTCTTCTCCTTCTCCAACTTCAACTCTTCAAAGAGCTCGTTTTTACGAGCCTGCTCGACCTGCTTACGTGCGAGTTGGATTCGAGCTCGCGCCTCTTCTTCTTCTCGAGCGGCTCTGGTCTCAAGCTGCTGCCTTCGTAGCCTGGCTTGAGCCAGAGCCTGTTCTTGCTGTTGTTGGCGCCGGATTTCTTCTTCACGGCGCCGACGCCTCTGCGAGCGAAGAGAATCGATGGCAGCATGCTCCTCGCGTCTGTTGGCCATCCGCTTTATCCAGACGTCAGCCTTTGCTGCTCCCTCCTCGCCGTATGACTCTAAGAAGTCTTCTAAAGCAGCAAAAGCGTCGTTTTCCTGTTGAAACACCTCGCGAGATGCGGCCATAGCAGCAGCCAGGAAGCGCTCCACTCTCTCCCACTCCTCTTCCATTGGAGTCGTGTTGATAGCCGACTCGGAGTCGCTTCTCTCAACACTAGCCCTTGTAGCACAAGCGCCTTCTTCTTCTGCTACATTTCCAATAGCGGCCGCAGCTTCTTCGTCTGCGGCAGCCTCCTCCATTCTTGACCGTAGCGTCTCTAGCAAGACCACAGACTGACGTATGGCCTGCTGCAGTTCACCTTGGGACTCCTCCACTTCTTCAATGACGACAGTTGACTCTCGTCTTCGGTCGTCAGGGTGACCCAAAACAGATACTGCTTGTTGCAGCACTTGCACAGCGCCTCGACGCTCTTCGATCTGTAAATCGGCCAACTCTGCTACCAACTTCATGGATTTTATCATGGCTGACTCCATGCTGAAAAAGAGAAACGAACACTGGTCATGACTATGATCTCCTCGCTTGAGATTGCGCTCGCGTTTTACGAGGAGAGATAAAACCTATGTTCATCTTTGTCGCACGCTTTTTCGTTCCTTTCGGCCTACCACGACTTCGCTTACTCTCAGCATTCTCGCTCGCTTGCTGAGCAACTGTAACTCGCTTTAACGCCGCACGTTTCACCACCACAACCGTTTTACGCGGCCTACCACGCTTCCTAGAACTGCCTAAGCTACGCAACTCATTTCCACTCGCAGGTGGAACCTCATTGCTGTGATGGTGACTCTGGCCATTCGCAGATGGCGTTTCGCAACGAATCGCATCGCTATTATCTCGCTCTTCTGACTCCAACGGTGGATGTTCTTCGTTGTCATCATCTTCTGGATCTTGTCCATCTATATATCTTTTTAGATCACAAACTGGTATTACTTTTTCAATATAACCATGAGTGTCTATTACATCGTAGGTATTTTTACCACAGCAGGCCGTAACTACATACGGCCCTGCATATTTAGGTGCCAATTTAGCACTAATGCCCTGAATGGCAGATGACAAAACTCTATTTCTTTTCCAAACTTTATCACCTACTTGATACCATACATCTCTATGACGAGAATTATAATATTTTGCCTGTCTGTTCTGTGCACCTTCAGCCTGAACCTTAGCCTTATCATGTAAAGCAGGCAAATTTTCCAAATACTTTGCCCATTGACGTATTGCCTCCTGATTTTCTTCATTACAAGCAGCTCTCTCCTCTTCTCTTTGAAGAGAGCCAGGTGGCACCAACTGCTTTCCAAAATTCAACATTGCTGGAGTAATACCAGTTGAACTTTGCTCAGCTGTATTATATGCAAAAGCAAACTCTGACAAGTGCTCATCCCAAGTTCTATGGTTACTTTCAACATAGGACCTTATCATGGTCTTAATGGTTCTATTGACTCGCTCCACTGGGTTAGCTTGTGGATGATATGGAGGTATTGTCGTATGCAATACTCCAATGCTTTTAAATATGGATCTATTACTCCATTCACAAACTCAGTACCGTTATCAGATAAAAACACTTCAGGAGCACCAAAATGATATATTATTTTCTCCTTGAAGTGTTTAAGTATGTTTATACCATTAGCTTTTCTTAATGGTACACACTCTACCCATCTGGTAAATAAATCTTGCATTACTAAGACATATTCATGCCCTTTGGTACTTTTAGGTAGTGGTCCCACTATATCACCAGCTACCACTTCCCATGGCCGTCTTATAACGCGTTGCCCCATCAAACCGGCAGGTAATTGCTGCTCAACTTTGCATTGTTGACACACTAAGCACTTACGCACGTATTCCATTACATCTTTGTATATGGAATGCCAAAAATATCTTTCAATCACTCTTTTATAGGTTTTCTCTCTACCTAAGTGACCTGCAGTAGATTCATCATGACATTCCATGAGCACTCTTTTCTCTGTTCCAAAGGGACGACGAGTTTCCAAGCCTCGTCATCCTGACCCATAATATCATCGATCTCTTCATTAGGACAATATTTGAAGAGACGACTACCAATAATTTTCCATCTTGGATTTCCTCTTGGATCCTTTTGTACTTTGTCAAACCATCCTAAGTACCATGTATCTTTGGTTATGGTTGCAGTATGAAGAGCCGAGACTTCAACGTCTTCGTGCTCTTCACCCTCATACATTCTTGAAAGTGCATCTGGAACATGATTCAGTGCTCCCTTTCGGTGTTCTACAGTAAACGAGTAGCCTTGTAATTCCAACGCCCATCTCGCTAACCTACCAGTTGGGTTATGCAAATTACACAACCATCTCAAACTACTATGGTCTGTAATCACTTTAAAATGGTATCCATCTATATAAGGTCTGAATTTGTTAGCAGCCCATTTTACAGCTAAACATTCTCGTTCAGTTACAGAATAATTTCGTTCTGCTTGGTTCATAGTGCGACTGGCAAATTCCAGCACCCGTTCTTCTCCATCAATCTCTTGAGTCAGAACTGCACCAAGACCTGTATCGCTTGCATCAGTTTGTATAACAAACAGCTTATCAAAATGTGGTTTCTGCAATACAGGTGCAGAAACCATTACGGCTTTTATCTCTTCAAAAGCTTGCTGTTGATTTTCCGACCATTCGAATCGACAATCTTTCTTTGTCAACTGCGTTAATGGTTCCGCTAGCGTAGCAAAATCTTTAATAAATTTCCTATACCACGACGCCATTCCTAAGAATCGTCGCAGTTGCTTTAAGTTTCTTGGCGCTGGATACTCAACAATCGGCCTGATTTTCTCTGGATCAGGTCGAAATCCATCTTTATTAACTAACAAACCGAGATACTTCACTTCTTCGCAACAGAAAATACTTTTCTCTCGGTTTATCGTGAGGTTCGCTTTCTTTATCCTTAATAGCACGTGTTCTAACCACTTCAAGTGCTCTGCAAAGGTTTCAGTAACTACTATTATATCGTCCAGATAAGCGAATGCATATGGCTCCATTTCCGGCCCAATCACCATATCGATTAATCGCTGAAATGTTGCCCCAGCCTGGCTCAGGCCATACGGCATTTTTATGAACTGATATAGTCCCAATCGAGGAACCGTGAATGCTGTAATAGGCCTCGATTCTACCTTAAGCGGGATCTGATGATAAGCTTGGCTCAGATCCAGCGTAGAGATATACTTAGCCCTCTGTAGCTTTCGAAAGATTGCATCCATAAAAGGAAGAGGGTAAGCATCTTGTTGAGAAACAGCATTGACTTTTCTATAGTCCACGCAGAATCGAAACTTTCCATTCGCTTTACGAACCATAACGACTGGACTAGACCAACCACTCGTTGATGGCTCTATTATTCCAGATTTTAGCATCTCTCGTACTTGAGAATGCATTTCCTCTTCCATTTTCTGTGACGTAGAATAATATTTTTGTTTAATGGGTTGAGCTGAACCAACATTAATCTCATGCTCAATCCAAGTTGTGCAACCTAATTGGCCATTATCTTCTCCGACTACCCTATCTAATAGTTCTTGTAACTGTTGCTTTTCTTCCGTTTTTAAATTAGCCAATCCAGTTCGCACCACCTCTTCTGACTGTACAGCAGCAACCTCTAAATCTATATATATATTAGCATCCTTTAGCAATACTCTATTTTCGCATGGATCCAATATCGTTTTAAATTCACGTACAAAATTCACTCCAAGATAGCAATCTGCGTCTAACTCAGGCATGATTGCCACCAAAATATCTTTAGTAATGCTTCCCAACGTAAAAGGAAGTCTTACATAACCCGATATCGGAGTAAAATGTCCATTAGCAACTCGAGCCCTTCGGTTATCACATGAATCAACTTTTATGCCGCACTGATCTGCCAAATTCTGACCAATAGATCCCATCACCGTTCTTGATGCTCCTGGATCATATAAAGCACGTATCATTTGATTGCAGATCTTAACTTTTAACCACCATCGTGTTTCAATTTCACTAGTGCCATCTGTTACAGTGTTATTTTCAGATAAACTTTGTCGAACTACACTATCAACAGTATTCAAGTTTAGGTTATCTATTAACTCTAACGTTGGTTCTTTTTCTTTAGTAGACTCGGCTCTTACCGAGTCCACTGATGGTACCACTGACTCTTTGAAGGCCATATCAGAGTCAGAGGGAGCTGCATTGGCCTTCTTTACTTGCTCCCTTGCGCGTTTCCCGAACACTTTGGGCAATTACGCTTTATGTACCCAGGATTGCCACAACCATAGCAAACTATTCCTCTTTGTCTACTATGTGAATTTGACGATGGGCTATTCCCTTTATCTTTTTGTAATCATCAGGTTTTTGGCCTGAATCCTGTGAACCTTCGTTCTTCTGATTCGGATTAACCTTATCATTATTATCTTGAGGCACCTGCTTATTTGGTGTGCGGAACTTTGTTCTATTCTGATTCGTAAATTTAGAAGTTTTATTCTCTAACTTCTTTTCAAACTGGGCTAATTTTTGTTCTAAAATTTTTGTGACAGCAGACACCATATCTTCGACCTTAGTCGCCTTGGTGTCTACACTAGCTACCTTAGGTGAGATCTTTTCCGATTCGCCGGTGGGTGATAAGCAGTTTCCGGTAATAAGGCTTTTCCAGGTGATGGCGGAGGTTTATAAACTTTCTCCGCTTCTAAAGTTAATTCAGCTTCAACAGCGAGTTCTAGTAACGCATCAATGCTATTAAATTCATCTCTGCGCACTAGTCTTTTGCAGCTCCGGTCTCAAGTTGCGGTGCAGTAAATCTAACTGCTGACTGAGATCCGGTTGTGGTTTCTGCCTACGCATTATTGCTATAAGGCACGTTAAATAGTCACGCACTGGCTCATCATTGCCTTGCGTGCGTGTATTCGCTTCTGCTATAAGCCTCTGCTGGAAACGACGGTTGGTACCATACCATCGTCTCGCAGCATCACAGAATTCGGGCCAACTATGCCATTGGTCCCGATTATTGCGATACCACGTAGCTGCTACACCTGTCAGTAGTTCAGAAAGTGAATATAATAAATCACTTTCTGACATATTAGCCAGGACCCGACACTCCTCGACTCTTGTCAAAAAGAGGTCTATACTTTGGTCCTTTGTGCCCGAAAATCGTACTTCCCACTGGCGCACGACCCTACCAACGTCTCTTGGTTGACCACCATGACTCACAGAACCTTGAGTCGGTGAGCCACCCCTTCCCCAGGCTGTGCCGAGGACACCAAATGGTGGGAAACGAGACGCTTCCGAAACAGTTGAGTTATCAACCCGAGGTACACCGTCTACTGCTGTATTTACCCTCGAGCCGGCCGTTGCTTGGTCGAAATTAACCTGCTTATCTTCTGTACGTTGTTGAGCTATTTCAACATTGCTATGTTGACTTCTTCTGCCGCAACCTGATATACCGCCATCTAACCTTGTGCTAGACGGTAATCTATTTTCAGTAGGAATCACACTTGTCTGATTTGACAAGCATGATTCCCTCCAATCTGAAAGGTCACGAACTCTTTCTGACAAATTTCCTAATTGCTGTTGTATCTGTTGCAATGCCTTTAACATTTTACTATGCAACAGATACTCTTCATTAGTCGAATTCTCACGACCTTGTGGCGAATTCTGTTGTGCGTGTGCGTCGATTCCTTGCATCTGGACTACTTGAATTTCGTCCTCTTTATCTATCAAAGTCCGTTGTCTCGTCTGATCACTCTGCGAGACAATACTTCTATTATTAGCTAAGGCGTTTGCTGTTCCCTCACTTCCATTAGCTGATAACTGAGTCACCTCACAATTTTCTACCTGTAATTGCGGTAACTCAGCCAATGGATGTGGATGCAAGGTATAATTGCTCGCTGTTTGCGAACTATTTGTTATTTCTGCCGTCTTTGCCTCAATAAAAGACTGACGAAGATCAATCCTCGTCTGTCTGATTGCACTTTCGTCAAACAGATCGGACTGCATAAAGTCGGCTGCCGTATATTCACCGAGCAGCCAGACTCTTAGCCTCTCAGCTTGAGCAAACCTGGATCCAGAAGTTTGCATTTGCAAGCTATATAATGCTTCAGTCAGTTCTTGACCGTTTAGACATATGAGCCAGTCATCAAGCAACTCAGTTGATGCTGTATCTTTTCTTGACTGATTACTTGACATCTTCGCTCTTGCAGCAAATCTATTACCTGAAATAGAAGTACTTGCGTGCGCTATTCAGAAAATAATAATTGCTTAAACAGCCGCAAATAAAAATTCTAAATATATGTGTGTACAATATATATATATTTGTAGTGTACCTAACTACTATAGCACACGCAAGAACCTCTCTACGCGAGCGACTAAGAGTTTATTCTTATTTGGCTCAATATAAATATATTGAGCCAACCTTCTCCCTTTAATACGAATAAAACTATTTTTAATAAAAAAAACAATTAAATTTCCCTTAAAAGCGAGAAAAACTCTTCGATTTCCTCTTGGTGTCAATAGTTCTACTTGCTGACTGGCTAAAAAAAAATAAAACCTTCAACCAGTCAGCTATTGCAAAAACTGCAACCTCAGTTTTGCAAAAATACAAGAAAAAAAAATTTTCACTATCAACTCCAATTCTCAATTTAAACAATTTCAATTAAACCGAAAAAAAAAATTCGAAATTTCTACAAGAAATAATTTTTTCCAATAAACAAACAACTAGAAAAAAACTTGACACCAAGGGTAAAACTACAATTTGAAAAAGAAAAAAAAATTCAACCTTAGTCCTTTACAACTCTTTGTGGCTCGCGGACGAATACTATCTTTATTTTATAACCTGTGAGCAACCTACTTTAACGTTGCTCACAAGCGCGCCCTATGTTCGACAAGAATTTTATTTTATTTTTCTTATCTTGTCGAACTTACAGTCTACAAGACCGTCGCTCTTCCGTACAATTCAAAAAAAAAAAAAATCCTTTCTCTTTAAAAATTATCCTATTATATTTCTTTTCCTAAAGAAAACCGAAAAAATTTCCCAAAATAATAAAAAAAATTATCGCATGAATTTCTGTTCCTAATCTCGGAAAATAAAAAAAACACGCTTTGATAATCCACCGCGCAATGACTATTGCCACTAGACTTAGCTTAATGCTTTAATTGTCTTATTACAACTAGCGCCCCACAAGGCCTTTGTAATAAGATAAGCATTAGCTGCTCTCGATTATTCAGTGGACGCCATTTTATAATGCGCGCCACCCGAGAGCCACCTATATTTCTCTATCGTGTCCTTTATTTTATCACGCTGCGCGCCACGTAATCATACGCACCATAAAAAAAACACGATAAACTTTTTATTTACGTGAGCCCATATATTGGTGCTATGCACTATGCACGCAATGTACTAACGTAATACACTCTTTCAACAACTTTCGTGAATTGATTTGTTGGGCGCCATGTAACGGGGAATATATTTAAATAAACAAATTAAATATATTTGTGGGTTTCGTATGTACTTACTTCAAGTACATACGCACTTACCGTTAAATAACCGATTTTCTATTTAGAGACGATCAGCCTTGTATCTCGACAATGCTCGTATATAAACGACTTTTTCATACAACGAAAATCAGCTAAGCAATATATATCATTATTGCAGAACTTCGCTTAGAAGTTCTACCTTCCGGACGTCTGGTACGACGAAACCCACGGCGTGTACTTTGAGACTCTATTAAATATTGTAAATCAAATGCAATCAAGTGTATTAAGATTATCATATAAAGGCAAAACACGATTCTACTAAGAGAAATAATCTTATGCAACAATTCAAATTAACTTAAATTTTACTTTACTTTATTCAAAATAATAGACCAATATATTACATAAAAATAAACTTCCAATAATAGTTATTAGCTATAAAATTTAGTTAAACTCACGAATCGAAACAAAAGTTAATTTAAGCTACCCTAATCTATACGACGCGGCGCACACGACGGTCTTGATATTTTCGTATGTATCGCATACACGCTTTTAACAATAATAAAAAACATACGAAAGTCTGCAGACTTACATTTCTTTATCAGACGTTGAACACGGAGGACTCTCAATCGATTGCTCTCGCAATGGCGGTTCACCAGTACAACTAAAGCGGCACCGTAGATATGCGGTGCAGCTCAACAACCTCGTTGCTCTCGTTGAAATATATCTCAACTCTCTCTGCAAAGTTCGGCAAAAATTCTCTAGCTTTAAAATAATCTAACGAGGCTCCAACAACACTCTCACAAAAAAAAACCTTTATTAAAAATTTAGCGGACGCACAAGCTCGCACAACGTACACAATGGCTGCTAGAATCTTTTTTCTCTTCCGTGCCGTCCGTTCGCTTCTCTCTCTTGCCTAATCCTACCCAGCATGCCCTGCGCGCGCCTCTCTCTACAGTACTATATCTGAGTCCCCAAGACAGACTCTCTCCGTCTCACTCTTACACCTGCATATCAAGCATACGCTGAGCCGTGCGACTTATAACGAGGATAGAGCTATATCATAGCATACCAATAAGTTGCTATCCTCGTTACAAAAGATAATAAAATTCGAATTTTCTACCATATAATAATTTGTAAAATCACGGGAAATTTCATGCACAATACATAAAAAATTCGGTACTTATGAATCCTAGGAATTTACAATTTTAATAGAAATTTTAACAGCTTATAAATAATATTAATTAAAGTAATACTATAATAAAATATTAAAATTCTTTAGAATCAACGTAATGTAATAAAATATCACAATGGGTTTCAAACTCGTTACACGTGCGCGATAAAGAAATAAAATTTCTAAGACGTTAAAGTATAACATTACTCGCCTGAACGAAAACCGATTCTTAAAACAACATCTCGAGTTTAAAGCTGCTAAAATATCGGCTTGCTTGTTATCGTTACTGCTCGGAATAAGCTTCAACTTAATCCTATCAGTTAAACTGAAATAAAATCTTCAACTATAACAACCATGCGCGTGAGAAGCAATGCTGATTCTAAATAAAAAAAAGTACTTAATATTTTAACGATTTATTTATCGGAAATAGAAATAAAATTTTTGTCATTAAATATTTTCTAAACTTAAATTATTTAAAATTCTTTTGAATGAAAAGAAACAAAGAAAAAAAAAGCTAATACTCAACGTTGTAATATACTGTTATTAATGCACGTAATATTGTAAAATTATAAACTTAGGAATTTAAATCAAGTTTATTTCTAAAAAAAACATGAATAAAATGCCTTGTGTTTAATATTTGCCTTAACATATTAGTTTTTCAATAAATCCGTTTTTCTTTTTTAGGTAAAGACTAATATAACATAAAATCAACAATATAACCACTTTCCTTTTTCTAAAAGTGTCATAAAAACTCTAAATATAAGTCCTTTTGTGTTTTCGAAAACACGAGCTAAAACGAAATTTTAAAACAATAAGCCGTGAACAGATTAAAACTCCAAATTTTTTTTTCGAAAGTTTAGACAGATGCAGTTAAATCGGCAAATTTCATAATAACACAATAAAATTTTAATACTTTTAAGAAAAAAAAAAACTAAAATCAAATAGTAAATGAAAGCTTTCAGAAAAACAATATGCTTATCTTTTAGATTTTTCAAAAACATTTTTTATATATACTTTCAAAATCCGCGGAGAAATATTTCAAAACCGTGTACAATTCATCATTTTATATTAAACCATCTTCAAAACTTTTCAAAACATTCAATAAATTTCGACCCAAGTTTAATTAAAATAAAAAAAATTACCAAACAATAATGTTAACATAGTAGTTGTAACGAGGATAGCAAATTATACATATACTGTATGTCAATATACTTCTGTCTCTCTCCTCGTTGTGAGTCGCACAGCCTATTGTAAGCTTTTATGCTTACTTTATGTGTATAAGAGTGAGACAGAGAGTGGATATTTCATCGTCTTGCGTGGTTGACGGTTAGCGAAGGCGCGCGCAAGACATGACGTGGAGACTCGAGCGGGATACGAGAGCGAACGCGTCGTGAAGCCGGTTGGCCGCCATGAATTCTCTTGCTGTGCGTGCTTGAGCGTCCGTTAGTATTTTTTTGGATAGAAAATCGCCATCTTGTGAGGATTGCACTGTGATTATTGTACAGACAATCATCAGTATCTAGCTATTTGCTGCATTCGACAAAAGAGTTTGAGAATTAGATTTGATAGTAAGGTTTTCTTTTGTGTGTTTTTGCAAAACTGAGGTTGCAGTTTTTGCAATAGCTGACTGGTTGAAGGTTTTGTTTTTTTTTCTTAACCAGTCAGCAGTTAGAGTTATTGACACCAAGAGGAAATTATAGAGTTCTTTTTTTCTCTCTATTAGGGGAAATTTAATTGTTTTTCTTTATTGAAAATAATTTTATTGTTATTAAAGGGAGAAGGTTGGCTCAATATATTTAGATTGAGCCAAATAAGAATAATCTCTTTGTAGCTTGCGTAGACAGGTTCTTGTGTGTGCTATAGTAGTTAGGTACACTACACACATATATATATGATCATATCTCCACAACTTTTAATCTTTTGGTGATATGTCATTTTACAGCTGTCACTGGGTAGCGAATGATGCACACTATTCAAACTAGGTTCACACCTTTTGTACAATCTTGTTCCTCTATTTTTTATGTATATAGTGAATGTGCCACCAATGCTCCAGTAGATATTTCTACAAAACGTAAATTTTTACATGGATAAAAGTTCGGAAATTTTATCCATGTAAAAATTTTCGTTTTATAGAAATATCTACTGGAGCATTGGTGGCACATTCACCATATACATAAAAAATAAAGGAACAAGATTGTACAAAAGATGTAAACCTAGTTTAAATAGTGTGCATTATTCGCTACCCAGTAACAGCAGTAAAATGACTTTTCAAAAACATTATAAAAAAATTAAAAGTTGTGGGGATATGCTCATATATATTGTACACATGTATATTGAGAATTTTTTGCGGCTTATAAGCAATTAATATTTTCTGAGTGGCACACGCAAGTACTTCTATTTCAGGTGATAGATTCGCTTCAAGAGGGAAGATGGCAAGCAATCAGTCAAGAAGAGATGTAGCATCGACTGAGTTGCTTGGTGACTGGCTGATATGTTTAAACGCTCAAGAACTGACTGAAGCCTTGTACAGTTTACAAATGCGAACTTCTGGCTCCAGGTTCGCTCAAGCTGAGAGGTTAAGAGTCTGGCTGTTCGGTGAATATACGGCAGCTGACTTTATGCAATCAGATCTGTCTGACGAAAATGCAATCAGGCAGACTAGGATTGATCTTCGTCAGTCTTTTATTGAGACAAAGACGGCGAAGATAACAAACAGTTCGCAGACAGCAAGCAATTACACCTTGCATCCGCACCCATTGGCTGAGTTGCCTCAATTACAGGTAGAAAATTGTGAGGTGACACAGTTATCAACTAGTGGAAGCGAGAAAACAGAAGACGCCCTATCCAGTAACAGTAGTGTTGCCTCGCAAAGTAGGCAGATGAGACAACAGAAATCGAGGGATAAAGAGAATGAAATCCAAGAAATTCCAAGGCACAAAATTGACGCTTACACACAGCGGGAGTTGCTGCAAAGTCATAAGAATATGACTAATGAAGAGTATCTATTACATAGCAAGATGCTAAAAGCATTGCAACAGATACAACAGCAAATGGGAGATCTATCTGAGAGAGTTCGCGACTTCTCGGATTGGAGGGAGTCATGCTTGTCGAATTAAACAAGTGTGAATCCAACTGAGAATAGGTTACCGTCGAGTACAAGAATAGATGGTGGTCTATCAGGTTGCGGCAAAAGGACCCAAGATAGTAATGTTGAATCAGGTCAACAATGGCCTGATGATAGACAGGTAAATTTTGACCAAATGACGGCCAATGCGAGGGTCATCACGTCAACAGGTGGTGCACCTCGTGCTAACGGTTGAGACGTATCTGGGACATCTCGGTTACCACCATTTGGCACTCTCGGCATAGCCTGGGGAAGGGGTAGCTCACCGACTCAGGTCTCAGTGAGTCATGGTGGTCAACCAATAGATGTAGGTAGAGTCGTACGTCAATGGGAGGTACGATTTTCTGGTAAAAAGGACCAAAGTATTGACCTCTTTTTGACAAGAGTCGAAGAGTGTCAAGTCCTTGCTAATCTGTCGGAGAGTGATTTGTTGTATTCGCTCTCTGAATTATTGACAGGTGTTGCAGCTACTTGGTATCGCAATAATCGGGACCAATGGCATAGTTGGCCCGAATTCTGTGAAGCTGCGAGACGATGGTACGGTACCAACCGTCGTTTCCAACACAGGCTTATAGCAGAAGCGAATGCACGCACGCAGGGCAATGATGAGCGAGTGCGTGACTACTTAACGTGTCTTAAAGCAATAATGCAAAGACAAAAACCACAACCGGACCTCAATCAACAGTTAGATTTATTACATCGTAACTTGAGGCCGGAGCTGCAAAGACTCGTACGCAGAGACGAATTCAATAGCATTGAGGCTTTATTAGAGCTTGCTGTTGAAGCGGAGTTGACTTTAGAGGCTGAAAAAGTCTATAAACCTCCACCATCACCTGGCAAAGCACTGTTACCAGAAACAGCTTACCATCCACCGGCGAATCAAAAGAAGATTCGGCCTAAGGTATCTAGTGCGGACACCAGTGTGTCTAAAGCTGAAGATATGGTGTCTACAGTTACCAAAATTTTGGAAGAAAAGCTAGCTCAATTTGAAAAGAGATTGATTGGAAAAGCTTATTGATATACAACACCAAAGAAAAAGAAATCCAAGTCGAGTCCTGCAAATCATCGGATGTCAAGAAGAACTGGTGATGAAGATCACGATTATCCTAATGATAATGGTTCAGGTTCTGAGAGACAAAAGTCTCGTAGTCCAAGAAAGGACCAGTATAGAAGACCAGGATCAAGTCCTCGCTACAACCGGGATAACATAGTTTGTTATGGTTGTGGTAATCCAGGTTACATGGGGAGCGAATGTCCGAAATTTTCGGAAAACGCCATTGGGAGCAAGTGAAGAAGGCCGTAACTGCTCCCACTGACTCTTCTAAGGCCTTCAAAGAATCAGATGTATCATGGACAGGCTCAGACAGAATTGAGCCTATCAACGTTGGTGAACCATTGAAGTGTGTTGCAATAAAGCAAAATTCAGCTTTTGCTGAGATTGAAAAAAACATAGGCATCATTGAAGCTGGAACTCGATTATGGTTGAAAAGTTCTATTACAAATTGCGGCGTGTTAATTGACTCATACAACACTCGTGGAGCCAGAGTCGTCAAATGGGTAATTAACAAAGTCAGACTATATATGGATGGATGCCAGGTCAAGAAAGGTGATTATAGCAATTCGAAACGGTTTTGCTATCTGTATAAAATAAATAGCAGATTAAGAAAAATAGTTTTGAAAGTACAAGACTACTTGTGTACGGCTGAACACCATAAAAGAGTACTAAAAAGTATATCAGTCACTCTCTTTCTAATGTGCAAAGATGAAGGGATCGAAGAAGTTGAATTTTTGACTCTTCATACTGTAAATCCAACTAAGAAACAAATGTGTCTAAATTGGTTTACTAAAGTACATAATTATCGATTCTTTATATATAGTCCGGACGAAGAAGTCGATATTATCCTGGATCTGGATGACGAGACGTGGATGCTTGTCATCTCTCAGGAACAAACGAAAGGGGTGTTCATGGAGTGTCATAATGGGACTGTAGCTGGTTGCTTAAGTAGAAGAAGAATCTACATAAGAGTGATAGTTACATATTTTTGGCACTCCATTTATAAAAACATTTATTTGATCTGCCAAAGATTTAAGTCTGACAATGATCCAGACAGCATCAAGGATGAGAATCAACCGCCGATGGATCAAGAACTCAAAGTAGGAAGAGTGAAGAATTGCGGCGGGCCATCTGCGAATGGCCAACCTCACCACTTTAGCGATAGCGCACCACCTGCGTGTGGTATGAAGTGTAGTTTTAGGTCGGTATACGTATGTAGAAAACGTGATAAGCCGTGTCGTACAGTTTTGGTGGTGAGACGAGTGAATGCGAGGTTAGTATGCGTTTCACAGCGATCAGGTGAAAATGGTACGTATAAGCGCGTTCGTGGTAAGTCAAAGGTAACTCAAGAGGATCTACTGTTCGATCTTCTTAATTTCTCACTTAACTTTGGCAGTATGGCAATTGGAGAGAATGACAGTTGTTGCAACTGGTTAAATACTGTCACAACTGCAATTATGAAATATTTGAGTAGTTTTCCAAGGACGCTGTCTGTTAATAAATAACATTGATGATGATAGGTAAAAGTTACTGTTATCATTAGAGTATTTGAAAGAGATAATAACCTTATGCGTACAAAGTGATAGCGTGAGTGAAATCAAAATAAACGAATAATCTATTTAAATAATAATTTAATCTGAAATACTACTTAATTGAACATGCAGAGTTGTTGCCGTGCAGCATTCCAATTTGAAAAAAATTTTTTTAAAAAAAAACCTAAACATCAACTTAAAATTTTAAAGAAATTTCATGAAATTAAAATAATTTAAACATTTAAATAATATACAATCATTGTCTCGAAGTTAAATCTTCGCGCGGAGATTGAAATTACCATTATAAAAAAAAAATTTTTCCTGTCGATAAAAGTTGTAAAATTACCGACATGGTAACTGAGATCTGTAATTATCCGTTACCATCCGTGGCGGAGTAACTCATGGTAATTTACCGCTGAGCAATAACTTTTAAAAATTCTCAACTAATTTAATTTAATTTCAACTTTTAACCAATTCGTTAATTTAATTACTCAAAATTTCTAAATCATTTTCATCATTTTTTTTCATGCTATAGTTTTCCAAATATTTTAAATTAACTAATTTGAATCATTCTTTCAATTAAATACTAGTAATTAAAGCACATTCACATTTAATTCTTTTCTAAATAATTCTAAAATTAAAATTGAAATAGCCTCGATATATTTTAAATTAATTACCATTTTTATTTATAATTAGGTTTTTCTATTTGATTAAAATTAAACCCTTTACAACATATAAAATATAACAATTCTCGGCTTACACAGTAAATACTTAACATCTTCTGTTACAATCGTTAACTCTTAAATTTAATACTTACCAGTAATATAAAAAAATGCTGCAAGCAGGAACCTTGCTGTTCAGAAAAATAATAAGATTGTAACGCGACGTTTTAACTTGGTTGTTTTTCTCACGTTGTCACATGAGACAAGTAAGGCTATAAAAAATTGCAAAAACGCTGAACCAGTTTTATGCTTCTCGCGTAATATTATTCTAATATTTCAAATAGTACACAGAAAGAAAAAAAAATATATCATATCATGTATTTAAGAAAAAAAACGCGTAAGCGAATTGCTATTGTATTAAATAACACATTTATAGATATACTTAAATAAATATTTTAATGAAATTTCGTTAGTTTCAGACGAATAAACTCAACCATAATCTAACTCTGGGTAATATTTTCGTTTATTCTAAATGAATAATTTGGCAACACATACTTGGCAGGTATGCGTATTTTAGTTAATATGCATCCCATTTATTATTTAACAATTAGTAGCATGAAATAAGAAAATAGATCTAATAATAATAATAATAATAATGGAATCGTAGTGGCTTAATCATTAATATTAAGTCCAACAAAATTCAAATAATTTTTGGGCGGAGTCACAAACAATTGATTCTTTTGTTGAAATATAGTAGTATTTTTCAAATTACACCCACAATCAGTTACATATCTGCTGGCGGATATGGAACAAAATTTTTCTTTTAGTAATACATTTCAAACTCAATTTTATATCATTTACATAAATCAATTTTTGTAAATTCTTACTAAAGAAAAGCTGCTTTATTTTTAAATCATAGAGTTTAAAATCCGGTACCGGTAGGTTAGAATACTTTAGTCATTAAGTTAGTTTAGGCAAAAATATTGACTTTCATGGATTGGACAGATGGTCCAAGAATGATGGCTTTATACTATGTGACTGATCATCATGTAATATAATAAAAGCAACCATGTAGTCAATGGATTCAGATGTTGCGACTCGAGCATAATTGCGAAAAAAAATTATGAAATAAAATGAAATAATACAAATAAAATACAAAATACAAAATGAATAAAATGATTTCCATATGGACGCTTTTTGTTAAGGTCACGTTATGATGATATATAACCGGATGCTTTTTGTTAAGGTCCACGTAAAAAAATGAAAATAAAACTACGACAATAAAAAAAAAAGAAGAAAATACGAAATTTAGGGGATAATACGAATTATATTTTACACTTCCCGATGTACTGGGGTATCTAACGTCACCGTATGGGGCGGAAGCCAGATACACAGTGCAATATTTTCCGATAATTAGGGGGATACACGTACGGTTTTTACGCGAGAAAGATTTACTACTGCAATCATCGAGAAACTTTGGGAAATTTAACATCCTGTATTAAGGGTGGAAGCCAAATTTGCATAGTTGTTGGCAATTGCGTAGAGTATCCATTTCAGGGTTACGAATATGAAATGCGAAAAATTTCAACTTATAGGGGGGACCGTGGTGTAATTTCGCGATTGAAATATGAAATATAAAATATACTACGTTAAAATAAAAATGAATAATAAAAAGAAAATGAAAACTACGACAAATAATAAAAGAGAAAGTGTAATGAATCAAAGGAACTGCACAAATCATACATACATTAGGTTAGGGACAACGGGATATCTAACGTCACCGTTAGGGCGTAAACCGGATACACGATGTCATAGGTCAGTTATATTCAGGCGTTATAGAAACAGATAATAAATAAATCTTGTACTAAAGGTTCAAGATAGTAACAATAAATAATCACGTAAGAATTACTAATTTCAGAAATATAATAAAGCAGCAATAAAACTCACTACGTAAACCAAGTAAAGTCATTTCTTTTGAAACAATGTAAATTCTTTCTCACGATAAGTTAAGTTAATAAAATATCATTTTGCTTCAAAGTTTGAATTTCATACTTTATCTAAAAATGTGACTCCGACACCAACGAAGGTAAATGTAGAATATCAAGTTCCGAGTAATACAGTTTAAAACGAAAAAAAAATGATTATACGAAATAGTACATTCGCGAAAATTTAGCTGTAACTAAAGAGGGAAGAAACATAGACTCAGATTTAAATATCAAAAGTGGAAAACCTCGAAAGAGAGGGTACCTCTCCGGCGTATATAAACTAACCAGACAAGACAATGCGCATCAGTCTTGTTTCGGCAATTTTAGCAGCAGTGCTCTACCAGTTTAATTATTTTGTTAGTGATATTATTTAGTTAATACATACAACTACGACGTTATACATTATATAGTATATTAGTGCTACAGTACTTGGTGAATTCAAGTTGAATCAACGCTAGGATAAACCTAGGTAAAATCATTTTTCGTTATTTTATAATATATACTCTGGATATGCTACCATCGTGCGTCCTTCCATCTCGGCCTCAAGACAGAAAAATCATATCGAATCTGGATCGATAATGTACATCCTTGGATTTTAATCACTTGATTATATCTAAATTCCTGAACTCATTCGTTAATGAAAAATTAATCCCTGTGTATATACACTTTGGGAATAATAATTCAACCTTCAACCCGCTTATAAAATTGCGGTAAAGTAATTAAAATCATTTTTCGTTAAATTTTGTTAAATTTCTCCAGATTGTAAAAGCACCGGAAGAACGTCTAAACAATATTTCTTGAAACTAAAGAATGTGGATAAATCCAAATGTGGCTCATAATAACTTCCTAAATTAATTCCTAATATTTCCTAAACATTAACTTCCTATTCAAAGAATATTTTTTAAGAAAGGGTGGCATTTATTTCTCTCTCATTTTTCAAACCTTTATAAAATTCTACTAATATAAAACTATTGACCAGCTCTGTATCGATTTTTGTTACCCTTCGTCGAAAATTTCGATTGCGGTATAAACCGTTAAATCTCGGAAACGTGCCAAACATCCGTGGATTTATTTCAATTACTAAATACTCTTATGTTATGATTTAAACATAACCCTTCATTAACTCTTACTCAATAATAAAAAAATCCCTAACTTTTTCCTAAATAATTTAATTTTGATAATGTTACTAATACCGTCACCATTGCTATAGATCAGCACTTTCAGTTTTTCATTTAAAACATTCTTAATATCTTATCCTACTATATTACATAGTTTTTCGTAAAAAAAAAAACAAGTATGGTTAAGGATTTTCCGGTATTTCTTTTCAACACACGTTAGAATGGGATTTTGGGATCCGAATGCGTTCCCAAGATCACACCTATACTAAATTTATGAACCCCTCCGGAAAGATTAATTCAAGAAATACCAGATGTTTATCGATAGTTTTGCATTTTATTGCCTCCAAAATATTATACTTACTGATACACAATTTTTCTAAACTTCAAATATCTATAAACTCACGATTCTAATTCTTACTTCTAAAGGTGGTAAGTCCGTAATATTGGAATCTTGTTCCGAACCAAGTAATCTTTGATATCTAGTTGCGATTAATATTGATTTATTTGATGAGATGTCAATGTACTTGAACTTCAAGGTACATATTCTCTTTCAAATGTGTTTTTAGGTTATATTACTTTTCAGAAAATCCAACCCAAATCTACATTTTAACATCTAATTTTCACTTAACATAATTCGTTCTATAAATACTAAATCATCTTTGACAGAAAAAATAAATTATTGTCCAATGTATTTTTGTAAAAAAATAAACAAACAAACTTAAAACTTCTATCTTAAAACCTAAGATAAAACTATTGATCAGATCCGATAATTAAATTAAAATCATGGTCTCGGACTCATTACGTTTCTCGAATGCAATAACAAGTTTCGCGAAGACACCTTCTAAGTAGTCATCCAAACTGAACACCATTAAGCGCTAAGTTAGAATAATGGTATTTTCTTATTATAATTGTTGATGTAATAAGGTCATGCTTACTATAGTTGCTAATCATGAAATGCAACCAATTGTCCTGCTAATAGGTCAAGCAATGCCTAAATGAAATACCAGTTTTACTGATTTTCGCTTTGTCTGATGTAGAAGGTTCAGATTCATTGGTTTCTTTATTTACCGTGTCTTCCAGAGTAATATACCACCAATAAGAAAAAAAAAATATGAAACTATTGATCAGATTCGATGATTAAATTAGAATCGCAGACTCGGTCTTTTTTTGTATCTAGACGTTGTTGCAGATTCTAGAGTTTCCTTCTAAATAATCTTCAAGACTGAACAATCAGCCAAATTCGAATAATTGTACTTTCAAATAAATCAAAGTTACAATACCTTATCCCACCACGACACTTACACCTGATTCTCATATTACTAAAAATTAATTGCTGGGAACGACAATAAATTTAGTAAGGGGGAGAGGTCAACAAATGACTTACGGAATTATTTAAATCCGATGTATCTTCTTTATTCTTTCGTCTTCGATTATAATATGACTGGGCATTACAACCAGCAGCTCGAGTTCGATTCGTTTATTCATATTTTTGCGCTTTTTGAATTCTTTCATTATGAACAATTGTAAGATTTTCCATATCATCATTTAAATGATTATATTGGAGTTATAAGAAACACGGCTCATCTTAACTTTTACTATTATCAAGAACTTAAAATTTAGTTGTATTTTGTAATCTCGTCAAACTTTGAGTGAGCATCGCAACTTTAACTAAATTAAACTTCTTGCACAAGCTAGTCTGGCTCTGGTGAATCATATCCTATTGATAATATTTGCTGATATTTAATCCTTTCTTTTACACAAAACATTGTTAATTCTATTTAATTAACAATTTTTCTTCAACTTATTTTTCTTGTTTCTCTTCAGAATCCAAATAATATAAACCGTGTTTTCTCATTAATAATCCAAATTCTAATTTTTTTTATCCTTATTTATTTCTTTATATTCTTATAGTATCATGTATTTAATTCTTTTTTTTATTGTAAAAGGATTATATTGATTTGAGGATATAGCTGGACATTCTGACTTCTTTGTTGGCGGTACTTTGACCGTTTTCATTAATAACACTTTTTGGGTTTTTCTGTATAGGCCCTATAGAAGATGGTGTTGTGATGTAAACTATTACTTTATTGTCTGGTCCTATAATATCTATTCGATACCTATAATTCTTCTCGGGTATAATTGTGCTAAAAGAACACACTATTGTAACTCTTCGATAGGTAGTAATATAAACAAAAAAATTCTTAATCACTTTTATAAAATTTATATTTGACCGAGAGATGGCTTTTCGTGATGTTTACAAAGATCTGCGTGTTAATTAAATTCCTTAATCTTTACAATTGGAAATTCCACAGGGATTTTCAGATTAGAACGGCATATCATGCATTATATTTATCACACAACACATTCAACCCAGAATATTTAAAGTTCGCTTCTGTTAGCCGGTCACATGACTGCCACAACAAAGTTTATTTAAATAACATCTAGCTTATTTGAACTATTTCTTCGATCATATTGCCCTGGATTCGGGTAGAATTCAACTGTGTACATTCGTTTCTTCTGTCCTTGTTACCAATCTTAACAAATTAAATTCCGTTTTAATGGAGTGCTACACTCCGAGGTTCTTTACAAGTTTATATAACCCACTTCTTTTAATACTCTTCGACTATGTTACCACTCTCGTTTTATCCTTAAGCAAGCGCAAGAATTTAATTCATCCTTGTTTTGAAATTTATCCAAGCCCGAATACATTTTTCCTTTTTTGCCAATAAGTAACTTTAATTCAATGGTTTCCTAAATAACTCCACCTGTTGGGTAAGTCCTTATACGTTTCTCTGGAAATGATGCTCAGAAGAAGTTTCTATCACCATTACTTTAGACTTCTCTGTTAGTAATGTTTTGTAATTGTTGTGATTGTTACAATAATATAGTTGCCTACATTTACCCGAAAAAACTTCTACTACACGACTCTTTCTTTGGAGATTGTTGTTACCTTTTCCGTTAAATGGTGTTTACTCATTTTGCATGACGATATTTATTGTTTAAATTATAATTTAAAATATTCTCAGCTGAATTATACTTAATCACTGTTTCCAATAAAAACCTCTCACCACATCGTTTGTAATATGACGGATGGTCCTGGATAACCATTAATAACTTTTTAAATTCTGTTTCTTTTTTATCCTAAATTTTTCCCAATTTTCTTCCTTTGACGTGATATCATCGGGTTACACTGCAAATACGTTTGGAGATTGTTGCTAAGCAATAATCTTTCATAAACGTACTGCAGCTACTGATAATCATCTTTTGACTAAAAGTCCACAATTTCTCTATATCTTTTAAGATCACAATAAATAATGCGTTGTGTATTTTATTCCGAATTTTCAGACCCTAAATCAGTTTTAGGGCAGATGTTAAATAAATTTCCGCCGGTTGACAGTTGATACTATCCATTGGGTATAAGTATAAACAAATATAAAATCCTTTTTGCTACTAAACGTTCGTTAAACGCAAATAGTGAGGTGGATTGACTGAACAAAAGTAAGGTCAATAAAACGCGCACATGTTATTTATATGGCTCTGAACATACTGAGGGAATTATTAAAAATAAAAAAAATGTTTATAAATAAAAAAAATTTTCAATTTCTTTATTTTTGTTTATTTAAAAAAATTTTTTTTTATTAATCGTTTTGTCTTTTTATCATTTAAATCATAAGAAATAAACATTAACTATTATATCGCACCTGGACGTGTGAATGCGTGGCGAATTGCCAGAGTTTTAATTAAGGAATTGGAAACTTGAATTCACTAACTGTGCAAGTGGATCGGAAAAACCCCGCCACTCTAGCTGACGCCTATAAGGATGCAGTGCGGATAGAGACTCGCATGGAGGCAAAAGTATTGCCCGATACCAGATATAAATTTCATGGGCAAATTTCCAAGGTAAATTGGGAGCAGACCAAATTTTCGGCTGTAAATCACTGGAAGCCAAGAAATTCAAACAACAACTGGAATAATGGACAAAATAAGCATCAAAGCGAAAACTACGCATCTCAACCCATGGTAAATAATAATACGCCACCTGGATTTCAACAGAGGCAGGGACGCACAAACTATAATGTGCAGAGAACTAATCAACCTCAAGTCAGACAGACATCACACAATTATAACGTGAATAACTCACCACAGAGGTTTAATCAAAATCACTATACCCCTCGACCGCAATATACTCAGCAACAACAGCAAATGTTTTCTTAGGATGCACGTCTATATAACCCTTATAGGCCCGGAGAACAAAGACCTTCTGCTAGCTACCAGTGACCATAAGGTTATGCTCAAGGATATAATGCCTATAGAGTGCCAAATAATTATAACCGGATGCCTTTCATACAGACCAAAGCTCCATGACAACCTGCATTCAATAATCAGTCTGTTTTAAACTGGCAGCTGGCTCGTCGCAACCAAGAGTCGGCGAGCTAGAGACAAGCGTCACCAAGCTCATCTCAACCTGCAACACAGAATGCACCACAATCACCGACTCAGCAGAACTCAGCACAGGTGATGTCGATAAACGAAACTGCAAACGAGTTTCCATGTATAGGGGACTTACTGACAACGATAGCGAACTAGATAAACCTACTGCTATCAGACTGCATGTGACTGAAGGTAGACAATCTTGGATGACCTTCATGATTGATAACGGTGCAGCAGTCAATTTGGTAAAGTGCACTGCTTTACGGGACGACATACCATAGGATCCTACTCGAAGTACTGAACTGAGTGGTATTACCAATGAATGTATAAAAACGTATGGTACAACCTGGCTCACTCTAAGAAAAAGATCAGTGAAATTCCATTTAGTAGGACCATCATTTCCTATCGATCAGGATGGATTAATAGGTAGACGCTATCTTAAGGAAGAAGATGCGGTTATATCTTATTATAATCACGCGCTCATGATATCCGGAGACGCTATGCATCCCATTCTCTTTCTCAATCAAGAACAAGATAAGACGAACAATACTAATGATGCTACTCATGGAGGTTCCATCGACCAACTATCTTTAAGCGAACTAGACACTTAAGTAGATACCTTGGACGAAACTGCAGCCCAGTACTGCATTCCTAGTAGAAGCAGACAAGTATTGGAAATGAATCTGAATAAAACACATTTGGAAGAAGGATATTTACCTAGAATAGACGTAGGTAATAACCAGGTGTTTCTCGGAGAAGGACTTGTCAGTAACGACAATGGGAAATGTAGAATCCTAGCCATAAACACTAGTGAAGAGGATGCCTTAATAAGCATCAACCCCCGAGAGATCGTACCTTTTGAATACGTGGATCCTGATTTTTATTCAGATACTATGTCCGAGACTGATGAAGGGCGTATCACCAACCCTTACCAACGAGTGCAAAAGCTCATTAACATCACGACTTTGGACCATTTAAATCATGAAAAAATGGCACATGTAGAGAAATTACTGACTGAATATAATGATGTATTTCTTCTACCTGGAGATCCCCTATCGGTTACTCATTTAACTGAGCATAGGATACCCACGACCAACGACATTCCTATAAATACACAATATAGGCATCCGTCTATTCACAAACAGGTGATAAGGGACGGAGTAGCCAAGAAACTTAAGGACGGGGTTATCGAACCATCTTGGTCACCTTCCAATAATTTAGTAGTGATAGTGCCTAAGAAACCGGACAAATACGGGAACCCGCGTTGGCGCATGGTCATCGACTTTCGTAATTTGAATAAAACGACAATAGGAGACTCTTATCCATTGCCGAACATAACTGATATCTTGGACCAACTTGGAGGGTCAGTCTATTATTCAGTATTTGGCTAATGGATACCAACAACTACCTTTACATGATGACGATCGTTGGAAGAGTGCATTCACCACTCCCAATGGACATTACCAGTATACACGTCTTCCGGAGGGCCCCAAGGGGGCTCCTGCTACGTTTCAACGTATGGTCGACAAAATATTGCTCAGATTACAAAATACAGAGATGTTAGTATATTTAGACGACACTATCATCTACTCCAAGGACCTACACGATCATGAAAGGAAGACTCGTAAGTTTTTCGAACGCCTCAGAGGAGTGAATCTTGAGCTCCATCCGGAAAAGGTGAAATTCCTAAGGAAAGAAGTGACCTTTTTAGCCCATATAATCAGCGAAAAAGGGGTTGAACCTGACCCTGGGAAAATTAAAGCAGTTCAGGAATTCGCTACGCTAAAAACACCTAAAAATATACGACAATTCTTAGGATTAGCCGGATATTATAGACGATTCATAAAGGACTTTTCTAAAATTGCCAGACCTCTGTCAAATTTGCTAAAAAAGGACGCAATATTCGAGTGGGGGGAGGCCCAGGAACAGGGTTTTCAAACTCTAAAAGGACATCTCATTAAGCAACCAATACTGATTTTTCCTGATTTTAAAAAGACTTTTACTTTAACTACCGACGCGTCTGACTATGGTATCGAAGCTGTGTTGAGTCAGGAAAAAGATGGTTTCGACCATCCAGCAGCTTATTTGTCGCGTTTACTAAATCACGCTGAAAAAAATTATTGCACTACTGACAAGGAATGTTTAGCAGCCTTGTATGCTATGCATCACTTTAGACCATATCTGCTGAGCAAGGAGTTTATACTTCAGGCAGATCATGAACCATTAAACTGGATGCACAATCGAAAAGACCCAGGACAAAGACTGATGCGGTGGATGATGAAATTCACTGATGATACTTATAAATTCAGATACAAGCCCGACAAATTAAACACCAATGCTGACGCTTTATCCAGGAATCCTATTAAAACACCGACAGATAGGAAATAAATGATTTTTTGCCAAAGCTAAGAGTTATGACTCTTGACAAGAAGGGCAAAAGAACTTTAGAGGGACTGCCAGTTGCCAAAATTGACGAAGATACTAAGGCAAACGAACCAGGCACCTCAGAACCAAAACAGCCTGTACCACCAAGAAGGCGAAGGAGATCACCTGGTCCCTTAATTAGACAAAAACTACCTGAACTTGAACACAGTGTAATCGCACAGCGGACTCTTTCTAAGCAGATTACACCACCTAAAACCACGAGCAGTATTTAGCAAGGGCGAGTAACAAAGCCAGCAACCACTCGAACTAAACCAGCATATCGGGAAACACTTGCAAGTCAAGCTCGCAAGGCGGTGACCAGTAAATAAATGCTGAGTAGCCTGACAGTAGTAAACTCAGTGTAGCTTCTACCAAAAGCGAAAGAATGACAAAGAGAAAAACTACGGCCGTCTCTGACACCGAAAGCGAGGCAAGCACCTCTTAGACCGACGATCGACCCCCTATAAAAGATTCACGACAAACTTACCTAAGGGATTTCTCTATCACCGAAGTTGGAGATCCATCCAGTTCACAGGAAAATGTCAAAAAAAGTAAAACAACCGAAATCAGTAACCCTTGCGTTATACGAATGGAAGCTGTGCCACCAAGTGATACGGGTGAAGGAACGGATATAGACATTGAATGTAGTCAGTTGAAACTTACAACTACTACTCCCACTAAAAATCAATCCACTTAGCGTAAGTTAAACACCAGTGATTCCTACGTTAATATTTCAGACTTGCCTGACTACAAAGGAATAACCCTAAGGTCCGTTTTGTCATCAACAGGAATAAATGACCTCAGTCAAGGTCAAGACAATCGACATGACCTTGCTGTGATATTACCTGCAAGCACCACTAAACTAATCACTGCAGACCAACACCGTATTAGGCACGATTGCATCAACAAATCCAGAAAGTTGGAAAAAAGTCTCCAAGACTACTGGTTTAATACAGGAGACTAGTTGTTTGTAGAGAAAAATGCAGATTTACCCGTAAAACCGTTGCCAAACTATTTTTTAGAAGATGAGGAACCAATACCTTCCCTACGAGAAATTTTAGATAGGATGGCGACAAAGCTAACGCTTGCAGAGATATGCAAAAACTCAGCAAAGGAGATACCAATCACGGTTGGCGAACCAAGGGCAATTGAACAAGGACCACTCATGGACACCGTGACACCGACAACCGTACCATTATTGTCAGAAATTCATGAAATTGTGAGTACTGCGAAGCAAACTGTCGAACACTTAATAACGAATCTGGAGGCAGGTTCTGAAAAAGCTGATATTGAGGATAACTTAGATTCCTCTATAATTCCGCGATTACAGGAGCGAGCGTTATCGCCCATTCCCAGTGTACAATCAGCTGTGCCCAGACATAGTAGCACTCCCAGGACTATCAGAAAACCAATAACAAAACTCAACTTACAGGCAATCCCAGAAGTAACTGAAGGGTCTATTTAAATTGAATATTCTAAAGCACCAGACGACGTCATGGGTGTAATTTTACCTAACCCGTGGACTTGGAGTGATAACTCGTTTACCTCTGATGCCAGTACAACAAAGACTGCCACATATGACCACGGACTCAAAGTAATAAAGCCTACCAGACATTGCCTCACATACCAGCGGGATAATATCATTCATTTTATCTCAGGTGATTGTGATCGTCATGACCCAATAACCAAATTACTAAATGATATCGGAGCAATAGAGCGAAGGGATATAAAGAGACGAAAACCCAAGAAGGGACACATTATTATCACCCCTTATAAACAGCACAACATATTTTCACTGGTAGTTAAAGACTACGAAGAGGATTCGTTAGATTGCGAGGATGTGCGTGATCTCTTACAACAAACGATCGAAATATTCAATAAGCAAAACATCGCTACCGCTAGAATATCAAAGACGAGTAAGGTGACTAACCACCTAGCACCTGGAATACTTACTAGGAGAGGCCCAGGCCTCCGGATCACGGATTTTGCTCAAACTTTGGCATAAGTTTCTAGATGTCAAAATATGGAAAACCCCAGAATTTTAGACCCTAACGCTCAAAATTTCTCTAGTTACAGGCAATTAGAGAAAATCATTCAAAAAGTTACCAGATTTTCAAACGCCTATAGTTCTTTAGCATTAACAACTAGACACTTGTAATTGTTTTTAAATAAAAGCTGAGCTCAAATCCTTTCGAAATAGCACCTACAGCATATCAAAATATTATTTTTTCCTATAGCTACAGTGTTATAAAAATTGTACTACATTTTAGCATTTATTATTAATTAATGTTATTAAAAAAAAATTCACGTTAAAATCTTATAGTGCTGTAACGTTGGGAAAAAATAATATTTTGATATGCTACAAGCACTATTTTGAAAGGATTTGAGGTCAGCTTTCATTCGAAAATGGTTTTAAGCTTGTAACTGTTAATGCTAAAGAGCTATAAGTGTTTGGAAATCTAGTAACTTTTTCAGTGACTTTCTTTAATTACCTATAACTAGGGAAATTTTAAGCGTGAGGGTCCAAAATTCTGGTTTTCTTCATATTTTGACACCTAGAAACTTATCCTAAAGTTCGAGCAAAATCCGTGATCCGGAGGCCTGGGCCTCTCCTAGTTAGTGATATTTTAAGGGAACAATTTCAAAACATGAGTATTCTCATAACTCTGTGCTATGAAAAATCCGAATATCTAATCCCAAGAGAATCCAAAGAGCAAAAAAAACTAATCATTTCTACTCTGCATGATAGCTTGATAGGCGGTCATAAAGGCATAAATCAAACTTATGCTAACTAGGAGAGGCCCAGGCCTCCGGATCACGGATTTTGCTCAAACTTTGGGATAAGTGTCTAGGTGTCAAAATATGAAGAAAACCAGAATTTTGGACCCTAACGTTTAAAATTTCCCTAGTTATAGGTAATTAAAGAAAGTCACTGAAAAAGTTACTAGATTTCCAAACACTTATAGCTCTTTAGCATTAACAGTTACAAGCTTAAAACCATTTTCGAATGAAAGCTGACCTCAAATCCTTTCAAAATAGTGCTTGTAGCATATCAAAATATTATTTTTTCCCAACGTTACAGCGCTATAAGATTTTAACGGGAATTTTTTTTAATAACATTAATTAATAATAAATGCTAAAATGTAGTACAATTTTTATAACACTGTAGCTATAGGAAAAAATAATATTTTGATATGCTGTAGGTGCTATTTCGAAAGGATTTGAGCTCAGCTTTCATTTAAAAACAATTACAAGTGTCTAGTTGTTAATGCTAAAAAACTATAGGCGTTTGAAAATCTAGTAACTTTTTTAGTGATTTTCTCTGATTGCCTATAACTAGGAAAATTTTGAGCGTTAGGGTCTAAAATTCTGGTTTTCTCCATATTTTGACACCTAGAAACTTATCCCAAAGTTTGAGCAAAATCCGTGATCTGGAGGCCTGGGCCTCTCCTAGTAAGATCAGAGAGAGATATTATTGGCCCGGTATGAGAAATGATATTTTAGATTATGTACGAAAGTGTTCTACTTGTAGGCAACACAAAATAGATCAGATCAGCAAAAAAGCTCCTATGGCAATTACCGCTACGCCACTAGATAGCTTCGACAAAGTCTCTATCGACACTGTTGGAAAACTGAGATTAACGACTTCGGGGAATCGCCACTTGCTGACTATGCAGTGCCATCTGACTAACTGCGTCATAGTAATTCCTATTCCTAATATAAAGGCGACGACCATAGCAGAAGCTTTAGCTAAAAATTTTATCTGCCAATTCAGGGTACCTAGAGCCATATAATCCGACAAAGGTACTAGCTTCATGTCCGACCTTATGGCGGCACTATTGCAACTACTCAAGGTAACCCAGTTACATTCTTCCGGTTACCGACCGCAGATGACTGGTGCACTAGAACGTAGCCACGCTCCTCTCGTGGACTTCATCAGAACGTATTCTGAACATTACGAGGACTGGGACCGTTTAGCCCCATTTGCCGCTTTCTTTTACAATACAAGTGTTCATGCTTCGACGGGTTTTACACCATTTAAACTGGCGTATGGAAAAACTGCTCGTTTTCCTCTCAGAATACCGTCTGAAAATCGGCTAGCGACATACAATCAGTATTTAACAGATCTCGTCAAAAGACTAGATGAAATGAAGTTAACAGCTGGACAAAACCAGGTAGGGAAGAAAAACCTTTCAAAAAAATACTACGACAAGAAGGTCAAGACATTCCAACCCAAGATCGGACAATATGTGTACATAAAGAATGAGCCCAGAACCTCAAAATTCGAAAAATACTACTTGTCACCTTTAAAAATAATGGGTATCCTAGGGCATAATAATATCTTGCTGGAAACCCCCGATCATAAAACTATATTGAAACATATTGATAAGGTTAAACTTGCTTAACGATATTAAAACTTCCATTACAGGCTCAGACACCTAGCCATGAAGGGCTATATCATGACGACCCTAATTTCGGTGTTAACCTTCTATGGACCGCGAACCACAGGATTATCATCTCATAAACTGACGCCTTTGAAAACTAATCCTGGCATCTATTATGAGATAATGGGCATTTTACGACTCAAACGAGCGGAATGAAAAATCCTTATACATATAAACACTGACATAACTGGCTCCCGAATAGACATAAACAATGTTATAAATCAGTCAATTAGTAACTGCCGTGAACAGCTCGCTAAGCTTAAATGCCAACCCAAGATAGCTGACCAACGAACAGCCGCTATTGACAGTAACAGAAAATGTTTAAAAAGCTTTGTCCGCGAAGATTGTGAAAATGCGTTGAACTCGCATGTGCTATTAAGAAAACAGAGCCAAGCTCACGAATTTCAAAACCGAGCTAAGGACCTGTTGACGAGATTGTATTTTAAAGATAAATCAAGTAACAGTCAGGAGACTATCAAAAGATCGATGACACCTCTAGGTATCATTGGAAGTGTTAGCAACACACTTTTCGGGCTAGTCACGGAAGATGAGATAGAAAAAGTACACCAAAATATCGATAAGTTGCTAAATGATAATAAAGAAATCATCAAACTAGCAAATCAAAAGACTCATCTAATAACAGCAAATTTCAAAAGCCTTGAGAATATCACGAATAATCATGCTGACGCACTGGAAAACTTGGAAAAGACGATTCAAACACTCGAATCCGAGCAACAATGAGACTCCTACCTCCGAAGTCTCACTGCACATTATGGTCATTTAGCTATGGCTATTGAACAAGCTCAAGAAGCTCTCAAGCAGTTAATCGAACTAGTTAAAACATTATTACAAGGGAAGCCACCCTGCGAATTATTGACGCTCCAGCTCTTAGCCAGGATATCACAGAACATTCGAGTGAGTGGGATTTACCCATGCCTACCAAACATGTAAGTCCTGAAGAAACAGCAAGGATCTCGAAAATAGATGCTGTTTACGATAACAATCGGCTAATAGTAATGTTATACCTGCAAGAACTGTATGTACTGTATCGTATGTACCCATTATTGACTATCCAATCATGGGAAAACCAGCATCTTGGTTTTGCGAAGATCCAGCCAACTCATGCGTTTTTAGCGCTAAATGAGAAAAACAAACAATATGTTAAGTTCGACCATGACTATTTACGTGAGTGTACAAACCATGCTTATGGGATGATTTGTGAAACTCATTGGCCATTGCTCGACGTACCAACTTCTAAAGATTGTGGACTTCTGCTGTTGACGCAGTCTACTGAAAATCACTTTAGACACTACACTATAATCTATCTGACTAAACCCAGCTCTCTGTAAAGTTATCTTCATAATGAAGCTGCATGGTTGTACACTTTAGTTGAACTAACAACTATTCGAATTACCTGTAACCAGCAGAGAGACCAGATACTACGATTAAATGGGACTGGCAAAATTCAGATACCTGATGGCTGTACTGGTAGAACTACGCAAGTGACTCTAGGAGGTATGACAACTCGCACAAGTACAGAGTTTTACACCTATCAACCTAAGCTACATCTGGAAATTACCGATGTATTGACAAAAAGCATTCCTGACCATATTATGAAACCTTAGGATTTACTTCCAATTCTGCAACTCAAGGATGAGTACAACTGGAACAATCGTGACGTACAACAAATTTCTTATAAGCTAAAAGAAATCGCACAGCATAATTTGGGCAACAATGAAATCCAACATACCGTGTATGGAAGTGACGGTTTGGGAGTGCTGCTGTGTTTTGTAGTTATGATGCTGGCAGCCAAGACTATTAGATGCAGACGCACTGTTGGTACCTACAAACCACGGGCAAAGAAGTGCTATCAACCTGGAACCTGCCATGATCTAGAAACCGTAACCACGGGTTTAGGAAGTGACATCTTACCTTCCACTGACAAAGACCCGACTACGACCACTGTTACGACAGCACGAGGGATACAACAAACAGCCTTAGTAGACAATTAGTGAATAAATTTTGACGTCTCTATTTCTAGACGAACATCGCATCAGGATGTCGAGAAATGAGACTTTGCAATTGACCAATAACAAAGACTAGACCCTTTGGGAAATCATCCGAGATCTCGAACGACAAAGGCCTGTCCAACAAATAACGACTCTAAAATACGTTAATCATAAGTATACCAGATCCCAAATGAAACTTTTCGACCATTCTTCTGTAAAAAAATCTGTACCGAATGACAAAACTGACTCTCAAAACATTGACCCTAACCGACTTTTTTGTATAGTAACAAAAAATGACACAGCTTCAAAAATGAACTTTAGCTTCTGTATTTAGACCTTTCGGGTTGTTGGACTACGTATATATTACTCGTGGGACGGTAACTGAAAATAGGTACGGATACGTAAGATTTTTGCATAAGACAGACGCTCAAACAGCTTTGCTACAGACCCGTAATATATACGGAGCGAGACAAGCTGAGCCTTTATGACAAAAACGTAAACGAAACGAAACTCAAAACACCTGGACTAGGTGTAGTAATTTTAATCACGACGTTACCACACAGTATAGACGCACACATATGCTGCTGTGCCATGACCAGCAACCAATGACAGACGGCTCTGCTAGACCGCAAGAGAACTCCATTTACTTTATATGCAACTTGTGTAAAGAACCAATTACGGATAATTACGCGTTGCATAGCAAAGACTGCGTTCACACGCTGGACACACTTAAACTACAGGAGACCACCTCTAATCAGGTGTCCGCTGAGATTGAGTTACGACCTAACTCATTGACATGGGCAGACGTGGCTACCAATAGCGCAGCCCCGCTCCCCGCTTCTTTACCTTGCGAAAATGCATTTTTCTCAATCTTATAGGACTGCATATAACAATAAACTGAATTTCTTCTAAAATGTTTCTCTTAATTGTACACGACTGAATAAGTTAGATACAATCTATTAAATCGTAAAGAAAATTGAACCCTGCGGGGAAATTAATTCAGAAACTGAACCAAACGTGGTTATTTTGGAAAATTTGAAATAGCTAAAATATTAACCTCTATTTGTAGTTTTTTTCTTAACAGAGTAAGATGAAAGTGTGTTCAAATTTATTTTATTTTTTTTATGGAACAAATGTTCGTAATTAAATTTCCTTATATATTGTAAAACTATTTGAGTTGAGAGAGTGTGCAAAAATAGTCAAAAGCGAATAATAAACCAGCATATGAAAAAAAAAATTAACTTTGCGTGCGAGAAGTTAAATTAATACAACCATGTTTTCATCATTAGGATAACACATAATAAAACCATTCTTAGCTCAACAAAGTTTCTACTTGATTTAGTTGTTAAATTTCCATTTCCTTTATTAATTGATTTATTTTTCTTGGTAAACATATAAAAATTTCTTCGGTTAACTTGTCTAATATAATAAAAGTTAGTTATAGACGGCGGAGATTTTTCTTTTGGGAGGTAAAGCTCCTGGTGAAAAAATCCCGCCTAAACAATTATTTTTTCAAAACTTGTTCCATAAAGACAGTAGCAAATAGCTTGTACTCAAATTTTAGAGCAAATCTATCGGGTCGTTCCGGTAAAATAAAAAAAAAATAAAAAAAAAAAAATTTTTTTAAATTTTTTAAATTTGTTAAAATAAAAACTACAAATTAAAACTTCAGAAGTCATCCTTTTTTGGGTAGTTGCATATAATTCTTATGCAAATTCCAAAGCATATTCAATAAGTGATATACTTAAAATAAAAAAACGCTGCTTAGTGCTTTGGCGCAATGCTTTTTCATAGAGCTCATTGAGTTAGAATAATTTAATTTTTTTTAAATGCGATTTCAATGAAAGAAACATCATTTCTATCCAAGAAAAATTGAGAAGAGAACAAAAGAGTATGAGTGAAAAAGTAATCAGGTAATAAAAGAGTGAGAGAGAAGGATGTATTAGAATAATCTAAAAACGCTGCCAAGTACTTTGGCGCAATGTTTTCTCATAGAGCTCATTGAGTTAGGATAATTTGATTTAATTTTTTAAAATGTGATTTCAATGTAAAAAAAATCATTTTCATTCAAGAAAAATAAATGATTGTGAGAGAGTGATTAGGAAATTGGAAGAGAGAGTCAGGGATGGATAAAAATAGGGTAAAAATGAGGATCAATCTAACAAGGAGAATTTTGCACCTTCGGGTCACCGGTTTTGCTCAAATTTTGGGAATGTTTTCTGAATGCAGAAACATGAAAAAAGCCAAAATTTTAGAGGCCAACGCTCAATATTACCCTAGTTACAGGCCATTAAAGAAAATCACTAAAAAAGTTACTAGGATTTCAAACGCTCATAGTTCTTCAGCATTAATAGCTAGAAGCTTAAACCTTTTTTTAAATGAAAGCTGGGCTAAAATTCTTTTGAAATAGTAGTTATAGCATATCGAATATTATTTTTTCCCAAATTGATAGCGTACTAAAGATTGGACCCAATTTCAGCTTTTATTATTAATTAATGTTTCAAACAGAAAATTCAGGCCCAATCTTTATTACGCTCAAACTTTGGGAAAAAATAATATTTTGAGATGCTTTAGGTGCTATTTCGAAAGTGTTCAAGCTTAGCTTTTATTTAAAAAAAGGTATAAGCTTCTAGCTAACAATGCTGAGAAACTATAAGCGTTTGAAAATCTAGTAACTTTTTTATTGATTTTCTATAATGGCTTGTAACTAGGGAAATATTGAGTGTTGGCCTCTAAAATTTTGGCTTTCTTAATGTTTCTGCATCCAGAAAACATTCCTAAAATTTTGGCAAAAACGGTGACCCAAAGATGAAACACTCTTCTTGTAAGATAGAAAGACAGAAAGTAAGTGAGACAGTAAGAATAGAGTTACTATAAGCGTTGAATCAGAATTTAAGAAATGAGTAAAGAACTACACTAAGAAAATTATTTTTTTAAAGCTTGTTTTATAAAGACAGTAGCAAATAACTTTTAAACAAATTTTAGAGAAAATCTATCTAGTAGTTTATGTAAAATAGAAAAAAAATAAAAAATGAAAAATGTTTTTAAAATTTTAAAAATTTTCTAAAATTAAAACTATGCTAATAAAATAGGTTTTTAAAAGTCATACTTCTTTTGACAGATACAAATAATTCTTATGCAATTTTCGAAGCAAATTTATCAAGTACATTTACATAAGATAGAAGAAAAAAATAAAAAATTCAAAATATTTAAATGTGGCCTCTCCCCAATGACTGCGCCAAGCTTTTTCTAGGGGTTGTACAGAGAGAAAGAATGAGCTGCGAGCGTGTTTTCCGAATGTGACTTCGTTAAGAGCTTACATTGGACACGTGCATGAGTTTCTTAGTGGTGGTCCTTCTTACGACAGATTCGGACTGGCTGAGACCTGGCTGGGTCCATCTGTTTCAGATGACGTCATTCGGGTCAAGGGGTATAAAGTATTCAGATAGGACAGGATCCTGCGCGGTGGAGGAGTAGCCTTGTATATTAAAAACAATTTAAAATGCACTATTTTGGCTACTTCGGATACTTAAACTATTCAAAGTAAACGTAAACCGGAGGTGCCTGAATATATTCTGTTCTGTGCAAATGGGCAGCTCTGAACCCGTGTTGGTTTCTGTTATTTATCGGCCTCCTGCTATTTCGTTTATTATAAACACACATTTTTTAGATGTTTTGAGAAATTAGACCTCTGAATATTCTCATAAAATTATAATGGGAGACCTGAATGCCGATCTCCTGCGTGACAGTAGTGATGCTAAATTTCTTAACTAGTTGTCGGCTGAGCTTTCGTTGCAGTTGGTCCAGCACGGTGCCACGCATCACACTCTGACGTCTCACACTTGGATTAACCTGATTCTTTTCGACGATAACGACACAGTACTTGACGCACGAAACTTACCGAATTTACTCAGGATGAGCTTAATGCGCACTTTGCGGGGGTGTCAGTCTCGCCACTCGATGATAATGAGGAATGTAAGATAATTCTTTCTCAATGTGGTGAAAGTGGCTTTGCCTTCAAGCCAATTATTGTTATTGATGTAGTCCTTGCAATTTCGCATTTTTCATCACAGGTTTATAGCGAGGATGACATCCCACAGAGCGTGATACTCAAAGCTTCGCTGTTTATTGGAGAACATCTTGTGACTGTTTAATTCCTCTTTTGCACGGGGGGCCTTCCCTTGCCTTTGGAAAAAAGTGCCTTGCACCTACATTGCCTAAAGATTTCAGGCCCATAGCAATCTTATGTTTTCTTACAAAGGTCCTTGAGAAGATTGCCCATGACCAATTAAAAGAGTATTTTACGACACATAAGGTACTTGACTCTATGCAGACTGGCTTTAGAAAGCATCACTCAACGCAGACTGCTATACTTAAATTCACTGAAAACATAAGATCAGGTCTAGATAAGAAACTCGTCATGTTACTATTTCTGTTTGACTTGAGTAAGGCATTCGACACGATCTCGCACTCCTAACTACTTGCAAGGCTGAGATCAATTGGGTTTTCCAGGGCTGCACCTGAGTGGATTAGCTCCTACTTATCAGGTAGGAAACGAATGGTTTCCATGCATTTGAAAGAGGAATCGAATTGGCTAACATCCAATTTAGGAGTTCCGCAGGGATCAGTGCTGGGGCCTTTATTGTTTTGCCTTCACATTAATAACATACGTGACACCCTCGGCTCCGGTTGTGTCGAGCACCTATTATATGCGGGTGACGATTACGAAGACTACAAAATTCATGTGTAAGATATCTATCAGGCGTGAGAACGGGCGATCATATCTCTCCTTATAAAGCTGCGCTGGATTAGCTGCGTACTGATGCAAGGACACAGTATTTTATGGCTGCACTTATGTACAAAATCGTGCACATAAATACTCCCGAGTATCTAGTGAGATTCTCTACTAAAAATGTACCTGGGGTAGCCACTAGGGAAGAGATTGAGGATTTCGCTGCACCTTTCATGCGTACCAAGACTGGAAGGAATTCCTTTTAAATTCAAGGTGCACATTTTCAGAACTCCCTGCCTGCTGATATAAAGGATCTTCCATCGCTCAGCAGGTTTAAGTCGGCTCTGGCGAGGTACTTGCTCGACCTCGACTGAACTTAATTTTATTTTCTATTTATAAATTAATTTATGTCCCGTATATAGGCTGAAGGTATGATTGTATTTATTGGCTGAATGGTTAGTGAGTGAATGCTTTGCTTGTTTTTATTATTTTGACTGCGTTTTGTGCTATTGCATACGCTTATTATTTTATTGCATTATTTATTATTTTTGATTTTCTATTTTAAATAATAATTTTTTAAATACTATGACTGATAGATATTGTGTGACTGACTTTTAATTTATAGGATTGTTGCGCATATTTTACTATTTTTTTTTTGTATCTGTGATATCATTCCTTTTGTTGTGACTTATTCAGTATTATTAGGTTTAGTAATTGACTGTCATATCAACTGCAATATTTTATTAATTATACATTGTTTCATGTGCAATATTTATTGTTATATTTATAAATTGTATTACACTCCCTTTGCATTATGATATACAATAAAAAATAATGACTGATTCCATTCAGATACATGCAAGCCGTCACTGAACGAATTTTTTATTCTCCTTTAAGTGATAAAAATACCTTCCAATACGTATATAAAGATAAAATTTACTTCATAGAATGCTCAAAAATATGTTTTTCCCTGGCTACAGCGTATTTAGTGTTGGGTGTAAAAATGAAAATTAGAAAATTGAAATGGCGAAATTTAGTCTAGTTTAAATGCCGTTTAGATTTTTGCGATACGAGTTGATTTCTCTGAGTCATTCATGAAAAACCGAAAAAAGCGATTTTTTTCAAACGCAATTTTCTCAAAAACTATATTTTTTAAAAAAATTTTTATATGTTTTTATACATGAAAAATACTAACTTTTAGGATAGGTGAAAATATGCCATTTTGCCATATTTTTTTTAATTTTATTTTTTATCTTACTTGTCTTATATACTTGAATGCGTCAAGTCGTTAATGAGAATGCAAAAAGCGAATCATCACCATTTAGCGGTGGTATATGTCACTTCCTAAAAAGTAAATTCAAATCCTAGGTGCCAAATTCAAACTGAATAAGAAATTCTAATTATAAACAAAAAAAAATCTATTTCTATAAACTTAAAATTATCATAACTTCGGTTCTAATTGATAAAAAAATTTTATCAAGGGTTTATTTTAAAGATTTTTGTTAATATTTTCGATAAATTAATAAATAAAAGCATAAACGAATTGTAAAAAGACGTAATAGTTGGAAAAATGGCATGATACGCCATGGTATCAATGCTTTAAAATGGAAAATATAAAAAAAAACGTTAAAAAATGTGTTTAAAAAAAAAAGGCAAAATAACATATTTTCACCTATCCTAAAAGTTAGTATTTTTCATGTATAAACACATAAAAATTAAAAAAAATATATATAGTTTCTGAGAAAATTGCGTTTGAAAAAAATCGCTTTTTTTCGGTTTTTCATGAATAACTCAGAGAAATCAACTCGTATCGCAAAAATCTAAAGGGCATTTAAACTAGACTAAATTTCGCAATTTCAATTTTTTAATTATCATTTTTACACCCGACACTAAATACGCTGTAGCGAGGATGTGACGGCTTGCATGAATCTGAATGGAATCAGTCTAATATCTATCTATCTACTTGACACAAAAAAAAAAAAAAATCAATATTTTCAAAAAATTTTTTTAATAGCTCTAAAATTTAAGTACATTATGAAAAACAATTTTCAATGACTAGCTCACCAGTTAGACAAAAAAATAAATTTTATGCGTAGTTTGAAACAAATCCATCCCGTAGTTTTCAAGATCTAACTGGCATAATGAATACACACACACACGACACACACACACACACACACACACACACACACACACACGCATGCACGCACGCACGCACGCACGCACACACACACACACACGCGCGCGTACACTTGGGGGAAAGGATATTTTTTTAAATGTGTATCTCAAATGGTAGCACTGAATATTTTACCACAGACGTAAGAGAACTTCGAATCATGCATTGAGTTTCGCATCATAATTATTTTGTTTTTTTATATAGGTTATTTATGCAAAATTCAAATAACTACCAAAATTTTATTGCTCATATAATTTTAGTTAAAAATATTTGATTCTATATGATTATTGAACTAAGAAATAAAAATTTTATACCATTAAATCATAATTTAAATCAAGAGAGAAGAAAGTAATATTGTTTGTTTACTACAATTATGTCATTAAGTAATAAGTAACGATGATGCGCAATTTCTGCATAATTTGGAATTGTCTTATGTCTTTGGTAAAATATGCGATGTTGTCATTTGAGGTTAACATTCGGAAAAATATCTTTTCCGCCAAGTGTACATACGCATACACATACGTACAGAAATTTCCTGAAAACCACTTATTTCGACTCCTTGAGCCCAAATATGTACAAATTAATGTAATAATTAAAAAAAAGTTTTCATCAATACAATGCTTTTTTCATAAGAAAGCAATCATTTTTTTACATCAGGGTTTTCAACGTTACTTTAGTCATCCTCTCCACCTTCTTCGTGTTACCAACCATAGGTTCTGGTTATATCCCTCACCCCTAAAATTAATAACGTAGTTTATGCACAATCCTTTACGTAAAATGGAAAAAAATTGGCAATTAAAATTTTTTTCAAAATTTTTAAAATGCTCTAAAATTTAAATTGCGCTAAAAAAAATTAGTTTTTAAAGGCTTGTTTTTTCAGACAGTAACAAATAACTTGTATACAAATTTTGGGGAAAATCCATCAAATAGTTTACGAATAACAGAAGGAATATGAAAAATGATAATTATTTCCAAAATTTTCAAAATGCTTTGAAACTAAAACTACGCTAAGGAAACCAGTTTTCAAAAGTTTTTCTTCTTTTGACGATCGCAAATAATTTTCATGCAAATTTAAAGGCTAATTCATCAAGTACTTGACGTAAGATAAAAAAAAATTCTTTTCAAATCCTCAAAATTGCTATAAAATTAAAATTACGCTAAGATATTTAATTTTCAATACTTTTGCACCTGTTAGACAAAATAATAAATTCCATGCGAAATTGGAAGCGAATCAATCGAATAGTTTTTCTATAAAATTAAAATTACGCTAAGATATTTAATTTTCAATACTTTTGCACCTGTTAGACAAAATAATAAATTCCATGCGAAATTGGAAGCGAATCAATCGAATAGTTTTTGAGATGAAATTGGTGTAACGAACACATACACACACATACATACAGACATTTTCTGGAAACTACTTTTTTCGACTTCCTGAGTCCAAATATCTTATATTATATTAAAGTAAAACCACTTTTTTCCGTTTTTCCGGTTCTCCGGTCTGGTTCTCTGGTTCTCTGATTCTTTGGTTCTCCGATTCTCCGCATTTTTTAAATGTGTCTAATCTTTTGGTAATAAGGGTAGCAATTTTTTTCGGGTCCTATATCATTAGTACTCATTAGTCAAAAGCTTTTTTTGAGCTTTATATTATTTTGCATCTTCTATTTTTATTCTATGCCCATTTTTTTGGGCCCTTCTTTTTTTTATACTTATGTTTTCTTGGGCTCTAAATTTTTCTGGGTCTTATTTTTTCGGGCTTGACATTTTTTTAGCCCAATATTTTTTTGACTCTTATATTTTCTTGGGCTCTATATTTTTCTGGGCCTTATTGTTTTGGATCCTATATTTTTCTGGGACCTATTTTTTTTGGACCAGGAATTTTTTTTGGTCCTCTATTTTTTGGGCTCTATATTTTTCTGGGCCTTATATTTTTCAGGCCCTACAATTTTCTGACTTCTATTTTCTTTGGGACTCATATTTTTTGGGCCCAATATTTTTTTGACTTTTATATTTTCTTAGGCTCTATATTTTTTCGCTTTATATTTTACTGGGTCTCATATTGTTCAGGCCCTATAATTTTCTGACTTCTATTGTCTTTGGGCCTAATATTTTTTTGGGCCTCTTATTTATTTGGGCCCAATGTATTTTTGATTTTCATATTTTCTTGGGCTCTATATTTGTCTGGGCCTTATTATTTGGGTCCTATATTTTTTATGCCTAAAATTTTTTTGGGTTCTATATTTTTTGGGCTCTGTATTTATCTGGGACTTATATTTTTTGGGATCTACCTTTTTTTAAGTCCTATTTTTTAGCTTTCATATTTTTTGGGCCTTACATTTTTTTGGGCCTAATATTTTTTTTAGTTTTTATTTTTTTTGGGCTTTATGTGTGTTCGGGCCCTATATTTTTTCGGGTCTTATTTTTTCGTGCTTCTTATTTTCTTGGGCTCAATATTTTTTTGATTCTTTTATTTCCTTGGGCTCTATATTTTTCTGGACCTTATTTTTTTAGGTCCTATATTTTTTTGGGCCTCATATCTTTTGGACCCAATATTTTTTTGACTTTTATATTTTCTTAGGCTCTATATTTTTTTAGCTTTATATTTTACTGGGTCTCATATTGTTCGGGTCCCACATTTTTCTGAATCCTATTTTCTTTGGGCCTCATATTTTTTTAGGCCTTTCATTTATTTAAGCCCAATGTTATTTTGATTTTCATATTTTCTTAGGCTTTATATTTGTCTGGGCCTTATTGTTTGGGTTCTATATTTTTTGGGCACAACATTTTTTTGGGACAAATATTTTTTGGGCTCTATATTTTTCGGGCCCTTCATTTTTCAAAGCCCTATTTTTTTGGGCTCAATATTTATAAATAATTTCATACGTCGTTATATTTTACCTAATAGTGCTAGACAGGGTTCATACCCCAAGGCTAAATAATTAATGTCAATGTCTCTCTCACCCACTTTCTTTCTCGCCCTCTCTTGCTCTTTTAATTTATCAGTACCCTTTTTTTCTTTAATTTCATTTTTGTTATCCTGGTATTATTTAATTTATCTGTATATTTATTTAATTTTTTCTTTAATTTTTATCTAAGCTTCTTCTTTACGCCTCATTTGCATGTTTTTGTTCCAATTTACCAGTACTTATTTTTTCCCTAAATTTTATTTTTCTATCTTAGTATTCTCTAATTTTTCTGTATATTTATTTAATTGTTCTTTTTTAATTTTTATATAAGCTTCTTTCCTACGTGAACCATCATTTACAGGCATTTGTTTCAATTCATTTGTAGTCTTTTCTTTCTTGAATTTTAATTTCGTCATCTTTGTATTTTCTTACTTTTTTTATCTAGTCGGTTGTTTTTTTTTTCATTTGAATATAAGCTTTTTTTCGTAAAGCCACATTTGCACGTATTTGTTTCAATTCATCAATACTTTTTTTTTAAGTTCCGTTGTTCTTATCTCAGTATTTTCTAATTTCTTTTTATATTTATCTGATTGTTCTTTTTTCATTTTCATATAAGCTTCTTTCTTACATAAAGCCTCATTTACTCGTATTTGTTCTAATTTATCAGTATTTTTTTCAATTTTTTTTTTATTATCTTATTAATATTTAGTATTTTTTCATATTTATATGGTCTATCTTCTTTTATTTCCATATTATTTTTTTTTATATAAACATTATGAACACGCCATAATTCTAATTTATCATTACTTTTTTTCTGCATTTTCATAATCATATCTTTCTGAATTTTCATCATAGTAATTCGATTGTTCTGTTACCATTTTCATATTAAATCCTGTTATACATAAAGCTCCTTTATCGTCTATTTCTTTTAATTCTTTTTTTTCTTTATTTAATTTAATCCTATCAGTCTTGATTTTAATATCGTTATAATTTATGTGAATATCATCGAAATCCACTAAATCATACTTTCGTTTAAAAAAAATTGTATCTAACTGACAATGTCATTGTCAATTGTCTTCCGAATCATTTCAAGATTTGAATTATTGTGTTCACGATACATTACCATGATATTTTTTTGTTATGCTTATCAATGCGTTGGTCAGTTTTTTTTCAAGAAGTTCAATCTTGGCGATCACAATGCTTCGTAGTGAATTCAAATAGGAATTTAATGTCACTTTGAAATTCCTTTTGAGAACGATTTCTAGGCATATTATAAACATTTAGGTATCATTTTTAAAATCGGTTTATATGGCCGATTTAAAAAAATGGATAAAAATGAGAAGAATAATTCAAAACCAAACAGTTTTATTTTATTTATATGAAAAATGCTCAAACGTGATCAAAACGTAGATATATTAGTGAAAATATAACAAAATTGAAAAATATTGGCCTTATGTTATGGAACTATTGAGCTTAAATATTAAAAATATTGTCGAAAAATAATTCTATAGCTACTTACGTATGGATGCATAGTATTCACAGAATGTAAATATTTACATCGATGCCATCTAATATATTCTTGTATTGTTGAAGTTCATATGATATGTCAGATTTTGAGCAATTCAGTCGTAATTTCGAACTTACTTAACTAACAAGGAGAGTCCCTCATCTCTAGAAAACAGATTTAGCTGATAATGTAGGTTATGATTCTTTGATGAAAAAATGAAACCAAGTTCTTCCTTTTCGTCTAATAAACCCAGAGACTAAAATAAAGCCATTTTTCAAAAAAATAGTAAAAAGAAACGCTTATAAAAACTTAATTAACAAAGCAAATTAAAACTCTCACAGAAAAATATGAAAAAGATGAAAGAAAGTATACGTTTAATACGTTGAATTAAGCTATTTTGCATCAGAAAGACTTGCCTAGTTGAAAAGTTATAGCTAACACAGCATGAAAGATTCAACTGAAATATTTCGAAATCTTCCACTGGCATATTTGAATGAAACCTTTCATGCAGACTCTGGCAAGTATTCATGGATTATTTCGGAATATTACACTGGAATCTTTTATTGAAAGCTTCCAGGAATGTATATGCAATATTTCAAAGGAATATTTCATGAAATATTGCATGCAATTTTCATCAGATATTTCAGTAAAATATTTCATGAGAGATTCCAGGAAGATTCCATGAACATTTCGCTGAAGAATTCCAAAGGACTTTAAAATCGTAAAGTGGAATATTACATTAATCTTCCAGAAATATCCTACAAAATATTTTATAAAAGGATAAAAGTAATCTTTCGGTGTAATAATTCATGAAAGATTTCTGGAAGATGTCATAAATATTACGCTGGAAAAGTCTAAATATTTTTTAATCGTACAGCAAAATATTACATAAATTATCCAGAAATATTTAAGTAATATTCCACTAAAATATTTCATGAGATTTCAGGAAGATTCCATAAAGATTTCGCTGATTGATTACGAAAAACTTTAAAATCGTATAACCTACCATTACATAAATCTTCTAGGAATATTCATCGGACTATTTCACAGAAAAATTTACTAGTAATCTACTAGTTAAATACATCACTAAATATTTCACCGAAAGATTTTAGGAATTTCTCAGTGAAATATTCCATGAAATATTTCACAGAAAGATTTAAGTAATCTTCCAGTAGAATATTTTATGAAAGATTTTAAGGAAATTTCATAAACATTTTGCTGGAAGATTCTGAAAAACTTTATAATCATACAGCGGAATATTACATAAATCTTTTAGAAATATTCCACGAAATAAATCACGGTAAGATTTGAGTAATCTTCCAGTGGAATATTTTATAAAAAATTTTACGAAGAGTCCATAAATATTATGCTGGACGATTCCGATGATTTAAGTAATCTTCCAGTGAAATACTATAAGAAAGATTCTAGAAAGATTTCATAAAGTTTTCGTTGGAAGCTTGTGCGGAATGTGAGGGGAGATTTTCAGTGACACCGATAGGGGAATGTTCGTTGGTTGGGAGTTTTATCCCCAAGTGGTAGGATGATATCCAAATTACTATATAAGCGAAAGGGTCGATGCTTTGTTGTGTACAGTCGGAGCGGATATGTAAATGCGAATTTATAACTACCCACGCAGCATGAAAGATTTCATTAAGTTATTTCGAATTATTCCATTGGAATGTTTCAATGGAACGAGAAGTCTTGGAATTTTCCATTGCAAGCTTTAACGAATATTTCCGGAATATTTCAAGGGAATGTTCGAAAACTTTCCGAAATATTTCATGAAATATTCACGGAAGATTTCTGAAATATTTCAAGAAATATTACATGTAGTGTTTATGAAATATTTCAGTGAAATATTTCATGGAAGATTCCATGAAGATTCCATAAATATTTCGCTGGAAGATTCCGAAAAACTTTTGAATCGTACAGCAGAATATTACATAAATCTTCCATAAATATTCCACGAAATATTTCACGCAAAGATTTCAGTAATTTTCTGGTGCGATATTTTATGAAAGATTTCAGGAAGATTCCAAAAACATTTCACTGAAAGATTCCGAAAAACTTCAAAATTGTACAGCGGAAAATTACATAGATCTTCCAGAAATATTCCACGAAATATTCCACGGAAAGATTTAAGTAATCTTTTAGTAGAATATTTTATGAAAGATTTCAGGAAGATTCCATAAACATTTTGCTGAAAGAAGTAGAAAAACCTTAAAATTGTACAACAGAATATTACATAAATCTTCCAGAAATATTCTACGAAATATTCCGCAGAAAGATTTGAGTAATCTTCCAGTGAATTATTTTATGAAAGATTTCAGGAAGATTTCATTAACAGTTCGCTGGAAGATTCCAAAAAACTCTAAAATCGTACGCAGAATATTACATAAATCTTCCATAAATATTCCACGAGATATTTCACAGAAAGATTTTAGTAATCTTTCGGTAGAATATTCCATGGAAGATTTTAGAAAGATTTCATGAACATTTCATTGGAGGATTCCGAAAAACCTTAAAATCGTACACCGAAATATTACATAAATCTTCCAGAAATATTTCACGAAATATTTCACAGAAAGATTAAAGCAATCTTCCAGTGGAATATTTTATGAAAGATTCCAGGGAGATTCCATAACCATTTTGCTGGAAGATTCCGAAGAACTTCAAAAACGTACAGCGAAATAGTACATAAATCTTCGAGAAATAATCCTCAAAATATTTCACAGAAAGATTTGAGTAATCTTCCAGTGGAACACTGCATGAAAGATTCTAGAATGATTCCATGAAGTTTTCATTGCAAGGTTGCGCGGAACATTACGGGAGGTTCCCGGTGACGCCGATAGGGGGATGGTCGTAAAGTAGAAGTTTCATCACAAGCCGTTGGAAGATACCTTACTTACTATATAAGCGATAGGGTATTGGTGCTTTGTTGTGTACAGTCGAAGAGAATATGTAGAAGCGATTTTATAACTAAATGTTTATGTATGCGTATATGTATTGATGTACAAGTTCAATGTGTTATTATATAAAATATATACTATCTCCTCCACAGCATTTTGCAACCTTTTATGAAATATTTTAGAAATATTTCGTGGTAGATCAGAAACTCTTCTATCGAAATCTTTCAATAATCTTCCAGGAACATTTCATGAAAGATGTAAGATTACCCAAAGCTTCCATTGAAATATTCTTGAATTCTCTCAAGAATATTCCAAGGAATATTTTAATGTAAGATTAGATTAGATTAGATATTGTTTTATTTTGTATAATAATTACAAAAACGCTGCCAAGTGCTTTGGCGGAATGCTTTCTCATAGAGCTCTTTGAGTTTCATTAATTTTTTTATATTTATTCAAATGTGATTTTAATATATAACTAGTGGGCATATATTTGCACTTGACTTATGTAATTCTTATCTAATTCTGGGGTAAAGTGCTGCTGCAAGGTTCTTACGGAAGACTGCTTCAATTCTGCTGCAAGTATGCGTGTTTATTCTCGTCATATAATTGCGCTCAACTTATGTCATGCTTATGTAATTCTGGGGTAAGGTGCTGCTGCAACATTCTTACGGAAGACTGCTTCGATTCTGCTGCAAGTTTGCGTGTTTATTCTCGTCATATAATTGCACTTAACTTATGTCTTTCTTATGTAATTCTGTAGTAAATTGCTGCTGTAATATTCTTACGGAAGACTGCTTCGATTTTGCTGCAAATTTGCGCGTTTATTCTTATCTTTGAATCGCACGTTTCGATTGGCAATCTGTTACAAATCTGTCGCACGTTTCAGTCGCAATTAAATTTCAGCAGATATGCATTAAAATGTGAAAACAGACTAAAATTTTCTAAAATGAAAACTACGCTAAAAAGATCGGTTTATAAAAGTTATCCTTCTTTTGGCAGATGCAAATTATTCCCATGGAAATCTCAAAGCAAATTCATCAATTAACTTACGTAAAATACAAAAAAAAAATTAAGAATCGAAAATTTTTTTAAATTCTTAAAATGGCTCTATAAAGAAAAATACACTATGAATACCAATTTTCAATAGCTTTCCGCCTAGTTATACAAAAACATAGATGGTATACAAAGTTTGAAGCAAATCCATCGAGTAATTTTCGAGATCTAACTGGTTAAATGAATAACATTTTCTTTTCAAAATTTCTTTTTCAAAATTTTAAAAATGCTCTAAAATTAAAACTATACTATGAAAATCAATTTTTGAAAATTTCCCTTCTTTTTGCAGTCGCAAATAATTTCCCTGCAATTTTTAGAACAAATCTATCGAGTACTTTACGTAAAATAAAAAAAAATAAGAAAAGAAGAATCGAAATTTTTTTTTAAATCTTTAAAATTCTTTAAAATTGTAACCACTCTAAGAAAATTAGTTTTCAAAAGCTTATTTTTTTCAGACAATAGCGAATTACTTGTATGAAAATTTTGGAGAAAATTTATAGTATGGTTAACGCAAAAAAGAAAATAAATGAAAAATAAAAATTTTTTAGCAAATTTTCAAAGTGCTCTAAAATTAAAACTGCACTGAGAAAATTAGTATTCCAAAGCTTGTTTTCTTCAGATAGTAGCGAATTAATTGCATACAAATTTTGGAGCAAATCAATCGAATGGTTTTCGTAAAATAAAAAAAAATTAAAAATAAAAATTTTTTAAAAAATTTTAAAAATGCTCTAAAATTAAAAGTGCGCTAAGAAAATTAGTTTACAAAATTTTTAATAATTTTGGCAGTCGAAATAAAGTTCCATACAAATTTTCGAACAAATTCTTCGAGTAGTTTACGTAAAATACAAAAGAAATGAAAAATCGAAATTTTTTAAAAATTCTTAAAATGATTCTAAAAAAAAAAAACTGCGCTAAGAAAACCAATTCCCAATAGCTTCCGCACCAGCTCATCAAAAAATTGAATTGTATGGAAAATTTGAAGTAAATCCATCGAGTAGTTATTAAGATTTTATTGGCTTAATAAATAGAAACATTTTTTTCAAAAATTTCAAAATGCTCTAAAATTAAACCTGAGCTAAGAAAATCAGTTTTTAAAAATTTATTTTATCCGGGCAATCAGAAATAAATTCCATGCAAATTTTGAAGCAAATTCATCGAGTAGTAAACAAAAAAAACCAAAAAACGAAAAATCGAATTTTTTTTTTTAAAAAAAACTTTAAAATGAAAACTACGCTGGAAAAACCAAATTATCAATAGCTTCCCAGCAAGTTAGTCACAAAACTAAATTCCATGCAAAATTAGAAGCAAATCCATCGAGTAGTTCTCGAGATACAGTTTACTAACTGAATTCATACATCCACACACACACACACACACACACACACACACACACACACACACACACACACACACACACACACACACACACACACACACACACACACACACACACACACACACACACACACACACACACACACACACACACACACACACACACGCACGCACGCACGCACGCACGCACGCACGCACACACACACACACACACACACACACACACACACAAACATACATACAGACATTTTCTGAAAACCACTTTTTTCGACTCACTGAGTTCAAATATGTACAAATTAATGAGAGAATAGAAAAAAAATTTTTTTATCGATACAATGCTTTCTCTATGAGAAAGCAATTATGATGAAGAATCTGTCGAAGTTTCTTATCTACTTGGATACACAAGTAAGGTTTTTCGTTAAAGAACTGTTAAGAAAAAAAATTTTATTTTTATATTTTAGCAAAAACATTAATATATTTCTCACTTCGTTTGTTTGTTCAATTCAAAAGAATCTAGTAACGTAATTATATATGAATCTGACGTTTCTATAATGGTATATGTTGTATTTGAGTTGCTACTATTTAGATCTTTTTTTTCTATATATTTCTCTTTTCTTTCTCATATTAGCCTCCTAATAGCTTATAATTAATCATTTTAATTTTATGACTAAACAAGATTTTGAATAATTTATCTTACTTCGTTTATTTTCCAAAAGATGGCAACCTTTTTCACTTCTTCTATTAGATTTGCACATTTGAAAGAGCGTTTTTTTCAATTGTTCAACATCGTAGTTATTAATATCTGTAATTTTTTCTTCTTCAGCAATATCACTATAAATTATTATTTTATCAAGGTAATTCTTCAAACTTACAGTTCATGTTTATAGCAACTTTACAACAAATTGCTTTCAACATTGAAAGAGATTTTTTAACTAAATTTTAAATAGGTTAATGCCAATAAATGAGCATATTGGCATGATGCTGGTACTCTTTCTGTATCACTAAAATTATAATTCAATAAGGTTTATTTGAATGTTAACCAGTACATTTTATCCAATGAAATACAAGTATTATCATCGATAACATTATATCCTATAAATGTTACAAAACCTTTTCTGACTTATTAAGATATAATTGAAAAATTTATTTTTTAATATATAGTAAAGTTTTTACGTTGATGATTTATTATCATGTGGATATCTTTTTATCACGACTAAGCTTGGTAAATCCAAATAGTAAATTTTAATGACGGTAATTAAATTAACAAGATGAAAATTAAAATAAACTGATAGATTTACTATTACGTTAATCGCGAGAAAGAGAAATGTATTATAGATATATTTGAGTGAGCGTTTTTTTTAATAGTTCAACTTCGTAATTATTAATATCTGTAATTTTTTCTTCTCCTTCTTCTTCTAATTTTCTTCTTCTTCTCTTTTCTTTCTAATATTAACCTCCCAATAGCAAATAATTAATCAATTTAATTTCATGACTAAAAAAAATTATTAATAATTCAACTTAATTCGTTTATTTTCAAAAAGATGGCAACCTTTTTCACTTCTTCTATTAGATTTGCACATTTGAATGAGCGTTATTTTCACTAGTTCAACATCGTAATTATTTATATCTGTAATTTTTTCTTCTTCAGCAATATCACTATAAATTATTATTTTATCAAGGTAATTCTTCAAACTTACAGTTCATGTTTATAGCAACTTTACAACAAATTGCTTTCAACATTGAAAGAGATTTTTTAACTAAATTTTAAATAGGTAAATGCCAATAAATGAGCATATTGGCATGATGCTGTTACTGTTTCTGTATCACTAAAATTATAATTCAATAAGGTTTATTTGAATGTTAACCACTACATTTTATCCAATGAAATACAAGTATTATCATCGATAACAATATATCCTATAAATGTTACAAAACCTTTTCTGACATATTAAGATATAATTAAAAAATTCATTTTTTAATATATAGTTACGTTTTCACGTTAATGATTTATTATCTTGTGGATATCTTTTTATCACGACTAAGCTTGGTAAATCCAAGTAGTCAATTTTAGTAACGGTAATTAAATTCAGTAGTACTATTATAAATTTTCAAGAGTAACTCAGAAAACAAAAGAAGTGATCAAAAAGCTACGCTAATAAAATTATTTATTTAAAACTTGGTTTATAAAGATAGTAGCAAATAATTTATATACAAATTTTAGAGTAATTCTATCAAGTACTTCACGTATTTTTACGTAAAATGGAAAAATACTGAAATAAGAAAATTTTTAAAATTTTATAAAAAGAAAACTACGCTAAAAAGATCGGTTTATAAAAGTTATCCTTCTTTTGGCAGATGCAAATTATTCCCATGGAAATCTCAAAGCAAACGTATCAATTAATTTACGTAAAATACAAAAAAAAAAATTAAAAATCGAAAATTTTTTCAAATTCTTAAAATGGCTCTATAATAAAAAAAATACACTATGGATACAAATTTTCTATAGCTTCCCGCCTAGTTATACAAAAACATAGATGGTATAGAAAATTTGAAGTAAATCCATCGAGTAATTTTCGAGATCTAACTGGTTAAATAAATAACATTTTCTTTTCAAAATTTCTTTTTAAAAATTTTAAAAATGCTCTAAAATTAAAACTACTCTATGAAAATCAATTTTTGAAAATTTTCCTTCTTTTGGCAGTCGCAAACAATTTCCCTGTAATTTTTAGAACAAATCTATCGAGTACTTTACGTAGAATAAAAAAAAATAAGAAAAGAAGAATCAAAAATTTTTTTTAAATCTTTAAAATTCTCTAAAATTGTAACCACTCTAAGAAAATTAGTTTCCAAAAGCTAATTTTTTTCAGACAATAGCGAATTAATTGTATGAAAATTTTGGAGAAAATTTATAGTATGGTTAACGCAAAAAAGAAAATAAATGAAAAATAAAAATTTTTTAGAAAATTTTCAAAGTGCTCTAAAATTAAAACTGCACTGAGAAAATTAGTATTCCAAAGCTTGTTTTCTTCAGATAGTAGCGAATTAATTGCATACAAATTTTGGAGCAAATCAATCGAACGGTTTTCGTAAAATAAAAAAAAATTAAAAATAAAAATTTTTTAAAAAATTTTAAAAATGCTCTAAAATTAAAAGTGCGCTAAGAAAATTAGTTTACAAAATTTTTAATAATTTTGGCAGTCGAAATAAAGTTCCATACAAATTTTCGAACAAATTCTTCGAGTAGTTTACGTAAAATACAAAAAAAATGAAAAATCGAAATTTTTTAAAAATTCTTAAAATGATTCTAAAAAAAAAACTGCGCTAAGAAAACCAATTCCCAATAGCTTCCGCACCAGTTCATCAAAAAATTGAATTGTATGGAAAATTTGAAGTAAATCCATCGAGTAGTTTTTAAGATTTTATTGGCTTAATAAATAGAAACATTTTTTTCAAAAATTTCAAAATGCTCTAAAATTAAACCTGAGCTAAGAAAATCAGTTTTGAAAAATTTATTTTATCCGGGCAATCAGAAATAGATTCCATGCAAATTTTGAAGCAAATTCATCGTGTAGTAAACAAAAAAAAACCAAAAAACGAAAAATCGATTTTTTTTTTTTTTTAAAAAAAACTTTAAAATGAAAACTACGCTGGAAGAACCAAATTATCAATAGCTTCCCAGCAAGTTAGTCACAAAACTAAATTCCATGCAAAATTAGAAGCAAATCCTTCGAGTAGTTCTCGAGATACAGTTTACTAACTGAATTCATACATCCACATACACACACACACACACACACACACACACACACACACACACACACACACACACACACACACACACACACACACACACACACATACATACAGACATTTTCTGGAAACCACTTTTTTCGACTCACTGAGTTCAAATATGTACAAATTAATGAAAAAATAGGAAAAAATTTTTTTTACCGATACAATGCTTTCTCTATGAGAAAGCAAAAGAGCGTGTAAAATTACAAATTACGTTAAAATACATAAAATACTTGAAATAGCCTTGTATATATAAAATTAAAAAAGTGCAGTATGATATCACAGTCATAAAACATAATAGAGATAATAATACTGTAATAGTAAGTCAATAAATTAAATAAAAGTGATATCACAGATAATACAAATAAATACACGCAAAGAGTATAAATAATATAATTAAAAATCAGTCTCAAATATCTATCAGTCGAAAGAATTAAATAAAATCGAGCGTGTAAGCGCAGTCGGAATATCAGCAATATATAGTTAATTAAAATCGTAGAATATACAAGTCAAGCTGATAAAAATATAATCATTCACTCTATGCACACACATTCTACAATCACGCCAATAAATACAGTCATTCCTTAAATCTATAAAAGGTACATCACATAATAAATTAACACATATGATATAGTCCGAAAATAATACTGTTTAATCGAGGTCGAGTAAATACCTCCTTAGAGCGGCTTTGAACCTGCTGATTGATGAAAGATTTTTAATATCAGCAGGTAGGGAGTTCCAAAAATGCGCACCTTGAACTGGAAAGTAATTTCTTCCAGTTTCAGTGCGCATGAAGGGCACCGCAAGATCATTGATCTCACCCCTAGTGGTCGCTCTGGGTATATATCTAGTGAAGAGACCCACTAGATATTCAGGAGTATTCATACGTACGATTTTGTACATAAGTACAGCCATAAAATACTATCTTCTCAAATCAGAACGTAACCAACCTAAAGCTTGTCTATGGGGAGAGGTGTGATCACCCATTCTCACGCCTAATACATATCTCACACATGAATTTTGCATTGTCTGTAGTCGTCTTCGAAGATGAATGAAGGACACACGAATATTAAAGGAATATTTCATGAAAGTTTCCTGAAATGTTCCAAATCTTTCGTGCCAATATTCTGCGAATATTCCACGGAATATTTTACGATAGATTTCTTAAATTTTCCAGAAATATTTTATGAAATATTTCATGAACGATTACTTAAATCTTTCGTGCATATTCCATGAAAGGTTTATGAAATGTTTTAAATCTTCCGTTCTAATATTCCGGAAATCTTTTATAAATGTTCCAACAGAATATTTCATGAAATATTCCTGCAAGATTTCTGAAATATTTCAACGAAAGATCTGATATGACCCGAATCTTCCAATGAAATATTCTTGGAATCTTTCAACAATATTTCATGGTAAATTCTAATGTAAGAAGAATCAAGCAAATACGAATATTATAGAAATATTCCATGGTAGATTCCTAAAATATTTCATATCTTCCGTTTTAATATTTCAGGAAGCTTCCATAAATATTCCATGCTGTGTGAGTAAATGTCAATGCTTATGTATGCGTATACGTATTGATGTATAAGTATAATGTGTTATTATATAATATATATATATATACTATTCCCGCCCAGCATTTTAAAACCTTTCATGAAATATTCCAGAAATATTTCGTGATAGATCTAAAACTTTAAATCTTCCACCGAAATTTTTCAAAAATCTTCCAGGAACATTTTATGAAAGATGAAAGATTGCCAAAACTTTGCATTGAAATATTCTTGAAATCTTTCAAGAATATTACATAAAATATCCTAATGTAAGAAGAATCAAGGACATACGAATATTAGAGGAATATTTCATGGAAGATTTCTGAAATATTCCAAATCTTCCGCGCCAATATTCAACGAATCTTCCATAAATATTCCATGGAATATTTTACGATGGATTTCTCAAATCTTCCAGAAATATTTTATAGAATATTCCAAGAAAGATTCCTTAAATCTTCCATGCATATACCATGAAAGGTTTATAAAATGTTTCAAATCTCCCCTTTCAATATTCCGGAAATCTTCCATGAATGATTTACGGAATATTTCATGAAATATTCCTGCAAGATTGTTGAAATGTTTCAATGAAAAATCTGAGATGACCCAAATCTTCCAATTAAATATTCTTGAAATTTCTCAACAATATTCCATGAAATATTCCATTGTAAGAAGAATCAAGGACACACGAATATCATAGGAATATTTCATGGAAAATATTCCATGCTGTGTGCGAGGTGATCAAAATATGCTAAGTAAATAGTGTGATAATTTATCATGTCACATGCTAAAAATTTTTACAAAATATGTAGTAATATTTAATTTAGCATAACTCTTGAACCTCAAAAACAATTTTAACACAATAAGGTTTCAAGTGAAGTATTCAACTCTTACTTTTTTATTTTCTATGTACTTTTTTGGAAAAGCTTTAGTTTTTTGGTTTTTAAAGTTCATATAAGCACTTCTTGTTATTAAATCTAAAAAAAAAAACCTAATCTTTTTCTCTGGGCTTATTAAAGGAAAATAAACAACATGGATTTGTTCTTTTCATCAAAGAATCATAATCTGCAGTATCAGCCAAATGTGTTCTCTAGAGGTGTATCGACCTCTCCTCATTAGTTGTGCAAGTTTTATATTACTACTTGGAGTGTATATTAACAGATGTCATTGATGTAAATATTTTCATTCTTTGAATTTTATGCATCCATACGTAAATAGCGATAGAACTATTCTTCAACATTTATTTTAATAATTCAGTCTTAATAGCTTCATATCATAAGGTAGATATTCTTCAATTTTATCATATTTTTACTATTATGCCTACGTTCTAAACACTGTTGAGCATTTTTTCTATAAATAAAATAAAATTGTTTAGTTTTGAATTTTTTTTTCCATTCTCACCTATTTTTTTCCAAATTGGTCATGTAAAACGATTTTAAATATGATGTCTAAATTATGTAATAGGTCTAGAAATCATTTTCAGATAAAATTTAAAAGTTACATAAAATTTGTAATTACAACTTTTTTGGGAGCACCGTGTAACATCTAAATTTAATGGTATTTTACTGAAACATGGTTCATGAAAAAAACTTCTTCTTATCATGTCCGACGGATTATCGTAATAAATGTTTGTATTATTATAATTATGTAAAAGTGGAAACATTCTTATTTGTTGCGTTTCAAGAATTCCTAATAACTGTAAGAGCTTATCAGAAATATCATATCTTAAACAACATGGACATAAATTATAAAGTATTTCAACAACGAAAGCAATTGCAAAACGGCAGCAATCATAATTATTTGTTTGTGATTGAACTGTTTCGAAAACTATGCTCAATTCTAATTTGTTTGGAAATAATTTGTTTATATAAAACTTATGCTTATCTTGTAGGTATTTAAAAATTAAACTGTCATATATATCAATTATCTTTTTATTACAATACATACAAATCCAGTGACCTTTTTCAGAATTTGCAGAAAACAATACTTCTTCATCAGTCGATACTGAATTGTTAGATTGCGGTTTTTAAATTGAAGTTGTTTGCATATTAAATGAGGTGCATTAATCTAAAATATTATTACATCCTAATATATGCATATCGGTGAACATGGAAGCAATTCCACCATACAATTTATGTCCTTTAACAATCCATTTATCCTTCTCAGTCAAACCCATTATTGAAAATTGAAAATCTCATAAAAATTTTTATTAATTTTAAATGAACTTTTTCTGAAAATATTCACGATAGAATCCCTTTTATATTAACTAATTTAAATTAATGTATTTTTACTTTTAAAAGCTGAAAAATATAAGAAATAATGAAAAATGCTATAAATTAATTTTAATAAGATAAAAAGTTATAATAAAATTTGTAAAAATGATATAACGGTTTTAAAATGGTTATTTTCGGCAGTTATAGACATAAGTAAGTAAAACCGGTCTTTTGAATGCGCGCTACAGTTTGCTGCTATGGACTCGTGTATATTTTGTGCGCGGGACCGGTCTTTTGAATGCCGCATTCAAAAGACCAATTTCTATAATACATACGGTAATGGAAGGGAGGGGGTAACAATGTGAGACTGCCACACACCTCGACGTGCGCCGGATACGACCCGAAGTCAGTACTGACGAGCGTGGGGTATCGCGCATTCAAAAGACCAGTTTTATATATATATACTCATAACAAAAAACATCGGATGAGGTTTTTTAAAATTACGCAGGCCCACAAAAAAAAAGTTGTCGGTTCTGGGATGAAGGCTATACATTTCTTTTGTATTTTTTCCGGCTGAATCCGAATCCGGCGTCAAAAGTAGGAGGTTGGCCGCATATTTTGAACATTACCTCAATAAACTATTAAAAAACCGTGTTTCTGTGGAAAAACATGAGAAGGAAAAATGAAAATTGTTTCCAGCACATCAAAAACACTTTATTTTTATGCATTTTGGCCTGCTGAATCCGAATTTGTTATGAAAAAGAAGATTTGATCAACTGATTTTAAAGATAACCTCAAAAAACTACTTAATAGTCAGTTTACACAAAAGCTAAATTGACTTGCGCTTGCATCTACGCTTGTCTTCGAACGACCTGTGCAAAGGATTCCTATGCCTCTTTTTCTTATTAGGTTGTACTTCTCTTTTCAGCATCCAGCAACAGTCCACCATCATGTTTACGCTACATTTTCCTTGCCATCTACGCTCAAATTCCTTAATATCCTGATGAAATCTCTCACCATGCTCTTCACTGTAGTCACCTAGGACTGGTGGATATTCATCAATGTGCGAATCGAGAAAGTGGAGTTTCAAAATCATTAAGCAACCTGATTTTCTTAAATTTTGTACCATAGATTCTACGATCCTCTTGCAGTTTTTATCTGTATTGTTACCAAGAAATTTTGTTGCAACATCTTTAAAACTCAACCAGGCTGCCTTCTCGGTATAATTCATACTTTTGACTAATTCTTCGTCTCTAAACATTTTGCGAATTTTAGGTTCATTAGAGAAACCTTCCTTGAATTTAATCGAAGTTATATTTGTAGAGATGGTTTTTAAGTATTTGAAGCATTGCCCTTCTTTATCAAGAGCTTTAACAAATTGTTTCATCAGCCCTAATTTTATATGTAAAGGCGGTAAAACGATTTTGCTAGGATCGACAAGAGGACGATTGATGACATTACCGAAACCTAGAATAAGTGATAAATAAAGTGCGACCAGCTAAAATATTGTATGCGACAGTTTCTATTGTTGTTCGTCCGCAGAAGCAAATAGTCGAAAGTTTGATAGACGAGGCTTCACGAGACAGCTTTATGCAAGAAAATAATAGCACGCTAGTTAATTGTCAAGCAGAAGAGTATTAAGAAAATCTTAACGACCATACAGACGACGATACTAACACAAATGAATCGTTGACGAAAGCAGAAAGGGAATCCGTCGAAAGTGAAGAAGAACTGTCTTCGGACAGTGATAAGGAATATGTTCCCATTGGTAAGAGAAAAGTCAAAAAAAGATCTCTCAAGCTCAACTTAATGACATACTTAGGAATGCTGAATTAGCAAAGATGCAGCTAAATTTATGGCTTCTCAATTAAAATCTTTCAATGTATTAGAAAAGGACGTTTACGTTACGTTTTATCGAAACCGAGAAGAAGCGTTTCGATTATACTTCACTAGCGAATCTGATCTAGTGTATTGCACCGATGTACGAGGACTTATTAATGAGTTTAAACCAAATTTATACAAGCCAGAAAAGTGTAGGTTATTCATTGATTCATCTAAGCGAAACTTGAAGGCAGTTCTTCACAATACGAACGAGTATGCTCCGTTACCATTGGCTCACTCAACTTTACTCAAAGAAGAATACTGTAACATCAAAAAGGTTTTAAATAAAATAAAGTATTGAAAATATTGTCCATGATACTAGGTCAACAATCAGGTTTTACCAAAGTACCCATGCTATTCATGTATGTTTGACAGTCGAGATAGAGCAAAACACTATAATACAAAAGTGTGGCCAGTGAGACCATCAATTACTCCAGGTTCCAGCTATGTCATCAATCGTCCTCTTATCGATCTTAGCAAAATCCTTTTACTGCCTTCGCATATTAAATTAGGGCTGATGAAACAATTTGTTAAAACTCTCGATAGAAGGTCGATGCTTCAAATACTTAGAAACCATCTTTACGAATATAACTCTCGTTAAATTGGAGGAAGGTATCTTTGATGGACTTCAAATTCGCAAAATGTTCAAAGACGAAGAATTCGTCAAAAGTATGAAATATACCGAGAAGGCAGCCTGGTTCAGTTTTAAAGATGTTGCAATAAAATTTCTTGGTAACAATAAAGATGAGAACTACAAGAGTATCGTAGAAACTATGGTACAAAATTTCAAAAAATTAGGTTGCTTAATTAATTTGAAACTTCACTTTCTCGATTCGCACATTGATGAATTTCCACCAGTCCTAGGTGACTACAGTTAAGAGCATGGTGAAAGATTTCATCAATATATGAAGGAATTTGAACGTAGATAGCAAGGAAAATGTAGCGTTAACATGATGGCGGACTATTTTTGGATGCTAAAAAGAGAAGTACAACCTAATAAGAAAAAGAGGCGTAAGAATCCTTTGCATAGATTGTTCGAAGACAAGCGTATATGCAAGCGTAAGTCAATTTAGCTTTTGTGCAAATTGACTTTAGAGTAGTTTTTTGAGGTTATCTTTAAAACTACTTGATCAAATCTTTTTTTCCATAACAAATTTAGATTTAACAGACCAAAATAAATAAAAATAAAACGTTTTTGATGTGCTGGAAACAATGTGTTTTGTTCTTCTCACGTTTTTTTCACAGGAACACTGCTTTTTAAACAGTTTTTTAAGGTTATGCTCAAAATTAGGCGGTCGGCTCTTTTTTTATAACAAATTCGTATTCAGCAGCCCAAAATGTATAAAAATAAAGTGTTTTTGATGTGCTGGAAACCATTTCTATTTTTTCTTCTCATGTTTTTTCACTGAAACACGGTTTTTTGAGGTTATGTTCGAAATATTCGGCCAATCCCTTACTTTTGACGCCGGATTCGGATCCAGTGGGAAAAAATACAAAAGAAAACTATAGTCTCTATTCCAGAACCAACAACTTTTTTTTGTGGGCCTGTGTTATAAATGAATCAGAGTCGTATATTTAATAAATATTTAAGATAGAAAGAATTCCTATTAATAAATATCATTATAAAAAAAGTTTGAGTGCATTTGCTTGGTAATCAATTATATCTATCAACTTTTAAGAAATTCTAAAACAATTATTCATAAATAATAAATATGAATAATTACTATAAATGCTGACGAAAAATCAGATATAGGGCGCACTTCAAAAAAGCACTTGTAAAGACATTATTATATAGAATTTTAGAGCACATTAAATAAAATAGCGCTATACAATTGAATTGCACTATAAAATATACAAAATAATTATATTTAACTTATCATAAAATTCTGTTTAACGTAAAAAATAAATATCTATCTAATTAAATTTTAAGCAAGTGTGTTTATTTATCGTCTGACTGTACTCGCCCTGTAACTAACATACCGAAATCAAGGTAAGATCATTACAATTATATTTTGATTTGTATTTCTTCAAATTCAAGTATATTAAATCATGAGAACGATTTATATCAATTAAAATTGGTAGAGCTTTTCTACCACTAGAGTTAACTTTGAAACTAAATGTTTTAAAATTAAACTTTATTCTTTTATTTAATATTATAATAAAACATATTTTTCTCATAACAACAACAATATAATTAATTATTAATTCTGTTCTGGTGTAAAGCCAGGACTTGACAAACTAATAACTTTAGCAAAAAATAAAGAGGTAGCCCCATCTCGTATTACAAAAAGCAATATTTTCTTTTATGAAAAATAATTGATTTAATCTATTTGTTTTTAAGAAAACCTTGAAAAACCACATTCTTTACCCTAACCTCTATGTTTTAAGTTTTTTAAGGTTTTTTTGAAAACACAACAATAAAATCAATTCTTTCCCATCAAAGAAAATATTGCTTTTTCTAATACGAAATGGGGCTATCTCTTTCTTTTTTGCTAAAGTTATTAGTTATTGCAAAAAACACAATTTTTTTATTAGAAAAGGACAGATATATTCGACCTGCTCTTAAGGAATCTTTTATGAAATATTCCATAAAATATTTCTGGAAGATTTTAGAGATCCATTGTAAAATATTCCATGGAATATTTGTGGAAGATTCGTAGAATATTGGCACGGACAATTTGGAATATTTCAGAAATCTTTCATGAAATATTCGTCTAATGTTCGTATGTCCTTGATTCTTCTTACATTAGAAGATTCCATGAAATATTATTGAAAGATTTTAAGAATATTTCAATGGAAGGTTTAGGTAATCTCTCATCTTTCATGAAATGTTCCTGGAAGATTTTTGGAAGATTTCGATGAAAGATGAAGAGTTTTAGCTCTACTATGAAATAATTCTGAAATATTTCATGAAAGGTTGTAAAATGCTGTGCTGGAATAGTGAATATATATATATATATATATATATATATATCTCCCTATATTATATAGTTAAAAAAAAAAAAAAAACCTCCTCAGCTGCCCCTCATTTTTCCTCCCCCTCTTTTTTATGCTCAAAACATCCACCCCTCAAAAAAACGTAAAAATCTGTCTAGAAATGATCTTTTTTGAGAAAAAAAAAGACACCCCTTTACTACCCAAGTCACCCCTCTGCTAACCAAGTCACCCCTTTTGCTACCCCTCGTACGTCACTCACCCCCCCCTCAGATAATTTAGCTAAATTTACCTTATTTTATCGATTTATATTTGTTACTCGTTCTTTACACCACTACTATCACCCTTCCAATTACTACCCCTCCTCCTACCCCTTCTTCTACCCCTCATTTTTTTCCCCCTCCAAAAAAATTAAAAGTTCCCCCACAAAATAACGTAAAAATGTCTCTAGAAATGTCTTTTAAAAAAAAAAAAAAAAGATTCCCCCTCAAAATAACGTAAAAATGTCTCTAGAAATGTCTTTTTTTAAGAAAAAAAAAAAAGATTCCCCCTCAACCCCAGTCACCCCTCTCCTACCCAAGTTCACCCCTCAGTCCACAAATCACCCCCTCACTAAACAAGTCACCCCTCTTGCTACCCCTCATATCCCTAATCACTATTCATAATCATTTAGTGTTTATTTTTATATCGTTAATTAAATATTTAAATTTTACTAATATTTTTTTAAAAAACCTTCTTGTTTGATGACTCTAATACTTTAGAGACCAAATTTGGTTATGAAAAATATTGGTATTTAATTATCTTAAATATATTGATTCTTTATTTTATTTTTACGTCAATTATTTATTTGAAATATAAACTATTAAGAAAAAAGTTTTTTAATAATATATTTATGAAATACTTGCTTAAGGCTATATAATGGAATATATATTTTAGATATTATAATAATTTATTTAGTTTTGCAACTTTTAATGCAAATGTCATTCAAAACCAAGGAAAAGCTATATATAATTTAAAAATTCAAGGACAAATTTGTCATACAGCACCTAATACGTTAATTTCTACTAACGACATTAAACCTACATGTGGACAGTTATACATTTACGATAATACAGTAGCAATTGAAAAACGATTAAAAACTAATGAAAAATTAACAAAGGAACATATGTTAATTTTAACAGAAATAATGAATGATAATCCCATGGCTAAAAATTACAAAAGCTTACATCAATTATCAAACATACAAAATATTCCAAATTATAAATTGTATTTTATGCGAAAAAATGATAAACAACAACATCGTTATAATAAGCCACTAACTTCTGAATGTGGTGCTATCATAGTATCTAATTCAGGAATTCCAGATAATTATGATCTTTGTGTATATCCGAAATTATCTTCTGAAGATGAAATTACTCATACTTATTTAAATAAATTATCTCATCACGTGGATCCAATGGTTTTTCCTTTAATGTTTCCAGCAGGAGATTTAGGTTGGAGTATAGGATATAAAAAAAATGAAAATATTGAAAATAATGATTGTCTTACAATACTACAATATTATTTATATAGAATCCATTGGAGACCAAATTTAAAAAATTTCAACCCTATTTTATATTGTGGAAGATTAACACAACAATACATTATACATGCATATGTGATAGTTGAAAGTAATAGAATGAATTTTTTTAGAAATAATCAAAAACAATTACGTATAGAATGTTACCAAGGTTTTTAGATCATGTAATGAACAGTGCTTCAAATGTTTCAACAAATTTTGAAAACAAAGAAAGAATTGGAAATCTTTTTATTTTACCCTCATCATATATTGGTAGTCCAAGATATATGCAGCAATATTATCAAGATGCCATGGCAATAATGAGAACAGTAGGAAAGCCAGACTTATTTATAACAATGACGTGTAATCCTAAATGGAAAGAATTAAAAGAAATTTTAAAAAATTTTCCAGAAGCAACAACTCCCAATGACATACCAAATATCACAGTAAGATTATTTTATATAAAATTTAAAATGTTATTGAATGATATTACAAAAAACGAAATTTTTGGTCCTGTCATAGCTTATGTATTTTCGATTGAATTTCAAAAAGAGGGTTACCTCACGCGCATATTATTATAACATTACATCATAATCATAAAATATTAACTCCAGAAAATATTGATAAATATATTTCAGCAGAAATACCTTCATCAGAAAATAAATATTTACAAAAATTAGTAATTAAACACATGTTACATGGACCACATACAGATAAATCACCTTGTTACGAAAAAATAAAAGTAAATGTAAAAAAAATTTCCAAAATCATTTAATGAAAGTACAATAGTTGAAGAAAACAAATATCCACAATACAAAAGAAGAAATAATATTTTAGATAATCATACATATAATTTAAAACATAATAAAAAAATTATACAAGTTGATAATTCTATGGTAGTTCCTTACAACAGTTTTTTGTTAGCAAAATATAATGCTCATATCAATACTGAACTTTGTATGTCAATACAAAGTATAAAATATATTTATGATTATATTTATAAAGGTGTAGATAAAGCTTACTGTAAAATAAAACAAGATAAAAATGAAGAAAATAATAATGATGATATTTATGATGAAATAACTCAATACATAGATGGAAGATATTTAAGTCCAATGGAGGCTGCATGGAGATTACAAGCATTTCCTCTATGCGGTAGAAGTCATACAGTAATAAGATTAAATATCCATACAGAAAATCAACAAAAAATAATTTTTGATGAAAATAATATACATTCAGCATTAAACAAATGCGAAACAACATTGACTGCATGGTTTAAATTGAATAAAAAAGATGATTTTGCTAAAAAAATTAAATATGTTAATATTCCACAATATTATATTTTTAATTCTAAGACTAAATCTTGGATTAAAAGATCACAACTTAGAAAAAATATAGCAATTGGTAGATTAAATGTAGTATCACCAAAAGATAGTGAACGTTTTTTTTTTTAAATTAATATTAAACAGGGTAAAAGGTCCAACATCTTTTAAAGATTTACGAACTTATGAAAATGTAACTTATAATACTTATAAAGAAACTGCTCTTGCAATGAATTTAATAGAACACGAAAAACAAATTTATTATATTTTTGAAGAAGCATGCCAAGTTATGTTACCAATACAATTACGTAAATTTTTTGCATGTTTTTTATTATGTGAAAATATTCAAGGTAACATTATTTGGGAAAAATATAAAAAATTTTTTATTGAAGATTTTAAAGAAAATAAAGAAAATAAAGCTTTATCCCATATTAATCAAATATTAAATTCAGAACAAATGTCATGTGAAAATTTTGGTTTACCTGAACCAAATCAAAACTATAACGAGGAAAACGAAGAAATTGATGACGAAATTATAATTTTTAGCAAAAAAAAATTTGATAAAATGTATAAACAATTGAATGACGATCAAAAACATATTTTTGAACAAATAATAAATAATAATCATAAAATTTTTTTCATAGATGGACCAGGAGGTTCTGGAAAAACATTTTTATATAAAACATTAATATATTATTTTATAACAATAAAAAAAAAATTCTTATCAATGGCTTGGACAGGTATTGCTTCAGTTTTACTACCAAAAGGTTTAACCAGTCACCGAACTTTTAGATTACCATTAGACTTAAACAATATTGAAAGTGCATTTTTAAAATTTGATTCAGATAAAAAATTAAGAGAAGCAAATGTAATTATATGGGACGAAGCATCAATGATTCCTAAAAAAGCTTTAGAAATAGTTGACAAAACATTAAAAGATGTCTGTAACAATAATGAAATTTTTGGAGGAAAAATTATTATTTAGGTGGAGATTTTCGTCAAATTTTACCTGTATTAAAAAATGGAAATAAAAATACAATTATAGAACAAACTATAAAATATTCAATCCTATGGCCCATGTTTCATATTTTTAAATTAAAAAAAAATATAAGATCTAATGATGAAAATTTTTCATCATTTTTATTAGATATCGGAGAAGGAAAAGTTGATACATTTATTATACCAGAAAAATGGAAAACTAATGATGTTTGCAATAAAATTTATCAAAACATTAACAATAATTATAGTTTTTCGAAAAATGTTATTTTAAGTACACATAATGAAGATGTGAATATTTTAAATAATAAAATACTGAATTTAATTAATAATGAAACAATGACATTTTATAGTATTGATTATGCAACATATAAGGGTGTTGATCAAACAGATGATAATATTCATTTAAATTATCCAATAGAAATGTTAAATAATATAAGAGAAGGATTACCTCCACATGAACTTAATTTAAAAATAAATGCCATAATAATGCTAATTAGAAATTTAAGTATGAAAAATGGATTATGCAATGGAACACGATTAAAGATAACGAGATTATTTAAATACAATATAGAAGCTGAAGTAATTACAGGCGAAAATAAAGAAAATAAAGTTTTTATACCGCGTATAACATTAAGCACAAATGAATCATCGTCTTTACCATTTATTTTATATAGAAAACAATTCCCTATTGTATTAGCTTTTGTTATAACTATAAATAAATCATAAGGTCAAAGTTTTGAAAACGTAGGAATATTCATAAAAAAACCTTTATTTTCACATGGACAATTATATGTTGCTCTTTCTAGAAGTAAAAATGCTTCTAAAATACATATTCAAAATGAATTAGAAAATAAAAATGAATTAACCAATATAGTATGGAAAGAAGTACTAGAAAAATAATAAAAAAAAAAACTTTAATTTTTTTAATATTAAAAATATATTTATATTTCTTACATACTAATAAAACCTTTGTCTTTTTCAGATATAACATAATAAAACAAAAAATAAAAACATACTTTAAATTTTCTATATAAAAAAATTAATTTAAAATAATAAAAAAGAAAATAAAAACAAACTTCAAATATTTTATAAAAAAAAAATAATAACAAAGTTATTTAAAATATAATTTAGTAATACTAATAATAATCGAATTATAAAATGGAATGGGATCCAGTTTCAAATGAATACATTGTTGTAGAAAACTTACAACATCAAGAAGAATTAGATGATTTAAATAACCAAATAAACGAATTTGAACGGTTTCAAGAGCAGTACGAAGAATATATGGAAAATTTGAATGAAAATACAGATTTATCTATATTAAATAATGCAATTAATAACTATATCGGTATTGAAAATGGGAAACTTCATTTTGAAAATTGGAACAATGTAACATATTATTATAAATATATGACTAACAAAATCATTCAATATAAGTTAGAAATACATGATCCAATAATGGAATATTATATCACAACTCATAATACAATATATTATAAATATTTATTACGTATTGCTAATATAATTTTTTTTATATTATAAAATATAATATAAAATATATTTAAGTAATAAATTAATAAAAATAATAAATATATCTTTTATAAAAACCAAAAATTAATTAAATATATTAAAACAGTAATTTAAAATATATTTCATACATCAAAAAGACTTAATTGCATTAAAATATATTTAAAAAAATAAATAAAATTTAATAAAATACTCACTTTATAATTTTATTTATAACATACATGAATTAGTAATTAATTGTATTAATATTATTGTAATTATGATACAGGCATTAAACGTTAAATAAATCAAATAAAATCCTATTATAACTTAAACATTTATAATTGAATTTAAATATAATAAAATGTTTAACGGATAAATAAAAAATTATTTTATAAAACAAAAAAAAATTAATAAAATTCATATCATTATGTATTATATTATATTGATTTTTTTAATTAATAAATAATATTAAAAATTATTTATTAATAAATAAATAATCGATAATTTAAAAAAAAAACAAACATGAAAATACATTCTATTAATTTTGTAAAAATTATTTTAATATATCTTTTTTAATACTAGCAAAAAAGTCAAGGATATTGAAAAAAAATAGAGATATATATTTTATACATCCAAAAGACTTGAAAATAAAATTAAGATATATTAAAAAAAAAATTAAAATAATTAATAAATGAGGAAAAATTATACTATTTAATTTTATCGTTTTATTTATGAAATATATTAATTAATAATATTATAATTATCATAATGATATTGAAATTTATTGTAAAATATATACTTTGAATAAAACTAATATTTAAAAAAAAGAAAATATATTAATTTCAAGTATAAAAATTAAAGATACTAGATGTTATAAAAAAAAATAATAATAATTAATATTCAAATATAAGAAATAATTATAAAATTTATAATAATAATAATATTAAAAAACATAGAATTCAATAAAGTATTAAATTTTAAATTTAGAATAATTATAATAAAAAAAATTTCGGTTCTATATTATTGTGAGACATGTTACAATAATATTTAATTGGAAAATATCAAGTTATAATAATTATTCTAATAAACATACTTAAACAAAGATTTAAAAGAGATAAATATTAATTGTATTAATTATATAACAACAATTGTACAAATAATAAAATGATTTTAAAACTTTGTTTAAATATGTAATACTGAAGGTGGAGGATAGATTGTAAATAGAGTCTATGGTATAAGGAGGAAGAAATATAGACTCTCATGGTTGTGTAGGGCTACAGGCGAAGGTAACCATGGTTTTATTTTGAATAATTTTATAAAAAAAAATGAATAATTCTAATTAATTCTAACATGTCTTAAAATAACTTAAAATTATTATAATTGATTTTATATAATTATTAAAAATAAAACAAAAAAAAAAAACCAACGCGCCGTAATGCCATACATTTTTTATTTAATTTATATTATAAACTATTAATTGTAAGGTATTATTGACAGTTCCTCTTCGGGTGGTGTGGAAATCTGTCTGAGCAAATATATAATTAATATAAATTTTATAAATAATTTTTGTCAGTACAAATTTCATTACTGGCTGACATATTGTAAATATAAACGGGGGTTGGCGAGCAGCGCGAGCAGGGGGGAACCCCCCCTAGTATATATATATATATAGGACGTTTCACGTCAACTCACCTAACAAAAAAATAGAATTCATCGAAAATCTGTGAAAATGTTCTATTTGATACCCAAAATATACAAAAAAAATTTTAGAGGTCCAGGTCAAAGGGGTCAGGATTTAAACGTGATGGAATTTTTCGAATTTTCCAAATTTTTTGCTAAATAAATATTTTAATGAATTTTTTCCTCAAAAATTATCAATTTTTCGTTAAAACTTAATAGAATACTTTTTCTTGGAAATTAGATGTAGAATTCACCTGAATTTCTGCAAATTATAATATACTGATTTTTATGCTTACTTGATCGATTTAAACATACTATTTGGTATATCTAAAAATCGAGCAGGTTAAATTGGCTTTTTAAAGTCTTATTTTCTTTGTTTTTTTATGAGGAAAAAATATATGAAGCCTCCAGTTGGGCAGCCTTCTCAAAGTCACTTAACGGTAGGCCGGAGTAGAACCTGATACCGACCGAGTAACAATTGAGTTGTTTGTTATTGACTCAAGTTTTAATTGGTGTATCTTCAAATTAAAGGTCGAGCGCAATAGATATTATTATTATGAACATCTATGCACAAGAAAAAAAATATTTACCGGTTTGTTTTTGAGAAAAGTAAGTTACGCGAAAATATTATAAACATAAACTTTTACTTTGGCGTTACTTACTTTTCTCAAAAACAAACTGGTAGATATTTTTTTTCTTGTGCATAGATGTTCATAATAATAATATCTATTGCGCTCGACCTTTAATTTGAAGATACACCGATTAAAACTTGAGTAAATAACAAAAATGCCAATTAGACAAGGACAGCGAATCCGGCCTGCTCTTAATTGTGCAAAAAAGTCTGAATAAATCGTTATTTTGGATCAATGATGAGATTCGTGATTTTTTTTCTGAAAAAGTATTGATTTTTGAGACAAATGTATGAAAATGTTATTTATTGGAAATTGTATGTGAAATGTATGTAAATTTTTGTAAACCATTATTTGCTAAACATCACAAATTGTAAATTAAATTTTGAAATTTTAAAATTTATTTTGTGTTAAATTTTTAGTATATATGGTTCAAAATGTCTTAAATTACAATTTGTAAAAATATGTTCATATTCTACACATGATTTCCAATAAAAAACATTTTTTACATTTGTCCCAAAAATCAATACTTTTTCAGAAAAAAAATCACAAATCTCATCATTGATCCAAAATATCGATTTTTTCAGACATTTTTGCACAATCAAGTAACTTTGAGAAGGCTGCCCAACTGGAGGCTTCGTATATTTTTTCCTCATAAAAAAACAAAGAAAATAAGACTTTAAAAAGCCAATTTAACCTGCTCGATTTTTAGATATACTAAATAGTATGTTTAAATCGATCAAGTAAGCATAAAAATCAGTATATTATAATTTGCAGAAATTCAGGTGAATTCTACATCTCATTTTCAAGAAAAAGTATTCTATTAAGTTTTAACGAAAAATTGATAGTTTTTGAGGAAAAAATTCATTAAAATATTTATTTAGCAAAAAATTTGGAAAATTCGAAAAATTCCATCACGTTTAAATCCTGACCCCTTTGACCTGGACCTCTAAAATTTTTTTTGTATATTTTTGGTATCAAATAGAACACTTTCACAGATTTTCGACGAATTCTATTTTTTTGTTAGGTGAGTTGACGTGAAACGTCCCATATATATATTCATATTATATAATAACACATTATACTTATACATCAATACATATACGCATACATAAACATTGACATTTAGTTATGAAATCGCATTTATATATTCGCTTCGCTTAAATTAAATATGTATATACAAATGTCGGGGCTGAGCACTGTAGAGGAAAAAACGAGCAAAGGATTCTATTCTATGAAAAAATATAAAATTTTCATTATTTTCCGAGTATAGTCCGAAACGGAAAAAACAGTTGAACTTGACTTTATTTTTTCAGACAGAGCTATACCGCTGACTCTTAACGGACAGCCCCCGATCGGCGTCATTGGAAATCCCCTGTAACATTCCACGCACCCTTCTAATAAAAACTTCATACAATCCTTCTAGAATTCTTTATGCAATATTTCACTGAAAGAGTACTTAAATCTTTTTGTGGAATATCCTATGAAATATTTCTGGAAGATTTATGTAATATTTCGCTGTACGGTTTTGAAGTTTTTCGGAATCTTCCCACGAAATGCTTATCAAACCTTCCTGGAATCTTCCATGAAATATTTCATAAGCATTACATGTAATATTTCATGAAATATTCTAGAAATCTTTGGTGAATATTTTAATGAATATTTCAAAAAAGTTTTTGATTATTCCTTTAGAATATTCTATAAATATTCCTGGAAGCTTTCAATTGAAGATTCCAATGAAACATTTCGAAATATTCCGTGAAGACTTTCTAGAATCTGCATGAAAAGTTTCATTGAAATATTCTAGTAGAAGATTTCAAAATATTTTAGTGAAATCTTCTATGCTGTGTGGGTATGAATACAAACACACGTAGACGGAGAAAAAAATCAAGGTATTATTTCTAGGAACTTGATACGAATAAAGCATGAACGTTTCGTCAAGTGAATGTCGCGCGTAGCTTATGTTTTATTTAGAAGAATCAAAAGTGTTTAACATAAGGCAATACCTGACTCTATAATCGCATTAATAAACAAGAAAAAATCCCTACAAATTTTCGTGTTCAGCGCAGCGCCACCATGAGATTAGAAAGTGAAGTGTCCATCAGAAACGATTGCAAGAATACCACCGCATTTCTCAGTGAAGCTCTTGCGAATATTATGCCTAATGAATACACGGAAAGTCAGTTTGTTTGGTTAAACCCTACTCGTTGTTCTTGCTATTATCCTCTTCCTTAAAATAAGGTATTGATCATTATAATTATTTTAGTAATTTTTTTGTATGTTAATATTATTTTATATGTACTATTACATTGTATGTACATATATTAAATATTTTAAACAGTTTGTAATGAAACCTTCATTAAATAAATTTTTCTAACCTCTAAAATGTGATTGCAAAAATATTTTCTTTTGCTTGCTATTGTAATATTTTTGTTTGGCAGCATTACAAGACACTGTAGATATAAGTTTAGAATTTAAAGAAAAAATGAACTTGGACACTCACGATGGATGTTTTACTGCAGAAACTATAAATAATGGCTCTAACTCATTTGCTTTGTCTGCGCGTGGTTGTGATTTTGTTTTTTGTATTGATGCATGCAATTCTAATGAAAATTAATACTAAAATAGTTAAAAGAAAAATCACTGATGTGTTTAGTATTTTTCTAGAATATCTTTAATGAATTTATGCAGTATACAATTGATTGTATTAAAAATTTATAATCTTTCTAACTTTTAAATTTATTATTAGGTTTTAGTAATTGACTGTTTAAAGAAGAAATCATATTTGTCATTTTTCTTTTTACTTTATAAAGTTTTACTTTTAAAGTTTGTTATGTAAAGTATTTGTAGACGGAATTTCAATATACATTATAATCTAATGCAATATTTGATTTTTTTCAGATATTAACAATCTACCAATTTTAAATTTAACAGAAGGCGATGATATCGATGAAATAGCAATCAACCCTATTAATAATAGCAATGAGTCACCTATAATCTGTGAAATAATTACAGAAAATTGAGACAAACAATCAAATAACAGGACAGTAAGGTCAAGTGATACAAGACCAATTGATAATATAGGTGAGGATATTAATATTAATTAATTCTACACTTTCATAAAACATTAATAATTATATAACTATCACTATACTTTACTTATAGTTATTTTCTTAAACAATTATTTAAACATTTTTTTTACAACAGATAAAGCTTTAGTATCAAGACATGCAAATTATGTATATCAAGTTTTAATTAGTTTAGGTGAAGGTGAATTATACATTAAATTGTATGATTTCGAATCAGATCAAAAAAATTTGAGACAAGTTATTAACAACAAAAAAAGGACATTTTTTTCAGTACACAAGGTATCAAAAATCATTGTGTAAGAATACCAAATATTAATTAAACTAAGATTAAATTTATTTTTATACATTATTTACATAATATTTATGAATTTCGTTATAAAATTTTTATTTTTAAAATACAGTGTAGGTCCTGCCAGACTTAAGAGTCAGCCGTATCGCTCTGTCTTATCTAATCTAAATTTTCGTTATAATAAATAAATTAAATATTTATATACAAATTTAAGGGGTGAGCGCAATAGCGCGAAAGACGAGCAAACGATTCTATTTTATGAAAAAATATGAAATTTTCATTATCTTTCAAGTAAAGTACAAAACGGAAAAAATGAGGTTGAGTTTGACTGTGTTTTCCGTTTCGTACTTTACTTGAAAAATAATGAAAATTTCATATTTTTTCATGAAATAGAATCGTTTGCTCGTCTTTTGCGCTATTGCGCTCACCCCTTAAATTTGTATATAAATATTTAATTTATTTATTATAACGAAAATTTAGATTAGACAAGGACAGAGCGATACGGCCGACTCTTAAGGGGACCAGGCACTATTAAAACTTGAAAAATTTGAATATGAATAATTAAAAATTTATGCTTTTATTTTTTTATTATTTGAATTTTTTAGGAATGTCTCTCGCTCATGTGGATTCTAAGATGATTTTAGAAATCTCCACCTAATTTCATCAAGATCAGATGAAAACTCATGAAAAAACCTTGCGACCAATCTGTTTTTAGTACCAGAATGTTAACGGGGACCATAAGTTGAATTTTTATGATAGATAAAAGTTTCAGAAATAAAAAGTCTTCTGAAACATAAGTATTTTTTCAAAAAATTTTTTCCTTTTGGACAAAAGGAATAAATTTTTAACTATTCATATTTGAATTTTTCAGGTTTTAGTAGTACCTAGTCCCCTTAATGAATTAGCCATAAGCGCAGCAGAGCTTTTCTCAAGATATTTAAATAAAACATTTTATAGTCTGCCTACAAAAAAATCCAACGCTCGTGGAGCTCTGCAGATAAGCTATGAAGGAATCTGAGAAAAAGCAATTATTTGCAAATTGATTACTCCACTCGTTAGTCACAAGAAAAAGAGAGAAAGTGAAGGTGAATAGATTATATATATAGGACGTTTCATGTCAACTCGACTGACAAAAAAATAGAATTTGCTGAAAATCCATGAAAAGGTTCACTTGATACCCAAAATATACAAAAATATTTTTAGAGGCATAGGACAAAGGGATTACGAGTAATAAGTAATAGAATATTGTGATTTTTCAAATTTTTTTGTTAAATTACCAACTTAATTATTTTTTTCCTCAGAAACTAAGGATTTTAGAGATTCACTTATAATTATAATTCGAAGTTCTCTTATGTCTGTGGTAAAATATGCAGCGCTGCCATTTGAGGTACGCATTCGGAAAAATATCCTTTCCGCCAAGTGTACATATTTTATATACAAATTTCTTAACTTTGAACATTGACATAAAATATTTACCCATGGGCCTGGCAAGTAATTTTGTAAATATTTAATAAAATTTAAAAAATTTCAGAACATTTTTAAATAAATGATGAAAAAAAGATAACAAGCAATAATAGAATTTTGTTACTGAAATTCAACGTTAATTTATAAAGAAAAAAAATTGAAAAATCTTTTGTTAAAAATTATGGTAAGATCTCATAGTTTTATTACCTTTATTATATACTTGACATTTATTTCGTGATTTCATGAAATTCTAATATCAAGGTTTGATTTTATTACTAAAAATAGTTTATAATCTGTTAAAGACATCAAAATGTTTAAAATCATTAATTAAAATAAATCGCCAAGCATACTTGCCCACTATATATCTTTTTAAAGGTAAGCTTTTTAAAGTATTCAATTTTGAAATAAACATACAAATCTGTTTATTTCTTCACCCTCATAATTTTAAACTTTTTTGTTTAAATTTTTATTAATATAAATAATTGAATATTGTAAAAAATTTTACTCCTTTCTTATTATACAAGGTACATTTATTTTTTTAATATTTAAAGTTAATTTTCATTTTTGAAACAATAATTGTACTTCTTTTTTCATACTTTGTTTAATATAAAGATAATTTTAAGCAGATATAAATATGTAATTGATTGTACATACTTGACAAATAATCTTATAATAATTATAAATGTCAAATGCTGAAAATAAAGCATGAAAAAATTTAAAAATCATGTTTGATCATTGATTTCTTATGTTCATTAAAGTTTAATGTGTATTAGTTAATATTTTTTAATAAAAAAATAATACAATTTTGGTTTGTTTAAATATAATTATAGTAACGCAAGTTTTAATTTTACTTTGTAATAATTATTACAAAAATATAAAAATCTCATGTGAAGAATGAATTATACTTATAAAGTATGAAATTATTTTAAATCTAAATTTTAGTTTTAACTTTAAAATATAACTTAAATAGAAATCAACAAATTCCTTAAAAAAATAATAACATGTTACATTTTTAATCAGTTTAGAATTTGCTCTGTCAATGATTTGCAGCTTAGATGTAGATTCCATATTTTAATCTCATCAAGATTTTATAATTCCAAGACATTTCACAGTTTTTTAGTTTGTTATCACAAGTGATATTCTTTATTTATTTATATCGATTGATACAATCTTCTAAATAATTTTTTAAACTGGAATACTGTGATTTTCTCGTACCTTTTTGAACAAGCCTTTTTAAATAAAGATTATCTAAAAATAAAATTTTCATATATTGAGAGTTATTAAAATTTATAATTTAAAGTATTTACTTTTAGCTCCATATAATTCCAAAACAGCTCTTGCAACAACATAAAAATAATGTTCACTATGAGCTTCAACGCTCATTGTAAGCCATCTATCTGATGTTTCTTGACAAGCAAGTCTTAAGAATGGTCGTTTAAAGAATTTTTCAATATCTACATCAACACTTTCAATAGCTTGTTTAATTTTTTTTTATAATAGAAAATAATTAAAATACTCTTTCTCGTCACTTTCTTTAATTTTGTGTTTTTAAGAGTTAATTTATGATAACAACAAGATACTAATATAAGATGGCCCATTTTCATCTCTAAATATATTTGAGATTTATATGCACTTAGATCACCACAAGCAAAAAACAATTTGACAAACATTTTATATTTCTTCAAATTTATGATAACAATAAGATACTAAAATAAGAAGATGGACCATTTTTACCTCCAAATAAATTTGAGGTGTATACGCACTTAGATCACCACAAGCGTGAATACTAATTAGATAAATATTTTTCCTATTTCTCCAAATTCTTTTTCTATAATTAATTCTATGTTTCCTGCAACTTTTGTGTTTATGTTATAACATATATATTTCACAGGTGATAATGAATCAGAAAACATAGTTCTTTGTCAAAGATTTGCAGTTTCAACATTTTGAGAATTTTAGTTACTGGCATTTTATACAACCATTGAATTTCTCTTAAGAATAAGATTGCTTCTTTAAAATATTGAAAATATGATATTTCATTGCTACAGATTCTGTAATTATACAAACTATCAATTTCCATTGTATACTAATATTGCAACATTTTATAATTATAAAACTAACAATTATTAGAAAATAAATTTTTTAGAAACTTACTTTATTAAACAATAAATATTTTACATAGTTATTAAAATACTTGTTTATAATTATTTTAACAGTTTAGAATTAAAAGTTTCTTTGACTTATTCATTTTTATGATAATTTTATGATAAAAGTTATTTCAGTAAAAAAGTAAATAAAGGTGAAAATGCAGATGAAAATTAATAATGATAAAGTAACAAGTTACATAAATTTAAATAGTAATAACAATTACAGAAATTAAAAAAAAAATTATGGTATTTATTATATTATGTTGAATCTTATAAAAACAAAAATAAAATAATTTTATAAAGATTCAGCAATAAAAAAATATTAAAAAATATTTTTCAATTGCAAGGTTAAATACGAAAACATAACGTATAAAAGGCTTAGAACGCTTGATTGCTTCGCCTACTTGCCATCGGGGGGGGGGGGGGACTGCTCTACAAAATTGCACAGCTCTGTATCACAGAGACAGAAGATATGAAATTAATGTGCTGAACAAAGATAGCATATATCGATACACTAAGTTTATCGCTCAGGAGCAGCCCCCCGGGGCGCTACCGCGCCCCTTGATTAAAATCTTTACCCTGAAACCTTGCAGCAATCTTTCATGCTGTGTAGGTGCTTGAGTTTGAATTCCAACCTTAGGCCCGAATTTATAGTCGTTGCTCAAACTCAAGCATTGAGTAGGCTCCATTCTCAAACATCGTTCTGTCTTTGTCTCTCTCATAATAAAATCTCATTCTGTCTTTCAGGTTTGAATTCATAGACCCAACTCAAGTAAAGATTCGTTACTCAAATCTCATTCTGTCTCTGCTTCTTTCATGATAACAAAAAAAGACACAGGATGTAAACAGTACTTCAGTTTTGTTTGTGAATTTAAACCTCAATGCTTGAGTTTGAACAACGACTTTAAATTCGGACCTCAGGCAGAAAGTTGTAGTCGTTACTCAGTTCTCAGTTCTCAGCTTACATAAATCAAACATCATTCCGTCTTATTTTTCTCATGATGAGAAAACAGACAGATGACACAATCATTACTTGAGTTACTTCCATACATTCGAATCTAATCATTTTTCGTTTAAGTATTTTATAGGATAATAATGAGTTTAACCAATCGGAGAGGTTATTTTTTTAGGATTAGAGATACACAAATTATTCTCTTACTTATGTAGTATAGATGTATAGCACCACCAACCGTATAACGTACTACATGTATGTATGTGCGTGATCGCGATGTCCCAAGGGGGTTGCTCTAGAAAATTGCACAACTCTGTATCACAGAGACAGAAGATATAAAATCAATGTGCTGAACAAAGATAGCATATATCGATACACTAAATTTATCGTTTCGGAGCAATTCTCCAGTCCCCAGTCCCGACCGAGTTTCCATTCTCTTATGTTTGATTTCGTACTCAGAATTTTTCACTTTATGGTTTTCCATGCTCGAGTTTACAACAATAACATCGATGTTTAATTTTTATCAGTCAATTATAATAAATATAATATAACAAAATATTTAAATATTAAAATGGGATTTTCAAGTAAATTAGTGAGTTATAATAAATGTTGTAATCCGTATAAATTGAAGAATCATTGAAAAACTGAGTCATTACAGAAAGTGTCAGAAAATATTTAAAAAGTTTTGATTAATGTTATATTAGATGAAAGAATATGTTCGACATGCAGAAAACGTGCTTATAAAGATTATAATGACCTGCAATGTTGGTGTTCATCTATTGAATATTTTATGAAAATTATTTTTTATAATTAATTAATATCTTTTCTATAAATCTTGCATGCAATTATTTAATTCTAGGCATAATATTATTGGCAAAAAAAAAACTTATTGACAAAATTTATGTTGGATGTTTAATATTTAGGTTATAGTTGCTTCTGTTTTATGTAAATTTTGCATGCTATTTATTTTAGATGTAATAAAAATGGTAAAGTTTAATTCCCACAATTTCTCTTTAAGGTAGTTCGACTCCTTACATCATAAAAAACTGTTTATTAACAAATACTTTAAAATTTAATTCACAACTTCAATATAATTTCACAAATAAATAGTTGAAATTTTATAGCCTCCAGCGGTTTCAAAAGTAAGATATAAAACTGAAATTTTCATTTTATATAATAAATATCATTAAAATTACAAATTAAAAATATTATATTATAATTATGAAACCGTTAATCGTTCTAAAAATTTAACTATTTATTTATAAAATTATATTGAAGTTATAACCAAATTTCAACGCATTTTATAATAAATAATTTTTTTATAATGTAATGGATCGTCAACTACCTTCAAGATTCTCTTTTATATAAATTTTGCATGCAATTATTTTATTCCAGATGTAATATTATTTGCAAAAGAATCTTATTTACAAAACTTTTGTTGAATGTTTAATATTTAAGTTATAGTTGCTTCTGTTTTATGTTAATTTTGCATGTTATTACTTTATTTTAAAACAAAAAATTACTTGATTTTATAACGAATATTATAATAGCAAAGAAATGTAACTTACAAAAATCCTATTGAAAGTTTAATATGTAGGTAACCGTTAATTGCAAATATCAACTAAAATATATAAATTTTAAATATTCTCACAAAATTAAAAATATTTATTCAGAGTATTAGTATTTAAAACATTTAATTCTTCCTATAAGATGCATCACATAAATAGCTCTTATTGTAGTTTCATTATGTGATTGTCAACAATCATTATTTTGTAGTAGCTTTCTAGTTCTGTAAAACTTAAGATGCGTTAAAAATTTAAATAACATTTATTGAATTATGTATTTTAATTTTTTGAATTTGCTTTTATAATATCTTTCTCGCATGTTTCTTATTTAGTATTTTCTTGTCTGTAAAGTTTCTAATATAAACTTATTCTTGCTGTGCTATTCTATTCCTTGCAGTAATGGAAGTAGATAGTTCACAAAGTCCATCTTCAGCAGGGGCTGTATCTAGATTTAGTAATGACTGCATTAACAATGATTTGGATGATATTTTAGATGAGTTGAGAATGGATGACTCTTGTGCAGCAATTGCTTTACCACCGCATATTATCAATGATTCTATTGGATTACTAAATAACTTGAAAGTAATTTTCCATGATCCATCAACGTCAAGAGATAATCAAATAAAAATTATTACAATGTTGCCAATCACATGGAGTTATACTCAAATAAAACTATATTTTGATGCTTCTTATCATATGATCAAATATGCTCGTAGTCTTATCGAAGACAAGGGGATTTTGTCATTACCTTATCACAAAATAGGTATTTACTTTAGTATTTGTATGTAATTTCAATTTTCTTTTAATATTTTAATTTATAAATATCGAATAATAATTTTATGGTAAGAGAAGCAAATGCAAAATATAAGGAAAATTCTTTTTCGAATTTTTTAAATCTGTTAAGTTTTGGTATCTTTAAAGTTATTGTGTTTAAATGAAAATAATAAATTAAATATTACCTAATATTGGCATTTAAAATATTTCTTTATTATACTTTAGAAATAATATAAGATGTGCTTCTAATATATTGATAACATTTGAATTATTTTTTTTTATTTTAACTATTTAAAATAAAATATTTTTAAGTGTCTATAATGAAATTAACTATGTTAACTAAATAGGTATTAAAAATATTTTAAACAAACAAAAGTTGTTTATAATGAATAATATCATGAATATTTCGTTTTACATAAAATATTTTCTGCTTAGGTAAATCCATATCTTGTAATATAATCTCTTCAGTTACTAACTTTTATTTAAGAGATGATATAACTTGGACTATGCCTGGCATGAACGATGTAATATGTACAAGAAATAGTGATGGAATTAAAGAGAAACTTTAAAAGCGACTGATTCTGTTGAATTTAACGGAATTACATCAGCTTTATAAATTGGAATTTCCAGAGAATAAAATTGGTCTCACAAAATTTACTATGTTGCGTCTTAAAAACTGTGTGTTAGCAGAAAGCAGTGGGACTCACAGTGTGTGTGTGTGTCTGTTCTTATCATCAAAATGTAAAGTTGATGATTTTAGGTACTTTAATTTATTATGATCATATATCTTAATATAAATAATAGTACTTCCAATTTCAAAGGTTTATTTTTTTTTACAGATAGTCATTTATCTACTCTTACAAAAAATGAAGAACAGAAAATAACATCATATGTAGATTGTTTTGATTTTTTAATTTGTGAATCACCATCTGACTTGTGTTATTTAAACAACTGCGAGAAATGTCCAGGATCTATCAATCTAGAGAAATTCTTATTAAAAGTGTTTAAAGATAATTACGTCACCTCGATTTCTTTCAAGCAGTGGATTAATAATCCACAAACAACTTTAGAAACTTTAATCAAGGAAACGCCTGAATTTGTAAAATATTTTTGTGAAAAAGTAAAAGGATTACTTCCTCATGCAACAATAGCATCCAAACAATCTTCATATTCAAGAAAATTAAAGGATCATCTGGAACCACATGAATTTCAAATAATTGTGGACTTTGCCGAAAATTACGCGTTCACGATTCAAGATGCTGCTCCTGGTTTCCATTGAAATAACGCCCAAGCTACAATCTATAACGTCGTAATTTATTACAAAGAAAATGAAATCACAAAACATAAAAGTTTGGTTATAATTTCTGATTGCTTCATTCATGATGCTGTAGCAGTTTATTCGTTCCATAAAATAATTCAGAATTTTTTGAATGATGAATTTTCTTCCATAAAAAAGATTTATTATTTCTCTGACGGTGCCCCCCAACAGTATAAGAATTTCAAAAATGTTATTAATTTAGCTCATCATAAAATGGATTTTGGATCAGACGCTGAATGGCATTTTTATCCCACAGCCCATGGGAAAGGTCCATGTGATGGTCTTGGGGCAACAGTAAAAAGAGGAGCTCTTAGAGCAAGCCTACAGAGATCAACAATTGAGCCAATTTTGACAAGTGAAGATCTATTTCATTGGCTAAGCACAACTGGAAGAATGCCAAATATAACCTTCGAATATTCTACCCAGAAAAATTATGATCAAACTAAAAAATTTTTAGCCAAACGGTTTCACAATAACGGACGGGTACAACATCTTCAGGACCAGCACTGTTTGATTCCAATTGATGGTACCATAAGAGCAAAACTATATTCTGAATATAATTTTTATACAGACACTGTTATTTTATAATTTTTCTCTGTCTTCGACCAATGTAAAGAAAAGTTATTGTTGTTTGCTTAATTTTGATTAAATCATATATTTAAGGATAAAAATAAATATTATTATTATTAAATAACATTTTCCTAAATAAAACATACTTCATATTGTTTAAAGTTAGGATGTTAAAAGATTAAAGTATTGGTCATTATTATAGTTTTTATTTTGATTATTAAATATTTTATGATAATGATAATGATCATGATAATGATTATTATTATTATTTTTATTATGATTAATATTTTCTAGTAACTAAAATAATTAAGATGCAGCAGAGTAGCTTTAAATATTGGTTTAGATTATCATTCTTAATTACCTTATACTATTAGTCATTGCTATATGTTTATTTTTAATTATAGTATAATTAATGACATAAATAATAATAATCATCACTACATAACATTCTTCTAAAAGGAAAAGACTTTTGATATTCTTATTTTGAGTAATGATTGTAAAAATTGAACTAATCATCGCTCTATGATATTTTCATTTATTATAATTATTTTTCTTAAGTTGAAAAGTATTTAAAAATTAAAATGTCACTAGAATGGAAATAAAATGAAAAAGTACTTGTCAACAGTTTGACAATCCACGAATACAAAATTTTTTAATTTTGTAATATTTTATAATGAATAAATTTTATGCATCTTGAATTTATTTAATTTAATTAATTTATTTCCAGATATATAATATGAATAACAATTCCTAAATATATTTTTGAATTTTCTCAATGCATAGTCTATTTGCAAAAATAATATGTCACTAGAATGAGGATAAAATCAAAAAATTATTGCCAAAAGTTTCACAATCTATAAATAAAACATTCTTTGAATTCGTAATAAATTTTTATATTAAATCGATTTCATGCCTATAGAATTTATTTTACTTCATTTCTTTTACTTCTAGATATATGATATAAATATTAATTCTAAATGAATAATATGTGATAAAACAATTTTTCAACACATATTTAAAATCATTATAATAACAATTTATTGAAAAACATGAATATGTTTTGGTTACGAGTGTATTTTGAGGATGTCTAAATAATGAACTGTTAATATTCCAATTCAAGTTCTAAATTAATAATTAAATTATTGAGAAATAGGTCTCTTTTGGAAAATTTAAAAATCATTTGTTCGTATATTGCATTATCTATAAGCGAAGAACCAAATCCACAGTATATATGTTTTAAATTGAAAATTCTATTTTATTTGTTCATATTCAAAGTTCTATAGCTCTTCTCTCAGTTCTATGCCTAAGATAAGACAAAGCTCACTTCAAGATATTATAAAAAGACATAACATAGTGCAACCTGATTGAAATCAACCTAATCGAACACCAGAAATTCAAAATTACATGAAAGTACGAAATAAACCAATCAGAAGACGGCAATTCTGAAATTTGAAAAAAATTGTGTAGATTCTACTCATCATTTGCAACAATAAATATATTCATAAGTGAATCTCTAAAATTCTTAGTTTCTAAGAAAAAAAATATAAATATTAATTCTAAATAAATAATATGTATTAAAAGAATTTTTCAACACATATTTAAAATCATTATAATAACAATTTATTAAAACACATAAATATGTTTTGGTTACGAGTGTATTTTGAGGATGTCTAAATAATGAACAGTTGATATTTTAATTCAGATTCTAAATTAATAATTGAATTTTAAAGAAATAGATCTCTTTTAAGATATTTAAAAATCATTTGTTTGTCTATTGCATTATCTATAAGCGAAGAACCAAATCCACAGTATATGTGTTTTAAATTGAAAATTCTATTTTATTTTTTATTATTCAAAGTTCCATAGCTCTTTTCTCAGTTCTATGCCTAAGATAAGACAAAGCTCACTTCAAGATATTATTAAAAGACATAACGTAGTGCAACCTGAGTGAAATCAACCTGATCCAACACCAGAAATTCAAAATTACATGAAAGTACAAAATAAACTAATCAGAAGACAGCAATTCTGAGATTTAAAAAAATTTGTGTAGATTCTACTCATCATTTGCAACAATAAATATATTCATAAGTGAATCTCTAAAATTCTTAGTTTCTAAGAAAAAAAATATAAATATTAATTCTAAATAAATAATATGTATTAAAACAATTTTTCAACACATATTTAAAATCATTATAATAACAATTTATTAAAACACATAAATATGTTTTGGTTACGAGTGTATTTTGAGGATGTCTAAATAATGAACAGTTGATATTTTAATTCAGATTCTAAATTAATAATTAAATTTTTAAGAAATAGATCTCTTTTAAGATATTTAAAAATCATTTGTTTGTCTATTGCATTATCTATAAGCGAAGAACCAAATCCACAGTATATATGTTTTAAATTGAAAATTCTGTTTTATTTTTGATTATTGAAAGTTCCATAGCTCTTTTCTCAGTTCTATGCCTGAGATAAGACAAAGCTCACTTCAAGATATTATTAAAAGACATAACGTAGTGCAACCTGATTGAAATCAACCTAATCGAACACCAGAAATTCAAAATTACATGAAAGTACGAAATAAACCAATCAGAAGACGGCAATTCTGAAATTTGAAAAAAATTGTGTAGATTCTACTCATCATTTGCAACAATAAATATATTCATAAGTGAATCTCTAAAATTCTTAGTTTCTAAGAAAAAAATATAAATATTAATTCTAAATAAATAATATGTATTAAAAGAATTTTTCAACACATATTTAAAATCATTATAATAACAATTTATTAAAACACATAAATATGTTTTGGTTACGAGTGTATTTTGAGGATGTCTAAATAATGAACAGTTGATATTTTAATTCAGATTCTAAATTAATAATTGAATTTTAAAGAAATAGATCTCTTTTAAGATATTTAAAAATCATTTGTTTGTCTATTGCATTATCTATAAGCGAAGAACCAAATCCACAGTATATGTGTTTTAAATTGAAAATTCTATTTTATTTTTTATTATTCAAAGTTCCATAGCTCTTTTCTCAGTTCTATGCCTAAGATAAGACAAAGCTCACTTCAAGATATTATTAAAAGACATAACGTAGTGCAACCTGAGTGAAATCAACCTGATCCAACACCAGAAATTCAAAATTACATGAAAGTACAAAATAAACTAATCAGAAGACAGCAATTCTGAGATTTAAAAAAATTTGTGTAGATTCTACTCATCATTTGCAACAATAAATATATTCATAAGTGAATCTCTAAAATTCTTAGTTTCTAAGAAAAAAATATAAATATTAATTCTAAATAAATAATATGTATTAAAACAATTTTTCAACACATATTTAAAATCATTATAATAACAATTTATTAAAACACATAAATATGTTTTGGTTACGAGTGTATTTTGAGGATGTCTAAATAATGAACAGTTGATATTTTAATTCAGATTCTAAATTAATAATTAAATTTTTAAGAAATAGATCTCTTTTAAGATATTTAAAAATCATTTGTTTGTCTATTGCATTATCTATAAGCGAAGAACCAAATCCACAGTATATATGTTTTAAATTGAAAATTCTGTTTTATTTTTGATTATTGAAAGTTCCATAGCTCTTTTCTCAGTTCTATGCCTGAGATAAGACAAAGCTCACTTCAAGATATTATAAAAAGACATAACATAGTGCAACCTGATTGAAATCAACCTAATCGAACACCAGAAATTCAAAATTACATGAAAGTACGAAATAAACCAATCAGAAGACGGCAATTCTGAAATTTGAAAAAAATTGTGTAGATTCTACTCATCATTTGCAACAATAAATATATTCATAAGTGAATCTCTAAAATTCTTAGTTTCTAAGAAAAAAAATATAAATATTAATTCTAAATAAATAATATGTATTAAAAGAATTTTTCAACACATATTTAAAATCATTATAATAACAATTTATTAAAACACATAAATATGTTTTGGTTACGAGTGTATTTTGAGGATGTCTAAATAATGAACAGTTGATATTTTAATTCAGATTCTAAATTAATAATTGAATTTTAAAGAAATAGATCTCTTTTAAGATATTTAAAAATCATTTGTTTGTCTATTGCATTATCTATAAGCGAAGAACCAAATCCACAGTATATGTGTTTTAAATTGAAAATTCTATTTTATTTTTTATTATTCAAAGTTCCATAGCTCTTTTCTCAGTTCTATGCCTAAGATAAGACAAAGCTCACTTCAAGATATTATTAAAAGACATAACGTAGTGCAACCTGAGTGAAATCAACCTGATCCAACACCAGAAATTCAAAATTACATGAAAGTACAAAATAAACTAATCAGAAGACAGCAATTCTGAGATTTAAAAAAAATTTGTGTAGATTCTACTCATCATTTGCAACAATAAATATATTCATAAGTGAATCTCTAAAATTCTTAGTTTCTAAGAAAAAAAATATAAATATTAATTCTAAATAAATAATATGTATTAAAACAATTTTTCAACACATATTTAAAATCATTATAATAACAATTTATTAAAACACATAAATATGTTTTGGTTACGAGTGTATTTTGAGGATGTCTAAATAATGAACAGTTGATATTTTAATTCAGATTCTAAATTAATAATTAAATTTTTAAGAAATAGATCTCTTTTAAGATATTTAAAAATCATTTGTTTGTCTATTGCATTATCTATAAGCGAAGAACCAAATCCACAGTATATATGTTTTAAATTGAAAATTCTGTTTTATTTTTGATTATTGAAAGTTCCATAGCTCTTTTCTCAGTTCTATGCCTGAGATAAGACAAAGCTCACTTCAAGATATTATTAAAAGACATAACGTAGTGCAACCTGAGTGAAATTAACCTTATCGAACACCAGAAATTCAAAATTACATGAAATTACAAAATAAACTAATCGGAAGACAGCAATTCTGAGATTTAAAAAAATTTGTGTAGATTCTACTCATCATTTGCAACAATAAATATATTCATAAGTGAATCTCTAAAATCCTTAGTTTTTGAGGAAAAAAATTAAATATTAATTCTAAATAAATAATATGTATTCAAAAAATTTTTAACACATATTTAAAATTATTATAATGACAATCTATTGAAACACATAAATATGTTTTGGTGTCGAGTGTATTTTGAGGATGTCTAAATAATGAACAGTTGATATTTTGATTTAGATTCTAAATTAATAATTAAATTATTAAGAAATAAATCTCTTTTAAAAAATTTAAAAATCATTTGTTCGTATATTGCATTATCTATAGGCGAAGAACCAAATCCAGAGTATATATGGTTTAAATTGAAAATTCTATTTTATTTTTTAATATTTAAAGTTCTATAGCTCTTTTCTCAGTTGTATGCCTAAGATGAGACGAAGCTCACTTTGAGATATTATAAAAAGACATAACATAGTGCAACCTGAGTGAAATCAACCTGATCGAACACCAGAAATTTAAAATTACATAAAAGTACAAAATAAACCAATCAGAAGACAGCAATTCTAAGATTTAAAAAAATTTGTGTAGATTCTACTCATCATTTGCAACAATAAATATATTCATAAGTGAATCTCTAAAATCCTTAGTTTTTGAGAAAAAAAAATTAAATATTAATTCTAAATAAATAATATGTATTAAAATATTTTTCAACACATATTTAAAATTATTATAATAACAATTTATTGAAACACATAAATATGTTTTGGTGTCGAGTGTATTTTGAGGATGTCTAAATAATGAACAGTTGATATTTCAATTCAGATTCTAAATTAATAATTAAATTATTGAGAAATAGATCTCTTTTAAGATATTCAAAAATCATTTGTTCGTATATTGCATTATCTATAGGCGAAGAACCAAATCCAGAGTATATATAGTTTAAATTGAAAATTCTATTTTATTTTTCAATATTTAAAGTTCTATAGCTCCTCTCGCAGTTCTATGCCTAAGATGAGACAAAGCTCACTTCAAGATATTATAAAAAGACATAACGTAGTGCAACCTAAGTGAAATCAACCTGATCGAACACCAGAAATTCAAAATTATATGAAAGTACGAAATAAACCAATTAGAAGACAGCAATTCTGAGATTTAAAAAAATTTGTGTAGATTCTACTCATCATTTGCAACAATAAATATATTTATAAGTGAATCTCTAAAATCCTTAGTTTTTAAGGAAAAAAATTAAATATTAATTCTAAATAAATAATATGTATTCAAAAATTTTTTCAACACATATTTATAATTATTATAATAACAATTTATTGAAAAACATGAATATGTTTTGGTTACGAGTGTATTTTGAGGATGTCTAAATAATGAACAGATGATATTATGATTCAGATTCTAAATTAATAATTAAATTATTGAGAAAGAGATCTTTTTTAAAAAATTTAAAAATCATTTATTTGTACATTGCATTTTCTATAAGCGAAGAACCAAATCCACAGTATATATGTTTCAAATTGAAAATTCTATTTTATTTTTTCATATTCAAAGTTCTATAGCTCTTTTCTCAGTTCTATGCCTAAGATGAGACAAAGCTCACGTCAAGATATTATAAAAAGACATAACGTAGTGCAACCTGAGTGAAATCAACCTGATCGAACACCAGAAATTCAAAATTACATGAAAGTACGAAATAAACCAATCAGAAGACGGCAATTCTGAAATCTGAAAAAAATTGTGTAGATTCTACTCATCATTTGCAACAATAAATATATTCATAAGTGAATCTCTAAAATTCTTAGTTTTTGAGAAAAAAAATTAAATATTAATTCTAAATAAATAATATGTATTAAAATATTTTTCAACTTATATTTAAAATTATTATAATAACAATTTATTAAAACACATAAATATGTTTTGGTGTCGAGTGTATTTTGAGGATGTCTAAATAATGAACAGTTGATATTTCAATTCAGATTCTAAATTAATAATTAAATTATTGAGAAATAGATCTCTTTTAAGATATTCAAAAATCATTTGTTCGTATATTGCATTATCTATAGGTGAAGAACCAAATCCAGAGTATATATAGTTTAAATTGAAAATTATATTTTATTTTTTAATATTTAAAGTTCTATAGCTCTTTTCTCAGTTGTATGCCTAAGATGAGACGAAGCTCACTTTGAGATATTATAAAAAGACATAACATAGTGCAACCTGAGTGAAATCAACCTGATCGAACACCAGAAATTCAAAATTACATGAAAGTACGAAATAAACCAAACAGAAGACGGCAATTCTGAAATTTGAAAAAAATTGTGTAGATTCTACTCATCATTTGCAACAATAAATATATTCATAAGTGAATCTCTAAAATTCTTAGTTTCTAAGATAAAAATATAAATATTAATTCTAAATAAATAATATGTATTAAAACAATTTTTCAACACATATTTAAAATCATTATAATAACAATTTATTAAAACACATAAATATGTTTTGGTTACGAGTGTATTTTGAGGATGTCTAAATAATGAACAGTTAATATTCCATTCAGATTCTAAATTAATAATTAAATTATTGAGAAATAGATCTCTTTTAAGATATTCAAAAATCATTTGTTCGTATATTGCATTATCTATGAGCGAAGAACCAAATCCACAGTATATATGTTTTAAATTGAAAATTCTATTTTATTTTTTCATATTCAAAGTTCTATAGCTCTTCTCGCAGTTCTATGCCTAAGATGAGACAAAGCTCACTTCAAGATATTATAAAAAGACATAACATAGTGCAACCTGAGTGAAATCAACCTGATCGAACACCAGAAATTCAAAATTACATGAAAGTACGAAATAAACCAATCAGAAGACAGCAATTCTGAGATTTAAAAAAATTTGTGTAGATTCTACTCATCATTTGCAACAATAAATATATTTATAAGTGAATCTCTAAAATCCTTAGTTTTTGAGGAAAAAAATTAAATATTAATTTTAAATACATAATATCTTTTAAAAAAATTTTTCAACACATATTTAAAATCATTATAATAACAATTCATTGAAAAACATGAATATAATTTGGTTACGAGTGTATTTTGAGGATGTCTAAATAATGAACAGATGATATTTTAATTCAGATTCTAAATTAATAATTAAATTATTAAGAAATAGACTTCTTTTAAGATATTCAAAAATCATTTGTTCGTATATTGCATTATCTATAAGCGAAGAACCAAATCCACAGTATATATGTTTCAAATTGAAAATTCTATTTTATTTTTCCATATTCAAAGTTCTATAGCTCTTCTCTCAGTTCTATGCCTAAGATGAGACAAAGCTCACTTCAAGATATTATGAAAAGACATAACATAGTGCAACCTGAGTGAAATCAACCTGATCGAACACCAGAAATTCAAAATTACATGAAAGTACAAAATAAATTAATCAGAAGACGGCGATTCTGAAATTTGAAAAAAATTGTGTAGATTCTACTCATCATTTGCAACAATAAATATATTCATAAGTGAATCTCTAAAATTCTTAGTTTCTAAGAGAAAAAATATAAATATTGATTCGAAATAAATAATATGTATTAAAACAATTTTTCAACACATATTTAAAATCATTATAATAACAATTTATTAAAACACATAAATATGTTTTGGTTACGAGTGTATTTTGAGGATGTCTAAATAATGAACAGTTGATATTTTAATTCAGATTCTAAATTAATAACTAAATTTTAAAGAAATAGATCTCTTTTAAGATATTTAAAAATCATTTGTTTGTCTATTGCATTATCTATAAGCGAAGAACCAAATCCACAGTATATATGTTTTAAATTGAAAATTCTATTTTATTTTTTCATATTCAAAGTTCTATAGCTCTTCTCTCAGTTCTATGCCTAAGATGAGACAAAGCTCACTTCAAGATATTATGAAAAGACATAACATAGTGCAACCTGAGTGAAATCAACCTGATGGAACACCAGAAATTCAAAATTACATGAAAGTACGAAATAAACCAATCAGAAGACGGCGATTCTGAAATTTGAAAAATATTGTGTAGATTCTACTCATCATTTGCAACAGTAAATATATTCATAAGTGAATCTCTAAAATTCTTAGTTTCTAAGAAAAAAAATATAAATATTAATTCTAAATAAATAATATGTATTAAAAGAATTTTTCAACACATATTTGAAATCATTATAATAACAATTTATTAAAACACATAAATATGTTTTGGTTACGAGTGTATTTTGAGGATGTCTAAATAATGAACAGTTGATATTTTAATTCAGATTCTAAATTAATAATTAAATTTTTAAGAAATAAATCTCTTTTAAGATATTTAAAAATCATTTGTTTGTCTATTGCATTATCTATAAGCGGAGAACCAAATCCACAGTATATATGTTTTAAATTGAAAATTCTATTTTATTTTTGATTATTGAAAGTTCCATAGATTTTTTCTCAGTTCTATGCCTGAGATAAGACAAAGCTCACTTTAAGATATTATTAAAAGACATAACGTAGTGCAACCTGAGTGAAATTAACCTGATCGAACACCAGAAATTCAAAATTACATGAAATTACAAAATAAACTAATCGGAAGACAGCAATTCTGAGATTTAAAAAAATTTGTATAGATTCTACTCATCATTTGCAACAATAAATATATTCATAAGTGAATCTCTAAAATCCTTAGTTTTTGAGGAAAAAAATTAAATATTAATTCTAAATAAATAATATGTATTCAAAAAATTTTTAACACATATTTAAAATTATTATAATAACAATCTATTGAAACACATAAATATGTTTTGGTGTCGAGTGTATTTTGAGGATGTCTAAATAATGAACAGTTGATATTTTGATTTAGATTCTAAATTAATAATTAAATTATTAAGAAATAAATCTCTTTTAAAAAATTTAAAAATCATTTGTTCGTATATTGCATTATCTATAGGCGAAGAACCAAATCCAGAGTATATATAGTTTAAATTGAAAATTCTATTTTATTTTTTAATATTCAAAGTTCTATAGCTCTTTTCTCAGTTGTATGCCTAAGATGAGACGAAGCTCACTTTGAGATATTATAAAAAGACATAACATAGTGCAACCTGAGTGAAATCAACCTGATCGAACACCAGAAATTTAAAATTACATAAAAGTACAAAAGAAACCAATCAGAAGACAGCAATTCTAAGATTTAAAAAAATTTGTGTAGATTCTACTCATCATTTGCAACAATAAATATATTCATAAGTGAATCTCTAAAATCCTTAGTTTTTGAGAAAAAAAATTAAATATTAATTCTAAATAAATAATATGTATTAAAATATTTTTCAAGACATATTTAAAATTATTATAATAACAATTTATTGAAACACATAAATATGTTTTGGTGTCGAGTGTATTTTGAGGATGTCTAAATAATGAACAGTTAATATTTCAATTCAGATTCTAAATTAATAATTAAATTATTAAGAAATAGACTTCTTTTAAGATATTCAAAAATCATTTGTTCGTATATTGCATTATCTATGAGCGAAGAACCAAATCCACAGTATATATGTTTTAAATTGAAAATTCTATTTTATTTTTTCATATTCAAAGTTCTATAGCTCTTCTCGCAGTTCTATGCCTAAGATGAGACAAAGCTCACTTCAAGATATTATAAAAAGACATAACGTAGTGCAACCTGAGTGAAATCAACCTGATCGAACACCAGAAATTCAAAATTACATTAAAGTACGAAATAAACCAATCAGAAGACAGCAATTCTGAGATTTAAAAAAATTTGTGTAGATTCTACTCATCATTTGCAACGATAAATATATTTATAAGTGAATCTCTAAAATCCTTAGTTTTTAAGGAAAAAAATTAAATATTAATTCTAAATAAATAATATGTATTCAAAAAATTTTTCAACACATATTTATAATTATTATAATAACAATTTATTGAAAAACATGAATATGTTGTGGTTACGAGTGTATTTTAAGGATGTCTAAATAATGAACAGATGATATTATGATTCAGATTCTAGATTAATAATCAAATTATTAAGAAATAGATCTTTTTTAAAAAATTTAAAAATCATTTGTTCGTACATTGCATTATCTATAAGCGAAGAACCAAATCCACAGTATATATGTTTCAAATTGAAAATTCTATTTTATTTTTTCATATTCAAAGTTCTATAGCTCTTCTCTCAGTTCTATGCCTAAGATGAGACAAAGCTCACGTCAAGATATTATAAAAAGACATAACATAGTGCAACCTGAGTGAAATCAACCTGATCGAACACCGGAAATTCAAAATTACATGAAAGTACGAAATAAACCAATCAGAAGACGGCAATTCTGAAATTTGAAAAAAATTGTGTAGATTCTACTCATCATTTGCAACAATAAATATATTCATAAGTGAATCTCTAAAATTCTTAGTTTCTAAGAAAAAAAATATAAATATTAATTCTAAATAAATAATATGTATTAAAACAATTTTTCAACACATATTTAAAATCATTATAATAACAATTTATTAAAACACATAAATATGTTTTGGTTACGAGTGTATTTTGAGGATGTCTAAATAATGAACAGTTGATATTTTAATTCAGATTCTAAATTAATAATTAAATTTTTAAGAAATAGATCTCTTTTAAGATATTTAAAAATCATTTGTTTGTCTATTGCATTATCTATAAGCGAAGAACCAAATCCACAGTATACATGTTTTAAATTGAAAATTCTATTTTATTTTTTATTATTCAAAGTTCCATAGCTCTTTTCTCAGTTCTATGCCTAAGATAAGACAAAGCTCACTTCAAGATATTATTAAAAGACATAACGTAGTGCAACTTGAGTGAAATCAACCTGATCCAACACCAGAAATTCAAAATTACATAAAAGTACAAAATAAACTAATCAGAAGACAGCAATTCTGAGATTTAAAAAAATTTGTGTAGATTCTACTCATCATTTGCCACAATAAATATATTCATAAGTGAATCTCTAAAATCCTTAGTTTCTAAGAAAAAAAATATAAATATTAATTCTAAATAAATAATATGTATTAAAACAATTTTTCAACACATATTTAAAATCATTATAATAACAATTTATTAAAACACATAAATATGTTTTGGTTACGAGTGTATTTTGAGGATGTCTAAATAAGGAACAGTTGATATTTTAATTCAGATTCTAAATTAATAATTAAATTTTTAAGAAATAGATCTCTTTTAAGATATTTAAAAATCATTTGTTTGTCTATTGCATTATCTATAAGCGAAGAACCAAATCCACAGTATATATGTTTTAAATTGAAAATTCTATTTTATTTTTGATTATTGAAAGTTCCATAGCTCTTTTCTCAGTTCTATGCCTGAGATAAGACAAAGCTCACTTCAAGATATTATTAAAAGACATAACGTAGTGCAACCTGAGTGAAATTATCCTGATCGAACACCAGAAATTCAAAATTACATGAAATTACAAAATAAACTAATCGGAAGACAGCAATTCTGAGATTTAAAAAAATTTGTGTAGATTCTACTCATCATTTGCAACAATAAATATATTCATAAGTGAATCTCTAAAATCCTTAGTTTTTGAGGAAAAAAATTAAATATTAATTCTAAATAAATAATATGTATTCAAAAAATTTTTAACACATATTTAAAATTATTATAATAACAATCTATTAAAACACATAAATATGTCTTGGTGTCGAGTGTATTTTGAGGATGTCTAAATAATGAACAGTTGATATTTTGATTTAGATTCTAAATTAATAATTAAATTATTAAGAAATAAATCTCTTTTAAAAAATTTAAAAATCATTTGTTCGTATATTGCATTATCTATAGGCGAAGAACCAAATCCAGAGTATATATAGTTTAAATTGAAAATTCTATTTTATTTTTCAATATTCAAAGTTCTATAGCTCTTTTCTCAGTTGTATGCCTAAGATGAGACGAAGCTCACTTTGAGATATTATAAAAAGACATAACATAGTGCAACCTGAGTGAAATCAACCTGATCGAACACCAGAAATTTAAAATTACATAAAAGTACAAAAGAAACCAATCAGAAGACAGCAATTCTAAGATTTAAAAAAATTTGTGTAGATTCTACTCATCATTTGCAACAATAAATATATTCATAAGTGAATCTCTAAAATCCTTAGTTTTTGAGAAAAAAAATTATATATTAATTCTAAATAAATAATATGTATTAAAATATTTTTCAACACATATTTAAAATTATTATAATAACAATTTATTGAAACACATAAATATGTTTTGGTGTCGAGTGTATTTTGAGGATGTCTAAATAATGAACAGTTGATATTTCAATTCAGATTCTAAATTAATAATTAAATTATTAAGAAATAGACTTCTTTTAAGATATTCAAAAATCATTTGTTCGTATATTGCATTATCTATGAGCGAAGAACCAAATCCACAGTATATATGTTTTAAATTGAAAATTCTATTTTATTTTTTCATATTCAAAGTTCTATAGCTCTTCTCGCAGTTCTATGCCTAAGATGAGACAAAGCTCACTTCAAGATATTATAAAAAGACATAACGTAGTGCAACCTGAGTGAAATCAACCTGATCGAACACCAGAAATTCAAAATTACATGAAAGTACGAAATAAACCAATCAGAAGACAGCAATTCTGAGATTTAAAAAAATTTGTGTAGATTCTACTCATCATTTGCAACAATAAATATATTTATAAGTGAATCTCTAAAATCCTTAGTTTTTAAGGAAAAAAATTAAATATTAATTCTAAATAAATAATATGTATTCAAAAAATTTTTCAACACATATTTATAATTATTATAATAACAATTTATTGAAAAACATGAATATGTTGTGGTTACGAGTGTATTTTAAGGATGTCTAAATAATGAACAGATGATATTATGATTCAGATTCTAGATTAATAATTAAATTATTAAGAAATAGATCTTTTTTAAAAAATTTAAAAATCATTTGTTCGTACATTGCATTATCTATAAGCGAAGAACCAAATCCACAGTATATATGTTTTAAATTGAAAATTCTATTTTATTTTTTCATATTCAAAGTTCTATAGCTCTTCTCTCAGTTCTATGCCTAAGATGAGACAAAGCTCACGTCAAGATATTATAAAAAGACATAACATAGTGCAACCTGAGTGAAATCAACCTGATCGAACACCGGAAATTCAAAATTACATGAAAGTACGAAATAAACCAATCAGAAGACGGCAATTCTGAAATTTGAAAAAAATTGTGTAGATTCTACTCATCATTTGCAACAATAAATATATTCATAAGTGAATCTCTAAAATTCTTAGTTTCTAAGAAAAAAAATATAAATATTAATTCTAAATAAATAATATGTATAAAAACAATTTTTCAACACATATTTAAAATCATTATAATAACAATTTATTAAAACACATAAATATGTTTTGGTTACGAGTGTATTTTGAGGATGTCTAAATAATGAACAGTTGATATTTTAATTCAGATTCTAAATTAATAATTAAATTTTTAAGAAATAGATCTCTTTTAAGATATTTAAAAATCATTTGTTTGTCTATTGCATTATCTATAAGCGAAGAACCAAATCCACAGTATATATGTTTTAAATTGAAAATTCTATTTTATTTTTTATTATTTAAAGTTCCATAGCTCTTTTCTCAGTTCTATGCCTAAGATAAGACATAGCTCACTTCAAGATATTATTAAAAGACATAACGTAGTGCAACCTGAGTAAAATCAACCTGATCAAACACCAGAAATTCAAAATTACATGAAAATACAAAATAAACTAATCAGAAGACAGCAATTCTGAGATTTAAAAAAAATTCGTGTAGATTCTACTCACCATTTGCAACAATAAATATATTCATAAGTGAATCTCTAAAATTCTTAGTTTCTGAGGAAAAAAATAGAAATATTAATTTTAAATAAATAATAGGTATTAAAAAAATTTTTCAACACATATTTAAAATCATTATAATAACAATTTATTAAAACACATAAATATGTTTTGGTGTCGAGTGTATTTTGAGGATGTCTAAATAATGAACAGTTGATATTTCAATTCAGATTCTAAATTAATAATTAAATTATTAAGAAATAGATCTCTTTTAAGATATTCAAAAATCATTTGTTCGTATATTGCATTATCTATGAGCGAAGAACCAAATCCACAGTATATATGTTTTAAATTGAAAATTCTATTTTATTTTTTCATATTCAAAGTTCTATAGCTCTTCTCGCAGTTCTATGCCTAAGATGAGACAAAGCTCATTTTAAGATATTATAAAAAGACATAACATAGTGCAACCTGAGTGAAATCAACCTGATCGAACACCAGAAATTCAAAATTACATGAAAGTACGAAATAAACCAATCAGAAGACAGCAATTCTGAGATTTAAAAAAATTTGTGTAGATTCTACTCACCATTTGCAACAATAAATATATTTATAAGTGAATCTCTAAAATCCTTAGTTTCTGAGGAAAAAAATAGAAATATGAATTTTAAATAAATAATAGGTATTAAAAAAATTTTTCAACACATATTTAAAATCATTATGATAACAATTTATTGAATGACATAAATAAGTTTTGGTTACGAGTGTATTTTGAGGATGTCTAAATAATGAACAGTTAATATTCCAATTCAAATTCTAAATTAATAATTAAATTTTTAAGAAATAGATCTCTTTTAAGATATTTAAAAATCATTTGCTTGTCTATTGCATTATCTATAAGCGAAGAACCAAATCCAGAGTATATATGTTTTAAATTGAAAATTCTATTTTATTTTTTGATATTCAAAGTTCTATAGCTCTTTTCTCAGTTGTATGCCTAAGATAAGACAAAGCTCACTTCAAGATATTATAAAAAGACATAACATTGTGCAACCTGAGTGAAATCAACCTGATCGAACACCAGAAATTCAAAATTACATGAAAGTACAAAATGAACCAATCAGAAGACAGCAATTCTGAGATTTAAAAAAATTTGTGTAGATTCTACTCATCCTTTGCAACAATAAATATATTCATAAGTGAATCTCCAAAATCCTTAGTTTTTGAGGAAAAAAATTGAATATTAATTCTAAATAAATAATATGTATTGAAAAAATTTTTCAACACATATTTAAAATTATTATAATAACAATTTATTGAAACACATAAATATGTTTTGGTGTCGAGTGTATTTTGAGGATGTCTAAATAATGAACAGTTGATATTTCAATTCAGATTCTAAATTCATAATTAAATTATTAAGAAATAGATTTCTTTTAAGATATTCAAAAATCATTTGTTCGTATATTGCATTATCTATGAGCGAAGAACCAAATCCACAGTATATATGTTTTAAATTGAAAATTCTATTTTATTTTTTCATATTCAAAGTTCTATAGCTCTTCTCGCAGTTCTATGCCTAAGATAAGACAAACCTCACTTCAAGATATTATAAAAAGACATAACATAGTGCAACTTAAGATAAATCAACCTGATCGAACATCAGAAATTCAAAATTACATGAAAGTACAAAATGAATCAATCAGAAGACAGCAATTCTGAGATTTAAAAAAATTTCTGTAGATCCTACTTATTATTTGCATTAATAAATATATTTATAAGTGAATCTTTAAAATTCTTAGTTTTTGAGGAAAAAAATCATTAAGTTGGTAATTTAACACAAAAATTTGAAAAATCACAATATTTTATTACTTATTACTTGTAATCCCTTATACCTATGCCTTTAAAAATTTTTTTGTATATTTTGGGTACCAAATGGAACCTCTTCACGGATTTTCAGCAAATTCAATTTTTTGTCAGTCGAGTTGACATGAAAGGTCCCATATATATATATATATAAAGATATTTATTTATAGTTAACTTTAATTTATATTATTATTTTTATAAATAATTTATATTTATTGATATAAAAATTATTACTTTTTATATATTTCAGAAATACAGTCTTTTATCGAATTAGAAGAATTGAAAGTTCCTATCGAAATCATCGATGATAATTACATAAAAAAATGGAGTCACACAGCAAGTGTAAAAAAAATAGAATTTTCTAAACAGTCTAATATCAAAATCATATTAACAACTTTTCCTAATCTTATGAAACCTGTTGGTTACTTATTGGTGAGATTTTCCTTACTTTCTTATTCATCTTTATATTCTTAAGAAGTAAAAAAGAAACTAATTTTTTTTATTTGTAGATACAAGCTGATTTTTGTGTTTTTTTTAAAAACCAATCGATTTATTTGATACAAAGTGGCCAGTGACTGCCAAAAAAATTATCGAATTTGCTAAAACAAAAAGGAATTGCGATGAATGTATCAAACAAATTTTGTCTAGCAATAATGTAGCTATAAAGGATGGTTAGTTAATTTATTTTTTATTACTAATATTTATGAAAGAATTTCTATAATTGAGTTTTATAACCTTTTTTTCAGACAGTGCTCAGATTGTAGCGTTAATTTTATTGCCATATTTATTTTAAAAAATTGCAAAATAAACTACTCGTTCTAAAGGTGGTGAAAATTGGTTTAAAAACTTTCATATTGCACATAAAAGTATATATTTTGTTTTTAATTGTGTTTTTAACATATTCATTAATTAATGTAGCAGTCATGTTAATGCGATTGTTAACATAAAAATCATAAAGCTAAATTTTTTTTATTTGATTCAATTTAAAAATGTTAGTTGTTCATTATTGAAAATATTTAAATTAATAGAATAACTTGTGCTCCGTTTTAAATTAATTTTTATATTTGTATTTAAAATTGAAAATTATTTTTAGGAAACAGAAAACTTTAACGACGCCTAAACGCGAGAAAAATCATCTTTACAACAATTACACATTGACCGCAAATGGGTATTACAACCTTACGTGATAATTAATGGCCAATCCCTCAATACAATAACTTCTGCATATGTTGTAGTTAGTTATAATATACATCAAGTGCATTCAGTTTTACATGCTGTAAACATATGTTTTCAGTTTGTAAAAGTTTTAAACAAGGACTTTTCGTTAATTTCAAATCACATATCGCAATTTTTGGAACGTGAAGTCTCTGGTTTTCCAACTGAAAATGTGTACAAGGGCGTTTCTGATTTGATAAACGCTTTAAATCTAATACATTAAATATAAGTGTTTTAATTATTTAACGTTGAAAGAATTATTTTATTTATTACTCAAGTATTTTAATAGTTGTGTTAGACTGTTCAAGATGAATGATTTCTCCGAAATTCCGTATGGTACATATAAAATAAATAAACATGTTTTGGATAAAGAAATGTTAAAGTTTACGCTTTCACTATATAACAATGCACTTCTTTCAAAAAAAGCAATAGATTCAATAATAGAACAGTTTGATAATTTTATTTCTAATCTTCTTATTCCATTTATGCAAAATCAAATTGAAGAACGACTACGACTTGCTGTAGATGATTTAATACATGAAAGAATTCAGTTTATTTTAAATGATGATAAAAGAATGTTTTATAAATTTTCAACAGAACACAATCGTCTTAAGCTTTACGAGCAAGAATGTTCTTATATATCTCCTTAACTGTTTAAAATTGGAGAAGAATTAACATTTGCTAATTCTGACGGTGGAAATATTATGGTTAAGAAAAATACTGTTGACGCTGCGTATGTTCCTTTATAAAACTTTGCAAGCTCTTTTTTCTACACCTGACTTATTTAATAAATTAAAAATTATGCAGATTATCTTTATAAAAATAAAACAAAATTGTCTAATATAATCCAAGGAGATTTATGGCGTAAAAAATATTAGAATTCTGAATCGTTAGTGTTTCCATTATATGTTTATTTTGATGAATTTGAAACACGTAATCCATTAGCAAGCCATGCAGGAGAAGAAAAAATGGGAAGAGTTTATACATCTCTTGCCTTCTTACCGCCTTATCTAGTTGGAAAATTAGACAACGTCTTTGTTTAAACAATTTTTCATTCGAAACATTTAAAAAAATTTGGAAATAGTAGTATCTTCCAGAAGAGTATTGAAGACTTGAAAATGGTATCAACTAATAACGACAAAAGATAGTCCATTTTAAATGCGTTTTGATTTTGGGAGACAACCTCGGTCTAAATACCATTTGTGCATTTTCGTCAAGCTTCACAGCAAACAGATTTTGTAGAATTTGTTATGCTACAAAATGTATTTGTCAAGAATTAGCAGTTGAAGATGAAACTTTTCTTAGGACAGTTGATTTGTATGAACAAGATGTTATTTTAAATAAATTTGCAGACAGTGGTATAAATGAAAGATGTGTTTTTAACCAAATACCTAAGTTTCATATTTGTGAAAACATTACCGTCGACATCATGCACGACGTGTACGAGAGCATTGCAGGATACACCATTGGGAAAGTTTTAGAAGCTTTAATTAAAAGCAATGACTTGTCTCTTGATATTATTAATAACCGGATTGATAGTTTTTACTTATGACGAGACAGAAAAGCCTAATAAACCAAGGCCTTTAATTTTTACCACAGGTAAAAAAGGTGGAAATAAAATTAAGAAAAGGCAATCATCTTCTGAGTTGCTTTGTTTGACTAGGTACTTAGGTTTAATGATCGGTGGCCTGATACCTGATCAAAATAAATATTAGAAGCTTTATCTATATCTACGAAGCATAATAGACATTTTAACTGCTCCAGAAATAGATACGGGAGATATTGCCAATTTACAGGAGTTAATCCAGAATTTCAATTTACTATACTTCAGTCTTTTTAAGAAATTAAAGCCAAAAATGCATTTTCGGTTGCACTATTGCAGCATAATTTTGTTAAATGGGCCAGCTATCTATTTTTCAGCTCTTAAATTTGAACGGAAAAATCGCAAATTAAAAGAAGTTGATATTGGAACTACTTCTAATATTAACTTGCCAATGACGATAACAATGAGGCACCAATTGCAATTTTGTTACCATGTAAGCTTCAATATATTACAAACTAATGACGTCCTCTTGGACCATTTATTCAATCATCAGAAAACATAAGTCAGTATAAACTTTTAAAAAAATTTATTCCAAATGCGCCATCAAATCTCCTTGTGTCAACGTTACAGAACGTTAAAATTTTAAATAAAAAATATTGTCAAAAGACTATATGTGTCACGAGACATAATTCAAATACCGTTCAATTTGGAACTATGTTTTGTCGAAAACCTTCCAATACGGAGGATTTTCGTTATTCGGGAAATTAATAAAAAAAAACAATATTTATGTTGTTTACTATACTTTATTTTCTAAATACAAATTCAATAAATATTAAAGAAATGTTTAATGTTAAATCATTGATCAATTGAAAAGGATATGAGGTGTGATTTATTTCAGAGAAATCTAATTGCAGATCTCTCTACGAGTCGTATGCGACTGCCTATAGCGTTGCGCTATGTGAGAAGCTTAACGATGACTGAGCCCGAGCAACGTTGCGTTGCTCCCTTTATACTCGACCTACGAGGTCGCCCCCACCACTCTCTCCACGTCATTTGTATTCGCGCGCATCATTCCCGTTTCCCGCCAATATACTACCGCGACGCGTCTTCTATCCGCGAACAAAATACAAAATAACAAAACAATCGAACGATAGTGCGGCCGCACAACAAACTAAAAAATTAATTAACTTTCTACCGAACATAACGCTCCCCCCGTTGCGAAATGGAAAATTGAGCAAATGTGTCTACGTGCTTGAGTGATTGATTTATGTTCATGCTACATCAGGTAGCGGGCAGAGTTGAGTAATGTTCCTTTTAAAAATGCCTTGATTGGTCTTGACTGTGGCTACTCGGATGATTTCATCGTGTCCTGGATGAACATCGAGGATCACTCCTATTTGCCATCGCATGCAAGGCTGATTTTTATCAATGATAATAACAATCGAACCTTGTGCAAGTTCACCTTTGTTATGAAACCATTTTTGGCGTTTTTGTAGTTCGGTGAGGTACTCCACATGCCATCTCTTCCAAAAGTCTTGGCGCGCTCTTGTTATAAACCTCCAAGTGGAAAGTCGATTTACCGAAACAGAAAGGTAGTTGTCATCAGGTAACGTTGTTAGTGGTCGCCCTACTAACAGGTGTGCCGGTGTCAGCGCGATTGGATCGTTGGGATCGCTCGAAATGTAACATATGGGTCTAGAATTCAAAACAGCCTCAATTTCTATTGCCATGGTATTGAGTTCCTCGAAGGTAAGAAGTTGTTGGCCAACAACACGTTTGAAATGGTGTTTAAATGACTTGACCGCGGCCTCCCAAATACCCCCGAAATGTGGGGAAAATGGGGGATTAAAGTGCCATAAAATATTCCTTCGCACTGCGTAGCTGTTGACGGTCTCTTGAAACTGGGCTGAATGAAATAACGCATATAGTTCGCGAAGCTGATTGTTCGCCCCAATGAAGTTTTTTCCATTATCTGAGTACACGTGTGTGGGGATGGCTCTACGACTTATGAATCGTCGGAAAGCACCTAAGAAACCATTAGTGGTAAGATCACTGACTATTTCCAAATGCACCGCCTTCGTGGCCATGCACACAAATATACAGCCATACGCCTTTACACGATTTCGATTTCGTAATTTTTTCTCCTTTATAAAAATGGGTCCGAAGAAATCGACACCAACATGAGCAAAGGCAGGCGATTCTTTAACACGTGACTCAGGTAGGTCTCCCATTTTTCTTTGCACAGCTACCGGATTCCGTCGAAAACAAGTTACGCAACGACGCACGACCCTTCTGACTTGATTTTTTCCGTCGAGAAGCCAAAATCGCTGTCGGACGGTGTACAACGTACTTTGAATACCGGCGTGAAATGTTCTGTTGTGTGTTTCGGTGATGATAAGGTCAGTGACGTAATGGTAAGAAGGTAGAAGAATCGGATACCTTTGATCGGCTGAGACACTTGCATTGCGTAATCGACCGCCAACCCGCAATATTCCGTGTTCGTCAATAAAAGGGTTTAAAGCTGCAAGCTTATTATTCCTGGTACCTCCGGTTTTGGAAATAAGTTCTAATTCTTTAGCATACCATTCCCTTTGGATCAAACTGATGACTCTTCTCTCTGACTCCAATCTCTCTACCACACCAATGTCTTTGGTCTTAAAAATATTAGAACGACGCATACGATGACAGTATGCAATTGAGTTAATGAGAGTTGAGTAAGAAGCAAATCGTTGAAAAATAGCACAATTGACTGGATTGGAGAAGAGACACGTATTTTTTCGCAGTCCTGGAAGTTCCGATGGAATCGTCTCGATAGCTGAGGGCCAAGAACCTTCAGACTGTTTCAACCAAGGAGGCCCCTCAAACCAAGTCCGATTTTGCAAGAACTCAGCCGGAGATTGCCCTCGTGACAAAGCGTCCGCTGGGTTGTCGTTTGTTCGAACGTGTCGCCATTCAACTGGGGCTTCAAGAGATTGTATTTCGGCAACGCGATTTGCCTCAAACACCTTTAAAGCTTGTGGTGGCTTTCTTAACCATTGTAACACGATCGTGGAATCTGACCAAAGAATGATGCGATTGATAGAGAAACGAAAGGCAGAAAGCGCCTCCTTTAAGAGACGAACCGAAATCAACGCGCCGCACAATTCGAGTCGAGGAATCGTGACCCCTTTCAAAGGTGCGACGCGAGATTTTGCGCACGAAAGGCGAACCATTATGTTATTGTCTAGGTCTATTGAACGTATGTACAAGCATGCACCATAGCCAAGTTGACTGGCATCACTAAACCCGTGTATTTCTATTTTAATTGGGTTTTCGATTAAAAGACGACGAGGTATGGTTAAATCGTGTAAGAGATTGAGTTGTTCGGCGAATGCAGTCCATTTTGAGTATAATCTCTGTGGAACTGATTCGTCCCAACTCACCTTTTCCCTCCAACAAGCCTGCATGATGACCTTTGCGCTCAGAATTACCGGGCCGAGCAAACCCAACGGATCAAAAATTTTAGCTACCTCGGATAATATATTGCGTTTCGTGATTTTGACCGACAAATCAATTGAATTTACCGCGTAAGTTAGTTTGTCGTTGCACGAATCCCACCCAACACCTAGAGTTTTAGAGTTGGACTCATTCTCAATCGCATGATCCAACTCGAGAACTCCTTGCTCGATGTTATCAAGAGCGCGAGGATTATTTGAGGACCATTTCCGAATGTCAAAACCACCGCGTTTTAAAAGCTCTATCGTTTCGTCTCGTATTTTTAAAATTTCCTCAAGAGAATCCGCACCTGTCAAGAGGTCATCAACGTATAAATCACGTTTTAGAATTACTCGAGCACGAGGAAAATTTGAACCTTCATCATCTGCAAGCTGTTGTATAGTGCGAACGGCAAGGTAAGGGGCAGAAGAAACACCGAAAGTAACCGTATTTAATTCAAAAACCACGATCCTGTTCTTATAGTACCAAAAAATACGCTGGTATTTACGGTCACACGGATGAATCACAATTTGCCGGTACATTTTTGCAATGTCGGCCTTGAGAACATAACGATGTGTACGAAATCTTAATAAATGATCAAAGAGGCTGTCCTGGATGGTGGGACCGACCATGAGTGTATCGTTTAGAGAGAAGCCCTTGGATGATTTTGCCGAAGCATCGAAGACTACACGAGTCTTCGTGGTAGCACTAGACGACTTTATTACAACATGATGTGGCATGTAATAACCCTCGATCGACTCATCGTCAACCAAAGACATATGACCAAGATCTATATACTCTTGCATCACTTTATCATATTCGATCTTGAGTGCGGGATTGGAATTAAGTTTCCTTTCCAAAGAGTGGAAACGACGAAGTGCCTGAGAACGAGAATCGTCGAAATCGGGATTGCCGTTGCGGAACGGCAGGCGCACGACGTAACGGCCGTTTGCATCGCGAGTTGTATGTTTAGAATAATGTGCTTCGCACACTGATTCCTCTTCTAATTTTGATGATTTGTCACCTATTTCCTCGACTACCCAGAACCTTTCAATTTGTTCTGACAGTTTAGTTAGGTTACACGAAGTCACGGTCCTTCTTTTTCCGTCGTACGTTCCTCCGGCTATCACCCAGCCAAGCTGAGTTTTTTGTAAGTATAAATCAGAATCGTTTTGAGTTAAATCGACTTGCCCGACTGAAAGTAGTGACAAGGTAGCGCCAGAGCCGATTAAAATATCTATTGGTCGCGGGAGGTGAAATTGTGGATCCGCTAATTTTAAATTAGTTGGGATCTTAATTGAATCGCGTGGAAATTGTTCACTTGGAACAAATTCAGAAATTTTGGGTACAGTTAAAAAGGTCAATGTTTTTTGAAAATTGTTAATTCGTGAGTGAAAGCAAACATCGATGCTATTTTTTGAGACAGTATGCATTTCGTCGATAGTACTGATAGGAATCGAATGTGGACTCATCGGTAATTTCAAACGTCGTGCTAGATCTTCAGTAATGAAGTGTGCCGTTGAACATGTGTCAAGTAAGGCTCTAGCCTCAATAAGCTTATTATCAGCACCCTGAACGCGCACAATTGCACTCATTATTAATTGAGAGTGAGATGTTCGCGAGATGGTGGCAAAGGTATCTACTAATTGTCATGCTGCGGATTTATCACGAATTACTCCGCCTTGATTAGCGTGATTGTTCACAATGGATGAATCTCGAGATGTTGTAGGTCCCGGATTGGAATGTAACAGGGTATGATGAAAACGATCGCATTCCTTACAACGCACAGAAGTGCACGTTCCGGCGTGCTTTCGGAGACAATTTCTACAGAGGCGTTTCGCCTTAACCGCATTCCATCGATCTTGTATTGATAGCGCCTTAAACGTTGGGCATGTATATATAACGTGGTCACCCTTACAATTTACGCAAGGGGGGGTCCTAGCTGTGAAGAACGCGCGCACACCCGGCTCGACTTTTCGCAATTTTGTTACGTGAAATTCTTGATTAAGATGTCGTTTGAGCCCTGACTTGTTAACCCTACGAGTGCCGTCAGTTTCCAACGTGCAAAGCCTGAATGATGTTTCATTTATGAATTTATAAAACTGATCAAGATTAGGGAGGGCGTCTAGGCTAAGAGATTCTTCCCATTTCTGACGTACGTCAACAGGAAGAGCTCTTTCCAAAATACGGAGGACGATTTTATGATCGAGTACTATTTCTAGAGATTCTAACATGTGCATGTGTTGTCGCACTTCATCAATGAGTCTTGACAGACTCCTTGAAGTTGAAGTTGCGGGGGATATATCCAAAATGGCATCGATGTGTTTTGAGATGAGAATTCGTTTTCTTTCGTAAGTATCTAGAAGTAAATTCCATGCATTTTTGTAGTTAGCTGCGCTTGCATTATAAAGCGCAAGTTTAGCCAACGCTGGGCCCCGTAGAGAATTTTTCAAGTATAAAAATTTTGTCAAATCATCGATATCCGTTCGCGAATCTATCATGCTCAAAAAACTATTTTTGTAGGAAAGCCATTCGTTGTGGTCGCCGTCGAATTTGGGAAGTTCTGCTACCGGTAATTTTAACGTGCGCGGATTTTCGATAAGGGATCGATTATGATTCGGAATGGGTAAATCGGAAGATGATCTCTCTGCGCTCTGCATGGTTCCGACGCGACTAGCGATATTGTAAAAATTATCTTGAATTTCATCTATCTGATCGAGCCCTTCATTTTCTTCGTATGAAATTGCGAGCTCGTCGTGCATGTCCTGATATGCGTGAAACAATTCAGTTAAACGAGCTAGACGCAGCTTTGCGTTTTCCTTATCAATTTTATTCTCAGCTACTACCGTGGACAAAGAGGTGATTTGAGTTTTTAGTGTAGTGCGCTTCTGCGCGATTGCCTTAATGCGTGAGGTCATGATTTACTTAGTATTTCCAACTATTGAATTTGTGAATAATAAATGATTTATCCAATAGTAGAGGCACGTGTGCGTGCTTTACAATCGTTTCCGAGAAAATAAAATTTTGAATTAAGCTTAAATTGTAAACAAGGTTAAACGAAATTATAAAGGTGACGTTGTAACAAGAATTGACGCATATCTGAATACACACTGACCGAGCTTATATACAATAAACTGACTGTAAGAAAAAAATAATAGAATTTTTTTTTTTTTTTAAATAAGCTTACTCTCCTCCGTTGGTCGATGTTGAAGGTGTGGTTAACAAAGAGCAGCCCGCAAATCCATCCTTTCTGAATATTACCAGACTCCGTGACGTTCCGATGACTTGCTGTTGACGCCGCTGAATGTATACCCTCACCACTGTTTCACGTTGTGTAGAATTTTATTACGCATACGAGCTTACAATAAATGTTTCTGATTATAAACGCGCACTATCACTTTGCACTGTTCGATTCAGGAAAAAAATCACACCTCACAGGAGGCACCAAAATGTTTTGTCGAAAACCTTCCAATACGGAGGATTTTCGTTATTCGGGAAATTAATAAAAAAAAAACAATATTTATGTTGTTTACTATACTTTATTTTCTAAATACAAATTCAATAAATATTAAAGAAATGTTTAATGTTAAATCATTGATCAATTGAAAAGGATATGAGGTGTGATTTATTTCAGAGAAACCTAATTGCAGATCTCTCTACGAGTCGTATGCGACTGCCTATAGCGTTGCGCTATGTGAGAAGCTTAACGATGACTGAGCCCGAGCAACGTTGCGTTGCTCCCTTTATACTCGACCTACGAGGTCGCCCCCACCACTCTCTCCACGTCATTTGTATTCGCGCGCATCATTCCCGTTTCCCGCCAATATACTACCGCGACGCGTCTTCTATCCGCGAACAAAATACAAAATAACAAAACAATCGAACGATAGTGCGGCCGCACAACAAACTAAAAAATTAATTAACTTTCTACCGAACAAACTATAAAAAAGATTTTTCACGTTAATCACAATATTTATTTTCAAATACAAGAATTTCAAACCATTTATTTTCATAGTTTATACCACGCCTATAATGTATGCAAAAAAGATAAGCTAGATGTTTTAATTGATATTCACTTATTTCCAAGAATTCCCCCTTGTCTTCTAGCAACAAAAAATGATAAAATATTCATAGCTACAAGATACAATGTATGAAAATTTTCGTATGGTTATTACTTAATTTTTATTAATAAACTGTCATTGAAAAAAGCATATTATTAAATTTTAATAAAATAATTCTTTTCATTATTTGTAAAAAAGTACTTGTGTTATCTTCACAGCACAAAGCGCATTGGAAAAAATACTTGCAGTGTGTTGTTTGAAAATCACATTTTCAATTAAAATAAATGATTTTGTAGGTGATCACTTTTCCATTTTAGCAATTATTTTATTCGATTAAATCTTTTTTAATTTATAATGTTAAAATATTTTAGTATTTATCATTTTAAATTTTTTAGGACAGAAGTTTTTAAGTAGAAACTTTAATAATATGGTTGATTCCATTCAGATTCATGCAGGCCGTCACGGATCGAATTTTTTTTTTTAGCTGAAAACTATGTTAATGTGTTCTAACACTCAAGAAAAGATGTGGAGACCCCGAAATACGACTTAAAAAAATTTTTTCACGATGCTATAGCCTACTTCGTGTTGAATCTTAAAATAAAAGGTGAAAAAATGAAAATAGACCTCCATATTCAAAATACTATATCACCGTCAATTTTTGACTTTTCGAGGCGTATTTTTTTTTAAATGTGAGGAATTTAGCCTACTTTTACATCGCATTATTATGTCATAGATAAAAATTAATGCCGTCAAGCTATTAATAAAAAACCAAAAAAAAACGATTTCTTTTCAACGTCATTTTCTCAAAAACTATATTTTTTTTTTTTGAAATTTTAATATGTTTTTATACATAAAAAAAACTAACTTTCAGGGTGGGTTAGAATATGCTATTTTGCGTTATTTTTTTTTAATGAATTTTGTAAATTTTATTCAATTTTTTTCAATTATAAAATATTAAGACCATGTCCTCTTCCAATAATTGTGCTTTTTTACTATTCGTTTACTTTTTAATTTATTAATATATTGTTCGTGTTTAAAAAGACCTTCAAAATGAGCCATTGGTCAACTTTTTTGGTTAATTAGAACAAAACTTATAGCAATTTTAAGTTTAAAAATATGTTCAAAAAGAATAAATAAATTTTCATTAATCCAATTTAGATTTATCAATTTACATTTTCCCATTCATGCAATGAAGTTCTAGAAGTGAACACAAGTTTTTGTTCAGCTTTCCAACAGTGAGTTTTTTGTATTTCCTTGACTTCTTTTACATTTTGTTGCCATTCAACTTTTTTTGTTTGTCGGAAAACTTCTAACCCTTCTTTGCTTAAAAAGAGAATATTGATAGATGGAGTGTTAAAGTGAGACATGAGTCGCGGAATCCTCTGCATTTCTAATAAATTCTGCACTTTGCTTGGACAAATTGTGCACTGTGGCATAATGTTTAATTATACCTCCTATTCCATCACATGCACCTTTTCCATGCCCAGTTGCAGAAAATAACCATTTTCTTTTTTCCTTAGAATTTCGAAACTCATAAAATTATTATCTATTTTTGAAATGACTGGCGGCTCCATCCGAAATTATTATGACTTCTTCTAATTCTTGCAGAATGTGTTTTTGCCTTACATTCTCTACAATTGAATTTATAGCCATTAAGGAGAATCCTCATACCGACATAGAGTTCTACCTTATCTACATTTAAATTATGAATTTTAATAATAATTTAACTATTCATTAGTAGAAATTCGTAGGAGAGGCATATTCTTAACATGCCAAAGAATTTATTGCAACGTTAAAAGACAATATAAGGGTAAAAATAAAAGCGAAAACTGCTTAATACGATTAACTTATCAATGTGGTTATGAATAATCGTATTATGCAGTTTTTGTCACGTCGTTTCATTTTCACTTTTATTCTGTCTTTTAACGTTGCAATACATTCTTTAGAATGTTAAGAATGTGTCTCTTCTATGAATTTTAGTCAGGACTAGTTAAATTTTTATTAAAATGCATAATTCAAATGTAAATAAGGTAGATCTCTGTGCCGGTATGAGAACACCCCTTAAAGCATGAGAAATCATTTCCAAAATAGCATACCGATGTAAATATGGATATTTGATTTTTGCTTCAGTAATAGCTTTGTACTTCATTTTGTAATAAAACCGTCCAATTTTCGGCAAAATCTACGTGAATAACTAATCAGAACTGGCCTTTTTTTACTAAAATTTTTTCCTCTCGAATAGCAATACGTTGAATTTCTTTAATCATTTTATGAGTACTCACGGTGAGAGAATATTTTCTCAATTGTATCAAGAAGTTTTCAATGCTACTAATTTCATTAAGTATATCTCATTTTTGCCAAACACTATGAGTTATTTCTTCATAAAGATCTTCTTCCGTCAAGGAAATGATTCCTAAATCAATAGTTTCTTCATTTGGGCATTTTTCACAGTCTCCCAGTACACATTTCATATCATCCTTAGAGCAAAATAAAGAAGAAAATATATTTGATTCAATTTTTGAAATGTCATGATTATTGTTTGTATTGTAGTTTTTTAAAGCCATCAACATAAGTTCCAAATTTTCGCAACAAATACAAAGACACGTATCATTGGGTGGATGAGGTATAACCCATTTTGGTCTTAAGGCATAGAATGTTGATTTGTCGATTTTCTTCTCCATTTGAGGATTTTTTCTTTAAACGATTCAAACATTCGTTTCATACTTTGCGTAAGAAAGCGTTTAACTTTTTTGGTTTTGAAACCATTTTCTCTTACGGATATTATATCATTTTTATTTCCACTTTGTCGAGAGCAATTAAATTCATCACTTAAATAATACTCTTTGACTTTTAATACAACTTCCCTATCCAATGAATGGCCACTATAATTTTCCAGCTTCTTACAAACATCTTCATTATTCACATGTGAGCGAGCTCGATCAATCATGTACGTAGTTACGTCTGGCAGAACTAAAAATAAATATTCTTTTGAAAAATTAGTTGGTATAAGGGTTAATAGTCGGACTTTTCCAGAAAAACTTGAACAATTTTTTAAGGCAATTTTAATATTTTCGAGCCATTTATCACATATCTTACATTCAATGCTTCCACTCAATTCAGGTAAATCCGTTATATAAAAAAATTTCATCATTTTACTAGCTACTTGAGAATCGAATGCATCATTCATTTGCTTTCTCTTCTGAATAGTATACGATTTTCGCATCTTCACATTAACAGTTTCAGGCATCTTGATAGGTGAAACCTTCAAATTAAAATTATTTGCGGTTTTGTTAAGTTCATGCACCACAATCTCGCTGTCATTAATTTCTTCTGAAGATTGTTGACTGCTTGAATTAGATGTGGAAGGTGTAGCATTCTTCACTTCTTCTAAAAATAATTCATAACATCCAACGCAAACTCTATCTTCTTTAAATAACAAACTTTTAGGATACAAGCGTTGCAAAGATTCCGTTATTTGGCCCAATTCCCTGAATGGGTTTTTAGAGGGATCGTAGATAGCTTTCGTGTGTTTTTTTTTCAAGTCCTTGCATTTTATCTTAGCCAATGATGCCATTGTAATTAACTCAAAATCTTTTATGAAAGCGAAAAAAAGATTATGAAAGTTAGACGATTTGTTATTCAATTTAATCTCTTCTTATGTACTGTGATGCGCTGTATTGCTAATGATTACGCTGGGACCACAACTTCGTTACCTAGCGTTGGCATGCACAAACTACTTTCAAATTGAATTTCACTCGCAGCCGCAGAATACAAATTAAATAAATGATAATTTATTTTTCTTTTTGAACATATTTTTAAACTTAAAATTACTATAACTTTCGTTCTAATTGACCAAAGGCTCATTTTGAAGGTCTTTTTAAAGACTAACAATATATTAATAAATTAAGTAATAAACGAATAGTAAAAGAGCACAATTATTGGAAGAGGACATGGTGTTAATACTCTATAATTGAAAAAAATTGAATAAAATTTACAAAATTCATTAAAAAAAAATAACGCAAAATAGCATATTCTAACCCACCCTAAAAGTTAGTTTTTTTATGTATAAAAACATTAAAATTTCAAGAAAAAAAAATATAGTTTTTGAGAAAATCACGTTGGAAAAAAAATCGTTTTTTTGGTTTTTCATTATTAGCTCGACTGCATTGATTTTTATCTATGAAATAATAATGTAATGTAAAAGTAGGCTAAATTCCTCACATTTTTTAAAAAAATACGCCTTGAAAACTCAAAAATTGACGGAAATAGAGCATTTTGAATATGGAGGTTCATTTTCATTTTTTCACCTTTCATTTTAACATTCAACACAAAATAGGTTATAGGATCGCGAAAAAATTCTTTTAAGCCGTATTTCGCGGTCTCCACATTTTTTCTTGAGTATTAAAACACATTCACATAGTTTTCAGACAAAAAAAAATTCGATCCGTGACGGCCTGCATGAATCTGAATGGAATCAGCCATATATAAATATTTAAACATATATTTACATTAACATTTTTTTTTCTTAAAAGTAAGCTTTTAGATGATGATATTAATAATATTTTAAATTATTTTAAACGAATTTATACATAAATAATAATAATAGATACATAATATACATATGTATATTCTATTCTATTACACTAGTCATTTAACTGGAACAAAACTTATAAATTACATTAAACTAAATAATAATAGATACATAATATACATATGTATATTCTATTCCATTACACTAGTTATTTAACTGAAACAAAACTTATAAATTATATTGAATCAAATTCAATTAATACTCTTTGTCATTAAATTTTAATTTAAAACTTTAAATTTTTCATGACTATTAATGTTAATACTTATTGAGAAGATTTTTTTATAAAAATATATTGTACAATTAATAGAACTTATTTACATGAAATAAAGAAAACAAATATTGCTGTAGGTATTGCTATCATAAAAAAAGACAAAAAAAAATAGAATATATTATTTTACACGTTATTTCAATATACGTTTTGAAAAGATTGAAACAACAGATTGTGACCCACTAATCGCAAGAAACCTCACGGGAAAATCCCGTGGTCTCCTTGCAAATATGACTTGTTTTAATTTAACTCTATTATTATACTGATGGTGCTGCAATACTTGCAGGAAATTTACTAGATTTTGCCCGCTTCATATTGCGTTTTTTTGTGGGATAGGACCAAGCGCATAACGCAGACACGCATTAAAATATTGCAAGAAAAACACTAGCATTAATAGCGTGATGCGCTTTCATACGTTTATACCCTGATTTTTTTCTCCGTGTACATAAGAATATGTAATTAAGGTTACATGAATATTATTTATGAAGAATTGTTTACAATTGAATTTTACAATACTAATGTATTTCACCTAAAAATTACACTAACATTAAAAATAGTCTAACAGCTTCCTAAAGAGGGGCACATATACCAGGGTAGGCTTAAACTGTTCTTTTTACCATGTTCATTATGCTCGAAAAATTTGAGAATGATCGAAACTACGTTACTTTTTTTATAGCTCAAGAAACACACGTAGAAAAATATGAAAAAAGTATCATTTTTGACGTATAAAATTATGTACTGTAAACAACGATTGTTCAATCGATACCAAAATTTAATTACATATTCTACTTACAGAAACGAGTAATTTAAGCCCTTATTGAAGTGTGTGCCACTCCAGAAACTTGTATTATAGACTTTTTAATTGTTGTGAAGACAATTTCTCAAAATTAAAAACTTCCAGAGATATCCCTATATGCATTTGAAAATCTAGTAATGTTTTTAGTGATTTTCTTTAATTGCCTGTAACTAGGGAAATCTTGAGTGTTTGTGACTATGACTTTAGCTTTTTCTATATTTTATCATCTGAAAACTTATCCCAAAGTTTAAGCAAAATCCGTGATCCGAAGGTGTGACCAGTGATGGATTTCGAAGATGCTTATATGATATCAAACAGCCAACTTCAGAGTATATACTACAGAATAATATATTCTGCTTATACTCGAATTCTACGGTATGCTCTGAAGTTGGCTAAAGGATATCAGAATATATACAGATATACATAAATGTATAAAGCATCCTCGAAATCCATCACTGGGTGTGACACTCTCCTAGTTAGTCAGCTAATTTTTGACTGACGTTTTGTCAATTTTTATCTAAATTTTGTATAATTGAACTGATTTTATAAATAAATTAATAAAGCTAATTTTCAGATAAATTTATCTTACTTCTACTAAGTTTTAACTAACTTTTAGCTTACTTTATACAACTTTTAGCTATTTTTTAGTCAACTTTTAGCTGACTTGTAACTTTTATTTTTACGCAATTTTTATATTATAGCTAACTGGGACCACAATTGATTCCTATACACAGCGGCAGCGTCAATAACGGTAGAGAAAACTTTTTATAATATGAAGAGATATATATTTTTCTAAATAATATACTTTTTAATTTAGTCGTTGACCCCCATATCTTACCCATAGATCTCTTATTTTTCACCCTTTTATTTCATAACACCTATTTTCTACTCATTTCACTCCCATTTTTCACCTTTTTTTTTAATTCTACATCCCACCCAACAAAAATAACTGCTGATACCCAAATAAAGATATTTAAGTTCCAAGTCATACTCAATACTCAAATTACGTTCATGAGTTCGAACATCAGACAAATCTCAATCTTCTAAATACTGAAGATTATCAAGTTCCAACCTTAATCTTGAATTTGCACTTGCGCACACAGAGAAAGGAAAATACCTAGAAAAAATGTACCAGCTTGAGTTAGTAGTCAAAAAAACATAACCAGTCGTTTTTTAATTAATACTCAGTACATAAATTGAGACAACCTATATTAATACATCTTTTAACGCGTCTTATCTCAAAAATTAATTGGTATAGTACCGAATATTTTCGCACTACAAAACTAAATTATCTTATACTAACATATTACCTATATAATACGTACTGCGGCGTTGTCAAATATGAAACTTCAATATAATTAATACTTAATAACGTAAAACTCATTGAGTTGTAAAACAATTTTCAACAGTTAATAAATATAATGTAAATCATATAATAATTTTAAATTACTAATAATTAATTTTAAACTCAAAAGCTAACTATTTTATAACGAAGTATGGCATATAGACATGTATCGTTTCATTCCTTAACCCTTACAGTCACAGGAGACGATATATCGGCTACCTAATTTTCTTTTTTTTTACCTCAATATTTTTGCAATATCATGCTTGATTCTTTGATTTTTTGTATTTTCAGATACACATAGCCTTACTATTTATAATGCTGATGATATTTTATAAATTTATAACTATTAATTATTATTATTATAAACAAATACATACGAAAAAAGTGAATTAAATTGCATGACTGAAAGGGTTAAATATCACGAATGAGAAGATTAATTATTAGTAATTTAAAAGTGTTATATATTATATAAATAATCCTATATTTATCAATTTTTAATTTTAGTAACAAAAGAAGCCGCACCAAAAGAGAATAACAATTACAGTTTCTGCAAAATATTGTCCTCGAAATGAGCAGGTGAAATGTCAGTCTCAGTACAAAAAAAGACACTAAGCATCGAAAATTTATGCTCTCGCTTCATAATATTATAGTACCAACATTAACATTAGTTTCTGAAATTCAAGCTACAGTACTAATTGAAATTATATCGTCACTTTTCTTTCAAATACCTTAGTACGTAAATTAGATATACTAGATTTAGTACGTATTCTAACAGTAGTTTCTTTTCTCTGTGCAGTTATTAGTTCTAGTAAACGTCAAACACTGTTTTCGATTATTTCATGGTTCGTGATCGAAACACGCGATTAAAAAGAGTGAATTTCTATTATATTTTTTTACTGATTCAAATGTAATTGGGATGTTGCATGAAAATTTTTTTTTTAAATCCATTACATCCGTTATTGAAAAAATAAAAAAATAAAGGGCACGTATTGCTTCTTTTTTCATGAAAATGAAAACTTGAAGAGATAGAGGCAGTTGAAATTGGTGTGACGTCACGATTGTCATTTTGCCAATAGCAATCGTGACGTCATTTATCATAGCGCTATATCTATATATATCAAAATTGTAATAACTTATATCGGCTGTAACTTTTGCAATTCATCATATTTTGGAAAACAAAAAAATACGGGTCTTTTATTTTTTCGTATTCTATCTGACGGATATAATACATGTTTCCATGCAAAATGCTAATTTAGTAAAGCTAATCTAAATTTTAGTTATCATTACTAAATTTAATATTTTTGTACAAAAGTAAGATCAGAGCCCAATAGATTTAAGGACAAGCAAACGATTCTATTCTATGAAAAAATATAAAATTTTCATTAGTTTTCGAGAGAACTCTGAAACAGAAAAAAAGTTAAATTTGATTGAAGTGTTCAACTCTTTTTCCGTTTTAAACTTGACTCGGAAATTATTGAAAATTATATATTTTTTCATAGGATAGAATCATTTTCTCATCCTTAAGGAGGCGCTGGATCTCTCCATCCTTTTTTACTTAAAAATGTAGGTTTTTGAAAAAACTGGTGATTATCAGTCAAAATTAAGAGTTTTCCGCAACTTGTACAGTAAAAAGCAATATTTTTTCTGATAAGAATAAATTAATTTTGATGCTTTATTTTTAAGAAAAGTTTGACATACTTAAAAAAATCATAACTTAGGCTAGAGAATATGATTTTTTAAGTGTGTCAAACTTTTTTTAAAAAAAAAGCATCAAAATTAACTTGTTCTTATCAGAAAAAATATTGCTTTTTACTGTACAAGTTGCGGACAACTCTTAATCAATAATTAATAGTTTTTCCAAAAACTTACATTTTTCAATTAGAAAAGGATAGAGAGATTCAACGTTCTCTTAAATCTATTGGGTTCTGCCCTCACTTTTGTACAAGAATGTTTAGTTTAGTAAGTAGATAGGCTATAGGCATCCTAGATCATAGGCATTCTGTATCACCCCCTTTCTCTCCAAAATGATGAAGTATGCCTACGGATTCTAGATCATTTCAATGACTCAGAATCCGAACATGATCTAGAATGCCTATATTGTTTTGTACTTTTTTTTTTCTTTTTCTTTCTTTTTTTTCTTTAATTTTTTTCTTTTTTTTACAAAGGATTTTTTGAGAGATAGAATAATTTCATGAGTTTGACATTGTGTAGTGCACAGACAGTTTTATAAATTGGATCATGGTTTGTGCATATAGTAACACACTTAAAAGCTGAATTTGACGAATAGCCGTATTGATGTATGTTATGAACGGGAAGCTTGAATTGTAGCAACCATTTTCGTTTAAATTCATTCATGACAAAAATTTTGGTAGCGGTATGTAAATATTCATGGAGTTAGTTTGCAATTTGAGAGTAATCAAGCCCGTCAGTGTTCCAGGCGATTCCATGACTTTGTTTGAGTCAAATGTTTTCTGCTTGCAATTCGTCAGAGAGCCTTTTCCATGAGTAAGGTTTTTTGAACAGATGAACGATAGGATCATCATTACCGTTGAGAGGATTGATTACTATTTCCTTTAAAACATATTCACCACACATTTGCTTAAAACCAATCATGTCTACCGCATACTCCATTTTAAAATATAAAATTTTTTTCTGGAGAGTAAAGATAATATGCTATTTAGACAAGCTTCCGAACATCTCCGCTAATAGGATTGTACTGAACGATGCGATCATGTAAGATCATACAATAAGCTGAAGTATTAGCAGGAAAGTCAGTTATAGACTTAAATTCTAGACGTACATCGAAGGAGTGCTCTTTGGAGATTCGTTTTGTCGTGAACAGTCAATAACTATGAGTGGTTCAAAATTGATAAACTGAGACTTCGTTAACGATGGCTGTGAATCTCTTCCGTAATAGCTTTTCTGAAAATTAGCATACATATCATAGAGAATAGCAAACTGATTCTTAGATATGTCAAGATTGAGATTGTTGTACGGATAATATTGCGAATTCAATCAAAGTCTCACATTACTAATATTACAGTGGTCAAAGCGACTGGCATTTTTAGTTTTTGAACCTTTTTTTTCCTGATTGTAATCCAAGAATCACGAAACGTGGTTTCTCCGATTGATTTAAAGTTTTTACCGTCCAGACGTGTTTATTTGTTGTTGGAAGGAGAGGATATTCAAATTACTTCTAAGAACGAAACCTCATAGAAATAGGATTATCTTTGCCAATGAAATTTAACAGCTGGATTTTTTGTTTATCTGATGCAATAACATATGGCATTAACCACTCTATCTTTGATATTTTTATTTGATAATTTTCATATGTGGTTACATTGTTGGCTACAGTACCTTCCTGTATTATAGCATTCAGGTCATTTCTTGATCTTGTGAGAATGAGTTCATGCTTCATATTAACAACAATTTTTTTGTAATCTTCTGCTAAGCCTGAAATCATACTTAGAGAAATAGAAACATCAAAATTTCCATGATCATCTACAATTGTTTTGTTTCCTTCTTTAACACCAAGCCAGCCTGCATTTTCTAATGTTGGAGTCTGATTTGGATTAAATGAAGTGCATCTCCATATGAGACAACTCAGACCAACATTTTTACTTTTATCTATCTCTACAGCATTAAGTTTATATCAAATTTCATCAAACAGATAACAATTGCCATTGTTAACGAAATTAGTTTTAGTTAGTGCTTGTCCATCAGGTTTTTGTAATTTTCCACATAATTGGATGTAACTACATTATGGTAAGAGACATAAATCTTGATGCTGAATAGAATTACGAATTTTATTACTGTTATTGAAACTTCATGTGGAGTATGGTTGATGTGCGTGAACCTCATAATGAGCAATAGACTCATCGAATGCGACACCTGATTGAATGCTTCGAATTTCGTCCATTTTTCTGAAAGTAGCAAAGAATGATACAATTTATCTTTTTCTACGTAGTTTGAGACATATGCTTTTGAGAAACTGGATGCTCTTCCATGTTAACGGTTTGAGTACCTTTGGACGACTGATGGTGGGTTGACATGATTGCTGACTTATATGCACACTTGAATTATAAACGATTCCCATTATACAAATTTTATGTGAAGTCTAACAGTAATTTCCATCCCTCGGAAATTCACTAAATTTCTATCTTGATCAACGATTCAGATTTGAAGATGATTTATACTCTTAACATTGAGTGATGAATATATGACATGCGATGGAACTTCTATGATTTTATATCCTGGAGGAACTTTTGGGAAAAACTCATGGATCGTGTGAACTTTTTTGTCGTTGATGTAAGCACCTGTAGTAATATTACACTCTACTCTGAGTGCGTTTATTTTCAATATCTTTACAGGTAAATCAGAGCTGTGATGAATGTTTTCATGAAGAACGCGACGAGTGAAACCGAGAAGACGGCCTATCGAATCGTGAAATCTAAGATCTATCTGATAGCTGCAATAAATTTCACTTCTGAGAATATTGTTGTTAGCTTTCAAGGAAAACTCGATTTCTTTAGATTTTAAATCTTTTTGCAAAAATTGATTAATAGCATCAATTTCATAACTACCAGTAGGAATAGTAATAATTTCTCTCCATTTATATAAAGTTTATTATTTGAATCGTCAATTTTGGAAATCGAGTCGAATGTTAAAAGTTCAACTAAACCCAAAACAAACTTCTTATGCTGTGGTAGTTCTATTGAAGAAAAATATTGCGCTCCTAAGACAGAAGATTTGCCTGAAAGACTCAAAGTGAAACTATCTTCCATGACTAGTTGAAAAAGAATGATCCTGCATGTCTGAAAACTCTTCTTTTATAGTCTTTCACACAAGAATTGAAGTTAAAGATGTCCACAAATAAAGGAGTCAAAATTCTGATATCTCTTATAGTTGTATTTCACTTCTTTCACGTTTAAATATAACATGAGATCTATAGGCGGTTTAAGATCACCAATACTATCAAAATAAATCACTTCAGAACCTCCTTTTCGATAACATAACCAGTGAGTGCCTTTGTTTCGAAAATCATCTAAGTTAACTATAGCAGATTCGTTATGCCATGGGCCATCAGAAGGTAGATTATTTCTCATGAAAACACCTTTAAAATATGGGATTTGCATCATACGAGCATACTTTATAAGATCATAGTCAGTCAGTGCACGATTTGGCAAAGTTAAATCGAATTTTTTTTTTAACTTGACCATGACCGATATGAGGTTTCATAAATAATCCCATTCTAGTTTTATATTGTTTAAGATAGAGACCTTTTCCTAGAGCAATAGTTTCCATAGTTTTATTATGCCTCTTACTTTCTTCATAATTTTTCTGTGCAGCTTTAGCCTCATTTACTGCTTTAGCTATTCCAGCAGCTCCTCCAGCCAGAGCACCAGTTGCACTTAGTGCAACAATGGTATGAGTAAAGACAGAAAACCAACTATTTTTGATGGAACAGGTAGAATACATGGTATGATAATTTTTTTTTTTACCACCAACGATCTTAAGAGCTTCCCGTGCACCTTTCAAAGCGTACTGAATAAGTTTGCCAAAATGTTTACTTGGTTTTAATGATTTTTTACTTGCAGTTACTGTTAAAAAATAGATAAAGATTCATTTTTTATTATAGTTATAATGGGTGGCGGTATTTGGTTAATTATAGATTGTTAGTGTTGGCTTGTTTTGCCCTTTTGTTTTGACACTGTGCGAATGGTGGATTGACGTATCATGTGTGAAAATGACATAACAAAGAAGTCGGGTTAAAGAAAAATTAGACTTAAGATCATAGTGTTGAAACGTTATTGAAAATTGAATAATTTGAGATGGTGCGTGGGAACAAGCTGACAGTTGGCCTTGTCAGAGGCGCTTCGTTTATGAAACGAAGTGGGCCGTGTATGCCATGCCGGGTTCTTAACCTTGGAAATTTCAGACCTCGTGGGCCTTGTCCTTGATGATGTAGGTCGGATGTGCATAGCAACGCAATACGTATGGTATTGCGGATTTCAGCAGAGATGAGGGGCAGTGCCTTGTTCCTAGCAAGTAGTTAAAAGTTTTGTTTGATCAATTGTTTCTCACGTGGTACACTTTCTTTGTTGAGTATTAACCATACATGATACGTAGTAAGGAATAAATAAGCGCAGTCGTTTTATATTTGTATAGGATTTACTTACGAGGGTAGAGTTTGGTGGGGACACAGACGTAACAAGGGAGAGGAAACACCTAAGCGTGAATATATAAGCGCGTTTGAGTGGGACACGAGTCAGTCAATTTACGCCCGCACAGTGGTTCACCGGTCGAGTGTTTGTTATATGAGGCAGTGTACATACTCGTGAATATCAATAAACTTTAACGAAGTGATGAATGTTCTTTTCTGTTTATTTGCACCTCTCCTTCCTCAGCTCCTAAAAATAACAAGTGGTGCCGTGACCAGGATAAGCTCTGGGAGGTAAAGGAGCAGGAGGAAAGGAGTGCTCTAAAGTGTGTGAATTAATTTCGCGGAAGAATTTATACTGTACTAGAAATTTCGAATCATGTCGGCAAAATTATCTCAAGTGTTCGCGTTTTTTCCTTAGTTTTTTTTTTGGTGCTTTGTTTGTGTAAGTGAAGTTTTACATAAAATACTCAAGTTTTCTTTGAAGTTTCTGTTGTGTAAGTGATATCCAGTGAAATGCCGCCAAAAGGAAAAAAGCGCGCCAAAAATTGGCGGGAAACTAGCACGCCAGTAAATAGGAGGCGTACTGCGGTTACTGAAGTGTGGGACTGTACTACGAAACCTGCAACAGCTGAGGATAGCGTGGAGAGTGGCGATGAGGAGATTTTAAGTTACGAACCCGGTCGCTATGTGAGAAAAATCCATCAAGAATCATGTAATCAAGTAAGTTAAAACAGGAATTTTATTCTATATAATACGGAGGAGTCTCTTTCTCGAATGGCTAATGCATTCGAAGTCAGTCTGCGCAGCATACGAAATGAATCGAGAGAGACAGTGAATGCGAGCTTATTGCGTCGTTTAGCTAACGATAAAGATTTGCCTAAATTTTCGGGTAACGTGTTGGAATGGATGCATTTCAAGCATGCATATGAAACTTGAACGGAAAGTAGAGAGTATTCGGAACGGGAAAATTTTTCACGATTGTACAAAGCGCTTCAAGGAAATGCTCGGGATGTGGTCGGCGCGTTGCTTGCCACGGGTCGAGATGCATCTGCGATCATGGAAACTTTGGAGTTGCATTACGGCAATAAGCAAGTATTGGCTCGAACATTAGTGAGCGAAATTCAAAATCTTCCGAATTTGAAAGAAGGTACGGTGACCTTCGCGCATTTCGCGTCGAAATTGAAAAACGCGTTAACAGCCCTACGGACAGTAAATCTAACGGGTTACTTGTGTAGTCCTGATATAATACGAAGCGTAGGAAGTAAATTACCATCAACTCTATTTTTACAAGAGGAAGCCAGGCTGGCGCTGTCCGTGGGAATTTTCGATATAGAGCCGGAGGTTGCTTCAACGAGTGAAAACATAATTGATATATCCGAATCAGAACATAAAGCGTTACCGGTGCTCACCACTGGACACAACAATGAGACACCGATCGAGAAAGACAATTCTTGTGTAATTTGTCACCGTCAAAATCACAAAACTGCTACGTGCTCTGCGTTTAAACGAGAATCACTAAAAAGACGCTTGTTTTTAACAAAAGATTCCGTCTCTGTTTCAAATGTTTGAACAAGGGACATTCGCAAATAAATTGTGAAGTGCAAAATTGTTCACAGTGGCTTAGGCTGCATCACGTGTTATTACATGATTCGTTTAATGCTAAAAATAGATCTGCGACCAAAGACAATGATTTTCGGCGATCTGATAAAAAAGACAATTCGTTCAATAAAACGAATACCTTGGATAGCTCTGAAAAGCAGTCATGACTAGAAGATTCAAATACGTTGTTAAAGACAGTTCCAGTTGTAGTGTCCAATGGGAATTGCACGATAAAAACGTTCGCATTACTCGATGACGGATCCACGATTACACTAATTAAAAAATCATTAGTCCGAAAATTACAATTGAGTGGGCGCCAAATTAATATTAGGTTAAAGGGTATCGATAATAACGACAAATTACACGCAGGTTGTGAAGCGGTAAAGTTAACTATCAGCGGTGACAGCGAAACATTTTCGACCTTAACGGCGATCGCTATTGAAAATTTCAAAATTCCAAAACAAACCATTTCCGGGGAGTTGGTACGGCACGTCGCTAGCACGAGCAGCATATTTATTTAACCGTATAGAGACGCGGCTGCAGAAGTTTTAATAGGGCAGGACAATTGGCGCTTGTTAACGACACGAGATACGCGTGAGATAGTCAAAACAGGTTTAGCAGTTTCATTGACACCGTTAGGATGGGTTATGCATGGCATAGTTCGCGATTTCAGTAGAAGCAGAAGTATCTTTTTGTGTTCCAAGCACGCGAATGCAATTTCTTGTAACTGCAACAATATAACTGATGAGCGTACTTTAGCTGATCTAGATGAAATAGTGAAAAATTACTTCGATATAGAAAATCTCGGTTTACAGAATATAATACGTGTTGATTCGAAAAATGAACGTGCGTTATCAGTACTAAAAAACACGTGCAAGAAACTCGACAGGCAGTGGGAAGTAGGTCTATTATGGAATGAAAGAAAAGTGCCCACGATAGATAGCCAAAGGACTGCACTGAGACGCCTCTACAGTCTGGAAAGAAAATTAGATCGCGATCAGTCATATGCATCGTTGTATTGTAAAGAAATGAATTGCCTTATCGAAAACGGATACGTGGTAAAAGTAGATCAAGACTATAATTGGGATCGAATTTGGTATTTACTGCATTTTGGAGTATTCCACGAAAACAAGCTCAACAAAGTCAGATTAGTGTTTGATGCCACCGCAAAGACGGACGCATTTAGTCTTAACGATCAACTCGACGCCGGTCCCGATCTCCTACAATCATTATTGGGTGTTTTAGTTTGGTTTCGACACCATAAAGTAGCCATTAAATCGAACATGAATGACATGTACATGCGGGTTAAAGTATGTAAGAAAGATCAAGGCGCCTTATTATATTTATGGCGAGGAATGGATAGAAACAGAGCTCCTGAAACCTTTGTAATGACGTGTTTGATTTTCGGCGCAAAGTCATCACCGTCGAGCGCTATTTATGTCAAGGACACGAACGCGAAATCCTTTGAAATTGACAAACCGAAAGCTTCGAAAAGCATTATAACAAATTCGTACGTGGACGATTATCTTTCTAGTAGACAAACGGTAGAGGAAGCTAGAAAATTGATTAAAGATATAACGATGATAAATGCAGAAGCAAATTTCCACATGCACAGTTGGACAAGTAACGACGTTCGCGTATTGAGTGGAAATATTATCTCCTCACGTTCTAAACATGGACAACCAATTAAACTGTGCGATTCAGGGAAGGAACGCGTTTTAGGCTTAATATGGGACAACATCGCGGACACTTTGAGCTTCAATGTGGGTCTATGTCATGTGCCTCAGGATATTATAAGTAAAGAAAGAAAACCGACAAAACGGGAGTTTTTGCGAATCGCTATGTCAGTTTTTGACCCACTGGGTCTACTAAGTCCTATCACGTTGGAATCGAGATTAATAATGCAAAATGTTTGGCGTAGTGGGATTCATTGGGATGAACCATTAAGGGACGAAGAAAATACTAAATGGAGTTCATGGTTATCCAAACTGAAATTGATTGACTCTTGTCAAATTCATAGGTGCCTAACGCCAAGTAATCGATCATATACGCGAATGGAAATTCACGCTTTCTGCGATGCGAGCATGAAAGCTTACGCGGCCGTCATCTATTGTAGATTCGTATTTGATGACGAATCAGCTCATGTATCAATCGTACTGGGTAAATCCAAAGTCGCGCCTCCAAAAAATTGGACTATTCCGCGTTTAGAGTTAATGGCGGCACTTCTGGGAGCTCGCTTGCTTCGCAGTGCTAAAGGAATTAGAAATACCCGTCGATCGAAAATATTTGTGGTCAGATTCACAAACGGTGCTCGCGTGGATGAAATCTGATCCCCTCACACGGAATCATTTTGTATCTCACAGATTGGGAGAAATAAGCTAATTAACGAAAGCTAGCAAATAACGTTGGGTTCCGACGAAGGTAAATCCTGCAGACAGCGCAACGCGAGAAATAGGAAACAAAAGCGAAACTTGGCAATCGTGGGTAGAAGGACCGGACTTTTTGCGAAGACCCAAAACGGAATGGCCTAAGCAGATAACTTTATGCGAAAGAGATTTGCGTGCTATTGACAAACTAGAACGTAGAGCATATGTAGGACTCATATCCAACGCGTCCACATACATTTCGTTGACAGCTCGTTTGATGGGTTGGAAAGGTTACTTAGCAGCAGCGCGTCGTTTGATTAAATTAAAAGATCGTTGGTTAAAGAAGGGCAGCGAAAGGGATGAGTTCGAACTAGCAAAGCAAGCAGAAGCATATTGTCTTCGTGAAATTCAAAATCAATCATTTGAACGTGAAATCAACCTGCTTCTCGCGAAAAAACAAGTGACGAGACAAAGTAAAATTGTTAAACTAAAGCCCTTTATCGATGACGCCGGATTATTGAGGGCTGATGGTCGAGTAAATAAACTATCAAATAGAGAGTTCAACAATCAACCGATCATTTTAAACGGAAAAAACTATGGAGTCAGACTCCTGCTCCGCGAATTCCACCAACGTTTCTTTCACGGAAATACTGAAACAGTAGTCAAGGAGGTGAAGCAAAATTACTTTGTATTGGGCTTGCGAAGAGCATTGAAAAATATTAAGTATAATTGTCTATCGTGCAAATTAAGAAATGCTCAGCCAAAAAACCCGCAAATGACACCATTACCAGCTTGTCGAGTTGCGTATCACGAAAGACCCTTCACTCATTGCGGCGTCGATTATTTCGGACCATTACGAATCAAGATAGGTAGGCGTAGGGAAAAACGATGGGGGTGCTATTCACTAATCTAACTATGAGAGCAGTACACCTAGAAATGGCAAGCGGATTAACGTCGGATTCATCAATTATGGCGGTGCAGCGATTGTCCGCGTGGCGAGGAGCTCCCAAGGTTCTTTACAGCGATTGTGGTTCAAATTTTAGAGGAGCGTGTGGGGAGCTTATTGAGGGTGTAGCTCGAATGGACAAAAACAAACAGCACAAATATGCGTTGAACAACGGCATGTGTTGGTTATTCAATCCTCCAGACGCTCCGCACATGGGAGGAGCGTGGGAGTGATTGGTGCGGTCAGTAAAAATTGCTTTGAATGCAACTCTATCGGACAAAGTGCTGACAGAAAAGGTTCTTCACACGCTTCTCTTGGAGGTAGAACATTCAATCAATTCGTGTCCGTTGACGTACGTGTCGACCGACATCGACGACGGCGAGGCTCTGACGCCCAACCAGCTCTCAATTGGAACATCGTCGGGATACTTAAATCTTGGAAAATTTACGATGGAAAACATATCCTTAAAAAAGTAATGGCAATTAGTTCAAATACGCGCTGACGAGTTCTGGAAGAGGTGGTTGTGCGAGTATTTGCCGACTTTAATGCTGCGGGGAAAATGGCATACCAATTATGAACCGCTAAAAATAGGTGACATAGTTCTTATTGTGGATTTTCAAATTGCTAGAAATCAATAGAGTAAAGGAAAAATAATTCGTTTATATCAGGGTGATGATGAAATAAAGAGAGTGGCTGCAATCCTTACCAGATTAGGAACCATTACTCGTCCAGTACACAAATTAATTCCGTTGGTACATTACGATGAGGTACAAGCTTAGCCTTGTACTGAGAGAAGATGTTAAAAAATAAATACCGATTCATTTTTTATTATAGTTATAATGGGTGGCGGTATTTGGTTAATTATAGATTGTTAGTGTTGGCTTGTTTTGCCCTTTTGTTTTGACACTGTGCGAATGGTGGATTGACGTATCATATGTGGAAATGACATAACAAAGAAGTCGGGTTAAAGAAAAATTAGACTTAAAATCATAGTGTTGAAACGTTATTGAAAATTGAATAATTTGAGATGGTGCGTGGGAACAAGCTGACAGTTGGCCTTGTCAGAGGCGCTTCGTTTATGAAACGAAGTGGGCCGTGTATGCCATGCCAGGTTCTTAACCTTGGAAATTTCAGACCTCGTGGGCCTTGTCCTTGATGATGTAGGTCGGATGTGCATAGCAACGCAATACGTATATATACGGATTTCAGCAGAGATGAGGGGCAAAGCCTTGTTCCTAGCGAGTAGTTAAAAGTTTTGTTTGATCAATTGTTTCTCACGTGGTATACTTTCTTTGTTGAGTATTGACCATACATGATGCGTAGTGGGGAATAAATAAGCGTAGTCATTTTATATTTGTATAGGATTTACTCACAAGGGTAGAGTTTGGTGGGGACACAGACGTAACAGGGGAGGGGGAACGCCTAAGCGTGAATATATAAGCGCGTTTAAGTGGGACACGAGTCAGTCAATTTTTGCCCGCACAGTGGTTTACCGGTCGAGTGTTTGTTATATGAGGCAGTGTATATACTCGTGAATATCAATAAACTTTAACGAAGTGATATATGTTCTTTTCTGTTTATTTGCACCTCTCCTTCCTTAGCTCCTAAAAATAACAGTTACTAATTTACTCAATTTTACACCCATTCCTGTCTTTCCTTTTAATTTCATAGCATTTGCAACAACAAAAGCAGTTGCTTTTTCGCTAAGACTTGCATCTTTGACTCTAACACGCTGCCAAGCTTTATCAGCAAGCTTCATGTCAGCTACTTTTTGGTCAGCATTTTTATCAGAATAAGATAAATTAAATGAATTTCGAAATCTTTGTACTGAATGCTGGAAGAATGACAAGTATGGATTTGTTGTTATTGACAAAGATAGAGCAATGAATGATGGTAGATATAGAAAAGGATTCAACTGTTTTGCCTATTAAAGAAAATTACTCTTTGTTAAAAAAGGAGAGAGAAGATTTTGAAAAGGTTATTGGTGATACTTCAAAACCAGTTATTACACCACTTAAAAAGCTTGTCGATTCGACAACTGAAAGTGTGTCACGTTCTAATCACATTTCGGCTACAGACAGTAACAGAAAATCGGCAAAAAAAAGATTGAGATTCGACGAATCAAGTTATATTGTAAACGATATTAATGACTCCGACTCGGCGTTTCATAATGATGTTTTTTTGCTAAGACTTGCATCTTTGGCTCTAACACGCTGCCAAGCTTTATTAGCAAGCTTCATGTCAGCTACTTTTCGGTCAGCATTTTTATCAGAATAAGATAAGTCATGTTCTTTGCATGCTTGATCAAGTGGATTGATACCTGTATCACATCTTTTTAGACGCTTTTTCAGTTTTGTTCCGGGACCACAATATTGATATCCAGGAATATCTATTTTAATACGTAAGTTTTTGATTACTTTATCAAGTTACCCTTTACCCTTAGGGTGCTTCTGTGATTTGTGTACGAGCATCTCAAAATGTAAAACAAGCGTTTATGTTTTAAAAAGGTCCATCTTAGATTTGACTTCGTTACGTAAACATGGATTTTACTGAGCAAAACGTCAAACTTCCCGTCGCAAACTTTGATTCTGAGAAAATGAAAAGGAAAAAAGCAACACGAAGAGTTACTTCCAGATAATATACGAGCAGTTTTTTGTGGCCCATCAAACTGTGGAAAAACTAATAGTTTATTGGTTCTAATTACACACCCTAATGGTCTTAGATTCGAAAATTTGTATGTATACTCTAAATCCTTAAATCAGCAGAAATACCAATTTCTTCTAAAAGTTTCAGAACCAATTGAAGGTATATCATATCTACCGTTTAGTGAACATGCATCTGTAGTGTCTCCAGATGAAGCCCTACCTAATTCAATTATAATTTTTTGATGATGTGACTTGTGAGAAGCAGGATAACGTCAGAGCTTTTTTCTGTATAGGAAGACACAAATGTGTAGATAGCTTTTATCCATGTCAGTCATATGCTCATAAACCAGTACATCTCATCAGGGACAATATTAATTTGATGGTCATTCATCGTCAAGATGATGTTAATCTTAAACATATCTATGAAGACCATGTGAATACTGACTTAACTTTAAATGAATTCCGAAATCTTTATACTGAATGCTGGAAGAATGACAAGTATGGATTTGTTGTTATTGACAAAGATAGAGCAATGAATGATGGTAGATATAGAGAAGGATCCGACTGTTTTGCCTATTAAAGAAAATTACTCTTTGTTAAAAAAGGAGAGAGAAGATTTTGAAAAGGTTATTGGTGATACTTCAAAACCAGTTATTACACCACTTAAAAAGCTTGTCGATTCGACAACTGAAAGTGTGTCACGTTCTAATCACATTTCGGCTTTAGACAGTAGCGGAAAATCGGCAAAAAAAAGATTGAGATTCGACGAATCAAGTTATATTGTAAACGATATTAATGATTCGGACTCGGCGTTTGATAATGATGCTTCTAATGGCGATGATTTTTCATCTGTGAATAGCACAATAATGAATTCCTCATTCAATTCTCCAAATTCATCATTCAAATATATATATTCACCATTTATATCTGCGCATGCAGAAACTGAACCGACAGACTTTTTTATCAATGCTAAATAGAAGCCGCAGCAAAATCGATTACATATACGGAGTGAGAAAAGTCAGTGGGGTATACATGATCGGTGATTCACAAATTCAATTTGATGATAAAATAATAAAAGTGAAAGATTTAAGTTTTCCTAAAAACAGTGGTCTAATGGAATTACTTTTCGAAAAAGAACCAGATGATAATCTTTTAAGTACAACAGATCGCAAGAACTATCGCATTATCCTGGAAGCAACAAATGCCCATAGAAAAAGACATAGCAAAAATGAGAATATACACTCTTCAAAGAGTAGAAAATATTCAAAAATGTTCCGCAGTGATCCCAGTAGAATGTCTACCAGCGGAGGAGGTCTAATACCTAAATATAAAATAGCAAAAAAAAATTACTTCCATACATCTAGTCTACTGGGATGATCCAAATGAGCTTGTCGGAAGACGGCGATTATTAATAGCCGAACGATCTGCTGGAAATAATAATCACAACAATGAGATCCAATTAATTATAGTGGAACTACGTGAAGCTGGACATATATATTGATGTACACAATTTTCAAATCGATAGTAGTAACATGAGTCTCGATGTGTTTGGAAAAAAACTTGAGGGCTCGCAAGTGAGTCGTGGTCCTCGAGGTATTGGATTCAATTTTACATCAAATGGTAACCCTATTAAAAAAAATCAGGTGATAAATCACCTGATTTATCAGGTGATTTATCATGCCAAAACATCATGTAACGATTTTGTTGGTCTTTACACATTTTAAACCATGCTTAGTCAATTTAGAACAATTTTTGAAAATTCTGGAAAATTTTAAACTTAGAAAATTTTTTAGATGATTTAGTCTTAGAAAAAATTTTGACTAATTTCACAAAAAAATTTCTAAGTTCAAAAATTTCAAAATTTTTCAAAAATTGTTCTAAATTGACTAAGCATGGTTTAAAACGTGTAAAAACCAACAAAATCGATACATGATATTTTGGCATGATAAATCACCTGATAAATCAGGTGACTTGTCACCTGATTTTTTTCACCAGGGAATTTTGATTTAGAAAATAAGCAGCTATGCAATACCGGAGAGGCTAATCATCCAAACGATGCGATTAGTTTGAATTCACTAAATAATATCCTACATAAAGAAGTTGATTACTTATCTTCTAAAATTATAGAAGTTGCTGAAGCTATACAAGAATATGAGAACAAAGTTGAAATATATAAAGCAGAAATAGACGAAAAATTAACTTATCCCTATAATATGACTCACTAGGAGAGTATCAGACCTTCGGATCACGGATTCAGCTCAAACTCTGGAATAAGTTTTCAGATGTCAAAATATGAAAGAAAACAAAATTTTAGACCCCAACGCTTAATATTTTCCTAGTTACAGGCAATTAAAGAAAATCACTAAAAAAGTTACTAGATTTTTAAATGCATATAGTTCTTTAGCATTGATAGCTAGGAGCTTGAAACTTTTTTTAAAAGAAAGCCGAGCTCAAATTCTTTCGAAATAGTAGTTATAGCATGTCAAAATATTATTCTTTCCCAAAGTTATAGCGTGATAAACATTGTACCTGATTTTTCTTTTGAAAACATTAATTAATAACAAAAGCCGAAATTGGGTCTAATGTTTATCTATCTTTTTGAAAAAGTTTCAAGCTCCTAGCTATCAATGCTAAGGGACTACATGCGTTTGAAAATTTAGTAACTTTTTAGTGATTTTCTTTAATTGCCTATAACTAGGAGAATATTGAGCGCTGGGATCTAAAATTCTGTTTCCTTTCATATTTTGACATCTGAAAATTTATCCCAATGTTTGAGCAAAATCCGTGATCCGGAGGTCTGATACTATCCTAGTCAGTGAAATTTTGCAAGTATTGAATATATAATTGAAGAAATGAATAAACATTTGAATATTGCTAAAGCTGGAGTTCAAGATGGAACGTCAAAGAGTAGTTGAAGAGCTACATAAGCCAGCACGTCGCAGGTACAAGCGAAGAAAATATGACATACGTGGATTAGATGAGACTTAACAAGCTGACCTTGTGAAAATGATACCTTATTTTAAGGAAAACAAAGGTTTTCGCTACTTACTAAGTGTTATAGATATATTTTCAAAGTATGCATGGGCTGCACCAGTCAAATCAAAGTTTGGCAATGATGTTACCCTCGCTATGAAGTCAATATTAAAACAAGGATGGGTACCATCAAATTTACAAACTGACCAAGGAAAATAATTCTACAATTCCAACTTTCAGAATCTTGTAAGAAGTACAAAATTAATCACTACTCTTCACATAGTAATCTTCATGCAAGCATATATGAACGCTTTAATAGAACTTAAAAAAATGCAATGTGGTTAGGATTGAGCAAACAAGGAAGTTATAAATGGTTGGATATTCTGCCTGAGTTAGTGAAAGCATACAATTCAAGAAAACATCAGACAATAGAAATCGAGCCTGAAAATGTTACGAAGATAAATGAAAAAGAATTCAAGTAAAATTACCAAACTGAAAAAAGACCTGTAAAAAAACCAAAATTCACAGCAGGATATAAAGTGCAAATAAGTAAGATAAAATAAGTGTTTGAAAAAGGTTATACACCAAATTGGTCAACTGAAATTTTTACAACGACAAGAGTTGTAAAAACCAATCCCATAACTCACCACGTCAAAAATTATTATGATGAACCAGTCTCCGGTGGCTTTTATAAAACGGAAATTCTAAAGACTATGTATCCAGAAATTCATTTAGTAGAAAAAGTTTTAAAGAGAAGTGGTAAACGTGTATATGTCAAGTGGTCAGGTCTAAGTAACAAGCATAATAGTTGGAAGGATAAAAATGAGATTGTTTGAAAAAATTAAAATGTATTTTTCAATATAATAGTGTAATAAATAAAAAATTTAATTGTATTTTGTTTATATTATTTAGATATATTTAAATAGAATATTGTAATATATTTTATTATGGTAATTCAATATAATTACAACTATAGGTGGTGATGATAAATAAAAAAATAAATGTATAATATTAACATATTTTTATTTCTTTATGTATTATTATGTACAAGTTACGATAAATAGTTTTAAAAATCATTTCGTAGATATATTTTTACACCCGATCGAATTTGAAAGAAGTTCCTCCCAAATATATTGCAAACAAACGTAGTTTGTTCGCTTCATCGCAGAGTTTGTAAAAAAATTCTTCATCTTTCAGAATTGCTGATGAAATCTTCTCTGGTAGGAATACTTGAAAACTTTGCTCGAATTCTGCTACAATTTTTACACCATATCGTGTCTTCACCGCTTTAAGTGCGGTCACCATGTACTGGTGATCTTTTTCCAAGTCTGCAACTTTTTTCCTTAGCAAGAAGTCGCTTCCAGCAATCTTATTAAGTGTTGATGAATCCATTCTGAAATCAAAAAGAAAAAGTAGAAATTAAAATTTCTGTTAAAGATAATATTTCATTAGGAAAAATATTGTACTGTAAACTTACATGATTAGTTAGTTGACTCTTGGTTTCTTTGTAGGAGGTTGATCGTTCTCAAGTACTTCGATTACTTGAATGTGCTCCTTATCGTGCTCCGTCTCTTGATATAGCCCATCTCCCACCTTGATTTCTGCCCTTTTCATCGCCACTTGTAATAAAACCCTTCTCTCACCTTCTTCAGAACTTCTCCCATCTATTGATGGATCCCGGTCATGCATGAACTCCTCTAATATGTCATACTCAATAATGATTTGTTCACCTTGGTTGCCATGAAGTGTCACCCCCACTCGCACTACACAGTTTTCATCTCCTTTCTCAATTTCCCCCTCTCTCTCATGCTCTGTATCATTCACCTCTACTTGCATTACTCCATTTTCATTAGATTTATTCCCCCTCTTGATTTCCCCCTCTCTTCTATGCTCTGTAACATCCATCCCCACTAACGTTACTCTATTTTCATTGGATACTTTGTGTCCCCTCTTCTTTTCCACCTTCTGCACTTTTTCAGCAGCCATTTTTTTGTATATTTCCTCTTTACTTCAAGTGCAGCTTGCGCCATCTGTATCTCTTTAATTCTAAAATAACCCCATGGTAAAGTGTCTATACTATCAGGCAATAAAAATCTCTTATCATCATGTGGACTTAGTGCAATTTTTCTTTGCTTTTCAGTATACACTGTGTGTAAGTTTGATCAAATATTGCACTGTTCACGGTGTATAATGACAAGATCCTGAAGACAGCTTAGATGAATCTTTCATTAATCCAGGAACTTTCTTATTGACACGTGGAATATTAAACTGATTATTTTCAGCATGATCAGAAGTATCAAATAATCTGTGAATGTCTTCCTTCATTGTTTGATACATATCAATGTCTTCAACTTCATATATTAAACTATCCGTATCTGTATATAGAAGTTTACATTTTTGTCCTAGTCGCTGTTTTATATATGACTGATGAAACTCATATAGCAGTGTTTTTGATAAATCAAGGATGAAAAAACCAACGTATATAGGTTTTTTTTATTGTGATACTCGTTCTCTTCAGCTGAATAGCTACCAAATTTTCATAAAAAATTGCACAACTGTGAAAATTTGGTTGAGTTATGCGTGTTTCTGCTTCATATCTGCCTGTGAATTTATTTATTAATCGCACATCAACACGTGACCGCTCTCGTTCGATGCACTTTCCATAGACAGAGTTAATTAATAATTTATAGAAGAGTTTTTCAAATTCATTCTTTGCTTGCTTTCTCTTCTCAGTATTTAATTCAACATAAGGTTTGAGCCAAACCTTCTGTTTAAAACTTAAAATTCTATGTACTTTCTTTAATCGAAGTCCATTATCTAACGCTTGTTTTAATGTTCGATAATGAATGACATACCTTTCCTTATCGTTCAAAGTAGTAAGTAGTTTCTTTTTCTTCGAGCCTGGTGGTGGACGGTGTTCTGCGCAAAAAGGCATATCCCGATGTTCATCATGGATTTTATCACAGCATATTCTGAATCTACTTCAGCAATATAGCCTATATCCGAATCTGGCGGTGTATTGAAGAAATCTGGCATTGTTCTATAATCAATCAATTTAAATTTTCCTATCGGTAAATGTTGTATCATCGCCCAACCAGAAAGATTATTAATGTCGAAATATAGAAGGGTCTTCTTTTTCTGATTTTCGTCATATGAAGGACCCATGTATGGATTGTTTTCCCTTGCATACCGGTTACAGCACTGGCTTATTCCTCCACGGATACCTGCTTCGATAAACATTAGCTTGTCAATGTCTGTCAAAAGTTCCAATTCTACCTTAGTCATTTTAAGAGCTGCTGAAAACGTGAGGCCTGGAGTTGTGTAGAAGTGAGCAGGACATAAACCATAGGCTTTAAGAGAGGCTTCGTGAAAACTTTCGAAGACGTCAGCCAGTAGCAAAACATCGGTTTTTAAATATAGATCCGAGTACTCTCCTAAAGTTTTTATATTAAATTTATTCCAAACTTGAACAGCAAGCTCGTAATCTTCGTCAGTTATATGAGAATCCGTTAGTTTGTTGTAAAATTCGTTTTTCTCTGGCAGCTTTGTGAATGTTAATTTATCTAATCCATCCACAAAATCGTAGGGAAATACACCTTTCCGTCTAAGAAGATTTATCTTTGCATCTGTGAATCCATCTGTTTGAAATTCTTCCATTGCTATTGGCACGTTTTCTAGATATGATGCGAGCTTCTCCAATGATGATGGTAGAAAACGCCAAGAATCTATGAATCTAAAATTGATGTCACTATTTTCCATATATTTTGTAAAAGAAATGTATTTTTCCTTATTATGAGGTATTAGAGTCATTCGTCCCTTCATCAATGTAGAAGAGCCAATCTCTTTCAGAATAAAATGAGTGTCATAATTGAGATTATGAAAAATAACAGGAATGAATCTTGAAATCTTATAATTCAAATTACACGAATTATGAGCTGCACCTCTAAAACTGAAAAGAAATAAACGTAAAATAACCAAATTGATTTTCTTTATTCAATTATAACTAATTAGACAACTTACCGTCCTGTGAGATGACAATGGTCTCGTACTGCAAGATCTTCGGCACGTACTGCAAGATCTTCGACACGACATATATGGCAAACTGTTGACCTCTGAAAAGATAATTCTTCTAGATCGGTAAGCTTCATTGGTTTCGGATTTTTGTAGAGTTCATCAATCTCTTCACTAATTGATTTCAATTCTTTAACAAACCATTTTGCAGGTGTCTCTTCACATTCATTATTTCTTCTATATGATTTATAATAAGATAATTTTTCATCAGAACTGCATTTTATATAATACCCAATGCTATATGCTTTATGAAGTTGAAAAGCTTTTCCATTGTCAGTAGGTTTCAATAAACATTCGAAATCTGCATAAATAATAAAAGGAACTTTTTCACTTGTATTATAATCTTCGAATTTGAGAAAGTTATTCTTAGTGTCAGGTAGATTAATTCTACATTTATCTAAATTTTCACAATCTTTTTCATAAGTTTTTAATCTTTTTCCATGATAAAAAATTTGTTAACACCTTTCACAATGATAAGATTTCATATGAGTTTTAGATAATTGAGACCTCAGTAGTCGAGACATACTTTTAATCCAAACGTAATGATATGGAGGCATGCTTCCATCATCATCATCCTTATTATTTTCTTCATACTTATCTAAGTAAAAATCTTGAATGATGAGCCAATTCACATGTCGAACCTTCTTTTCTGCAGTGATGTGACAAGGTGATTTTTCAAACTTTGGGCCGTACTTCTTCAGTATGTATACATTTACTGAAATACTTTTATTCAATTTTTCAAATTTTGAAACATCTTTAAGTTTTACAGGAAATTCAATGTCTCCGAATTCCAGCTTTTTCTCATGCAGAAGATACTGAGTCACTCTGTTTGGATTATTTTCACTTGGATACAATGCTGAAAGTATAGCATACTTAAAACACTGGTTGTCGTTATTGCGGACATTCAGACACGCTTTCTTATTTTCTATAAATTTTGGAAGAGGAATAAAAGAACTACCTTTGAAAGGTGAAAATTTTTTCATATTTATGCACAAACTTATAATACTCTTCAAAGTTTATCCAGAATCTTTTTCTTGAAATTCTTCAACTTGTGTAAGAATTGGCTCTTCGATATGATCCTTACACCATCCCTCTAAATCTGTCGACATGTATACCGTAGAACTTTCACTCGTAAAATATTTAGTATCGGTTAATTCCTCAGTATTTTTCTGCACAAAAAATTCTGAGACGAAATCAGAATTTATTTTCAATGCACTGTATTTTTCTAAGCATGCCTGAACCTTAACTTGGAAGAGTTTTTGTGCATCATTCAAAAAACTCAAAATGTCCACGTGTTTAGTATTTATAACTACACCAGTCCTATTACAATTTTGGAAAGCTGACGCCACGTCTTGCCATTCGACTCTAGCTTCTGTTTCCTCAGATTCTAGATTACCTCCTTGTTGAAGATGTTGTTGCAACTGCACTTGCACACACGAGAGATGTGTTATACAAGTTTGACATTTCTGTTTCTCTCCTCTTCTGAGATTTGGTTGAGCGATTTTTTCGTTTGATTTTTTTACAGCGGAATTGCACGTGTCTAACCAATAATGAATATCATTACTGCTTAATTCGCTTATACTTCGTAAAGCATCACGAAGTAATTGTACAAGACGTTCAAAAAAATCGATCGAGGTCATCTTTACTTTGTTTTTTTAACACTAAAATAATACTAGAGTAACTACAATGTTACACGATGATTAAGAACAAATCTGATTGATGGTGATTTACGAACTGTACTAGCCCGAAAAATAGCTTCCCTTTTTATAGGCAAAGAAAATGAAAGATGGAAATACAAATTTTATAATTCAACCAAGGGAAAAAGAAAAGTTAGTAAAAATATAAGAGGGGATACAAATTTTAAGATTCAACCAATGATAAAAAGAAAAGATAATGAAAATATAAGAGGAAATAAAAATTTCAAGATTCGACCAATGTGAAAAAGAAAAGTAAATCAAAATATAAGAGGGGATACGAATTTCGAAGCTCGACCAATGTTAAGAAGAAAAGTTAATAAAAATATAGGAGCGGATACAAATTTAAAGATTTGACCTATAGTAAAGAGACAATTTAGTGAAAACATAAGAGGGGATACTAATTTTCAAGATTTGGCCAAAAGTAAAGAGAAAATTCAGAATTTTCCCGATGGAGTCTCTAAGATTACTTCTCGCTGAATGAAATTAGAATTGTAAAATAGTTAAAACACATGATTATAATCTGATGGTTAGAAAAGCGATATTACGATTTCTAGAAGAAAATGTTTATATTCGCGATATTCAAGGATTTCAGAGCACATCAGAGAATCTTTTCATTTTTAAAAAAATTACTTGAATATAAGGAAAACAGCTTTCCAACAGCCTATCTCTTTGAGCCTCCAATGACATGGGGAGAACTAATAAAGAAGAAAAAAGCATGAATTATTGGTTAGAAAGGTATCATCATGGAATATCATGGGATTCAGGAGATATTCCATGCCATCGCCTCAAACGAATTTTCGATATCTGTTTGCAAGAAGTTGAGAAATTATTTGTCAAAGGAGAGCAGAAAGTACAGTGGCTGGCCAATCTTTTACCTTATATGTAAGTATTACATTTATAGTTTAACAAATAGTCTTTTTATATTTTTTTTTTGTTATACTTTTCGATACTTTGATTATACTGGCATTATACTTGTGATATTTTGATTAAACTCAAAAAAGTATAAAGCAAGTATAGCCAAAGTATCAAAAAGTATGATGAAAGTAGAACAAGAGTATAACAACAGTATAACCAAAGTATCAAAAAGTATAACAAAATTTTCTTGATGATTTCGTTTTATTTTTCGTTAATTTAATTAAAATTTTTCTTAACTTTTTCTTACATTATTTTCTGTACTTTGTCTTAGGTCAATCATAAATGAAGATTTTGGATGTCCATCACTAGAAAAAATAAAGTATGATGGACGATTTTTTTGCTACAACCATGTTATCTGTAAGAGTCAAAGACGTATGTGTGCTGTTGATAATGCTCTTGCAATACGAGCGTGGTTACGAAATTATCAAGATGGTAAATTTAGCAAGGATAAAGTGGATAAAATTTTGCAATAAGAATATATTAAGAATAAATTCAATATAATAAAAGTTTTTTATTTCTTGTTTTTTCTAAGCCTTATTGTCCTCATTGAGATAAATAATTCTAATTTTTAATGGTTAAAAATTATAATTGGAGATTTCTAAGGTAAAAGGGTGTATTTTAAAGACGTATCGTTTTTTTTCATGTTTCTTAGTAATAATTAATTGTGATAACATTATATTTATAGTATAATATTTAAAAAAGGAATATCATCGTACTATGTCTCACGAAATTAAATGATAAAAAGGCTTTTTTCGAGTTACGCTTTGTTCAAGTAATCAATCACATCATAATTTTGTTATATAATATTTATTGCAATGACAAATATTTTTAATATGAAATAATTAGAATAAATTTTCTAAAATTTTTATGTATTATTAAGTTATTATAATATATATATATATATATATATATATATATATATATATGTAGAATGAAGAAAATTTTTTTTTTAATTATATAAATTAACGATGGGATAGGAATGAAAAAAAAGTTAAAGCAGTACATCTTTTTATTTATATTTTTGTTGTTTTTTTTTATTTTCATTTAATATATATTAAACAAAAATTATATTAACATAATAATTACGAATCATAAATTTATAATTTTATACTTGATACGTGGTTTGCTTGATTGCGCACATTCCACATGTTGAGGTTGCTTCAATTGTAACCTTTTACTTCTTTTATCATGTTCTCGTATCGATATTTAAGTTGAAGGAAGTATATAGTTATTCTTGGATCCTGAAAACAGAAAATTAATAAAAATTATTTTTATATAAGTGAGAAGGAAAAGAATTTTTTTTTTTAAGTATATTTTTGAAAAATAGTTTTTCTACCTGTACGTGTTGACGAAGTCTCTGGAACTTCTTGTGACGCCTTTTCATCAGCTGCCCTTTTATTTTTTTTTGACGTTTTTCTCAGCTGCAAACATAAATTACAATATAATTAAATTTTAATTATTATAAATTTTTATAATTAAAAAAATCATTATAAAAAATCGAAAAAGAAATAAAAATAAATTGCAAACATAAAGAACAATACAATTTTTTTTATAATTATTATATTATAATTTTTATAGTTAAAAAATTATTATAAAAAAATTAAAATAGAAATAAAAATAAAACTTACTTTCCGCTTTTCTTTTTCTGGATGTGGAAACTGCATCATTTGTAGTTTCTTTTGTACTTTTATTTAACTCTATGTCCGATCCACTCGATGACGCGGGAGCTTGAGCTCGAGCTGGAACTGCTCGAATTTGAACTGCTCGAGCTTGAACCGCTCGAGCTGGAACTCCTCGAATTTGAACTGTTCGAGCTTGAACCGCTCGAGCTTGAACTTGTACTCGAACCACTCGATGATGATGTGTTCGAGCTTGAACGAGGATTCGACTTTGATCTTGATCTAGATTTCGACCTTGATTTCGATCTCGATCTCTGCGATTGACAGATCCCTTTAATTAGTTGCTCCATAGCCGCAGTAGCTGGAAGTATTGGCACTGAAAAATAGTTGAAAATTAATTTTATTATTTAAAAGTTCTAAATCAATAAATAATTATAATCAAAAATAATTCCATTATTCTCAAAAAAAAAGTTGAAAGTTAATTTTATTATTGGAAAGTTTTAAAACAATAAATAATTATAATAAAAAATAATTGTATTATTCTCAAAAAAATTATTAGATTCAACTTACGTGAATCCACCGCTTTCATTGCCCATGATGCATAATCTAATATCATGATCAATGTAGGTCCATTATTAACGATCCATCTTATTTTTTTTTCAACTGTTTTTATACATTTATTTTGCTTTTCATACATTTTTCTTTTAGTTTTTCTTCTGATGTAGAAAACTCAAAGATGATCGGATAACTGACGAGTTGTAGCTTGTAACAGGGTAATTATGTGAAAAACTGGGATTCTTATCTTATTATGATATTTAGAAATAAAAATTTTACAATTGGTGGAAAAATTCCTCCCTAAAAATAAATACCTCCCTTGAAAAAAATTTTGTCCATTCAGCATTAGTCCTACATATGCCTAAATTTTTATCTTATTGTTTTCTCAGGATCGAGACAGTAAACGAATTTTATTTTAGATTATAAATCTGAATCCTGAGAATAAACGATCTTCTTTTTTCTCAGATAAATAATTTTTATCATTAAATTATTTTGTTTGGTTTCCTCAAGAAAACCGTTAATCAGTTATGACCGGAAATTTTATTTTTTTTAATAGAAGACGGAAGGGTTTTGTAAATTTTTTCATGATATCATTTTCCTTTTCAAGATAAGAAGGAGAATGCATCTGACAATTTTACTCATTAATTTTTCATGGTTTCCTAAAGAAAACTTTCAAACGTTTACAACACGTATATTTTTTAATGTACACCAGCAATTTAAAAGAAACCATAGAGTGGGCGGCCCTATTTTTTCGGCTTAAAAAATGACATGAGGGGGGGATCTATGTGCTTCAAAGTACATGTGGATACTGAATCACTGTCGAAAGAGAAGGGGTACTAAAAAACTTGAGAAAAGAGGAGGATCTATACGTACTTTGAGGAAAAAAATGTGTTTTTAGAATCCATACGTTTGCTTTAAAATACGTAGGGTACTGGATCGCTTTGAAAAAGAGGGAAGTGATACAGAATGCCTACATATGCTTTGGGATACGTAGGATACCGTATCACTTTGGAGAGAGAGGGGGTGATACAAAATGAGTATGACACAGTATGCCTATAGCCTATCTACTTTAGTAACTATAAAAAAAAATTATATTAGACAAGCGCTGAGCTATACGGCCTCCTCTTAAACAATTTTCACGCATATTGTAACTTTAATCAATCCTTTATTATAAAAATATAAAAATTTAATTTAGTACGCAACTTTATTATTAAAATTCATAAGTTGAGGCAATTCTTGTTCATTTTAATAAATAATATATCTATCTATACATTTATCTATCTACGTAAACCATACGATAAATTTTCTCTAAAAAATTTATACAATTAATTTGTTATTATCTAAAGAAAACAAGCTTTTAAAAACTAATTTTCTTAACATAGTTACAATTTTAGAGAATTTCAAAGGTTTGAAAAAAATTTAGATTCTATATATATATATTTTTTTTATTTTACGTAAACTACTCGATAGATTTGTTCTCAAATTTGCAGGGAAATTATTAGCGACTGCCGTAAGAAGGGAAATTTTTGAAAAATGATTTCCCTTGTGTGCTTTTAATTTTTGAGCATTTTGAAAATTTTGAAAAGAAAATTTCAAAACGAAAATCGAATTCATTCAGCCAATTAGATCTCGAAAATTATTCAATGGATTTGCTTCAAATTTCGCATACTATCTATTTTTTTTCTAAGCATGTGTCTGCGTGTGCGTATGTATTAATTACGCCAATTAGAACTCCAAAACTACTCAAAGTGTATGCTTTAAATTTTTCATAAAATTTATTTTTTTGTTTGACTGGTGTGGAAGTAATTGAAAATTAGTTTTTTTAGCGTAGCTTTAATTTTAGAGCTATTTTAGAAATTAAAAAAAATTCCGTTTTTTTTCGTATTTTACGTTAAGTACTCGATGGATTTGCTCTAAAATTCGCATGGAAATTATTTGTAATTTTCAAAAAAGGAAAACTTATAAAAACTTATTTTCTTAACGTAGTTTAAATTTTAGAGTATTGTGAAAATTTTTTTTTTAATTTTTATATTCCGTTTTCTTACTATTTATCGTAAACCATTTGATAGATTTGCTTCAAAATTTGTGTACAATTTATTCGATATTTTCTGAAGGAATCAAGCTTTTGAAAACAAATTTTCTGAGTATAGTTACAATTTCAGAGAATTTTGAAGATTTCGAAAATAATTTTTATTTTTATTTATTTTACACTTTTAAGTACTCGATGGTTTTGTTGTAAAATTTGCACGGAAATTTTTGAAAACTGATTTTCCTAGCATGGTTTTGATGTTTAAGAGGCGGTAGTATAATTTTATCCTTGTCTAACCTAAATTTTCGTTACTATCAATAAATTAAATATTCTCATACAAAAGTAAAGGCAGAGCCCAATAGATTCAAGGACGAGAAAACGATTCTATTCTATGAAAAAATATAAAATTTTCATTAGTTTTCGAATGAAGTTTGAAGTTTCAGAACGACGGAAAAACAGTCAAATTCGATAAGTTAAGTTCAACTGTTTTTCTGTTTCAGACTTCACTCGAAAACTAATGAAAATTTTATATTTTTTCATAGAATAGAATCATTTGCTTGTCCTTAAATCTATTGAGCCCTGCCTTTACTTTCATATAAAAATATTAAGTTGATTAATTTATTACAAAAATTTAGATTTGACAAGGACAGAGCTATACGGCCACATCTTAAGGCGACTTCGGATTTTAGGTTAGGTTTTATTTTTGGGTTTACAAATTACTCTTTCAATATGTAAAATTTTTCAGATTTTTTAATTTTCCACCATTCTACGGATTATAATAAATGGTGAAAAATTAAAAAATCTAAAAAATTTTAGAAACTGAAAGAGTAATTTGTAAACTACAAAATGAAATCCAACTGAACTTCCGTAGTCGCCTTAAGGATTTTAATAATTTTGAAAAAAATTGTATTTATTTAGCGAATTAGATCTCGAAAACTATTCGTTTTCTTAGCGTACTTCTAAAATTTTAAGATATTGAAAAAAATTTCCATTTTTTTATTTTTTTTTATTTTGCGTAAACTACTGATAGATTTGCTCTAAAATAGAGGAGACCTACGCTGAAAGTAACGGGGGTAAATAAATATGAACAGTCAGATTATACCGACACGAACAGTCTTACAGGTCTTGTAGTTGACTTTATATATTTAATAAAATTTGTTCTGTCATGTAAACTTATTTAGTATCTTGCCATACGTTGCAAAGGAAAAACGTGCGACTTAGCAATTTTTTTGACAGGTTTTAGAAAATTTTCACATACTTAAATGCTTGTTTTTTATTTGATTCAATGTAATTAATAAAATTAAAATTATTTTATGTTAATCTACTCTAAAAATAATTTAAATGATCGCATTAATATTGTAAGATTAATTTTTAAATATCTATTTAACGATATTCTTAAAAATATGTGTCTGCTGGGGCATATATTAACAAACCCTCGGGGAAATATTAACACCGTTAATACATTAGGATATATTTGAAAAGAATGACGAAATGCGGTAGATAAAAAAACCAATTTAATAAAGATTTTATTGGAATCTTTTTCATAACGTTATATGATGTTTCTAGTTATAGTTTTTCTATAAGGCAAAAAATTCATGTTATTTTTACTTCCAAAAAGATAAAAAAATCATTTTTCAATATTTTGTTAAAATTTTGTTCTTTATAATTCATTTATTTGGATATACATTATAAAGTATATAATTCTTGTTTAAATTAATTAAATACTTGTATTTATTATTAAATTGCCTTTTTATAATAAAAATATGTGATGTTAATACTTACCCCTAACGTAGGGCAAATATTAACACAGAAACTTTTTTAATAAATCTTCTCCGAAAAAGATCTATTGATGACTTTGAAAATTCTTGTATTGAATCATAGCTGAAATAATATATGATAGACGGGATACTCTAAACATATATAGATAGAAAAAAAGAGATACTTTTTTAAAAAGTGTTAATATTAGCCCTGGTCCCCCCTATGTATACAAGATATTCGTTACTGTCTTTATAAAAAAAGGTTTTGAATAATAATTTTCTTAGCGTAGCTCTTCGATTACAAATTCTGATTTCTGATTAAATGCTCTCACTCACTCTTTTCTTTCTTCTTCACTTCCTCTCTTTTCTTCTCTCGACCTGATACTTATTTTTGCTCTCTCTCTCTCTCTCTCTCTCTCTCTCTCTCTCTCGGCCGGTAAGTGTGAACACGCATCGCTTCTACTGCTCCTCTGTTTTTCACTTTTTAACATATTTTTGCACTCTGTCGAGTGAAATTTTTTTGCAGGAATTCGTCCTCTTGGAGTCCTTAGGCCTTTGCTTTATTTTATGCGCTTTGCTGCTGCATTTTTTGGGACTTCTGGACGTTTTCCTTGTTTGCGTTGCTGACACCGGCTGTCTTTTTATTTTTTGCTGCTGCTGCTGTTTTGACTGCTGTTTTTGCTGCTCCTGTCTTGCTGTTGGATCGGCTTGGTGCATTGTGGTGTGTGGTGGAGTGTTGTCATCCGTCTTAGCTGCATTATGCATTTTTTTCTGGTGTTGCTGCAACTAACCTAAAAATTTTTTTTTCTGGCGCAAAATCTATCTCCAACATACTGCCATTTTACATAAGTGGCTCCATCTTTTGGGCGATCTTCGTACTGGCACTGTCATTATCTAGTGGATAAATAATACGCAATAGATAACTACAGTAAACTTGCTGGCCGCAGTGCGTGTTTAATTACTCAGTTATTCAACCTATATTGTGCTGTTTTTCACTTGCAGTGAACGTTTGCCATTGTTAGGTTGTTTGATTACTAAAGATCAGTCAGGGAATTTATCAAACCAATATACTGCAATTTTGCATAAGTGGCTCCATCTCTTGGGTGATCTTCGTACTAGTACTGCCATTAACTAGTGGATAAATAGTGCGATACTGATAAATCTAGTTGCTCCACTGTTATCTGACCGTAAACGTGTCAGCTGCAGCGTGTGTTTTATTGCTCAATTTTTCAGCTATATTATTCAACTATATTGTACTGTTTTCGCTTGCGTCTGTTCTACATCATGCCTGTTCAGTGTGGTGTCTGCCAGAAGACTTTTTCACATACTTCCAAGCCACAAGTCTGTAATAGATGTAATAAATCCTTTCACAGTGGCTGCACCAAGTTGGTTATAGTTATGGATGAGGAAAATAAGAAAATTAAAGTATGCAATGGTTGCGTGGCCGCCGCGAATACTGCCTGTGTTCGCTCGCGATCCAGTTCAGTTGGATCTCTGCTTGATTATTCGGTCTCTTCTCCATCTCTGTCAAGGACGCCTACTCCCACACAACCTCCATCTGCTGTGCAATCGAGTGATGCTCTTGCTTCGATTCTTGAAAGAATTAGCAAATTGGATAATCTCCATGCTAAGCTTGACACTATGGACACTAATATTGCTGCGGTTGGCTCTCTGGTTACATCGCTTGATAATAGATTTTCAGCGCTTGAGTCTCGTATGGACGTGATCACAGCTAAATTTGAGGAGCGTTTTACTGCGAATGAGGCTAGAATTTGTGCAAGTGAGGCTAGGCTTGACCGTGTCTGTAGTGAGCAGTTGGAGCTGAGGTCAAAAATTGATAATCTGTGTGCTGCTGAATCCAACTTATCATCTGTTGAGCCATTAACTGCCAGAATTCAGGAGTTGGACAGACGTAATGAGTCGTTATCGCGTGAGTGTGACGCTTTGAAGACCCAGCAATTGTGTCTTCGTAGATCTTCTGATTTGGTTATTGGTGGATTTGTGCCGGATGAGGTAAAGGATCTCAAAACTGCTGTCTTTGCTGTGCTGTCCATGCTTGATTCTTCCTTTTCTAAAGATGACATTGCATCGGTTCGACCACTTAAGCGTACTTCGATGGCTGTAACCGCTGATCAGAGTGTTGCTACTGATGCGGGGTCGGAGTCTGCGCGGAAGCAGGATCATCCATCTACTGTGCCTTTGCTTGTTACCATGAGGAGCACTTCATTGGCTCGTGCTGTGATTGATGCTAAAATAAAATTTGGAAAACTCCATTCTGCTAGGATAAGCGATTGTCTGTCTCCTGATATCAAGGTTGTTGAGTCCCTGACATCTGCTGTGATAAATATTAATGAGTATTTGCCTGCTTCCTTGCATCAGTTGAAGCTGCGGGTCTTGGCTAAGGCCAAGGATAAAAAATACAACTTCCTTACGTTTGTGAGGAGTGGCATGATATATGCAAGAAAGAAGAGGGATGACGTGCCTATTCGCATTGCCAATGATGCCGACCTTGAGGCTTTTTAGCAAGGATATCACTGATGACATCCGACGACGGAGCGACAAGCTGATGTGTGACGGTGTGAGGACGGTTTTCGGGTCTGCCACTTTAATGCCAACTCCATTCGTGCTCATATTGAAATGATAAGACTGTTCTTGGCGTTCTGCACTGTGCTGGTTATCTACCTCTGCTAGAAGGAAATACTTTACATCTACTTTCCTATATAAAATGTTCTCATCTAATGAACCTTCATATCTCTACTCTGGTTACATGTGGAACCAGTCGGTGAGAACGTCGAGGGGTACTGTAAGACCATTAACTGTTCCTCCTGCTTCTACGGAATATTATAACGGATCCTTCTTGGTTAAATCATCGTTTCTGTGGAATGAGCTTCCCGTTTCTATCCGTAACTCTCAATCGCTTTACTCATTTAAATCATTGGCATTTTCACACTGCCTTTCCTTGGAGAATGGACCGCTGCCACTGCGATAACTATTAATATTGATATTGTTAGCTATTATTATAATTATTGTGTTTTCTCATATAATCTATTTTTAAACGTATACTATTTTTATTTTACTAATTGTTAAAATTTTTTACTTTTTTCTGTTTTATATTGAAACTGTATATTTTTTACTATATTGTGAAATTGTACAACATATTGTACATTAATAAACACCTATCTATCTATCTATCTATCTCTCTCCTCCTCCTCCCTCCTCCTCCTCCCTCCTCTCCTCCCTCTCTCTCTCTCTCTCTCTCTCTCTCTCTCTCTCTCTCTCTCTCTCTCTCTCTCTCTCTCTCTCTCTCTCTCTCTCTAAGTGAGTATAGAAACATCTTCTCTCTGTAGCTCTTGTTTTATCTAGACTTTGTACTCTGCATTCATTGCCTGCGGGCGTTTTGTTTCAGGAAACTGCAAGCGCACTTTGCAGAGCACAGACTGATCTAATTATCAATATTGTTGTTGAGCTCTGCAAAATACAATCAAGCTATAAACTTTGGCCGTGCTCATTTTGAGGTTAGAGAATATCTACAATTTGGAGGTTAGTTTCTTCAAGTCTCGCTTCTGGTGGCATTTTCAGATATACAAGCCCAGGAAACTTTATCATATGATTGGCAATTTCTACCTTGTCGACTGTTGATCTACTCTCTTTTACTATATGTAAGTACCATCTATTTGTAAGATTACTTAGAGTACAGACTGGGAGGTGACTCTCTTGTAGTGTCGTGTCATATTGTTGCGTTCGTCGAGCATGGTAAGTTGTGCATTTTGCGAATCAACTATTCTTCGCACTGATACCTCGCGTCTATGCAAAAACTGTTCATCAATTTACCATCTTCACTGCTGTGATAAGGCGTGGTTTGGTCTTAATAATTCTTTTGCCTGTTGCACAAAACGTAAGATTGTCAGAAACAATTCTACGGGGAGTAGTCCACGCGCCTCATCCACTGACAGTATATTTCACGTCTCGTCGCAACCATTAAACTCATCAGAGTCCAATCAAGGCTCTCAAAAAGAGGCGCAGTCTCCCCGCTCCATCAATTTGAGCCATCACTTAGGCGACGCTGTCGTTCAGAGTCAAGCTCCTCCCACTCCTCTACTGATAGTCATTCTGCGTTGGGCGGTCATTTGAAACTGGCCCCTCCCTCTCGTTCTCAGCTATTGGGCACAGACGATATTTCTTTACAAATTAGACCTCAGGCAATTTCTACATCTAATACCGCAAATATGTCTAATGAGGAATGGCTGGTGAATTTTAAGGCTGACAACGACAAAAAGTTTGCTCAACAGATGGAGAAGACTGATATGCTGCTTCATATGACTTCTCAACTTGTCGGTGAAATGTCTTCTCTTCGAACTGATATTGGAGATTTGAAGCAAGCTCTCGTTGACATAGAGAAACGTCAAGACTTGCTGTCTGACCGCTTAGACCAGCATATAGCCTCTTGTGTAGGGTCTTCTTTATCTCCAACTTCTCTCCTACTTGACACCTACGAGGTTTTATTCACGGGCATACCATTGGCTGTCTCCAAAAGTGACAAGGACATTATAAATACTATTCTAAAAGCCATTGGTTTAGAGCAGGCCTGCTCGTCGTTGTTAGAAACTCGAGAGTGGCTCCCTGCAATTCCGATGGATGTCGACGAGGCGGGTCCAGCTCCGAAGTCTGATGTGCGTGCTGTTGTGGGTAGATTCTCGTCGGATGCCATCAGAGACATGATAATTGCTAAATCAAGCAACCTGCGTGATTTTCCTGTCTCCAAGCTTTTTGGAATCAGAGGCTCAAACAAAATCTTTGCACGACCTATATGGCCTAAGCCGGTGTTTGAGCTCTTGATTAAAGCTAATGCGGTTTATAAGGAGCTAAACTACCTACGACCTATAGTTCGAAACTTAACGGTTTGCATGCGCCCGTCAAAGGAATCGGGTCTCATTCCTATATTAAATGAGGCACAATTGAATGATCTTGTGCCCAACAAAAATAAAAAATAGGGGCTACTTGGCTCTCGTGTGAACGACACTATTTCTTCTTCTTTTTTAACCTCTCTCTCATCATCAAATCTTTTAAATAACAACCCGTCTAGCATACACAGTTTAACTTTAAATCCATTTTCACCTGTTATTTCTCAGCCAAAAAATGATGCTGAATTTTTTCAAAATATTTTAATTTCTCATGTAAATGTAAACCGCCTTAAAACCCACTTTTCTCTCATTGAGCATTATATTACCTCAAATCAGACTGATATCTTTGCAGTTACGGAAACTTTTTTAACCGAGCGTGACGATTCATCACTTATCTCAATTGATCATTACAATTTCTATAGGTTAGATAGAGTTGCTAAAATTGGCGGCGGAGTTGGTTTTTATGCACGTGATTTTCTTAAAGTCTGTACACTGTTCCAATCTAATCCTGTATTCGATAATACCGCTGAGTATATAATTGCAGAAATCTCGCTAGGTGCAGAAAAACTGATTTTTGCGGTTGTGTATCTTAGACCAAAAGGTCTTTTTCCTGAGGATTTTTTCAACTCACTAGCTGAAATTCTGCCAACCTACAAAAACATTGTCATCACGGGTGATTTTAACATAAATCTTCTGGCTAGTAATTACAGTACCGACACTTTTCGCTCAACTATCGAATCACTTGCTCTTTATATAATTCCTTCCGATCCTACGCACCATTCTCTCACAACTGATTACGTATCTCACACTTGGATCGACCTTTTTATATTGAATGATGAAAACTCGTTGGTTTCTTATAGTAAATCAATTGCACCTTTCATAGCAGGTCATGATTTAATTTCTATTGTTTTTAAGGCGGCTATACCACAAGTTGCATCCAAGTTAATTCATTTTCGCAATTTTTCCAATATAAACCTTCAAACGTTAAATAACTCGATAGCTCTTTCTCTTTCTAACTTTTCACGCGAGAGCTGTGTTGATTCTCCAGGATCTTGTCTATCTTCTTTATCTGTTGATACTTTAGTTCATAATTTGTCTTCTGTTCTTGTGTCGTCTTTCGATAAATGTGCGCCTATCAAAACGCGAAAACTGGAATTAAAGAAAAAACCATGGGTCAATTCTGACATTAGATATAAAATGAGAGAACGAGATAAAGCATATAGGCGTGCTGTTCGCTCTGGTTCTACCCAAGATATTTCACGGTATAAAAGACTCAGAAGTGAAATCTCAAATGCGCTTGACACTGCAAAAAACAAACACATTGCAGATCGGTTGGCAGCGGGGGTAATTCTTCTAACCGCTGGAACACCTTGCATAAGATTGGTCTTGCCGTCAAAATACTTCCGTCACCGCTTCAATTTTTCTCCTCTAGAGTGCTTCTCACTCATTATACCTCTATCTCTTCACGGTCTTCAGCTATAACTTCTAATGAGATAGGAAGGGTGCTTGCAGTGCCACTGCGCACCGACTTACCTACCTTTGATTTTTCGCCTGTCGACTGTCCTCTTGTTGAGTCACTTGTTCATTTTGGCACTTCTAAAACATTTGGGCCTGATAGTATCACGGCGCATATGCTCAAATTGACGAGTGAATCTACTATTAGTCACTTAACATCAATTATTAATGTTTCTCTGTCTACTGGTGTTTTTCCGAGTGATTGGAAAAGAGCCTATTTCCTACCTTTGGCCAAGACTAATAAGATGGATTCTCCCTCGCAAACCCGACCTATTGCCAAGCTCTCTGAAGTTTCTAAGATTTTGGAAAGAGTAGTCCATTCTCAGTTTAGTTTCTTCATTGAATCTAATTCTTTGTTAGATAACTTGCAAACAGGCTTTAGAAAATCCAATAGTACTCAGACTGCTCTTCTGAAACTTATTGAGGACTCTCGTATGGCGATTGACAGGAGGATGTTCACTGCTCTACTGCTCTTTGATTTTTCCAAAGCTTTCGACACTGTTCCGCACCTGCGCCTGCTCTATAAACTTCGTCGTTTCAACTGCTCCGACTCAGTAATACGATGGTTCGCATCGTACCTTAGCAAGAGAATCTACTCAATACCTGACCTTGAGGGTCGTGTGGGGGAGTGGGTCACCTGTACAGCAGGCGTACCACAGGGCAGTGTCTTAGGACCGTTACTCTTCTCTATCTTTATAAACGACTTACCTCTTGTCTTAACAAGGTCAACACATATCTTGTTTGCCGACGATCTTCAAGTCTATCACTCATTTTTGCCGTCCAATCTACATAGTGAGATTGACTTTTTAAATCACGAGGTGGCAGCTGTTGTCAAATGGGCGAGAGAAAACGAGCTCACCCTGAATCCCTCAAAAATGCAAGCGATGTTCATTGGTAGTGAGCAATATATTTCGAGAATCGATCTGTCTTCATGCCCTTCTATCTATGTCGATAATAAAGTGGTGCCTTATACGAACACTATTAAGAACTTGGGGGTCTGGTTGACCAGTACTTTAAACTGGAATAAGCAAGTGAATTCAGTTGTGGGACGTATTTTTGGTGCACTTCAGTCTCTGAAATTTCACAGACACGCGCTTTCTAGACAAACCAGAAAGGATTTGGTGGAAGCTCTCATCTTTCCAATATTTGATTACTGCTGTGTAGTCTACGATGACCTGCCACAGATTCTAAATATCAAGCTTCATCGTGCCTTGAATGCTTGTGTTCGTTTTGTATTTGGTAACATAGGCTGGCAGGATAGAGTAACTCCGCATCGTCTTCAGCTGGGTTGGTTGTCAGTAAGTAACAGGCGGCTCTATTTTAAATCGGTACTGGCTCACACGATTATTTCATATCAAAAGCCAACTTACTTAGCTACAAAATTTATGCGTGTGAATATTGACGCGGTTGTTAGATCATCGAATAGACTGCAAATGAGACTACTTATCTGCCCTGTTGTGAGGACAGCACCAATGCTTAATTCATTTGTTTACTCGGCTTCAAGTTTTATCAACAATAATTCTGAAATGATCACCAGCTTCGAAACGGGTCAAACTCAACTAATTAAGTCAAAATTGTTCAACAAATTCCTGCTCGACGAACGCACTGAAGGGCTGGGTACATCTGGGAGTTGACGAATGTGCTTTGCCAGATTCTCTGGTAAAGTTCATTCTACTGCTAAATTTCCAATTAGCTGACTTCTATTGGTTGTCTCTTCGTAAATCGTGCAAGTTGATGAGTACAAGGTCGAATTTATAGTCATAAGCAAATGATTTTTACAATTAGGAACTACATTTTTGTTTATATTTTAGAGAAATCAATATACATTTTTCCTGTTATACTTACTCCTTAGTTTGTAACTCAATTTTTTAACAACTTGTAATTATATTAAACATTTATGTATTACTTATGGGTCATACGGGGATGAACCCCATGATCCGAATAAATTATGAATCAATCAATCAATCTCTCTCTCTCTCTCTCTCCCTCTCTCCTCTCTCTCTCTCTCTCTCTCTCTCCCTCTCTCTCTCTCTCCTCTCTCCTCTCTCCCTCTCTCCCTCTCCCCTCTCCTCTCTCTCTCTCTCTCTCTCTCTCTCTCTCTCTCTCTCTCTCTCTCTCTCTCTCTCTCTCTCTCTCTCTCTCTCTCTCTCTCTCTCTCCCTTCTCCTCTCTCTCTCTCTCCCTCTCTCCCTCTCTCTCTCTCTCTCTCTCTCTCTCTCTCTCTCTCTCTCTCTCTCTCTCTCTCTCTCTCCATTTCCTTCAAAAGGTACTTGTATGAAAGGCTTTTATCGAATGAATGTGAATTGTGGCAGCGTGAGTTAAATGCTGGCTTAAAATTATTGCAGTAACTATATATGATCATGCAGCTGGCCTGATTTTTCATTGGTATATTGGTATGTAACAAGAATAAAAAGTCAGCCATATGCAGACGACTCACGTACTCACCTAATTATTTTTCTACTTATTTTTCTTTTGGAAATATTGTCAATTTAATCAACTATTATGTTTTTTGTTTTATTAATACAAATTCTATTATGTACTTTTCATATATTGTTGCATCATAAAGATATTCATATATTGAACACGGCGCTGTATACTCATATTAGTGCCAGACAGGGTTTTTACCCCAAGGCCCAATAAATTTTATCAATCAATCAATCTCTCTGGAAGCGTAACTGTGCCATGCACGATTTTGTAGCTCCTTATATTTGGTTTTTAATATTGTTTTTGTACTCTTTGGAGAGTACTTTTTTGCAGGAAGCTGTCCTAGTACGAATCCTGTAAGCCTAGGCTGCTATTCTGATGCATTTTTTTGCTTTGATTAGGACTCTGGACGACTTCCTCAACGCTACTGAGGTTAACGGCTGATTAGATATTGCCTTGCTGCTTTGTCGTCTGCTTGCTGCTGATTTTGCTGTTGTATTCAGCTAATTAATTTTATTTGGGCTTGGTGCAGTGTTGTGCAGCGCATATTGGTGTTACTGGGGGTGCATTGTGTTGAGCTGTGGCTGGGAAAGAAGGTGTCGAGTTTGAGTGCGTATTTACGGTGTGCATTCTATTTTGGCTGGTTTCTATTGCTGGCGCCATTATACTGTTTGTCTCTTTCTCGTTCCTTATAAATTGTCACGATCGTGTACAGCATACTGATTTGCAATAAATATTGCAATATATAGTTATTTTTTTCCCTTATCTGGTACTGCTTTCAGGGCCTAGTGCAGTGTTATAGTGCACTTCAGAAGTGCATTAAGTAAAGTGGTGGCTAAGGGGTTCGTTGCTGCATGTGCATTTTTTTGTGTGCTTATTGCCTTGGCCTGCTGATTTAGGCGGCAATAATAACATATCCATCTCTTTTTATTGCCTTACAAATTGTCGCCATTGCACACGGCACGCTATCTTGTGGCATATATCTTTCTCTTTCTTTCTTATTGATTGTTGCTGCTCTTCCATTCTGTCTTTTTCATCACTATCTGTGAGCACAGCTGATAGTGGTGAGACATACTGATAGTGGTAACTACTGTATATCACGCCATCTATGCCCCCTGTACTGATATCTTTTTCTGCTACTACATTATCGTCTCGACAGGTATAAAGCTCGCTATGAAGGTTGCTTTCCACTGTCCACCATCTATTTCTATCTATTTATCTTTGTAATACATCTTAACATTGAGGTTGCTGTCCACCTCTCGGTATCTCTTCATATGTTATCTGTGCATTATATATTATTACTACCATTACATTAAAGTAAAGAATTAAGACTTTTTTTTCTTACGTGAATATCTTTTGCATTATTGTCACATACATACATACACATACACACGTGCATCTTTAAAATACAGGTACACACATACACATACACACATACACATACATACATATACACATATCCATGCACACACTTACTCATATATACATACATGCATACACAATATCCGTCTCCGTTTCCGTCTATTTGTCTCCGTTTCCCCGTCTCCGTCTATCTGTCTCAGTCTCTTCGTCCCTCCGTCTCTGTCTCTTTCTCTCCGTCTCCATTTCTCCGTTTCCGTCTATCTGTCTCCGTATCTCTGTCTGTCTGTCTCAGCCTTTCTGTCCCTCCGTCTCCGTCTCTCCGTCACCGTCTTCTCGTCACCGTCTTTATTTCTCCGTCTTTTCGCCTCCGTCTTTTCGTCTCTCCGTCTCCGTCTTCCCGTCGGTCTGTCTCCGTCTCCGTTTTCTTCCCTCCGTCTCCGTCTTGCCGTCACCGTTTTTCCGTCATCCTCCCTCTGTCTCCGTCTTTTCGTCTCTGTCTCTCCGTCTCTCCGTCACTGTCTCTCTGTCTCCGTCTCCATCTCTCTATTTCAGTCTCTTTGTCTCTTTGTCTCAGCGCTGAAAACAGCAACCATGATTTCTTAATTACACAACGCTTACAATAGCAGCCGCGAATTTGTAACTACACAGCGTTCAAAATAGCATCCGTAAATTCTTAATTACACAGCGCTCACAATAGTAGCTGCGTTTTTTTAAACCACACAATGCTCAAAATAGCTGCCGCGAATTTTCAATTACACAGCGCTCATATTAGTTGTTGCGTTTTTCATCTTTACCTCTAAAAATAGCAGCCGCGTTTTTTAAACCAGATAGTGCTCTGCATAGCAGTCGCGAATTTCTAATTACACAGCGCTTACAGTAGTTGTTTACAATACATGTTTTTTTTAACCACACAATATTTAAAAAAGCAATCGCGTTTTTGCTCACAGTGCTAAACTTTACTTCATAATTTTTAATTTTTTTATATTTAATATTATATTAGAGTTTTAAATATGTTTGATTTTATTTTCTTATTCATTATATTTAATATTTGTATTGTGGTTTTATATTTCTTTGTAAACAATGTTTTTAGTATAGACCATTTCAACTTTAACTTTTCTCGATTTTTCTGTTAATAATATTTTCAATTCTTTTTTATTAGTTGTCCTTGAAATTGCCACGTGTAACTGCCTATGACTGAAAATTAGTGTTGGTAAATACACTCCTACTTCTTTAAATTATTGTCTTTGCCACTTATTAATAGTCATTGCATGAGCAAGTTTTACAGCAAATTGTTTTCTGGTCATCTGGAATAGCAGTTCATCATTTACTGATAAGGTCATATGTGGTAAGAATATAGTGCCCCCTTTTTCACTTCCTGTTAATATTTGTGCAATAATAGTAAATTGTTTTAATTTCAGTCCTTCAATTAAATTAACATTTCTTAAAAACATTACTATAGCTATTTTTTTAATTGTAATCTATGTGGAGGTAAACCGTTAGGCGTTAAAGGATTCAAAAATTCTGTTGGCAAAATTACGTCTTAACTTTCGTCATTTACATCTGTTGCAGAGTCGTTTTTCGGTGCTAATATAATATTTTCGTAATAGTCACAATTTTCAATATTTATATTATGCGCGTAAATTTCATCAATTAGATTGTCCTTTGACAATATTTCTTTTGGAATTTGTATAACTTTATTTCCCTTTTCAATTTTTGGAATGAAAATTACCATTTCCTATATTTAGTAACTAATTTTTAAATTCATCATCTGATAAATGTTTAATTTCTTTCAAAGACATATATTGAAAATGTTTCCATAAAAAGCTTTTTTTAACACAATTTTCTACTATCCGTATTCTATTTCCATGTTTTGCTATTGGTAATGTTTGTCTAAAATCACCTGATATGATAAATGTTTCCCCTCCAAACAAGTAATTATTATCACATAAATCTTTAAACATGCGGTCGACGGCTTCAAAAGCGTATTTCGATGTCATTAAGATTTCATTTCAGGTAACAATTGATACATTTTTCATTTTTTTACCTATTTCGCTATTCACACTAATATTATATATTGTGTCTTCAGATATGTTCAACGCTAATTTAAATGCTAAATTTACTGTCACACCGTCTTTCAATAAATTAGTTGCTATACCTGTCCATGATACATCTAAATAGTTGATTCTATGGATTTTCAGATAAGTTATAATTGTATTAATAAGTAGCTTTTACCACTTCCACCATTACGATACACGTGCTCCTAGTGGTCCTTTTTTACACGGCGTGCAGTTAGCACCCAAGCGCAGCGAGGGTGCTAAGTACGTCGTGTAAGAGGACCACTTCGAGGACACGTATCGTATATTATTTTATAGCACGTGTGAGATAAATCCGCCATAAGTAGTCCATACTATAGAAAATACATTTTAACGAAATCTATATGCTCCACGAATGATGATTCGAAAAAAAGAGAAAATTATATATATATTATCAAAACTAAACCCTTCTTAAACAAATAAGAAAAGTAAAAACGATTTCAGAAGCATTCTTAGAATGTAAAATTATATTAATAACTATTAATAACACTGATATTTTACTAATAATTAAATACAATATGCTAACAAAATCTTGCCGATTATTCAGATTCATAAGTCAGAGAAAGGGAAGCATCTAGTTCATTGTTCATATATGCATCTTTCTTTCTAATCGTTGGGCTGTATACACTGTACAAGCATGCGCGCTCACAGAGGTATTTCGACAACTCACGGCACAGTAAGAATTTATAAACTATAGTTTTCGTTTTCTTGATGCTTTTAATTCTTTATTAAAGTATTTATATTTTTTGGTTTATTTTCTACGTGTTATTATGGGTGAAAAGATATTTCTACGTATTAATAAATGTACAAAGAGTGATTGTGACGCGTGATTTCGATATGATTACTTTTTCGAACAGTATAATAAAGTGTGAGATTTCTTACGGTAATACTTTTTTACACAGTTCAAAAAAGTTGTACTCAGCTCCCGCTAAATGGTGTAGAAAACGCGGATTTAGCTCACGCAGTGCTATAAATAAATTTATCACTGAATTAAAAATAGCCGTTTGAGCATTTGTTAGACTATCAATAATTGACTGAATATTATTAACATTATTTACTATACTATATTCAATTTCGCTATTTTCAATATAGTATTCTAAAGTAGGTAAATAAAAGTCACTTAATTGGAATCCATTATTAGTCAAAATATCATTAATTATGCTTAAGGCATATTCTTCACCATTTTGTTGATTCATTTTTGGTAATATGATAAAAATAGATTTTATATTTTTCATATAATTCTCGAGCATGAATTGGATTGTGCAACGTACAAATGTAACTAAATAATTGACAGAGAGCTTTTGGAAATCGAGATTTACATGATTCTTCTAAACATTTATCCCATTCATCATCTATTTCAACTAAATTTCTTGCTTTTGCTGCTTCAAAGAATGTTAGGTATGTAATTCTATCAAACGTTCCTAAGCTTTCAAAAGATGTTGCAGCTTTAGCGTGAAGCAGAAGTAATCCTTAACAGAATCTTTCTCTTTGTTTTGGATTAACTCAGTACATTCTGTTTAGAAAAGGTTTCATAGTTTTTATTTTTTTCGTCCATGTTTTATGTATTCGATTGAAAACATAGTGTTGCGGTATATCAGAATAAAAGTAATTATGTGTCTCTGGGTCACTTATATCAAGTTCAAACCACGCTGTTAGTCTTGTATTTACATTTTTTTTATTAATTTCGTGTTCGGATCCTTCTTTAAAATACACATATTCTTAATTTTCATTATGAACGGCTAATCTATAAATTGTATGTGAAAGTTCACTAATATTATATTCCAATATGCGATGCATAGCTTCTGGCGGATACTTGTATCTTGTGTTTATATATTGTTTAATTTCATCACAAAACATATCCGAATCATTCATTTCATCTATTTAATCATTAGTTTTACTTTCAGTATTTACTTCACTTGCTTTTATTTCTATAAATGCACCATCATGTCCTTTGAAGCAGTATTTAAATAAGTATTTCATAACTTCTATTGTTCAACATAATTTAATATTGATATGACAATCAAACTTTAGTAATAAATGTGGGTTATAAGAAACAACAAATCTATTGTCGGCTTACTTGCTTTTTGTGTATATCTTATTTTTATCATTACTTTGTCGATAAATAGGATAACTATTTGTCATTATTATAGTTTGATTAAATCGTTTCGAAAAATTTTTCGTACACTTTCCTGATTCTTTATCCATACAAGGTGAGTTTTTATTCTGATCTCCACAAGGGCCATGGATCATAAATTGTTTAACTATTTCAGATATTCTGTGATTCTCATTTTTATTTGGAATTTCAGCTACTATAAATTTATCCACGTCATCACTATTGTAAATTTTACCATCTTTACTTAAAAATATTAGCGTATGTGCATGCGGTAATCTTCTCTTTTGAAATTCTAATACGTATGAATATGCAATGCATTTTCCCAAAATATGTTTTTTAGTAATTTGCTCAATCAATATTTTTAATTTTTGATGAAATACTTCAACAGCAATATCTGGTCTATATATTACTTCTTCACTTTCTCCTATAATATTTGTGATTCCTTCCCACTTCGGATTGCATGTCATAGTAATAAAAAAATCTGGTTATTCAATTCTTTGTACTAATGTCATGGAATCAAGAAAATTTTATGTGAGGAATGCGAACTTTCTGTAAAAGTTGATGGTAATATAAAACATTTTTCCAATTTTTAAACTATTATTGATTTCATTTTTTTTTATTTTTTAAGAAATCCATTAGTTTTGTTCTTAAAAAATCTTGATTTTTTTTTATAAAATATAATCTTGAATTTTTTATTTGAACCCATGAATAAAAGTGGATATATAATCATAAGATCTACGTGTTTCTTTATATATAGGATTCTTATTGGTTTTTCTGCTTTCAAATAAATATATAAGTCTCTTTCGATAGGTAATTCATTTTCTACAAAAACTACTGCTACTTCATTACAATTAGCTTCATTATATCGATGCTTATCAATGTTATCGTTTTGTCTTATAAACATTTTAACATTCCTAGGTATACCCTGGTATACCTGGTAGAGAATTTATCTAGTTTTATCGAGGCTTTGATTATTTAACATACATTACTAGACAGATCTAGACAGATCTAGAGTAAATTCCTACCAAGGTAGTTCCATTTTTAATAGAACGATTATTTTTTTCAATTTTCACTTTATGCATCATTTTATAAGCTGCTGTGTAAGGATTATTTTTCTTAATTATAGAATGTAATGTATTCAATAATTCAATAGAACAATTCAGATCGTTTTCTATGCGGCACTTATTTTCTTCTCTGTTATTAAATATATATAATTGTCTATACTTTCTTGATTTATTTTCATTTGCATGTAATGCATATGTATTATGGTATATTTGTCCACAAATACGTATAACTTGAGGACCTTTATTGAATAATTCATCAAATGTTGCACCAAAACTAGCAAATGTTAAGGCGTTATTATATGATCTTATGCATTTTTTAAAATTATTACTTATAGAATTTCTCGTAAGTAATTTCTTAATCTCTTTAGAATATTCTGGATCTACTTCTAATGTTATGTTTCCTTGTTTAACACATGATGTGAATTTCTTATTGCTTGACATTTCGAATGCAAAATGTCTAGCATTATAAAAATCACAAATAAAATTCAAGTCACCAATATTATTTTCCATGATATAATTTTCATTATTATTGGTCGATGTATCTTTAGCTATTTGGTAATAATTTATATCATTTTGATTTTCTCATGTTTTGAATTCATCTTTGTTTTTTTTCATAACAATTTTTATTTGTTACTGAAGTCATCAAATTATTATCTTTTTTTTATGTTTTTTCATAAGATTTATTTAAACGTTTTAATATTTTTGGTCTGTTTTTCAATTAATATTGTTTTCTATTTTCTAAAACTTTATCTTTATTATATTTATATTACGATTTGTCATGAATGCGTCTATCATAGTTGTGATTTTGTTGATATGTTAAATTCTTATTTTTGTTTGAGGATTCTTAATTGTTTTTTATAAATTCATTTTGGGTAGAAATTTGACTTTTTTGTTGCAATATATTAATAATTTTTAATTCTTTAATTGCACCTTCTATAATTTTTCTTAATTTTCATCCCTCTTGAAATTATTTTCAAGTTTCGTAATTACATTAATGTTTTGAGAATTAATTTGATTTTCATGTTGAGTTATATTTAAATTTTTCAATTTCTCAATCGAAACTCTTGTTAATTTTAATAATTTTTTATCATTAAATTTATTTTTAAATGTCAGAATTGGTTCTTGTTCAATATCATTTTCAGATTCTTCAATGTAGTTGTATTTAATATTTTTACAATTACTTTTTGAAATTTTTTCTTTAGCTTATTTAGATTTTCTTTTAATTCTGTTACGCTAAATTTTCTGTAGATAAGTTTTTGGTTTATAATTTGTTGCTTCCAAACATTTTATGTTATCTAATAAATGTAATTGTTGTGGTGCTAATTCTTGTCACTTTTTATCTTCAAGATATCTAAAATTTATATTTTGAAAATTTAATTTCATCGTTGATAATCCCTTGTGATGTATAATTTGCTGATTTCTGGATATTGCTTTATAATTGATATTAGTATAATTGTTCTTTACTGATGGAAACGTGACAATTGAATTTGTCTCATACGTAGTTAGCAAATGTCCACGCATTTTTTCGACGTCGAATTCTATTTCACGAGGACACAAATTATTAACAATTGCTGTTGCAAACGCTATTGAAAAAATGCCACAATCAAAAGGATTAATCTGAAATTAAACTTTTTCAAAACATATTTATAAGTTTTAACGAATTGGAAATAGTTTATTAATGTAAATTTTTTGTTCATTATTCAATTCAATACTATTTAAACAATCATAAACATGAATTACATTTCGTGAATAATAGATACAAATCCAGTGACCAAAATGCCGATTTCCGGAGAAAATTATTTGTATGTAATCTTGATTTAATGGAATAGGATTAATATGTTCGGGCCTTTGAAAAAATATTGTTGATTGCATTGAAAAATTTGTATGGTTATTCAAAATTTCATTAAATATTCTAATGTGTTTATCATTAAACATACTCAATCGCTCAGCATATCCATCTTCACCTATTATAATTAATTTTTTTTCTTTGGTTAAATTCATTCTATGAAAATAATAAATTTATGTGTACTTCTAAATTGAAATTATTTAATATAAGAATATCAAATACTTCTGAAAAACTATGAAAAATCCTAAAATAAAAATTTTAAATGTTATTTATATGGATAGTTAAAAATTCTGATTGATAATTATTCTTAAAATTTTAATAAATTACCACTTACTAAATACATAAACATAAAAAAAACGTAAACATCATAAAAACAAAGTTCAATGTTCATCATTGAACATTGTTCACTTGAAGTTTCAAACTTAAGTTTTTTTGTTAGTTTGTTCATTTTGTTTTGTTAATTAACATTTCTTCTAAAAACTGTTTTTCATAAAATTTAATATTTATAGAATCAATCATGATAAAACATCTGACTAAAATCTTTTTTTCGCTGAAATTTTTATTTTATTTTAATCCATACGAGCTTAATTTATCTCGCTCCTAACGTTACTCGGTTAAATTTTCATATATTATAATTAGCCAATTTTAAAGTTATAAAAATTGTCTTAATTTATAAATTTTTTATATTGCAGTTCTTTTTAAAATTCAGTTTTTATATATTTGAAAAAAAGGATTAATAGTTCCAATATGCTTTAAAATTGTTTGAATACAAATCATATCATCATGATAAATTAAAAATTTGTTTTACTCAATTTTATTTAAATTAATGAAGAAATATGATAGGAATTTATTCTTTTCAATTATATATTTCAGACAGAGGGACGGAGATGAAAAAACGGTGACGTAGGAACAGAGAAGTAAAGAAGAAGAGACGGAGACGGAGAGACAGAGAAAAAAAGACAGAGAGACGGAAACAGAGAGTCATACACGGAAAGACGAAAACGGAGAGACGGAAAGGAAGAGACATAGACAGAGGGACGGAGAGACAGAGACAGAGAAACAAAGACGAAAAAAAGAAGTCGCAGGAACGAAGACAGAGAGACATAGACATAGGGACGGAGATAGGAAGACGGAGAGATGGATATGGAGAAATGAAGACGGAGAGACGGAGAGAAAGAAACAGAGACAGAGAGACGGAGTGACGGAGATGGAGAGGTAAATGTTCTGTATGTATATATACATATGTGTATACTTGTATGTGTATGTGTGTATGTGTTTATGTGTATGAGTGTATGTGTTTATCTGACATGTATATGTCAAAATGTAGATGTATATATTTATATATGTGACAATTATGCAAACGATATTGTTGGGAGAAAAAAAGGTTTCATTCATCACATTAATATAATGGTAGTAATGTAATACAAGATTATACATAAGTTATATAATAAAGTAATAGCGGAAACAGATAGACGGTTACGGAGAGACAGAGACGGAGAGACGGCAAGATGAAGACGGAGGGACGGAGACGGAGCGACGGAGTAGAAGAGATATAGACAAAGAGACGGAGATGGAGAGACAGGGACGGAGAGGCGGGTATGAAATATGGAGATGGAGAGATGGGGATGGAGTGACAGATATTGTGTATGTGTGACTTTACCAAATATCCTTTAATTATTTTATCTCAATTCATTTATTCTTGTACTACATACTAATTGTGCTTAAATATTATTTTTATATTTTAACTATTTTTTCTAGTAGAACTCCTTTGTTTGATTTGTAGAGTCGTCTATAGCTGACGAGCCATGATCAGCTATATTGGACTCTTAATGTGTAAGTGTGTTGTTTAATGGTTCTTTTGTAGCTAAAGTCGTTAATAGCTAAAACGTCTTGTCTAGCTATTGCAGACTTAATGAAAGTTTTGTTAGTAATTAGTTTTTGGTAAGAGCCTGTTATTGTTAACCTTTTAAGGGCAGGCCGAACTCTCTGCCTTTGTCTAATAGTGTTTTCCATCTTTTATATAAAAACCACCAGTTTTAACAGGAAAAAAATAGCAGTCCCCGCTAGATATTAATATAATGAGTAAATTTTATAATTATAACGATTTAATTTTATAGCGTAATTTTTTAGTATGATTTGACCTACCAAAATTTTATAAAAGAAGACAGATTGTATTTACGACATTTCGTAGGTCAAATCATACTCAAGAATTACGCAATAAAATTATTTCGTTATGATTATAAAATTTACTAATTATATTAATATTTAGCGGGGGCTACTATTTATTTCTTATTAAAACTGGTGGTGTTCATATGAAAGATGAAAAACACTATTAGACAGAGACAGATAGTTCGGCCTTCTCTTAAGGATGGGACTGGTCGATATTTCGACCACTCAAGTATAATATTTTTTAGTGTTTTAACATTATATTATCCTCAAAATCACTCAAAAATATTATGATAGACTAGTGGTTGAAATATCGACCAGTCCCGTCCTTAAAAGGTTAAGAAACAAATGCCTCAACATTCGGGGCTCTTAACAGGTTAATTAGGAAAGGATAAGGGTTTATCTTGGACATGCTCTCTATTTATAATTAATATACAAAGTAAATGTTCTAATACTTATTACGTTAGACGCAAAGACTTTTTGCTTGCTTGAGACACGTTTTGGCCAATCACCCGTTGTACCTCGAGCAAACGCACGTCTTGCTTTTAAAAGAGCAGATGCAAGAGTGTCGAGAGTCACAAGCTCCACGCAGTGCTTGCCTCTGCTCTCTCAGGTCTCTCTCCCACTTTTCTAGCTTACTAGGAGAGTATCACATCTCCACATCACGGATTTGGCTCTAACTTTGAGATAGGTTTTCAGATGTCAAAATATGAAAAAAGCCAGAGTTATAGACCCCAACGCTCAATACTTCTCTAGTTGCAGGTAATTAAAGAAAATCACTAAAAAAGTTACTAGATTTTCAAACGCTTATAATTCTTTACTATTAATAGCTAGACGCTTGTAACTGTTTTTAAATGAAAGCTACGTTCAAATCCTTTCAAAAAAGCACCTATAGCATATCAAAATATTATTTTTGCTCAAAGTTACAGCGTTATAAGAATTTAAGCTAAATTTCCTTTTAAAAATATTAATTAATGATATATGTTAAAATGTAGTACAATTTTCATAACGCTGTAACTTTGGGAAAAAATAATATTTTGATATGCTATAGGTGCTTTTTCGAAAGGATTTGAGCATAACTTTCATTTAAAAACAGTTGCAAGCGTCTAGCTATTAATGCTAAAAAATTATTAGCGTTTGAAAATCTAGTAACTTTTTTAGTGATTTTCTTTAATTGCCTGCAACTAGAGAAATATTGAGCGTTGGGTTCTATAACTCTGGCTTTTTCCATATTTTGACATCTGAAAACCTATTTCAAAGTTAGAGCAAAATCCGTGATCCGGAGATGTGATACTCACCTAGTTAGTAGAAGAGAGAAAGAGCCGCCTTGTACTTTTAGCAGTACTTACACATGTAATTGCGTGTACATACATACGCGCGCTTGCATGTTCAACCACTTTGGTCTTTTTGGGTATTTGCGCACGCAGTTTTTAATATCGTACGATTTCAGGGCCGTACGTATGCCTACGTACATATTGCCCCACAAAATTAAAATTGATTTTGCATTTTACTTAAGGAAATAACTGACAAAAATCTATTTTATTTTTTTTACGCGACTTAACAAAACTGCGCGCACAAACACCACACTTATGCACTACCCTGGTGGTTGAGGATTGTCTCCCAAAAATAAAACTCGATCTTTTTTTTTATTCTTGACAATGAAACCAAAATATATTCTTTCTCATTTAATAACAAATTAATAACATACTAATATAAAGACTTTTTATTCACATAAACTAAAAAATGTCTTTATTTTTCTTTTGCTTCTTTTTTTAAATGAAAACGATTAAACTAAAAAAAATGTATATTTATAAAAAAACTTATTTTATTTACTCAAATTGTTTTTTTTTTCAACTTAAACTATAATTTTTCACTTTATTATTTCTATGTTATATTAAGACACTAAATTAAGAAGAAATCGACAAATTGTTTCTAGTTTTCTTTACTTCTTGACGTGTAAACACTTTTTATATTTGATATACTGAGAGAGCGGCCTTATTTATGTTATCGCTTGTTATCAATGATTTTATTTTTTTTTCTTTGTTGGATTTCAAACCTTATTGTTAATTTTTTTTATTAAAACGCTGGTTTATTTGTCACTTGTTGTTATTGTTTGATGTTTTTTTTTTTTTTTAATGAACAGTTGTTATATGTTGTTTTGATTTTTTTTATATCTTTTCTGATTAACTAAAACAAAATAAATTTCTTTTTAGATTTCGGTAACTAAATATGATTTTTTTTTTTTAACTTTTAAATCACTAAGTTAACAACTTTCACTTGTTTTTATTGTTTTTTATTTATTTAACTAAACTTTATTTAATTTATTGAGACTTTTTGTTTATCTTACATCTTCTTTTGTTTTTTTGCCTTATTCTTTTGTTCTTTTTCTTCTAGCCATTTTTTTATGTCTCCTTCACTATCATCTATGTCGTCCCTGCATGTTTTCGTTTCGCTGTTTAATTTCTTAAATTCATTTAATTTGCATCACACATAGTATATTTTTATTTTGCATTTTGTTTTTTCCAAATACACCTCTTTTATGAACACTTCTTCTTTTTTATTTTTTATTTTTCTTTTGCCTCCTTTTTTTCTTTTTCTTCCCGATTTCCTTCATTTGGAGTGTTTGTTTGTTTAATTATTTTTTTATTTTTTGTGAAATAATAGTACCCAGGATCAGCAAAATCCATGGGTTTAAGTTGCACAAATCTGGAGGTGCTAGGATACATTACGGTCCCTAGATTGCTGCTGCTCATCTCCGGGTCTTCATCCCACTCACAATCTATTACTTCACTTTTTATTTTGTCTTCATTAACTGAAGTCAATATGTGTTTTACGTTAAAATATCGCATGGTCTGTACGCTTGACTCCCGTAATCGCGTTGCCATTTCTTTTTTCTTTCGATTTATATTTACGATATAGCACTTATGGTGTCTTGCTAGACAATGGATTGCTTCGTTCACTTTTCATTATTAGTTTAAAAATTTTATTTTTTGACTGTCTGTATGTGCTTATATATGTATGTCTACTGCACTTGTTTTAGTACGTTTTTAGTCTTTACCTTTGACCTTTTCTATATTATAAGTGTAAGTACGCATACTACAGTGTACACATTTTGCGTTATAGCTGTTATGCACATGTTACTTTTCTATCTTTTCTGCATTCCTTTGCTTTTAATATTTTTTCTTTATTTTAAAATAATTTTTTAACTGGAATACTTTTAGAACTGTTTAAGGTGTTCCATATGGAACTGTCCACGTTCTACGTTTTCCATATCATTTAATAGATATGTGTCTGGGGCTATAATTTTTTTTATTATATACGGGCCTTCGTATATCTCAAAAATTTTAGCAATTTTGTCGTCTTCTGCATTTGAGACGTTTAATGATTTTAATAGTACTCTATCATTTATATTAAATTGATAATGCGTACTTTCAGCATTTTTTGCTCTTGCTCGATTTTTTATTTTCTTATGCATTTTCTCTTTAGCATAAAAAATTTTCCTTTCGTATGGGATGTCTGTATTTTCTAATTTAAAATACTTTCCACATACTCTCGTTGGTTTCATGCCCATATGCAATTCAGTTGGCGTAAAACCTGTTGTTTCATGGGTTGTTTCATTCATTATGCTCTGAATTTTTTGCATGTATGAAGCCCATGATTTATGTAACTCATTCACATATATTCTAAAGAATCGACCTAATTATCGGCGAATTCTTTCTACCATGTTACTTTGTGGATGTCTTATAGAAGAATAGATTATTTCAACATTTTCATCATTTTTTTTTATCCATTTTTTGGACGTAAATTGGGTACCATGGTCAGTCATTATTGACTGTGGTTTACCATGATTCGGTACATAATCATTAAAAACTTTTCTAATTGTTGTTAATGTATTTTCCTTTTTTATTGGTTACATTACAACGTATTTAGAGATTTAAATTGTTTTTAATATTAGCTATTAATATTTCATTTTTATCATATTCTGGTTTATCCGATGCTTATCTGCTCAAGAAATCTGCAGCTGCATTTATCTTTCCAGGTATATGTTCTGGTTTTGTATTAAAGTCTTGAATGGATAAAGCCCATATCCTTAACCTATAATTGTTGAGTTTGCATTTATTTAGAAAAGTGATGGCTTCATGATCTGTTATGATTTTTATTTCTTTTGCCCCTCTGAGGTATGTATCTAATTTATGCAGCGACCATACCACAGCCAACAACTCTTTTGCAGTTGTGAAATAATTTAATTTACTACCTTTTAGAGTTCTGCTTATAAAGCAGATCACATTTTAGTAATTATTTTCGTCTAATTGTGACAAAATTTCAGCTATTGCATAGTCGCTTGCATCTGTCGTTAAGGTAAATGGTTTTGATGTATTTACGAATTTCAAAATTATATTCTCATCAAAAAGATCTCTTATGTTTTTTAATGCTTCTTGTTGTCTTTCCCCCCATTCATAAGGCACATCCTTTCTCAATAGACCAATTAAGAGGCGGCCGTATCATTCTGTCCTTGTCTAATCTAAATTTTCGTTATTATAAATAAATAAAACATTTTCATAAAAAAGTAAGACAACCGCCCAATAGAGCAAAAGACAAGCAAACGATTCTTTTCTATGAAAAAATATGAAATTTTGATTATTTTTCGAGTGAAGTCTGAAACGAAAAAACAGTCAAATCAACTCAATCAAGTTCGATTGTTTTTCCGTTTCAGACTTCACTCGAAAAATAATCAAAATTTCATATTTTTTCATAGAAAAGAACCGTTTGCTTGTCTTTTGCTCTATTGGGCGGTTGTCTTACTTTTCTATGAAAATATTTTATTTATTTATAATAACGAAAATTTAGATTAGACAAGGACAGAATGATACGGCCTCCTCTTAAAGGTAAAATTTCATTTGCATAGCCTTTTTCAAATTTAGTATAAAAATTTACAAATCTTAAGAACGCTTGGAGTTCAGATACACTCTTCGGTGTTTTAAAATGTTTAATTGTTTTAATTTTCTCTGGATCAGGTGTGATACCTGTTGGTGTAATCCAGTGTCCCAAAAATTAAATTTTTTGCTTTAAGAAATTTGATTTTTTAAAATTAAATGTTAAATAATATTTTATAACTTTTTAAAATAATTGTTCTAAATGATTCAGATGTTCTTCAAATGTAGATGACCTTATATGTAAGTCATCTACGAATGCTAGCACGAATTCTTGCATATCTTTTATTACGTTATCTAACCCTCTTAATAATGCGGCGCTGCTAGTCTTAACACCGAATGGAGCCACATTAAATTAATATACTTTATTATCGATTTTAAATGCTGTGTATTTTTTACTTGATCCAGTTAACTCTATCTGCCAATACGTGCTTGTTAAATCTAAACTCAACATAACATTTTTCTCTTCACATCTGAGGAATATTTCTTCAATTGAAGGTGGCGCTTCGTAATCATCAATTATTTTTTCGTTTAGTTTACAAGTATCTAAACACAGCCTTACAGTGCCATCTTTTTTTATAACTGTGACTATAGAATTTATATAAGGACTTTGATCTCCCTATAATTTCTAATTCTTCCATTTTTTATATCTCTTTTAACACCTTATCTCTGTGATTTATTGGAATAGGGTAAGTTTTAGAATAAAATGGATGATCATATTTTAATTTGATATCATGCTGATATGACTTCAATAAACCTGGAGCCTTTCTAAACACTTTAATGTACTTTTGTATTAATAACATTCATTCATTTTTTTGTGTGATAGTTATATCATCATAATTATTTATTTTATCCTGAATCTCATCATTAGTGAGTTCAGTTATATTAAAATAATTTTCAGAATTGAGAATTCGATGATTCTCGTTTTTTGTCATGAATTCATATGAATTGTGGTCATTTTCGCCTTCATATACTTCTGTTATTTGTATAGCTGAGTATGCTGAAGAATTTATTTGTTTATTAGTAGAAGATAAATTTATATCTTTACTGTTAACTATTATTAATATCTCTTCTAGCAATGTATTTATAATCATGCCCAAAGCCTTTTGAGTATCATATCCGATGATAACATTTTTGACTAGTTTAGAAATTATTAGATATATTAATTTTATCTCCTCATTTTTAAATTTTGTTTTTAATAAAATTTGCCTTTTTATTCTAGTTTAGTACCAGTTGCTGTTTTTATACATTTTCCTGTAACTGGCAATAGAGAGCAGTTTTTCAATGTTTTGTAATTTTCGAAAAAAAATTGCTCAGATGTGCAGGTTACTTCGCTACCTGAATCAATCAGAGCTCTTACTTGTATATTTTTTAATTTAATTTCGATTTCTGGACAACATATGACCATATTTTCCTGCGATTCTTTTAGGTTTAAGTAATGTATTAATTCTTGTTTTATGCTTACTTGCATAGTTAAGATTAATTTTGGGGATTCTTCATTTGTTGCAACCTCACCCCTTTCATCATTATTTTTAGGTGCAACCTTTTCTAGTTTTCCATAGGTTGTCTCGATAATGACTCTATGTCAATCTGAACTATATCTATTTGAATATAGCTTTCTTTTGCTTTTTTATTTGTAACCGGCGGTTTTAATTTTTCTTTAAATTGATTGTTTTGTTTTGTATTACCTGATACTTTGGTCACACTCATGCTCTGAGTGTGTTGAGCTTTTTCATATTCTTCTTTTTGTATATTATTGTCATTATCTTTATACTGATTACATTGAGGTTTATATATATTTATTATGTTTTCATTTTTATTAAAGAATTTTTGCTGGTTATTATTGCCTCTATGAAAATCTTTTCTTTCTGGTGCTTTTCTTTTTTGAATCTTATCATCGCTATCAAAATCTGATAAGATTTTAAATAATGTGTTTTCATCTTTTTTCTGTGAGAATTGTATAGCTTGTCTTATATTTCTATTTAAGTGTTTGCTGATTTTGTCAGCTAACTCTTCTTCAGAGTACTAAAGATTCAATTCTTTTGTGTAGCCATAGACTTGCGTGGCATACGTCATGCGACTCAATTTCCCATTTTCGAAAAATTGGCCAAATTTGACTTTTCCACGAGATTTTCTTTGTATGTCCTCGTTCCAATATCGTTCCAAAAATAAATCTTTAAATTCTTTGTATTTCAATACATCGTCTTGATGGACGTACCACCACTCGTTTGCATTACGTTGCAAAACAGTGTGTAAAAGTTCAAGAGTTTCTTTCTCTTCTAATTTTTTTAGAGCTATATATTTATCGAGCTCGTTTGAAAATTTTACTGGTCTTTCGACCTCCATGCCTTCAAACTTTGGCAACGGTATTTTTATTTTATTATTATAAAATTCTGCACCTTGTGGTCGCTCTTTATTTTTTAATTTATCTCTCAATTCATTTATATTATCGTCTTGCTCTTGGGCAGTGACGTCAATTCTTTGTGTCAAATTTTCTTGAACCATTTTTGTGGCTTCGTTGTCTTCAACTCTTTTTTTTAGATTTTGCAATTCTTCGTTTAATTCGTTGTTTTTTTGCACTAAATCAGCATTACCTTTTTTGTGTTTATTTAAAAGATTTTTTATTGACGTATTGTCATCTAATACATTTTTTATTTTATTTAATAATTCATTTAATTGTTCCATTAAATTCATTATTTAAGCATCAGCAGATTTTTCTGAATTTAAGTTTATAGATTTATCAGAGATATTCAATGAATTTATTTTTTTATCCATCTCCTCTTGTTTCGCGAATAACAGCTGTAACTCTTCTGTTACCGCTTTTATCCATTCATTTTGTTTTAAATTATTATCTTCACTTGTAGTTTTATCTAAATTGTTTATTTGTTCCATAAAAGCAACGGATCTGCGTTTGTTCACCATTTTTTTTATTCTTTAATTTTTATTTCGCAATCACAATGTAAATTTATTTATGAAATTGAAATCTAAAACTTTTTCGTAAAAAAGAATTAATATATTAAAAATTGTTTCTTGAATGTTGTGAATTAATACATAAGACGTTTATTTGAATTTCAATTTCATTCACAGTATTATATTTTATTTTTCTTAATTTGATTTACGTTATTAGTCACTTTTACTTTCATTCAATTCGAATTTTTTTTTATATTATTTTTGAATTGAGAACCTTCATTTTCTAAAGAATTCCTTTTGTCTTCTATGATGCTGTTGACCTTTTGACTTTTCACTAATTCGCTGCATTCATTCAAAATATTCGCGCTACAGACTTCAGATTGACACGGCTATAGCAAAAGATTTTGAAATAATTTAATTGTGTACATTGTAACACTGTATCTCTTTGCTTTACCGCGTGACCTGCAAGTCTTTTTATTATTTAATTTACGAATGTTTTATAAAGGAATTTATGATTAGATAAATTTTAGTTTGGTATCTAATATACCATTTTTCTTGCGATTATAATTTTCGCATAGGTTTTCTCAATTTGTAGTTAAGAACCAGTAGGCTCCAATGTAACCTTCCCGATATTAACCCGTGACTCTACCAAATATCCTTTAATTATTTTATCCCAATTCATTTATTCTTGTAGTGCATACTAATTACGCTTAAATATTATTTTTTATATTTTAACTATTTTTCTAGTAAAACTCCTTTGTTTGATTTGTAGAGTCGTCTATAGCTGACGCACCATGCTCAGCTATATTGGACTCTTAATGTGTAAGTGTGTTGTTTAATGGTTGTTTTGTAGTTAAAGTCGTTAATAGCGTCTTGTCCAGATATTGCAGACTTGATAAAAGTTTTGTTAGTAATTAGTTTTTGGTAAGAGCGCGTTGTTGTTAAGAATGAAATGCCCTAACATTCGGGGCTCTTAACAGGTTAATTAGGAAAGAATAAGGGTTTATCTTAGATATGCTCTTTATTTATAATTAATATACAAAGTAAATGCTCTAATACTTATTACGTTAGACGCAAAGACTTTTTGCTTGTTTGAGGCAAGTGTTTGGCCAATCAGCTGTTGTACCTCGAGCACACACACGTCTCGCTTTTAACAGAGCAGATCCAAGAGTGATGAGAGTCACAAGCTCCACGCATTGCTTGCCGCTGCTCTCTTAGGTCTCTCTCCCACTTTTCTAGCTTAGTAGAAGAGGGAGAGTCACCGTGTACTTTGAGCAGTACTTACACATGCAAAAGCGTGTACATACATACGCGCGCTTGAATGTTCAACCACTTCGGTCTTTTTGGATATTTGCGCACGCAGTTTTTAATATCGTACGATTTCAGGGCCGTACGTACTCGGGCGCTCACATTATATATGTTTATTCTGTAAATGTGTATTATTAAAAAAAAAACTAAATATATGAAATAATTATCAATTAAAAAGATTAATTATTTTATATTACGTTATTTTATTTAAGTATAATGTGTACACCGTATAGAGTTTTTTAAATAGCCCATCAATTAGTCAATTTTATTCCTTGACAATTGATAAATTAATTTATTAGAACATTGAAAGATATAACTTTTATTGGTCAATATAAAATAGCGTTAAAATCAAAATTTATTGATTCGAATTTTTAAAAATGATCATAATTATTTTTAAGATCAAACATTAATAATATATTACAATGTTCACGTTTAAATAATTTTTTGAACAATTTTAAAGTAATTACTTTCTGTTTAAATACAAATACCTACATAAATATATATGATCAAATATGTATTTGTGTAAATTATTTGTGTAAGTTGATTGAATACTTTGTAATCATCATAATCATCATCATAATCATTATAATTACCACCATCATACACTAAAAAAGTCAAAATCCATGGACCAGACCATGTACACCTTATGTTTTTGAGGTCGCTGAATCAGAACCCGTAGTCTTTTTTACCCCATCACCTCAGGGTCAAGGTCATTTCAAAATCAAATCTACAAAATTAATGGCAACCATATTTTAACAGTATATGCATATGCTTTTGGGATCGCTGAATCTGAATCCGTGGTTCGTTTTATTCCATCACCTTAGAGTGAAGGTCATTTCAAGGTAAAATTTACAAAATTAATGGAAACCTTATTTTAACAGTATATGCATGTGTTTTTTGGGTCGCTGAATCCGAATCCGTGGTCCGTTCTACCCCATCACCTCAGGATCAAGGTCATTTCAAGTTCAAATCTACAAAATTAATGGAAACCATATTTTAACAGTATACGCATATATTTTTGTGATCACTGAATGCGAATCCGTGATCCATTCAACTCCATCACCTCTGAGTGAAGGTCATTTCATGGTCAAATCTACAAAATTCGTGTAAAACAATCCGAGATTCATGCCATTTATTTTTTCTTACCATACCTTACACCTGTCTTATGAAATGATCGGTGCAAAGATTTTCTTTTAAGTTTTTTTCCAGTAATTTTTCAATCTCTTTTGAGCATATAGCATTAATCGGCCAGCAAACTAGCATCCCATCTACCTTGATAACGCTTTTTCATTACTTTGATGTCTTAGTGAAAAACATTCTACCTGTTCTTCACTATAATCTCCACAGTTTTTAGAAAAACTATCCAAGTGACTGTGTAGAAAATGTAATTTGTAATTCATCAGGTAACCTATTTTTCCAAAGTTCTCAACCATTTTATATACAATTCCTTTGTAATTTTGATTTTTGCGATTACTCAAAAAGTTTTCAGTACTTTCCTTAAAACTAAGCCATGCAGCTCTTTTAATGTTAGTCATGGAACTAATAAACTGATCATCGGACATTATTTCTCTAATTTATGGACCATCAAAAATACCTTCCTTCCATTTCGGATCTGATTTATTTAAAAATTTGCTTTCTAAGTATTTGAAGCACTGGCCATATTTATCTGAAGCCTTAACGAATTCTTTCATCGCATTAAGTTTTATGTGTAATGGCGGAATGAGAACTTTTTTTGAGCCAACTAATGGAGTAGCTATAACGTTATACTTTTCGACTCCGAGAGATTTTCTTTTAAACAATTTATGATTTGTATAGTGCTTTGAACCATCTCTACTATCCCATAAGCACAAAAAACATGGCGTCTTTTTAAATTCAGACTGCTGTCCTAAAAATATTCTAAAAACTTTCAAATCACTATATATAAGCCATTAATGCTTGGCATACTGAATTTTTTGTAGTATTATTTTGAGATTGTTATACGTTTCCTTCATTGTAGTGGAGTGCACTATAGGAACTGAGGCATAATGGTTGCTGTTGTGTAGTAATACAGCTTATAAATTTCCGTTTAATGAATCTATGAACAATCTCCATTCTTCGACTTTATATGCATTAGGCTTCATTTCATTCATTAAACCTTTTACATCTTTATAATATACTACTAGCAACAAATACTTCGCTCGCTATAGCTCGCTCGGTTATATTTTTAATATACTCATGCAAAATATATTTTATAAATAAAATATATAGAATTTTTCTGTCCATAGGTATTTTTTATATTTCATTTATAAACTTCCTTTTTTCATTTATAGATATTTCTTAAATATTGCAAAAATATTGTGAAATACTTATAAAGATAATAATTTGCAAAGGATTATTTTATTAATTATATTTTTAAATAAGTTTTAATAAAACAAAACAAATATGTTACATTATCTAAATTCCTAAATTTTTATGTTATTTATCTTTAATAAGTTTTCTTACTATTCGACGCATACTTTAATAGTTGGAATAACTTATAAAATTAGAGATTAGAGTCAGAAAATACGATTTTTAAGTTATTTCAAATTTTCAAGAAAACGAAGCAATAAAATCAATTTATTTTCATCGAGGAAAATATTCAAATATTTGAAAGCATCTTTTAATTTCTGCATCCAGTGACTAGTTTTTATAAAAAATATATTTAAAATAGAGTCGGTAAAACAGATATCTGTGTCGGTATGCGGCAGTCTCTTAATTTAATATTTTATGATTTGATGTTCTTAAATAATTTATTATATCTCTAATTACTGAAAAAAAATATTTTACAATATAAACACAGTCCATGCACTAAATAATTAAATAATATAATTTTTTTACTCACATCTTTACAATAATATTTTTTTTAATTTTCAGTAATTAATAAAGATTCTAAGAACAAAATATAAATTTATTATTTAGAAATTAGAAAATAAAGATAAATTTTAACAGGTTCAAGTTTTTTATTTAGTGTGTTTATAATGGGTTTAAGGTGGCTCAAGCGATTTTTTCTAAAAAAGTGAAACTATCAAAAATTTGTATTAAAATATTCTTTATATCGTAATATTTCGATATTTATTTTGAAAAATAGAGGTTGACGAACTATTTTTAAAGAAAAAGATGTTTTAATAATTGTAAATAATACATGTGCTCTTATGGGACTGAATCATAAATTAGGTTTTACGGTAATATAAAAAAGTACAAGTTAAAATAAAAATTATACACTTATAGTTTGTTTCACGGAGATCATTTTTCAAGAAGAAAAAAAGGACTTGACGAAGAAATACAAGAGAAAATAAATCTAAAAGAATGCGAAATAGAATTTGCTACACATAATGGCAGCTTCTGCGCATGCGCGTCAGATACAGACGCCATACGTAAAGCTAACGTGCGTTCAGAGTGCTCAAAACCAACAAAACAGCAGGGACGTACCATAGTAAAACTTGTAATGAGAAACAAAACAAAAAATTTTCTTTCTTTTTTATTACTTTTGATTACTTAAAATTGTTTTCTTATCATAAGGAATAATCAATAATACTATTTAATTAGTTATAATAGCTTTATCAATAAAAACATTTTGATGTCGCAGACAGGGCCCCGCTTGATACGGCACCAAGCGCTTGAGCCACCTTAATAGAAGAGCAATAATTAATTGTAAAGGGTATTAGAACGTTTAGCGGAAATGCCTCTATATTGACTGACAAACATATTTTAGAATTCAATAACATTCTCAGTTCGTGTATTATATTCAATATGTAATCAACGCTTTTGTTTTAAAATCCTTGTAATATTCAACCCGTACTAACAAATAGTGAATACATTCAATTGTTATTTTCGGAAAATTTTGAAAAAGGTCATTGGATTTGTATTTATTACGAAAATGGAATTATACATATTTATGATAGTTTAAATATTAAATGTTTACAAAATGAACATGAGGCTTCTTTTAATCGTTTAATTGCATAATATTATAATGTTCTCTTTTTAAAACAATTTTTTGTTTGAAGATGAAAAGTTTGAATTATCGCACGGTGGTGCTCGAGCAAATTTGACCATGGAGTTTTTGCACCTCTGATTTTCCTTCTGCATATGATTCTAGGCACATTTAGGATCAAATTCCAACAAAAACCTAAGTCGAAGAATGAGCACTTTTTTATTTATTTAAATTTTATTTTTTATGTGTTTTTATAAGAAAAATTTTTTTATTCATAATTTATAAGCTTAATTTCTAGAATGCCGTTTTTAAATAGAATTATAAATTATTTACATATTTTAGCAAATATTATTGTTAATATATTCAGGGAAAAATATAAAGTTATGTAACAATGCAAACTTAGCATTAAAACTAAGATTTTTTGTAAATTATAGTGATAAAGACTATGACAAATGATACGTTTTTAAATTATTTAAAGACAGCACTTGAAGTAGTTGTGATTAGAAAATATGTTGTATTAATATTCTATAAGAACACTGCATGAATTTTTGAAATTCCAGTAACAATAAATGTAAGAGATTGTATCGAAGATAATCGAAGCCTAGGCTTTTACAGCGAACAGACTATAGAAGCGGTCCATTATAATTTTCCTGCAACATGAGCTAATACATAGCATCATAAAATGATTCTCATTATGCAGATATATATATATATATATATAAATAACATATACATAGTTTTTTCTAAAGTTACTTAAAGTGAATTATATTCGCAGACTGTTCTTAATTATATCTCTGCATAATTAGAATCATTTTACGGTACTTTATATTAGCCCATGTTGCAGAAAAATCAAAATAGACCGCTTCCATAGCCTATTCGCTGTAAAAACCTAGGCCTCGATTTTCTTTAATACTATCTTTCACATGGAAAATGTAGACATTGTAGGATGGTTTTTTCGGATTTCAACCGTGTAAGTTGTGGTTTAGAATATCAACATTTTGTGAACATTAAAACGGTCAGTATCCTAAACCACAACTTACATGGTCGGAATCCGAAAAAACTATCTGACAATGTTTAAAATTCATCGTAAAAGCTTTGAATCCAAACAAGGAAAATATCCTTTTGGTGTTACTAAAATACCAAAAGTATGTGCAGTGTTCTTATAGAATATTAATACACAGTATTTTCTAATTACAATTACTTCAAATGACGTCTTTAAATAATTTAAAAATGTATCATCTCGCATAGTCTTTATTACTATAATGTTTTACAAAAAAATCTTAATTTTAACGTTAGATAGATAGATAGATATATATTCATTTTGTAACAGTTCACAAAGAGTGTGTAATACAAAAAATAATGTATAATACATAATAAAATACAAGAAAGATAATACTGTAACGTTACGTGTAAATATTGACTTATAGATATTAAATCTGTCGATTTAATATCTATAAGTCAAAACAATAAAAATTAGAATAAAATATAATTGAAAAAATAAAATAAAATAAAAATCAAACGAGTTAAATCAAAAAGTAAAAAGTAACACATTCACTCTCAACCATGCGCTCATCAACCATACTATAAATACAAACACACCTTAAAGCTATATACGGGACTAAACATAATAAATTAACATAAAGAGAGTATATATTATTTAAGGTCAAGCAAGTACCCCTCACTGCCGTTTTAAACCTGCTGAGAGATGGAAGATACATAATTTCAGCAGGTAGGGAATTCCAAAAATGCACACCTTGAACTTGGAAGGAATTCCTTTCAGTCTCAGTGCGCATAAAGGGCACTACTAGATCCTTTGCCTCTCCCCTAGTAGCCATCCTGGGTATACATTTAGTGAAGAGACTCACTAGATGCTTCGGAGTATTCATGTGCACGATTTTGTACATAAGTACAGCCAAAAAATACTGTCTCCTTGTATCAGTGCGCAGCCAACCCAATGCAGTTGTATAAGGAGAGACATGATCACCCATTCTCAAACCCATTACATATTTCACACATAAATTTCGTAAGCTCTGTATTCGTCTTCTCGACCCCTGAGAAATATTGAGCAAAACCACTGAACAATAATCAAGATGTGGGAACAGCAACGTTACGCTAACATTGTTACATAACTTCAGATTTTCCTGAATATATTTACAATAATATTTGCTTAAAAAATGTAAATAATTTATGATTATATTCGAAAACGGCATTCTAGAAATTAATCTCATAAATTATTACTAAAAAATTTTTTTTTATAAAAAACACATGAAATAAAATTTGCATAAATAAAAAAGTGCTCATTCTTCGATTTTTGTTTTTGTTGGAATTCGATCCTCAATGTGCCTAGAACCATATCTAAAAGAAAAAACTGAGGAGCAAAAACTTCACGGTCAAAATTACTCGAGGACCACCGTGATCAATGAATCCAAGAGGAAAAAAAATTTTTCATAGATTAACATATTTTGAAAAAACATTAAATTTCAATGCTAAAGAAATAGATATGATTAGAAAAAATACTAGAAGACATTAAATTATCAAACAGAAGATTAATGGATTTAAATAAAGAACAAAGAAATATCTTCGTTAATTCTTCTACTCTTATAGAAATAGACGACTAAATACCATCTAACCATTCATTTAATGATACTGATATCATTATAAATTTTGAAAATACTCATTTGGGTAATTTACCAAATGAAAAAGAATCATTAGAAAAATTTTTTAATATGGAAAAAGCAGAAGATAATAAAACTCATGTACTTGAAAAAAAAAAAAATCACTTCAACAAAAATTGTTTTACAAAAACCTGAAGTTACTAAAAATGAGTTACCCATTAAGAAGAAAAAATATATTGAAATAAAATACAAGAAATAAGCAATGACAAATTAGAAAATAAAAAAAAAATATTACGTAAAAAAGAAGCTTATTGGAAAAACAAATGTTAACAACATGATAAGATAGAAGAAAAGAAAATAAAAAGAAAACAACAAAAAATTAAGAAAAGCAGAGGATAAACATGTATGAATCAAAAGCAGAACGTAAAAAAGAAACATTTCGTAAAAAAGGAGCTTATAAAAAAAATAAAAATACTGATACATTTAAAAAATAAGAAAAAAAATTCGGGAGAAAAAAATTTAAGATAAGAATATCTTATTGTTTAAGATAGACTAGCATATAGACGGAGACCCTTTAGTTACTGCGGAGTAGACTATTTTGGGCCAATGTTTGTTAAGATAGGGCGTCGTAGAGAGAAACGTCGGGGTGTTCTCTTCACGTGTCTTACTGTCAGAGCCATTCATTTGAAACTTGCGCACAGCCTGAGCTCCAGTTCCGCAATAATGGCGCTCAACGTCTGGCAGCCCAAAGAGGCACTCCTTTGTCCATATATAGCGATAATGGTAGGAATTTTGTGGGCGCGTGCAGAGAATTAGAAGAAGCAATTACATCCATCGATATGAACCGACTAAACGAGTACGGTGTCCAAAATAAAATAAAATGGTACTTTAATCCACCGGATGCGCCGCACATGGGTGGTGCATGGAAACGTATGGTACGTTCAGTAAAAACCGTCTTAAAGGCCGTGTTAAAAGATCAAGCTCCTAGCGAGGAGGTTTTGATTACGTTACTAGCAGAGATCGAACACTCGGTAAATTCAAGGCCGCTCACCCATGTGCCGGTGGACCCGATGGATGAAGAAGCGCTTACACCTAACCATTTCTTAATAAGAACCTCGTCGGGTGAAATCCAATTAGGACAGTACCCTCTACGCGAAACCAACTTAAACAGACAATGGCATATAGCGAAAGCGTTTAGCGATGCATTTTGGCGAAGATGGATACGCGAATATCTTCCTACACTTATTGAAAGAAAAAAATGGCGGCAAAAAGAGAACGATATATTAAACGTAGACGATTTAGTACTAATCATAGATTTCCAAGTCCCACGAAATACTTGGAAAAGGGGCAGAGTAGTTGAGGTTTCTAAAGGCGAAAATCAAGAAATACGTGTAGCAAAAATTGCTACATCAACTGGCAAATTTATTCGGCCAGCTAGAAAACTTATAAAATTATTTAGCGAGCGAAAACTAGAAGAAAATTAATCTTTTTACGGAGGGAAATATGTTTAAGATAGAATAAAAGGTAAATAAATTAATTTCATTTTCACACAAACATATTTGAAATACATAATCTTCGCCTTTAATTTATTGTAAAATTAAGCGTTTTGTATTCCTTAAATTACGTTAAAACTTATAATTTGTTATTCAAGCACTAAGAATCTCGTAAATAATTCTAAGAATGGATAAACGAGCGAAAATTCACGAAAATTAAATAATTCATTGTAAGATTATTGTTTACGACAACGTGGAAAAGGGAAAGGCTAGTTCAGTTTCTAGGAAATTAAACTTGATCAATTCGTAAGAAAGTAATATGTAAATTGTGTAGCAAGAAATTAAATTGAATATTGCTGTCTTTCTCATCGGGCGGGAACGTCAGGTACGTTCTCATAGCCGACACGCCAAACGTGCATGAAGAATATCACGAGGAAGGGTTTCGAGGTTTCCTTTAAGGCCGGTTCAGACCACAAGTGGAGTGAAAAATAAGGGCGTTGGGCCAAAAAAAGTTTTTCTCGCTTCAGCAATGAAGGTCACATGGGCATAGATGCTGAAGGATATCTATCGCTACCAGGCGACGAGAAAGACAAAAAATATGTAAAAACTCGCGAAATCCAAATAAGCAGGGGCGGGGATAGAGGTCCTGGGACAGATATAAGGACCGTTAGAGACGCGCAGCAGGGCAGTTCCCTTCAACACGTCGTCGCCTCTACTTCATGTAAAAAAGTAAAAATGAATAAGACTCATATAATTAAATTTTGTTTTGTCATTTATGTTTAAGCCCATCACATCTGAAACACTTATATTATATTAAAGTGAAACCACTTTTTTCCAGTTTTTCGGTTCTCTGGTTCTCCGCATTTTTTAAATGTGTCTAATCTTTTCATAATAATCTTATATTATATTAAAGTGAATCCACTTTTTTTCCGGTTCTCCGATTCTCCGCATTTTTTAAATGTGTCTAATCTTTTCATAACAAAAGTAGAAATTTTTTATTGGCTCCTATATAATTAGTACTCATTAGTCAAGAACTTTTTTTTGCATCATAGTTTTTGGGCCTTATATTATTTTGGACCCTATATTTTTATTTAATGCCCATTTTTTTTAGGCCCTTCTTTTTTTTATTCTTATATTTTCTTGGGCTTTATAATTTTCTGAGCCTTATTTTTTCGGGCCTTATATTTTTTGGGCCCGATATTTTTTGGTGCCTATATTTTTTTGGGCTTTATGTATTTTCGGTCCCTTTATTTTTCTGGGTCTTATTTTTTGGGCCTATTATTTTTTTTGGCCCAATTCTTTTTCGATTCTTATATTTTCATGGGCGTTATATTTTTCGAGCCCTACATTTTTTCAAGTCCCATTTTTATCTTGCAAACTCTTACAAGATAAAATAAAGTGCAAATCAAATGCTTTGATTTAAACTTTGTTGCATTAAAAAAGTTTCAGTTATTCAAAAGTTATAGGTAATTAAAATATGCTAATGAAATAGCATAAAAAATTCATTATTTTTTATATGCTTGAAAAATTAACAAATATTTAGTAATTTTCAATAAAGCATAACTTTTAAACCACTGAAGCTTTTTTAATGCAACAAAGCCTAAAGTAAAGCATTTAATTTGCACTTCATTTCTTTCATCATGTATTTTTTGTAAAAATCTTAGTTTTTTGGATATTCAAGTTCTTATGAAGGCTCCTATTTACTACGTTTTCGAAAAAATGTCTATATTTTTGTCTAAGAGACCTATTCGACGAAAAGGAAAAACATGGCTTCATTTTTTTTTCATTAAAAAATCATGTCCTGCAGTTTCAGTCGAATCCATTTCCCGGAAGTGGGGAACTCTCCTTGTTAGTATTCTCTAATGTTTCTGTATATTTATTCAATTGTACTTTTACAATTTTAATATAAGCTTCTTTCTTACGTAAAGCCTCATTTGTACGCATTTGTTCCAATTCATCAGTACTCTTTTCTTTCTTGAATTTTAATTTCGCTATCCTTGTATTTTCTTCCTTTTTTATATCTATTTGGTTGTTTTTTTTTCATTTAAATACAAGCTTTTTCTTTTCTTAAAGCTTCATTTGCACGTATTTGTTTCAATTCATCAGTATTTTTTTTTTCAATTTCATTTTTATTATCTTATTATTATTTAATATTTTTCATATTTATATGGTCGATCTTCTTTTATTTTCATATAATTTTCTTTTACGTAGACACTACGAACACGCCTTAGTTCTAATTTATTATTAATTTTTTTCTGCATTTTCATAATCATGTCTTTTTATGAATTTTCTTTATATTCATTCAATAGTACTGTTACAATTTTCATATCAAATCCTGTTATACATAAATATCCTTTTATCGTCTATTTTTTTTAATTTTTTTTTTCAATATCGTTATAATCTATGTGGATATCATCGAAATCCATTAATTCATCATTTCGTTTAAAAAAAATGTATCTGATATATCATTGTCAATTTCCATCTGGATCATTTCAAGACTTAAATTCTTCTAATCACGACACATTTCCATGATATTTTTTTGATATGCTAATAAATGCATTTGTCAGTTTTTTTTCAAGAAGTTCAATCACAGCAATCACGGTGCTTCGGAGTGAATTTAAATAAAAATTTAATGTCACTTCGAAATTCTGTTTGAGAATGATCCGCGAACATTTAAGCATCATTTTTAAAATCGGTTTACATGGCCGATTTGGAGAAAAATAGATGGGAATAAAAAGAATGATTCAAAACCTAACAATTTTATTTTATTTATAAAAAAATGCTCAAAAGTGTTTTGAACGTAGGTATAATAGTAAAAATATAACGAAATTGAAGAGTATTGGCCTTATGTTATGGAGCTATTGGGCTCAAATATTTAAAAAAATACTGTCGACAAATAATTCTATAGCCACTTAAGTATGAATACATAGTATTCAAAGAATGTGGATATTTACATCGATGCTATCTTCTAATATATTCTTTAATTTGTTGAAGCTCATATCATGTCAGATAGTAAACAATTCAGTCGTAATTTAAAACTTGCTTAACTAACAAGGAGAGGTCCTCACCTCTCATAAACAAATTTGGCTAATACTGCAGGTTATGATTCTTTGATAAAAAAAATGAACCCGGGTTCTTTCTTTTCGTCTAATGAACCCAGAGGCTAAGATAAAGCCATTTTTCGAAAACATAGTAAGAAGAAGCGCTCATAAAACCTTGATTAACCAAAGAATTAACTTTGGTTCTCACAGCAAAATATAAAAAAGGGTTATATTAACTCTCACAGCAAAATATAAAAAAAGGAATATAAGTTTAATACTTTGATTTGAGCTTTATTGCATCAGAAAGTCTTGCCCAATTCAAAAGTTATATCTAGCACAGCATAGAGAATTTCACTAAAATATTGCGGAATCTTCCACTGGAATATCTCAATGAAACCTTTGATGCAGATTCTAGGAAGTCTTCACAGAATATTTCGAAATATTCCACTGAAATCTACCATTAAAAGCTTCCAGGAACACTTATGGAATATTTCAAAGAAATGCTCAAAAACTTTTTCAAATTATTCCATGAAATATTTACGGAAGATTTCTGGAATATTTCAAGAAATATTACATTTAATGTTTGTCAAATATTCCAGTGGAATTTAATGGGAAATTCCAGGAAGGTTTCATAAAGATTTCGCTAAAAGATTCCGAAAAACTTCTAAATTGTAAAGTGGAACATTACACAAATCTTCTAGAAATATTCCATAAAATATTTCACAGAAGGATTTAATTAATGTTATGGTGGAATATTTCATGGAAGATTTTAGGAAGATTTCACAAATATTTCGCTGGAAGATTCCAAAAAACTTTAAAATTGTACAGCGAAACATTACATAGATCTTCCAGAAATATTCCACGAAATATTTTACAGAAAGATTTAAGTAATCTTTTGGTGCAATATTCGATAAAAGATTTCAGACAGATTCTATAAACATTTCGCTGAAAAAACCCAAAAACTTTAAAATTGCACAGTGGACTATTACCTAAATCATCCAAAAATATTTCATGGAATATTTTACAGAAAGATTTAAGTAATCTTCCAGTGAAATGTTTCATGAAAGATTTTAGGAAGATTCCATAAATATTTCGCTGGAAGATTCCAAAAAACTTTAAAATTGTACAGCGAAACATTACATAGATCTTCCAGAAATATTCCACGAAATATTTTACAGAAAGATTTAAGTAATCTTTTGGTGCAATATTCGATAAAAGATTTCAGACAGATTCTATAAACATTTCGCTGAAAAAACCCAAAAAACTTTAAAATTGCACAGTGGACTATTACCTAAATCATCCAAAAATATTTCATGGAATATTTTACAGAAAGATTTAAGTAATCTTCCAGTGAAATGTTTCATGAAAGATTTTAGGAAGATTCCATAAATATTTCGCTGGAAGATTCCGAAAAACTTCAAAATCGTACAGCGGAATATTAAATAAATCTTCTAGTAACATTTCTCGAAATCATTTATAGAAAGATTTAAGTGATCTTACAGTGGAATATTGTATGAAAGATTCTAGAAGGATTCCATGAAGTTTCCGTTGGAAGCTTGCGCGGAATGTTACGGGAGATTTCCAGTGACGCCGATAGGGGGATGTTTTTTAAATGGGTGTTTTATCCCCAAGTGGTTGGGCAATATCTTTCTCACTATATAAGCGAACGGGTCGGCGCTTTGTTGCGTACAGTCGAAGCGATTATGTAAATGCGATTTTATTACTTAATGTCAATGTTTATGTATGCGTGTATGTATTGATATATGAGTATAATGTGCTATTATATAATATATACTATCCACTCTCAGCATTTCTAAATCTTTCATAAAATATTCTAGAAATATTTTGCGGTAGATCTGAAACCCTAAACCTTTCATCGAAACCTTCCAAAAATCTTCCAGGAACATTTCATGAAAGATGTAACATTACCCAAACCTTCCATTGAAGTATTCTTCATATCTTTCAAGAATATTTCATGGAATATTCCAATGTAAGAAGAATCGAGGACATACGAATATTAGAGGAACATTTCATGGAAGTTTTCTGAAATATTCCTAATCTTCCGTGCCAATATTCTACAAATCTTCCGTGAATAGTCCATGGAATATTTTACGATGGATTTCTAAAATCTTCCAAAAATATTTTATGGAATATTTTATGAAAGTTTCCTCAAATCTTCCATGCATATTCCATGAAAGGTTTATGAAATATTTCAAATCTTCCGTTTCAATATTCCGAAAATCTTCCATGAATGTTCCAACAAAATATTTTATAAAATATTCCTGCAAGATTCCTGAAATGTTTTAATGAAAGATTTGAGATAACCCAAATTTTCCAATGAAATATTCTTGGAGTTTTCCAACAATATTCCATAGAATATTCCAATATAAGAAGAATCAACGAATATTACTGGAATATTCCATGGAAGATTCCTGAAATATTTTAAATTTTCCGTGCTATTATTCCAGGAAGCTTCAATAAATATTCCATGCTGTGTGTGAGGTGATTAAAATATGCTAGTTAAATAGTGTAGAAATTCATTATGTGTTACATGCTAAAAATATTAATATTTAATTCAGCATAACTTCCGAACCACAAAAACTTTTTTAACACAATAAGGTTTAAAGTAAAGTGTTCAGCTTGTACTTTTTCATTTTTCATGCACTTTCTTGTAAGATTTTCAGTTTTTTAATTATTAAAGTTCTTATAAGCACTTCTTGTTATTATATTTTTGAAAGAAACAACCTTATCTTTGTCGCTAGGCTTATTATAGGAAAAGAAACAACACGGATTCATTCTTTTCATCAAAGAATCATAACCTGTAGTATTAGCTAAATCGGTTTCCCAGGGGTGTGGAGACTTCTCCTTATTAGTTATGCAAGTTTCAAATGACTACTTAAAGTGTATATTAACAGATGCTATCGATATAAATATTTAGATTCTCTGAATACTATGTATCTATAAGTAAATAGCTATAGAACTACTTTTCAACATTAATTTTAATAAATATTTGAGCTAAATAGCTGCATAAGATAAGACAAATATTCTTTAATTTTATTATATTTTTACTATTACACTGACGTTCCAAACATTTTTGAGCATTTGTTTTATAAATAAAATAAAATGGTTTGGTTTTAAATCTTTTTTTTATTCTTACTCATTTTTCCCCAAATCGATCATGTAAAATGATTTTAAAAATGATGTCTGAATTGATGAGCCTACAAATCTTTCTCAGATGAAATTTTGAAGTTACATTAAATTTGTATTTAAACTTCCTCGGAAGCACCGTGCGATATCTAAATTTAATGGTATTTTATTGAAACAGGGTTCATGACAACTTCTTATCATGTCCGATGGATTATCGTAATTAATATTTGAATTATTATAATTATATAAAAGTGGAAACATTCTGATTTGTTGCGTTTTAAAAATACCTAATAAATGTAATCTCTTTTGAGGAATATCATATCTTGAAAAACATGGACATAAATTATAAAGTATTGCAACAGCAAAAGCAATTGCAAAAAGGCCGCAATCATAATTTTTTGTTTGTGATTGTACTGTTTCGGAAACTGTGCTCAATTTTGATTTGTTTGGAAATAATCTTTTTATATGAATCTTATGCTCATCTTGTAGATATTTGAGATTTAACCCTTACAGTCACAGGAGCCGATATATCGGCTACCTAATTTTCTTTTTTTTACCTCAATATTTTTGCAATATCATCCTTGATTCTTGGATTTTTTGTATTTTCAGATACACATAGCCTTACTTTTTATAATGCTGATGATATTTTATAAATTTATAACTATTAAGAGGCCGCTGTATCTCTGTCCTTTTCTAATTAAAAAATTGACTTTTTTCCCAAAATTAGCAACAAGAGGCAAAAATAAAGAGATGGTTTCGATGTGTTTAATAAAATGTAATATTTTCTTAGATTAGTATAAATTAATTTTATTGCTTCGTTTTTAAGAAAAGTTGGAATAACTTAAAAAATTAGAAATTAGTGTCAAATAATGGGATTTTCAAGTTATTCCAACTTTCCTTGAAAATAAAGCGGTGGAATTAAATTTTTATCAGAGAAAATATTGCTTTCTATTATACGAATCGAAACCATCTCTTTATTTTTACCTGAAGCTATTAGATTTTATAAAACATAAATTTTAAATAGATTCGGTAAAACAGGTAACTGTGTCGGTATACGGCTGACTCTTAATTATTATTATAGATAAATACATACGAAAAAAGTGAATTGAATTGCATGACTGGAAGGGTTAAACTGTCAGATACACGGAGCGAAAAATCTAGTGATATTAACTGAAATATTTACGCGATAATAGCTTGAACTTCTTTCAGGGAATTTTAACGCGGACCTAAGTTACTTCTACTACGAATTCACGTTTTTAGAACGTGAATAGTGTCCAAAGGAATATAGCGCTGTTTCACCTTAGATTTCCTACGTTTCCACGGGATTTTACCGTGAGCTCACAGGAAATAACTTGAAACGCAAGGAATAATGCTATGTCGGAAACAGAAATATAACATGTTAATATTTTAAGTTAAATAAGCTTGAATTTATCGTATTATAAGAGTAAAAATGCACACAAATATAACCTAAACATTTTTCACGGTATGATAACTGGTTTTTTTGCTCCGTGTATATGAATTATTTTATTATTATAATACATACAAATCCAGTAACCTTTTTCAAAATTTCCGGAAAACAATGCTTCTTCATCAGTCGGTACTAAATTAATATATTGCGGTATTTGAATTGGTAAAGTGGTTTGCATATTAAATGAGGGGCACCGATTTCAAATATTATTAAATCCTAATTTATAAATATCAGTTAACATGTAAGCTATTCCACTATACAATTTTTGTCCTTTAACAATCAATTTATCTTTCTCAGTCAAACCCATCATTAGAAAGTGAAAATCTTTTAAAAATTTTTATTTCTTTTAAATGAACTTCTTTTAAAAATATTCACAATAGAATAACTTTTATATTAACTAATTAAATTCAGTGTATTTTTACTTTCAAAAGCTGAAAAATATAAGAAATTATGAAAAATGCTTTGAATTAATTGTAATGAGAAAAAATTATAATAAAATTTGTGAAAATGATATAACGATTTGAAAATGATTATTTTCGGCAATTATATATATACATAACAAAAAAAACATCGAATAAGGTTTTTCAAAATTATTAATCGATCAAAGTCTTATATTTAATATATTTTTAAGGCAAAAAGAATTTTTATTAATTAATATCATTAGGAAAAAAAATTATGACTACATTTGAATTTTTTTTTCAGGCTTAAAATCCATCCTGATAACTTCAACAGTTTGTAAATGTAAATACCGTAAATATCTGTGAATAATTATAAATAATTGTAAATAATGCAATTATTACAAGTAACTGAAAATGATGATATTTCTGTTCTATTTACAACAAACCTTTCTGAATAATTAAATACATATTTATATAATATTATAATTTTTAAAGGCAATTTAACAATTGTACTTTTTGATACTAGTGCATCAAATTATAAATATTCGTGCGGTTGATATTTGGCCAAGCCGGCCTAAGTGTCATACCAATCGCACGAATATTTATGATTTAACGCACTAGTAACAAAAAATATTTTTTTTATTTTTTTTTTATTTTTTTCAACAAAAAACCTTATCTGATGTTTTAAATTCGTTTGAGTTGTCGAAAACTTGATTTTTGAAAATTTTGGTACTTCCCGTAGACTTTTCCAGCCAATTTTCAACTAATTAACTTCAAAATTTCCAATGATATGAAAATAAAAAAACATTTTTAAAATTAAATATAATATAACCTTACTTGTGATACATACACTTCGTAATATTTATATTTCATTAAGAATTTACATTTGATGCAAATAAAATTGTTGGTTAATTGCAAATAGTCGATTTATTGTTTTGTAATATTCAGATTTCAAAATAACCAAAATATTTTATTTTAATCTTATAATCGTGTATTTAAATTCAGTATTTCGTATGTATAAAATACATATGTGAAGATATTATAATTAGAAATAAACACGAAATTGGTTTTTAAGTATGTTTCACGTTAAAAGGCTTATTTTTAATTTTATTGTTAAAAATAGTCATATGTTAAGATCAAGAATTTAAACATAAAAGCCGTTCTTCGTGTTACGTTACGTGTAACGTGATATTACACGTTACACGTAACTCGTTACACGTTTTAAAATTTTGTTATCTGATGTCAACTGAATTCAATATCCAAACGATACTCAAGTTCAAAATAATACGAGATACTCGTGGTTACCTATGAAGTCGAGCTCAATTTTCGACTTTTATGAATTATGCCTTACAATTTACATACGATTTAGGACATTCTTTACTTTTTTTCCGTAGGTGAAAAATATACTATTTAATGTGACATATTCTTGAAAATAAAGCTTAAGTTTTCTATTTTTCTATTAAGTTCCTGGTTCTATTCAATTACTTTATATTATTTAGTTTCACTAATTTTTAGCATAAAGTAAATCTTCGTACGAAATTTATTTGTTGTTTTCGTTTTTGATATTTTTATTTCAAATATTAAATTACACATATTTTCTCTTTATTGAAAATCGGCGAAGTTAATTATATACATGTTATCGAACAGAACTACATGACATTCCATATATGACATATTTAAACTTAGCCTTATATCGTATGTGTAATAAACTTAAGCTTTTCTTTAATTTTTGTTTGCATGTACAAGTACGTATATTCGAATTTAATATTCTAAAGTTAATTTACTTTTCAGTGAATTTTAAATATTATTGTAATTAAAATATTTACCACGTCTTTCTACGAATGTCCGGTTCTTCGGATTCGTGCATTTTTTTAGGTATGTGCTTCGAGTATGTATACGTGAAGGCAGCATAATATATGGTACATTGGTGGATATTTTAACGATGATTTCTTTCTCTCTACCTAAAGTTGCCACCGCTTTTTAACACGTCATGCTTCCTCCATTATATATAAGCTCTAAGGGTATGTGTAATTATTCTTGTAATAAGATTTTCTTTTTATATTGTTTCCTACATAATTAGTAGTTATTATATATTAAAATGAAACTACCTTTTTCTACAGGTTTTGACTCCTACGGATCTGCGCATTTTATCGTAATAAGAATAGCTAATTTTTATTGAGTCCTATAAAAGTGCTTGTATATGATAACTACTCATTATATATAATAAATAGTTATCATATACGAGCACTTTTTTTGGGCCTCATTCTTGGGTCTTATGTGGGCTTTAGTATATGTATTTCTCTCTATATCTATGTTTCACTATATTTTGTTTTATTATCTTTTTTCACTCTCTATTCTTTCTTCCTTCATTTTTCTTTTACTCTCTTCATCTTCAGCTAACCTTCTTAATTTTCTCTTTTCTTTAAAGTATAGATTTTAATAATGATATAATATTAGAGTCTACACTTGATTAGCTTCTAGAAAAAAGAGAAAATTTTTGTTGACAGCGCATCTCTAAATGCAGCTGAATTGAATTTAATCAGCTAATTTTTGACTGACATTTTGTCAATTTTTATCTAAATTTTGTATAATTGAACTGACTTTATGAATAAATTTAGCTGATTTGCAGGCAAATTTATCCTAGTTCTGCTAAATTTTAACTAAATTGTAGCTAACTTTTATACAACTTTCAGCTACTTTTTAACTAACTTTCAGCTACCTTATTACTCCTATTTTAACAAAATTTCAGCTAAATGGAGCCACGATTGATTCTTATACACGGCAGCAGCGTCGATAACGATGACAGAAAACTTTTTATAATATAAGATATATATTTTTCTATATAATATGGTTTTTTAAAAATTTTAGTTGTTGAGCCCTTATATCTTATCCATAGAACTTTTATTTTCCACCCTTTTATTTGATAAAACCCATTTTCTACTCATTTTCTACTCATTTTACACCCATTTTCCATTTTTTTCAACTCTACACCCCACCCAACAAAAATAACTGCTGATACCCAAGTAAAGATACTCAAGTTCCAAGTTATACTCAATACTGAAATCACATTTATGAATCCGAGCCTTATAGACGAATCTCAATCTTGTGAATACTGAAGATTATCAAATTCCAACTTTAATCTTGAATTTGCACATGCGCACATAAAGAAAGGAAAATACCTAAAAAAATGTACTTGAGTCAGTAGTCAAAAGAACATTACCAGTCGTTTTGTAATTGATACTCAGTACATAAATTAAGACAACCTATGTTAGTACATCTTTCAACGCGTCCTACCCAAAAAATTATTTGGTATAGTACCGAATTTTCCCGTACTATGGAACTCAATTATCTTATACTAACATATTATCTACACTGAGAAAAATTCTTTAGGAATTTTTACTTTCATATTGGGAATTTTTACTATTTTACAATAGCACAGTGAGGACATACTTTTTAAACACTACAATTTACAAAAAAAAAATAGTAAAATTTATAATTTTATGCGTATTAATTTTTACTATTTATCAACAGCAAAGTTTGACCTTTGAAAGAATTAAATAATAACAAAACATTAAGTTAATATTTATTTGTAAATAAAACTGAAAATTTTTTTTACCAAATTAAAAACTATTTTTGGACAAAGATTTTCTTCTAAAGATCTTGTTTTCTCTAGAAGACAGTGAAGAACATGGTCGCCTTTATCTAAAGCTCCAACGAGAAAGAAATTGTTCTATAATATGTATTTTTGACTTAAGAATAAACGCTCGCATTACAGTAAATCGCAGATACAAATGAAGTAAATTACGCAAATCGCTTCGTACATTAACACTTGTAAGAAAAATGAAAATTTGTTGTATACAGTCATCCCTCCGAATAAGCGCATCCGCAATAAACGCATACCCCTATGTTTGCTCGCGAGCCATGCCCCCACTGCGGCTACCAAGTCCGAGCTCACTAAACTTTTGCGGACTGCTTCTCAATAAGCGCAATCGCTCATAGAGGATTTAAAATTTAAATTTCAAATAAAATCTTAATATTTTTTATTATTAATAACGAAATTTTTTATTAAAGCATAAATTTTTATTGAAAATGTTTATAAATATATTTATAATAAATATTTATAGTTTTATTAATTCTGACGTTTATTTACTTTTATTAAATGTTTTCTGACAAAATATTGTAAGCTTTTGTTATTAGTAATTCATTTTGAAAATCATTCTGAAAATTGTTTTGAATTGCGTTTTTTTTACTACAGGTTCTTCGACATTCACTTTCACGGAATCACTTTCATTTTTTGCATCACTAGCACCTGCTTGAACGAAAGAATTTTCGCGTTTGATTATTTTAATCGAGTTTGATATTTTTACACACTCACCGAGTGTTTCTGTACTTATGACACGTATCTGCTCTCAAACAGTAGCCGTTAAAACAATGAATGTACGGCAATTTAAGGGACTATCGCCAATACGCTTATTGAGAAGCACTAAACCTAAAATGTGCAAGAGAGACAGCAAGTCAGGAAAAAAGGATCTATGTACGCGCGGTGGAGGAACCCCGATTCGTGGAAAACCTCTTCCCCTTGGGGGCTTCTATGCGCTTATTCGGAAAGATGACTTAAGTTATCTTTCCGAATAAGCGCTGAAGATAAGTTATGATTGCATTTTCAACATCACTAATATTTAATTTAGTCCAAGAAAAATGATTCTCACCATAAATTTTGTACCCTTGAGTGTGTTCATCAAGAAAACAATCTTTCAAATCTTTTGAAATTAAATAGAAACCATTTTCAATAACAATTATGTATTGTACTAAATTAAAGACAGGTGCAGACTCCGCAAAAGTAGTTACGATACTATTCTCTTTTATTGTTGCACCCAAAATATTAACCCATTTAGTTACATAAACATTATTATTTTCGCTTGTAGGTAATAAATGGATAAATTCTGCTATTTTATTAAATTCAAAAATATTAATAGTTTTAGTACTACCAAAAGTAAAAAGAGGGTATGATTTCATTATCATAAATCTATAATTAAGGGATAATTGATGTCTTATAGCTATCGTACGACAAACATTAACGCGACTTCTTGCAGGGTGAGATATATTTTTTCCCTCTTGATTTTTACTCTCATATCTCAAACAAGAAGTAATAGAGATCCAAATTTTTTCATGCTTGAAGGCCCATGTGCACAATAATGATGCTTAGGTTTCATATCATCTTGAGGAAATAACTCCTGAAGTCCAAGCAAGTATTCCATGGTAATTATCTCAAGTAATTCATGAGTTTTGTAATGAATATTTTTACTCATAACTATGTCAACCATTTGCTTTAATAGTATTAATAAATGACTTTCTAATATTTCAGGAGGTTTATTGATACTTTTGCCAGGTCCATAATAAAAACTACGTAATCTGGGATTCAATTCATTCAAAGTAAAAAATTTAGCTTCATAAATAAAATGATTTAATATACGTGCAATGTCATAACGAGCAATGCCTTTAAATATATTGTGCATTATGTCTACACCAACATTATTTACTGCGCTAAAATCAGTTACTTTGTTGAAGACACATTCTTCTTTAATACCTGAAATTTTAGCATTTTTTTGAGCGACATGTACTTTATAATTTTCATTATTTCGTAGAACACAATCCTTTTCAGTTAATTTTAAATTAATATCTTTTTGTTCAATAAGACAAAAATGACAAAAAAATGTTGATTTAAAACTTTCATTGAATCCAAAAATTGAATGAACTCCTAGATTATCTGCAATCATATTATAAGTTTTAAAATAAATTTGCTTCAAACCTGCAGCAGTTTCTACAGTAATTCTATCCTTTTGTAAAAAGTTCAATTCCTCAATAACTTTTGAAAAAACTACTTTGTTCGTAAAAGCTGATCTATCTAGGGTATTAAAGAGTGCAAATAAAAATATATTATCCGTGTTAGATTGATATTTTTCAGGTGTGCCCAGACTCGATGCATATATTGCTCCACATTTGCTAACTCCTTTATGCGATCCAAGCGGATTATTGTTTTCATAATCGTCAAAAAATAAGGTAATGTAATTTTATGAGAGTCTAAATCAAGATCTTTCCAATAAGATGCTTGAATAATATTTGATATTATATCATGGTTTGATTTTAAAAAATGAATGTATTTAAGAATATCGTCTAAAATATTTGGCAATTCAAAATAATATTTTAATACTTTTCTCAAAGGTATAAATTGAACGCTTACTGGAATGTGTTTTATTTCTTGATGACTGCCTTTTTTTATATTCGCGACGTTCTCCTATGATAATAGATTCTGAAAAAATAAATGTTTCTTTTTTTTTGAATAAATTAAAGCAATTTTGCTCCGTATTGATTTTTGTGAAAGGTTTATCAAATATTTTAAAAATACGATGAACTTCAAAAATATTATTAAAACCTGCTTCATCTAAGAAATCACAAATTTTTTTTTCAAGTAAATTTTTAAGATTTTCATAAAATGTAGATGTTGTATGTACAATTTCAACAACTTTTTTTCGAGGCACTTCTGATAAACTAAAAAGCTTTGGTGCATAGAGTAAAAGCATTCCCAACAGAAATGTTTGTCTTCTGAACCTGATTTGTAACATGACATATCATCTAAATCATTATCTTCATTGATTACATCAGAAAAACTAGATGTATCACTTTCATAATCTACGTCATTATAATAACATTCATTTTCGGTAAAATCAGTCTCAAAATTGAAATCATTTTTTATACCTAAATTTTCATTAGCAGTCTCATTATCTGTATCCATCAAATAGTTATTTTCTGCTACTACTCCTAAAGAGTTCACATCACAGATTTTAGGTTTCTTAATTCTAGGTAATTTGTTTTTTACATGAATTCGGTTATAATGATTTGCAAGAGAAGGAACAGAAGAATACAATCTAGTGCAATTTTCTACATAACATTTGAAACTTTTTGATTCATTGTGAGAACATTTCAAATGTTGCAAAATATCTTCATTGCATGAAAATGAAAGCAAACACTGTTGACATTGGAACATTGTTAATGACTTTTTGAAGCTTCTTCTATCTGTCCTAACAAAATGTTAATAGATGTAGGATTATTGTTAGGTAGATGTATGTCATAAATAGCTTTTTGTAGAAAAAGCCAAATGGTTGATGCTCCTGCACTGTATTCACAATCAGTAGCGAAAAAAAGTTTAAAATTAAAATCCAATGCATCTAAACAGTTATTAAACTGATACTCATTGTTATTTAGAACAACAAAATATGTTGAAAGTCTATAAATTGTGCCAATAACAACTATCATTGGCTGAAAAGATAAACCACTTAATTTTAAGTTCTCCTTTAAATGGACCAAGGCAGGTTCGTATTCAGTTTCAACCTAATAAAAAATCAAATAAAAATAATCAATATTTTTTGTATAAAACCTAAATAATTTAATTTAATTTGAAGTCAGTTTTCTTAAGCTATAAAAAAGTCATTAAAATTTGTATACTTACATTTATAAAATGTATAAAATTGTCTCGTCTTTCTTGCAAAGATAATCTTCTAACAGGCGGTATGCTACTACCAGTACCATTATTCTGTTTTTTCTTTTTGTTGCTTAATCTTCTTGCTTCAATTAGTATCGGAAGAAGATGTAAAGTTAAACAATTTTGTGAATCTAAATTTAAAAAAAAGCTAAAATTATTTTTAAAATTTTGAAATATCTTAATATTAAAAAACTATTCAAAATAATTTGAAATATTTATGATTTAATTAAATTTCGAATTTTATGCTTTGCAAACTTATATTTTCAAATATTTCGTCATTGTTGACTCACGAATAATACAAATTGTAAGGACCTTCATCCAAATGTCCTAACGAATGTAATTTAATTGATGCCAACTCTTCATGATCTTTAATATTTTGTTTGAGCAGCTGTTCAGAAATACAATTTCTCATTAAGCTCCATTTTTCATGAAGTACTTGTTCTTTTTGAGGGTAGATTATATTAAAATCTTTCTGAAACTATAAATAAACAAAATTCATATAAAATTGCATTATAATATTATGAAAGTTTTTATTATTTAAGTATTTACTCAATTATTGTTTTTACCAAAGATATTCCATTTTGAAGACGTAGACATAAATATTTTTCAAGGTACTCAGAAACAGATAACTTTTGAGATAGTAATTCGTTTCTTCGAAAACTATGAGTTTTTATCCAGTAGTCATTTAAAACATCTTCTGGCTCCCAAAATACTTCAAGCCAATCAAGCATTTCTCGAACTAAAATAAAAAATAATATTTGAAAATTTCAACTATAAAACATCATTATAATTTATATAGAACAATATAGAAAGATCATATTTTTTTAATACCATTTTTAGAAATTGAAATTGGAGCTACAATTGGAGCTGGAGAGTTTATTTTTTGCAAATGTCCTTCACTTCTTAAACAATTTTCTGACGTAGTTGTAGTGATCCCACAACTTCGCACTTGCAGGAATAGTTTTCTTGTTGGTTGTTACAGATGGTACATAATACGTACTAGTACATTCTCCTTTAAATAAAAAAACAACTTCTTCTGACAGAGTAATGAACCTCTCTTGATTTATGCTACAAAAATTAAATTATTGAATGATTATATTTTTATAAAAAAAAATTGTATTTTAGTGAGTAGTACATTAATTAATAATCTTTTCTAACCTAAATTTCTCCAATTTTTCATATGGCCCTGGTAGAAAAAAGCCTGGATTTACAAACCCAGTCTTATTTTGACGGAATATGGTCAGCTTATGGACTTGACAAGGAATACAAATTTATAATTTTGAAAAGATAATTAAAATTTTGGAATAATAATTAAGGAAATTATAATTTAGAATTATCAGAAAATGATTCATTTTAATAAATTATCATCATATATTATTCATTTTTATAAACTATTTATTTTTATAATTAACAATAACACATTAAAGTTTCATTTATAAAGTTATAGTTAATGGTCTAACATTATTTACAATTAATAACAATTACTTGTTAGTATATCACTCGAATAGACAAAGGTTATAATGAACAATACAAACTTTATAGGTTATGATTTATTTTAAAAATAAATTTAGTGTTAATATAAATTAATGAGATATTAGTATTATTTAATATTAATTGTAGTTACACTCATATAAAATATCAATTAATTAAGAACTTAAGGTATCAAGCCCAAATTCAAGCCTAAAATAAAAATTAAATTTAAATGTCATAATAATTTTTTTATAATAATATTATTTAAAAAAAAGTTTTTTTTACCTTAGATATATAAAATATAAGACTTTGGCCCATGAATAATTTTAAATAATCTCATGAAATGATTAAAATTCTTTCTTTTATTCGAACACTTGATTTTGGTGGTCACTGCAAGCTTCCTTAGCCAATTTTCAACGAATTGACTTCAAAATTTCCAGAGATCTTGAATTAATATGTATTCACAAAATAACACTTTTATTTAAAAGAAAAAGAAAAAGAATTTAAAAGTTTGTCGAACAATTGGTTAAAAATTAACTGAGAAAGCTTACGACAACCACCAAATTGAAGAAATCACATTTTTGACTAATCAAAAGGATTTTAAGCATTGAATGAGATATTTTAAAATTATTCATAGACTTTGTAAATAAATTTAGAATATTCTGTCTATTATAATATCAATACAGATCCATGTAATGTAGGTTGTGTTGTAATTTCACTTTAAAGGAGTTGGTGGCAAGTTTAATTTTTGGTCTAGCGACAACTAAAATATTTAATAATACACATGTTAGAATATTCTTTTTAAAATTATGGCACTCAAAGTTCTAAAATTTTGCAAATAATTTTAAAATATCCTACTGTAACATAATGTCAATGCAAATCAATGTAATCTAGGTTGTATAATAAAACATAACATTGAATTCTATAGTTTGAAAAGAAGTATAGTCTGGTACGTATAATATGAAAGGACTCATCATAGACTAAATCAAATATAAAACTGCTTACCAACTTTTTAAATCAAAACAACAGTACAATATAAATTACATTCATATGAATTGATACCATGTTCGAGGAAGATATTTTAAAGCAAAATACAGAGTATCATAGCTTTAAGTACTATAGTTAAAAAAAAATCTAACAAGTACCACATGAAACATTTCATTCGACATGGACTAAAAATGAAACTGGCCATCAAGTTGTTTAAAGTGATATTATAATTTCGTTTTCACTTATTTGTTTTTAAAATTATAGCATTTACAATCATGAAATTTTGTAAATAACTTTAGAATGTTTTGTCTAGCATAATATCAATATAAATCCATATATTGGGAATTGTATTGTAATTTCACTTTAAAAAAAATTGGTGTTAAGTTTCATTTTTGGTTTAGTTACAAACAAAATATTTCATAATACACATATTCGTTTTGAAAGTCTGGTACTCAAAGTTCTAAAATTTTGCAAATAATTTTAAAGTGTCCTGCTATAACATAATGTTAATGCAAATCAATTAGTTTTATTATATAACATAATATTGAGTTTTTCAACTAACTAACAAAACTTAAGAACTACATAAGCGCGTCTATTTTTAAAGATTAGGGTTAGGTTAAGATGTCGAATATAAAGTCATATCAGAAAATTAGGTTATAATAAAAAAAAATTCATTTGTAATTAAAATCTGAAGAATAGTGAATAAAAAATAATAGAGAAAAATAGAGAAAGTTCACAATTAAAGTTAAACTTGTTATACTATAAATATAAGTTTATTATAGTAGTGCGCACAAATCATACATTAGAATAAGTCCATATTATGGCCAACTTATGGTGAAATTTGACAGTGTAATTACACCGTACAAATATGGCCATATGTTGGTGGACACGCCATAATTTATGCTAAACTTTCTACCAGAGGGTTGATTCTGTTTTAATGCCCGATCTCTTTCTCTCTTAATGATCAAACGAACCAGTCTTGATCGAACATATTTTGTTAAGCAGTTATTATCCTTATGTAATTGTAAAATTATTATACCATCTCCAGTGTATTTCAAATATTCCTCTAACCCCTAAAACATTTTTAAAAGCCATATTATTAATATGTTATTAACGGTGATAAATAATTAAGAGAATTACTAACAAATATCAAAACAACTAAAATTATTAGATTACAATGTAAGATAATAAAAAGCTTACCGTACTCTTAGAGAACTTTGCTATCTCTGGTTGAAGAAAGATTGGGGCTCGTGTTGTTTCAGATGTATTCTCTACCACCTGCTTCTCTTGGAAAGGTATTTTCTTATTGTATTGGTCAGTAGCTGGAATAAAGTTCTGTGATGTAGAACTTGATGTCACATTATTTGGTAGTATATTTTCAACATTGTCTGTTGTCTCAGTTCCAAAATCTTGTAATCCCTGCACATTTGTTGAAAATAAATATATACAACCAATCTGCATTTTTAGATATGAATGTGATTAGAATAAATATTTGTTATTTAATAAATATATGCTTGAATTATATCACAATAAACTACTCTAAACGTAAACAAAATAAATAATAAGCTTTAAAATTCTTAAAAGAAAAAAAATAAAACGTTAATTTTTTTAATAACTTATTCTATCTGAATCCTGTAAACTAACCTCACCAATCTCACTCTCCTGTTCAATATTTATTGCCTCTGTATCATCCATTTTTCCTTTTAAAATCTAATACTTATGTTCAAATAAACTATAAAATATACAATAAAAAGAATCAGTATTAGTTTATTAGTACTATATTATTTCATAAGTAATTTTTTTAGAGAAAAAAAGAAAGATTATATGTACACTAATCTACAACTGCACTTGATATGATAGACTAAAAATACTTCCATACAAATATTTCTATAAAGATATAATAATATTATTCCATACTTACAATATTGATTCAACAGTTTTCCAAAATTAATTGTACGATTTTCTTTTACTTAAATTCTGAATAAATAATTAGAAAATCACGAATTTTACATTAAATTTATAACCTCACATTCACTGTAGTTACTCGAACACATGTTATGGAAGAGACAAGAATAAACGAGTTGCGCGCCAACACGCGCATGCGTGTTTCACTCGCACCAAATCGAAAATTATAATTTTTACTATTTTTCTTGTTAAAATATTAAGATTATAGATGACCTCGGAAATTTTACTGTTTGAAATAATAAATCAACTTATATTGTAAAGGAAAAATTTATATATTATATAGTAATTTTTAATAAAATTATTAATAAATTTTTATTTCACAATTTATCCTATATGAAATAGTAAAAATAAATAATTTTAAATAACACGTACAACAACAAAGAGTAAAAAATAATGTTTAAATAGGAAAAATCGCAGAACTTCAAGTATGTCCTTGCTGTACTATTGATAATAGTAATTTTCCCTAAAGAATTTCTCTCCGTGTATATAATGCGCACTGCGGTGCTGTCAAGTATAAAACTTCAATATAATTATTACTCAATAACGTAAAAACCATTAAATTGTAAAACAATTTTTAACAGTTGATAAATATAATGTAAATCTTATAATATATAGCAATTTTGAATTACTAATAATTAATTTTAAACTCAAAAGCTAACTATTTTAAAATGAAGTATGGCAGATGAACATGTATCGTTCTATTCCTTGAATATCCCGAATTAGAAAATTAATTATTAGTAAATTAAAAGTGATATATTTTATATTATTAATTTTCAATTTTAGTAACAGACTAGCTCGCCACAGCAGCCCTTTGGGCCGCTGTGGCTCGCACCTTGGTCCTTTCAGAGCTTCGCTTTGCTTAGCTCTGAAATGCCCTCGGGCCTTGCACCGCGAAGCGATGCAAGGCATGCAAAAAGCTCCGCTTCTTGCATATAAGGCACGACCGAAAACGTTCGCGCTTCGCGCTCGCTATTTGATATTTAAAGAATATTAAAGCAAATCATTTACAACCGCAAAATCATTAAAAGTTAGTCTTATTTCTTTTTTTCATTGAATTTTTTACCGCATCTTTCAACAGGAGGTTCGAATTTATTGTATTTATTTGAAAACAAAAATTTATAATTATTTAAATTTTTCTTGTGAATTAAGTTGATTGATTTCGAAAAAATTTATGTTATGTGAAAAAGACATATTTTTATTAATGTATATTTTTTAAAATTTTGGATAGGATAATCTATCAAAAGTTATAAGAAAAAAAAAATTATTTCATAGTTCAGTAGCTTAAAAGTAAAGTTTTGTATCAAGTTTTTATTTAATCTGAATCATTTCGATGGGGGATAATTTAAAACAATAATACAAATAAATGTTGGCAGCTTAAAAAAAATCGTTAAAGCGGTTTTAAGGTGGCTCAAGCGATTTTTTCTAAAATTGTGAAACTATCCAAAATTTGTATTAAAATATTCTTTATATCGTAATATTTCCATATTTATTTTGAAAAATAGAGGTTGACGAACTATTTTTAAAGAAAAAGATGTTTTAATAATTGTAATTAATACATGTGCCCTTATGGGACTGAATCATAAATTAGATTTTACGCTAATATAAAAAAGTACAAGTTAAAATAAAAATTATACACTTATAGTTTGTTTCACGGAGATCATTTTTCAAGAAGAAAAAAAGGGCTTGACGAAGAAATACAAGAGAAAATAAATCTAAAAGAATGCGAAATAGAATTTGCTACACATAATGGCAGCTTCTGCGCATGCGCGTCAGATACAGACGCCATACGTAAAGCTAACGTGCGTTCAGAGTGCTCGTAACCAACAAAACAGCAGGGACGTACCAAAGTAAAACTTGTAATGAGAAACAAAACAAAAAATTTTTTTTCTTTTTTATTACTTTTGATTACTTAAAATTGTTTTCTTATCATAAGAAATAATCAATAATACTATTTAATTAGTTATAATAGCTCTATCAATAAAAACATTTTGATATCGCAGACAGGGCCCCGCTTGATACGGCACCAAGCGCTTGAGCCACCTTAAAACAGTTATCCCTTTAGAGGTAAAATAAATGATTTTTTGGTGATAACTTGAAAAAAACGAATTTTGAAAAAAAGTATATAAAATAAAATTTATAGAAAAAAATAAGATACATCTTTTTAATTTCATACATATTTTTTTTTTAAATAATATTTATCAAATTATCATTAAAAAGCTTTTAATTTTAACAATTTTCATGAACAATTTGAAAAATATTAACTTTAGAGAAAAATGTATAATATAAAAGAGTATAATATATACTTTAAAAAAAATCGTATTTTTCAAGTTGTTACCAAAAATCTATTTTTTTTGACCATTTAAAAGGCGCCTATTTAAAAACGCTTCCAACGATTATTTTCAAAATAAGAACGTTTACTTGTGTTATTATTTGAAACAATTCCCTGTTTGAATCATTCAGATCGGATGAAAACTCGTCGAGAAAATTCATAAATTTAATTTTTCACACACATACATCCATACATACATTTTAAGAAAGCCTCGTAATAGTCTTATTTTGCTATAAAAATAAGTTTTTTATCATAAAATAACATATTTTGAAGGGTTACGTTTTTCGCGATGTCGAAAATATAAGGCACTTCCGTATAGCGGTCGTGCTTAAAAAAGCCGCACCAAAAGAGAATAACAATCACATTTTCTGGAAAATATTTCCCTTGAATTGAGTAGGTGAAATGTCAGTCTTCATACCGAAAAAAAGACACTAAGCATCGAAAATTTTTGCTCTCGCTTAATAATATAATAGTACCAACATTAGTCCCTAACATTCAAGCTATGCATTAATTGAAATTATATTGTCACTTTCATTTCAAATACCTAGGTACATAAATTAGATATACTAGATTTAGTACCTATTTCAACAGTACCAACGAATATAGACGCTTATAGAAGCTTACTCTTAAATGGGAAATTTCTGCCAAAAATGAGTTTCTCAGCTACTGAGGGCGCCATCAGATCCCATGTATTTTTATATCTATATATATATCAAATTTTTCATATGTATAGATATACAAATAATATTAAAGTGTTACCCAGGTTTTCGGACGAAAAATTTAACCCAGAAGAATCCTTCTATAAGCGTCTATCTTCTTTGACAGTACTTTCCTTTCGCCGTGTAGTTGTTAGTTCTAGGAAACGTCAAATACTGTTTTTGATTATTTCATGGTTCATGATTGAAACACGTGATTAAAAAGAATGAATTCCTATCATATTTTTTCATTGATTTAAATGCAATCTAGTAAAATAATTGTAACTTTAATTCATCCTTTTTTGTAAAAATATAAAATTTTAATTTAATACGAAACTTCAATATCAAAATTCATAAGTTCAATTCTTTTTCATTTTAAAATTGGCTAATTTACACATAATAATATAATATATGAAAATTCAACCGAGCGACGTTAGGAGCGAGGTAAATTAAGCTAGTTGACGAATTAAAAGCAGAACGTGCAAAAGAAACATTACGTAAAAGAGAAGCTTATGAAGAAAATAAAAATGTTAATAAATGCAAAGTATAAGAAAATATATTGTAGAGAAAAAATCAAGAAAAAGAAAACATTCAAAATAAGAATATTGACGAATTAAAGCAAAACGTGCAAAAAAAGCATTACGTGAAAGAGAAATTTATAAAAAAGTAAAAATATTGATGAATTCAAAGAGAAAGAAAACAAATTGAAAGAAAGAAATCAGCAGGATAAAAAAATGCAAAACCTGAATGAGGCCGAATTGAAAATTATGCGTGAGAAAGAAGCACAACGTAAAAAAGAAAGCTATTATAAAAATAAAATTTATCAAAGCTATGCGATTAAAAAAGTAAATATTGATGTATTAATAAAGGAACAGTTGTAAAAAATTTTTAAAGACAAAATATGATGATAAATGTTGATAATATTAAAAAACCAATAGTTTTTATAAAAAGATTGAAATACTATTATTGCAAACAATATTTTAATATGTGTAATGATTCAAATACTTAAAATATTTATAATTTATGAGAAAAGATTAAAAAAATCACATATTACAAAGGAATGAAAAAACTTTAGAATTTAAAAATCAATCAAGAATCATTAGTAGAATAGGAAATATAGAATTTAATGTAAAATTAATTATTGAAAACAATTAAGGTTTAATGACTGAATTATGTAAATATTGCAGTGTTAAATATATTACATTTGAATATACACAAAGTAAGAAATTCATCAATTCCCATACAGCATGAAAGGTTGCTGCAAGGTTTCAGTAATGAAATTATCATTACTGCAACCTTGCAGCAATCTTTGATGCTGAGTGGGTGCTGTCACAAAGGAAATATAGAACCACCAAATAATCCCACTTACCCAAAAGAATTCAAGAAATTAGCTACAGGATTTTCAGAAAATAGTATTCATCTTAGTAAAAATATTAGATCATACAACAATTCTTCAGTTTTTGCAAGTTTTGGTGCAAATTTTGACAAATTAACAAGTAGAGGACCACAAGTAATCAGAATTTGTCGTCAAATATATCACAACGTTTATGCTTCGCATCCTGATGAAAATGAAGTTCGAAAATATGGACAATTATATGTTTTTGATAATGAATTAATAACTTCTCAACGGATAAGCTCAGATACAAATTTAGACTAATTACGTGAATTAGATTATTAAGACAAAGTGACCCTTATGCTAAAACTTATAAAATGATGTATGAAATAGAAAAAGAAGAAATTGATTAATGCAAAAAAGTTGGTATTCCACCACAAACTGTAACTATGTCTATTAAACGCAATGAAAAATTAGACAATATATACAATGAAGCTACATGTAATGAAGATACTATGATATTTATAGCAAAAGATGATTTACTCCCAGTAGAACGTGATATCGTTTTATATTCAAAACACGATAAACCAGATAGTATTCCAATAATTAGTAAACATGTTGATCCAATGACTTACCTACTTATTTATCCTAAAGTAAAGTTTCTCAAAAGGCAATAGTTGATGCATTTGTAAAAGATGAAAGTTCAAGATTATATTTTATAAAAAAAAAATAAAAATATTTTAAAAAGCAATTGTTATAACGGTGTAATGAATTAGTTACATAAGAAAAAAGAAACTGAAAATATAAAAATTGAAAATTTTACGGGAAGTTCACGATTTTTAAAGCAAAATTATATTGACTCAATGACACTTGCAAATCGTTGCAGCAAGCCAGACTTATTTATAACTCTTACATGTAATTCAAATTGAAAAGAAATTATTGAAAATTCAGAAGATTATGAAAATGCAATCGACAGGCTCGACATTGTAGTTAAAGTGTTTCAAGAAAAAATAAAATAATTCATAGAATTGGTGATTAAAAAGTGCATAAGGAAAAACTTTTGCTTAAACGTATGTTATTAAATTCCAAAAGCGAGGGCTTCAACACATGCATATGTTATTATTTCTGAATGAAACCGATAAAATTACTACTCCTGATAAAGTTGGTGAACTTATAAGTGCTGAAATTCCAAATGAGAATATTTATCCATAACTATTTTAATTTATTAAATAATTTATAGTCCATTATCCATGCAGGGAACAAAATAGGAGTTCTCCTCATATGCAGGAAAATAAAAATAAATATTCGAAAAATTTCTAAAAAAAATTATAATAAAAAATTATTATTTAAAACATCTGGATATCCAATTTATGTACGGAGAGATAAGGGTATAAAAATTTGTTATAAAGGTAAAATAACAATAGAGTAGCTAGATTTATCATTCCATATAATTCTTATTTACTACTCAAATTCAACTGTCACATTAACGTAGAAGTATGTCCGACTGTACAATCTATCAAATATTTGGTAAAATATTGTTACAAAGGACATGAGTGTGCGTTTATTGAAATACGCAATGCCGGAATAAATTTTAAAGAAAATTTTGACAATTCGAGTCAGAATGAAAATAATGATAGTAATGAATATGATGAGATAAAGCAATATATTAATACAAGATATTTGTGCCCTCCAAAAGCTATACACAGAGTATTAGAATATAGTTTACACAAAATGTTTTATTTTATAACACAATAAGGTATTCACAATAAAAATGAGCAAGAAGTATATGTTGAAGAAGGAAAAGAAGAAAAAATGAAAAAAAAAATTATTGAAACAACTTTAAAAACATATTATAATTGAATGAAACAGATCCTAAAGCAAAAAATTATACATATTCGAAAATTCCATTGCATAATGTATTCAATCAAAAATTGAAAGTATGGAAAAAAAGACAAAAATTTAAAAAACAAATTCTGAGCAGAATGTATTTGGTAAATCCAAAAGATCGTCGAAGATATTTTTTAAGATTATTACTTTGAAACTTCAAAGGTGCAACTTCATTTCGAGATTTAAGTTCTTTTGATGGAATAACATATCCTTCAGTTTTCGAGGCTGCTGTAGCCAAACATTTGTTTAATGAAGATAAAGAGTGGGATCAATGCTTAAAAGAAGAATCGCAAATACAGTTTTCTGTTGCTCTTTGTGAATTATTTGCATTTATTTGAATATTTCATAATCCTAATTATGCTGCCCTCCTGAAAATGATTACGGAACTTATGATGCAATATTTTGCGTTACTTTTTGAGTCACTTTTTGCATCACTTTTTATATTACTTTTCGTGTCGCTTTATCGAGCCAAAAGTGACGCAACTTTTTGCGTAACTTTTCCAAAAATATAATATAAAATAAATTATAAATATTTTATTTTTAATTTTATTTAACAGAATCAAAAATATTTAGAGCATGATTTAATTGTCTACCTTTAAAGAATTAATTTGGAAAAAATCTTTGAATCAAATTAAAAATTCTTCATCTAAATTATTAAAAGAGTGTTGATAAAATAAAAACATTATTGAAAATTAAGAAGTTCAATTTTTTATGATAGAATGTGTATGTGTGTAGGTGTGTATATGTGTGTATTTGTATACATGTGCATCTATATATCGATGGTGGCTACGAAAACAATCACAGCTGTGTAATTGACTACGAAAAAAAACACATCTTCAAGAATGCGGCGAAAAAAACAGCCCTTGAACATTTTTACCGTGTTTTCAAGGGGTGTTTTTCTTCGCCGCCATTTTGAAGATGTGTTTTTTTTCGCCGCACTTTTAGAGATGTGTTTTTTTGCCGCGCTTTAGAAGATGTGTTTTTTTTGGCCGCACATTTGGCGATGTATTTTTTGGCCGCACTTTGGGAGATGTGTTTTTTTCGCCACACTTTTAGAGGTGTGTTTTTTTTTCGTCGTCTATTAAACAGCTGTGATTGTTTTCGTAGCCACCATCGATATATACATGCACATGTATACAAATATACACACATACACGCCTTCACACATACACGTTCTATCATAAAAAATTGAACTTTTTAATTTTCAACAATGTTTTTATTTTATTATAGTCCAATCAATAGAGACATTTTAAGGACATTAATTAGGAGCTCAATGAAACCTATATAAAGTTGTTAAGAGCAATAAAAAAACATACCCTATATAAAATGTAACAAAAAAAACGGTAGAAAATGCTCCAGGAGGCTGCAAAGTTGGCCAAAACAGCTTTTTTAACTCTCTCAAGCAACCTTTGCATTTGAGCAAAAAAAATCATTATAAAAGCATTAGAGAATAAAAAAACCTACAATTTGAGTACTGCCGCCATCATTTTTGTTGATTAGTTATTGCAAAAAAGACAAGAAACCATCAAAATGGCCATTTCTTGGATATTAATTATTTATTGCGAAAATAATTTTTTAAATATTTTCAAACTTTTAAAAGGAAGCTTTCATGAATACGAACAGAAAGAGAGGTTGTAACAGCAAATTGGTTAATTTCTTGCTGAGATATTCCCTATTATTTATCCCAACACGCATAATGTTTATTGCTATAATTTTTTTTTGGCTGAGCATATTGAGTTGCATAAGGGCTTAAACTCTTCATAAAGGTTCAAATTTTCATATTTCGTTAGAAGCAAATGAGAAATTGAATTGCAATATTTTTTATAACGTTTTAGAAAAGACATTGTTTTTTTTATAAATAAATGAAGATGGGGCTTTATTTATGTAGCCAATAGGAGCCGAGATAAGATTTTTTTTTTAAATCACAGCCACTTTGTTTATAACAATTAAGAAACGAATCGAGCGTCATTTTTTAGTTGAAGACTTATATTTTAAAAATCTTTGATTAGATTTAAAAAAATGCAACAAAGCATGAAAAACAAAGAAAAGTAAAAAAAAAAACGAGATAACAATTTATTATTACTATTAAAATTTTTGAAATCATCAATAATTATTTTTTTATTTATTGAAACCAAAAATTAAGTATAATGATTAGTTAAAATACAGAAACAATAAAAATTTCAATTAAACTTGTCTCCAGGTTCCAAATGTAATAATTACGGGGAATAATAAGGTAAGTTCATTTACAACATTTACGTAAATCTGCGTGCATTTCGTAAATATTGATCGTAATGAAACTCATGATATCTCATTTTAAAGTCCTTTCTTTTAGCTTTAAAATGAGATATTACACATCTTAAAATATTGGCTTAATGAGCCACAACAGTCATTTGTGTTTAAGGTGTCTGTATTAGGTACAGTTCCCTGGTGGAAATTGAAACGTTTTTTTTTACCATTTTTTGGCCAGTAGAAATGAAAACGCTTTTTTTAACATTTATTGGCCATTTCTTTGGCATTATTATTACTAATAACCTCAAATTTTTATACTCACCATTTTTAATGCTCACATTTCTACCAGGGTTGTTTTAACTTAAATACACCCTATTTTGAAAAACTATTTGCACCGATATTAATAGTTTTTCAAGATACCCCAGATTACAAAAAAAAACTTAAAAATCAGTCAACTTTGCAGCCGCCTGGAGCATTTTTTACCGTTTTTTTGGTTACATTTTATTTAGGGTATGTTTTTTATCACTCTTAACAACTTTATATAGGTTTAATTAAGCCCCTAATTAATGTCTAAAATAGACTTTTTTTTGCTTTATCGATTGGACTATTAACACTCCTTTAATAATTTAGATGAAGAATTTTTAATTTATTTCAGAGATTTTTTCCAAATTAATTCTTTAAACGTGGACAATTAAATCATGCTCTAAATATTTTTAATTCTGTATTTTAACATCTTTTAAATTATGTCAAATAAAATTAAAAAAAAATATTTATAATTTATTTAATATTATATTTTTGGAAAAGTTGCGCAATTAGTTGCGCAAAATGTTGCGTCACTTTTGGCTCGTTAAAGCGACACGAAAAGTGATATAAAAAGTGACGCAAAAATGACACAAAAAGTGACGCAAAATATTGCATCATAAGTTCCGCGCTCATTTTCAGGAGGGTGGAAATTTATAAGAAAAATATAAGCATTTTTTTTTACTATCCAAAATATAAAAAAAATGTAGGTAAAAATATAGCATCAAATATTATTGAAGAAAATTTACAAATTCATAAATATTGTTTAAGTAATTTTAATTTACCAGATATATCAACTCATATAGATGATTTATGCACATCTATCGATACAACATAATTTTTTACAAAATATGACATGTTAAATGATTTATAAATCAAAGTAAATATATTATAAGATCAACAAAAAATCATTTACGATAGCATGTTAGAATTTTTAAGAAAAAAAGAAAACAATTGTATTTTCATTAATGGGCCAGATGGAAGTGAAAAAAATTATTTACTTAACATTTAATAGATTATTTAAATTTTTGATAAGCCAGGTGGAAGTGAAGAAAAGGTATTTACTTAAGGTTTTAATAGATTATTTAAATTCTTCAAGTATATCATTTTCATGCGTTGCTTGGACAGGAATTGCTGCTGATTTATTGAAAAATGGGAACACAGTACACACTGCATTCAAATTGCTACTCACTATACCAGAGTTAATAACATACAACGTGAGACCTAACTCAATAGAAAATAAAAAATGAAACATAGTACAAATAATAATATGGGATGAAATATCCATAACATCAAAATATGCTATTGAAGTAGTCAATCGTTTGTTTGAAGATTTATGTGATATAAAAGAAATATTTGGTGGTAAAATATTACTCGTATCAGGGGATTTTAAACAAACATTACTAGTTGTAAAACATGGCAGCTGCACTGAAGCTATTGGAAATTCTGTCAAGAACAGTTATTTGTGGCCAAAATTTAGTTGTATATTAAATAAAAACTTCGGGATATCCAACGATGACAACAATTTTAGACAATGGTTATTGCATGTTGGTGAAGCTATATATTTAAACGTTCATGAAGGAGAAAATGAATTAATCGAAATACCTAATGATATAATAATACAAGAAAATAACATTATTGTTGAAAGTTATTTAACAAATGACGTCTTTTTATTATTTCAAAGACGTATTTTTTTAATAAAAATGACGTCTTTTTTGTTCCAATTCAAGACACAACCAAAAACGTCTTTCACAGACGTCATTTTCTCCAAATTTAGGAAAAAATAACGTCATTTTTCATGAATTATGTCATTGAAAAATGACTTTACATGATAATCATTTTCCATTTAAAGGAAAAAACAAAAACGAGGTTAACCTCGTAGTTTCAACTCTTCGAAAAACGAAGAGCATTTGCGATTGAACTGAGAGCGTTCTGGCCTTAAATATCTGCGTCTTTGAAATTTGTATAAGGGATCGCAAAACTTGAAAATCGCCACCTGGTGAGTTAAAATTAAATTAACGCAATCAACCATCAATTTGACTGTAAGTCACTAGGTGGCGATTTTCAAGTTTTCTGATCCTTGATACAAATTTCGAAGATGCAGATATATAAGGCCAGAATGATCTCAGCTTAATCTCAAATGCTCTTCGTTTTTCGAAGAGTTGAAACTACGAGGTTTACCTCGTTTTTGTTTTTTCCTTTAAATTGAAAATAATTATCATATAAAGTCATTTTTCAATGACATAATTCATGAAAAATGACGTTTTTTTTCCTAAATTTGGAGAAAATGACGTCTTTGAAAGACGTCTTTGGTTGTGTCTTGAATTGGAACAAAAAAGACGCAATTTTTCCAATGTTTAGAAAAGCTATTTAACAAATAACGTCTTTTTATATTTTCAAAAACGTATTTTTTTTTATAAAAATACGTCTTTTTATAATTTTAAAGACGTATTTTTTAAATAAATATTCGTAAGAAAAGGCGTCATTTTTTTTATTAAAAAAAATACGTTTTTGAAATAATAAAAAGACGTCATTTGTTAAATATCTTTTCTAAACATTGGAAAAATGACGTCTTTTTTGGTTCCAATCTAAAACACGACAAAAGACGTCATTATTTTCAACAGGGAAGACGTCATTCGTTTTAAGAAAATAATTTTTTTTTTTAATTTACGTCTTTTACTATGAGTATTTATTGGAAAAATACGTCTTTGAAATTATTTTACTTATAAAAAAGACGTAATTTGATTAGTATATTTCCGGAACATTAAAAAAATGACGTCTTATTTTGTTCCAATCTAAGACATGACCAAAGACGTCTTCAAAGACATCTTTCAAAGACGTACTGGAAAGACGTCATTATTTTTAACAGGGCAGCTATATGTGCTGTGGAATAAAGTAAATGTGGCTGCTATAAATGCTGGGGATAAAGTAAACGTGGCTGCTATAAGCGCTGTGAAAAAAAAACAAGACGTGGTAGCTATAAACGCTGTAAAAATAAAGCTAATATAAGAATGAAGTAAAAACGCCCAAAGCCGGTTAGTTTGAAAAGAGTCTTTTAGGCAGATCTGGGACAAAACGTTATGATTGAAATTAAAATTGTAATTATAATTTTTTTATTTGATAATAAAATCCAAACAAAAAATAAGGTTAATATTGTAAAAACAGTGACAACAAGAGGAAAACGACAGACGGAAGACAGGAAACGATAAAGTCACTTAATATATAAAAGAGACTTTAGAGAGTATGGTACAATAAGATGGGCGAAATGACACCCTTCGGAGATTTGGAATTGGATTGCATGAATAGTCGACATATATCTAATAATAATTTTTAAGATCATCAACCCCCCTTTCACCCATTTTCTTTCACCTCCAAAAAACGTGTTTTTTCATTAATTTTTTTTTATACCTTAATAACTATCACGCAATTTGGACAAATTTTAACATATTTTTTGCATAAATGCGCATGAAAAAAATAATCCCCTTGAATTTTCGACTCAACGACCTAACCTAAAAAAGCATCTAAAATCTTAAAATAGCTCTCAAAACTCGTCATTTGAAGGTGCTAAAAAGAGATTTAGTAAAAAGTTTTGAGAAAATGCTCTTAAGAAGTTATAATTTTTTAAGATTGTTCGGAGCGGTGTGCCACATCTATAAGGCAAAAACCACTTTGTTAACAGTTTTTTAGCGATTTTTGGATACTTACGCCTCACTTCAGTCAATTACAATAAATCTAATAGCATTTATGAATTCCACGATAAAAAATACGTCAAAAATATGTACTATACTTGTTAAAAATATTTTTATAATATTCACTAGAAATGGAAAACGAAAAAGTAGTCTACTTTAAGCAAATCCGAAGGACTATCTTTTCTTTTATGGTGTTTGAATAACCATTTTTTATCTTCAAATCATTATATGATACGTATTTTTTGTGTATTTTTTCTGTAGAATGTAGTGGTACCATAAGTTTTACTTCAACTACCTTATAGAAAGGTCCGAAGAGCAGAAGAAAGTCCTTTTTGCTTTTTTTAAAAAGTTTCGCTGTATCTAATCTTAAAATTAACACATGTTTTTCAATAACGGGTTAATGCTCTCTACGCATCAACCTTCTACATGGCACAAGAAATAATTTTATTTTCAGTAAAAAAGTCAGAAATACTTGGCCGGGATTCGAACCCAAGACATCCAGATTAGATAATTAGAGCCTTATCCGTTACGCTACCGCAGTTTCACAAAATGAATATATAGTAGATTAATTGTATTTAATTATTAAATAATTTTATATAAACAATTTCTTAAATTTTATCAATTGCAAAAAATTATATAAAATAAAAATGTGTACGATTTTAAAGTTTTTCGGTTTTTTTTAGTGGATTGATTATAAAATCTTCTTGAAATTTTTTATCAAATATTGCACCAAAAGATTACTTAAATCTTTTTGTGAAATATTTCGTGGAATTTCTCCGGAAGATTTATGTACTATTCTGCTGTATGATTTTAAAGTTTTTCGGGATCTTCCAGCGAAATATTTATGAAATCTTCCTGAAATCTTTCATGAAATATCTCACTGGATGATTACTTAAATCTTTCTGTGAAATATTCCGTAAAATATTTCTGTGAGATTTATCTAATATTCTGCTTTACGTTTTTGAAGTTTTTCGGAATCTTTCAGCGAAATGTTTATGGACCCCTCCTAGAGTATTCCATGAAATATTCCACTGAAATATTTGATAAACATTACATGTAATATTCCATGAAATATTCTAGCAATCTTCCGTGAATATTTCATGGAATATTACGAAAAAGCTTTTAAACATTCCTTTGAAAGATTCCATAAATATTTCTGGAAGCTTTCAATGGAAGATTCCAGTGGAAGATTTCGAAATATTTCAGTAAAGCTTCCATGCTGTATGAGCTATAACTTTTGAACTAGGCAAGACTTCCTGATGCAATAAAGCTTAAATTAAAGTATTGAACTTATACTCTTTTTTATTTATTAAAATATTTTTCTGTGAGAGCTTTAGTTTTTTGGTTAATCAAGTTTTTATAAGCGCTTCTCTTTACTATGTTTTCGAAAAATGGCTTTGTTTTAGTCTCTGGGTTCATTAAACGAAAAGAAAGAAGCTGGGTTCATTTTTTTATCAAAGAATCATAACCTGCAGTATCAGTCGAACCTGTTTCCTAGAGGTGTGGGCCTCTCCTTGTTAGTTAAGCAAGTTTCAAATTACGACCGAATTGCTTAAAATCTGACATATGATATAAACTTCAACACTGGCGCCCGAACAAAAGTATATTTTAGCGTTAATTGCGCATATTTCAAAATCATAAAATTTGTAAAATTTAAACAAAATATTTAAGAAATAAATTAAGAAAAAGAAAATAAGATAAATACAATTTGTAAAACTTAACAAAATAGTTGTAAAGAATATAAAGAAATAATCAGAAAACAAAATATTATATTTAGTTTGTAAAATCAAAGAATTTAGCTAAATGAACAATAAAATCACGACAGCAGAATTCATCAAAAATTCTGTCAAAAATAAAAATGAAAAGATTATCACACAAAAACAGCAAATATTACATAATAGAGTAACAACATTTTTAAAACAAATACACCAAACACATAGTTTAAAACGCGAAATAAGAAAATTAGAAATCGAAATACAGAACATACACAAAAAATTAGACTATCTATCAAATAATAATAAAATCAACAATGAAAATTTAGGTAGAATTTTCGAGCATTTAAATAAACAATTACCCAAAGCTTTGAAACAAATAAAAATTAATACACAACTCATTAACATATTAACAAGCAAAAATGAAAAAACAGTTAAAAACGAAATAAACAGAACAATAAAAGAAAATAGTAATAACAACAACAATAATCCATTATAAAACATAAAAACTTAACAAATAATAACCAAAAAGTCATTAGTAACAATAAAACTATAAAACAATTTGAAATTAAATACAGTAAAAGTATCAAATATAAACAACAATAAACTTGAATCACATAACGCATTGTAAAATTAACAGAAAAAATCAGTAAATTAAAGCTAAAATACCCGTCATTAAATAAAATAAAATCATATTTTAAAGTCACAATTATGATAAAATTAACAAAGATAAATTCTAAAAGAGAAAGTATAAAATCAAAATTAACAGCAATAAATTCCACATACTACAAATCAAAACAAAGGATTACGATTGACAAGACATACCAGAGGATGAACGAGTAAACAAGAATACTCGAAACTCTGAAGTATAAAGTCGTCAAGTCAAATAGTATAATATTTAAAATTTATAAGTAAATGAATACAGTATACACTCTGTATAAGATATATACAGTAGTAACTCTTTATAGTTTTTAAAACAATTAAATTAAAAATAAATTTACTAAACATAAAATAATTATTCTTTTTTAATATAAAATTAAAATTTATTAAAATGGCGGGTAGAAGATCATTTCAAATTATGCGAGAAATCCAAGACGAGGCAGTCGAGGATAATCAAAACGCTAACAGAGATTGGCAAAACGCGGTAACAACCGAACTAAAGGAATTAAACGAACAACATGAAGCCGCGGAAAAAAGGTTGGATGCGCTGGAAGACCACCAGACATCACAACAATTATTAACAATAAATGATAATACACAAGAACAAATTGATGCATTATCAGACTGAATAGCTAAATTAAAAGATGAATATGAAACAAAATTCACAACACTACAAAGACAAATAAAAGCGGTTGAAACTGAAAACATTAATTTAAAAATCGATAATACTAAATTAAACGCGACAATCGCAGACTTAAACGAAAAATTATTAGATATAGAAGCGCAAAACACGCGTATAAATAGAGACATTGATAGCATAAATAATGAAAACGAAACAGAAATAAATAATATAAAAGAACAAATAAAAAATATAAATGATAATACTCAGAGCACAAATACAAACACAAATACACAACACAAAATTAAAATGCCAATTCCGAAATTTAACGGGCATGAAAATGAAAGGCCAATTAAATTTTTAAATGAGTTAAACACATATAAAACGTTTACTAAACCATCGGTTAGCGAATTACACTGTATATTAATACAAGCGTTACAAAGCAATGCGCAATCGTGGTATTACATAAACAACTCAGAGATAAATAACTTCGAAGAATTTGAAAAATTATTTAGAGAAAGATATTGGAATTCAAACATCCAAAGAAAAGCTCAAAGAAAAATTGAATATGGTTCTTACCAAGAAAACGGTAAAATGTCGCGCGTGGACTATGCCACATACATGCTAGGTCTTGCAAAAGAACTAGAGTTGTCAATCACGGAAAGTGAATTGATAACAAAAATAGGTCTTCACTTCGATAGAAATGTTAGATGCGCAGTAAATGGTCAGCCCGAAAAAACCAAATCATCATTATTCAGAATCTTAGAAGATTTTGACTATGATGATCAAATAGGAAATCGACACAAACAAACATCTACACAACAAACACAAGACACACACAACACATACACAAGACAAAAAGAAACAAACACAAACAACACTAATACACAACAACCATGGCAAACACGTAACATAAATCATATACAGACAACAAACACGGAAAACAAAAAACAAGGGATTCAAACATACAAGGGGGCACAAAACTACAAAACACAAAATTACAGACCACAATACAGCGGGATACAAAATGACACAACACAAAGACACAAAACACCAACAATAAAATACAACGAACAAGTAGACATAAGTACGTTAATTGAATCATCGACGTCGGGAAACACGAAATAGTTGCGTACCGAAAGTCGGAAAATAATAACAATAATATAATTAATAATAAAGAAAAAATAAAGTACGCAACTAAAATAAAAAATCAATCAAATAATGAAAGATTATATAATACAAACTTTAAAGATAGGTTAGAAACCGCTAAAAATTTATATATTAAAACAAAAACTAATAAAGATTTTACTGGTTGGTTAATCGAATACAAGGATATAATAAAATTTAATGAAAATGAATTTGAAAAAATAAAAAATGATTATAAATCAATAAATATTTGCTCAATAATATATAACAAACAAAATGAAGCAATTCAATGTCCCGAAATTACGATAAATATCGAGGGAATAGAATCTAAAGCTCTGATAGATACAGGGAGTGAAGTTACCTGTATGTCAGAAGAATTTCATTTAAATAATTTAAAGATATTTAAAAATTGTTTAACAATGCCATTGACAGGCAAAGTTGTAAAAAATGCCACAGGCACAAAATCAGCAAGATTAACAAAACAAATATATGCCAATGTAAAAATTAACAATTTACAAACAAAAATGATATTTATAATAATACCACAATTAATTAAACAATGTATAATCGGGTATGATACCCAGAAAATACTCAATATGCTTATTAATACGCGGCGTGAGGAAATAAATTTCCAAATAAATAATAAAAACGATATAATATCATATAAAGTAAAAACTATAAATAAAAATGAATACTCGACTCTACATATAGAGATCGAAGAAATAAACGAAGTGAAAAACTTCAATAATAAAAATAATATGGCAGAAAAATGGCCAGAAAAAAGAAAAATTGAAAGAAAAATTAAATCTAAAAGATTAAACAAATTAAACAGAGGAAAAATGAAAAAGTTTATGATAAAAGATAAAAAATTATTTAAAAGAAAGCCCGTATTAATTAAAAAGCATGAAAATAAATTCATAACAATAAAAGATAAACTAAACCTAAATAATGTAAAATTAACAAGTAAAATAGACGCGATAATTGAGAATCTATTAAACCTAAGTATGATCAAAAGATCAAAAATTCAATACGTAAATCCAGTAGTCTCGGTGAAGCAAAAAAATTCTAATGAGACAATGCCCGAACGTCCACAGCTAATCGAAAAGCTAGTATGACGATTCAGAGGGGGGCAAACATAAAGGTAAAATATAAATAACACGAATAAATTAAATGATATAAAAACAAAAAACTAATTTAATATTAGAAATGACATAAAAACACAGAACTACACAGACACTACAAAACTTTCGTAGAAAAAGTGAAAATTATCTGATGCAAATAATAATTAAATAGCAAAATTCTTTGATATATACGAAAGGCCTTATACGGTCAAAGATGTAATAAACAATGATACGTATAAAAAAATAAACTAAAATGAAAAATTGAAGGGAAAAATCCACAAAAACTTAAAGAGAAAAAGAAACTTCTACGTAAAATAAAAAATACCAAATTAAGTATTTATTACAAATATAATAAATATGAATAATTGAAATTAATTGTTAAAAAAGTATTGAAATTTTTTTTGCTCCAGAATATTTAATTTGGTAGAGAAAAAAAAAAAAAAAAAATTTAGTAAATAAGTTATAGGATAAGTTTAGAAATAGGAAAACATGTAAATACAAAGTAAATAATTTAAAGTAAACAAATATTAAATCAATCAGTAAGCAATATCGCCACAAAACGTTATGTTAAGTCCTATTACAGTTTTACAATTAAAAATGATTAATTAATGAAAAATCGAATGGCTTAAGCTGGAGAAAAGAAAGAAAGACATAAAACAAAAAATAATTTTAAATGAGAATAAAAATGTGTTATAGGAGATTTAAATAAATAGCTTTAATAAATAAGAATGGTGAAACAAATGTTATAATAAAAAAGTAAAGAATGGTAAAACAAGACTCATAATAAAACAAAAACCATTAAGAAATTAAGGAATATAAAGAATATTCTCATAACAAATCCAAGGTGATTTGCAAAATTAACAAATTAGAGTTCGCTGGTTTAGTTGGCTATAGCACGGGACTCGTTAATTCGTCGACGCGAGTTCGATTCCCGACTTGGTCACTCTTTCATTCGATTATATCATAAAATGACATCATGTGAAACAATATGTTCACAATATGGAGAAACTTGAAAATAAGTTTCGAGTCTTGCTTACCATAATAAAAATAAAAGAAACAAAATTTTTTTTAAAATATAATATAATGATTTAAAGCTCATATAACACATTTAACACCCATGTGATTTAAATAATTTTGCGCTCTAGGTAAATAAATGTAATTTTTTCTTTCGTTTTTCTTGCTTACGTTATCCATCAGTAATTTTAAATTAGTATTTGAAAGCAGAAAAAATTAATTTATTTAGGGGGGCAATGTGAGCGCCCAATTGCATTGTAGGCTTTTAATTACTATAATTAACAAATATAATATATTTTGCATGCGATAATTAACGTAATTTGGTATTAAGATAGGAATAGAAATTAATATAGTTGTTAACTAAGTATTAAAGTAATAGAATCTAAAAGAATTTAAAAGATTAAAAGCATAAGCGCCAAAAGTATATACGCTCCTGAAACGCACACACTAAAAGATATACATGTGTGTATATCATACATTGAAAGCGCGCTTTAGCCTCATGTTGGCTCAGCGCGCGAGAGAAAAGCAGGACCACGCACGCGAACGCCGGCGGTGCCAAGCTACTAGAGAAGAGGGGACTGGAGTCCAGCGCCTATAAAAGCGGGCCGGCAGAGAGAAATGCTCTCTTCTGCCTCGCCTCAGCTCAACTTAACTTGCTTTTGCATCTTGATACGTCGAGCATTGAAGAATCACCAACGTCGTGATGATTCTTCCATGCTCGAGCGTTGATTCGATTCAGATTGTACAATTTTTGATAAACATTACATGTAATATTCCATGAAATATTCTAGCAATCTTCCGTGAATATTCCATGAAATATTCTAGCAATCTTCCGTGAATATTTCATGGAATATTACGAAAAAGCTTTTAAACATTCCTTTGAAAGATTCCATAAATATTTCTGGAAGCTTTCAATGGAAGATTCCAGTGGAAGATTTCGAAATATTTCAGTAAAGCTTCCATGCTGTATGAGCTATAACTTTTGAACTAGGCAAGACTTCCTGATGCAATAAAGCTTAAATTAAAGTATTGAACTTATACTCTTTTTTATTTATTAAAATATTTTTCTGTGAGAGCTTTAGTTTTTTGGTTAATCAAGTTTTTATAAGCGCTTCTCTTTACTATGTTTTCGAAAAATGGCTTTGTTTTAGTCTCTGGGTTCATTAAACGAAAAGAAAGAAGCTGGGTTCATTTTTTTATCAAAGAATCATAACCTGCAGTATCAGTCGAACCTGTTTCCCAGAGGTGTGGGCCTCTCCTTGTTAGTTAAGCAAGTTTCAAATTACGACCGAATTGCTAAAAATCTGACATATGATATAAACTTCAACAAATTAAAGAATATATTAAAAGATGGCATCGATGTACATATTTACATTCTTTAAATACTATGTATCCATACGTTAGTAGCCATAGAATTATTTTTCGACAATATATCTAATATTTAAATCTAATAGCTCCATAACATAAGGTTAATATTCTTCAATTTACTTATATTTTTACTATTATACCTACGTTCCGATCACTTTTGAGCATTTTTTTTATTAATAAAATAAAATTGTTTGGTTTTGAATTATTCTTTTCATTCTTATCTATTTTTTCCCCAATCGTCCATGTAAACTGATTCTAAAAATGATACCTAAATGTTCGTAATGGGTCTAGAAATCATTCTCAAAAGGAATTTTGAAATGACATTAAATTTTTATTTAAATTTACTTCAATGCACCGTGATCGCCAAGATTGAACTTCTTGAAAAAAACTGACAAATGCATTTATTAACATAACAAAAAAATATCACGGAAATGTACCGTGAACAGAAGAAGTCAAATCTTGAAATGATCTAGATGGAAATTGACAATGACATATCAGTTACAATTATTTTTCAACCAAATGATGATTCAATGGATTTCGATGATATCCACATAAATTATAACGATATTAAAATTAAAACTGATGAAATTAAATTAATTGAAAAAGTAAGGAATTAAAAAAAATTGATAACAAATTAGCTTTATGTATAACAGGATTTAATATGAAAATGGTAACAGAACAATCGAATTAATATAAAGAAAAATCAGAAAAAGACATGATTATGAAAATACAGAAAAAAAAATAATGATAAATTAGAACTAAGGCGTGTTCTTATTACGTAATGTTTAAGTAAAAGAAAATTATATGAGAATAAAAGAAGATCGACCATAAATATGAAAAAATATTTATAAGATGATAGGAATGAAATTTAAAAAAAATACTGATAAATTAAAACAAATATGTGTAAATAAGGCTTGACATAAGAAAAAAGCTCATATAGAAATAAAGAAAGAACAACTAAATAAATATAAAAAGGAAATAGAAAATACTAAGATCAGAAAAATGGAACTCAACAAAAAAAGAGTACTGATGAATTGGAACAAATACATACAAATGAGGCTTTACATAAATAAAGCTTATATAAAAATTAAAAAAGAAAAACTAAATACATATAAAGAAAAATTAGAAAAAACTAAGATAGCGAAAATGAAATTTAAGGAAGAAATTCGTACTGATAAATTGGAACAAAAACATGCAAATGAGGCTTTAAGTAAAAAGGAAGCTAATATAAAAATTAAAAAAAGAAACAACTAAATAAATATAAGGAAAAATTAAATAATACTAGGATAACAAAAATGAAATTAAAAAAAAGGGTACTGATAAATTGAAAGAGCAAGAAAGGACTAGAGAGGAAGAGAAACAGCAAGAGAGGGTAAGAGAGACACAGACATAGACATTTTTTTTCGGCCTTGGGGTATACAGAGTGTCCCAATTTAAAAGAAATACTCAAATATTTCATCAGAAACGTGAGATGTCGAAAAATGATCTAAATGAAAGTTTTCTGGATCATTGGGGGACACCACTTGGTGACCTTTAATTTGACCTTGAAGGTTACAATGAAGGTCATATCAAGGTTGACATAAGTTTGTTGAATCAAAACCCTCCTTTTTTACCGTGAAATCAGAAAGACCGTGAAATTTCACACAAGATTTGTGAAGGTTAAATTTACTTTAGAGGTCATTGAAGGTCATTGAAGGTCATTTTGAGGTCAAATCGAGCTCTATTGCTCTCTGGAAAACTAAGGATTTTAGAGAAAAATGACATATGTGAAAATTGATTGCTTATGGAAAACCTAATTGTTGATGACCTCAACCTAGATGATCTCCAAGGTCATCCTGAAGGTCGCATCAAGGTCCACTTTGTTTTTTTGAGAAAAAACAACAAAACATTTGTAGCCTCTGAATGCGAAGAATGCTTTAATTTTACGAGAGAGTGGTCTTAGGTCAAATTAACCTCTGATGATCATAGTGAGGTCAAATCAGATAAGAGAATCATTTCTTGATCATCAAAGTCATCTGGAAGCCAAATTCCATTGTTTTTCGTAAAAAACTCAATTTTCAGCCTGAAATGCTTGATGAACGTAGAATTTAATGGTTAAATAAAATTCAATCCCAAGGTCAAAGCAATACCTCAAAGTAACTCAAAGATCAAGTGTTTATGATCAGCATAGATACATGTAGAGGCTGGGGGCTCATCGAATTTTTCCTACGAGTGATTACTCGTGATAATGATCATCTGCGGGTTGACCATTGCTTGCGTTTAGACATCAATGTTCTACTTGATGTCTAGAATCCACGTCGAGGACGTAGCATGATGAATCTTCGAGTTCCATCGTGATTCAGCCACGACTTAAGGGTGATCTTTAATGTAAATGTTAACATGATTTCGATAATATGAAATCAAAAATCAGCAGCAAGCAATGCCGTCGTAATATTGTTGCAATAATTTGATGATAAATCGTGACAATAGCGTCATGTAGCATTTTTACTTAAAATATTTTACCCATTAATTAAAATTTGTCATGAGCATCAGTGTTGATATCTGTTGGTGAAAACGTTCAATCAAGAGCCCTTCAAGAATCAATCCAAAAATGTGAAAATATCAATATTTTAAGAATATGTAACATGGACACGATCCTTAAGTTATTCTGATGATTGTAGGTAGTCATATTTTTATTTGAATGAAATAATGGGAAAATTTTACTTTTACTTTGAGATTTTCAGTGCTAAGTGAATTGATAATAGCGTAACTTACCAAATCACTATTATTGATGATTTTTTTTATAACATTTTTTCACGCCTTTCTTAATTTGAAAGTGAGCTTTTTGTTCTATTTCTGTGCTGTATAATAATGCCTGATTACACAAGAAATGAGATTGTTGACATTTTATTGGTTCTTAGAGAATGTCATAATAATTATAATGCAGCAGCACGATTATATCGTAGACGTTTCCCTAACAGACTTAAGCATCCTTATAGCAGTGTGATTTTTAAAATCGAGAGACGTGAAAGACAAAGACCGCGTATAAAGCGTCAACGACGACAGGTTATGACAATTGACCGAAACGATCTCAGAGTTCTCGTTGTGTTAGCTTTAGTTAATTTAGATGTGCATATTTCATTACGACAAATACAAGCACAAACTGGCATCACAAAATCAACAGCTCAGAGAATCTTAAAACTCCATCGATTCCGTCCTTACTACATATGCTTGACCCAAGAATTAACTCTTCATGATTTTCGACGGACAGTAAGATTTTGTACATGGGCTCAAGCGATGTTACTTTCAAATCCAGAATTCTTCAAATATGTTATATTTTCAGACGAAGCAACTTTTCATAGTACAGGACAATTAAATTGACACAATAGTCATTATTGGTCGTTGAAAATCCACATTGGTATCGTGCGATAAATCACGAACAGGGTTGGAGTCTAGTTGTTTGGTGTGGCATTGTTAAGAGGCGGCCGTATAGCTCTGTCCTTGTCTAATCTGAATTTTCATTATTATTAATAAATTAAATATTGTTATACAAAAGTAAGAGCATAGCCTAATAGATTTCAAGACGACTAAACGATCCTAATCTATGAAAAAATATAAAATTTTCATAGAATAGGATCGTTTGCTCGTCCTGAAATCTATTAGGCTATGCCCTTACTTTTGTATAACAATATTTAATTTATTAATAATAACGAAAATTTAGATTAGACAAGGACAGAGATATACGGCTTCCTCTTAACGGTTATTTGATAGGGCCTTATTTTTTTTATGGAACTGTCAACTCAGTTAGATATCTTCATTTTCTGATAAATGATTTACCAAATTTATTGGATGATATTGATTTACGAACGAGACAAAATATGTGGTTTCAATAAGATGGGGCGCCCGCACATAGAAGTAGAATTGTTCAACAATTTTTAAATCAACGATTTCCACAAAGATGGATAGGGATAGGTAGTGACGTAGAGTGGTGTCCAAGATCACTAGATCTAACAAGTCCTGACTTTTTCCTGTGGGGCTTTTTGAGAAATATTTGCTATACCGACCCACCAACAACTAGAGCAAATATGATGCAACGAATCTCTGAGGCTTGCAGAAATCTCACGAGAGATGTCCTTCTGTCAACGGTTCAAAACTTTGAACGAAGAATACAGTTATGTATTAATAACAATGAAAGAATTTTCGAAAATCAGATGCTTTAAATCTTCTTCCTTTATTTAATTCACCTTCATACAAACTAAACTTTATTTTGAAAAATTTTTGGAATCTTGCCTTCATTGGCCGGATTTAATCTCTTGCCTTAATTGGCCGGACTCAATCTCTTGTCCTCATCGGCAGGACTTTCTGTGGTCTTGCCTTCATCGGCCGAACTTTTTGTGGTCTTGTCTTTATCGGCTGGACTTTCTGTGATCATGCCTTTATCGGCCGGACTCAATCTCTTGCCTTCATCGGCTGGTCTTTCTGCGGTCTTGCCTCCATCTTACAATCCTTAGTTTTCCAGAGAGCAATAGAGCTCGATTTGACCTCAAAATGACCTTCAATGACCTTCAATGACCTCTAAAGTAAATTTAACCTTTACAAATCTTGTGTGAAATTTCACGGTCTTTCTGATTTCACGGTAAAAAAGGAGGGTTTTGATTTAACAAACTTATGTTAACCTTGATATGACCTTCATTGTAACCTTCAAGGTCAAATTGAAAGTCACCAAGTGGTGTCCCCCAATGACCTAGAAAACTTTCATTTTGATCATTTTTCGACATCCCACGTTTCTGATAAGATATTTGAGTATTTTTTTTAAATTGGGACACCTTGTATACCCTGTCTGACACTATTAGATAAAATACAACGGTGTATAAAATTATTCATAGAATCATCTATAAATATTGGACCCAAAAAAAGAGGCCTGCAAAATATAAGGTCCAGAAAAATATAAAGCCCAAAAAAATGTAAGACCCGAAAAAATTTCAGGCGCAAAAAATATAGGACCCAAAAAAATAAAGCCCAAAAAAAAGGCCCAAAAAATAAGGCCCAGACAAATATAGAGACCAAGAAAATATAGAGCCCAAGAAAATATGAGGACCGAAGAAAATAGGACTCAGAAAAATGTAGGGTCTGAAAAATATGGGGCCCAGAAAAATAGAGCCCAAGAAAATATAAAAATCAAAAAAATAATGGGCCAAAAAAATAAGAGGTCCAAAAAAAATAGAACTTAGAAAAATGTAGGGTCCGAAAAATATAAGGCCCAGAAAAATATAGGACCCAAAAAAACAAGGCCCAGAAAAATATAAAGTCCAAGAAAATATAAGAATCAAAAAAATATTGGGCCTAAAAAAATAAGAAGCCTCAAAAAGTAAGACCCAGAATAATGTAGAGCCCGAAAACATATAAAGCCCAAAAAAATATAGATTCAAAAAAAATATTGGTCCCAAAAAAAACAAGGCTCAGAAAAATATAGAGCCCAAGAAAATATAAGAAATAAAAAAATATTGGGCCTCAAAAAATAAGACCCAGAAAAATGTTGTAGGGCCCAAAATAATATAAGGCTCCAAAAAAATGGGCATTGAATAAAAATATTGGACCTAAAAAAAAGCTTTTGACTAATGAGTACTAACTATATAGGACCCAATAAAAAATTGCTACTCTTATTACCAAAAGATTAGACACATTTAAAAAATGCGGAGAACCAGAGAAAAAGAAACGTAAGTGGTTTCACTTCAATATAATATTAGAAGATCATTAAAAACAATTAAAAAAAACATAAATTGAGGTGCTACGTGAAATAAGGGGTTAGATCAATTTAACCCCTTTTTTCCAAAAATCAAGAAAATGGAATTCACAGACGATTACTCATCTTTTATTGAAAAAGTTTTTTTACAGATATTGTAATATAGATACGTGGTGGTTAAAATAGGGTTTTTTTATTTTGCACAATATTTAATAATTATAATAAAGTTATATTTGTATTTTTTCCAGGATATTTTTTGTGCATTTTTAAAGAAATTCAAACGATATTAGGAATAAGGGGTTAACTCTATTTTTTCAATAATTAATAACTATTTTATTATACGTCAAAATAACTGCAATTATTGTTAAATTTCCTTTATTTATTTCATTTTTTAAAGTTCATAGAGTTTTATCAAAATTGTTCATGTCAATATTGAGTTATTGAGTTTCTTTTTATTATCTTGAAGCTGACTTTTTCGACTCAACCCCTTATTCCGAACAGCCCCTCAATTATATTAAACGTTTTCTTATTACAAATAAGAATGTATATAATCACAAAAAACCTCTCCCGTGGGATAAAAAGAGAAGCTCTTTAAAAACGCAAGCTAAATAAAATTTGCTTTCTTATTTGATAGCTCGTGATACTAAGCCTAAGGCGCTTGTATATCCTCAGAGTCAATGAAGCTCAATTTATAATTTTTTTTTAATAAAAACCATAGATAACAAAGGGCGTTAACAGGGGTCCGAACCATCTATCTTCGTCTAATAGCGTTCTCCATCATTTACATAAACACCATCCGTTGTATCAAGAAATAAATAGTAACCCTGGCTAGATATTAAGTAAATTTTGTAATAACGATCAAATTATTTTATTGTGTAGTTTTTGAATACTATGTGACCTACCAAAAAAGATAGGTTATATTCTAGTTTATTAGTAGGTCTCATATTATTCAAAAACTACGCGATAAAATAATTTGATTGTTATTACAATTTACTTACTTTACTAATATCTAGCGGGGGCTATTATTTTTTTCTCGATACAACGGATGGTGTTTCGACAAATGATAAAAAAACTCTATAAGAAAAAGACAGATAGTTTGTCCTGCTCTTAAGACTAAACGCTTGTATGTCCCAATCATTATCGTTTTATGAAATGGCCAAGTAAAAAATCAAATTTTATTTTAAACCTTGGCTTTAAGAAACAAAGGGCCAAACTATCTGTCTTTGTCTCATAGCGTTTTTCATCTTTTTTATATACACCATCCGTTCTAACAAGAAAAAAATAGCAGCCCCCGTTAGATATTAGTATAATAAGTAAATTTTGTAATAACAACCTAATTGTTTTACTGCGTAGTTTTTGAATAAAATGAGAGATACCAAAAAAGATAGGTTATATTTTAGGTTGTTAGTAAGTTTCATATTCAAAAAGTACTCGATAAAACCATTTTCTTATTATTATAAAATTTACTTATTATACAAATATCTAGCGGGGGCTGCTATTTTTTTCTTGTTAGAACGGATGGTGTTTATAAAAAAGATGAAAAACGCTATTAGACAAAGACAGCTAGTTCGGCCCCCTGTTAACTAAATATCAACTCATGTAACCAAGGGTGTTAAGGTAGTTCTTCACGTATATATACCACATAAATTTTGTAATGTTTTACCTTTATTTTAATTAATATAATTTTTGAAGCAAATGGCAGGCAAATGTAATAGAGTGTAAAGCAGCTAATGGCCTCTCTGCCGGATATAAATAATTCTCAACCCAATTTAAAAGTCGACGTTTCGGACATTTTATTAAAACTTATGTCCCTCATCAGGAGCACTACAATAAACAAATTAACAAAATTATATAATATAACCATCTTATCAAAAAACACAACTACAGTACTCGCAAATAAGTATAAGAAAGAAAACCAGCACACAAACTTACAATTACTTGTCACTAAGTACAACTTTAGATCGTCAATGCTATATAAAAGGTTTCACACCTTATTTATATATTCGTTAGAATTTACAACCGTCAAAATATAACGCAAACAAAGAGAGAGAAGGTAGAACGCAAAATTCGAAATACAAAATACCAAAGTTTAAACGTATACAAAGAAAATAACGCATATAAAAATTATAATGTAATTTTTATGCGTTATTTTCTTTGTATACGTTTAAACTTTGGTATTTTGTATTTCGAATTTTGCGTTCTACCTTCTCTCTCTTTGTTTGCGTTATATTTTGACGGTTGTAAATTCTAACGAATATATAAATAAGGTGTGAAACCTTTTATATAGCATTGACGATCTAAAGTTGTACTTAGTGACAAGTAATTGTAAGTTTGTGTGCTGGTTTTCTTTCTTATACTTATTTGCGAGTACTGTAGTTGTGTTTTTTGATAAGATGGTTATATTATATAATTTTGTTAATTTGTTTATTGTAGTGCTCCTGATGAGGGACATAAGTTTTAATAAAATGTCCGAAACGTCGACTTTTAAATTTGGTTGAGAATTATTTATATCCGGCAGAGAGGCCATTAGCTGCTTTACACTCTTTATTTTAATTATTTTATAAGGGACAAGCAAGTGTATATCGAAAGAAAGAGGCCTTGGGAAGTGGTAAAAATTTTTTTCTAGTCAATAGAAACTGCGAATATGCTAAGTCTCTTATTTATTTATTAATTTTTTTTATCTGAATTATTCCCAATGTTTAATACTTTCAAATCATTAGGAAGTTGATTGTATGGCTTGATAGCACAAATAAAACTGCTTCAAACAATAATAGTTTAAGATATAATGGGTAATGGAATGCTCTTGCGTCTCGTCCTGCTGGCTGATTCTTGATGTTTGATCTTAAGATAATTGTAGTTGTAGATTAAGCTTTCAAGACAAAACAGTTGTCTTGGATTCATAGGATTCACTTCGGCAAATTTATTTTTATTAATGATCTTTAGTATTCTATTTTGTAGTTTTTGAAGCCATTGAATGCAGCCTCTATAGGCGCCTCCCCAAGCAAATAAATTTATATATTTATAGTTGTATAACATAATAAATTATTATAAATTATTATTCAATTAAAGTTTTATTCAGTTATCATTGAGAGAATAAAGTACTTAAATTGAAATACAATCTTAAAATTTTATTATTTTAATATTCAATGTTTTTAATAGTCAACTATAAAGTTAGGGAAATATATGAAATGTGGATACAATTTTCTCATCGTGTCTGTAATTACACAGGCATACAAAAAAAAGTTGATGTCCACGGAGGCGACCTTTGGGGTTTTATGTTTTTTGGGTCGCTGATTCTGAATCGTTTGTCGGTTTATTCAGGTCAGATCGCTTTCAAGGTTATTTGAAGATCAAATGAAGAAAATATTGCTGAAAAAATCTGAAAAAATTCATATATAGGTTTTGAGGGTCGCTGAATCCAGTCCAAGGTTGATTTGATCATATCTGGTTATCTGAAGGTCATCTAAAGTCATTTGAAGGTCAAATTCGGAAAAAAGGCTGAAAAAATCAGAAAAAATTCAAATGTAGATTTTTCAGCATGCTGAATCCGAATCCGGTGTTGGTTGACCTTCATGAGTTCAAGGCCAAGGTCATTTGAAGGTCAAATCAATAAGGTACTATTGAAAATATGTTAAAAAAAATTAATTTAGAACCATCTTTAGTTTTCCGTCTATATAAAAACTGGAAATATTAATTTATCTTTATCAACATTAGCTGCTGTGATTTTCTGGAAAGCATGGATGTGTAGATGTGTGGATGTCTAGATGTTTTGATATATATAATTGATTCTTTTTCACCTGTTGCCTCGACTAGTCGTGTGACGATGACAACTGCCCCGTAAGGGGATGTGTAGAATGATTCGCTCATACGCTAGTCGGGGTATCGATGCCAGTGGAAGTGCACTGCCTTACAGGGGGTCGACAGAGTGTTAGAATGGTGCCGTAGAGTGTTCGTTAACGAGTTGACATTGTCCTCGTCAAAGACGAAAAGCCCTTTTACTTAGCCTTGGAGAGGTAAAAGGGTTATCACCTTCAGGACGGCGGACTCACCTGCAATCGGACCAGGATCCCTGTCGAGCAGGTTTATATATAGAAATATAGAAAATTTAAACAAACCTTCAACCTTATCTTCTAAACACGTGTGCCCCAAAGATGCTGACGCATTTTGCTTCATTTGTGGAACATTTATTCCGAACAAAAACGATCGACGATCGTTCAACGAAAAATTTCGGAATATATACGAAGAATGTTTTAATTCAGATATAGTTTCAGAAGATTGGGCTCCTGATAGTATTCACAATAACTGCCGCAGAATGCTTTCTATTTGAAAAAAACTAAAGACGATTCTAAATTGATCTTCATTAAACCCACAGAATGGAATGAGCCATCCCACGAAGATGATTGTTATTTCTGTAAAACCGATATCCGTGGGTATAATAAAAAAATGTACATAATATTAAATACCCCTAAGTAGGATCAGTAAAAAAAGCCGTTGAGAGAACTCAAACGATTGATGAGGTTGATGTTGATAGTATAGAAAATTTATCAATTGGATCTTAAGATGATGATGATGATGATGATGACAAAAACACTAAGACCGATGATGAAAATCAAGATGAATATGAAAGCGATAGCAGTGAAAGCTCTGATGAAGTTTATAAACCAGGTGGAGTAAGCAATAGAATTCCTGAAAAATTTACACAGTCCGAACTTGAGACTACCTAAAGATGGTGCGGAACATTTAGCTTCAGTTTTAAAAAGTAAAAATGTATTAGAAATAGATACGAAAGTAACGTTTTATAGAAAAAGAAATGAGAGTTTTAAGCAGTATTTCGAAGAAAAAGTCTTTGATGAAAACAAATTAGTGTACTGTTCAAATATTAAAGGACTGATGGAAGAACTTATAAAGATGAGAGACTATTTATTGACTCATCAAAAAGAAGCTTAAAAGCTGTAATACTTCACAACACAAATCAATATGCCGCAGTACCTATCGCACACTCTACGACAATAAAAGAAATCTTCACTAGTCTTAAAAAACTTCTAGAGGCCATTGAATACAAAACATATAATGGGCTTGTATGTTTTGATTTGAAAGTTTCAGTTATGTTGCTAGGACAGCAGTCTGGATTTACAAAGAATCCGTGTTTCTTGTGCCTTTGGGATAGTAGAGATCGCGAAAAACATTACACAAATCATAAGTGGGCTAAAAGGAAATCACTTGAAATAGGAAAAGGAAATATCATTGAATCGGCTCTGGTTGATCCAAAAAAAGTATTGATTCCTCTATTACATAATAAATTAGGAGCCATGAAGCAATTTGTGAAAGCCTTAGATGCAAATAGTCGATGTTTTAAATACTTGGAAAAGAAGTTTCCATATAAATCTGATGCCAAGTTAAAAGAAGGGATTTTTGATGGTCTAGAAATAAGGAGACTTTTAGAAGATGATAAATTTCTAACGACTATAACGAAAATTCAAAGGTATGCATGGCTCACTAGGAGAGGCCCAGGCCTCCGGATCACGGATTTTACTCAAACTTTAGGATAAGTTTCTAGATGTTAAAATATGGAGAAAACCAGAATTTTAGAACCTAACGCTCAAAATTTCCCTAGTTATAAGCAATTAGAGAAAATCACTAAAAAAGTTACTAGATTTTCAAACGCCTATAGTTTTTTAGCATTAACAACTAGACACTTGTAATTGTTTTTAAATGAAAGCTGAGCTCAAATCCTTTCAAAATAGCACCTACAGCATATCAAAATATTATTTTTTCCTATAGCTACAGTGTTATAAAAATTGTACTACATTTAAGCATTTATTATTAATTAATGTTATTAAAAGGAAATTCACGTTAAAATCTTATAACGCTGTAACATTGGGAAAAAATAATATTTTGATATGCTACAAGCACTATTTTGAAAGGATGTGAGGTCAGCTTTCATTCGAAAATGGTTTTAAGCTTCTAACTATTAATGCTAAAGAGCTATTAGTGTTTGGAAATCTAGTAACTTTTTCAGTGATTTTCTTTAATTACCTATAACTAGGGAAATTTTAAGCGTTAGGGTCCAAAATTCTGGTTTTCTTCATATTTTGACACCTAGAAACTTATCCCAAAGTTTGAGCAAAATCCGTGATCCGGAGGCCTGGGCCTCTCCTAGTCAGTTTTAAGGAAGTTGTGAAAAACTTTTTAGAAAATAAAAGAAGTGAAAATTATAAAGTTTTAGTAGCCGAAATGATTGAGAACTTTGGAAAAATAGGGTGCCTGATGTCATACAAATTGCACTTCCTGCATAATCACTTGGATCGATTCCCAAAGAATTGTGGTGATTACAGTGAAGAGCAAGAAGAGTGCTTCTATCAAGACATGAAAGAAATGGAAAAGCGCTACCAAGGCAGAGCGAGGAAAAGACATAGTTACAAGTTTCGCGTAATAAAACTTTTTTTTTTCTTTTTTAGATAGTATTTTTCAATTATAATTTTTATGGTTTATCTTCGTTTTATATTTTTTTGTATTTTTGTTTAATTTTCATATTATATTTTAACAATTATTAGTTGTTTTTATAATCAAATCTTTTTCATTCTATTTTTTTAAAACTTTTTTTTTCTTTTTTCAAATGATATTTTTTAATTATAATTTTTATAGTTCAGCTTTATTTTATATTTTATTATATTTTTGTTTAAATTCAATGTTATATTTCAACATTTATTAGTGGTTTTTATAATAGAATTTTTTGTATTGTATCTTTTTATTGCATTTTAAGAATTATTGGTTATTCATTGTTTATAATTGAATTTTTTTAATAAATTTTTTTATATTTTGAGAATTATCAATTATTTTTTAATAGATGGCAGCTTCCGCTTAACGCTCTCGGACAAAAAATAGTATATGCAGTCACGGCCACAAACGTATCATTCTTGCTCGTGCAGCTGGAGCGGCCTCGCTACGCTCGGCCCCTCAGCATGCACTCGACAAGAATGATACGTTTTGCGGCCTTGACGCATAATATACTATTTTATTGTATGAAATATGCAGAAAAGTGTTTGAATCGACGAAATTTTTTAGTGCAATACTTTCAGATGTGCGATATATAACACTTTTATTTAATACAATATGACTAAATAAATTATTATCGACGACATATCCAAGTGCAATACTCTTCAATGTGCGATAATTAATTAATTTATTTGTTCTATGAAAAATAATGTATGAAATGAGATGAGTTGTACTATTCTAAATGAGTTGAAACATAGTCTCATTTAAATTAAAATCTTTTATCTTTTATTCATTAATTGAAGAAATTTATATTTTATAAATATTGAATAGTTACATGATATAAATCACACAGAGTGCTAAGGTCTTATGCTTCTGACAGTATAAGATCGAATCATTGCTCTTGGCTTGACGCATGCCTTTTTATATCATTTGATATACCTTTGATGATGTTCTATTAAGAAAATAGAGTGTTCCATAATTTTAATTTTAATTTTTTTAATTTAAATTAAGATATTTATAAAAGGAACATTATATTTTCCTTATGTTCATCAAAAATTATTGTTATAAAAAAGGAATGCTCCATAAATAATAACAACTGTATTTTATCTTATTTATTATTATCAATTTAATATTGATAGTATTCTTTTATAATTATGAGATATAGAACATTCGTTTTTTAAATAAGAAGTAGAATGCTTTCGAAAAAAAATTCTATTTATTTTAATTTTTCTTAATCAAAGTATTTGTTTTTTAACATCATTTTACTCTTTAATTTATTTATTAATCGTTTCGTTTATTAGTTAAACTAAAAAAGTTAATCTTTTATATTTCAACTTTAAGGGAAATCCTCATACCAACATAGAGTTCTACCTTATCTACATTTAAATTATGAATCTTAATAAAAATTTAACTATTCATGACTGAAATTCGTAGGAGAGGCACATTCTTAACATACCAAAGAATTTATTGCAACGTTAAAAGACAATATAAGGGTAAAAATAAAGGCGAAAACTGCTTAACGGCAGGACGGAGTAGAACCTGATACCGACCGAGTAACAATTGAGTTGTTTGTTATTTACTCAAGTATTAATCAGTGTATCTTCAAATTAAAGGTTGAGCGCAATAGATATTATTATTATGAACATCTATGGATGAGAAAAAAAAATTCTACCGTTTTGTTTTTGATAAAAGTAAGTAACGCCAAAGTAAAAGTTTATGTTTATAATATTTTCGCGTTACTTACTTTTCTCAAAAACAAAGCGATGGATTTTTTTCTCCTTGTGCATAAATATTTGTAATAATAATATCTATTGCGCCTAATCTTCAATTTGCAGATACACCGATTAATACTTGAGTATTAACAAAAATCTCAATTAGACAAGGACAGCGAATCCGGCCTGCTCTTAATACGATTAACTTTTCAATGTAGTTATGAATAATCGTATTATGCAGTTTTTGTCTTCATTTTCACTTTTATTCTGTCTTTTGACGTTGCAATAAATTCTTTAGAATGTTAAGAATATGCCTCATCTATGAATTTTAGTCAAAAATAGTTAAATTTTTATTAAAATGTATAATTAAAATATAGATAAGGTAGATCTCTGTGCCGGTATGAGGACAACCCCTTAAACATAATAGTCTTTTTTTATTTTTTTTTTATTTTTTTATTTTTTTTTTTTTTTTAACGTCGCTATATTTATGCTATGCTATTATTGCTATGCTAATCAGCGACGGAGCACGTAAGTGTGTTGGTGAACAAAGCACATGTAACGTACAGTGGTGCTTGTATCAATCGGCCGAAAGCGGGATTCGAACTCGGAACCTCGAGATTACGAATCCAACGCTCTACCGAATGAGCCACAGACCGACTCTCGAGTCTTTTTTTATATATCATAGAAATTAAATGTTCTATTTCTGTATAAACAATTATATTGAAAAGTTACGTTTTTTAAATTTTTTTTATTATTAACAATCAAAGATTAATAATATTTTTCATTAAAAGAAATAAAACATTCCATTTCTATATTCATTTTCTTATATATATATATATATATATATATATATATATATATATATATATATTTTTCAGTTATCTCCATTACCGGCCTCGATCGGTAATCTTAGTGCTGTAATTTAAATTTATTATTATTCAAATTATTCTTAACTTTAAATAATATAGTCATTCTTATGACATATTCATATTAAATTAAATTATTTTGTCTAAAATTAATACGAGCCGTTTCAATATTTACCATCATTTTACATTGCAAATTCTAATTGTATAAAGAAATTTAACCGAGCAACGTTAGGAGCGAGTTATTGTACTCTAGTTATAATTAATAACTAAAAAATTGCTATATAATTCTATAAAATACAATTTCAACTCGAATAATTAACTTTATGTTAAAACTTAATTTCATTAGTATTCAATTCCACGAGTTGATGTATATTGAATATATATATATATATATATATATATATATATATATATATATATATGTGTGTGTGTGTGTGTGTGTCAATCCACGTCAAACGGATAATAGCTCTGTCCAAAATTGTAGATCACCAAAAAAAATCGTGTATGGGCTCAAAATTTTCGTCTTACACTCTACTTTCTTTTGCAATGTGGCGATTTTAAAAATTAAAAAGGTGGCTCCAATATGGCGGCTCAAACCTAGAGATTTCATAAAAAATTTTCGGAAATTGATTTTAATTTATTCAAATGTGATTATAAGTATTTTCTTATATCAGAAATAAATTCAGCGTTTAATTTTACATGGGAATATAGTATTGCACTCAAGATAAAAAAAATTTACAATGTCATCGGAAGGTCATATCGGGAAATAATAGTTATTTCTCGAATTACTCATTGATCAATGTTGGTTAGTGAGGAAATCAAGATACTGATAGATAACTCGAATCACTGAATTCAAGTCTGATGTTCGCTTAACCCTATAGGGTAGACAAGATCTCCATCAAGGTGATTTGAAGGTCAAATCGCGAATACCTTTTATTATTTGATAAGATTAGGACACCTTCAAGTTTCACGTGTCGCTGAATCCGAATCCGGGGTCTGTTGAAGTGTCAAACGACGTAATTACGTAAGAATTAATTAAATATTGACTAACAGAAAATTTTTGTTCTCCAAAAAACCACAGTTTGAAACGAACTTTTCTATAATTACGTCGTTTGACACTCCAACTGGCCTCGAATTCGGATCCAGCATCACGTAAAACTTATAGGTGTCTTAATCTTATCAAATAATAAAAGATATTCGCGATTTGACCTTCAAATGACCTTAATGGAGACTGGTAGGGTTAAGCGGATATCAGATTTGGATTCAGTGACTCGAGTTACCTATCAGTATCTTTATTTCCTCACTAATCAACATTGATCAATGAGTAATTCGAGAAATAACTATTATTTCCCAATATGACCTTCCGATGACATTGTAAATTTTTTTTACCTCGAGTGCAATACTATATTCCTATGTAAAATTGAACGCTGAATTGATTTCTGATATAAAAAATACGTATAATCACATTTGAATGAAATAAAATCAATTTTAGAAAATTTTTTATGAAATCTCTAGGTTTGAGCCGCCATATTGAAGCCGCAATTTTGAATTTTTAAAATCGCCACAATGCAAAAGAAAGTAGAGTGTAAGACGAAAATTTTAAGCCCATACACGATTTTTTTGGTGATCTATAATTTTGGACAGAGCCATTATCCGTTTGACGTGGATTGACACATACACACACATATATATATTAGGGTGGTCGATATTTACTAAACCCTGTTTTCAAATCTTATATCGATTTCTCAACACTAAAAACTAAGAAAACCATTCAAAGACCTTTTTGGAATGGCTATTTAATCCTTCCAGTATTCAAGAAATTAATTTTTTTTCGTTTTTTTATATTTTTTAGATTTTTACCTACTACTGACTAATAAAAAAAATTTTCCTCGCCCGTTTCTTCAATAAATTATTAGTATTTACAATAATTACTTTTTTTTAATGTTATAACGTATCAAGTTATTAACAAAAAAATTTAGCTTAAGAAATTTGCGAAAAGCTCACAAAATCATGCTATTTTTATGATTTTCCAAGGTTATAAATCTTTAAAACAGAGCTAAACAATAAAATTAAAAGGCGGCCGTATAGTTCTGTCCTTGTCTAATCTGAATTTTGGTTATAATTACTAAACTGAATATTTTTATACAAAACTGAGGGCAGAGCCCAATAGACTTGAGGACAAGCAGACGATTCTATTCTATGAAAAAATATAAAATTTTCAATAGTTTTCGAGTAAGGTCTGAAACGGAAAAAGAGTTGAATACTTCAATCAAATTTAATTTTCTCTTTTCCGTTTTGAACTTCATTCGAAAATTTATGAAAATTCTATAAAAATTAAATATAATTGTATATCATCATACCTGTGGAAAAAAGTAAAAAAATTTTTTTTTTGAAATGATAAATTTTTAATGCGCCCTTATTCTACTTCAAAAAACGAACATTTTTTCTTTTATGAGTTTTTCTCTGCGGTGCATAGATACTTAGATAATGAAGCTTGAAGAAAGAGCGAAATTTTTCGCGATAAATGATGTAACTTTTGAACCGCTCAAAAAAAATTGATCCAGCTATGCTCATTTTAAAGAAGGAATGAATACGCATCTTTTTTATATTGGTTGTTTTCAAATCCGCTAAGTGGTTCAAAAATTATATCAAATTTTTCATGGAAAAAAAAACCTTTAAAAAAATAGTTTTTTTTTCATGTAAAAAATCCAATTTTTAATATTTTTGAACAAACCCGCCGGTATTTGAAAGATTTTCAATTGTACTTTAAAATGCCGTTTGATTTTTAAAGAAATTTCAATTTTTTACAAAGATATAAAACTTTAAAAATTGACTAATTTTTTTTTTTGGCCAGAAACTTATGCACGCCACTGTATATTAATACAATAATTTTTGTAAAAATAAAAAATCATTTGGACTTGTTATTTTTGTATGAGCTTGGATTGGAAATTAGATATCAAACTCGACAAACCTAACCTTAAAATACGATACATTGAAAGTTTTTATTATAACTTTGTATGTATAATATTTTGGTGGATTTCTTGAGTTGTCCGCACTAGAGTTTAATTTCACAAATTTTTTCTTTGTAGCAAAAAAACTCGATTAAACGCATCGTTTATTCATAAGTTAGGATTGGAAATATTATTAGAAGGCGGGCAGCTTTGTCATGCTCTTAAGCAGTTTTCGCCTTTATTTTTACCCTTATATTGTCTTTTAACGTTGCAATAAATTCTTCAGCATGTTAAGAATGTGCCTCTCCTACGAATTTCAGTCATGAATTGTTAAATTTCTATTTAAATTCATAATTTAAATGTAGATAAGGTAGAACTCTATGTCGGTATGAGGATTTCCCTTAAAATGCTTTGTTATATGAATTGAAATTATAAATATGGTTTCAGTTCTGAATTTTGAATTTACAAATACATTTCTGAAAATAGAATTTTATTATCAAAGCAGAAGATTTCAGTCAAATTGAGTCGCAAACAATTTTTAATAAAATCTTTCAAATTTGTATTGTGCTAGGAAAAAAAATAAAAAATATGAGATTTATTATGCATATAAAATTCATTTACCATAAATTTAATATTAATTGAATAGCAGTTAAAAATGCAACTGTGAAATAATTTAATAATTTTTCAATCAGTCTGCTTCGACTACAAACTTATAAGTGGATTTTGATTATGCAAATGTGCAGTTATTAATTTAGCTAAATTCTACACAAATTAACAATTAAATTGTTAAAATATCATAACATTTTGAAATATAAAAAAATATTAAAATAATCATCATTTAATAATTGAGAATTATCAAGAGTGTCGAGAAAAAATTTTCAATAAGAATTTTAAATAACATAAAAACGTTATTTTTTTAACTTAATTCGACTGAAATCTTCTTCCTTGATAATAAAATTCTATTTTAAGAAATATATTTGTGAATTCAAAATTTAGAAATAAAACCATATTTATAATTTAAATTTATATAATAAAGCATTTCAAAGAATAAAAATAGATATATTGATTAACTTGAAAATTTCAAACAATGCAATCATTTTAAAATTATATTATATGAATTCTCAACTTTGCCATTAAAAGCTACTTGTATGAAACACTTAGACTGTGTTTTTCATAAAGTATTGTCACACCAATTTGGAATTTATTCTGAAATTGAACAAGACAAAGGACCTTGCTATGATCTGCATATTTACAAACATTGTACTAAATACACCAAGAGAATTAGAAAAATCAATAACTTTTACAGCTAATCATTAAGTACAATTGCAGATACTGACTTACATTGACAGTGAACAGTATCAATAAATCTGTAAGATGAATTAGTAGATTCTGCTGATATTTTTAAGATTATCATTTCAACCTCAGCTTATTCAAACTAAAAAATAAATTCTTATCTATAATTTAAAAGTTATCAAGCTGAATAGCTTGTTCGCTTTCTTTTTATAGGTTTCTGTTGTGTATTTTAAAGTTGATTGTTTAGTGTATTGTAAGTTTACAATTCAAACTAATTTCTTTATTTGATATTAATTAAATAGCAGTTTAGAATGCAACTGTAGAATCATAATAATATTAACTTATTATTATACTAATAATTAAGAATAATCAAGAATGTCGAGAGCAAATTTGGAATGAAAATTTTCAATAACGCTGAAAACATTACTTTTGGAAAAATTAAAAGTTCCATAGTTGCTTACAGAGACATTTTCCCACCTAGGGAAAAATTCCAGTCGAAGGTCGACATATGCAACCTATTAATGTCAAATGAGTAAAATGAACCTGGGCGTACTCGAATAATTTAAAATTATATGCAAATATATAATGGATCAATCAAGATAGCAACTATACTTCCGGATTCAGAGCACCTAGAGACATTGAAAAGAAAAGTTAAATGTTTAAAAGTTTACTTTTATATTAATTTTACTGTTCAGCTGTGTTTTACAGATTAAACGTTTATAACCTCGACAAATCATAAAAATAGCATGATTATGTGACCTTTTTGCAAATTTCTTAAGTTAAATTTTTTTGTTAATAACTTGATACGTTATAATATTAAAAAAAAGTAATTAATGTAAATACTGATAATTTATGAAACGGGCGTGGAAATTTTTTTGTATTAGTCAGTCGTAGGCAGAAATCTGAAAAATATAAAAAAAACGAAAAAAATTAATTTCTTAAGTACTGGAAGGGTTAAATAGCTATTTCAAAAAGGTCTTTGAATGGTTTTCTTAATTTTTAGTGTTAAGAAATCGATATAAGATTTAGAAACAAGGTTTCAAGCAATCCGGTAAATAACGACCACTCTAATATATATATATATATATATATATATATATATATATATATATATATATATACTAGGGGGGTACCCCCCTGCTCGTTCCACTCGTCAACCCCCATTATAGTTATCATATCAATATAAAATGTAACATTTATGCATTGTTTTGTATAAAAAATTTTTTATTATAATATATTTTTATATTATACATAATATTATATAATTTTATATTTTCCATTAAATTTCTATTATTAACATAACTTTATATACTTGATAAAATTTACAAAATCAATGACAATTAAAATATCAAAGTCTCAATTATAACCTTTCAACTCTCCAAAACCAATAATAAATATTATAAAAACCATTAAAAAACAATTTTACAATAAACATTGCTATTTAAACAATTAATAATAGAAACCATTAAGTAGTATAGGTTTCAGTCTATAGTATAAATAAGCTATAAAGAAACACGATCAAACAAGAAGCAGTGAAGTCGTTCACAACAATAGTTAAACAGAAATCATAAGGAGGATAACACAATTGTGAGCTACCAAGTTAAAAGATATTTATGTAGTAGGGCGCTGATGTCGTATGTACCCAAAAAACATAATATTAATTATTTATGTAAAATATCTGAAAAAAATTATTAATAAATTTTAATCATTGTTCATAACATATAGATTAAGCTGGTTTTTACACCACCTTACATTTTTAATCTTTTAGATTTTTATCATTGTGAATTGAATTAAAATTTTTTTAATACGAAATATATATATATATATATATATATATATATATACTAGGGGGGTACCCCCCTGCTCGCTCCGCTCACCAACCCCCTATTTTTTATTGAAGTTACATTATCTTTTTTCTTTATTTTTATTAACTGTAAAAAATACAATTATTAAAATATATTAAGTTATTCTCAAAAATATAATTAAATATTTATTACAAACCTATTTTTGTTTTCCTTATTTATATGATGTTGAATAATAAAAGTTTTTACTGTTTATATAAAACCAATTTTCACAAATAATAATATCTTATGAATGTCCATAGTATTCATAATTTGTGTTTTCACCTAAATTATTAAATATATAAAGTTTATATTGTAACTATATTTCTATATTTTCCACACCACCTAGTATATAAATACCGAGGTATATATGTAGGCGCGTTTTTTTTAGTGGTTTCTAACTAACCACAAAAATTTTTGTTTTACCTGCCCATATAGCATCTTCAGGCACAACAATAAAATGTCTTTAAATCATGTTTGGCTTCAAAGGAACGTTTGTAAAGGTGAGATTTGGAAAAAGAGCTTTAGGAATTATCATAGATTGCACTACCGTGATTGGTATTTTGAATATATGTCCTTTGTCCACATTTGTTATGTCATAAGCTCGAATACTATAAGGAAATAATTACGATCAGCTTTCGATGTTATTTTTACACAGACCGCTCACACGAACATAGATTGTCTTTCAATGTATTACGGCCGTTTTTCAATGATGTTACACGTTACACGTTACATGTTACTTGTTACACGTTTTAAAATTTTATTGTCCGATATCTACTGTATATGTCACTTTATTGGGAAATATGACACCACATATATAGCTAACAAAAATGGCGGTTATAAAACCCAAGTAACATAGAGTCTCATATAGACACAAAACATTTTCACTATTTTAAATAGTAATGAATACCATAACTGTGCACAGTTAATAAAAATAAATAAGTATATATACAACTAATAATTTTTATAGAAGTTTATAATCATACAAGTTGTATTTAAAAAATTATATACTATGAAATAAAAATTGAGGTTGAGTACTATCAGCTGCGGATCTTATGTTTATACAGACCGCTCACACGAACATAGATTCTCCTTCAATGTATTACGGCCGTTCTTCAACGATTGTTAGTGTTTCTCTCGCGGCCAGCGATGCCGATAGTGGCAGCGTCAAAGAGGGAGATTCAAAAATTTCAAAAATAAAAGTATTAAAAAGAATACTTCTTATGATTTGATTATTAATAATAAATTCAATCAAAGAAAGTTACTATAACAGGATAATTTTTGAATTAATATGTTTTACAGTTTTACTTAATAGTGGAAGTTAACGCGCTTACGCACAGAAGTCTTGCGAAATTTCCATTTTACCATGTTTCATGTAATTTATTCTTTTAAACAATAGCAGTATAAAATTTTATAAAATTTATTATAAAAATTATTAACTTAATATGTTTGTTCTATATATTTAAAGTAAAAGCAATGATTGCAAACAATAAAAATTAGCAAAAAGCTTTTTAAATGATGGGATTTAAATGAAATTGAGGATCAAAAAAATGAGCTAAGGAGCAGCTAAGGAAGAGCAACAAAAACGTAAAATAACATAAAAAACACAAAAAAAAGGTAAAATTTGAGGATCTACCTGAGGAGGAGTAAAATGACCTAAAATAACGTAAAAATAACGGAAAAAAGTGATGGATTTTTTGAGGAAGAGAGAGGGAAGAGAAAATGAAGGCATGAGGAAACTCAAAAGAAGAGAAAAAGAAGAGGGAAGGAAGGGGAAACGAAAAGAAAATGAAGAGTAACAAATAACGTAAAATAACGTAAAAAATAAGGGAAAAAAAAGAGGATCAAAATTAGGTAAGAGGATGAGAAAAAGAGGAGAAAGGGAGGAGCTTGGTCGTAAAAATTTTCCTTACAACTATATAATATAGAGATATATATATATATATATATATATATATATATAGAATGGAGAAGTCTTCTTTTTATTCGTCCAGGGACGAATAAAGGCAGCTATATTCCAAAATTAGGATAACACCTTGGGTTTGATAATGCACGTGCCTCACGGTTCGTATAGAAACACGAGTCTTGACACGGAATCAATGCACCAACAAAAGTTATCGACTATTCACGGAAAAAAGTTTTCACCTTAAAAACTAGTGCTAAATAATAGAAGGTTAAAATTGCGTGTTTTATAATGAAAAAAACCATGACAGTATCATTTTAATCAATGCTAGTTTTACTATTTTACCTTCTAAGGTCCAGCACATTGGTTTACAATGACTAGCACGGTTTTTTCCAGTGCCAACATCAAAATTACAGTTCTGCGCATTAACAGAGAAATTCTTAATGCATGGTATCAGTTTTTTCACAAAATCAACTTATTGCTATCATAAATAATCTTTTAAGTCAGTTATATTTTATTCATTTATACATGTATGTATGTATGTATATATATATATATATATATATATATATATATATACATGTCTGTGAAAACATAATGACAGAGTTTTATGTTCAAAGTTCAACAAGATTTCTTTTTCAAGAAAAGTTATTTAGTTATTTTAGTACAAAATTATACGTGAAAACTGGTCGAAACGAACTTGCAATTTTTTCTCATTTGTTTTATGTAACTTCTTATAAAAGTAACATAGAGAAGCAGTACTCAAAATAAAGTTGAAGATTTGTGCTTTCAAATGCACGTATTGTGATAATCCAATAAAATAATTCTCTATGCGAAAAATTTGTAGGAAAAATGCAGAACATGAGAAAAATAAAATTGACAGCGGAGTATTCGTTGCAAAGAGAATCTTCAATCATGATTAGAATAACGACTTATCTCCATCTTTCGTTTTTCAATAAAATTTAATATTTATATTAAAGTTCTAATTGAAAAAATATTTTGGCAACTTTTTATGAAATATCTTTAGCCTTGCTAACACCCGGGTAAATAAATTTCAGTTTAATTTGAATAAATCCTCTTTTAATATAATAAAAAAACGCTGCCAAGTGCTTTGGCGGAATGCTTTCTCATAGAGTTCTTTGAGTTTCATTAATTTTTTTATATTTATTTAGATGTGATTTTAATATTAAAAAATTGTCTAACATTAATATTTACTCATATTGTACTTTATAAATTTCGAACATATATGCTAGCTGTTTGCTTTTTCAACATTTGTAATTTATTTTCAATCATCAAGTAATACAAAAAAATTTGTTCTATTGAAAAAATGATATAATGTAGTAATAAAAAGAATGATGACAACAAAATTTCTAATCATTATGAAATGCAATCATATTTATATATAAATACAGTTCATGTTTATAGCTCTATAAAAAAAACTACTCTATGAATACCAATTTTCAATAGCTTCCCGTCTAGTTATACAAAAACATAGATGGTATACGAAATTTAAAGCAAATCCATCAAGTAATTTTCGAGATCTAACTGGTTAAATAAATAACATTTTCTTTTCAAAATTTCTTTTTCAAAATTTTAAAAATGCTCTAAAATTAAAACTACGCTATGAAAATCAATTTTTGAAAATTTCTCTTCTTTTGGCAGTCGCAAATAATTTCCCTACAATTTTTAGAACAAATCTATCGAGTACTTTACGTAGAATAACAAAAAATGAGAAAAGAAGAATCGAAATTTTTTTTTAAATCTTTAAAATTCTCTAAAATTGCAACCACGCTAAGAAAATTAGTTTTCAAAAGCTTATTTTTTTCAGACGATAGCGAATTAATTGTATAAAAATTGTAGAGAAAATTTATAGTATGGTTTACGCAAAATAGAAAATAAATGAAAAATGAAAATTTTTAAAAAAATTTTCAAAGTGCTCTAAAATTAAAACCGCGCTGAGAAAATTAGTTTTCCAAAGCTTGTTTTCTTCAGACAGTACCGAATAAATTGCATACAAATTTTGGAGCAAATCTATCAAATGGGTTTCGTAAAATAGAAAAAAATTAAAAATAAAAATTTAAAAAAAAATTTTAAAAATGCTTTAAAATTAAAAGTGCGCTAAGAAAATTAGTTTACAAAATTTTTTATACTTTTGGCAGTCGAAATTAAGTTTTATACAAATTTTTGAACAAATTCTTCGAGTAGTTTACGTAAAATACAAAAAAAATGAAAAATCGAAATTTTTTTAAAATTCTTAAAATGATTCTAAAAAAAAACTACTCTAAGAAAACCAATTCTCAATAGCTTCCGCACCAGTTCATCAAAAAATTGAATTGTATGGAAAATTTGAAGTAAATCCATCGAGTAGTTTTTAAGATTTTATTGGCTTAATAAATAGAAACATTTTTTTTTTAATTTCAAAATGCTCTAAAATTAAAACTAAGCTAAGAAAATCAGTTTTTAAAAATTTATTTTATCCGGGCAATCACAAATAAATTCCATGCAAATTTTGAAGCAAATTCATCAACTAGTAAACAAAAAAAACCAAAAAACGAAAAATCGAATTTTTTTTTTCTTAAAAAAACTTTAAAATGAAAACTACGCTAGAAGAACCAATCATCAATAGCTTCCCAGCAAGTTAGTCACAAAACTAAATTCCATGCAAAATTAGAAGCAAATCCATCGAGTAGTTCTCGAGATACAGTTTACTAACTGAATTCATACATCCACACACACACACACACATACATACAGACATTTTCTGGAAACCACTTTTTTCGACTCACCGAGTTCAAATATGTACAAATTAATGAAAAAATAGAAAAAAAATTTTTTTATCGATACAATGCTTTCTCTATGAGCAAGCAAAACTCCTGAAGGTGCGCCAACATAAATTGATCTATTTGAAAATTTGTTATTAATTACTTATTATAACTTCGATTACAAATTATATCAAATATATTGTATTCCTATCACAACAGTGATCGCAACTTTATTAACTCGAAAAGCAGACCGAAAGTATGATATAACTGACTCCTAAAACATTATCGGGAATAAAGTACTTTATTCCCGCTAAATGAAAAATTTGAGAGTTTGAACAATTTTTCTTAAAATTATTAACTAATGATTGCATTACTTTTTAAAATTTAAAAAAAAACTATACTTCAATAAAAATTCTGAAATTTTATTATTGCATTTTTAAAATAATTTAAATAAAAATGAAATTTTTTCTCAATAAATATTTACTATGACAATTAATGTTCATAATTCCCAACAAATTCTAAATGTATAGAAATATAAAATTGAAACTTCATAACATAATAAACTGCTCTGTAATTTTTAAAATTTATGTTTACTATAATATTGAATATTTAGTCCATATATCAGTGTATAAACATGCAGCAATACGTTTTGTTAATTATAATGATATGATTACACATGAATTATGTAATTACAATTCTTAATTATTATACTTATAACTTTTTTTTATCAAATCTAATCTGATCATAATAAATTCCAGTAGCCTAATATTTTTAGGTTAGAAACTTTTTATGTATATATATCAACGAAAATAAAGTATCATTTATTTAAGGTAATTTATACTTACACTTGAAAAGATTTGTTAATTCAGTGAGATACCACTCATTTAATATTTTTTGTATAAAATTATCCATTTGGCACTTATTTCCTATGCAATAAATAGAAAAACTTTTGTGTAAAACTTCACAATCGTGCACACTGCTACAATCGAAAATTCGTATACACAAACATACACCAGCGCCGTTATTTAACGTGCTTGGCACCCGAAAAAACCGTGTCAAAGGTGCACTGTAAATTCACGCGTCAGTTATCGAAAATAAATATTTATAGCACTAAAAAATACTACACTGGTATGAATTTTATTTGTGCTGTCAACAGAGCGAAAAAAATTAATGCCATTCATTCGTTTAGAACACACTAGCATTGGAATCCAAACATCTAATCGAATTTAGCATTAGTTTTACTGGTGAAAACTTTTTTCCGTGTTTGCACCTATTGCAATGAGCTCTCAACGGCAGCCGGAAAAGGTCTGACGCGCCTCGTGGTCGACTCAGCGTTCTTCCCTTGATGGTCAGTAAATTACGTATTTCTTCGCGTAACTCTGACGGCTTGTATGACTGCGCGCGCGTCGTATATTATCTACTGCTCGCGCAATATTCAAACACGGTAAAATACCGTGACACCCCTCTGCCAGACGCAGCATAACCGGGTTTGCTTCGTTATACGCCTTACGACGACGGCTGTCTTGCGTGGTCGGCCTCGCTTCCTATTCGATTTCTCGTTAGGGGTAGGTACACCGCTCACAGGCGGTCGCTCGCAATCTGAGCCTGATCCTCCGTTAACACACGGAGTCGCATCGCACGCAGAAGACGGGTCGCTCATCGTCTTATTTTCGCTTGTTGGTTCCAATGGTGGTAGAGGCGGTGACTCGTCTTCTTGTCTTGCGATATATGGTTTTAGCTGCCCTACATGGATGGGACCGTAAGCATTATCATCGATGTCTAGTAATCTGTATGTGTTTGATCCACATTTAGCCGTAATTATATAAGGACCTACAAATTTCGGCGCTAATTTGCTAGCTATACCTTGAGCAGCTGAAGAAAGTATTTTATTTCTTCTCAATACTAAATCACCAACATTATAAGATACTTCTCTTCGTCTTGCATCGTATACATCGACTTGATCGTCTAGCAGAGGTAACTTGGTTACACGCTCCCGCCAGTTATCTACTTCTCATTGTTGTTCATTCTCTTGAGCAGCTTTATCTTCCTTCCTTTTTAACAATTTAGGAGGGACTGGCTGTCGACCATAGTTTAGCAGTGCAGGGCTAGTACCTGTAGTGCTTCGTTTGGCCGTATTGTATGCAAAGATTAATTCTGGCAGTTTTTCGTCCCAAGAGAGATGGTTTTCATCAATAAATGCGGTGATCATTGTTTTTATAGTCCGGTTTATCCTTTCGACCAGATTCGCCTGAGGGTGGTAAGTAGGAGTAGTGTTATGATATACTCCTACTTTGTTCAGGTATTTATCTATCACCTGATTCCTGAACTCTGAGCCATTGTCAGATAGGAAGACCTCTGGCGTACCAAATCTTAGTACGATTCTTTCTTTTAGTGATTTTGAAATCGTAGGTGCATTTGCTTTTCTAATCGGTATGCACTCTACCCATTTAGTGAACACGTCTTCGAAAATCAACGCATATTGGTAGCCGTGTTTGCTTTTTGGGAAAGGGCCGGTTATTTCACCTGCTACTACTTTTCATGGGCCTAATACTTCTCTCTTTCCCATTAAGCCAGCAGGTAATTATTGTTCTACTTCACACTGCTAGCAGATCTTACAGCTCTTGACATATTGAGATACCGTTTTCTCAATATATGGCCAATAATAATATTATTTTAATCTAACTGTAGTCTTATCTCGGCCTAAATGACCAGCTGTTGGTTCATCGTGACATTCTTGCAGTACTTCTGCTCGATGTTTTTTGGGTACTACGATTTTCCATGCATTATCGTCTCCTAGCGTTTCTTCTGTGAACCTGTCCGACACATAGCGATATAACTGACCTCCGATTATTATCCATCTCGGAAAGTCGCTTGGGTTACTTAATACCTGATTGAGTAGTTTCTTATACCAATCATCGTTATTTTGCGAAGCCCAGCTTAGTGCACTTAAGTGTGAGTCGCATTCTAATAAATCTTCGTGCATGCGTGATAACGCATTGGGCACGTAATTCAGAGCACCTTTCCTGTGCTCCACGGTATAAGAATAACCCTGCAGCTCCAGCGCCCGTCGCGCTAGCCTGCCAGTTGGATTATGTAAGTTACATAACCAACGTAAGCTACTATGGTCCGTTATGACCTTAAAATCGTAGCCTTCTACATAACAGCTAAACTTCTTAACTGCCCATATGACGGCCAAGCATTCTCGTTCTGTAACGCTGTAATTTCGCTCTGCACTGGACATGGTACGACTAGCGAGTTCTAATACTCGCTCTTCGTTGTTTACAACTTGCAAAAGTACTGCTCCTAGACCTGAGTCACTTCCATTTGTCAGTACGACAAATTGCAAGTCGAACTGTGGACGATGCAGTAATGGAGCAGATGCTATTAAAGCTTTTATCTGCTCGAAAGCAATTTCCTGATCGCTTGACCATACGTACTTACAGTCCTTTCTTGTAAGTCTGGTCAGTGGCTCTGCTAACGTAGCAGAGTCTTTCAGGAATTTCCTGTACCACGAAGCCATACCCATAAAACGTCTCAACTGTTTTAAGTTTTTAGGAGCTGGGTATTCAATAATGGGTTTAATCTTTTCTGGGTCTGGCTTAAAACCATCTCCATTCACTAGAAGACCCAGATATTTTATCTCTTCTCGGCAAAATATGCTTTTCTCATGACTGATTGTGAGACCTGCAGCTTTGATACGCAGTAATACCTTCTCGAGCCACTTCATATGATCATCGAACGTCTCAATTGCGACAATGATATCGTCTAGATATGAAAATGGATAAGGCTCGAGCTCTGGACCTATGACCTTGTCGATTAATCTTTGAAAGGTCGCGCCAGCGTGGCTAAGGCCGTACGGCATACGTTTGAATTGGAAAAGGCCCATGCCAGGTACCGTAAATGCCGTTTGAGCACGTGAGTTTTCTCTCATCCTAATTTGATGATAAGCACTGCTCAAATCTATTGTAGAGATGTATCTTGCTTTCTGCAGTTTACGCAAAATATCATCCATTCTTGGCAATGGATACGCATCAGGTTTTGTAACTGCATTAATTTTCCTCAAGTCAATACAAAATCTGAATTTGCTGTTTGGTTTCTTAACCCTGACCACTGAGCTTGACCAGCCGCTCATTGAGGGTTCGATAATATCTGCTGTAAGCATTTCATTGACCTGTTCGTGCATCCACTCTTCGACCTTCTTAGACACAGGGTAATATTTCTGTTTAATTGGCCGAGCAGATCCTGTATCGATTTCATGTTCGATCCACATCATCACAGGAGAAGATGATACAGCCTATAGGATTATCATCTTCTCCTAAGATTTTTATCACTAAACTCTTAACACGAGCTCGATCAGTGGCTGATACATCAGCTAAACCTACTGATTCTAACTTATCAACATGCATCTGTCTGAGCGCTGCCACTTTTAAGTTTACTTTCACATTAGTACCCTTAAGAGAAAGTTTATTTTCACAGGGGTCAAACATAGCCTTAAATGCTCGAATAAAATTTCCTCCTAGATAACATGGTTCATCTAGGGTTGGCATGATCGCAGAGCGGATTGTCTTTGTAATTCCGCCTACTGTAAAAGGGAGGTCAACATAACCTACTAATGAACATGATCTACCATCTGCTACTTTGGCACATCTATCTGTAGCTGGTATCAAAGGCGCGTTGCAGGCTGCCGCTAGTTGCAAGCCCGCAGAGTTCATGACCGTACGTGATGCACCTGGGTCATATAAGGCCCTTATACGGTAATCTCCGATCACCACCGTAAGCCACCATCGAGCTTCATCATCGATATCTGATTGCAGATGTCCCTCCTGTTCACTTGTCTTTGCCTGACAAGTGCGAGACTCGCTCCGCTCTGCTACTAAGGTTTCCGGTAACTTCTTGTCTCCCATCTTTCTAGTAGAGAGTTCTGAGGTCTCGTAGTCCTCGTTGGGAACAGTAGGTACCTCGTCTACTTATTCCCTTGCTCTTTTTCCTCACATTGTGGGCAAGACCATTGCGTATATCCAGGTAGACCACAGCGGTAACAACTGAGCTTGGGGTATCGATTTCTTGTACCTCCTTGATTACCCATGTTGGCCTTATCTCTATTTGGGTTTTCTGTCTGATTTTCCTTTTGGTTTTGACTTTGCTGCTCAGAGTTACCATTCCCTTGCTTAGGTTTTCGTGGTGGTCTCTTAGAATTTTGTTGATTTCTGTAAGGGTTTTTACGTGGAGTATTTGGCGAAGCTTGTCCAGACTGATTTATATTGTGAGGTGCAGGTTGCCTGTCTCTGCCTTCAGACATCTTATCTAACCGAGAAATTATTTGCATCATCATTTTAGCTATATTAAACTGTTCGGATGCTGGTGGTTTTTCTTGTATTGCGGCGACCTGGTATTTATTCTCTTTTCGTTTGGGCGTAGGACGGTAAGCTACATCAGGTAATAAAGAGTGTTCCGGCAGAGGAGGTGGCTTATATGCTCTCTCTGCATCTATTGTTAGTTCAGCTTCAACTGCTTTTTCTAGGAGTGACTCCACATCTACAATCTCATCTCTTCTTACCATACGTTGAATCTCAGGTAAGAGATTGCGGATCGAGTTATTGTCCTAAATCTGGTAATGGAACCTGTTTTAATATAATTGCTTGTAGGCACGTTATATAATCACGCACAGGTTCTTCTTTACCTTGTGTGCGTCTGTTTGCTTCAGATTGCAATCTTTGTTGAAAGCGTCTACTATGTCCATACCAACGTAGCGCAGCTTCTTTAAATTCAGCCCAAGTATTCCACGAATATCTGTTATTTCTGTACCACGTGGCTGCTACGTCTGATAACAGTTCGGAGAGCGAGGATAATAAGTCGCTTTCACTAAGTTTAGCCAGCGCTCGACTCTCGTTAAAAAGAGGTCTATACTTTGGCCTCGCTCGCCAGAAAATCTAACATTCCAGCGTCGTACTATGTGACCTACGTCTGTAGTTTTATTTGCATTCGCTAGTTAATCGCTCTGCCTGGTCAGATTAGCGTTATCCGGCGCACTGTTTACAGTGTGAGGGGTCCCCTCCCCCGCGACTGTGCTTGCCCCCGCAGCACCTGTTGGCATTGTATTATCATTACCCCTTATGGGGCTGCTACTGCGACTATTAATGATGCTGAATGTATCTTGAAATCCAACGTGTGCATTACGTCCTGCATACTGCTGATTTTGCTGGTCGAATAACCTAGTACTTGACGACGTAGGATACGCAGGTTCGTTGGGCTTTTGCCTGAAATATGCCATTTCTTGTGTTAGCGTGGCCACTTGTCTATTCAGCGCTTCCAGATAGTTCAATAAATCCCTTGGTATTCCTGGGAACCTTTCAGTTTTTGTACTATTTTTAGGCGTACTTTGTTGAGCATTCTGCCTGTTATCTTGCGTCTGAACGTTGTGCGCTCTGTTTTGGACACTATTTGCTAAAGTAGCGTTCAAATTTTGTGCCACATTTGGGTCCTTTGCTAACACGGTGAATGAGTGTTCTTCGTTTGGATCCACGTTTTTATCATAGATGGTAGATCCTGTTTTCTCGAACATGGTTCTTTTGATGAACTCCTTTCTGACCGAATGACGGCGTTGTCGTGTCGCCTTTTCGTCCTCTGTAGGATTTGATTGCTCAAAGTCCACCGCTGTATAATTACCTAATAGCCATTGAACTAATCGGTTTGCCTGTTCGAAAGGAAACCCTTCTTGCTTCAATTCTAATGTTTGAAGCGAATCTATTAAGTCATCTTCAGACAAGCATGATGCCCATTTATGAACCTTTATAGCGGCAGCTTTATAACTTTTGTCGACCGTTTTTTGTTGTGTAGCTATCTTGGATTGGTTCATCTTCTTTCTTGATTATATCTATACCTTAAACTTGATCGCACGCTAGTACGCTACTAAACGCTTGCAGTGTGTGTGTGTGTGTGTGTGTGTGTGTGTGTACGACGTTTATTTTTTTAAAGAAAATTATATTACTAATCGTTTGTATATGGTTATACTAAAACTATATACATACGTAGCAGTCGAAATTTACTGAATATGTATATATTCTAAAAAATTAATTGTTTTGACTTTTGGATTTATACTAGAATTTTCAGTTATTATAATTAATTTATTAAATTAAAAATGCGATATATTACTAAACAAAATTTTGTAATATTAGTCAATTTACTGTTAAGTCCTGGCTTTCACCAGGACTAAATGAAAATGTATGATTTTATTATGTTGAATATTTTTGTATGATTTTAAATATGAATTTGAATTAATTTGAAATAATTGAATTTATTATTAAATTATAATTATGAAAGATAAATATATGTATAATCTAGTGACGAATTGAACTCCACCAATATTTAATTGAGTAAACCGTTTCTCACAATTGAAATATATTGAAGAATATTTATTTAGAGTATTTGAATGGAGAATATATAAATTGAATATTCTTACCTTAACTGATTCAAGCAGATGAAGGCTGGATACAGACAGACAAAGAATAGGCACGATTTGAAATAAGACTCGAGTCGAATATAAGAAACTTTTAAGATATTTATTGACACTTGTAAAAATAATTAACGGCAGGCCGGAGTAGAACCTGATACCGACCGAGTAACAATTGAGTTGTTTGTTATTTACTCAAGTATTAATCGGTGTATCTTCAAAATAAAGGTTGATCGCAATAGATATTATTATTATAAATATCTATGCACAAGAAAAAAAAAATCTACCGATTTGTTTTTGAGAAAAGTAAGGAACGCTGAAGTAAAAGATTATGTTTATAAGATTTTCGCGTTCCTTACTTTTCTCAAAAACAAAGCGATAGATTTTTTTTTTCTTGTGCATAAATATTTGTAATAATAATATCTATTGCGCTTAACCTTCAATTTGCAGATACACCGATTAATACTTGAGTAAATAACAAAAATGCCAATTAGACAAGGACAGCGAATCCGGCCTGCTCTTAATATTGAATACAATAACTTTATTTGAATTTGAATTTGAATTTAAATTTGAATTGCAGGATTTACGACTTGGTACCAACGATGATCCTGGGGTAGTGCCCACTGTCGTCAATTTCAGTCGGCTTTAATAATTTTTTTATCTTTGACATAATTTCATTAGGTAAAAGTGGATCTTGTACTTTTTATAAATAATTTTAAAATGTGAGTTTGGTTTTGTAATTTTGAATCGAAGAATTTCGTTTGCTCAATATCAACTTTAAGTTTCTTTACTGCTTAGGTTAACACATTCTTTTATTGTTCGATGACCGTTTAATTAGTTCATCAATGTCATATTAATGAAAAGATATTTTAAAAATTGTAAATTAAAAAGTAATATAAAAGATACGTTGTGATGTAACATTACAATACAAAGTTTTAATATATATGACTAAATCCAAAAATCTGTGCGTTCTTAAACTTTTGTTAAAAATGCACACCCAACTGTGTAGGGACAATTTATTTATTATACATGTGTATCTAACGTGTAGTGTAGAAATCAATGCTAATTTAAAGTCTTCAAGAAAATTCTAAAATTTCTCCACAACACACACAGCGCCAGTCGATTGCCGCGCTACGAGTTGGCAGTCGTTGATGAGAGAGAATATATAAAACCAAATTTTCCACTATGTGTAAGAATAAAAATTTGAAATTCCACTTATTATGCAAGAAAAAAAAATTTTCTAGCCCTTTAATATGTATAAAAAAATTTTAATTTTTATTCAATTAAATATTATATCAAAATACAAAAAAAATTTTAATGTTAATGATATTAAATTATCCTATATTAAAGGGTTATTTTTCAACTAGATTAATTTCAACTTCCTCGTCAGCTGAAATCAATGTTTTTCTCTCACCATAAAAATTTGTAATATACTATTAACGACCTGATCGGTAAGAGGTTTATACACAACGACGCACTATTCCGATTCTAAGAAAATCTCAACTGCCTGTTCGCTTTTTCACATAAAACGAAATGTAAGACAAAAAGTTATATCTTTTATCTCTGTCGCTATGCTTTTAAAGCGCGAGAATGTCTGCGCGTTATGAAAGTAAATAGAATTTTTCGCTGGGACACGTGGGGACAGAAATTTGTAACAGCTAAACGACAAAAAAAATTTCAATAGATAAATAGCAATTTTTCGAGAAATGTTCACTATTTTATTTTTCAAAAAAAAAGCAATTTAATATTAATTTTATTTTACGAAACGTGAAAAAAAATTTTACGTCAATTTTAAATTTATCTGTCTTCGAGTAAGAATAATTCGATTCTTAAAAAAAAAAATTTCTTGACACGTGCTATCTTGAATATTAAACTTTATAGCAAAACACCATCTTTAATATAAAGTCTCTTATGAACAACGCGAAGTCTGTTTGCGTCGACGCCAGCTACGCGCTCGACGCTATTTGCAAATTTTGATTTATTAGACAACGCGTAAAAGCCTGATCCCGACGACGCATCTATTCGTTGGGCGCCATTTTGTAACGGTTATTTACTACACGTTACAAAAGAGATTAGATTTTTAATTCAATTTAATTTTTAGCTAAGACTATGCACTTTTGTTAGAATACGGAGCTGCTAGAATTTATATTAAATATGATGAACTAGCAACAGACTCCGGCAAAGCTAGTCAGTATATTAGATTGATGTGCGACGGAATATTTTTCTATCAGCTCGTCGCTGCGCGTCTCTCTCTCTCTCTCTCTTTCTTGCCTGATCGAGAGACGTGATGCCGCTAGCGCAGTTCTCCTTATTTTTGTTCAGTTTAACTTTCCTAGGCTTATTATATGATATGCACATACAGCAGAGATAAAATAAAGATTTTATATTTTAAATGAATTTATTAAAAGTAATAAAGAAAAGTTCAAAATCAAGAATTGAAACGTAAATGATAAAGTAAAAGAAACAATTAACTAATATGACAATATTTGAATTCACAATAAAGATATTCTCTAGAAAGAGCTAGCAATAGGGGAGGGCGCGACGCGAACTAAGTTGCACTAGAACTCTAGTAATATCACGCACGCACTTTTTAACGTAAAGTTTCTACGAGGAAAGAAACCTTACTTTATGAAACTTAAAATTACTTACAATATCGTCGAGAAGCTTCTCTTATACCGAAGATTGTACGCTGATCGCTCGCTCGTTGGCCAACGGTTATAACGCTGCAGCAATCCTGATCGCTGGAGCTAGTCAACGCGCGCTCTCGAGAAGTCGTCCCTGGACGAATAAAGGCAGCTATATTCCAAAATTAGGATAACACCTTGGGTTTGATAATGCACGTGTCTCACGGTTCGTATAGAAGCACAAGTCTTGACACGGAATCAATGCACTAACAAAAGTTATCGACTATTTGCACCTATTGCAATGAGCTCTCAACGGCAGCCGGAAAAAGTCTGACGCGCCTCGTGGTCGACTCAGCGTTCTTCCCTTGATGGTCAGTAAGTTACGTATTTCTTCGCGTAACTCTGACGGCTTGTATGACCGCGCGCGCGTCGTATATTATCTACTACTCGCGCGATATTCAAACACGGTAAAATACCGTGACAATATATATATATATATATATATATATATATATATATATATATATATATATGAATTTTATAAATAGGATACCTGTAAACAATAATAATTAAATTATATAAATAATTTAAAAAAAAAAAATAACTATAATATTAATTTTTTAATTATATTTTTTTTATAATATAATATATGTTAATATTTATTTTTTTATATGAATTATATGTTGAATCATTATAAATTATTATTTCAATATTTCTTTCCAAACTATGTTTTTAATTTCATTTTTATTATCTAATTCATTTTGAATATATATATATATATTTTTTATTTTTACATCTTAAAAGTGCGACATATAGCTGACCATGTGAAAATAATGGTTTTTTAATATATATACCTATATTTTCAAAACTTTGTCCTTGTGACTTATTAATTGTTATTGCAAATGCTAACACTATAGGAAATTGTTTTCTGTGTAAAATAAAAGGCAAAGAAGACGATTCATTTGTACTTAAAGTTATTTTTGGCATAAAAACTTTACTTCCTTTATTTTCTCCTGTAATAATCTCAGCTTCAATATTAAATTTAAATAATTTAGTTATTTTTAATCTAGTTCCATTACATAATCCATCAGTTATACTACGATTTCTAATTAACATTATAATTGCGTTAATCTTTAATTTAATTTCGTGAGGAGGTAATCCTTCTCTAATATTATTTAACATTTTAATAGGATAATTTAAATGAATATTTTCATCAGTTTGATCAACGCCCTTATAAGTTGCATGATCTATACTGTAATAAGTTATCATTTCACCATCAATTAATTTTAATATTTTATTATTTAAAATGTTTACATCTTCATTATGTGAAGTTGAAATAACATTTTTAGGAAAATCGTAATTGTTGTTTATATCTTTATAAATTGTATCACATATATTATTAGTTTTATATTCTTCGAGAATAATGAAAGTATTAATTTTTCCTTCTCCTATATTTAATAAAAAAGATGAAAATTTTTTATCGTTACATCTCATATTAGTTTTTAAATTAAAAATTTTAAATAACTGCCAAAGATGTGAATTTGGTAACAAAATTGAAGCGATTCTCGTCCAAGCCATTGATATAAATTTTTTTTTAATTGAAATAAAGTAATATATTAATGTTTTATGTAAAAAGGTTTTATCTGAACCTCCTGGACCATCTGTAAAATATATTTTGTGTTTATTATTTATTATATTATTAAAGATGTTTTTTTGATCTAAATTTAATTCATTAAACATTTTATTAAACATTTTGTCACTATATTAAATAGTTTCGTTACTAAATTCATTTTCTTTTTTAATATCTATTTTATTAGGCTCAGGCATACCAAAATCTTTACATGACATTTCTTCTGACATTAAAATTTTGTTAATATGAAAAAGTGCGTTATTTTCATTATTTTCTTTAAAATCTTCTATAAAAAATTTTTTATATTTTTCCCAAATTATATTCCCTTGAATATTTTCACATATTAAGAAACTTACAAAAAATTTTCTTAATTGCAATGATAATATTACTTGACATGCTTCATCAAATATATTATAAATTTGTGTTTCATGTTCTATTAAACCCATAGCAATAGCTGTTTCTTTATATGTATAATAAGTAATGTTTTCAAATGTTCGTAAATATTTAAAAGAAGTTGCACCTGTTACTTTATTTAAGGAGATGTAAAATGGACACTACACCTGTACTCATGAATATTGGCTTCTTTCCATTTTATTGCAAAATTTTCAGTAAAAAAATGCTTTAACTTATAGTATGTATCATGAAAATTATTCAGTTAAATTTTCAAATAAATTCATTCATTAGTTATTGAGAATTTTGGGTTTCAATATTATTTATTAAAATTTTTCGATTTTGTAGCAGAAATCCAAATATTTTAAAAACTAATGAATGAATTTATTTGAAAATTTAACTAAGTAATAATCATAGCACATACTGCAAGTTAATGCATTTCTTTTCCGGAAATTCAGCAATAAAATGAAAAGAAAGATAATATTTATAAGTATAGGTGTAGTGTCTGTTTTACATCTCCTTAATATTAATTTTAGGAAAAATCTTTCACTATCCTTAGGTGATACTACATTTAATCTTCCAATTGCTATATTTTTTCTTATTTTTGATCTTTTAATCCAAGATTTATTAATAGTATTAAAAACATAATATTCTGGTATATTTGCATATTTAATTTTTTTTGCAAAATCATCTTCTTCATTTAATTTGGACCATGCCGTTAAAGTAGTTTCACATTTGTTAAAAGCTGAAGTTATATCGTATTCATCAAAAACAATTTTTTGTTGATTTTCTGTATGAATATTTAATCTTATTACATTATGGCTTCTACCACATAAGGGAAATTTTTCTAATCTCCAAGCAGCTTCTAATGCACTTAAATATCTACCGTCTATATATTGTGTAATTTCATTATAAATATCAATATTTTCTTCTGTTTTTTCATTATCATCTTGTATGTCAGAAATTACTTTTTTTTATGTTCTTCTATTTCTTTATTTTGTCGTATTTGACAAAATGCTTTATCTCCTCCTTTATCTATATAATCAAAAATATATTTAATACTTTGTATAGTTGCACAAAGTTCAACATTTATGTGACTATTATATTTAGCTAATAAATAACTATTATAAGGAACAACCATAGAATTATCAACGGTATTGATTTTATGAGAATGTTTTAAATTATAAACATAATTATTATTTATAATATTTCTTCTTCTGTATTCAGGGTATTTACTTTCGTATACTATTTTTTTTATAACATGGTGATTTTTCTGTATGTGGACCATGTAACATATGTTTAATAACTAATTTTTGTAAATATTTATAATCCGAAGAAGGTAATTCTGCAGAAATATGTTTATCAATTAAATCTATAGACAGTAATTTATTATCTTGATGTAATGTCTAAATAATATGTGCATGTGATAAACCTCTTTTTTGAAATTCAATTGAAAAAACATAAGCTATAACAGTTCCAAATATTTTGTTTTTAACAATATCATTTAATATCATTTTTAATTTAGCATAAGATAAACGAACTGTAATAGTAGGAATATCATTAGGAGTTGTTCCTACTGGAAATTTTTTAAAAATTTCTTTAATTTCTTTCCATTTTGGATTACATGTTATTATAATAAATAAATCTGGTTTTCCTACTTTTCTCATTATTGCCATAACGTCTTGATAATATTGTTGCATATATCTTGGACTTCCAATATATGTAGCTGGTAAAATAAAAAGGTTTCCTAGTCTTTCTTTAATTTCAAAATTTTTTGAAATGTTTAAAGCACTATTTTTAATGTGATCTAATAAACCCTGATAACATTCTATACGTAATTGTTTTTGATTATTACGTAAAAAATTAATTCGGTTTTCAAAATTTTTTTAATAATTCTAGCATTAATTAATTTTAATATTATAAATTATATATTATTATGTTGAGTTTTAAGTTTGTAGATTTAAATACGTACATTATTATAATATGGGGGGCAGTGGAGGGGTCGTGGGGGTGCCGTGGGTGTGGAGGGGTGGGGTGGAGGGGTGTGGGGGTGAAGGGTACTTAGAATAGAAGCAACAATAGGAAATATCGTAATATTTTAAGCAATTTTACGTTATTTTGTGGAGGGGCTGTGGAGGGGCTATAGAGGGGAGTGGGGGGGGGTTCCGAGGGTTGATTTCTAATATAACTATATAATATAGGTAGATATATATAATTATTATTAAATATATTTATATATATGTGTGTATATATATATATATACTAGGGGGGGTACCCCCCTGCTCGCTCCGCTCACCAACCCCCTATTTTTTATTGAAGTTACATTATCTTTTTTCTTTATTTTTATTAACTGTAAAAAATACAATTATTAAAATATATTAAGTTATTCTCAAAAATATAATTAAATATTTATTACAAACCTATTTTTGTTTTCCTTATTTATATGATGTTGAATAATAAAAGTTTTTACTGTTTATATAAAACCAATTTTCACAAATAATAATATCTTATGAATGTCCATAGTATTCATAATTTATGTTTTCACCTAAATTATTAAATATATAAAGTTTATATTGTAACTATATTTCTATATTTTCCACACCACCTAGTATATAAATACCGAGGTATATATGTAGGCGCGTTTTTTTTTAGTGGTTTTCTAACCACACAAAATTTTTGTTTTACCTGCCCATATAGCATCTTCAGGCACAACAATAAAATGTCTTTAAATCATGTTTGGCTTCAAAGGAACGTTGGTAAAGGTGAGATTTGGAAAAAGAGCTTTAGGAATTATCATAGATTGCACTACCGTGATTGGTATTTTGAATATATGTCCTTTGTCCACATTTGTTATGTCATAAGCTCGAATACTATGAGGAAATAATTACGATCAGCTTTCGATGTTATTTTTACACAGACTGCTCACACGAACATAGATTGTCTTTCAATGTATTACGGCCGTTTTTCAATGATGTTACACGTTACACGTTACATGTTACTTGTTACACGTTTTAAAATTTTATTGTCCGATATCTACTGTATATGTCACGTTATTGGGAAATATGACACCACATATATAGCTAACAAAAATGGCGCTTATAAAACCCAAGTAACATAGAGTCTTATATAGACACAAAACATTTTCACTATTTTAAATAGTAATGAATACCATAACTGTGCACAGTTGATAAAAATAAATAAGTATATATACAACTAATAATTTTTATAGAAGTTTATAATCATACAAGTTGTATTTAAAAAATTATATACTATGAAATAAAAATTGAGGTTGAGTACTATCAGCTGCGGATCTTATGTTTACACAGACCGCTCACACGAACATAGATTCTCCTTCAATGTATTACGGCCGTTCTTCAACGATTGTTAGTGTTTCTCTCGCGGCCAGCGATGCCGATAGTGGCAGCGTCAAAGAGGGAGATTCAAAAATTTCAAAAATAAAAGTATTAAAAAGAATACTTTTTATGATTTGATTATTAATAATAAATTCAATCAAAGAAAGTTACTATAACAGAATAATTTTTGAATTAATATGTTTTACAGTTTTACTTAATAGTGGAAGTTAACGCGCTTACGCACAGAAGTCTTGCGAAATTTCCATTTTATCATGTTTCATGTAATTTATTCTTTTAAACAATAGCAGTATAAAATTTTATAAAATTTATTATAAAAATTATTAACTTAATATGTTTGTTCTATATATTTAAAGTAAAAGCAATGATTGCAAACAATAAAAATTAGCAAAAAGCTTTTTAAATGATGGGATTTAAATGAAATTGAGGATAAAAAAAATGAGCTAAGGAGCAGCTAAGGAAGAGCAACAAAAACGTAAAATAACGTAAAAAAACACACAAAAAAAAGGTAAAATTTGAGGATCTACCTGAGGAGGAGTAAAAATGACCTAAAATAACGTAAAAATAACGGAAAAAAGTGATGGATTTTTTGAGGAAGAGAGAGGGAAGAGAAAATGAAGGCATGAGGAAACTCAAAAGAAAAGAAAAAGAAGAGGGAAGGAAGGGGAAACGAAAAGAAAATGAAGAGTAACAAATAACGTAAAATAACGTAAAAAATAAGGAAAAAAAAGGGGATCAAAATTAGGTAAGAGGATGAGAAAAAGAGGAGAAAGGGAGGAGCTTGGTCGTAAAAATTTTCCTTACAACTATATAATATAGAGATATATATATATATATATATATATATATATATATATATATTAGACAGGTCGTTATTTCCCAAAACTTACTGAGCATCGCTCCCAACCCTTAGATCGATTTATACTAAAAATTGAAAAAGCAGCTGGAATACCTTGTTGGAGTAGAGATTTAACCTTGCCGAATCGCAAATCCGTATTTTTTATTGTTTTTTCTTATTTTTCTTTTTTCTACATATAGCTATGACTGAAAATTTTTTTTTGAAGACCCTCTTTTACACTTTTTCTATTGCCGTAAGTTAAAATAATATCTTATGGGATGATTTTAGAGCCAAGAAAAATTTTTTTTTCGAATTGTTGCTCTTGAAATATTGAAAAATTCTACTCAATCGGGTTTATTCTCGTGTATTTTGAGGTTAAAAGTACTTCATAATTTTTTTTTATTCAAACAACCAACATAACTTTAAAGTAGGCTTCGAAATATTTTATTTTGCAATATTAAATCACAATAAAAGTATTCGGATTTGAATTTCGAACTCGTTTGGTACTTAGAAATCAAGTCGCGGTGGCGCTGTTACAGTCATGAACTGTGATCGTACATTAACGCTAAACCAACCCTGATAAACATAGACATGGACATTCTTCATTCAGCCTTGGGGTGTATACCCTGTCTGGCACTATTAGATAAAATACAACAACGTATAAAATTATTTATAAATCATATGGTAGTAACATAGTCAACAACATAAAGTATAAATTATTGAGATAATGATTGCTGAACTAAGAAGTGTAACAATAGTTAACAAAATAATATCAGCAAGTGAGTATAGTTATTTTCAGCTCAATATCATGGAAACGAAATAATCAAAATTTATAATACTAGGTAATAATTAAAGCTCCATAAGTGAATTAAAGGGACTCAATGCAATATTTATATATATATATATATATATATATATATATATATATATATATATATATATATATAAAAATAATAAATATAATAAATAAACTAGGGGTTCCCCTCACTGCTCCGCTCCCAACCCCCAAATAAACACATTTCACAGTAAATAGAAGAGTAGGACATAATGAAGCTAAATTTTATGTTTGCGAATGTAAAAAAAGTTCAATAGAAAACATCGATACATAAAAATATAAGATATGAAGTTATAGAATTAGAATTGATGAAAAAAAGATGGTTTAACGCGACATTTAAAAGTTCACAATGAATCAAACATATATTTTTGAAATAAATTAAAAATAGAATAGTAAATAACATTCAAATTTCAAGTTATGATAGTATATAATAATATTTAATAATAGTTATGAACAAATAATAAAAAATAGAATGATAGAATAATAGAAAATTATGATTATAAATAAATATTTTTATCTTCTTATGTCCTAAATTTTATACCTATTGTAAAGATACTAAGAAAACGCTCCCTCTCTGCATTTTTTATTTTTGGGCTTGAGACCAACATATATAAATATATGGCTGCATTAAGAATGTTTTTTTTATTGTCGTTAAAGGAGTGTACACTTTTTTTTCATTGTCGTTAAAAAAGCCTAAAAATTTATTCATTATTGTCGCTGAAGCATACAGATCTATTGTTTGATTTCGCTAAAAAAATCTCATAAGCATACAAATTTATTGTTTGTTATCGTTAAAAGGAGCTAACAGATTAATTTGTTATTATTACTAAACAATTTTATAGACTTATTTTTTATTGTCGCTAATAGAAGCTTACAAATTTAAATTTCATTGTAGTTATAAAAAGCTTACATATTTATTCTTCATTGTCGCTAAAGAAGCTTGTACAGTTGCTTGATATTTTAACTAAAAAAAAGTTTAAATAATTCTAAATATTTATTTAATATGTCGTTAAATTTCATTGTTGCTAAAAGAAGCTTACAAATTTATGTTTTATTACAAGCTGACATATTTATTTTTTATTGTTGTTAAAAAAAACTTATACATTAATTTTTTTTGTAGTAAATCAATGTTATTTTATATTTTGTATTTTAACTATCATCAATTTGTTTTTCTGTAACCTTGAAAAATAATCATTTTATATTGAGAATATTGGATTTATTAATGTAATGAAATAAAAATATTAAATTATTTAATTCACCTCATTTAAAATTATTTCATTTGCTAATATAAGTTCTTCTTACTCCATGTTTTTATCATTTAATACTTTAGTGAATTCTGATCTTTTTACTTTTAATATATATGTAATATCTATAAAATTTTTAAATATATATATATATATATATATATATATATATATATATATATATATATATATATATATATATATATATACACGGTGGGCCATTTTAATTTTCGCACTCAATTTTCTCCGAACCTACTGTAGCTACAAAAAAAAAGGTCAAGAGCAAAATTGACCGTGACAGAAGGGGCCACTTAACTGCGCCCTTGGTTCTGACCTTGAGGTCCAATTGCAAGGTCATTTAAAGGTCAAGACCATTTTTTTAAATAGAGATACCTATTTTTGACTGCGGATTTGAGAAGAGCGGGAAATTCTAAGATAAGTTTATCCCAGGTCAAAATTGATTTGGTGACCTTTTAAAGGACAAAAATCGAGGTCAAATGTCTAAAAACCGATTAAATGCCCTTTTTCTGCATTATCTTGGTTTGCTGATAAATGCAAATGATCTAACAAGGAGAGTGCATTGCATTTGGGTCTTGGATTTTCTTCTAGCTTTGGGATCTTTTTTCTTACATAAAATTATGAAAAAAGCCGCGTCCATTCGGTCCAACGCTCGATTTTTTCCGAGTTATGAGCAGTTTTGTCTGTTTTGTTAAAAAAAATTGCATCTGCTTTATAATTTTACAGTTTTGGAACTACTAATTCTAGAAAGTTTTCACTGATTGCATATAAAAGTTGAGATCAAAACCTTTCGATTAAAAAAAAAACGCGTCCAAAAAGCTCAAGTTGTTAAAAACTTATGAAGGGATGAAAATTGAAATGAATTTCTGACTAAAATGTTGCATTTATTTTCTATGCATTTTTTGAGCTAAATATTTGCGCTATTTTTATTCACCCATAACTTTTTAACGACTTGAGATTTTTTGACACGTTTTTTTTTTAATCGAAAGATTTTAATCTCAACTTTAATATGCAATCAGTAAAAACCTTCTAGAATAAGTAGTTCAAAAACTGTAAAATTATAAAGAAGATGCAATTTTTTCAACAAAACAGACAAAACTGCTCAAAACTCCGGAAAAATCGAGCGTTGGACCGAATGGTCGCGGCTTTTTTCATGATTTTATGTAAGAAAAAAGATCCCAAAGCTAGAAGAAAATCCAAGACCCAAATGCAATGCACTCTCCTTGTAAGTAGTGTTAAATAGTCATCTTAGTTCCAAGGTAAAAGGATCTTGATCATCTTGATCTTAAGAGCAGGCCGGATTCGCTGTCCTTGTCTAATTGGCATTTTTGTTATTTACTCAAGTTTTAATCGGTGTATCTTCAAATTAAAGGTCGAGCGCAATAGATATTATTATTATGAACATCTATGCACGAGAAAAAAAATATCTACCGGTTTGTTTTTGCGAAAAGTAAGTAACGCCAAAATAAAAGTTTATGTTTATAATATTTTCGCTTTACTTACTTTTCTCAAAAACAAACCGGTAGGTATCTTTTTTCTTGTGCATAGATGTTCATAATAATAATATCTATTGCGCTCGCCCTTTAATTTAAAGATACACTGATTAAAACTTGAGTAAATAACAAACAACTCAATTGTTACTCGGTCGGTATCAGGTTCTACTCCGGCCTACCGTTAAAGTGAAATTTCAAGGTCATTTTAAGATCAATAATGTTTTTTCGGTAATAGAAATTCCTATTTTAGATTATGAATTTAAAAATATTAGTTAATTTTACGCTAAGATTATTCTAGGGGAAAGTTGATTTTATGACCTTGGATTGGTCCAAAATCAAGGTGAAATATTAAAAAACTTATCGGATGCTCTTTATCTGAATTACACTGGTTTCCTAATACTTTTAGTGTATCGGTATAAAAGTTCAAAAAAAATTTGTGCATGGCGAAGGGGGCCTCGGCCTATTTTTGACACTGCAGTTAAAAAAAGTAACACTCAAAGTGATATTTTAAGTTTGTTATGTCGTGAATGGATCTGAAGAAGGTCAATTCAAGATTAAATAACATAATATGCTTATTCCATCTTTAGCGTTACCCAGGAACAACGACGTGGATGTAATAGGATTGTGTTCCCTTTGGGGTGCTGGATTATCGTGAGTCCCCTTGCCTCTCACGTCGGGGTGCTGGATTATCGTGAGTCCTCTTGCCTCTCACTGTTTTAACCACGAAGCAAATGTTCAAAGTTACCTCCATCGTATCGCGACTCGCTTTTCCATTCTACAGTGGAATAGAGAATAGAATTCTATTCTTCGCATGAAACTTGCCGAATAGCGCTGATTGGTTGTTTCTATTACGCATCCTCTATTCGGCAGTCTCTTTTCTACTCATCTGACTGCACCCTTACATATTTCTTTTCTTTAGGGTAAATCGTATAAATGATGACATGTATTGAATTTTATATTTAATTACAACAGTAAGCATCCATCTTTCTCAAATTTCATATTTTACCGAAATTATATTACAAATAAATTTTACACATTTCAAAATTTATTTATTTAATTTTATAATTTTAAAATTGTAAATCATTATTGTAATTAGGAAACAAATAAAAGATTTAACAATTTTAATATATCTTTAAGTAAAGTTTTTGAGAATTACTTGTCAATGTAAATACCAAACCTAGTAATATAATTTTTGGAAAAAAATTATTTAATATTAGAAGATGATTTAAGAAGTTTGAGCTAAGTTTATTAATTTCTTTTATAACATTATAGGAGTATTTGAAGACTGCACAAAAATTAAAATAATGATATTGTGTTTAAATACCGAAAAAAGTAGAATTAAATAAGTTTCTTGTATCCAATTCTGTTAAAACATTGCCAGTTCGCGAAAAATGAATCGCATAAAATTCATGGTAACAATGTAAATTTGAAATATATTTTATAGAAAATTTCTATGAAAATATTTTTTTTTTACTTAGTTTTTCATATTTCTTTTTTATTTGTAAAAGTTAAAATGATTGAACAAAATGTCTTCCTGGAATATAACCTGTAATAATTTGTATTGATCAAGTTTTAACAGAAATAGGAATCTCAAATATATAATTTTTAAATAATTTCATTGGTAAAAATACTTCAAAAACGTAATTGGATAGGAGGTTTTCTGTTTTTATAAAAATATATGGCAACAGGCAATATGACATGATATAAAAGTTTTATAATTAATTACTAATAATTGAATAATAGTGTTTTCTTAAGAATTAAAAATCAAGTACAAATTATTGATATTGTTGGATGAGATCAAAGAAAATATATGAATATTATAAAAGATGTAAAGTAGAATTATCAAGAGATTGGAATCAAATTTCAGATGTAAGATGCATAAAAATATATTTCAAATTTTCAAGAAATATAATTATTTGAAAATAAAATTTATATAGTTTCCTTAGATCTTAAGACAGCCTTTGATGCATTAGGCAAGAATAGTTACATTTAAATCACATTTAAAAAAATTAAATCAATTAAAATATTAAACAATGTAAACTAATTAACTGTTAATATTTAAAAAAAAATGAAAATATATAAGATGTGATGCAGTTTTTAATGTAATAAAGCATATAATATAATTTGATTCAAATTTTTATATTAATTTTTGTAAAATATTATTTTTAATATACTAACCTCGTAATAGAAATAAATATATATGTATATATGTATATATATATATATATATATATATATATATATATATATATATATATATTATTTATTTTAACCGATTCATTTTGTTGACTTTTTTCAAGTTTTGAAAACGAATTGTAAAAACATATACTTTTTTCAAATAGATTTGAAATAAAAATTAAAAGGTAATTATTTATATTTTAAATTTTTATATTTGAATTTAAAATATTTCAAATAAAAGAAAATATATATATATACGTAAATTTTTTTATTTGAAATATTTGAAATTCAAATATAAAAATTTAAAATATAAATAATTACCTTTTAATTTTTATTTCAAATATATTTGAAAAAAGTATATGTTTTTTACAATTCGTTTTCAAAACTTGAAAAAAGTCAACAAAATGAATTGGTTAAAATAAATATTTATAATTATATATTTATTGTATTTAAATGTAACTTACTTCATACAGTGATTGGTGACTTCTTTTATAAGTGTGTATATTTATATACGTTGGCATAGATTGCATAGGGTATATTATATTTTAATTTTAATTATATTACACCTATTCTCTAATATTTCCTATTGCTAAAATTCCATTTAAAAAATAATATTATTAACTGTACACGGAAAAGAGTTTTCACCTTAAAAACTAGTGCTAAATAATAGAAGGTTAAAATTGCGTGTTTTATAATGAAAAAAACCATGACAGTATCATTTTAATCAATGCTAGTTTTACTATTTTACCTTCTAAGGTCCAGCACATTGATTTTCAATGATTAGCACGGTTTTTTCCAGTGCCAACATCAAAATTTAAGTTCTGCGCATTAGCAGAGAAATTCTAACGACTAGCACGGTTTTTTCCAGTGCCAACATCAAAATTTCAGTTCTGCGCATTAACAGAGAAATTCTTAATGCATGGTATCAGTTTTTTCACAAAATCAACTTATTGCTATCATAAATAATCTTTCAAGTCAGTTATATTTTATTGATTTATACATGTATGTATGTATGTATGTATATATATATATATATATATATATATATATATATATATATAGTCTGTGATAACATAATGACAGAGTTTTATGTTCAAAGTTCAACAAGATTTCTTTTTCAAGAAAAGTTATTTAGTTATTTTAGTACGAAATTATACGTGAAAACTGGTCGAAACAAACTTGCAATTTTTTCTCATTTTTTTTATGTAACTTCTCATAAAAGTAACATAGAATATTTAATATTTAACATTTAATATTTTTTGTATAAAATTATCCATTTGGCACTTATTTCCTATGCAATAAATAGAAAAACTTTTGTGTAAAACTTCACAATCGTGCACACTGCTACAATCGAAAATTCGTATACACAAACATACACCAGCGCCGTTATTTAACGTGCTTGGCACCCGAAAAAACCGTGCCAAAGGTGGCACTGTAAATTCACGCGTCAGTTTTCGAAAATAAATATTTATAGCACTAAAAAATACGACACTGGTATGAATTTTATTTGTGCTGTCAATAGAGCGAAAAAAATTAATGCCATTCATTACTTTAGAACACACTAGCATTGGAATTTAAACATCTAATCGAATTTAGCATTAGTTTTACCGGTGAAAACTTTTTTCCGTGTAGAGCTATGGATTCGTAATCTCGAGATCACAAGTTCCAACGTTGATACAAGCACCACTGTACGTTGCATGTGCTTTGTTCACAAACGCACTGATGATCTCCGTCGCTAATTAGCATCGCAATAGTACCTGAAATATAGCGACGTTACATAAAATCTAAAAAAAGTCAAGTATATTGTTCTCGTTTTGATTATAAAATACCGACATTACAGGTTTCTACATTTATTATTCTTAATCCAAAAATTGTAAAAATATCTCATTATGATTTGGAAAAAAAAGTTACTTTTAACGATTATGAAAAATAAATTTGTGAGCTTTCTTTAGCAACAACAAACAACATATTTCTATGCTTATCTGATCTTTTTTTAGCGACAACAAACAATAAATCTGTATGCTTTTTATAAGCTTTTTTTAGCGACAACAAATAATAAATCTGTACGCTTTTATAAGCTTTTTTTTAGCGACAATAAATAATAGATCTGTACGCTTCAGCGACAATAAAAAATGAATTTGTAAGCTTTTAAAGCTTATATTACAGCCATATATTTTTATGCTGGTCTCAAGGCCAGAAATTTTTTATTAAGATAAATATGTAAATATCTTATTTCTTGTTACAAAAAAAACATATTTTATTTAAATACAAGTGTTAATAAATTACCTAAGGATATTAAGCTGAATTCATTTTGTAATTTATAATTTACTTTTGTAATTAGTGAATTTTTGCAATAATAAAAATAAAAATATTATATATTCATCTGAATAAAGGAAATGCAGAGAGGAAGCTTTGTATTATCAATTAGTTATGTTTGCAATTATATTAATGAAATATTAATAATAATAATTTTTTTTTCATTATTAATATTCAATATTAGAATATAAATGAAATGCAGCGAAAAAACTTTATATTATCAATTAGTTACAGTTACAATTATAATAATAAAATATTACTAATTATAATAATATTTAATTATTTATAATTGTTATTATAATAATAGAATATTATTAATAACAAGAATATTTTTTTATTACTAATTACTAAAACATAATATCATAGTAAGGGAAGGGCATAATGAGGGGGGGCTATAAAAATTGAGGGGGCATATTAAGGGGGGCTATAAAAATTGAGGGGGGCGAGGGGGCTGAAGGGGGCCTCAGTTACGTTAATTTTGAAATGGCCATTTATAAGAGGAATTAGAACGTCATTTGAGGGGGGGCTGTACGGACAAACATTTGAGGGGGGGGGGGTCGGTTGAATATTGTCTTACGACTATATATATATATATATATATATATACTAGGGGGTGTACCCCCCTGCTCGCGCTGCTCGCCAACCCCCGTACATATTTACATTAATGAAAATATCAGTCAGTACTGAAATTCGTACTGACAAAAATTATTAATAAAATTAATATTAATTAAATATTTGTTTAGACAGACTTTCACACCACCCGAAGAGGTACTGTCAATAACACCTTACAAATAATAATTTATAATATAAATTAAATAATAAAAAATGTATGGTATTTGTTGGTTTTTTTTTTCATTTAAATAAATATATAAAATCAATATAATAATTTTAAGTTATTTTAAGACATGTTAAAATTAATTGAAATCATTCCATTTTTTTACTATAATTATTTAAAATAAAACCATGGTTTCCTTCGCCTGTAGCCCTACACAATCATGAGAGTCTATATTTCTTCCTCCTTATACCATAGACTCTATTTACAATCCATCCTCCACCATCAGTATGACATTTAAACAGAGTTTTGAAAGTCACTTTGTTATTTGTACAAATTTTTATTATATTATTGTTGTATAACAATTTTCCAATTAACATTTATCTCTTTTAAATCTTTGTTTAAGTATGTTTATTAGAATAATTATTATAACTTGATATTCTTCAATTAATTATTACTGTAACATACCTTACAATAATATGGAACAGAAATTTTTTTATTATTATTATTTAAAATTTTTAAATTATTTCTTATATTTGAATATTAATTATTGTTATTTTTTATAATATTTAGTATATTTCATTTAATATATTTCATTTTATTTTTTATAAATATTAGTTTTATTCAAAGGATATTTTATAATAAATTTCAATATCATTATGATAATCATAATATTATTAATTAATATATTTCATAAATAAAACGATAAAATTAAATAGTATAATTTTTCCTTATTTATAAATTATTTTAATTTTATTTTTAATATATCTTAATTTTATTTTTAAGTCTTTTGGATGTATAAAATATATATCTATATTGTTTTTTAATATCCTTGACTTTCTTGCTAGTATTAAAAAAGATATATTAAAATAATTTTTACAAAATTAATAAAATGTATTTTCATGTTTGTTTTTCTTAAAATTATCGATTATTTATTTAATAATAATGCAACGTACATTACATATGTACGTAGTATAGTCTTTTTATATAGTATACAATAAGAGAATATTATGAATTTGGAAGTTCGGGGAATGCGACTCCGAGCTTCCAAACTAAAAGTCGCATGGTGCGCGTAGTGCTGAATCGGCACTCCGTCGCGGGCAACTTACATCGTCGTTCAGGACGGCGATAAGCGTGAGACCATTGCTGGACGCGCTATAGTAAAGTCACAACTAGTCTCTCTCTCATATTATATCAGGGAGCGCGGTAGCGCTCCTTACGGCAAGATAGCGCTACGGCTTCCCCTATTTACTTTGAATTTGTGATCTTCAAAGATTACAACTTTGAATAAATGATTATGTTTCAATATTTACATATTATTTGATTACTAGTATACATAAAATGATCTTATGTTTTATCTAAAAACAAAAACACATGGCCAAAAGTCAAGTTTTCATGATTTTTTTATATTATTACAGGTTAGTCTATCGATTTCTTTCCTATATCGGGTTGTTTCAGATTTCCGGCGGTTGTTAGAGAACGACGGAGAGTTTTTCGTCTGATGTGAGAGAAAGAGACATAATACGAGTTGTGCGATTGCTAATAAGTGAGAGAGAGAAAGAGAGTATAGAGAATGAGAAAAAGAAAGAGAATACGAGTTATATCTTTTAATAATGAACGTATCTATTCAGGCGAATGCTTTCGGAACATGCTAAATGTATAAAGACATCGCGTAAATAAACAATATAAGAATTTAGTGTCTCGTTCTATATAGCTGACGAGCTACCGCAAAATTACGGGCGTTCATGTGATCAGTTCGCGCGTGCGCAGTAAAACGTCCCGTACATAAAATTCAACAGTTGAAAGCGGCGAAATTCAAAAATCGATAGTACCGATTCGGTATTTAAAAATGAAAACAGCAACAAATGAAAAAGTAATATTTGCATATTTTAAAACATTCTTAATTAATTAATTAGTTTTTCATACGATATTTAAACAAAATAAGTTTTATAATAGTTGATTAATTTGAGTGTGGAAGAAAATAAGATTAAAATTTTTTCGAAAACAAATATTTTATAATAATAATAAATATATAAAAATGAGGTTGATACAATTAGCTATAAAATTAGTGTTATCATATTAAAGTATCAGATTATCGGTAAAGTTAATAAATTTATTGAGATAAGAATTTTAGACTTTGAAAAAGTTGTGATATCTCCCCAAAAAACCTTTAAAAAGGTGAAATTACGGCAAGTTAGCTACAAAAAAAAATCTTTTTCACCATCTCAAAAATAAAAAATATTTTGTCAAAAATTTAAACTAATTTAATACAATCAACTATAAAAAAATCTATTATATCTCTAAAAAAAGGCTTTAACATTATAGATAATAAAAAAGTGGGAATTTAATTATAACAAAAATACACTTGAAAAAATACTGAAATCAATAATGTGTGGTCAAGTTTTAATATGATTTAAAATAATACTTACAAATGATATTGTACCTATATTTTGATAATAATAATAAATCAATAAAAAATTCCTTTGTTAAAAATAAAGTGTAAAAAAGCCATATAAAATGTTATTGTAAATATAAAACTATCTTCAACAAAATTTAAAAAAATTATAAGTAATTAACGTAAAAGTAAGAATAAAAGTAATATTACAGCTATAAACTTGCCAGGCCCACCCTTCAAAAGTTCTATTTTTTGGTGAACACACATCCATTTAAAACATTTTTTAGGTTTGACTTTTTAGAATCTCGTAAGAAAATTCAAAATATATATTAATTTTCACAATTTAGTATTCAATGAAAAATAATCTTATTTTATAACATTAATGATATATTTAACTTTTGTAGAGTGGGCCTGGCAAGTTTATAGCTGTAATATTACTTTTATTCTTACTTTTACGTTAATTACTTATTATTTTTTTAAATTTTGTTGAAGATAGTTTTATATTTACAATAACATTTTATATGGCTTTTTTTACACTTTATTTTTAACAAAGGAATTTTTTATTGATTTATTATTATTATCAAAATATAGGTACAATATCATTTGTAAGTATTATTTTAAATCATATTAAAACTTGACCACACATTATTGATTTCAGTATTTTTTCAAGTGTATTTTTGTTATAATTAAATTCCCACTTTTTTATTATCTATAATGTTAAAGCCTTTTTTTAGAGATATAATAGATTTTTTTATAGTTGATTGTATTAAATTAGTTTAAATTTTTGACAAAATTATATTCTATTTTATAATAAATATTAAATCACTTCACATTAATCCTCTCCCCAATTATTTGCATCCTCACACTCCCCATAGGAGTGCGTATCAATAAATCCCACGTAACATTTTTTTGTGGCAGCGGTGTGGGATACGCAACGAGGATTTTAGCAAAAAAATTTTAATTTTTTTTCCGGGAATAAACTTAACAAAAAAGAAGCGGTTCGGATAAAGTAGAGAATTTTTTTTTTGAGAAAGAGAGAGAGAGATAATTTAATTAATTGAATATATCGAGTAAATACATTTGCTTAGCGAATTTTTTTTATTATTAAATATTTTTGAAAAATCGCGTCGCGAGTTAGCAACGCAGAAGATCTGAACGAGAGAAAGGAAGGAAGGACGTCCGAAAGTATTATCCGAAGAAATGGGAGTGCTCTTTATCACGCTGCTAACTCTCTGCTGCAACAAGTAAGTAAAAATTATATAATTACATATTAGTGTCTCAAGGGGTAGTATAACTTCTTAAAGTAAAGAAAAAATCGAGTTCGTAATAGAAAAAATAAAGTTAGAATATTGATTTTGGGAAAAATCGTTAAATGAAAGTGATTAGTGCGTGAAATAAGTACGTAAACCAGCAGTATTGGCTGGTAATATTCGAATATTTGAAATAAGTAATGTTCTGAAAAAAAAGGATGATTCAAACAAGTGCATACGTGAAAGGGAAAAATAAATATTTTTGTTTCTATCATTTTTATCAGTTTTCTTAGTAAAATAAAATAAATTGTTGTCATTTGCGTGCCGAAAAAATAATAGTTATTGCCGTAGATAGAAAAAAAGGGAGTTTATAGTCTGAATTTTGGAAAATAATTAAATAACAAATTTCATAACTAACGTGATTTGTAGAAACGTTTTTAGGTCATGAATTTTGTCGTTATTCAGTAACAAATCTCCGTAAATCAGAATAAAAAATCAGCGCATATAAGAGAACGTAAGCGTTCCGCCTTCTCACGCGTAATTTAAAGAGTAGAAATAAAAATTTTAAGAAGAAGTTAAATTGTGAAATCTCATTTATCAAACATGTCGCTCATTAACTTATTTTCGAAAAAGGACGGAAAAGCGAGACGTAGGGGACGCTCCTTATCTCCTATAAGAGGTCCTCGTAGCGAGGAGTATGGAAAAAGAGTTGTAAGCGAAAACAGCGATGATCCCATAGCTTCATGTCTGTGCGGGAAATTCATGTCGATTTACAATTCGGGAAAAACACAAGTATGGGGCACGCCGGAATTGCTAGGTGGGTCGGAGGAAGCAATGAAAGAGATGAGGAGAAGATATGCAATAGCCGCATCGCAAGGACCCAATGTGCCAAAAACTACATCAGAAATTGTGAGAGGGATTGACGAAATGAGACGGAATATCGGTAGAGAAATGGCAATCGGTGCAATGCAGCGGACGAATATAGTAGAAACAAATAATGAAACAGAAGCAAATATGCAGTTAAAAAGAGCGGAACAGTTTGGAGCGGCAGAAGCTCATAAAAGAGCAAGTGCGTTGATGACGCCGGGATTAAACGTAAACTTAAATTCAGAACAACTAACTTTTCCGTCAATGCCGTATAATGGTACTTCTCTATATACAAACTTTTCACAAAATAGCCCGCAAACGTGGAATAACATACCAGCGCAAACTAATTCAAATTTTAATTTTAACACACCAATGAATCCTAATTACGCAATAAACGCACAACAAATAAATTCAGCGCCGGGAATGCAGCACACAAATTTTCAAGATACGCCTTATTTATCGTTACATCAAGCGATCAGACAAATTCCAACCTTTGACGGCAGCGTAGATAAATTACCATTATTCTGCTTAGTGCTGAGAAGCATAGTAAATAATTTCGGGCTTGGTTGCCAAATTTATATCATGTATGAATTAGCATCAAAACTCACGGGAAGAGCAGCAGATATTTTCATGGCACGCTTGATGCAATACGAGTCGATAGAAGCTCTTATAGCAGACTTAGAGGCACAGTATAATAACGTAACAATATTAGAAGAGTTATATACACAATTAAAAGTGATAACACAGCAACAAGGCGAGTCAGCAACAGATTTTCACGCGTGTACAAGCTCTATTGAATCGATTATCAACGATTTACGATACAATACTGGCATTAAATGTTCAAGATCGATTAGCAAGGAAGCAATTAATAGAAAGAGGCGCCTTACAGTATTATTTATTTAGATTAATATCACCCTTAGATGTGCAAGTGCGTTGCGAGAAACCTCAAACGTTAAGAAAAGCTATACAACTTGCAGCCGATTTTGAAAACGAACAAAAGACGCGACTTTTTGTACAGATGCAAAACTCATTTGTAAACGGCCTGCAACCCGTGAATTCGGTAGCACAAAATACACTAGCGTTATCATTATGGTCTCAAACGAATATTAATAACATGATGCAAATGACACAAAATCAACATCAGTTATTAAATACGAATAAAGTGTATGAAGCACAAATGAAAGCAATGCAAGCTACGCCGGTAAAAATAGAAACAGGTACAAGTGCAGTTAAATGTAGCTATTGTGATAAAGAATGCCATAAAGAAGGTGCGTGCATTAAGAAGAAAAATGATAAAGTACGATGCGCTTATTGCGATAAGATGGGGCACGCGACGATGGATTGTCAGATACTGAGAAATGATGTCGAAAATGGTATTATTCATGCACGAAATGAAAATAATTGACAAAATGTTAATAACGGTAAAAGAAATAAATCAAACGATAACAAAAATTATACGAGAGGTCCGCAAAATAATTATAATAGAAGTAATTTCAGTAATAATAGACCGATTCCATCTCAAATCATGCAGACCGACTGCACCTATCTCTCCGAACTGCTTAAAAATTTTTTATATTATTCTACTTTGAAAATAAGCGTATACGTATTTTTTTATTTTTCAATATCATCAAAAATGCAGTTTTTATGCACTTTTTAAAAATGACTTATAAATTTTCAATTCTCAAAAATCGAAATTTTTTTTTTTTTCTAATTGTTTTTATCCCTGTAGTGATCTTTATAAATAAATTTAGGCTCGTTCAATGCTACAGAGGATGCTCTTTTAATTCCACCGTCTTTTATTTTTTTTAACAAAAAAACGGAAGCGCAATTGCACTTTTTGTAAAAAATGAAAAATGCATTTTTCTCAAAAAAGCCATTTTTTTTTTGTCTCAAATTTTTTTTATGGATAGGTGGCCTTAAGACCTATATTTTCATCGGTGTGGAATGACAACCATTTTTGATTGTTAGAAGCTTTTTTCATTTCATGTTTACATGCTACGGGGCATGGGAAAGGTGCGGTTGATGGCGTCGGTGGATTAGTAAAACACTATGCAACCAGACATAATCTTCAAAATTGTCATGTTGAATCAATACAAGATGCAAATGCTTTTGTAAAAAAAGTTCAACCTAACACTGACGCTATTAAAAGTAGGGGCAAAGAAAAAATTGTATATGGCTCGAACTGCTGCTTATCCTTTCACAAAGTTATTAAATAAAGAGAAAATAAAGAAAAGAAAAATTACGTCAAAGAAGAATGTGCGCAATAGGAAAAAGTCCAAAACTCATAAGAAAGGAAAAAAAAATAGAACTTTTTTTTTTACATAATTTCTTATACTTAACGCAAAATTTATGCACTATATATATATATATATAAATATATCTCTATATAATAAAGATATATCGCCTACGCCGCCGCCGCCGCCGCCGTGTATAAGAATTTTATGTGCCCTCAGTTAGCTGAAATTGAGCTAAAATTTAGCTGAGAGTTAGCTAAAAGTTAGCTGAAATTCAGATAAAATTTAGCTGAAAGTTAGCTGAGAGATAGCTGAAATTCAGATAAAATTTAGCTGAAAGTTAGCTGATAGATAGCTGAAATTCAGATAAAATTTCGCTAAAAGTTAGCTAAAAGTTGGCTGAAATTCAGATAAAATTTAGCTGAAAGTTAGCTGAGAGATAGCTAAAAGGTAGTTAATTGTTAGCTAATTTAATTAATTGTTATCTAATTTAAGAACGTTCTCTTGAAATTGATATTGATTTGATAATTGATATTGACAATGGGGGGTTGGCGAGCAGAAGCAGTGAGGGAGAACCCCTAGTATATATATATATATATATATATATATATATATATATATATATATATATGTACAGCACAACACCTATGAGTTGTATAAGAGCTATGTACGTACAAATATATATATATATATATATATATATCTGAAATGCGCTAACTCCTGAAATATTTGTTGTATCTATGACGTATTTACATTTATGTAAATATGAAAATTTTTTTCTCAATTTTTTTTATATCTCTTACTAAACCAAAATATTCCAAATTCCACACCGATGAAAATATAGGTCTTAAGGCCACCTATCCATAAAAAAAATTTGAGACAAAAAAAATGGCTTTTTTGAGAAAAATTAAATATTAATTAGTAATAATAAGCATGTAAAAATTAGACGCACAATAAACATGAAGCTCGCGTGCGCAGGGCGTGATCCGCCTATTGTTAAACTGCAAAGTCGGAATTTAAAAGAAAATAGTGCAAGATTTTATGTTGATTCAGGAGCAGATATTTCCGTAATAAAGGCTAAATGTATAAATGAAAATACAAGTATAGATAGGCAGCATATTTTAGAGATTACAGGCGTCGTACCAGGGGAAATGTATACGTTAGGAAGAGCAGATATGACTCTTCGAGGACTACGGTGTGAGGTCCATATTGTCCCACATAGCTTCCCTGTAAAAACAGATGGGCTATTAAGCTGGGAAACTATTAGTGAGCACAACGGACATATAAATGCCGTACATAAGTGCATTGATTTTGTAAAATTATCGATTTCCTTTGAGCGGGTGGAAACAGTGGAAATTCCCGCAAGAATGAGGCGCGTTATTGCTGCAAAAGTTATTAACAATGATGTAGAAGTTGGCTGGGTGCCATTTCAAAATTTAGGGCTTGGAATATTATTTGGGAATTTTATCATAGAAAATAAAAATGGTAGGGCATATGCAGTATGTATGAATACAAATCATAATAATATTGAAATTCCGACTCCAGAGGTAGAAATTTTTCCATGCGAAGTTATAAAAAAAGATAATGATTTTTATGTCAGTGAAGACGGCAACCGCGAAGGAAATGAAGATTTCGATTGCAAAAATATTAGACGCGCAAAGTCGGAGTACGCGCAACAAAATTCAGAGAAAAAAAGTGCTGGTGCTGAAATAAAATATGTAGACAGATGCATGGCAAATAAGACTCCAAGTGAAATAAAAGAAAAAGTTGAAAAAGTAATGGAAGTGTTAAACTTGGAAGAATTAAATAAAGAAGAAAAAGAGCATGTCCGAAGCTTGATTTCCGAGAATCCCTTTGTCTTTGGGTTTGATAATGAATTATTGCCAGCAAAAAATATTTTAACACACAGAATAAAAACGATACATGAAGAGACAGTTCGTGTGAACCCGTACCGTTACCCAATAGCATTAAAAAATATTATGCAGCAAGAAATAGAGAAGTTACTGGAAAAAGATATTATAGAACCATCTATGTCAAGTTATAGTAGCTCAGCATGGATAGTTAACAAGAAACCTGACCCTCAGGGCAGGAAACGCTGGCGTTTGGTGACAGATTTTTGCCAACTAAATGAAATCACTGTGGGAAGCTGCTATCCACTACCATTAACTTGTGACATCTTAGAAAATTGAGCGTCACCGAATTATATCACCGCCGTAGACCTTAAGGACGGCTACTATCAGGTGAAAATTGATTCAAGAGACGCGCATAAAACTGCGTTTTCAGGGCCATCGGGTACATATCAATATAAGCGTACGGTTATGGGGTTACGTGAAGCACCTATGACCTTTAGTAGGGCCATGGCTCTAGCTTTGCAAGGCTTGAAATTTACTTAGATGACGTGATTATACACGCTGAAAATTTAAAACAACACGCTCTTTGTTTTAAAAGATTTTTAAAACGCATTGAGAGTGCTAATTTGACTATTGAACCAAAGAAATGTCAATTTTTAAGACGTGAGGCTCAGGTATTAGGACATATAGTAGGGAAAGGGCAAATCAAAACAGACCCTAAAGAGATAGAAGCAGTACGTGATTATCCTATACCTACAAACAAAAAGAAAGTTAAACAATTTTTAGGCTTCGTTGCTTATTATCGTCGATTTATAAAAGATTTTGCAAGCATAGCAAAGCCGTTACATAAAGTAAGTCCAACGAAAGAGAAATTAATGTCGTTAAATGAACATCAAATAGCATTTGACACGTTACGTGAGAAGCTAGGCGAAGAGTCTGTGTTGGCTGCGCCCAAGCTGGACGAGCCATTTATAGTAACAACAAATGCGTCTGATTATGCTATAGGCGCAATATTAAGCCAAGGAAAAATCGGCGAAGATTAACCTTGTGTATATGCCTCACGATGTTTAAAAGGAAGCAAACTTAAATATTCTGTACATGACAAAGAATTATTACGCAACTCAAATATTAAGAATAAGTATAAGATTAATTACAAATCTTGCCTAAAGTTCCTTATGAACATTCCTTTAATCCTTACAGAAATAAAAGTCCAATAAATAAACAAAAAAGTAAGCAAAAGTAATTAAACATGCGAGTTGAAAAAAAAGAAGAAATGGATTGCACAGAAAATATAACAATGACGAGAAGATAATATTCTCTATGTTGTATATGTTCTCTATGTTGTTGGTTTCAAGTGGTAGATTAATGGAAAATACTTGTTCAGCCCATAGCTAGAATACTTAGATATTTCAGAAAAAAAATTTCTGATTAAAATTAGTTTTTGAAGAAAAACAAAGTTAATTTGCCCTTGTTTTTTTTTGGAATTATGAATGTAATATTTAGATTAAATTATATTGAAATATAATTTAAAAACGTGTACGTTTCTTGAAGTTGTTGAAAAGCCTCTAAACTGATTCCTCGGAGAAAGCACTCTCAGCGTAACCTTAAGAATTATTTCATATCTTGTATTTCTTTAAGAAGAATAATTCATGCTTGATAATATATATTTTCACTGTCATAATTCCATATTTGTGACTGCGGCCATTAAGATTCAAAATTTATTTTAAAATTCATGTGAAATTGAAAAAATGAGCTCTTAAGAGTCGGCCGTATCGCTCTGTCCCGTCTAATGTAAATTTTCTTTATAATTGATAAATTAAATATTTATATACAAATGTAAGAGATGAGCGCTCTAGCGCCAAAAATGAGCAAACGATTCTATTTTATGAAGAAATAGGAAATTTTCATTATTTTTTAAATATAGTATAAAAAGAAAAAAATTAAGTTGAGTTTGACTGTGTTTTCCGTTTCATATTTTATTTAAAAAATAATGAAAACCATATTTTTTCATAGAATAGAATCGTTTGCTCGTTTTTTTTCTCTAAAGCGCTTATCTCTTACATCTGTATATAAATATTTAATTTTTCTATCATAACGAAAATTTAGATTAGAAAAGAGCAATACGGCTGACTCTTAAAAGCAAATACTCAACTTTCAAACAATGCGTGATTTTGATTACCATGTAATGCATATAAGAACTAATCAGGGAACTTCAAAATTCAGGTCTGTGAAAATTATGCTTAGTCTTCATCAAGAGGCACGGTAGCGCCTCGACGGCGAGTTAAGGTACAAATACGAAAACGTCGAGGCGCTCCTCTTATACTTTGAATTAGAGTTTTCAAAATTTTAAAACTGAATCCTATTAAAATAGAACCCAATATTTGAAAACAGAAATTGATATTTAAAGATTTTTATATTATCTTTCATTTAAAAAAAGTTTTATTACGATCCATTTAATCAATCACGAGAAAACGTAATCTCAAAATTACAAAGTACCATATTCCGTTATGAAAATTCTTCTTCGTCATCAGTCCTTCAATTTTTGTTTCCAGCCAGTGACGTCACACTTTAATATTGTAGGAGAGCTATGAGCATATTTTTGATGTTTTTCGGCTATAGTACAGTAGTTTGTATGGTGCATGCCGTTTGTATTCGAGTTAGTATATCATGCTATAATATATATATCGATGGCCGGTTAGGGTATGAATACGAAAATTATTTATACTTATAATTAAAATAATATTTTCGTATAAATGTATTCTATAATTCTAACATAGTATGATTTTTTTCTTATCAACTAAACACTTTCTTGTGAATGATGTTTCGTCGACCTGGAGGTCCTCCAACTCACCTAAACATCATTTATAGGAAGTAACAAAAATTTATATATTTCCAATGATAATACTAGGTGTGTTTCCTCGTGAATGATGTTTCGTGATCCTGGAGGCCATCCTTGCCACCTGGACATTATCTCCAGAAAGTGACAAAAAATTTTTAATTATAATACTAGGTTCACTTTCTCGAGAATGATGTTTCGTCGACCTGGAGGTCGTCTAGGTCATCTGGACATCATCTATAGGAAGTGACAAAAATTTATATATTTCCAATGATAATACTAGATGTTTTATCGTATATGATGTTTCGTGATCCTGGAGGCCATCCTTGCCACCTGGACATCATCTCTAGGAAGTACCAAAAAATTTTTAATCATAATACTAGGTTTACTCTCTCGAGAATGATGTTCCGTCGACCTGGAAGTCGTCTAGGTCACCTGGACATCATCTACAGATAAAGTGACAAAAATTTATATATTTGAAATGATAATACTAGATGTGCTTCCTCGTGAATGAGGTTTCGTGATCCTGAAGGCTATCCTGGCCACCTGGACATCATCTCCAGAAAGTGACAAAAAATTTTAAATTATAATACTAATTTCACTTTCTCGAGAATGATGTTTCGTCGAGCTGGAGGTCGTCCAGGTCACCTAGACATCATCTATAGGAAGTGAAAAAAATTTATATATTTCCAATGATAATACTAAATGTGTTTTCTCGTAAATGATGTTTCCTTATCCTGGAGGCCATCCTTGCCACCTGGACATCATCTCCAGAAAGTGACAAAAAATTTTTAATTATAATACTAGATTTACTTTCTCGAGAATGATGTTTCGTCGACCTGGAGGTCGTCTAGGTCACCTAGACATCATCTATAGAAAGTGACGGAAATTTATATATTCCCAATGATAATACTTGATGTATTTTCTCGTGGATGATGTTTCGTGATCCTGGAGGACATCCTGGCCACCTGGACATCATCTCCAGGAAGTGACAAAAAATTTTTTAATTTTAATTATATTACTAGATGCACTTTCTGAATGATGTTTCGTTGACCTAGAGGTTGTCAAGGTCACCTGGACATCATCTTCAGGAAGTGACAAAAATTTACGTTGATTTGTAATTAATGTATTCAAGCGTCTACTGAAAAATTGTGTTACGATTAATTAAACATAAAAAAATTAATTGAACATAAATGTTTAATTTAATTAAACATTGTATCAAAATTTGTTCACTTTCTAATTTTTTTGTTTTGAATATTTAATCGTCTATAATTTCTTTATAAATTTTAAAAAGATTTTTTGTTATATTTTGTATCTAGTTTTATAGAGTTATATATAATACAAAAGTTATATATAATTATTTTCAGATACAAACTATATCTAGTAAGCTATATATAAACTTGACACAATAGTTTCACGTGGGTATGTCTTTTAGTAATAAAATTGTAAAAAGATATGAGTAGAAGTTCAATTTTCTAAACTTAACATTTTTATACTGACTAGGAGAGTATCAGATCTCCGGATCACGGATTTTGCTTAAACGTTGAGATAAGTTTTCAGATGTCAAAATATGAAAGGAAACAAAATTTTAGACCCCAACGCTTAATATTTCCCTAGTTACAGGTAATTAAAGAAAATCACTAAAAAAGTTACTAGATTTTCAAACGCATATAGTTCCTTAGCATTGATAGCTAGGAGCTTGAAACTTTTTTAAATGAAAGTTGAGCTCAAATCCTTTCGAAGCAGTAGTTATAGCATGTCAAAATATTATTTTTTCCCAAAGTTATAGCGTGATAAACATTGGACCTGATTTTTCTTTTTAAAACATTAATTAATAACAAAAGCTGAAATTGGGTCTAATGTTTATTACGCTATAACTTTGGGAAAAAATAATATTTTGACATGCTATAACTACTATTTTGAAAGGATTTGAGCTCAACTTTCATTTAAAAAAAGGTTTAAGCTCCTAACTATCAATGCTAAGGAACTATATGCGTTTGAAAATCTAGTAACTTTTTTTGTGATTTTCTTTAATTGCCTGTAACTAGGGAAATATTGAGCGTTGGGGTCTAAAATTTTGTTTCCTTTCATATTCTGACATCTGAAAACTTATCCCTAAGTTTGAGCAAAATCCGTGATCCGGAGGTCTGATACTCTCCTAGTGAGTAATCGTTTCAATTACTTTGATCAATATCTAAATATAAAAATAGTTTCATTTTACTGTATTCAACAATAATATACTGAAACATATTCATGGAAGGCACTTCGATCATTTTTGGTCTGAAAAATGTAAATTTTGAGAATTTAATATTATCCTTTTTTTTCACCAACTGTGTAGTTCTTTGAAACTAAAAGAGATGGAGCTCTAAAATTTTGTAGGTGCTTTTAAAGAATATTAATTTAACAAATTAAATATTTAAGGATTATTTAAATTTTATTATTTTTATTAAATTTGCTTACGAACTACAATGTATTTTGTTTTCATCATATTAATATGAATAATACTAAATTATGTGCTATTTAATATAATAATTTAAAAAATTTTTTTGTTTTTAATCATTGTTCAAATTGATAAATACTATTTAATCTTTATTAATACTTTAAAAAAAGTATATTTTAGGCGAGTTCAGGTATTAAATAGTATAGTAATCTTTAGAACATTTTTTCTAAATATTTTATTTCACCCAATACATAATATTTTTTTTATTTCAGTTTTCGAAAGTACTGAAATATCATCATCAACTTCATACTTTTTATTTGATTAATCTTTAGTTTTTGCTTAAGAAAGTTTTGAAATCAATCAAGCAATCGTCGAGTACTTCCGTATTCAATTCATTCTTTTTATAATGAAGTTCATAATATGAATAATATGAATTTTATAAAATATTTACAGTTTTGGCTATAGAAAGTTTCGAAATCAATCAAGCAATCGTCGAGTACTTCTGTATTCAATTCATTTTTTTTAATTATATAGAATTCATCAAATGCTCAATTTATATTCTTTTTGACAGATAAATGTTTGGAAAAATTATTCCAAATAATTTCTGAAAAAAATGATTACTGAGATGAAGATAGCGATGATAACACACATCAAAATCAAAAAATAAAGATATACCAGATCAACATTTTATTTCATTTATGAGTGAATATTAATACATGAACATTAAGGAACTATAGTTGATCTTATATCTATTTTTTACTTTATTCTTCATGAGAGACATATTTAATTAAAAATTTCTCAAAACTTGGCAGAAGGGCCATTAGCTTCTAACAACTTATATTTGAGAATTTGCTGCCATCAGCTTCAAAATTATTCATGCGTTTTTAAAATTATGCATTCTCTATTTCATTGCACTATCATTTTATTTTCAAGAGCTTTAAAACATATTAAATTTTACTAAATATCTACAAAATAACTTGCTAGGCCCGTAGATTAATAGTTTATGGTGTAGTTGATAATTTTAAAGTTTATATAGTAAAAATAAGTGAAAGAAAACTAAGAATATTGAATTCTCTGCATTACATAACATCACATATAAAAAAAAATAATTTTTAAGCACAAAATAGATTTTTATTAATTGTAATCGGATGTATTTTTGTTCTTTATCTTTGAATGTATGTGTATTTAAATTCATATTTTAAACTGTTATTTAACACACGTGAATTAGCTAGCAATTAAATTATAAACCAGTACACATTAACATTGAGCATTTCACCAACTAAATATTAATCTACGGGGCTGGCAAGTTATTTTGTAGATATTTAGTAAAATTTAATATGTTTTAAAGCTCTTGAAAATAAAATGATAGCGCAATGAAATAGAGAATGCATAATTTTAAAAACGCATAAATAATTTTGAAGCTGATGGCAGCAAATTCTCAAATATAAATTGTTAGAAGCTAATGGCCTTTCTGCCAAGTTTTTACAAATTTTTAATTAAATATGTCTCTCACAAAGAATAAAGTAAAAAATAGATATAAGATCAACTAGAGTTCCTTAATGTTCATGTATTAATATTCACTCATAAATGAAATAAAATGTTGATCTGGTATATCTTTATTTTTTGATTTTGATGTGTATTATCATCGCTATCTTCATCTCAGTAATCACTTTTTTCAGAAATTGTTTGGAAAAATTTTTCCGAACATTCATCTGTCAAAAAGAATATAAATTAAGCATTCGATGAATTCTATATAATTAAAAAAAATGAATTGAATACAGAAGTACTCGACGATTGCTTGATTGATTTCGAAACTTTCTTTAGCCAAAACTGTAAATATTTTATGAATTTCATATTATTCATATTATGAACTTCCTATTAAAAAGAATGAATTGAATACGGAAGTACTCGACGATTGCTTGATTGATTTCAAAACTTTCTTAAGCAAAAACTAAAGATTAATCAAATAAAAAGTATAAAGTTGATGATGATATTTCAATACTTTCGAAAACTGATAAAAAAAAAATATTATGTATTGGGTAAAATAAAATATTTAGAAAAAATGTTCTGAAGATTACTATACTATTTAATACCTGAACTCGCCTAAAATATACTTTTTTTAAAATAATAATAAAGATTAAATAGTATTTATCAATTTGAACAAAGATTAAAAACAAAAAATAACAGTTATAATATTAAAAAAATTTCAAGAAATTTGATAAAATTATAAAATAAGAAAATAGTTTAATGGTATTTTTATGAATTTTATATTATTTAAAAAAGTTGAAACATAAGAGCTTATTAATCAATGTCAATTTCATTCCTTTTTATTAAAAAGAATAAATTGAATACAGTAATATTCGACGATTACTTGATTGATTTCCAAACTTTCTTTAGCCAAAATTGTATATTCATTTAATAGTTTGAAAAAGTACTAAAAAGAAATATATATTATTCTAAAAGCGTGACGGAATTTAAAAGTACTTTAAAATAAAAAGACAGGATGATAAATAAATATAACAACGATTTTAAATTTAGTGTTTTAGAAAACACCCAAATGATATAAAGTATTTAGATTGAGATTAATATATTCATTTAAAAGAGATTTTAAAAATTATTATATTAAATAGCACATAATTTAGTATTATTCATATTAATATGATGAAACAAAATACATTGTAGTTCGTAAGCCAATTTAATAAAAATAATAAAATTTAAATAATCCTTAAATATTTAATTTGTTAAATCAACATTCTTTAAAAGCACCTACAAAATTTTAGAGCTCCATCTCTTTTAGTTTCAAAGAACTACACAGTTGGTGAAAAAAAAGGATAATATTGAGTTCACAAAATTTACATTTTTCGGACCAAAAATGATCGAAGTGCCTTCCATGAATATGTTTCAATATATTATTGTTGAATACAGTAAAATAAAACTATTTTTATATTTAGACATTAATCAAAGTAATTAAAACGATTATACAGTATAAAAATGTTAAGTTTAGAAAATTGAACTTTTACTCATATCTTTTTACAGTTTTATTACTAAAAGACATACCCACGGGAAACTATTGTGTCGAATTACTAGATATAGACATAGCTTACTAGATATAGTTTGTATCTGAAAATGATTATATATAACTTTTGTATAACTCTATAAAACTAGATACAAAATATAACAAAAAATCTTTTTAAAATTTATTAAGAAATTATAGACAGTTAAATATTCAAAACCAAAAAATTAGAAAGTGAAAAAATTTTCATAAAATGTTCAATTAAATAAAACATTTATGTTCAATTAATTTTTTTATGTTTAATCAATCGTAACACGATTTTTCAGTAGACGCTTGAATACATTAATTAAAAATTGACGTAAATTTTTGTCACTTCCTGAAGATGATGTCCTGGTGACCTTGACAACCTCCAGATCAACGAAACATCATTCAGAAAGTGCATTTAGTATTATAATTAAAATTAAAAAATTTTTAGTCACTTCCTGAAGATGATGTCCAGGTGGCCAGGATGTCCTCTAGGATCACGAAACATCATCCACGAGAAAACCCATCAAGTATTATCATTGGAAATCTATAAATTTTTGTCACTTCCTATAGATGATGTCTAGGTGACCTAGACGACCTCCAGATCGACGAAACATCATTCTCAAGAAAGTAAAACTAGTATTATAATTAAAAATTTTTTGTCACTTTCTGGAGATGATGTCCAGGTGGCAAGGATGGCCTCCAGGATCACGAAACATCATTCGCGAGAAAACACATTAAGTATTATCATTGGAAATATATCAATTTTTGTCACTTCCTATAGATGATGTCCAGGTGACCTGGACGATCTCCAGCTCGACGAAACCTCATTCTCGAGAAAGTAAGTCGAGTGTTATAATTGAAAATTTTTTGTCACTTTCTGGAGATGATGTCCAGGTGGCAAGGATGGCCTTCAGGATCAGGAAACATCATTCACGAGAAAACACTGTTAGTATTATCATTGGTAATATATAAATTTTTTTCACTTCCTATAGATGATGTCCAGGTGACCTAGACGACCTCCAGGTCGTCGAAACATCATTCTCGAGGAAGTGAACCTAGTATTATAATTAAAAATTTTTAGTCACTTCCTGGAGATGATGTCCAGGTGGCCACGATGCCCTCCAGGATCACGAAACATCATCCGTGAGAAAACACATCAAGTATTATCATTGGAAATATATAAATTTATGTCACTTCCTATAGATGATGTCTAGGTGATCTAGACGACCTTCAGGTCGACGAAACATTATTCTCGAGAAAGTAGATCTAGTATTATAATTAAAAATTTTTTGTCACTTCCTGGAGATGATGTCTAGGTGGCAAGGATGGCCTCCAGGATCACAAAACATTATTCACGAGAAAACACATCAAGTATTATAATAAGAAATATATAAATTTTTGTCACTTCCTATAGATGATGTCTAGGTGACCTAGACGACCTCCAGGTCGACGAAACATTCTCGAGAAAGTAGATCTAGTATTATAATTAAAAATTTTTTGTCACTTCCTGGAGATGATGTCTAGGTGGCAAGGATGACCTTCAGGATCACAAAACATCATTCACGAGAGAACATATTCAGTATTATCATTGGAAATATATCAATTTTTGTCACTTCATATAGATGATGTCTAGGTGACCTGGAGGACTTCGAGCTCGACGAAACCTCATTTTCAAGAAAGTGAATTTAGTATTATAATATAAAATTTTTTGTCACTCTCTGGAGATGATGTTCAGGTGGCCAGGATTGCCTCCAGGATCACGAAACATCATCCACGAGGAAACACATCTAGTATTATCATTGAAAATATATAAATTTTTGTCACTTTCTATAGATGATGTCTAGGTGACCTAGACGATCTATGGGTCGACGAAACATAATTCTCGAAAAAGTAAATCTAGTATTATAATTAAAAATTTTTTGTCACTTCCTGGAGATGATGTCTAGGTGGCAAGGATGGCCTCCAGGATCACAAAACATTATTCACGAGAAAACACATCAAGTATTATAATAAGAAATATATAAATTTTTGTCACTTCCTGTAGATGATGTCTAGGTGACCTAGACGACCTCCAGGTCGACGAAACATTCTCGAGAAAGTAGATCTAGTATGACAATTAAAAATTTTTTGTCACTTCCTGGAGATGATGTCTAGGTGGCAAGGATGACCTTCAGGATCACAAAACATCATTCACGAAAGAACATATTCAGTATTATCATTGGAAATATATCAATTTTTGTCACTTCATATAGATGATGTCTGGGTGACCTGGAGGACTTCGAGCTCGACGAAACCTCATTTTCAAGAAAGTGAATTTAGTATTATAATATAAAATTTTTTGTCACTCTCTGGAGATGATGTTCAGGTGGCCAGGATTGCCTCCAGGATCACGAAACATCATCCACGAGGAAACACATCTAGTATTATCATTGAAAATATATAAATTTTTGTCACTTTCTATAGATGATGTCTAGGTGACCTAGACGATCTATGGGTCGACGAAACATAATTCTCGAAAAAGTAAATCTAGTATTATAATTAAAAATTTCTTGTTACTTTCTGTAGATGATGTCAAGGTGGCAAGGATGTCCTCCAGGATCACGAAACATCATCCGCGAGAAAACACATCAAGTATTATCATTGGAAATATACAAATTTTTGTCACTTTCTATAGATAATGTCTAGGTGACCTAGACGACCTCTAGGACGACGAAACATCATTCTCGAAAAAGTGAACCTAGTATTATAATTAAAAATTTTTTGTAAATTCCTGGAGATAATGTCCTGGTGGCAAGGATGACCTTCAGGATCACAAAACATCATCCACGAGAAAACACATCTAGTATTATCATTGAAAATATATAAATTTTTGTCACTTTCTATAGATGATGTCTAGGTGACCTAGACGATCTATGGGTCGACGAAACATAATTCTCGAAAAAGTAAATCTAGTATTATAATTAAAAATTTCTTGTCACTTTCTGTAGATGATATCCAGGTGGCAAGGATGTCCTCCAGGGTCACGAAACATCATCCGCGAGAAAACACATCAAGTATTATCATTGGAAATATATAAATTTTTGTCACTTCCTATAGATGATGTATAGGTGACCTAGACGACCTCCAGGTCGACGAAACATTCTCGAGAAAGTAGATCTATTATTATAATTAAAAATTTTTTGTCACTTCCCGGAGATGATGTCCAGGTGGCAAGGATGGCCTTCAGGATCACAAAACATCTATCACGATAAAACACATTCAGTATTATCATTGGAAATATATCAATTTTCGTCACTTCCTATAGATGATGTCCAGGTGACCTGGAAGACCTCCAGCTCGACAAAACCTCATTCTCGAGATAGTGAATTCAGTAGTATTATTTAAAATTTTTTGGCACTTTCTGGAGATGATGTCCAGGTGGCCGGGATAGCCTCCAGGATCACGAAACATCATCCACGAGGGAACACATCTAGTATTATCATTGGAAATATATCAATTTTTGTCATTTTCTATAGATGATGTCCAGGTGACCTAGACGACCTCCAGGTCGACAAAACATCATTCTCAAGAAAGTGAACCCAGTATTATAATTTAAAATTTTTTGTCACTTCCTGGAGATGATGTCCAGGTGGCCAGGATGTCCTCTAGGATCACGAAACATCATCCACGAGAAAACACATTGAGTATTATTATTTGAAGTATATCAATTTTTGTCACTTTTTATAGATAATGTCTAGGTGACCTAGACGACCTCCAGGTCGACGAAACATCATTCTCGAAAAAGTGAACCTAGTATTATAATTAAAAATTTTTTGTAAATTCCTGAAGATAATGTCCTGGTGGGAAGGATGGCCTCCAGGATCACGAAACATCATTCACAAGGAAACACATCTAGTATTATCACTGGAAATATATAAATTTTTGTCACTCCCTATAGATGATGTCCAGGTGACCTGGACGACCTCTAGCTCGACGAAATATTATTCTCGAGAAAGTGAATTTAGTATTATAATTTAAAATTTTTTGTCACTCTCTGGAGATGATGTCCATGTGGCCAGGATTGCCTCCAGGATCACGAAACATCATCCACGAGGAAACACATCTAGTATTATCATTGGAAATATATCAATTTTTGTCACTTCCTATAGATGATGTCTAGGTGACCTAGACGACCTCCAGGTCGACGAAACAGCATTCTCGAGAAAGTGAACCTAGTATTATAACTTAAAATTTTTGTTACTTCCTGGAGATGATGTTATGATAGCCAGGATGACCTCCAGGATCACGAAACATCATCTACGCGGAAACACATCTAGTATTATCATTGGAAATATATAAATGTTTGTCACTTTCTATAGATGATGTTTAGGTGAGTTGTCTTATTTACAACAAAAAGTGTTCTTTTGAATTTCTCTCGGAATCATCAGAATTTTTAGAAAAAAAAACTATTAAGAGGAGGTCACGTATTTCTGTCCTTTTCTAATCAAAGACTAACTTTAGCAAAAAACGAAGAGAAAGCCACATCTTGTATCAAAAAAGTAAAATTGATAAAAAAGAATTAATTTTATGGCTTCGTTTTCAAGAAAACCTTGAAAAATCGAATTGTTTAATCTAACGATTATTATTTAAGTTTTCCAAAGTTTTCTTGCAAACGAAGTGATAAAATTAATTCTCTCTTATCAAAGTAAATTTTACTTTTTTTGATACGAGATGTGGCTTCCTCTTTATTTTTTGCTTGAGTCATTAGTTTTTGTGGAAAAATTAATTCTTTGATTACTAAAAAATGCGCATTTTCTTCCTTAAGAGATCTCTATCCTTTTCTAACCAAAAAATTCATTTTTCTGCAAAATTTAATAATTGTAGCAAAAAATAAGAAGAAAGGCCCATCTCGTATAATAAAAAGCAATATCTTCTTTAATAAAGAAAAATTATTTTTATCGCTTCGTTTTTAAGAAAACTTTGAAAAACTGAATTGTCGACCCTAACCTATATTTTTTTAAGTTTTCCAAGGTTTTCTTCAAAACGAATCGATATAAATAATTTTTCCTCATTAAAGAAAATATTGCTTTTTATGATACAAGATGGGGCTATCTCCTTACTTTTTGCTAAAATTAATAATTTTTGTAAAAAAATCAATTCTTTGATTAGAAAAGGATAGATATACTCGACCTCCTCTTAACATTTTTTTCTAAAGTGAAAAATGGCGGAGAAAATGGCACAAAACCAAAGAAAATTCAAGGTCAAATATTAGGATTCGATCAAAATTGAAGATTCAGCAAGCATTGAAATTTGTATGAAATGTAGTCGAAAAAAACCTGGTTTTCACCTCTCAAAGTTCATATCTTAGCAAAAAAAAAATTTTAGGACTGAAAATTTGCATAGATTCCTAATTTTAATAGGACATCAAAATATTAAAATTTGAAACGAATCCATGACTTCCCTCCACCCACGTTTTCAAAATTGTATTGAACTGCTCCATATGTATATATATATATATATATATATATATATATATATGTAATCAAGAAAGAAAAAGACTTTTATAGAAAATTTTATCTTATATAAAAAAAATAATTCGAATTTTTGTAGTTAATTATCATTAGTAGTTATTCATCATTATCATAATCATAATCAAGGATGATCATCTATTTTATTTAATTCAACAAATAATAATAATATATAATTTTCTCATATAATAATGGAATTCCTGATTAGAAAAAATTTGAATAGTTGCATATTTTTTGTTCGGAACTATGGCTCGAATTTATAGGGGTGACTTAAGTATTGAGTATAACTTTAATGTTAAGTAGCGTTACTCGAATATCAGCTGTTACTTCAATTAAGCATTACTAACCAGTATCTCATCTGTGTGATTAACACTCAATTGAAGTAACAGCTTATACTCTAGTAACGATACTTCAGATTAGGAATTTCCTAATCGGGATTTTTATCATTTAATTAGAAGATTATGTATCATTTAGGTTTGTCAAATTAAATATTTTTGACTACTAACGATAAATAATGACTAATAATAACTTGGTATAAACTATTATATTAACTTTTTCTATAAAAGTCTTTTTCTTTCTTGATTTTATATATATATATATATATATATATATATATATATATATATATATATATATATATGTGTGTGTGTTAGGATACACATTTTTATTTCATGTAATTTTCTGCAATTGATGAAACTTAAAGATTTATTAAATTAGAATGCTAAAATTATAATAGTTAAGTTATTCCTGAGGCCCTATACAGAAAAAAATGACGAAGAGTGCATAATAATTTTTAAAATTTTTCTGAAAAAGATAATTTTAGATAAAAATTATTTATCTAAAATTAATCAATTAATGAATACAATTAATCTATTATCTATTTATTTTGTGAGAATGCGATGGCGTAACGCATAAGCCTCTGGCTTTCCAATCTGAAGGGCTTGGGTTCCAATCCCAGCCAGGTATCTCCAATTTCTTTTAAAAGAAAATTAATTCATGTACCAGTATATCATAATTCTTCAAAATCTAAACTTATTGAATATTGGTGGATTGTTGGTCACGGATGTGTCTGACTTTATCCACCGATGATTAAAGTTGGCGGTATGGTGATTTTGACGCTTACAACCTGAAGCAATGTGAAAAACGGATTCCGGTTTGGGTATCAGTTGATACAAAACATGTACAGAGAAGTGTTTATATACCACATTTAGGGTGAATTATTGTTATCGCTACAATATTTTTATTTGTTCATTGTATTCTGCATCAAACAAATATTACATAGGAATATACACTATTTTTTTATTTCTTGACCCTAATTTTGTCATCAGGTTTTTGGGTTATTAGTCTTTGAATTATTGGCTTTTGGGTTATTCGTATTTTAGAAAGGATTGAAGCACCTAAGATCAAACGTTTCTTTCAGCCAAATGTTTTTTTTTCGGCCTGATGGCTTTCGATTAATAACCCTCTTAGCTAAATGACTTTTGGCCAAACAGTATCGTCCAAATGGGATTTAGACAATAGTAATGTACCCTATAAGTTATTTTTAGAAAAAGTTATCTTTGATTGCATATTCTCTAATATCAAAGAACTGATTTAACGATTAGTTTGGAAGAAGTATAAGAAAAAAATAAAAACTTTTTTTTGGTAGTTATTTTAATGCTATTATTTAGGAATTTTCTTTGAACACACCTCATTTTCTATGACAGCACTTTGAAAAAAGATTGAAAAATGATTTTATCAATTTGCAGTTCCAGAATCTTAGCGTAAAAATAGTAACAAATTTAGTTCAAAAATAATTTAATGAATTACCATACATTTTGCTTTTCTTTGTTGCTTGAAGAATCAAGAAGATAGTAGTCGATACATTTTAACGGAGTAGCAACTCTCATGCAGGTAAATAATACTTTTGAATAATATGATGGTATTGCAGTTATCACTGCATCCTTCAAAATAGAAGATTCATTTCTTAATCTCCTTAATTGCATATGTGCTTTGCCTTAAATAAAATATGTTTTATATATTAAATATAATGATTATAATTTAATTTAAATTCTTCTAACCTATAATTAATGTAACAACAACTTCTTCAAGTTGTTTTTCAGAAGTTTCAATATATACAGTCTCTCCTCCACTTATATCGGCAACGACACCGGTAGTTTGATGTCCTGATAGAAATGCTTTAGTAATTTTACTGACTTTCTTTTGATTAGGTAAAACGGCTGGTTTATGAAAAGTTTGAACTATTTCACGAGCCTGTTTACTAATATAAAATCTTGCTATTACATCGTCCAAACATATAGCAAATAGTGATACGCATGTCAAATCACGAATATTATCCAAGGCAGAAAAAGATATAATTTCTTCTACAACTGATGCTTGCAATAAAATTAAGTTTATCTGTGAAGACAAATTCATTATCATAGAAAGTTTAAGTATTTTTAAAAAACTTGTATTGAAAGAATAAGAATTTACTTTTGGTAAGATGATGTTTCCTTGAATTTGAGTTGAAATACTTTCTTCATATTCTCTAGTTTGAAGAGCAACTTTTCCTGTAAAATAAAGGAAATGAAAAAATTTTAAATGTATAAATATATAAAACTATTTTAATGTAATTTAACCCAAAAATTTTACGTAAAAATACTTTTTTCGATCATTTATTAATAACAATGTACTTGTTATAAATAAAGAATAAGTTCCCGTAAATTTGTATTGTTATAAATAATAGAAATTAGAAAAATTGAGCTTTGGAATGAGTCAAAAGTGAATGTAAATTTATGTTGTAACGATGAATATATTTTATTTCAATAACTGAATAAAGCAGTGAGTTTCACGTGTCTTAATATGCATTAAACACGTGCACTTACCACTAATAAATATAAATCGATACAATATTGATCAGACTAGCCTGCAACAGCTAATCAAAAAAAAATTTCATAATTCTTAATCAAGAATAATAATATAAAGAAAATGACTCAATTTATTAGCAGGACTTCTCGTAGAAGTTCTACAGTCAGGACGTCTGGTACGATGAAACTCATGACGTCTATCAATAGACTCTGTCGTATAAAATTAATTAATCCGTCAGACAACGTACGTAATAAAAATATAAAAAAAGAATTTTATTACGCGAATTTAATTTAAACACAACAAATCTAATTTAATCATGCATATTTGTTTATTATTAAAGAAAGGTAGATACAAAAAAACATGTAACATGAATAGAGCAAACGATTTCAAATAAAAAAAAATTTAAGACTTGAAACAGTAATTATAAATCACGCGCGCCTAAACTAGCCTAACGACGCGCAGACAACAATCTAACGTACACGTATATATCTTTATACAAGCTTGTGACTATACACATCCAAGCTTACTACTGAAACAATAACTTTGGACGCGCCTAAACTTATCTAACGACGCGTGGACAACAATCTCACGCAAACGTATATATTTTCATACAAGCTTGTGATTATACACATCTAAGCTTACTACTCAAGAAACGACTTTAGACTTATCGATTTAAACGTTGAGTATAGCTTGTATATAACAAAGCACAAGCCACCGACCGAAAATTACTGTACGCTTAATACAAAATCTTGTACTCACTTTAATTACTGCTAATACCCTAGGAGGAGGCAAAACTCATGCACTTGAAAGCGGCAACAATGATGTGCGTTGCAGCCGACCAGTTGGTGATTCTCTTGGTAATTTCCCTATGTATCACCATGCCTTGAAATTAGTTGAATTCCTCGGGCCATTTCATGAATATTTCGCCGCTCTTTTGAATTATTAAGTTAACACGTGGTGGAACGACTTTGTTAAAAAGTAAACACACAAGGATCACCAATCACTTTCTACACAAGTCTTTTCACACGCAGTAACAATGGCAAAATAATTAATTAATATCCTCTAAGAACACAAAAGAATGAAAGAGTTCCTGGCTTTATAATATCTCCTAATATACGCGCTCTTTATTTATACGACAAAAAGAAGATGGGCAATGTGCAAGTCATAATTACACGCTATGACATTTGCACGCTTTTTCTTTCCAAGCTTATCTGATCATGCGACTTCTATGCTATAACGCGTCCCGATTTTTTCCATGATGCTTTGCACGCGTTCTCTCTTACAGCGGGAAAAGCGAACCATTGAATCCCCACCCCCTTTACGACACCTATACGTGCAAAGTAAGCGTATGAGCTTACTAGCATACTGTGAAACTCACGAGGAAAGAGACAGAAGTATACTGATATACAGTAAACGTATAATTTGTCAGTAAACGTTTAATTCGTCCTCATTACACCCCTTCCTTAGACGCTGGAAGACTTTGACTGACAGCTCTGCTACTACATCCGATCGTACTGAAAATATAAGTTTATTGACACAAGTGTAAGGGATAAACGAAACTATACAAGAAGTATTTATTTACAAGAAGATATATAAAAAGCAAATATAAAATATCAGAAGAACTTTATTATAATATATTTGCTGCATTCGATAGCACGCCCCTCTTCCTCATGGGTGCTGTCGATGATTTCGATAGTTAGGGCAGGGCTTTGTCTTCTTCACACCAGGAGTATCACTAATATAACAACGTGGTACTTACGGGTGTAAATATTTGTAAACGGCGCAGGTTTTCTACTTCATAATTTGTAGCTCCGCAAACAACTCATTCCTCTTGGACACTTCAACCTGCTTGCGAGCCTAAATGATCCGTTTTAGAGTCTTCTAAGGTGCACATTTTTGGAACTTCCTGCCTGCTGATATAAAAAATCTTCCATCGCTGGGCAGGTTCAAGTCGGCTTTGAGGAAGTACTTACTCGACCTCGAATGAACATTTCAATTTTTATGTTAATTTATTTTGTTTTGTCTTATATATAGATTTAAGGTGTGAATGTATTTATTAGCGTGAATGATGGATAAATGAATACAGAAAGAATGAGTAGTTCTGTTTTTATTAGAAGTCATGACATCTTCGGTATCAAGTTTTTATTTTTTGAACGTTATTATTATTTTATTATTATAATTTTTAATTATTTATTATTACTCTATTATTATGGCCTTCACTGATGCTGGTTCCATGCTAAAAAAGAAAAACGGACACAAGGCAGGATTTCGATCTCCTCGACTGAGTTTATGCTCACGTTTTACGAGGAGGAATAAGACATACATTTATTTTCACAGCTTTTTCGTTTCTTTCGGCCTACCATGACTTCACTATGTCTCAACATTTTGACTCGCGTGCTGTAGTTGCTAGTAGCTCTTTCCTCTTTTTTCTGGAGAGAGCCAGGTGAAAACAACTGCTTTCTAAAATGCAGCATTGCTGGAGAAACGTCAGTTCAACTTTGATCAGCTGCATTATACGCAAAAGTAAACTCTGACAAGTTCTTATCCCTAGACTTATGATGACTTTCTACATAGAACCGTATCATAATTTTGATGGTCCTATTAATCCGCTCCACATGGTTAACTTGTGGATGATATGGAGGCATTGTAGTATGCAACACTCCACTGCTTTCTAAATATGGATCTATTACTCCATTTACAAACTCAGAACCATTATCAGATAAAAATACTTCATGAATAACAAAATGGTATATTATTCTCTTTTTAAAGTGCTTCAGGATGTCGATTCCATTAGCTTTTTTTAAAAGCACACACTCTATCCATTAAGTGAATAGATCTTGCATTGATGAGACGTACTCATGTCCTTTAATACTCTTAGGTAGTGGTCCAACTATTTCATCAGCTTCCTCTTCCCATGGTCGTCTTATTGTACTTTGACCCATTATACAGGCAGGTAGTTGCTGCTTAACTTTACCTTGCTGGTAAACAAAGCCTTCACGAACGTATTCCATTACGTCTTTGTAGATAAAATGCAAAAAATATTTTGTAGTAACTCTTTTTTAGGTCTTCTCTCTACCTAAGTTACCCGCTGTCAGCTTGTCATGACATTCCATGAGCACCCTTTTTCTTTGTTTTTAAGGAACGAAAAGTTTCCAAGCCTTGTCATCCTGACCCATGATATTGTCCATCTCTTCATCTGGACAATATTTTAAGAGCTGACCTACCAAGAGACTATTCATTATTTTCCATCTTCAGTTATTTCTGGGTCCTTTTTGTACTCTATTTAACCATTTTAAGTGCCATGGATCCTTAGTTACGGTTGCTGTGCGCAGAGCCGTAACTTAAGCGTCTTCGAACTTTTCATCTTCATACATTCAAAAAAGCGCATCTGGGGCATGATTCAGCGCTCCCTTTCGGTGCTCTACTATAAACGAGTAGCCTTGTATTTCTGAAGTCCGTATCACTAATCCACCATCTAAGTTATATAAATTACACAACGACCTTAAACTGCTGTGATCTGTAATCACTTCAAAATAGTATCCACCTATATATGGTTTGAATTAATTAACAGCCTAGCTTACAGCTAAATTTTCCCGCTTAGTTACAGAGCAATTTTGCTCTGTCTGATTCATGATGCGGCTGGCGAATTCTAGCTCACATTTCTCATCATCAATCTTTTGAGTTAGAACCTCACTAAAAGCTGTATCTTAGTTGGTTGTGTTAACAGCTCTGCAAGTGTAGCAAAATTTTTAATAAATTTTCTATGCCACGACGTTATTCCTAAGAATTGTGATAAATGTTTTAAGTTCTTTGGAGCAAGATATTCTGCAATCAGCCTAATCTTCTCTGAATCAGGTCGAAATCCATCCTTATTATCCAACAAACTGAGGTACTCCACTTCTTTGCGGCAGAAAATACTTTTCTCCCTGTTTATCGCGAGGTTCGCTTTTTTAATTCTTAGAAGCACATATTCTAACCGCCTTAAGTGCTCCTCAAAGGTTTCTGTGATGACTATGAGATAAATAAATGGGTAAGGCTTCATTACAGGCCTAATCACCTAATTGATTATTCGCTGAAATGAGGCTCCAGTCTGTCCTGGACCATATGGCATTTTTATATTGATATAGTCCCATACAAGGAACTGTTAATGCCGTAGTCGGTCTAGATTCTACCTCGTGCAAGATCTGATGATATGCTTGACTCAGATCCAGCACAAAGATATAATTAGCCCTCTGTAACTTTTAAAAGATCGCATCCATAAACGAAAGAGAATCAGCATCTTGTTGAGAAATCGTGTTGACTTTTCATAGCCAACATGAAATCGAAACTTTACGGACCATGACGATTGGACTAGACCAACTACTCATCAATAGTTCTATTGTTCCAGTCTTTGACGTCTCTTGAACTTGAGAATGCATCTGTTCTTTCATCTTTTGAGACGCGAAATAATATTTTTGTTTAGTAGGTTGAGCTGACTTTGCATTGATCTTATGCTTAACTGCTACCAAAATATCCTTCGTAACTTCTTCCCATATAAAAGGAAGTTTTACATAACTTGAAATAGGAGTATAACGTCCATCTGCAACTCTGGCTCTTATGTTATTGCATGGACTAATTATTTTGCTGCATTGACCTGCTAGATCTTGACCAACAGATCCCATCATTGTTTTTATTGCTCTTAGATCATATGAAGCACGAATTGTTTTATTACAGATCTTAATCTTTAACTACCATTATGTCTCAGCTTTTATAGTGCCATCTGTTACAGTTTCAGCAATGGCTGAATTTTGCTGAGCTGCAAGATCATCAGTAGTCAAATTTTAGTTAAGTACGACATTTAACATTGGTTCATTTTCTGTATACTTTCCGAGTCTCCTTGTGTTATTACTGACTCTTTGAAGGCCAAAGCAGAGTCAAAGCTGCATTGGCCTTCCTTACTTACTCCCTTTCGCGTCTCTGAAGACTGCGAGCAATTACGCTTAATGTACCCAGGATAACCACATTCATGGCAAACTACTTCTCTTTGTTTACCTTGTGAACTTGACGATGGATTACGTCCTCTATCCTTTTTTTAATTCATCAGGTTTTTGTCCTAGAGTTTCCAAACCGTTATTTTTCTGATAAGAATAAGCCTTTCCATTAATCTTTTGATGCACTTGCTGATTAGGTGAACGAAACTTGGTTTTATTTGGGGCAGCAGATTAAGAAGATTTATTCTCTAACTTCTTCTCAAATTGAGCTAACTTTTGCTCTGAAATTTTTGTGATTGTAGACACCATATCTTCAACTTCAGGCACATTGGTGTCTGAACTTTGGTGTCAGAAGTTTTGCACCTGGAACGTCTGGTACGATGAAACTCACGGTATCTACCAATAGACTCTGCCGTATGATATAAACCAATTCGTCGGACAACGTACATAATAAAAAAACTTATACCTTACGACAAATTTAATGTAATCATGCATATTTATTTATTACAAAGAAAAGTAAATACAAGAAAAAACATTTTAAATAAATAAAGCAAACGATTCATAATAACAAAGAGAAATTTTAAGATTTAAAACTCTTATCATAAACTGCGCGCTCCTAAACTAACCTAACGATGTGCAGACAACAATCTCACGTAGGCGTATATATTTTTATAAGAGCATGTGACTACATACATCCAAGGTTACTACTCAAGCAACGACTTTAGAGTTTTCAACATAAACGTTGCGTACGTTACACTTGAATTTTGAATATAGCTTGTGTATTACACCGGCCAGATATTACCGTACGCTCAGTACAAAATTTTGTTCTTACTTCAATTACTACTAATACCCTAGGAAAAGGCAAAACTCGTGCACTCAAAAGTGACAACGATTATGTGCGTTGCAGCCGACTGGTTGGTGATTCCCTTGGTGGATTCGCTAAGTATCACTACGCCTTGAGATTAGTTAAATTCCTTGGGTCAACCCACGACTAATTCGCCGCTCTTTTGAATTGTTAAATTAACACGTGGTGGAACGACGTTATCAAAGAGTAAACACACAAGGATTACCAATCACTTTCTACACAAGTCTTCTCACACACAGTAACAATGGCAAAATAATTAGTGAGAATCCTCTAAAAACACAAAAGATTAAAAGAGTTCCTGGGTTTATAATACCTCTCAACATACGCACTCTTTATCTATACTACAAAAAGCAGATGGATGATGTGCATGTCATAATTACACGCTATGACCTTCGCTTACAAACTAATCCCTTAATTAGTTAATCCCTTTCCAAGCTAATCCGATCATACAACTCATGTGCTATATTGTGTTCCAATTCTTTCTATAATGCATTGCACGCGTTCTCTATTGCAACATTCTCCACTCCCTTCAAAATGAACCCTTGTTTTTTCTTTTCGTCGAATAGGCCTCCTAGACGAAAATATAGACATTTTTTCGAAAATATAGTAGAAAGGAGTCTTTATAAGTACTTGAATATCCAATCAACTAAGACTCTTACAAAAAAATACATAAAAGATGAAATAAAGTGCAAATCAAATGGTTTGATTTGAACTTTAGTACATTTAAAAAACTTTAGTGGTTCAAAAGTGATAGATAATTAAAATATGCTGATAAAATAACGTAAAAAATTAATGATTTTTTATATGCTTATAAAATTAACAAATATGTGGTAATTTTCAATAAAGCATAACTTTTAAACCAATGAAGCTTTTTTAATTAAACAGAGCTTAAATTGAAGCATTTTATTTGCACTTTATTTCATTGTTTACGTATTTTTTTGTAAAAGTCTTCGTTGTTTAGATATTCAAGTTCTTATAAAGGCTCCTTTTTACTATATTTTCGAAAAAATGTCTATATCCTTGTCTAGGGGCCTATTCGACAAAAAAAAACAAGGGTTCATTTTTTTTCATTACAAAATCATATCCTCTAGTTTCAGTCAGATCCGTTTCCCGGAGGTGGGGACCTCTCTTTGTTAGACAAAGTAATAGATAGTATGCAAAATTTAAAGCAAACACATCGAGTAATTTTTTAGATTTAATTGGCTAAATAAATACAATTTTCTTTTTAAAATTTCTTTTTCAAAATTTTCAAAATGCTCTAAAATTAAAACTGCACTGAGAAAATTAGTTTTCCAAAGCTTATTTTTTTTAGACTATAGCGAATAACGTGCATGCAAATTTTGAAGCAAATCTATCAAATGGTTTTCGTAAAATAGAAAAAAAAATGAGAATTTCTAAAAAAAATTTTAAAATGCTCTAAAATTAAAAGTGTGTTAAGAAAACCAGTTTTTAAAAGTTTTTCTTCTTTTTGCAGTCAAAAATAATTTCTATACAAATTATTATGCAAATTCTTGGAGTAGTTTACGTAAAATATAAAAAAGAAAATGAAAAATCGAGATTTTTTTTAAATTCTTAAAATTGCTCTAAAAAAAACTACGTTAAGAGGTAAAAAAAACCGTAATCGGTTTCATATTTGATCTAGCCTTCTAGGCAAGGAACAACCGGCGCCCTAAAAGGAATCCAGAAGGCGACGTGACCAATGAGCTGCCCCTCACTCCTTTCTGTATAGAATCTCATCCTTTTCATGAAATAACCTATCTTTTTAATAACCTATTTATTTTATTAAAAAAACGCTAACATTCAACAACTACTAACATTAGATAATCATATTAGAGTAAAAATTCTCTGCAATGAAGCTTTCGGCATTGCGTTCGACTGGTAACGTTGTGGTCTTTTTTGTTCCAATTAGACTGCTCTCGCGTCACTAGACGGCAAACTTCTCAAGCATGGCGTTATGATGGTGAAACAAGGAAACTTAGACTTCAACATCACCAAAGGGAGAAAACGTCACAATGGTGCACAACATTCGATTTTAATGAAGCGTTTCCAACATAACTTTTTAATAAAGCGTTTTCAACGTTAATATTTAATTTTCAAATAGTCTTGAACGATAATTTATGATAAATTTATTGTTTAAAACAAGTACAGTTTTATTTTTTAATATATAGATTAAATTAATGTCAATGATAATTAAAATAAAAGATTTTTTTGTAAAGCGAAAGACAGATAAATTATAAATTTATAGATAATTTGTTAATATAAAGATTATTGTAATCATCATAAACTTTAGAGTTGAAAATAGAACCCACGTTGTTAAAATTACATTAAAATTTAATTTTAATAAAAATAAATGAAAGATTACAAAAAAAATAAGAATAAATAAATTTTGCAAAGTTTTTAATAATGATAAACAATAGTATATTACGATACACGTGTCGTATAAGGCGTTTTCCGGCACGACGTTACCTCGAGCGTAACAAGGGCACTTACGTTGTGCCGCAAAATGCCACATACGGCTTGAGTATCGTATACTCATAGCATGTGCGTCTGAAATTCAACAATAAAATTAGAATACAAACATTGTTGATTATATGTTCGTGATAATTAGTGAAAAATAAAAAGTATCACATGCTCTTTTTCTCTTTTTCTCTCTCTCTCTCTCTCTCTCTCTCTCTGCCTTTCCTACTGATTATAATTCATTAAAATAAACTATCAATAAGCCCTTTTTATCAATATTCACTACACTGATAATTCATAAAAATAAAAATGAAATTTCATTTTTTACCATACACTTTAATTTAGTTTTACGAATAGATTTTTTTCATACACTAATATAGTACATATAAAAAAGAGAAAGAGACAAAAAGATATATATATATATATATATATATATATATATTCATGTAATCTATATAAAATTACAAAATGTATTTTTTGTCCCTCAGGGCGCAAAATTTGATTTCTATGTTTGTCGCCCTAGGGCGGGAATGTACTATTTTGCGCCCGCTTGATAAGCATAGAAATAGAATTTTTCACCTTTTGGATCAAAAAACAATATGTGTACCACGGGCGCAAGGGGATTCGCGGCCCTCGTGCGAATTTAGTGTCCTCGCTTCGCTCTGACGCTTATTCGCACTCTGGCCGGAATCCCCTATTGTGCGCTCTTGGTACATAATGTACTATTATTCAAGTTACGTCTTAATAGTTTGTTGCAATTATGAGAGCTAAATCCAGTAAAAGCCAGTCAGGTGCTAAGATGATAATTTAAAAAGTGATTCTATCTGAGGGGCTCTATCGATATTGTAAATATAGTCTCTTGCCCTAAATGGGGAACATCATATCATCAATCTTGCTCTAAACGTGTAGCCCTTAATTCGGATGGTTCATTTTCCAAATTTTGCAAAAAAATAAAAATAAAACTGGTGTTGTGGATTCCGAACTTGAAAGTGATGCTGATTCAGAAATTAAAGAAGAAATTAAGAAGCTTGATTCTACCCTACCAAAAATAATCACATGATTATCATGTAATTTTGATATGACTATCACGTGATTGCCACATGATTATTAAGTGACGTTAACAAGCAAAATATCACGTGATAATTACGTGATAATTACCTGATTTAGAAAAAAAATACTCCACTAAATATAATCACTTGATTATCATGAAATTATCACATGATAATCACGTTATTTGTGAAAAAATACCTTACTGAAAATTATCACGTGAAAGTTTTTCAAAATTATTGTGCATTAAATGGATAGATTATAACGTTTTTCCTTATAATTCACCTAAACATAAAAATATTGTTTCGATTTTTTTGATTATAATAAAAAACATTTTACTATTTGTGACTTATGCCATTTTCATTCTTAAGGGGATGTGAAATGGACACTACACCTGTACTCATAAATATTTAACATCTTTACATTTTATTGCAAAATTTTCAATAAAAAAATGCATCAAGTTGTAGTATGTACCATGAAGATTATTCAGTTAAATTTTTAAATAAATTCATTCATTAGTTATTGAGAATTTTGGGTTCCAAAATTATTTATTAAAATTTTTCAATTTTGTACAGGAATCCAAATATCTTAAAAGCTAATGAATGAATTTATTCGAAAATTTATCAAAATAATCATCATGGTACATATTACAAGCTAATGCATTTCTTTTCTGGAAATTCAGCAATAAAATAGAAAGGAAGCTAATATCTATAAGTACAGGTGTAGTGTCCGTTTTACATCTCCTTAATAGAAGTTTCAAAGTTGTGAATGTTTATGGACTTATGCCATTATCATTTTTAATAATAAAAACAAAAGAATTCAACTGTCGATTTTTAATCATATTTTTTATTTGAATAAATAATATTACACCAATATTCTCCATAATTAACGTCAATCAATTGACTTTATTAAAATAACCAATTTTACTATAACACAGTAATAACACAAAAATTTTATTTCATATTGAATTTATTAGAAATTAAGGTACTATAATTATTTTCACAATTGGTAAGATTTTTAGAAAAATTAAGATGTACCTGTGGAACGAATTGAAGTAAGTGTAACATATCTTTTGTTGACTATAATTTTCGGGATTCCTTTGTCTTTTTCTATTTTTTTAGCAACTTGTCATTTTTTTAAACCACAATTTGCTTTATTCTTTTGTGATTCTAAATCACTATTTGGAATATAATCAGAGCTATTATCCAACACGATAATTTATTTAAATACTTGTGTCATTCAGAAATACTTCAAACGTGTGTGTGTGTGTGTGTGTGTGTGTGTGTGTGTGTGTGTGTGTGTGTGTGTGTGTGTGTGTGTGTGTGTGTGTGTGTGTGTGTGTGTGTGTGTGCGTGTGTGTGTGTGCGTGCGTGCGTGCGTGAGTGTGTGTGTGTGTCTGTATGATGTTAGTTAGAAAATTGTATCTCGAAAACTACTCGATGGATTTGCTTCTAGTTTTCCATGGAATATATTTTTTGTCTAACTTGCTGGAAAGTTATTAATAGAGTCGTTAATAAGAAAAAATTTTGATTTTTCATTTTTTTGTTTTTTTTTTCGTTTAATAATCGATAAATTTGCTTCAAAATTTGCATGAAAATTATTTGCGATTGCCTAAATAAAATCAATTTTTAAAAACTGATTTTTTAGCTTAGTTTTAATTATAGACATTTTGAAATTTTTGGAAAAAAGGTTTATATTTATTAAGCCAATAAAATCTCAAAAACTACTTGATGGATTTACTTCAAATTGTTCATACAATTTAATTTTTCGATCAACTAGTGCGGAAGCTATTGAGAATTGGTTTTCTTAGTGTAGTTTCAATTTTATAGCCATTCTAGTAATTTTAAAAAAATTTCGATTTCTCATCTTTTTTGTATTTTACGTAAACTACTCGAAGAATTTGCTTGAAAATTTGTATGGAACATATTTTCGACTGTCGAAAGAAGGAAAACTTTTAAAATCTGATTATCTTAGCGCACTTTTAATTTTGGAGCATTTTTAAAATTTTTTAAAGAATTTTCATTTTTCATTTTTTTTATAATTTTCGAAAACCATTCGATAGATTTGCTCCAAAAAAATTAATTTTCAATTTTTTTGTTTTCTTACGCAAAATACCCAATAAAATTGCTTTAAAATTTGTATGCAAGTTATTCGCTACTGTCTAAGGAAAACAAGTTTTGGAAAACTGATTTTCTCAGAAAAGTTTTAATTTTAAAGCATTTTAAAAATTTCCAAAAAAATTTTTACTTTTCATTTATTTTCTATTTTGTGTAAACCATACTATAAATTTTCTCCAAAATTTTTATACAATCAATTCGCTATTGACTGAAGAAAATAAGCTTTCGAAAACTAATTTTATTAGCGTGGTTACGATTTTAGAGAATTTTAAAGATTTAAAAAAAAATTTCAATTTTTCTTTTCTTATTTTTTTTCATTTTACGTAAAGTACTCGATAGATTTATTCTAAAATTTGCAGGGAAATTATTTGCGACTACCAGAAATAGGAAAATTTTCGAAAATTGATTTTCTTAGCGTAATCTTAATTTTAGATCATTTTTAAAATTTTGAAAAAGAAATTTTGAAAAGAAAATGTTATTTATTTAACCAATTAGATCTTGAAAATTACTCAATGGATTTGCTTCAAATTTTGCATACTATCTATTATTTTGTCTAAGTAGACGAAAAGCAATTAAAAATTGGTTTTAATAGCGTAGTTTTTTTTTATAGAGCTATTTTAAAAATTTTAAAATAATTTTCGATTTTTAATTTTTTTTTGTATTTTACGTAAATTACTTGATGAACTTGCTTTGAAATTCGCATGGGAATCATTTGCAACTGCCAAAAGAAGAATTTTTTATTTTTTTTCCATTTTACGTAAACTACTCGATAGATTTGCTCTAAAATTTGCTGCTGTCTTCATAAAACAAGCTTTTAAAAAATAATTTTCTCAGCGTAGCTCTTTGATTACTTCTTTTGATTTCTGATTTAACGCTTTCACTAACTCTTTTCTTACTTTCTCACTTCCTCTTTGTCCTTTTTCCTCAGATTGATCCTTATTTTTACCCTATTTTCATCCATTCTTGTCTCTCTCTTCCTATTTACAAATCATTCTTTCACATTCACTAATTTTTCTTGAATAGAAATTGTATTTTATATTGAAATCACATTTAAAAAAATGAAATCAAATGACTTTAACTCAATGAGCTCTATGAGAAAGCATTGAGCCAAAGCACTTGGCAGCGTTTTTTTAAACCACGATTTGAAAAAAAGCTATGTAATAATGTATACGACTTTAAATAATGAATGTGATTTAAAATAAAAATTCGATTAAAATATGACTTATGCCATTTTCATAATTAACCCTTTTACATTTCTGTTGAGTGCCATTCTTACAGTGCTCATATATTAAAGAAAACATATCAAAAGACACTTTATTTTCAAAATAAGTTGTTTTACTGCAAAAAAAAAGTATCACTAACTAAATTTTTTTGAAAATGTGACTTTTGCCACTCTCATTCTCACCCCACACAATTATAAAAATAATTTTTCTTCTCAATTTCTTATTTATTTTATTTTTAGATTCATTATTAAATTCATTAGTATAGTTTCTTTACTATTTGACTTTAAATATGTCCTAATAAATCTAAAAATAAAAAAAAATAATCAAAGATATTAAGGCATTACTAACACTACTTATACGCCGTTAATTTTTAAAAATAGTTCAAAATTAGGAATTCAAGTAATTACATGAACATTAAAAAAAATATAAAAGAAAGTAAAAATTATCATTTGCCTAATGTTATTTTATCAAGCAAGCATGTTCAAAGCGCTGTCGCAATGTCCAAGATCAGCATTCAAAGCGAGTAACCACGCAATAAATCACTGTTCTTGGATTCAGCTTTCTGTACGTTTGAGTATGGAGAACCATGGCGAGCAATTACGCAGTTTATTTGCAGTCTTTGCCTTTAACTTTCTGCATCATTAAATGCAGAGAGTCGTAGCAAGCAACAAAGCAGTTTAGTCGCTGAGCTTGGATTTAGCTTTCTGTACGTTGGAGTACGAAGAGCCATAGCAAGCGACTACACAGTTTATTCGCAGCCTTTGCCTTCAATTTTCTTCACTATTCAATGCGAAGAGTCGCAGCAAGCCACAACGCAGCTTAGTCGCAGTGCTCTGCACAGACCAATGTAATACAGAAAGTTCGAATAATTGGCTGGAATATTATTACGTACTCTTATATTGCGATTTTCTGTCCTTATCAGCTGTGAATATAGTTCACATCATTGACAACAATCAACTTCGCAGCACATGAATTCGGCTTTTTTTCAGTGTACACGTAGTCCATTTGTTTCCCTTTACGAGCGATTTGGTAGTGTGGTAAAAGATCCCTTTCACCAAAAGATTTCCTCTTTCTAGCTAAAGATTTATTAAAAAATGGAACAACATAATTGTTGAACTTGTTATTATTTAGTTTGCGTAATTATTTTTATGTGAATTAGTTATTTCAATAATTTTTTGATAATTTCTCAAATCATCTTTGGTAATAAGTTTTTTATTTGCCTGTTCTCAAAACAATAATTTTAGTAAGCCTACAGGTTTTAGATGTTGCGAGCCAAGTACAATCATGAGTTTCCTGAAATCTATTGGTTAATCACCAATCATTAGCATACTACCCTCCTTGCAAATACCGTAAATATTATCTAGATATGATTTTTCATTAAAAATATTTATTGGTAATTGAACCGTCTTGATCAATCCAAAGATATTTATTGGTAATTGAACCGTCTTTATCCGTCAATCCAAAGATATTTATTGGTAATTGAACTGTCTTTGCTACTATTATTGTCATCAGCTTTACTTGCTGCGACAGTCTCTAAATTCAAGTTAGCTCGCAGCATTGTATCATCAACATTCTCATTTACAATTTGCCTATCATTGAAAATAACTCATTTTCTAAAGAATGCTCATTTTTCAAAAATTTGCTCATTTTTAGAAGAAACATACAATTTCAGATATATTCAGAGGTTTTTCAAGTGGATGAACAAGGGGTTTCAATGTTTTACTGAATAGGAGAGTAGCCCTTGTTTGGACTACGGATCTTGCTGTTACTTGTAAATATGTTTTTATACATAAAATCATAAAAAAGCCGCAAACATTCGGTCTAATGCTCGATCATTTCAAGATTATGAGATATTCTGTTCAATTTTTTTGAAAAATCATTGTTTATGATATTGAGTATTACTCCTCAATGGGAGCTTCTATGTTAATTCTGCAAAATTCTATTAAAAGTTAAGATTAAATCCTTTTGATTGAAAAAAAACGTGTCCAAAAAGCTCAACTCATTAAAAAATTATGGAAAAATAAAAATTGTTATAAAAATTAGCATAAAATTAAAGTTTAATTTTCATAAAATTATTGTGCTAATTTTTTTGTTTTTTATTTCGCTATAACTTTTGAACCAGTTAAGCTTTTTGAACACGTTTTTTTTTTAATCAAAAGGATTTAATCTCAACTTTTACTAGAATTTTGTAGAATAAACTTGAAAGCTTCCATTAGAGTGTAATATTAAATATTGTAAACAATAATTTTTCAAAGAATGTAAATAATTGCTCATAATCTTGGAATGATCGAGCGTTAGAACGAACGCTCGCGGCTTTTTTCATGATTTTATGTATAAAAACATATCCACAAGCTACAGCAAGATTAGTAATCCAAACAAGGGTTACTCTCATAGTAAGAGCCTTTTCAACGTAAGCCTTACCCTGATTTAGCAGCTTATGTTTACGTTAGTAGGTAAACTAGGGGGATTCTAACGCATGGGGGTTCGAGCGCAGTGATTTTTAACGTGGTGTTATTTCGAGCGCAGGATTTTTCATTTAACTATATATGTATAACAAGTATGTACTTGCATATACAACGATGTAGTTACATATATATCGATATACTTCGATATATAACATTATACTTGCGTATATATAACGATATACTTGCATATATATAATGATATACTTTGATATATAACGATATACTTGCATATATATATCGATATACTTTCATATACAACGATACACTTGCATATATATATATATATATATATATATATATATATATATAATGATATACTTTAATATATATATCAATATACTTTTATATATAACGATATACTTGCATATATGATGATATACTTTGATATATAGCGATATACTTGCGTATATATGTATATATTTTAATTTTGAAGCAATAATTTTTACGTTTAAATAATATATAGTACTAAAAAGGACTGATTAATATTTTTAAAAAATATAAAGTAATTGAAACAATTTGTTTCACGTTTGAAAAATATGTGGCACTGAAAAGGGCCGATTGATCCATAAGTACCAGAGAGCGTTAAAATAAAAAAATTATTAAAATTTAGCCTTTTAGCAGGCTCTTTTTCTTCCTCCTCTTCCCGTCTCCTTTTTTGTGGCAAAGAAGCTTTTATTTTCTTCTTCGCTTCTTCTTCATCCTCTCTTTTTCTTTTTGGAGGTGATGGAGAGACAAGATCTATCACCTCTGGAGATTTTATTGGAGAAGCATCTAATATCATCACCTCCTCGTCCACCTTTTCATTAATTTGAGACGGGTCTTGATAGACTTTTAATTCCTCGATGGGAATTTTAATGTATTGGTGCATGAAAGGATCATACACCAACACTGTAGTTGGCAGATCTTCGAAGGGTGGCTCCATCATCTGCAGCACTGATGGCGATGGCGGTGACTCAGCTGGTTGCGACGATGATGGCTCAACTAATGGCGGTGACTCAGCTGGTTGCGACGAGGATGGCGGTGACAATAGCTTGGAGTCTGGTAGAAAATCAACTCCCAAATTTGGAAGAAAATCTTTTACCAGCTCTTCCAATGTTCTGTACTCAGAATCGTCTTCCGAAGAAGACATGCTTTCGACTTGAGTAAGAACGAAAGAATGAAATTAAGTGGCGAATTTTCTTTAATTTATAGTTGCTCATCTCGCCACTAATTGGTCGCCGCTCTTGTAGTGACGGCAAACTTCGTAGTGAGAATTTTGGTAAACGAGGAAAAATTTTTGATAAATAAAATTTCAATGATATAAGATGTTTGATGGTATAAAATAAAAGTTATACTACGCGTGGTATATTTGTATCTCGCGCTGTATACTCCGCGCCGCCGCAACTGTGCGCGCGCCGCTCTCTCGCCGCCGTTAGGTATATACCTCGGGAGAGACGCACGCTTCCTCAGTCAGCTCGCGCTCGCTGGGCAGACCGGACCTCTCGAGGTCTGGAGCTCTTCAGCCGTGCTGACTATTTTTGGTGCCAATGAGGTTGGCCAGGTCTCTGGAAAAACTCGTGGCAGTCGGCTGTTGAGTCGTCGCGCTGAATGAACCCTCTGAATGAGTCGCAGAGTCCTATTAAGAAGGCGGCTTGACTTCGTTCCGATTGCGGTGCTTAAGCACACGAGTTGCCAACCTCGTGATACCGTACCCGGGTCTTTCGAGATCTGGATACCCGGATCTTTCGAGATCTGGATGAAGCGTCATCGTTCTTTGAGTTTATTTTAGAACTTTGACTTTGAACGCCATAACCTTTTTTTCATTTTTGAACGTTGTTAAGCTACGTAGATCCTCTGAGTGAGTCGGAGGAACTATTTTTACTTAACTTTGAACGCCATCAACTTAACAGCTGATAGGTCATTGGAAGGACCCTCTGAATGAGTCGGAGAGTTTGGAAAATGGCTTAACATATTTGAACGCAGTTAAACCAAGTAGATCCTCTGAGTGAGTCGGAGGAACTATTTTAAAGTTTTGGCTTAACTTTGAATGCCATCAGCTTAACAGCTGATCGATGTTGAATCATTGAATGAAGCCTCTGAATGAGTCGGAGGCTTTTGAAGATGGTTTAACATCTTAGTCAAAATCGGTCCTTTTTAGGCCCAAATAATAATTTAAACATGGAACATCCTTTTTAAATAAAATGTTATATACACTTTATGTATTTTTTTCAGATGCAAGTTTAGGTATTTTTTAAGGGGGCAGTATAGTGTCAACCACTTAAAAAAATAATTTTTTTTTTATTGCATAAATCGAAAGTATATCATTTCTATGATATACATATGCATTTTTAAGGGGACAGTATGGTGTCAACCACTTGAAAAAATAATTTTTTTTTTTATTGTATGAATTGAAAGTATATCATTTCTATGATATACATATGCATTTTTAAGGGAACAGTATGGTGTTAAGCACTTGAAAAAATAATTTTTTTTTTATTGCATAAATCGATAGTATATCATCTCTAGAATATACGTATGTATATTTTTAAGGGAAGAGTACGGTATAACTATTAGAAAAAATGAATATTTTTAAAATTGATAGTACTTTTGATTGAGCTATAAGATCATACTAATATATTGATAATTCTTGTTTTTCCACTATTTTTTTTTATTTCTCACTTAAGTAGTTTGAATTTTTTTCTTCATTAATACATCTTATAAGTATATTCAGAATGAATTTATAGTTTTAAAATTGTTTGTACAATTTCTTATTATTTTATTTATATATATACAAATATATATTTAACTATACAAAATTTTTTTATTAAGTAAGGTAAGAGCCCCATCCTTCGCTCTTAACCTGTGAGATTCTTCCCATCAATAGTTGACTTACATTGATTTTAAATCTCTCCATTTTTACTTAATTTACATGTACATTGAGTATAATATTTCTTTATTTATTTTACAAAAATTTTTATTACAAGGACATTCATCATCGTCGTCATCTGATACCATCATATTATTTATGCTACAATCAACTTTATCCAAGCCCGAATTGTTTGGTTTCCGGATTTTCAGAAGCCATTCTTTCAAAATCTGCGCATTTTTGAATGCGCAAACAGGATTGCTACGCTTATGGAGAGAACAGATCGGAGTCTCGTCTTCCTTGGCCAGCATCCATTATGTTCGATGTTACAAATCAATCTAAAATAAAAATAAATTATTAGAAATAGATAATTAATAAATAATAATAATATACTTACTTATTCCGTAATATTTCCGATATCCATTGTTTTTTTTCCTCTCCTTTGATCCAAATTTTAGTAGCATCCTTACAACATTCTTGTAAAGTATCCTCTAGCTTCTCGTAAGGAACATCACCTGACCTCCAGGGTATACCATGCCAATATGATTCCAACCATCGATTAACACCTTTATACTGGCTCAAAAGGTATTTCCAATGATATGGTGGTTGGAAGTTGAATACCATCGGGATTGCATCATCTTCAAGAGCTATTATGGCAACTTCCTGGAATACGAATTTATTCAAAAAGCTCTTAAAACCCTGGACGTCTACGATGTACTCCATCTCGATTTGAACTGATGCTTTATTGAAAATTTTCTTACTTTTATACACAATTGGAAAGCTTTAACGAGCCAATCACGTTCGACTTACCCCCACTAATAATCCATCGCGTGCGTTCGGAGTCTCTATATAAACAGCTACAACCGCGAGTAGTCATCATTTCTCATCGAGCAACTTTGAAGAGCAACATCGGAGAGATCATAAGTATAAAGTGATTTTGAATTATAAAAGTAATAAGTGAAAATTTTATAAAAGTGAATATTGTTACTAAAAAAAAGTGAAAATTATAAGTACTTTTAAAAAGATTATAATAAGTGAAATTTACTGTGAAATTAAGTGTTAGTCATGGCGGAATACTACACAGCGAGCGTTAAAGAACTCTGGAAGTCTTTGCGTTATGCAGCAAGTGGTGAAGCTGATTCTAGTGATATCAGAAGATGGTTGGACTTAGTTGAAAAAGTGATCGAAGATTTGCAGCTCAAGTTAAACACAGTGACAGTATCAAGATCGGAGAAACAAAGAAGAGAGACATCATTAAGGCATCTCATAACAATTCGAGAGAAGCTACTTGAGTTTACAAAAAGAGGTGGTGATATTCAGGTTCATAGTGAGAGCGCCAGTGTAGAATGGAATGAATTTCAATCTGCCTTTGCTACACGAATGTTGTCAGGTGTGATCACCAACCTTGGCCACCTTGATTTAGATAAATTCATGACAGATGTTTTTCCTGTCTTCGATGAAAAAGTTAAGATTGCTCTTAGTGAACATAGGAGTATATCAGTTAACTCTGAACTTGCTGCTGAATACGATCTTCGTAAAAATAATGAAGAGATAGTTGAAGTTAAATACTTCAATACAAAGAACGTCGCTATCTTTCAAACCACTGATCTCAAAGAGTGGTTTGAAATGAACATTCTGCAACCCATTCAGATTGCCCTGAGTGAATTCCAAGAGAGAGACTCTGGTTGGAGCCTTCGTCAAATTTTGAGCTTGAGCATAAATATTAACAAGCTCAATGCAGTAAGAGGAAGCTCTTTTATCGAACTACCAGAGGAAATAAAAATGAAAAAGGCTTGTGTTAATGTTCAAAATAATGATAATGAATGTTTCAAATGGGCAATTCTTTCGGCTCTTCACCCTGCTGGACATGATCCACAACGTGTATCTAAATACCGTGCTTATGAGAAAGAACTTGATTTTACTGGAATAAAATTTCCAGTATCCCCGAAGCAGATTGCAAAGTTTGAAAAGCTGAACAACATTTCCATCAATCTATTCATGCTGAAATAACAATGTAAGTATTTCTTTTTATATTAAAATCACTATTAATACAATTTTAAAAAATATAACTTTTTTTATAGGTAATAAATTTGATGTTTCACCATGCCATGTTACTGCTGAGAAAAAAGAGAGGCATATTAATTTATTACTGATTCAAGATCAGTATGATGATGAAGATGAAGAAAAGAATAATGATGATGACTTCGACTTTGTACCAAGGAGATTTCATTATGTATGGGTGAAATCATTATCACGTCTTATTCGATCTCAAGTAATTAGTCACAGAGCGAAGACATTTATCTGTGACTGTTGTCTTCATTACTTTAGAACAGAAGATAAGTTGAAGGAACATGAAGTTGATTGTGCTTCATTAAACAAGTGTAAAATCAAGCTTCAACAAAAGATAATATTCTGAAGTTCGAGAACCACAAGCGTAATGAAAGAGTGCCTTTCGTCATATACGCAGATTTTGAAAGTCTATAGAAACCAGTACGACATGTTTAAGCTTTTCAAGAACATCAAGCGTATAGTATTGGCTACTACATCAAATGTAGTTTCAATGATGCTTATTCCGAGTGTAAGTGCTACAGACAAGCAAGAAACGAAGATCAAACTCCAGCAGAATGGTTTGTAGCAGAACTGGAGTCATTGCGGAATAAGTTGGAAGAGACGTACGCCAATCCTAAGCCCTTAGATCTTTCAAGGCAAGAACAAATATCTTTCGAAAGAGCAACAGTTTGCAACATTTGTCGAAAGACTTTCAAACCTCAGGATGTTAAAGTTCGTGATCATTGTCATCTGACTGGAAGGTAAGTTATATATTAAAAATTATTTTAACAAATAACTTGACATTAATCAATATTTTATTTTTCAGATATCGAGGAGCAGCTCACCAGTCATGTAATATCAATTACAAAGACTCTAGATTCATACCAGTGATTTTCCACAATCTCACTGGTTATGATTCTCATTTCATAATCAAGGAAATCGCCACCGCTGCAAATTTGAAGGGTCGAGTAAGCCTGATTCCTGAGAATAAGGAACGATATATTTCATTCGTCAAGTATATCGATGGAAGCGAGATAAACTTTAGGTTTATTGATTCTTTCTGCTTCATGCCATCTTCTCTCGAGAAGTTAGCATCGTACTTGAGCGAATTAAATATAGTTAAGAGAGAATTCCAGGCTGATGGAAGATAGCGCTGAGCAAATGGAATTATTGAAGCGCAAAGGAGTCTTTCCCTATGACTATCTGGATTGCTCTGAGAAGCTTAACGACGTTTTTCTCCCCTGCATTGAAGCCATCCACAGCGAGCTAACGGATAGTGATATCTCTGATAGTGAGTTTGACCATGCCGAGAATGTTTGGAAGACATTCAACATCGAGACATTAGGAGAGTACTCGGATCTTTATCTGAAAACTGATGTACTTCTTTTGGCCGATATATTCGAGAACTTCCGCTCGACATGTATCGAAGCTTATGGTCTGGATCCTGCTCACTACTACACCACTCCTGGTCTTACTTAGGATGCCATGCTCAAGCACACAGGAGTAGAGTTGGAACTCCTCACAGACATAGACATGCTTATGTTTGTAGAGAAAGGAATCAGGGGTGGTGTTAGCCAGTGTTGTAATCGCTATGCTAAAGCGAACAACGAATATATGGGCGATGATTGGATTCTCGATGAAGAGTCAAAGTACTTGATGTACTATGATGTTAACAACCTCTATGGTTGGGCAATGACCCAATCATTACCATACGGAGGTTTTGAATGGGTACGAAAACCCGAGAATCTCAATGTCATGGTTGTTGACGACGAAAGTCCCATCGGCTACATATTGGAAGTCGATCTCGAGTATCCTGAGTCTCTCCACGATGCTCACAAGGACTCACTTCATTGTCCAGAACATGCGGCTGCTCCAGGATCCAAACAAGTCAAGCTGATGACCACACTTTCCAAGAAAGAGCGTTATGTGATTCATTACCGTGCTCTGAAACAGGCTCTCAATAATGGTTTGGTTCTCACCAAGATCCATAGAGATCTACGTTTCGAGCAGAAGCCCTGGCTCAAGTCGTATGTAGACCTCAACACCGAGAAGCGCAAACAATCTAAGAACGAGTTTGAAAAACTCTTCTTTAAGCTTCTGATTAACGCAGTCTATGGTAAAACAATGGAGAATGAGCGCAAGCGCGTTGATGTAAAACTCGTCAACAAATGGGAAGGACGCTACGGAGCTGAAGCATCAATTGCCAAGCCCAATTTCCATAGCAGCACTATCTTCGACAAGAACCTTGTTGCTATACAGCTTTCTCGTACTGAGATCACCATTAGAAAGCCATTGTACGTCGGTCTAAGTGTTCTCGACCTCTCTAAGACTTGCGTGTATGACTTTCATTACTCATACATGCTTGATCGACTAGGTGCAGCGATGCCGAAAGTGGCAGAGTCAGAGAGGGAAATTCAAAAATGTGTAAAAAAAAGTATTAAAATAAATAGTTTTCAAAATTTGATAATTAATAAATAATTCTAAAAAATAAAGTTACTATAACAAAATAATTTTTTTTCAATTTTTTACATTTTTTTGAGTTTAACAAAATTTTGTTTAACTCAAAAAAATGTAAAAAATAGAAAAAAAATTATTTTGTTATAGTAACTTTATTTTTTAGAATTATTTATTAATTATCAAATTTTGAAAACTATTTATTTTAATACTTTTTTTTTATACATTTTTGAATTTCCCTCTCTGACTCTGCCACTTTCGGCATCGCTGACAAAGTGATAAGTGTAAACTTCTCTACACTGACACCGATAGTCTCATATATGAAGTCAGAGGCGAGAACATGTATGAGATTATGAAGAGGGACATAGATAAGTTCGACACTTCTGATTATGTCGAGGGTAACCAATTTGGTATGCCCCGTGTTAATAAGAAGGTTATCGGCTTAATGAAAGACGAATGCAATGGCAACATAATGACTGAATTCATTGGCTTACGAAGTAAAATGTACAGTGTCAAGTTACAAGGTCAAGAGTCCATCAAAAAGGCCAAGGGAGTGAAATCCAACGTCGTGAAAAATGTCATCAAGTTTGAAGACTACCAGCGCTGCCTGTTTGAGGGAGAAAATCTTGTCTGTCAGCAGTGTAACATCAGATCGAGACAGCACAATGTGAGGACTGAGAGACAGCTGAAGATCGCTCTCAGCTCAAATGATGATAAACGTTATCTGTTGGAGGAAAGCACGGATACGTTACCATGGGGACATCACTCCATACCGCCTCCCAAGGAATCTGCACAATGCGCAGTAGCGGCGACGGCGGCTCGAGCTGTACTTAAGAGAGCTCCCGAGTCAGCTCAAGTCATTCCTTCGTCAGACGGACCACCTGCTAAGACGCAAAGAACTGAATAAAGTGATACGACTTTGATTAGTCTTTTGAACTGATTTTGAGGTAAGTCAAAATATTGTCTTTACTTTAAAGAGTATTCTTATTTATTTCTTTACTCTTTTTCAGATGGATCTTTCGAAACTCAACCAGATTGCACGTGGCGACTTCTTACCAACCAAGAAAGTCAAGGAAATGGATAAAAACCATAAGTTTATGGTTAGTGCTTTGAAATCTGTCAAGGCCAGATACGGTGACAGATTTGTTGCAGATCTGGAAGATGAGTTTCGCATCTTTTTGCCATCACGCGTTTCTACTGCTTTAGAGAAGAATGATGAACTTTTCTCCAAGTTGACCGATGCCATACAACATAACAAGTTGTATATAACAAACTTAGGCGAGAATAGAAGTGGCATCGAGTTCTCATTCGAGTAGGCGCGAGGAAGTTAACGGAGAGGTATACGAGTCACGGGTGCACTTCCCACTTTGAGTTTACTCGGTGTAAGGGGGTCACAAGTGGCGATTCTTGGTTGTACCTCACAGATGGAAGCGAAGGTTGGGGCTCCCATCACTTCCTAAAAACAAAAAAAGTTTTTTTTGTTTTAAGCAACGTATTTATTGAACTGCAGTTTTATCGATCCAACTATTATGAGTACTATCAAAGCCGAGCCACTTTACGTATACTTGATTCCCACGTCTCTTTAGAACTTTTTCTACAAGATAAACGTCAGGATATTCAACTTTTTGAAGTTCTTCTTCGTAAAAGCCACCAGCGATTGGTTGATCTTGATAGTCTTTCAGACGGTATGTTGTCGGCTGCGTTGCTTTAACTTGTTCAATCGTGAATATTTCAGCAGACCAATTAGGTGTGTATCCTTTTTCGAATACTTGTTTCAACTTGCTGACTCGGACCTTGTCACCGACCTTGAATTTTGCTTTTTTTCTCACAACTTTGCAAGCAAATCGATCGCGAAACTGAGATTCATTTGCAACTGTAACACTTTTGGTTTAGCATCAATCGTTCGATGTTTTGTATTGTTGTAAGATTTTAGCAGATCAGGTAAAATATCGATCCATTTATAGCTACCACGTAAGCTGAAATTCATCTACATTTTGTGTTTGAGAGTACGATTGAAGCGTTCGCAAATGGATGCTTTGAGATTACTATACGTTGAGTATAAGTTAATCTTGTATTGTTGCATAAAATTTTTAAAATAAGAATTATAAAACTCTTTGCCTTTATCTGTTTGTGAATTTTTGGGTACTCGTCCTTGATATAATATAGATTTCATCGCAGCAGAGACTTCTGCTTCAGTTTTTTGTTTCACAGGAACGGCCCATGCGTATTTGGAAAAAACATCTATAACTGTAAGCATGTATTTGTAGCCTTTGTTCTCTCGAGAATAAGGTTGCATCTCTACAAGATCAGCTTGCCAAGTTTCATCTAAACCTCGCACATCAAACTGTCGACGTGGATAGTGACGTCTGGCTGGTTTATGAAGCTCTTCTACAACTCTTTCGTGTTCCATGGTCACAGAGTTAATGATTGCTTAATTACAGCAAATGGGCTTTTATACTCTGAATATTTGTTTTAGCATCTTGCATCCAATTTTTAATTAACTCGTATAGACCTTCAATGTCTATATTAATTTTCTTTATCTTTTCATCATACTCAGTCTTTAACTTTTGCAGTTCTAGATTCGATGCGTTAAGATCATCTCTTAATTTAGCAGTGACTATGTATATACTCTGGACTTCAGATGTAATCAAACCTTGCAGTGTATTAAAATTAACGGCATCATTCGATTGCTGAGGAGTGGCAACATCGCATAACCTCTTATTTTCTACATCGAAATGTCCATCTTTTGTAAGTTTATAGCCAATACCTGGATGTCCTCGACTACCCTCGCTTCGTTTAAGATTACGTCCGAACACATCGACGCTCATTTTGATAATGTAACGAGTTTTAACTTGCAGCTTAATATATATAGCCAGCTTCACGTAACTCTTCGATAATGGAATGAATCTCGTTAGTATGACTAGGATTACCAGCTGCTTTTTCAGCAACTAACAAACGAAGTCTATCAACTAGGTCGTTTGGATCATCCCAGTAGACATAATCAAACTTTGTATTTTTTCGCGCGATTTTGTATCGAGGTAACGATCCACCTTTTTTATCAGAAAATAGAGGGGCTATAATTTCACTGAATTTTTTACTTACATGTGAACGAATGGGTCCATCGTCTTTGTATCGTTTCTTGTGAACCTTCGTGATTTCAAGAATTTGACGATAATTTTTCAAATTTTTATCAGTTATTGAGTCTGAAACAGGATGTTTTTCAACGAGCAATTCTTGTAAACCTAAAGTCTTTTGAAACTTTTGACCCTCTACTTGAATACAACTTTTCTCAAAATATATCGGTGAATTGCCGAGAAAAAATTGATCACCCTTTTTACGAACTCCATAAATTTTATCCATTTCTCTAAATTGTAAGTCCTCAGAGAAATCTTCGCTTGCAGACTCAAACAAAGATTGAGAAGAATCATTTTGTAAAGTGTCCTCCAATTCAGTATCATCATTATCTTCATCGTACTTTTCTGGTAAGGGATCTGGCTTCAAAGTTTCGCGTCTTTTTTCACCTTCAGTGACGATTTCCATAAGTGGGTCGATGATTGGCTTAAAAGTTTCTCCAACAATCCTTTCGGTATTTTCTTTTCCAAATTTTAACAAGTCATACTTGCGTTTAACTGCTTTACGCGCTTGAATGAGTTGCTGAAGTAAAAGTTTATCCTGCTTAAGGTCTCCCACGTTGTCGCTTTGACAATCAAACACAGATTGATGAATTAATGCCGAGTGTGCGTTATATTTATAGCAAAACAGTCGAAACCTTTTCGATATCTACCAGAGTTCAGTGGACTATCTTTAGCGATCATTAAAAATCCATGCTTGTCATCTCTCCAACATTTAAAGCATAATTCTTTTAATAGTGGAAATGTCATGTCTGAGTTAATATGATTATCGTATAGATGTCGTAGATCAACATCATCTTGACGAAAAACTATATAGGAAATAAAGCCTGGCAAAGACTATCATCGAAAGACGCTGGTATTGGTGAAAAAGCAGCTGCATTCGCTATTGCAAACAGTATGAAAATAAAATCTAAACTTGTAATGGGATCAAAAAAGAAGACTCCCACTGTTATTCTAAACAAAATAATAAAGGCCGCTCCCAGATCCATGAAACCTAGTAAGTGTGCCCGTAAAGCTATTCTCTCTGCCTTAGAGGGTGCTCGAAGTGCTGTGAGAAAAGCTGGTTGTAGGCATGAAATCCAAGTACCACGCAGACTATCAATTCCATCTAAAGTTGGAGGATTCTTACCATTCCTTATTCCTCTTTTTGCTGGTTTAAGTGCAATTGGTAGTTTAGCCAGAGGTGCCGCAGGAATAACTAAAGCAGTTAATGATTCCAAAGCTGCTCAGAAACAATTCGAGGAGAAACAAAGGCATAATCAGAGGATGGAAGAAATAGCTCTAGGTAAAGGTCTTTATTTAAAACCTTACAAGACAGGACTTAGTCTTCGTCTGAAGTCTAAAAAAAAAGATCCTCGAAGTAGGGTTACCACAAAGAGCTTTGACCGACTTTGACCTCGTAAAGTATGCCAAGATATTGAAAATCCCAAATTTTTGAGGAGTATTCGTGCGAAATGCTTTACCATTAAGCGGCCCGCATTACCATGAATCTGCAATCGTTAATCTTGACGATGTTGATGGTCCTGGCACACATTGGGTAGCTTATCGTAAGTGAGGTAAAAGTGTCGTTTATTTCGATTCTTTCGGAGATCTTTAGCCACCATTGGATTTAATGATTTATTTGCGAGTAGATGAAGTCAAATATAACTACGAGAGATATCAAGATTATGATACATTTAATTGTGGTCATTTATGTTTGATGTTCTTGAGTAAAAAACTTATAAAAGGAAAGTCAAATTAGCTATCTCGCTCATTATCCATTAAACAATCATGGAAGATTCATTGACGCTAAGCTTTTCTAGTACATCATCAGTGCTCGAAGCTCAGTATTTTCCACCGATCGAACTTTCATCCGATAAGAACAACGTTCTTGGCTTAATTGGACTTTCGACCTTCAACTCAATACCCAATATCGATAGTGGTAATAACAAGTTCTACGTTGGTAAAGAAGAAATTCTATTACCGACTGGAAGTTACGAAATCAGAGATATAAAAAATTATCTTCGTGAGGCATTAGCACCAAAAGAAATTTCAATCGATATAAAGCCAAGTAATAGCACACTACGTTGCGTTATAACCTGCAGTCATCCCATTGATTTTCGACCACAAGATTCCATAGGCTCATTACTGGGTTTTACTGAACGTCTTTTGCCAGAAAAAATCGATCACGATTCTGATTTACCTGTAGCCATTTTGAAAGTTAACTTCGAGTCGAGTGCAACATAACCTCTGGTGCCTATATAAATGATAAACGAGTGCATACCATCACGAGTTCTTTCCTGCAGTCCCACCCGGATATAAGATCATCGAAGTTCCATCTCCAGTTATTCATCTTCCGATCAGCATCAAGAGCATAGATCACATTCAAGTACGAATCGTCGATCAAGACGGACACTTGATTAATTTTCAAGGAGAAACAATAACAATAAGATTACATCTCAAACAAGCATAATGGGTATTGTCTACAACACTAAAGTTGGTAGAGGGTATATAAGTAAGTCAACATGCCGACCAGTCATCAGTCGTCGAACGACAAAGAAAGCGTTAACACGACAAAACATTCAGTTTCTAAGAAGTCTAGGGCTAAAAATCCGTGGTGGAAAGTAACGTGTATATTCTTCTGCTGTTTTCAAAAATATGGAAGGAATTCTGAGCATACAGTCAGGAGTAAAGTTCGATGAATCTGTCGAACATTATGAAGTACACGCTCATCAGCCTTATTCTGCGTCTTTATTCAATAATAGTGATGAGATTCGTATATCTATTCAACATCAAGACTTATGTCTTCTTCCATCCCGTAGTTCACTCCATATTTGTGGTAGGCTCGTGAAAACTGATGGAACTGCTGCAGCCAATACAGTGCTAGTCAATAACGCCATCTGTCACATGTTTGAAGAAATTCGCTATGAAATCAATGCTGTAGAGATCGATAAATGTAAAAATGTTGGTTTAACTACACTCATGAAAGGATGGCTTTCCTTCTGTCCCAGCCAAGAATCAATTCTCGAGAATGCTGGATGGGTTGATGTAGAGGAGAATCAAAAAATAAATAATGAAGCAGGTTCCTTTGACTTATCTATTCCTCTGAGTATGATTCTCGGTTTTGCCGAAGACTATCGTAAAATTGTAGTCAATGTAAAACATGAACTCATACTGACAAGATCGAGGAATGATTTAAATGCAGTAGTTCAGACGCATCATGAAAATAGATACGAAGATTCCAAGATTGATTTGCAAAGAATAGAATAGCTTATGCCTTACGTAATGTTATCGAATACTCATAAACTTCAGCTACTCAATCACATTGGCAGAGAAAAACCTATTGCTATGAGTTTCCGCAGTTGGGATTTGTACGAGTATCCTCTACTTCCAACTACATCAAAACATGTTTGGACTGTTAAAACTTCCAATCAGTTGGAAAAGCCACGTTTCGTCATATTAGGCTTTCAAACAAGTCGAAAAAATCAAAAGACAACTAATGCGAGTCGTTTCGATCATTGTAACTTAAGTAATGTAAAGCTGTTCCTGAATTCTCAGTATTATCCATATGGAAATCTGAATTTAGATATCACCTATAATCAGTTTGCAGTTCTATACGATATGTATGCTAATTTTCAGTATGCTTACTATGATAAAGATATGGAGCCGCTATTAAAAAAGCAACAATTTATCGAACACATTCCTCTGATTGTGATTGACTGCTCGAAACAAAATGAGTCTCTAAAAAGTGCTCCAGTAGATGTTCGTTTGGAGTTCGAATCAAGAGCTAATGTTCTTCCTGGAACATCAGCTTATTGTTTGATCATACACGATCGTATTGTAGAGTACAGCCCTGTCAGTGGTAATGTGAGAAAACTTGTCTGAATGGTGGGGGGAATCCCTTATAAATTACATGTTCAGGCTCAAGAGTGTCATTCAGGATGGAGTACTTGGTCGATATGCAAGGCTTCAAGCAGCCCGGTGATGACTATGTCCTCAAAGAGCTAGCTATAGTTCCGCTGAACGATGATTCTGAACCTCTAGTATTACTCTTTAAAGAGCCATTTCCTTGGCGAAGACTTACGGAAAAATATAAAGTGCAAAATACTTGGTTCAAAGAATATTATCACGGATTGTGCTGGCATTCTGGTACGATTCCCTACACTGAAATAGGAAATATTCTTAAAGAAGCTTTACAAGATGCTAGCAAAATTTTAGTAATGGGTAGCATAAAGAAAAAGTGGCTAGAGCGCTTTAAATTCAACATTAATGATGTCACAGATATGGGTTATCCACCATTGGATAAGATAAAGCTAGTGACCGTTTGCCCCCACCACGATGGAATGTATAAAGCTTGTTGTGCTCTTCACAACATCAGACTCATGAAAAAATATTTTAATGAGAGTCGAGTACCACTGGAAAATTTAGCTATGGAATGCTAGTAAAGGAAGCCAAAAGAAGAGATAATATCAGGTGGTTGTATCTCACAGATGAGAGCGATGGTGGGGGCTCTCATCACTTCCTATAAATACCGACACATATCATAGATAACATTCATTTCATCATGGGCCAAAGTACAAGTACCCCTGAATAAACTCCACTTCTTCATACTTCGAACAATGAGAAGAAGAAGGAAAATATATCTTGGAAAGAGTACTATGAGAAATACAAACCTCAAACATCGCCCAAAGATATCAAATATACAAAATTAAAATGAGACAGAATGATTTAACGTAAACAAATGTAAGTTCATGTGTACATATATGCAAACATATATGAAAGTATATCTTTATATAAATAAACGTATATCTTCATATATAAAAGTATATCGTTATATATATGAAAGTATATCGTTATATACGTAAGTATATGGTTATATATATGAAAGTATATCATTATATATGCAAGTATATCGATATATATACGCAAGTATATCGTTATATGGCTGATTCCATTCAGATTCATGCAGGCCGTCACTGATCGAATTTTTCTTTTTCTTCTAAGTAATAAAAATACCTTGTATTATGTATATAAAGATAAAATTTACCTCGTAGAACGCTCAAAAAAATTTTTTTTTTTTTACTACAGCAATTCTAGTGTTGGATGTAAAAACGAAAATTCAAAAATTGAAAATGAACCTCTACTTTTAAATGACTATAGCTCCGTCAATTTTTAACCTTTTTTGGCGTTCTTTTAACGAAAGTGTGCGGAATCTTGTCTAGTTTAAAATGCAATCTCGATTTTTGTAATATAATTTGATCTCACTGAGTTATTTACGAAAAACCAAAAAAAGCGATTTTTTTCAAACACGATTTTCTCAAAAACTATATATTTTTTTTTTTTTTAATTTTCATATGATTTTAAACATAAAAAATACTAACTTTTAGGGTAGGTGAGAATATGCGATTTTGCCTTATTTTTTTTTAACAGATTTTTAAACGTTTTTTTTATATTTTCGATTTTAAAACATTGATACTATGGCGCATTGTACTATTTTTCCAACTTTACGTGTTCTTACAACTATTATCATTTTTTTATTTATTAATATATCAAAAATATCAACAATAATCTTTAAAATAAACCCCGGATCGAATATTTTGATCAGTTAGAACCAAAGTTATGACGATTTAAAGTTTAAAAAAAAATGCTGAAACTTTAAATAAATATGATATTTACATTGAGGAAACGCAATTTTCGTTAAAGATTAAAATCTGAAGATATAAATTTTTTAATTAAAAAAAAAAGTTATTTTGATGAAAGAATATATAACCATTTATCCTCTTTTTATGGTACATTATTATAATAAAAATTTTTTTGTTGAAGAATATAATTCTTTTATCAGTTTGAATTTCGCGCCTAGAATTTGAATTTATTTTGTAGGGAGTTGACACATGTCACTACTAGGTGGCGATGATTCGTTCTTTGCAATCTCATCAATGACTTGACGCTTTTAAAAATATAAGAAAAGGAAGATAAAAAATAAAGTTGTTTAAGAAAAATTATTTTTTTCGAATCTGTCATTAAACAGAATATCAATAATGGCATCACTGATTGTTAAAATAAAGTGCAAGGATTTAAAAGAAAGGCACAAAAAAGTTGTTTATGATTGCTTCAAAAGTCCGCTTAGAGAATTAGATGATCTAACGGAGTCTTTAAAGCGCTTGTATCCAAATACTTCTTTCTCTAGAGAAGATAAAGTATGCCCTTCGTGTTACAAAATATTATTAGATGAAGTGAAAAATGCGCCTATTTCATCGACTTCAAGCAGTCAACAATCTTCGGAAGATTTTATTCATAGTGAGGCTGTGGTAGAACAGCTCAACGAGACTTCAAGTAATTTGAAATTAAACATTTCACGAATTAAAATGCCTTAAAGTATCAATATCAAGATGCGAGAATCTTATGCTCTCCGAAAAAGAAAACAAATAAACAATGCATTTGATTCACAAATAGCAAGTTAAATGATGAAAGTCTACGATATAACGGATTTGCCCGCATTGAATGAAAATAATGAATGTAAAACAAATGATAAATGGCTTGAGAATATTAAAATTGCATTAGATAATTGTTCAAATTTTCTTGAGAAAGTGCGATTGTTGAGTATTATACCAAGTGATATTTCCAAAGATTATTTATTATCAGTTTTATTAAATGTAACTATTTATGTGATTGATCAAGCACGATCATTGGTAAATAATAAAAAAATTTACAAGCAGTCTGAGAACTATTGTGGCCATTCTATGGATAGTGAAATTGTAATGAAAGTAAAGGATTATTATCTGAACGATGATTTTAATTGTTTTCGTCAAAGTGCGAATAAAAGCGACACAGTATCTATCAAAGAAAATAGTATAGAAACTAAAAAAGTCAAACGCTTTCTTACGCGAAGTATAAAAGAAATATATCAATTATTTAAAGACGAAAATCCTGAAATGAAAACAAAAATTGGTAAATCAACATTCTACGCTTTAAGACCGAAGTGGGTTATACCACATCCACCCACCGATTCGTGTCTTTGCGTTTACTGCGAGAATCTTGAACTTATGTTAGATGCTTTGAATAATTATAAAAAGATAATAAACAAGACATTACAGATTTGGAATTGAAAATATGTTCTTCACTTTTTTGTTCAAAAGATGATATGAAATGTGTACTAAGAGAATGTAAAGAATATCCCATTGGAGATTCTATTGATTTACAAGTAATTTCTTTGACAGAAGAAGATTTATATGAAGAAATAATTTATGGTGTTTAGGAAAAATCAAATTTACTGAATAAAACTAGCACAATTGAAAATTTCTTAATAGAGTTAAGAGAGTTAACGAAGCAATAAAATTAATTTTTTCTTATCAAAGAAAATATTGCTTTTTTTGATACAAGATACGGCTTTCTCTTCATTTTTTGATAAAGTTATTAGTTTTTGTGAAAAAATCATTTCTTTGATTGGAAAAGGACAGAGATACGTGACCTCCTCTTAATACCACTATTTGCTGATTCGAGTGCTACGGGGACATGAGTAGGTGGCGCTATTGGTATAGTGAAAACTGTAAATGATTCTAGCGCTGCGAAATGACAACTTAAAGGAAGTCAAAATCATAATAAAAAAATGGAAGCTATTGCTCTTGGTGGAGGTCTTCATATGAAACCACACAAAAAAGGCTATTATATTTATATGAAGTTATATATGGCTTGCGGTTTTTCCCTTGGTATACCACTGTGGCTCTGCATTAACAACTCGCAATCACCCTGCTGTTCTCGCATCTTGACTACTGCTCGGTGGTTCTGCTTGATGCTTCACAGGAGCTACGAAGACGACTGCAGATAATGCAAAATTCATGTGTAAGATATGTATTAGGCGTGAGAATGGGTGATCAAATCTCTCCCGATAGATATGCTTTGGGTGGTCTGCGTACTGATTTGAGGAGACGGTATTTTATGAATGTACTTATATACAAAATCGTACGCATAAATACTCCCGAACATCTAATGGGTCTCTTCACTAGATATATACCCAGAGCCACCAGTTGGGATGAGATTAAAGATCTTACAGTGCCTTTCATGTGCACTGAGAGTGGAAGGAATTCCATTCAAGTTCAAGGTGCACATTTTTAGAACTCCGTGCCTGTTGATATTAAAAATCTTCCATCAACCAGCAGGTTTAAAGTTGCCCTAAGGAGGTATTTACTCGACCTAGATTAAATAGTATTATTTTTCGCAAAATATAATATATGTTAATTAATTTATCTAATGTACCTTTCATAGATTTAAGAAGCGGTCAAGACTATTTGTCGCATGGGGGCGCTGTGGTCAGGTGAGAGAAAAATGTAAAATAACAGCAGTTTACAATTTACTGAGACAATAATTTACCTATAATGTTGTCAATAACTCTAGCCCATATATATGTAGAATAATTATTGATACTAATCTTGTTTGAAAAGTCTAAAGTATTGTTGTTAAGCGAATAATGCAGCGCGAAATAGAACTGGCGTGACCATATGTATTCATCATTCTTTAGTGTTACTTTCTCTGTCGCACTTAAGAAAAATACACATGTTTACATCGGTTATCAGCATGACTTACGTATTATTGTATAACATTGTTTTGTAATTTATTGTAGAGTGTATCTAGACAGCGAGCAAGCGTACGCTAATCTCTGTTGATAAACTCTCTTAACGTATGCTAATATGGCACCATCCTTGCATACGCCAGTATGGAACCTTTCTTGCGTACGCTAAATTTTGGTATAAACAGACATTAGCGCACGCTACACTAGCGTACGCTAGATTTAGTATACATAAGAGATTAGCGCACGTTGCATTAGCTTACGCTAGATTTAGTGAAATAGTATATTTCTACACTAGTGCGTCAAAGTGATTTTGATGAAACCTTTATTTAACTGACTTATTACTCCAATAAAAAACAAAATCATATTTAATATAAATGTTATAATGAAAGTTATTTTATAACAAATTAACTTATGTTTTTATATATTTTATGTGAACAATTTTTTTTCATAAATATAGGTGCATTCTGTACAAGAAATTTCGACTTTAGAACTTAAAATCTAAAAATAAAAATAAACTGAATCTTAACTTTAAAATTTTGTTCAGGGACGTATATATAAAAGTACTTACATAAATTTTAGATGTACAAAAAATCTATTATATAATAGATGTTTTTTTAATCTTGTGCATAACTAAATATGTACTGTGTATCAAATTTTATTTTCATTTTTTTGTGCATAAACTATATTATCTCAAACATATGAATATATAATTTAATTATTTAAAAAATCATTTTGATGATAACAATTATAATTATGATTTTCGTTTTTTTAATTAGCAAGATAAGAAGTTGATTGAAGATTTGAGTTTGTTTCGGCGGCGTCTTGTAGCGTACGCGAAGACGGCTTCGCATACACGAAATCACTTTCTTCTCATCCCCATCCTGAAGAAGACAATCCATCCATTTTTCGTATGCAAATCTCGGAAAACTTTACGTTCACGAATAAAATTTTCCTGTAATTTCGCGTACAAAAAAAAATTTCCAACACGTTCGCATGTGAAAGGCAGTATAATAAAGCTGCAGGCAAAAGTGTCGATTAAGAAAACTTTCGCACACAAAAGAGTTTATCGACATGTCAACTTATTCGCATGCGAAAAACTTTTGAGATATTTTTTAAAATTATTTTTCACATTATTTCTTTAGTTAAATATAAAACCAATAACCCAAAGACACATATACTTCTCTAGGGGATACTTTGGTCTTTGGGTTTTAATTTAATAAAAGAAATAATTTGAAAAATAATTTAAAACCAATAACTCAAATATCCCTTAGAAAGGTATTTGTGTATTTGGATTGTTGGTTTTAGATTCAACTAATGAAAAAATTTTAAAAATATTTTTAATAATTTGAAATTAATAACTAATACAACAAAAAAAATTCTCTTAATGCACTCTAGAAGCTATTAAAATTTTATTTTGAAGCACGAAACAAAAATTTGTCTCAATGGTCAACGCACACAAAAAAAAATTATTTTTCGTTAAATTAAGAAAAATTTAGCATAAAAGATATTAAATACTAAGGACAAACTCACTGCAAAATAAACAGAATTTTCTCTCTATACTTTACCAAGCGACAGCCTCAAGGAAAGAGAAGACAAAAGAAAATGGCTGCCAGAGCGTCCTCTTTCAGCTTCGTCGTGTGTGCGTCGTAACGGCGACCACGTGGCGAACCGGAAACGCCTGAGTATTCTTACAGTCAAATGTCTCTCACTTTTAGCACAGTTTATATTTTTGATTTACGCACAGTTTGATTTAATGTTAAGCATAAATTGTTATCTTATTAATTTTCAAGCACAAATTTTTCTGTTCTTAATTTTACGCACAAAAATTTTCTATTAATTTTCCACACAAAAAAAAATCTTGTTCAAGTTTTATCACAGTTTTTCGCACAGTTTTCTATTTCGTGTTAATTTTTTCTTTTTTTTTTTTAGTACACAATTTTGCTATTAATTTTACGCACAAACACAAAAAAAAATTTTCTTTTAATCCCGTGATTTTAAACAAAAAATTTTTCACTGAAATTTTTGTCGGCCCCACGTTGGTTGCGTCAGTTGTGACAACCTTGGGGATTAGGAGGTTGCACTAGGTATATGTTAAATAATACTACGTGAATTTGCAAGTAAAATAATTACAGAAAAAAACGTACTTTATTAAGCAATTACACGATTGTAGCACGCGCTCTTAAAATGGACGCCAGCCGCGTATAACGCACGCGATGCCGTTTCGCTTGAGATATAGAAACTATTGGCAAGGAGGAAGCAGATAGTTTACAACAATTACGCACGCAAAAAGGGCTCAAGCATACACAAAAAAAATATAATTTTAACGGCACGAAGGGAAGCGGCTTGCTAGCCCTATCTGCGCCTATTGTACAAGCCTTATATACTCGCGCGTGTGTGCCAACGAACTCGTGTATGGTGTTACGAGTTTGACTCGCGTGGTCTGCTTTCCTTCTTGCCGACAGTCGTAGGCTACTTTCTGTCGTCTTTATGCATATTACTATATATGAGTAACATGGTCAAATTGCCATGTTACAGTAGCGTACGCTAATTTCTTGTGTAATAGACACACTCCTTATTGTATATCTTGACTGCGCTCTTTACATACTTGATTTTGATGTAATTCTTGCCTAATAGGTGTTTCAGACTGATTTATATCATATTTTTCATATTTATTACGTGTATTTATTCTTGTTTGGTTTTCTATCTGTGATATTACTTTTATTTAATGTATTGGCTTGCCATTATAGTATTATTAATTCTATTATTCTTTATGACTGTGATATCATATCGTGCAATTTCTATTTTTAATATGCAATATTATTTTTAAGTATTTTATGTATTTTAATTTTAATTGTTGCATTATACGCTCTTTTTGTAAACATACTAAAAAATAAATTATGTATCTGCCTATCTACAAAAGGGGGTGTAAATATAAAATAAAAAGAGTACCCCCCGTTAAGATAGGTAAAATGCCCTCCCTCATATATTTTAAAACTAATATTTTTTCTTGTTTTTATACTAATTAAGATTAGGTTTTGTTATATTTATAGTTTCCTAACACATACCCTAACCTCAACATAACCTAAAAATCACTTTTTTTATGATATTTTTTTTTCATCTGGAAGGATGAATGATATTCATCCCGCGAAAAACATATGACTAGGTCTTAGCACTCTCTTCAACTGTGATTTTTTGCAAGTCCTAGAAAGCAGTTTTTCTAACCTAAAAATAACATTTAAATCATAAAATCTCCGTAACTTTGCTCTGGGAGGGGCTACAAGTAATTTTCTGGGCTTAAAATTTGTATTTTTGAAAAACAAATAAAGTTCATAATGACCAAAAATTCGATTCTGGCATGGCGCTATGGCGAAAATCTCGAAAAACCATTTTTTCATAGGTTTTCTGTCGATTATTGGTCTCTAGCAACTCACAAATCATTTTTAAAGAAAAAAAATAGCTTCATTGGATTCTACGTGAAAAAATACATTGAAAATGTGCATGATTACTTTAGGAATACTTGGATGCTGTTACAAAACAATTAAAAAAATAAAATAATTCTAAAATTATTACATAGCTACTTTGCGTCGTTGCTGCATTTTATGTTTTTATGACCTTGGTCATCTCTTTAGAGTCACAAAGCTACTATTCAATGTATCCATAGGCAAATTATGTCCACTACACCCGAAAAACAGAGACAAATACTAGACAGATAACGTTAACTCCTATATATACATATATATATATATATATATATATATATTTATACATATATATATATACATATATATATACATATATATATATATATATGTATATATAGCTACCCAACATGTTTTTTGTCCTCCATAAATCACGAACTCGGTAGATTTGAACAATTAAATGATTCTAATTAGGTTCCAAATTCAAAATTAAAAGATCATCATCTCTTTAGAGTCATAAAGCTACTATTTACAGTCAAATTACGCCTATTGCACGCTAAAATAAGATTTTTAAACATAACTGAAGTAACGGTCGTATCATCTGTCTTTTTGTATTACAGTAGACTCTGGATACAAGAGAATCAACGGGCCTTCAGGAGAGGAATTTTCTTGAAAATTCTTTCATACAAAAAGTCCCCAACACGCTTGAGTCAAGAGTGATACCCACACCTACTGTTTTGTTGTGTGAGTTGTATCCAACATGCGTGTATATTCTGTCTCTCTCACTTTCATAGTGGTGGGATAACGCAAATACTTAGGCTCACGCCCATATTTAGCAGAAAGAGCTCGAAATCTCTTATATCGCAATCTCTTGTATCGAGAGATCACTGAATCATTAGAGAGACAAAGACGGAATAAGGTTTTAGTAACAATCGTGTTGGGTCTATAAATTCGAGTCTGAAAGTACACTTCTATGTAAGCATTTATATTCTTTGTTAGAACTGCCACAATTATGATTTGTCTTCAGGCCATTATACGCAAAAAATAGAGTAGCAACCGATATAAGAAATACATTGCTTCTACATATATGAGAATCAAGCGCGTTGTTTCTAGCAACAGCTCACTATGCTGTGTATATATATATATATATATATATATATATATATATATATATATATATTTACTAAAACGTTATTCCGTCTTTGTCTCTCTAATGATTCAGTGATCTCTCGATACAAGAGATTGCGATATAAGAGATTTCGAGCTCTTTCTCCTAAATATGGGCGTGAGCCTAAGTATTTGCGTTATCCCACCACTATGAAAGTGAGAGAGACAGAATATACACGCATGTTGGATACAACTCACACAACAAAACAGTAGGTGTGGGTATCACTTTTGACTCGAGCGTGTTGGGGACTCTTTGTATGAGAGAATTTTCAAGAAAATTCCTCTCCTGAAGGCCCGTTGATTCTCTTGTATCCAGAGTCTACTGTAATACAAAAAGACAGATGATACGACCGTTACTTCAGTTATGTTTAAAAATCTTATTTTGGCGTGCAATAGGCGTAATTTAGCTGTAAATACATCGAATAGTAGCTTTATGACTCTAAAGAAATAATGATCTTTTAATTTTTGAATTTGGAACTTAATTGGAATCATTTAATTGTTCAAATCTATTGAGTTCGTGATTTATTGAGGACAGAAAACATGTTAGGTCTCTTACAAGCTAAAAAAGAACACTAAAAAAAATAGTTACAGGAATAGATAAACATTGGTTTTTTATCTATGTATAAGAAAAATAATTTGCGTTTCCTAAGAACAACCCACTATTCCTTATGTATATACGAGGAATAGCAAGTTATTCCACATATATATATATATATATATATATATATATATATATATATATATATATATATATATATATATATATATATATATATGTATACATAGGAGTTATAGTTATCTGTCTAGTATTTGTCTCTGTTTTTCGCGTACAGTGGACGTCATTTGCCTATGAATACATTGAATAGTAGCTTTGTGACTCTAAAGAGATGACCAAGGTCATAAAAACATAAAATGCAGCAACGACGCAAAGTAGCTATGTAATAATTTTAGAATTATTTTATTTTTTAATTGTTTTGTAACAGCATCCAAGTATTCCTAAAGTAATCATGCACATTTTCAATGTATTTTTTCACGTAGAATCCAATGAAGCAATTTTTTTTTCTTTAAAAATGATTTGTGAGTTGCTAGAGACCAATAATCGACAGAAAATCTATGAAAAAATGGTTTTTCGAGTTTTTCGCCATGGCGCCATGCCAGAATCGAATTTTCGGTCATTATGAACTTTATTTGTTTTTTAAAAATACAAATTTTAAGCCCAGAAAATTACTTGTAGCCCCTCCCAGAGCAAAGTTACAGAGATTTTATGATTTAAATGTTATTTTTAGGTTAGAAAAACTGCTTTCTAGGACTCGCAAAAAATCACAGTTGAAGAGAGTGCTAAGACCTAGTCATATGTTTTTCGCGGGATTAATATCATTCATCCTTCCAGATAAAAAAAAAATTTTATAAAAAAAGTGATTTTTAGGTTATGTTGAGGTTAGGGTATGTGTTAGGAAACTATAAATATAACAAAACCTAATCTTAATTAGTATAAAAACAAGAAAAAATATTAGTTTTAAAATATATGAGGGAGGGCATTTTACCTATCTTAACGGGGGGTACTCTTTAATGTGAAACACCAAAAAAATTAAATTTTGCTTTTAGTACATTTATGAAATTTCTATTTTTACTTTAAATTTCATGCAACTGTACATTGAAATTACAAAAAATTTATTAATTTTCATGCAATTTCGCATTAAAATTATGGTACAACTATTAATTTTCATATACACAATTTACATTGTAACCTAAAAACAAACTTTTACGAGATACCCAGACTGCTTACTGAGTTCGTACTGTAACTCGTATCGGAAGCCACTAAACTTACATACATGATCTTCCTCTAGGGGTTGTAGGACCTTGTAGGGTGCCTCGTAAGAGGACGATGGGGAAACTTAGCCTTGGAGGCTTGGGAGCCTAAGATCTTCTCGTGCGAGGGATGTCGGGTCGGTGCCTCTCTGCTTCCGTCTCATCCTGCTAAGCAGGTTTTGGGGACGTGGGGGGCACTCGTGCTGCTGGCGCTAACGGCTTCTAGGGGTCCTGACGGTTGAGAGCCAGGGGGCACCTGGGGTACGGGCGTTGGAGGCGCGGGAAATCCGGCTTGGCATCGTCAGCCCGAGGGTTTGCTTAGCTCAATCTAGGATGGCTCAGCAGCCCGAGATGACTAAGAAATAACCTACGCAGCAGTGGTATGGTGGAAATACACCAGCCAAACAATAACAGCGAAGCTCCTAGATAGGCTGAAAAGTCTTGTCCTGAGAGCCATGACAGGGGCAATGAGGACTACTCCCATAGAAACTCTGGGATTCTTAATGGGAGTGGCACCCTTACAACTGTATGTACAAGAGGCTGCTATAAGGTCTGCATGCAGACTGATTGCTCTCATTATGTGGACAGGGAGAGGTGAACACACTAACCCTCTTTACCTTTAACAGGATGTATTATTAAAGATGAGGTTAGATCTGATGGTGACGAAATATCACTTCGACAATAAATTCGAGGTGATTTTCCCAACCAGAGAAGACTGGCTGTTAGAAAAAGGTAATGATAGAATACCGAACTCAGGCGACATCTGGTACACGGATGGATCAAAGTCCGCAACGGGTACTGGAGCAGGCATCTATCGAAGGAGGCTTGGGAAGGGGACTATGATCCTGCTAGACAAGCAGGCTTCAATTTTTCAGAACTGGCAGCCATACTAATCTGTGCTTAGCTGGCACTGGATGCAAACAACCAAGACATAGTGAACATCTGTTCGGATAGCAAAGGGGCACTGAAGGCCTTAAAAAGCTACAAAACTAAGTCTAGTCTGGTAGAGGAATGCATTAACTCACTAAACACTTTAGGAGAAATATGCAGGAAACTCAAACTTTACTGGGTTTCCAGTCACGTGGAAATCAAAGGCAACAGGATAGCAGACGACCTAGCAAAACTGTCTGCACAAACACCACTAATTGGCCCTAAACCTGCGTTGGGAATTCAGATGAGCCAAATTAAAGAAAGAATGTGTCAATGGCGAGAGACACAACATAGGACAACCTGGAGGAATAGACCAAGTTGCAAACAAGCTGAAGCTATACTGGGTGACGACCCCGATCATGCGTGGTTGGCACGGGGTCCGAACCTAAGCAGAGAAGATATACACATAGTCGCACAAATAGCGACAGGACATGGTAAACTAAATTACCACATGTACAACATGAAAGTGGCTGGTTCTCTCGCATGCAGATGGTGCGGGGCCGCCTTGGAGACGACTTAGCACATCCTCTGTGAGTGTGAGGAACTAGTGACAACTAGAATGAAATACATAGGAATGGAGTACTCTGACATTAACAAATTCAAGGTACTCTTCTTAAATAATGTGATTTCTTTATACAACGCGATCACGAAACATTTCGTATCTAGCTATGTCTAACCGCACATGCCCGAAACTCGTCCATAAGGTTGTGGTGAAGGGTCGCTGGTGGAACTAACCATGGGGTTGCGAAGGGCCTTTGACCTAGGCAGCATTAGGTGGTTCTATTCTTATAGAACTATTTACCCGTCATCCTTAATAATAAATACATACATGATAGCAACGCTGTTCAGCTAGTCGTTGCTGCTTACGGAAATATGTAACTATTATATTCATATTGGTATGAATACATCACAGTGACCTAGGCTAAATATCTGGGCCCTGCAAGGCAACCTAAGATCCTGATCTGGCCCTCGTGTGGTTTGTACACGATCAGATATAAGAGGTGTAATAATGCGCAGGTATGGGCCTCGTGAGGCTGCCAAACGTTCAGCAATCTTGTGGTAGTTAAAGGGCGCTTTATAACTAACCCGTAACATACTTACCGACTGCGCACATTTTATCAGCAACGGAATATGTGAAATAACTGTAGCAAAAATCAAATGGAAGCCATTTTCTAAATAATATTGTTTAATAAGTACATCAAATGAATGTATGAATTACACAATAAAGAATTGTGTTTTGCGTAAATATGTAACTGATATAATGCACAAATCATGTTTGAATAAATAAAAAATATTCTGTCTAATTAGCGAAATGTTGGAACTTTTGCTTTTATTTTATTTATATTTTTCTAAATTCAATATTTAAATTAATATGACCTGTTCACACGGAAGTTAAATTAATACAATCATTCTAGTCAAATAATAAATTGTTGAGATTTGTTATTTCTTTATGAGTTCGAAATGGAAATTATATATCAAGCTCGAAAAATCTAACTTCAAAATACTATACATTGAAAGTTTGCATATAACTTTTTATGTATAGTATTTTGATGAATTTCTTGAGCTATCCGCACTTAAGTTGAGTCTTATTAAAGAAATGATTCTCTTATTGAAAAGGAGGGGTTTCGTCATGCTCTTAAGCAGTAATATCACCTTGTAATAAAAAAAACTGAGCCTTATTTCAAAGGCTTACTGTGAAGTCAAAAAAATTTTTTCAATATGAGTTTTTGTACTAATAAGTAAAGTACTAGTCTTTAAGTATGATAAACATATTTTATTTAATATTTTAGATAAAATGGTGGCATAGAAGTACACTGTAAAAAGCCATTTTTTTATATACCCGCCCGGCCGTACCGATCACTCTGCCAATTTTCAATCGATTGCTTTAAAATTTTTATTATATCTTAAAAACATGACTATCTATAGAACATCGTAGGATTTTTTCGATATTTGTTGTTAAACCGATTTCATAGCCGATTTCCGATCGATGTTTTCGAAGAAAACAGGTTTTTCAACTTCAAAACGATGCCATTTTTTTAAAATTTCTTTTTCAAAAAAATCTTACAACGTTCTATAGAATCAACAATATATTTTTATAAAATTTTCGGTTTTTTATTCTAGATAAAAAATTGTGACCTGTAGCGTTACGGCCGGGCAGGTGTATAAAAAACAGCTTTTTTCAGTGTACTTAATATATGTTTCTCATACCTAAAGACTAGTACTTTCATTACCCCTTAAAAACATACATTGGATTCTATCTTAATTTACACTTAAGTATGAACGAAAAAGTTAGATATATTTAGTTAATTATGTCATACTTAAACACAATTAATACATGGAATTCACGTGAAATTATTTTAAAAGGAATTAACGGTGTAAAATATAATTTTACACAATATTTTCAGTATCTTATTTTTCTTATTTAAATCTAAACACACTTTTGTGTTCAGATTTGAACCAATTTTGGACTGTAAAAATATTTTTTTTGGTGTCCTAATTTGTGTGGTGCACTTTTTAAATTAAAATATGTACACTGAGCAATTTTCTGTTCTTATTATAGCGTATGGATTTGAAACATTAAAATGTAAGATACATTTACTGAACGAGTTCAATAAGTTCACGAAGCTTTCTAATAAATATTTACACTGCCGCCGAAATACTTTTGCCCCCCTTCGTCTAAAATTGACTTATCTAAAAAGTTTTATAACTCTGGAAAAAATGGTCGTAGTCTGAAAATTCCAACGGGATTCGAAAGATTGTTGAAAATTCTTTCAAAAACTATTGGTTGGATATAAAAAAACCATTTTTTTCGTATCTCTTATCTTTGTTTAAAAAGAAATTTTTTTTAACTTTGTTTTGACTTTGTAAAATAGAGTTCAATTTTAGTAGAAATCGTTACATTAATACAAAACCAAATAGATTTTAAAGCTTATATTTCGACGATGAAAATGCAATGTCGAACGTCTAGATTCGACCTTTTAAACCAGAGTTATAAGATTTTATATTTAAAAATAAGGTTTTTTTCGATGTATGAATATCTCTGAATTTAAGAGGAATAGAAAAATTTGTCAGAGAGAAAAAATGTTCCTTTTTGGTCAAATAATAATATATAATAAAAAATTGATTTCAAAAAAAATTTTTTTTTTTGTTGCAATGTAATAAAATTTTGATATCTTTAAAATATTGAACAACATGGGTAAAAAAGGCAAGAAAAAAAATTTTTTTCGAAATCAATTTTTTATTATATATTATTATTTGACCAAAAAGGAACATTTTTTCTTTCTGACAAATTTTTCTATTCCTCTTAAATTCAGAGATATTCATACATCGAAAAAAACCTTATTTTTAAATATAAAATCTTATAACTCTGGTTTAAAAGGTCGAATCTAGACGTTCGACATTGCATTTTCATCGTCGAAATATAAGCTTTAAAATCTATTTGGTTTTGTATTAATGTAACGATTTCTACTAAAATTGAACCCTATTTTACAAAGTCAAAACAAAGTTAAAAAAAATTTCTTTTTAAACAAAGATAAGAGATACGAAAAAAATGGTTTTTTTATATCCAACCAATAGTTTTTGAAAGAATTTTCAACAATCTTTCGAATCCCGTTGGAATTTCCAGGCTATAGGTCATATATGACCATTTTTTCCAGAGTTATAAAACTTTTTAAATAAGTCGATTTTAGATTTAGATGATATCAAAATGATGATACTTACGAATGTGGACATCTATGTTTAAAATTTCTATGTAAAAGCTTATAAAATAAGTGGACATTGGTAAATCGAAGTCAGTAGTTTCTGAGCAGTCATGGAAGATTCATTGACTCTGAGTTAATCAGAAATGACATCGATATTAAAAGCTCAATATTTTCTACCAATTAAACTCTCACAGGGTAAAAGTTACGTTCTCAAATTAAAACTTTTAATTTTGAATTTAGTACTCAACATTAATTCAAGAAACAACAAATTTTATGTCGGTAAGAAAGTAATCACTTAACCGACTGGCACTTACGAAATTGAAGATATTGAGAGCTATTTGCAAGTAATCCTTCTAGCAAAAGGCATTGTTCTTAGCATCAAACCAAATAATAGTACTCTTGGTAGTAGAATAAAGTGTAGTCACACGTTCGATTTTTAACCATAAGAATCTATATTCGACTGTTGGGTTTTACTTGATCTATACGCAGTTAACCATACTGATTTTCCTATAACAATTCTAAAGGTGATCGCTTAACGCGTTGAATGTAATATTACTGTCGGCGCAAAAATAAATAAATATAAAGTATTCGCTATACACAAATTTTTCCCAGCTGTACGTCCAGGCTATAATATCATTGAAGTACCATCACAAGTTATTCTTCCAATCACCAACAATCTTATTGATCATATATGGCTACGTATCATAGATCAAAATGAAGATTTGATTAATTTTCGTGGTTTATCCATAAGGATTAGATAAATATTAGAACCACATTGTAAACATAGATATTGTATATGATAGAAAAAGTTAATCCAGGTTATATGAACAGTGCACCAAGTCAGCGGGTAGTCAGTCGTCATCGAGTTCTCAAGGCATTAACATGTCAAAATATCTAGTTTCTAAAAAGTCTCGGTCTAACAAGGAGCGTGTTTCACCTTCGGGTCACCAATTTTGCTTAAATGTTTTCTGGATGCAGAAACATGCAGAAAGCCAAAATTTCAGAGGTCAACGCTCAACATTTCCCTAGTTACAGGCAATTAAAGAAAATCACTAAAAAATTTACTAGATTCTCAAACGCTTATAGTTCCTCGGCATTGTTAGCTAGAACCTTAAACTTTTTTTTGAATGAAAGCTGAACTAAAATCCTTTCAAAATAGTACTTATAACATATCGAAATATTATTTTTTTCCAAAGTTATAATGTAATAAAGATTGGACACAATTTCAGTTTTTATTATTAATTAATGTCTTAAACCGAAATTTCAGGGCCAATCTTTATTATGTTCTAACTATGAAAAAAGATTATATTTTGAGATGCTCTAACTACTACTTTGAAAGAATTCGAACTTCCCTTTCATTAAAAAAAAGATTTAAGATTCTAGCTAACAATGCTGCAAAACTATAAGCGTTTGAGCGTAACTTTTTTAATGATTTTCTCCAATTGCCTGTGTAACTAGGGAAATATTGAACGTTGGCCTCTAAAATTTTAACTTTCTTTGTGTTTTTGCATACGGAAAACATTTCTAAAATTTGAGCAAAATCGGTAACCCAAAAGTGAAACACTCTCCTTGTAAGCGTCATTCCTGGAAAATAATACATTATATACCAAGGGCGCGGAATATTGTACCCAAAGAAAAGGCACCCGTGATAGCCGTAAGTAGTATATGGGGGATTATAGGTAAAAACGGCAGCCTTGAAATTCAGGGGGATTATAGGGAAAAGATTGTTGGCGCCTAAGCTCGAGCGTGTACGGAAAAAAACGAGATAGCCCGAAGTGGAGGGGGACAGCGTAAGAAAAATTTTTTGGAGTAGCAAGGTAACGGTTATTGTAAAGTCGGTAAGTTAGGATTCTTTGGTGAAATAACTTTATTTGTATATGAAAAATTTTTATGAAATGACTAATGAAATCGTATATTTTTACAAAAATATATGTTAAATATATAATACTAGTAATTTAAATGGAATTCAATTTACAAATAGAATAAATTCTTTGTAATATAATTTATTGAATTAAAAGATTTTAGGAATATGAATTTTGAATCTTTTTAAATATTTTAATGGAATATTTTTATGGTTATATATATATATATATATATATATATATATATATATATATATATATATATATATATAATAAAGATATATCGCCTACATCGCCGCCGCCGCCGTGTATAAGAATTTTATGTGCCCTCAGTTAGCTGAAATTCAGCTAAAATTTAGCTGAAAGTTAGCTAAAAGTTAGCTGAAATTCAGATAAAATTTAGCTGAAAGTTAGCTGAGAGATAGCTGAAATTCAGATAAAATTTAGCTGAAAGTTAGCTAAAAGTTGGCTGAAATTCAGATAAAATGCAGCTGAAAGTTAGCTGAGAGATAGCTGGAAGGTAGTTAATTGTTAACTAATTTAATTAATTGTTATCTAATTTAAGAACGTTCTCTTGGAAATTGATATTGATTTGATAATTGATATTGACAATGGGGGGTTGGCGAGTGAAGCGAGCAGGGGGGACCCCCTAGTATATATATATATATATATATATATATATATATATAAAATATAATAGAATAACAAAATATTTTAGCAATAGAAATGAGTGTTTATTATTTTTTACTTACTAGGAGAGTGTCACACCTCCGGATCACGGATTTTGCTTAAACTTCGGGATGAGTTTTCAGATGATAAAATATGGAAAAAGCTAAAGTTATAGTCACAAACACTCAATATTTCCCTAGTTACAGGCAATTAAAGAAAATCACTAAAAAATTTACTAGATTTTTAAACGCATATAGTTGTTGAGCATTGATAGCTAGAAGCTTGAAACTTATTTTAAATTAAAGCTGAGCTTAAATCCTTCCGAAACAGTAATTACAGCATATCAAAATATTATTTTTTCTCAAAGTTAAAGCGTAATAAGGATTTCAGGTCCAATCCTTATTACGCTTTAACTTTGAGAAAAAATAATATTTTGATATGCTGTAACTACTGTTTCGAAAGGATTTGAGCTCAGCTTTAATTTAAAATAAGTTTTAAGCTTCTAGCTATTAATGCTCAAGAACTATATGCGTTTAAAAATCTAGTAACTTTTTTGATGTTTTTCTTTAATTGCTTGTAACTAGGGAAATATTGAGTGTTGGTGACTATAACTTTAGCTTTTTCCATATTTTATCATCTGAAAACTTATCCCAAAGTTTGAGCAAAATCCGTGATCCGGAGGTGTGACACTCTCCTAGTTAGTCTGATACAAATAATCACAAAATTTTTATAAGGTGAAAATAGTATAATGAATATATAATTTCAAGTGTAGCATGATTTTGCTTTACATGTTTGTATATAACATTTTGCATATTTTCGGCGACCATTACCTACAATGAATTTATTTTTATAATAATTACGTTTATATTGAAAACCACGAATACGTTTATAGAAATGTGCAGCAATATTATCATTTCTTAAGTAATCTGATGAAAATAAATTACAAAATTTATTGAATGAGTAGCCTCGATTCGTGTAATCTAAAAACATTAAGCAAAATTGTCCACAAACTTTTGAATTTAAACTTTGTAGCTGCTTAGTGTTCCATTTATAATGAATAGAATTTTGTTGAAGACACTATTCGCGATAAGCTACTTTTTATATTTAATTACGGAGTTTAGAGCACAAATGAAAAATTCATGACTTTGAGAACCATGAAAACAACAGTAAGTTCTGCAGTATTGTAAATTATGTACGGACAGACAGTTATAGTTTTCTAAATTTATAATACGTCGTGATATAATACTTTAAATTACTTGCGTTTCTTGAGAACCTCGAACAAAAATTCGTCTTGCAGTGCGTGTTATAGCCCGTAAATTTGCGTAAAGCTGTCGATGAGGAACATCTCCTTCAAACCATTCGATTCCATGGTAGTTATTGGTGAGCCAATTATTGAAAACTTGAGTTCAGATAGATAAATTAGTAAATGAGTAGGGAGAAGCTGTTATCCAATACGAAACGTAATCTTTATCCAGAGTTATTACAGCTATTTCCTTTATAATTAATTTCTTCTGAATATCGCGAAAACCTTGAACGTCAATAATGTAGTCCATAGTTTTTCGTTTTATGTATATATCTGTTTAGTTTGAAACTTCAATAACGTTTGACAGTTTAACATATGTATCTAGTTGAATTTATATAGATTTCCCCACTTTTTATTATATTTTCCTCTTTCCTAATTTTGTAGAAATCGTCATCAATACTAAAATTCTTCTATGACTTATAGAAAAAGCTTTGAAAAATATTGTGAAAGTATTATTGTTGTTATCTAATCATTTAAATCGATAATGACTTGTCGTGACGCGTCTATTTCAAGTATGTAATCATATTCGGCGTAAACTATGCAATTTACGGAATTCTCTAACACTTGATCAAAACGTAATTCCAAACGGACTGTACCTGTCTTAACTAAATTCTAATGCGTGTTACAATTTGCTGAAAGATCTGATGTTAAGTCGAAAGCATATAGACAATAACTATTTGGGTAAGTATCTCTTGAAATAGAGTTTCCTTCATTCATTTAATGCTTTATTTATTTTTTCTAAAAATTCCGCTATATCGGAATATATACCATAAGGATTTACTAATTTATCCTTTAAGAGAGGCGGTGAAACAGATGAACCTTTGATTTCTCTTTCTTTTTCTCTTAAATGTAAGAATGAGCGTGGAAAATGAATTTCTGTGACACCAACTTCCCAAGATCCTCGTAAATTAATTTCTTGAGGTAATTTTGTAGTATAACAAGATGTGGTGTTGTTAGGAAATACACTCATACTACTATTACTAGGTAGTATCATATAAAATGTCATGAATCATGTTTATATATTTTTTATATCTTAAGCTGACATCCAAGAATTAAACCTACTAGAATAACCGACCCAACTTACAAAATATTTTTTTCTACGGTCTAAACCATTTGTTTTTATTATTTTATCAATTTTATATTCTGAATTCCTGATATCTTTTAGAATAACGTTAAGTTCTCCTTAATAAAAAGTACCGTGTATAGCTTCTTCGTCAAGATCTTCTATTTCATACACAGGTGGTTTTTTATGTTTTAAGACTCTAGTTATTTTAAAAATTCCTTCCGACCAATTTACATATTTTTCTTTGCAATGACCTGCATTAAATATTGTAACTGCTGCAGGTGCCATCTTTATTGTTGAATGATATGAGTTATTGTAACTATTTACAAGTGGAGGTAAAATATCTATATAACGTTTAGAATTTTGATGTGTAAAATATCGCCACATTTTTTCCTTTAAGGTTCGGTTGAATCTTTCGACAATAGCTGCTTTTACATCGGGATTGCGTGCAACACAATGTATAATATTATTTAATTTTAGAAAATTTTGCATTTTTTGGCCGGCAATTTCTTTTCCCTTATCAGTTTGAAACATTTTAGGAATTCGTTCATTTTTATTTAAAATAATTTTTTCAAACGCGTCAGTGACTTGTGAACATGATTTATCCTTCAAGGGTACTACCCATACGAATTTGCTGAGAACATCAATGACTACTAGTAAGTATGAAAATCCATCATTTTAAGATTTTAATGATTCTAAGTCAATTAAATCACTTTCCCATACAGAATCCATTTCAGCAACATTGTAATGAAGACGAGGAAATTTTTTATGAACAGGTTTGTGTAATGTATAAGCATCTTGTGCTTGCAATCACTTGTGTATATTTTTTTTTGCCAACTTTATTTTTAGTCTTATTCACAAGGCGGCGTGCTCCAGCATAACCAGCGGGTTCATTAACATCATAATAAATTTTTTTAAGTAATTGCTTATTAAGATCCATGATTTTTATTTATTCATTTATTCATTTATTTAAAACGAAAAACTTAACCAGCCACTGCCTTTTTGCTCTGCTACGGTATTTCTTTTAACACGTTTCTTTCTGTTTTGAGTAGTCCATGAATCATTATCTCCGCTGTTCATTTGTTTATTAATTACTGTAACTTCGTCGTCATATGTATCATTTTCTATTGACAAATTTTTATTTTTATTTTTAGGCATCGGATTAGAAGTATGTCTTTTTGGGGCATGTAATAATGAATTATTAAAACTTGTATGTGGTGTTGTTAAAGACCTATCACTATAATTTACTGCATGTTCAAATTTTTGTCCTTCTTTGTAAAAAACTAAATTACCAATACATTCCAATAGTATGCCTACATCTCGTCAAAACCACGTGAAATGCTTACGACCTGTAGTCTTTACACCTTTTCTACTACGTGCAGCATCGTTTATTAAATCTACTATATTAGAACCTTCGAGAACAGCTCCATCTATCGAAACTAAACCGCGGTCATTCCATGTAATTCTTGAAGAAATATTAGGACTTTTTAAAAATTGAACCATCAATTCCGAGGGGCTATTCACTATAAGAAATCATTGACCAACTTCAGATGAAATCATTTGAAATCATTGAAATATTTTATTAAATTTTATGTGCACAATATGATTACCGAAATCAAAACTATTCAAATTGAAATCATTGAAATAATTTGAAATCATTGAAATCAATGAATATTTTTGTATTTAGTTTACAATTTAAAATATTACCAGAAATATAATACTAAATATTATTTAAATACCAGATTAATATGAGCTGCTCTGATAAATAAAATAATTTTTGATTTTTGGGGAATAGTATCGATATATAATATATAAATATTTATAAGAATTTTTTTCTGGAATTGAAAAAAAATGAATGATTTTAATCATAAGCAAAACGCATCGCACAAAAAATTTTTATGTAAAAGATAATTTATATCAAAACAAATAAAAAAGAACATATGTGAAAAATGAAAAAAAGAAATACTAACAAAAAATTTAAATAAGATCTATAAATAAGTGAATAAGCATTATTTACTTATGTTTGAATTTCTCTCTTTGTATCTATCACACACAGCTGATAAGTTTTTCGATCATAGCTCTTATGTTGGTCAATTTTTTAGACTAACTTTGTGTTTAAAAAATTTAATTTTATGTTATGCAAACATTATAACTAAAACTAGAATTCATAGGCGACACTCAGTTTTCTAATATTATTTTATCTTACTTCCTTATCATAAAAAAATAAGAATAAAATGTCCTATTTAAGGATTGAGTGTCAATTATAAGTTCGAGCCTGAAATTCAAGTAAGGTATACAACATTCAGTTAAAAACAAAAGTTATGCTATAGTCGGTCGTCGAAAATAGATTTATATAGTGTGCATGTTGATGCGTGTTTATAATTTGTCCATGCTTATTTGTTTTACAACTGTCAGTTCAGTTTAACTTTGTGTTTTCTGCTATGCACATAGCCAATGTAAGTACAAATCTAGAATAATTTTATTATTATTGAACACATTGTTGGTCTTTTTATTTACTAAAATGATAAGAAGTTTTTGTTTTAATTATGCAATTTCTTTGTTTTTTTATTTTATTTTTGTGGAATTAAAATATAGGTATTATTTTACTTTTTATATGATTCAATAATGACGATTTAGGGATTATAATTTAAAGTAAGCTTAACCTTTATAAATATTAATTTTAATTATCTTGGAATGATTTCGGAATTATTTGAAATCATAAAAAATTGGCTTGAAATCATTTGAAATCATAGAAAATTTGCTTGAAATCATTTGAAATCATTTGAAATCACTGCCTACCATAGGCTGTTTTGAAAATGTTTGAAATTACAAGTATAAAAATATATTTCTGAAATCATTTTGAAATCATCTGAAATTATTTTGGAATCATTTGAAATCATATGAAATCTGTAATCATTTTGACACTTTTTTTTAAGTGAATAGCCCCTCGATCAATTCAGCTTTACGTATGTATGTTACAGGTACAGATGATATTATGATTTCAAAATCTACTCCAGTTTCTATCTTTTGTTAATTTTTATTCACATTATTTGAACTTTCTTTCAAGTCGTCTAAAAAATATAAATATCGTTGTAAAACTTGTTGATACTTTGACCATTTTGTACGCTCATCAGTTTCTTGTGAGTTTAATATATCACTCATTTTTATGTCTAATCTTGTGAGATGACTGCCTGGTGTTTAAATAGTATTTTTTTTTTATCAGATTTGACATTTTTGCGTGACCTCGGCAACGTTTTTATGAAGAAGTTTTTGTATACTGTCTTGAGGCACTAAAACCATTTTACGGGCATGCTGCATTTTTTTTTTTTTTTTTTAATTAAGAACGACTAGGTATAAGAGTTGATATTATAGTTCCTAATAGAAGTGCGAGTAAAGCTGTTAGAAAACCATTACCTTTATGTACGATTAGACGCTTCTTACTTTTCCACGATTTAGAGTCTCTATTACTTAACTTTCTCAGAATCCTTTTATGTTCAACTAACTTTTGTTTTTGAGAAGGTGTTAATTGTACTGTACCTTTTAAAGTATTTAAAGCACACTCACAAATATCTTTCATTATTTTACGATCCGCAAGTTTTAAAATAGCTTTGCGTTCCTCTTTATTTAAATGATAAAGGACATGTAAGGCATGTGCCATTTTTGAATCGAGCGATTTTTTTCATCTTACCGCAGCTATTATATACGTAACACTGAAAAATTATCACCCATGACACCTCTCTTTATATCTCGTGGAACGTACACATAGTGATGTGTATCATCAGGAAATATGTTAGTTCGTACTCTGCAGGTTTCTGCTGTGCTTTGTTTTAAATCTAACATAATCATAATAATCATGTGCTATACTTGAAGCGTCGTAATAAGCTTCTTGTAAAAACTTTGAATTTTCTGGATAGACTTGACGCGCTAAATGTTGTATTTGTGCACGGTCTCTAAAAATTACAATATAGTTTGAATTTAATGAATTATCCCGCTGCTTAGGTCCTTGATAAAACAAATTTTGTGTAATAAAAAATACGCTTATATTTTTATGGTGACTACCTTTTATAAATAAATCAGCAACTACATTATTAGAAGATTCTCTCATCAGATCGTCGATGACTACTAATTTTGGTCGAGAGTCAGAACTAAAATCTTCATTTTGAAATAAACCTTCATGAAATTCAACATCTTTACCGTATTCCAAATATCCATCTTGCCATTCGGAATAATATAGCATTTTTCGAACAAAAGTTGTATCGAACATACTGTCAATAAATCGAAAAAATCTTTTTACAAAATGCGTCTTACCACAACCTGTTGGACCACAAATCATAGAGGTCCATGGGTGTTGCCATGCTACTATCATTTTTTATTTCTTATTATTAATATTTCTTTTTAAAATTAATAAATCAATGTTTGCGGTGGGGTCCCGGCCCGCGCTCGCGGCACGTACGAAAAAATCAGTTAATACTCGTACGTACACACCGACCGAGATTCGAAAATAATGAAAGCGAAAATCTAGATATTTACCTTTTATAAGCTAATGCACATTTCAGCTGTATGATACATACTAGCTTACAAATTTTATAAGCTATTTTCAATTTTTATTTATATTTTTCACTATATTTTGTTTTATATTATATATATATATATATATATATATATATATATATATATATATATATATATGTGTTTGTGTGTGTGTGTGTGTGTGTACGCGTGCGCGCGCGTGTGTGTGTGTACGCGTGTGTACGTGTGCATGTATATAACTTAAATAATATATTCTTTCTTTGAAATGTTTTGAAACTGGAGAAGAAAAAAAAGGAAGGTAGATTGAATAAAAGTTTATTATTAACCCTTTCACTGGTCCAGCTTTTTTTACTTTACGTGCCAAAAATGGTAAGACAATAAAAATCAGCCAACCCCAAAATCCTGACATACTGAATTTGAAATGAATTGGTTGAAAAATGCAGCAGTTATTCAACTTGATCATATATGATACATCGCCAGTTGTGGCACGACTTTTTTTTGATCATATATGATACATTGCCAGTGAAAGCTTTAATACAACTTCATGATTATTTATTTTGAAAATCAAATCAAATCTCATTTAGTGTAAATCGTATTTAAAAATGTAAAATTGTCGATGAAGTATTGGACATACGACCACTTATATACATGTACGGAGTGTCGTCGGTATGAACTGGAAAATTCGGATTTTCGGAGTTAAGATGATGCTCGCGCATATTAGATGTTGTGAAGTGTAAATATTGTACATTTTTTCATTCAATTTGTATCAATAAATCTCCAAGGCTGATATTTCGAAATGTCAAAACTTCTTGAAATTCTATTATCTCAATGTTCCTGGGGGCAATCCTCAACATCGCACCATATAGTTTCACAAACTGTGCATGATTTACTAGTCATTAAATGCCAAATTCGTACATTTAATAAAATAAAAAATCTTTCAGAATAAAATTGTAAATCAGTTAACAATTCGTTCAAATTATTTTGATCGTTATTTTTTTTTAAAGGACCCCGGAAGATTCTTATGGGTTTCTGGGTCCCGTTGAAATTTGATAATATTATGACCAAATTGTAGCTTATTTTTTTTTGAACATGAGTCTCCATGGGCTCAAGTCCCGAAAATGCACAGATTTTAAGTAAATAATGATTAAAGTCGTTGATTTCTGGGAAGGTTAGAGTGACCGAAGGCGTAACTTCAATTGTTTGATATGCTCATTATATAGTTGTTATTAAAATAATTAATTAAAATAATTTTATGTTATTAGTTTATGGTTTTATGGTATATGGGTATATGGTTCATAGTTTATGGGTTTATGGTTCATAGTTTATGGGTTTATGGTTTATGGTTTTAAGGTTTATGGGTTTATGGGTTTATGGTTTATCGTTTATGGGTTTATGGTTTATGGGTTTATGGTTTATGGGTTTACGGTTTATGGGTTTATGGTTTATGGGTTTATGGTTCATGGGTTTATGGTTTATGGGTGTATGCTTTATGGAATTATGGGCTTATGGCTTTACGATTTATGGGTTTATAAGTTCATGGTTTATGAGTTCATAGTTTATGGGTTTATGGCTTTACAATTTATGGGTTTATTATTTATGGTTTTATTGTTTATGGGTTTATGGGTTTATGGTTTATGAGTTTATAGTTTATGGGTTTATGCTTTAAGGGTTTATGGGTTTATGGGTTTATGGTTCTTGTATTTTGGTTTACGGGTTTATGGGTTTATGGTTTATGGTTTATGGGTTTACGCTTTAAGGGTTTATGGGGTTGTGGTTTATGGGTTTATGGTTCTTGGATTTGGTTTACGAGTTTATGGTTTATGGTTTATGGTTTATAGTTCATGGGTTTATGGGTTTATGGTTCATGGGCTTATGATTTATGGGTTTATGGGTTTATGGGTTAATGGTTTATGGTTCTTGGATTTGGGTTTATAGTTTATGGGTTTATGGGTTTATGGGTTTATGGTTCTTGGATTTGGGTTTATGGTTTATGGGTTTATAGTTTATGGATTTATGGTTTATGGGTTCATGGTTTATGGTTTTATGGGTTCATGTATTTATGGTTTATGGGTTTATGCATTTATGGGTTTACGATTTATGGGTTTATGGTTTTATGGCATATGCGTTTATAGTTAATGGTTTATGGGTTTATAGGTTTATAGTTTATGGGTTTATGGTTTATGGTTTATGAGTTAATGGTTTATGGGTTTATGCTTTAAGGGTATATGGGTTTATGGTTCTTGGATTTGGGTTTACGGGTTTATGGTTTATGGGTTTGTGATTTATGGGTTTATGGTTCTTGGATTTGCGTTTACGAGTATATGGTTCATGGGTTTATGGGTTTATGGTTTATGGGTTTATGGGTTTATGGTTTATGGGTTTATGATTTATGGGTTTATGGGTTAATGGTTTATGGTTCTTGGATCTGGGTTCATGGTTTATGGGTATATGGGTTTATGTTTCTTGGATTTGGGTTTATGGTTTATGGTTTTATGGTTTATGGGTTCATGGTTTATGGTTTTGTGTTTATGTGTTTATGGTTTATGGGCTTATGCATTTATGGGTTTACGATTTATGGGTTTATGGTTTTATGGCATATGGGTTTATGGTTTATGGTTTATGGGTTTAAAGGTTTATGGTTTATGGGTTTATGGTTTATGGTTTATGGTTTATGGTTTATGAGTTAATGGTTTATGGGTTTATGCTTTAAGGGTATATGGGTTTATGGTTCTTGGATTTGGGTTTACGGGGTTATGGTTTATGTTTTATGGGTTTATGGTTTATGGTTTATGGTTTATGGTTTATGGGTTTATGGGTTATGGGTTTATGATTTATGTGTTAATGGGTTAATGGTTTATGGTTCTTGGATTTGGGTTTATGGTTTATGGGTTTATAGTTTATAAGTTTATGGTTTAATGGTTCATAACTCTACGAGTTATTGGTTTATAAGTTTACGGTTTATTACTTTACGCTCTATGGGTTTATTGATGATTTTTTTGTTTATGGGCTTATGGTTTATGCGTAAAATAAATGTAATAATTACGTGTGCGAGTATTCGATTTTATGAACAACTCAAATAAATCACTCGACTCTATGAGTTTGTGTCGAAAATTGATCGAGTTCTAAAAAAAAATATGAATAACTCGAATCGTTCGTAAAAATATGAGCTGCTTAGAGTGCTCGAATGAATCGAATTATTCAAAGGAATATGAATTACTCTAATAACTCAAGTTACTCAAAAATATAGGTGCTTTTTTTATTAATATTTTTTGTAGAAACTCGTTTATCTTTTATTTATTTTTCGGAGCGGGGGCTTCCCCTTCACGCCAACTCCGGTAGGTGCTTTGCCACATTTTTATTTTCATGTTGTCATATATTAATGCCGCTACTTCACGTATTATCAATAAATGTATACTCAATGCGGCTGGATATGACACCCGTCGTGTATGAAACAGTAATATATTAACCACGGAAGTGAAGGTGTATTTGACCTCGTCTTTTTTGTCGCGTCTCGAGCATAAATCACCTATTCTACTCCCTTGGTTAACGATGTAATATTCTCCTTTTTCCTTAACATCGACATTTCTTTTGATTCGGAAAATATTTTGCTAATATAAGTTGTTTAAGATTGTACAGTTTAACGATTCAATTATAATTATTTCTTCGTAACTATATGACTGTAATGACATATAATCATCACAACAGTTTTACATTAATAATAGTTATTACTACGTAACAATAGTAATGACTATAATCACGTATAATCATCATTACAGTTTTATAATCAATCATAGTTATCATACGTTACTATAGTATTGACTATAATCAACAATAATCATCACCACAGTTTTATAATTAATTGTAGTTATTACCACGAAACTATAGTAATGACTATAGTCATCTATAATCATCACTACAATTATATAATCAATTAGTGATTATAATTAATGATTATATTCACCTATAATCATTACAACCGTTTTATAATCAATTATAGTTATTACCACAAAATTATAGTTAAGACTATAATCACCTACGATCATCACTACAGTCATACATTCATTTTTAGTTATTGCTACGTAACTATAGTAATGACTATAATCACGTATAATCATCAATACAGTTTTATAATCAATCATAGTTATTACCACGTAACTATAGTGTTGACTATAATCAATAATCAACAATAATCATCACCACAGTTTTATAATCAATTGTAGTTATTACCACGAAACTATAGTAATGACTATAATCACCTATAATCATCACTACAATTATATAATCAATTAGAGTTATTATTATTACCAAAAAATTATAGTAATGATTATAATTACTTATAATCATTACAACAGTTTTATAATCAATTATAGTTATTACCACAAAATTATAGTTAAGACTATAATCACCAACAATCATCACTACAGTCTTACATTCATTTTTAGTTATTGCTACGTAACTATAGTAATTACTATAATCACGTATAATCATCACCACAGTTCGTGCGCTTCTTTCAGCATACGCTATATTCAGCACACGCTAATTTTTCAATTTCGCGCTAGATTTAGCACACACTTATTTGAGCAGAATCTAGTCTTAGCGCACACTGGATTTGGCAAATGCTCATTTCAGCAGACGCTAATTTCGGAAGATGCTATATTTAGCACCGGCTAATGTTGCTAGTTATTGCTAGATTTAGCGCACGCTAATATTCCTATTTCACGTTGGATTTAGCAAACTTTAATTTTAGCTGACGCTAATTTCAGAAAATGCTATACTTAGCACTAGCTAATATTGCTCGTGATCGCTAGATTAAGCGCACCCTAATTTTAGCAGTCTCAAGTATTAGCACACGCTAATTCTGCTAAAAAAATCTCAATTCAGCGCACGCTAGTATTAGTAGACTCTAGTTTTAGCACACGCTAACATTGCAAGCTTACGCTAGTCTTAGCGTGCGCTTATTTTTGCATACGCTATATTAAGCACACGATAATATTTCATTTCACGCTAGATTTAGCACACACTAAGTTTGCTAATTAGTGCTAGATTTTGCGTCTGCTGAAATTAACGTTCGCCAAATCCAGCGGGCGCTAAGGCTGGATTCTGCTAAAATTAGCGTGTGCTAAATCTAGCATGTAATGAAAAAATTAGCGTGTGCTAAATATAGCGTATGCTAAAAGAAGCGCACGCTGAAACCAGCATAGGCTTGCAATGTTAGCGTGCGCAAAAACAGAAGTCTGCTAGAACTAGCGTGCGCTAAATCTAGCACACATTAGCAAAATTAACGTGTGCTAAATCTAGCGCGAAATGGAAAAATTAGCGTGTGCTGAATATAGCGTATGCTAAAAGAAGCACACGCTAAAACTAGCGTAAGCTTGCGATGTTGGCATGTGCTAAAACTAGCATTCATTTGCGAACATAACGTACGCTAAGCTTGAGTCCGCTTTAATTCACGATCGCTGAATCCAGCATGAAATAAGATTATTAGCGTACTCTAAATCTAGCAATAACTAACAATATTAGCCGGTGCTGAATATAGCATCTTCTGAAATGAGCGTCTGCTGAAATGAGCGTTTGCTGAATCCAGTGGGCGCTAAGGCTGTATTCTGCTAAAATTAGCGTGTGCTATCACTGTTTCATACACGACGGGTGTCATGTTCAGCCGCATTAAGCAAACATTTGTTGTGAAACGTGAAGTAGCGGCATTAATATATGATAACATAGAAATAAAAATGTGGCAAAGCACCTACCAGAGTTGGTGGAAAGGGGAAGCCCCCGCTCCAAAAAATAAATGACGGATAAACTAGTTTCTACAAAAAATGTTAATAAAAAAAGTACCTATATTTTTGAGTAACTTAAGTTATGAGAGTAATTCATATTTCTTTTAATAATTAGATTCATTCGAGTACTCTGAACAGCTCATATTTTTCCGAACAATCCGAGTGATTCATACTTTTTTCCAAGTAACTCGATTAAATTCTGACACGAACTCCTAGCGTCGAGTGATTTATTTGAGTTTTTCATAGAATCGAATACTCTCACTCATAATTATTACATTTGTTTCACGCATAAACCATAAACCCATAAACCCTAAACTCATAAACAATAAAACCATCAATAATAAACTCATAAAGCGTATAGTAATGAAACTATAAACTATGAACCCATAAACCGTAAACTTATAAACCCATAACTCGTAAAGCTATAAACTATAAACCCATAAACCCATAAACCATAAATCCAAATCCAAGAATCATAAACCGTAAACATATAAACCGTAAACCCATAAACCATAAAACCATAAACCATAAACCCATAAACCCATAAACCAGAAACCCATAAACCAGAAACCCATAAAAAATAAACCCATTAACCTTACAATCATAAACCATGAACCCATAAACCCATAAACTATGAACCATAAACCCATATACAATAAGACCATAAATCAATAAATCGTCAACTCATAAATGGATAAACCCATAAACCCTAAACCCACAAACAATATAACCATGAAAAATTAACCCATAAATTGTTAAGCCATAAACCCATAAACTATGAACGCATAAACCGTAAACCCATGAATTCAAACCTATAAACCATAAACCCACAAACCATAAACCCATAGACCCTTAAAGCATGAACCCATAAACCATTAACCCATAAACCATAAACCCATAAATCATAAACCCATAAACCATTAACCCATAAACCGTGAACCCATAGACCGCAAATCCATAAACCGTAAACCCTTAAACCATGAACCCATATACCATAAACCCATGAACTATGAACCATACTCCCATATACCATAATACCATTAACCCATAAATCGAAAACTCATAAATGGATAAACCCATAAACCATAACCCCAATAACCCAATAACCAAATAACCCATATACCATAATACCATAAACCCATAAATCGGAAACTCATAAATGGATAAACACATGAACCCTAAACCCATAAACAATAAAACCATAGATTATGAACCCATAAATTGTAGAGCTATAAACCCATAAACTATGAACCTATAAACCGTAAACCCATAAACCATAAACCCATAAACCATAAACCCATAAACCATAAACCCATAAACCATAAACCCATAAACCATAAACCCATAAACCATAAACCCATAAACCATAAACCCATAAACCATAAACCCGTAAACTATAAACCCACAAACCATAAACCCATAGACCCTTAAAGCATAAACCGATAAACACCCATAAACCCACAAACAATAAACCCATAAACCGTAAACCCATAAACCTTGAACCTATAAGCCGTAAATCCATAAACCTTAAAACTATAAACCAATAAATCGTAAACTCATAAATGGATGAACCTATAAACCCTAAACCCTAAACCCATAAACAATAAAACCATGAATAATAAACCCATAAATTGTAATGCTATAAACCCATGAACTATGATTCCATGATCCGTAAACCCTTAAATTATAAACCTATAAACTATAAACCCATAAACCATAAACCTATTAACCATAAACCCATAAAACCATAAACCATAAACCCATGAACCATAAACCCATAAACCATAAACCCATAAACCATGAACCCATAGACCGTAAACCCATAAACCGTAAAACCATAAACCATAAACCCGTAAATCCATAAACCATAATCAATAAACCATAAACCCATAAACCTTAAAACTATGAACCATAAACTCATAAACCCATAAACTATAAACCATAAACCGATATACCATAAGCCCATAAACTATAAACCATAAACCCATAAACTATGAACCATAAACCTATATACCATAAACCCATGAACTATGAACCATAAACCCATATACCATAATACCATAAACCCATAAATCGTAAACTCATAGATGGATAAACCCATGAACCCTAAACCCATAAACAATAAATCCACAGATAATAAACCCATAAATCGTAAACTCATAAATGGATGAACCCATGAACCCTAAAGCCATAAACAATAAAACCATAGTTAATAAACCCATAAATTGTAAAGCTATGAACCCAAAAACTATAAACCCATAAACCGCAAACCCATGAACCCATAAACCGTAAACCCATAAACTATAAACCCATAAATCATAAACCCATAAACCATAAACCCATAAACCATAAACCCATAAACCATAAACCCATAATCCATAAACCCGTAAACTATAAACCCATAAAGCATAAACCCATAGACCCTGAAAGCATAAACCCATAAACACCCATAAACCCACGTAACATGAACCCATGAACCGTAAACCGATAAACGTTGAACCCATAAACCGTGAGCCCATAAATTATAAACCATAAACCCATAAACCTTAAAACCATAAACCATGGACGCATTAACCCATAAACTATGAACCATAAACACAAATACCATAAAACCATAAACCAATAAATCGTAAACTCATAAATGGATAAACCCATAAACCTTAAAACTATAAACCATGAACACATAAACCCATAAACTATGAACCATAAACACAAATACCATAAAACCATAAACCAATAAATCGTCAACTCATAAATGGATAAACTCATAAACCCTTAACCCTTAAACCATAAACCCATAAACCTTGAACCCATAAACCATAAACTCATTAACCATAAACCCATAAACCCTAAACCTACAAAAAATATAACCATGAAAAATTAACCCATAAATTGTTAAGCCATAAACCCATAAACTATGAACGCATAAACCGTAAACCCATAAATTCAAACCTATAAACCATAAACCCACAAACCATAAACCTATAGACCCTTAAAGCATGAACCCATAAACCATTCACCCATAAACCATAAATCCATACATCATAAACCCATTAACCGTGAACCCATAGACCGCTAATCCATAAACCGTAAACCCTTAAACCATGAACCCATATACCATAAACCCATGAACTATGAACCATAATCCCATATACCATAATACCATTAACCCATAAATCGAAAACTCATAAATGGATAAACCCATATACCATAACCCCAATAACCCAATAACCAAATAACCCATATACCATAATACCATAAACCCATAAATCGGAAACTCATAAATGGATAAACACATAAACCCTAAACCCATAAACAATAAAACCAAAGATTATGAACCCATAAATTGTAGAGCTATAAACCCATAAACTATGAACCTATGAACCGTAAACCCATAAACCATAAACCCATAAACCATAAACCCATAAACCATAAACCCATAAACCATAAACCCATAAACCATAAACCCATAAACCATAAACCCATAACTCATAAACCCATAAACCATAAACCCATAAACCATAAACCCATAAACCATAAACCCGTAAACTATAAACCCACAAACCATAAACCCGTAGACCCTTAAAGCATAAACCGATAAACACCCATAAACCCACAAACCATAAACCCATAAACCGTAAACCCATAAACCTTGAACCTATAAGCCGTGAATCCATAAACCTTAAAACTATAAACCAATAAATCGTAAACTCATAAATGGATGAACCTATAAACCCTAAACCCTAAACCCATAAACAATAAAACCATGAATAATAAACCCATAAATTGTAAAGCTATAAACCCATGAACTATGATTCCATGAACCGTAAACCCTTAAACCATAAACCTATAAACTATAAACCCATGAACCATAAACCAATTAACCATAAACCCATAAAACCATAAACCATAAACCCATGAACCATAAACCCATAAACCATAAACCCATAAACCATGAACCCATAGACCGTAAACCCATAAACCGTAAAACCATAAACCATAAACCCATAAATCCATAAACCATAATTAATAAACCATAAACCCATAAACCTTAAAACTATGAACCATAAACCCATAAACCCATAAACTATAAACCATAAACCCATATACCATAAGCCCATGAACTATAAACCATAAACCCATAAACTATGAACCATAAACCCATATACCATAAACCCATGAACTATGAACCATAAACCCATATACCATAATACCATAAACCCATAAATCGTAAACTCATAGATGGATAAACCCATGAACCCTAAACCCATAAACAATAAATCCACAGATAATAAACCCATAAATCGTAAACTCATAAATGGATGAACTCATGAACCCTAAAGCCATAAACAATAAAACCATAGATGATAAACCCATAAATTGTAAAGCTATAAACCCATAAATCATAAACCCATAAACCATAAACCCATAAAACATAAACCCATAAACCATAAACCCATAATCCATAAACCCGTAAACTATAAACCCATAAAGCATAAACCCATAGACCCTGAAAGCATAAACCCATAAACACCCATAAACCCACGTACCATGAACCCATGAACCGTAAACCGATAAACCTTGAACCCATAAACCGTGAGCCCATAAACCCATAAACCATAAACCCATAAACCTTAAAACCATAAACAATGAACACATAAACCCATAAACTATGAACCATAAACACAAATACCATAAAACCATAAACCAATAAATCGTAAACTCATAAATGAATAAACTCATAAACCCTTAACCCTTAAACCATAAACCCATAAACCTTGAACCCATAAACCATAAACTCATTAACCATACACCCATAAACCATAAACCCATAAACCATACACCCATATACCATGTACCCATAGACCGTAAACCCATAAACCGTAAACCCGTAAACCATGAACCCATAAACCCTAAACCCATAAACCATAATCAATAAACTATAAACCCATAAACCTTAAAACTATGAACCATAAACCCATAAAACCATAAACTATGAACCATAAACCCATATACCATAAACCCATGAACTATGAACCATAAACCCATATACCATAAACCCATAAACTACGAACCATAAACCCATATACCATAATACCATAAACCCATAAATCGTAAACTCATAGATGGATAAACCCATGAACCCTAAACCCATAAACAATAAAACCATAGATAATAAACCCATAAATCTCAAACTCATAAATAGATAAACCCATGAACCCTAAACCCATAAACAATAAAACCATAGATAATAAACCACTAAACCATAATCCATAAATCATAAACCCATAAACCTTAAAACTATGAACCATAAACCCATAAACCCATGAACTATGTACCATAAACCCATATACCATAAACCCATGAACAATAAACCATTAACCCATGAACTATGAACCATAAACCCATGAACTATGAACCATAAACCCATATACCATATAACCATAAACCCGTGAATCGTAAACTCATAAATGGATAAACCCATGAACCGTTAACCCATAAACAATAAAGACATAGATAATGAACCCATAAATTAAAAAGCTATAAACCCATAAACTATGGTCCCATAAACCGTAAACCCATAAACCATAAACCCAAAACCCATAAACCCATGAACCATAATCCATAAACCTTAGACCCATAAGCCTTGAAACTATGAACCATAAACCCATAAACCCATAAACTATAAACCATGAACCCATATACCATAAACCCATGAACTATGAACCATAAACACATAAACTATAAACCAACAAACCATAAACCCATAAACCGTAAACCCATCAACCTTGAACCTATAAGCCGTAAATTCATAAACCTTAAAACCATAAACCAATAAATCGTAAACTCAGAAATAGATAAACCCATAAACTCTAAACCCTAAACCCATAAACAATAAAACCATGAATAATAAACCTATAAATTGGTAAGCTATAAACCCATAAACTATGAACCCATTAACCGTAAACCCTTTAACCATAAACCCATAAACCATAAACCATAAACCCATAAACCATAAACCCATCAACCCATAAACCCATAAACCATAAACCCCATAAACCATAAACCCATAAACCATAAACCCATAAACCATAAACCCATAAACCATAAACCCATAAACCATAAACCCATAAACCATAAACCCATAAACCATAAACCCATAAACCATAAACCTTGAACCTATAAGCCGTGAATCCATAAACCTTAAAACTATAAACCAATAAATCGTAAACTCATAAATGGATGAACCTATAAACCCTAAACCCTAAACCCATAAACAATAAAACCATGAATAATAAACCCATAAATTGTAAAGCTATAAACCCATGAACTATGATTCCATGAACCGTAAACCCTTAAACCATAAACCTATAAACTATAAACCCATGAACCATAAACCAATTAACCATAAACCCATAAAACCATAAACCATAAACCCATGAACCATAAACCCATAAACCATAAACCCATAAACCATGAACCCATAGACCGTAAACCCATAAACCGTAAAACCATAAACCATAAACCCATAAATCCATAAACCATAATCAATAAACCATAAACCCATAAACCTTAAAACTATGAACCATAAACCCATAAACCCATAAACTATAAACCATAAACCCATATACCATAAGCCCATGAACTATAAACCATAAACCCATAAACTATGAACCATAAACCCATATACCATAAACCCATAAACTATGAACCCATTAACCGTAAACCCTTTAACCATAAACCCATAAACCATAAACCATAAACCCATAAACCATAAACCCATCAACCCATAAACCATAAACCCATAAACCATAAACCCATAAACCATAAACCCATAAACCATAAACCCATAAACCATAAACCCATAAAACCATAAACCATACCCATAAACCATAAACCCATAAACCAAACCTAAACCCCATAAACCCATAAACCATAAACCCGTAAACCATGAACCCATAGACCGTAAACCCATAAACCGTAAACCCATAAACCATAAACTCATATACCAGAAACTCATGAACTATGAACCATAAACCCATAAACTATGAACCATAAACCCATATACCATAAACCCATGGAATATGAACCATAAACCCATATACCATAATACCATAAACCCATAAATCGTAAACTCATAAATGGGTAAACCCATGAACCATAAACCCATAAACAATAAAACCATAGATAATAAACCCATAAATTGTAAAGCTATAAACCCCTAAACTATGGTCCCATAAACCGTAAACCCATAAACCATAAACACAAAACCCATAAACCCATAAACCATAATCCATAAACCTTAGACCCATAAACCTTAAAACTATGAACCATAAACCCATAAACCCATAAACTATAAACCATGAACCCATATACCATAAACCCATGAACTATGAACCATAAACTCATAAACTATGAACCATAAACCCATATACAATAAACCCATGAACTATGAACCATCAACCCATATACCATAATACCATAAACCCATTAAACGTAAACTTATAAATGGATAAACCCATGGACCCTGGACCCATAAACAATAAAACCATATATAATAAACCCATAAATTGTAAAGGTATAAACCCATAAACTATGAACCCATAAACCGCAAACCCATAAACTATAAACCCATAAACCATAAACCCATAAACCCTTAAGGCATATACCCATAAACACCCATAAACCTACGAACCATAAACCCATAAACCGTAAACCCATAAACTATGAACCCATAAACCATAAACCCATAAACCATAAACCCATCAACCCAGAAACCAGAAACCCATAAACCATAAACCCAGTAACCTTAAAATCATAGACTATGAACCCATAAACTCATAAACTATGAACCATAAACCCATATACAATAAAACCATGGACCAATAAATCGTAAACTCATAAATGGATAAACCCATAAACCCTAAACGCACAAACAATAAAACCATAAATAAATAACCCATAAATTGTTAAGCCATAAACCCATAAACTATGAACCCATAAACCGTAAACCCATAAATTGAAACCTATAAACCATAAACCATAAACCCACAAACCATATAACCCATAGACCCTTAGAGCATAAACCCATAAACCATAAACCCATAAACCATAAACCCATAAACCGTAAACTTGTATAATAAATTTTTTTAAGTAATTGCTTATTAAGATCCATGATTTTTATTTATTCATTTATTCATTTATTTAAAACGAAAAACTTAACCAGCCACTGCCTTTTTGCTCTGCTACGGTATTTCTTTTAACACGTTTCTTTCTGTTTTGAGTAGTCCATGAATCATTATCTCCGCTGTTCATTTGTTTATTAATTACTGTAACTTCGTCGTCATATGTATCATTTTCTATTGACAAATTTTTATTTTTATTTTTAGGCATCGGATTAGAAGTATGTCTTTTTGGGGCATGTAATAATGAATTATTAAAACTTGTATGTGGTGTTGTTAAAGACCTATCACTATAATTTACTGCATGTTCAAATTTTTGTCCTTCTTTGTAAAAAACTAAATTACCAATACATTCCAATAGTATGCCTACATCTCGTCAAAACCACGTGAAATGCTTACGACCTGTAGTCTTTACACCTTTTCTACTACGTGCAGCATCGTTTATTAAATCTACTATATTAGAACCTTCGAGAACAGCTCCATCTATCGAAACTAAACCGCGGTCATTCCATGTAATTCTTGAAGAAATATTAGGACTTTTTAAAAATTGAACCATCGATTCCGAGGGGCTATTCACTATAAGAAATCATTGACCAACTTCAGATGAAATCATTTGAAATCATTGAAATATTTTATTAAATTTTATGTGCACAATATGATTACCGAAATCAAAACTATTCAAATTGAAATCATTGAAATAATTTGAAATCATTGAAATCAATGAATATTTTTGTATTTAGTTTACAATTTAAAATATTACCAGAAATATAATACTAAATATTATTTAAATACCAGATTAATATGAGCTGCTCTGATAAATAAAATAATTTTTGATTTTTGGGGAATAGTATCGATATATAATATATAAATATTTATAAGAATTTTTTTCTGGAATTGAAAAAAATGAATGATTTTAATCATAAGCAAAACGCATCGCACAAAAAATTTTTATGTAAAAGATAATTTATATCAAAACAAATAAAAAAGAACATATGTGAAAAATGAAAAAAAAAAATACTAACAAAAAATTTAAATAAGATCTATAAATAAGTGAATAAGCATTATTTACTTATGTTTGAATTTCTCTCTTTGTATCTATCACACACAGCTGATAAGTTTTTCGATCATAGCTCTTATGTTGGTCAATTTTTTAGACTAACTTTGTGTTTAAAAAATTTAATTTTATGTTATGCAAACATTATAACTAAAACTAGAATTCATAGGCGACACTCAGTTTTCTAATATTATTTTATCTTACTTCCTTATCATAAAAAAATAAGAATAAAATGTCCTATTTAAGGATTGAGTGTCAATTATAAGTTCGAGCCTGAAATTCAAGTAAGGTATACAACATTCAGTTAAAAACAAAAGTTATGCTATAGTCGGTCGTCGAAAATAGATTTATATAGTGTGCATGTTGATGCGTGTTTATAATTTGTCCATGCTTATTTGTTTTACAACTGTCAGTTCAGTTTAACTTTGTGTTTTCTGCTATGCACATAGCCAATGTAAGTACAAATCTAGAATAATTTTATTATTATTGAACACATTGTTGGTCTTTTTATTTACTAAAATGATAAGAAGTTTTTGTTTTAATTATGCAATTTCTTTGTTTTTTTATTTTATTTTTGTGGAATTAAAATATAGGTATTATTTTACTTTTTATATGATTCAATAATGACGATTTAGGGATTATAATTTAAAGTAAGCTTAACCTTTATAAATATTAATTTTAATTATCTTGGAATGATTTCGGAATTATTTGAAATCATAAAAAATTGGCTTGAAATCATTTGAAATCATAGAAAATTTGCTTGAAATCATTTGAAATCATTTGAAATCACTGCCTACCATAGGCTGTTTTGAAAATGTTTGAAATTACAAGTATAAAAATATATTTCTGAAATCATTTTGAAATCATCTGAAATTATTTTGGAATCATTTGAAATCATATGAAATCTGTAATCATTTTGACACTTTTTTTTAAGTGAATAGCCCCTCGATCAATTCAGCTTTACGTATGTATGTTACAGGTACAGATGATATTATGATTTCAAAATCTACTCCAGTTTCTATCTTTTGTTAATTTTTATTCACATTATTTGAACTTTCTTTCAAGTCGTCTAAAAAATATAAATATCGTTGTAAAACTTGTTGATACTTTGACCATTTTGTACGCTCATCAGTTTCTTGTGAGTTTAATATATCACTCATTTTTATGTCTAATCTTGTGAGATGACTGCCTGGTGTTTAAATAGTATTTTTTTTTTATCAGATTTGACATTTTTGCGTGACCTCGGCAACGTTTTTATGAAGAAGTTTTTGTATACTGTCTTGAGGCACTAAAACCATTTTACGGGCATGCTGCATTTTTTTTTTTTTTTTTAATTAAGAACGACTAGGTATAAGAGTTGATATTATAGTTCCTAATAGAAGTGCGAGTAAAGCTGTTAGAAAACCATTACCTTTATGTACGATTAGACGCTTCTTACTTTTCCACGATTTAGAGTCTCTATTACTTAACTTTCTCAGAATCCTTTTATGTTCAACTAACTTTTGTTTTTGAGAAGGTGTTAATTGTACTGTACCTTTTAAAGTATTTAAAGCACACTCACAAATATCTTTCATTATTTTACGATCCGCAAGTTTTAAAATAGCTTTGCGTTCCTCTTTATTTAAATAATAAAGGACATGTAAGGCATGTGCCATTTTTGAATCGAGCGATTTTTTTTCATCTTACCGCAGCTATTATATACGTAACACTGAAAAATTATCACCCATGACACCTCTCTTTATATCTCGTGGAACGTACACATAGTGATGTGTATCATCAGGAAATATGTTAGTTCGTACTCTGCAGGTTTCTGCTGTGCTTTGTTTTAAATCTAACATAATCATAATAATCATGTGCTATACTTGAAGCGTCGTAATAAGCTTCTTGTAAAAACTTTGAATTTTCTGGATAGACTTGACGCGCTAAATGTTGTATTTGTGCACGGTCTCTAAAAATTACAATATAGTTTGAATTTAATGAATTATCCCGCTGCTTAGGTCCTTGATAAAACAAATTTTGTGTAATAAAAAATACGCTTATATTTTTATGGTGACTACCTTTTATAAATAAATCAGCAACTACATTATTAGAAGATTCTCTCATCAGATCGTCGATGACTACTAATTTTGGTCGAGAGTCAGAACTAAAATCTTCATTTTGAAATAAACCTTCATGAAATTCAACATCTTTACCGTATTCCAAATATCCATCTTGCCATTCGGAATAATATAGCATTTTTCGAACAAAAGTTGTATCGAACATACTGTCAATAAATCGAAAAAATCTTTTTACAAAATGCGTCTTACCACAACCTGTTGGACCACAAATCATAGAGGTCCATGGGTGTTGCCATGCTACTATCATTTTTTATTTCTTATTATTAATATTTCTTTTTAAAATTAATAAATCAATGTTTGCGGTGGGGTCCCGGCCCGCGCTCGCGGCACGTACGAAAAAATCAGTTAATACTCGTACGTACACACCGACCGAGATTCGAAAATAATGAAAGCGAAAATCTAGATATTTACCTTTTATAAGCTAATGCACATTTCAGCTGTATGATACATACTAGCTTACAAATTTTATGAGCTATTTTCAATTTTTATTTATATTTTTCACTATATTTTGTTTTATATTATATATATATATATATATATATATATTTGTGTTTGTGTGTGTGTGTACGCGTGCGCGCGCGCGCGTGTGTGTGTGTACGCGTGTGTACGTGTGCATGTATATAACTTAAATAATATATTCTTTCTTTGAAATGTTTTGAAACTGGAGAAGAAAAAAAAGGAAGGTAGATTAAATAAAAGTTTATTGTTAACCCTTTCACTGGTCCAGCTTTTTTTACTTTACGTGCCAAAAATGGTAAGACAATAAAAATCAGCCAACCCCAAAATCCTGACATACTGAATTTGAAATGAATTGGTTGAAAAATGCAGCAGTTATTCAACTTGATCATATATGATACATCGCCAGTTGTGGCACGACTTTTTTTTGATCATATATGATACATTGCCAGTGAAAGCTTTAATACAACTTCATGATTATTTATTTTGAAAATCAAATCAAATCTCATTTAGTGTAAATCTTATTTAAAAATGTAAAATTGTCGATGAAGTATTGGACATACGACCACTTATATACATGTACGGAGTGTCGTCAGTATGAACTGGAAAATTCGGATTTTCGGAGTTAAGATGATGCTCGCGCATATTAGATGTTGTGAAGTGTAAATATTGTACATTTTTTCATTCAATTTGTATCAATAAATCTCCAAGGCTGATATTTCGAAATGTCAAAACTTCTTGAAATTCTATTATCTCAATGTTCCTGGGGGCAATCCTCAACATCGCACCATATAGTTTCACAAACTGTGCATGATTTACTAGTCATTAAATGCCAAATTCGTACATTTAATAAAATAAAAAATCTTTCAGAATAAAATTGTAAATCAGTTAACAATTCGTTCAAATTATTTTGATCGTTATTTTTTTTTAAAGGACCCCGGAAGATTCTTATGGGTTTCTGGGTCCCGTTGAAATTTGATAATATTATGACCAAATTGTAGCTTATTTTTTTTTGAACATGAGTCTCCATGGGCTCAAGTCCCGAAAATGCACAGATTTTAAGTAAATAATGATTAAAGTCGTTGATTTCTGGGAAGGTTAGAGTGACCGAAGGCGTAACTTCAATTGTTTGATATGCTCATTATATAGTTGTTATTAAAATAATTAATTAAAATAATTTTATGTTATTAGTTTATGGTTTTATGGTATATGGGTTTATGGTTCATAGTTTATGGGTTTATGGTTCATAGTTTATGGGTTTATGGTTCATGGGTTTATGGTTTATGGGTGTATGCTTTATGGAATTATGGGCTTATGGCTTTACGATTTATGGGTTTATGAGTTCATGGTTTATGAGTTCATAGTTTATGGGTTTATGCTTTAAGGGTTTATGGGTTTATGGGTTTATGGTTCTTGTATTTTGGTTTACGGGTTTATGGGTTTATGGTTTATGGTTTATGGGTTTACGCTTTAAGGGTTTATGGGGTTGTGGTTTATGGGTTTATGGTTCTTGGATTTGGTTTACGAGTTTATGGTTTATGGTTTATGGTTTATAGTTCATGGGTTTATGGGTTTATGGTTCATGAGCTTATGATTTATGGGTTTATGGGTTTATGGGTTAATGGTTTATGGTTCTTGGATTTGGGTTTATGGTTTATGGGTTTATAGTTTATGGATTTATGGTTTATGGGTTCATGGTTTATGGTTTTATGGGTTCATGTGTTTATGGTTTATGGGTTTATGCATTTATGGGTTTACGATTTATGGGTTTATGGTTTTATGGCATATGCGTTTATAGTTAATGGTTTATGGGTTTATAGGTTTATAGTTTATGGGTTTATGGTTTATGGTTTATGAGTTAATGGTTTATGGGTTTATGCTTTAAGGGTATATGGGTTTATGGTTCTTGGATTTGGGTTTACGGGTTTATGGTTTATGGGTTTGTGATTTATGGGTTTATGGTTCTTGGATTTGCGTTTACGAGTATATGGTTCATGGGTTTATGGGTTTATGGTTTATGGGTTTATGGGTTTATGGGTTTATGGTTTATGGGTTTATGACTTATGGGTTTATGGGTTAATGGTTTATGGTTCTTGGATCTGGGTTCATGGTTTATGGGTATATGGGTTTATGTTTCTTGGATTTGGGTTTATGGTTTATGGTTTTATGGTTTATGGGTTCATGGTTTATGGTTTTGTGTTTATGTGTTTATGGTTTATGGGTTTATGCATTTATGGGTTTACGATTTATGGGTTTATGGTTTTATGGCATATGGGTTTACGATTTATGGGTTTATGGTTTTATGGCATATGGGTTTATAGTTTATGGTTTATGGGTTTAAAGGTTTATGGTTTATGGGTTTATGGTTTATGGTTTATGGTTTATGGTTTATGAGTTAATGGTTTATGGGTTTATGCTTTAAGGGTATATGGGTTTATGGTTCTTGGATTTGGGTTTACGGGGTTATGGTTTATGTTTTATGGGTTTATGGTTTATGGTTTATGGTTTATGGGTTTATGGGTTATGGGTTTATGGTTTATGGTTTATGGTTTATGGGTTTATGGGTTATGGGTTTATGATTTATGTGTTAATGGGTTAATGGTTTATGGTTCTTGGATTTGGGTTTATGGTTTATGGGTTTATAGTTTATAAGTTTATGGTTTAATGGTTCATAACTCTACGAGATATTGGTTTATAAGTTTACGGTTTATTACTTTACGCTCTATGGGTTTATTGATGATTTTTTTGTTTATGGGCTTATGGTTTATGCGTAAAATAAATGTAATAATTGCGTGTGCGAGTATTCGATTTTATGAACAACTCAAATAAATCACTCGACTCTATGAGTTTGTGTCAAAAATTGATCGAGTTCTAAAAAAAAATATGAATAACTCGAATCGTTCGTAAAAATATGAGCTGCTTAGAGTGCTCGAATGAATCGAATTATTCAAAGGAATTACTCTAATAACTCAAGTTACTCAAAAATATAGGTGCTTTTTTAATTAATATTTTTTGTAGAAACTCTTTTATCTTTTATTTATTTTTCGGAGCGGGGGCTTCCCCTTCACGCCAACTCCGGTAGGTGCTTTGCCACATTTTTATTTTCATGTTGTCATATATTAATGCCGCTACTTCACGTATTATCAATAAATGTATACTCAATGCGGCTGGATATGACACCCGTCGTGTATGAAACAGTAATATATTAACCACGGAAGTGAAGGTGTATTTGACCTCGTCTTTTTTGTCGCGTCTCGAGCATAAATCACCTATTCTACTCCCTTGGTTAACGATGTAATATTCTCCTTTTTCCTTAACATCGACATTTCTTTTGATTCGGAAAATATTTTGCTAATATAAGTTGTTTAAGATTGTACAGTTTAACGATTCAATTATAATTATTACTTCGTAACTATATGACTGTAATGACATATAATCATCACAACAGTTTTACATTAATAATAGTTATTACTACGTAACAATAGTAATGACTATAATCACGTATAATCATCATTACAGTTTTATAATCAATCATAGTTATCATACGTTACTATAGTATTGACTATAATCAACAATAATCATCACCACAGTTTTATAATTAATTGTAGTTATTACCACGAAACTATAGTAATGACTATAGTCATCTATAATCATCACTACAATTATATAATCAATTAGTGATTATAATTAATGATTATATTCACCTATAATCATTACAACCGTTTAATAATCAATTATAGTTATTACCACAAAATTATAGTTAAGACTATAATCACCTACGATAATCACTACAGTCATACATTCATTTTTAGTTATTGCTACGTAACTATAGTAATGACTATAATCACGTATAATCATCAATACAGTTTTATAATCAATCATAGTTATTACCACGTAACTATAGTGTTGACTATAATCAATAATCAACAATAATCATCACCACAGTTTTATAATCAATTGTAGTTATTACCACGAAACTATAGTAATGACTATAATCACCTATAATCATCACTACAATTATATAATCAATTAGAGTTATTATTATTACCAAAAAATTATAGTAATGATTATAATTACCTATAATCATTACAACAGTTTTATAATCAATTATAGTTATTACCACAAAATTATAGTTAAGACTATAATCACCAACAATCATCACTACAGTCTTACATTCATTTTTAGTTATTGCTACGTAACTATAGTAATTACTATAATCACGTATAATCATCACCACAGTTCGTGCGCTTCTTTCAGCATACGCTATATTCAGCACACGCTAATTTTTCAATTTCGCGCTAGATTTAGCACACACTTATTTGAGCAGAATCTAGTCTTAGCGCACACTGGATTTGGCAAATGCTCATTTCAGCAGACGCTAATTTCGGAAGATGCTATATTTAGCACCGGCTAATGTTGCTAGTTATTGCTAGATTTAGCGCACGCTAATATTCCTATTTCACGTTGGATTTAGCAAACTTTAATTTTAGCTGACGCTAATTTCAGAAAATGCTATACTTAGCACTAGCTAATATTGCTCGTGATCGCTAGATTAAGCGCACCCTAATTTTAGCAGTCTCAAGTATTAGCACACGCTAATTCTGCTAAAAAAATCTCAATTCAGCGCACGCTAGTATTAGTAGACTCTAGTTTTAGCACACACTAACATTGCAAGCTTACGCTAGTCTTAGCGTGCGCTTATTTTTGCATACGCTATATTAAGCACACGATAATATTTCATTTCACGCTAGATTTAGCACACACTAAGTTTGCTAATTAGAGCTAGATTTTGCGTCTGCTGAAATTAACGTTCGCCAAATCCAGCGGGCGCTAAGGCTGGATTCTGCTAAAATTAGCGTGTGCTAAATCTAGCATGTAATGAAAAAATTAGCGTGTGCTAAATATAGCGTATGCTAAAAGAAGCGCACGCTGAAACCAGCGTAGGCTTGCAATGTTAGCGTGCGCAAAAACAGAAGTCTGCTAGAACTAGCGTGCGCTAAATCTAGCACACATTAGCAAAATTAACGTGTGCTAAATCTAGCGCGAAATGGAAAAATTAGCGTGTGCTGAATATAGCGTATGCTAAAAGAAGCACACGCTAAAACTAGCGTAAGCTTGCGATGTTGGCATGTGCTAAAACTAGCATTCATTTGCGAATATAACGTACGCTAAGCTTGAGTCCGCTTTAATTCACGATCGCTGAATCCAGCATGAAATAAGATTATTAGCGTACTCTAAATCTAGCAATAACTAACAATATTAGCCGGTGCTGAATATAGCATCTTCTGAAATGAGCGCCTGCTGAAATGAGCGTTTGCTGAATCCAGTGGGCGCTAAGGCTGTATTCTGCTAAAATTAGCGTGTGCTATCACTGTTTCATACACGACGGGTGTCATGTTCAGCTGCATTAAGCAAACATTTGTTGTGAAACGTGAAGTAGCGGCATTAATATATGATAACATAGAAATAAAAATGTGGCAAAGCACCTACCAGAGTTGGTGGAAAGGGAAGCCCCGCTCCAAAAAATAAATGACGGATAAACTAGTTTCTACAAAAAATGTTAATAAAAAAAGTACCTATATTTTTGAGTAACTTAAGTTATGAGAGTAATTCATATTTCTTTTAATAATTAGATTCATTCGAGTACTCTGAACAGCTCATATTTTTCCGAACAATCCGAGTGATTCATACTTTTTTCCAAGTAACTCGATTAAATTCTGACACGAACTCCTAGCGTCGAGTGATTTATTTGAGTTTTTCATAGAATCGAATACTCTCACTCATAATTATTACATTTGTTTCACGCATAAACCTTAAACCCATAAACCCTAAACTCATAAACAATAAAACCATCAATAATAAACTCATAAAGCGTATAGTAATGAAACTATAAACTATGAACCCATAAACCGTAAACTTATAAACCCATAACTCGTAAAGCTATAAACTATAAACCCATAAACCCATAAACCATAAATCCAAATCCAAGAATCATAAACCGTAAACATATAAACCGTAAACCCATAAACCATAAACCCATAAACCATAAACCCATAAACCATAAACCCATAAACCAGATACCCATAAAAAATAAACCCATTAACCTTAAAATCATAAACCATGAACCCATAAACCCATAAACTATGAACCATAAACCCATATACAATAAGACCATAAATCAATAAATCGTCAACTCATAAATGGATAAACCCATAAACCCTAAACCCACAAACAATATAACCATGAAAAATTAACCCATAAATTGTTAAGCCATAAACCCATAAACTATGAACGCATAAACCGTAAACCCATGAATTCAAACCTATAAACCATAAACCCACAAACCATAAACCCATAGACCCTTAAAGCATGAACCCATAAACCATTAACCCATAAACCATAAACCCATAAATCATAAACCCATAAACCATTAACCCATAAACCGTGAACCCATAGACCGCAAATCCATAAACCGTAAACCCTTAAACCATGAACCCATATACCATAAACCCATGAACTATGAACCATACTCCCATATACCATAATACCATTAACCCATAAATCGAAAACTCATAAATGGATAAACCCATATACCATAACCCCAATGACCCAATAACCAAATAACCCATATACCATAATACCATAAACCCATAAATCGGAAACTCATAAATGGATAAACACATGAACCCTCAACCCATAAACAATAAAACCATAGATTATGAACCCATAAATTGTAGAGCTATAAACCCATAAACTATGAACCTATGAACCGTAAACCCATAAACCATAAACCCATAAACCATAAACCCATAAACCATAAACCCATAAACCATAAACCCATAAACCATAAACCCATAAACCATAAACCCATAAACCATAAACCCATAAACCATAAACCCGTAAACTATAAACCCACAAACCATAAACCCATAGACCCTTAAAGCATAAACCGATAAACACCCATAAACCCACAAACCATAAACCCATAAACCGTAAACCCATAAACCTTGAACCTATAAGCCGTAAATCCATAAACCTTAAAACTATAAACCAATAAATCGTAAACTCATAAATGAATGAACCTATAAACCCTAAACCCTAAACCCATAAACAATAAAACCATGAATAATAAACCCATAAATTGTAAAGCTATAAACCCATGAACTATGATTCCATGAACCGTAAACCCATAAACCATAAACCTATAAACTATAAACCCATAAACCATAAACCTATTAACCATAAACCCATAAAACCATAAACCATAAACCCATGAACCATAAACCCATAAACCATAAACCCATAAACCATGAACCCATAGACCGTAAACCCATAAACCGTAAAACCATAAACCATAAACCCATAAATCCATAAACCATAATCAATAAACCATAAACCCATAAACCTTAAAACTATGAACCATAAACTCATAAACCCATAAACTATAAACCATAAACCGATATACCATAAGCCCATGAACTATAAACCATAAACCCATAAACTATAAACCATAAACCTATATACCATAAACCCATGAACTATGAACCATAAACCCATATGCCATAATACCATAAACCCATAAATCGTAAACTCATAGATGGATGAACCCATGAACCCTAAACCCATAAACAATAAATCCACAGATAATAAACCCATAAATCGTAAACTCATAAATGGATGAACCCATGAACCCTTAAGCCATAAACAATAAAACCATAGTTAATAAACCCATAAATTGTAGAGCTATGAACCCAAAAACTATAAACCCATAAACCGCAAACCCATGAACCCATAAACCGTAAACCCATAAACTATAAACCCATATATCATAAACCCATAAACCATAAACCCATAAACCATAAACCCATAAACCATAAACCCATAAACCATAAACCTATAAACCATAAACCCGTAAACTATAAACCCATAAACCATAAACCCATAGACCCTTAAAGCATAAACCCATAAACACCCATAAACCCACAAACCATAAACCCATAAACCGTAAACCCATAAACCTTGAACCTATAAGCCGTAAACCCATAAACCTTAAAACCATAAACCAATAAATCGTAAACTCATAAATGAATAAACCTATAAACCCTAAACCCTAAACCCATAAACAATAAAACCATGAATAATAAACCCATAAATTGTAAAGCTATAAACCCATGAACTATGATTCCATGAACCGTAAACCCTTAAACCATAAACCTATAAACTATAAACCCATAAACCATAAACCCATTAACCATAAACCCATAAACCCATAAACCATAAACCCATAAACCACAAACCCATAAACCATGAACCCATAGACCGTAAACCCATAAACCGTAAAACAATAAACCATAAACCCATAAATCCATAAACCATAATCAATAAACCATAAACCCATAAACCTTAAAACTATGAACCATAAACCCATAAACCCATAAACTATAAACCATAAACCCATATACCATAAGCCCATGAACTATAAACCATAAACCCATAAACTATGAACCATAAACCCATATACCATAAACCCATGAACTATGAACCATAAACCCACATACCATAATACCATAAACCCATAAATCGTAAACTCATAGATGGATAAACCCATGAACCCTAAACCCATAAACAATAAATCCACAGATAATAAACCCATAAATCGTAAACTTATAAATGTATGAACCCATGAACCCTAAAGCCATAAACAATAAAACCATAGATGATAAACCCATAAATTGTAAAGCTATGAACCCATAAACTACAAACCCATAAACCGCAAACCCATAAACCCATAAACCTTAAACCCATAAACTATAAACCCATAAATCATAAACCCATAAACCATAAACCCATAAACCATAAACCCATAAACCATAAACCCATAATCCATAAACCCGTAAACTATAAACCCATAAAGCATAAACCCATAGACCCTGAAAGCATAAACCCATAAACACCCATAAACCCACGTACCATGAACCCATGAACCGTAAACCGATAAACCTTGAACCCATAAACCGTGAGCCCATAAACCCATGAACCATAAACCCATTAACCTTAAAACCATAAACCATGGACGCATTTACCCATAAACTATGAACCATAAACACAAATACCATAAAACCATAAACCAAAAAATCGTAAACTCATAAATGGATAAACCCATAAACCTTAAAACTATAAACAATGAACACATAAACCCATAAACTATGAACCATAATCACAAATACCATAAAACCATAAACCAATAAATCGTAAACTCATAAATGAATAAACTCATAAACCCTTAACCCTTAAACCATAAACCCATAAACCTTGAACTCATAAACCATAAACTCATTAACCATAAACCATAAACCCATAAACCTTGAACTCATAAACCATAAACTCATTAACCATAAACCCATAAACCATAAACCCATAAACCATACACCCATATACCATGTACCCATAGACCGTAAACCCATAAACCGTAAACCCGTAAACCATGAACCCATAAACCCTAAACCCATAAACCATAATCAATAAACTATAAACCCATAAACCTTAAAACTATGAACCATAAACCCATATACCATAAACCCATGAACTATGAACCATAAACCCATATACCATATACCCATAAACTACGAACCATAAACCCATATAACATAATACCATAAACCCATAAATCGTAAACTCATAAATAGATAAACCCATGAACCCTAAACCCATAAACAATAAAACCATAGATAATAAACCACTAAACCATAATCCATAAATCATAAACCCATAAACCTTAAAACTATGAACCATAAACCCATAAACCCATGAACTATGTATTATAAACCCATATACCATAAACCCATGAACAATAAACCATTAACCCATGAACTATGAACCATAAACCCATGAACTATGAACCATAAACCCATATACCATATAACCATAAACCCGTGAATCGTAAACTCATAAATGGATAAACCCATGAACCGTTAACCCATAAACAATAAAGACATAGATAATGAACCCATGAATTAAAAAACTATAAACCCATAAACTATGGTCCCATAAACCGTAAACCCATAAACCATAAACCCAAAACCCATAAACCCATAAACCATAATCCATAAACCTTAGACCCATAAACCTTGAAACTATAAACCATAAACCCATAAACCCATAAACTATAAACCATGAACCCATATACCATAAACCCATGAACTATGAAACATAAACACATAAACTATAAACCAACAAACCATAAACCCATAAACCGTCAACCCATCAACCTTGAACCTATAAGCCGTGAATTCATAAACCTTAAAACCATAAACCAATAAACCATAAACCATAAACCCATAAACCATAAACCCATCAACCCATAAACCATAAACCCATAAACCATAAACCCATAAACCATAAACCCATAAACCATAAACCCATAAACCATAAACCCATAAACCATAAACCCATAAACCATAAACCCATAAACCCATAAACCATAAACCCGTAAACCATGAACCCATAGACCGTAAACCCATAAACCGTAAACCCATAAACCATAAACTCATATACCAGAAACTCATGAACTATGAACCATAAACCCATAAACTATGAACCATAAACCCATATACCATAAACCCATGGAATATGAACCATAAACCCATATACCATAATACCATAAACCCATAAATCGTAAACTCATAAATGGGTAAACCCATGAACCATAAACCCATAAACAATAAAACCATAGATAATAAACCCATAAATTGTAAAGCTATAAACCCCTAAACTATGGTCCCATAAACCGTAAACCCATAAACCATAAACACAAAACCCATAAACCCATAAACCATAATCCATAAACCTTAGACCCATAAACCTTAAAACTATGAACCATAAACCCATAAACCCATAAACTATAAACCATGAACCCATATACCATAAACCCATGAACTATGAACCATAAACTCATAAACTATGAACCATAAACCCATATACAATAAACCCATGAACTATGAACCATCAACCCATATACCATAATACCATAAACCCATTAATCGTAAAATTATAAATGGATAAACCCATGGACCCTGGACCCATAAACAATAAAACCATATATAATAAACCCATAAATTGTAAAGCTATAAACCCATAAACTATGAACCCATAAACCGCAAACCCATAAACTATAAACCCATAAACCATAAACCCATAAACCCTTAAGGCATACACCCATAAACACCCATAAACCTACGAACCATAAACCCATAAACCGTAAACCCATAAACCTTAAACCCATGAACGGTAAACCCATAAACCATAAACCCATGAACCCATAAACCAGAAACCCATAGACCATAAACCCATTAACCTTAAAATCATAAACTATGGACCCATAAACCCCTAAACTATGGTCCCATAAACCGTAAACCCATAAACCATAAACCCAAAACCAATAAACCCATAATCCATAAACCTTAGACCCATAAACCTTTAAATTATAAACCATGAACCCATAAACCCATAAACCCATAAGCCCATAAACCTATAAACTATGAACCATGAACCCATATACCATAAACCCATGAACTATGAACCATAAACCCATAAACTATGAACCATAAACCCATATACCATAAACCCATGAACTATAAACCATCAACACATATACCATAATACCAGAAACCCATAAATCGTAAACTTATAAATGGATAAACCCATGGACCCAGAACCTATAAACACTAAAACCATAGATAATAAACCCATAAATTGTAAAGCTATAAACCCATAAACTATGAACCCATAAACCATAAACCCATAAACCATAAACCCATCAACCCAGAAACCAGAAACCCATAAACCATAAACCCAGTAACCTTAAAATCATAGACTATGAACCCATAAACTCATAAACTATGAACCATAAACCCATATACAATAAAACCATGGACCAATAAATCGTAAACTCATAAATGGATAAACCCATAAACCCTAAACCCACAAACAATAAAACCATAAATAAATAACCCATAAATTGTTAAGCCATAAACCCATAAACTATGAACCCATAAACTGTAAACCCATAAATTGAAACCTATAAACCATAAACCATAAACCCACAAACCATATAACCCATAGACCCTTAGAGCATAAACCCATAAACCATAAACCCATAAACCATAAACCCATAAACCGTAAACTTGTAAGCCCAAAATTCATAAGCCCATAAATCATGAACCCATCAACCATAAACCCATAGACCCTTAAAGCATAAACCCATAAACCATAAACCCATAAACCGTAAACCTATAAACCGTAAACCCATAAGCCCATAATTCATAAACTCATAAACCATAAACCGATCAACCATAAACCCATAGACCCTTAAAGCATACACCCATAAACACCCATAAACCCACAAACCATGAACCCATAAACCGTAAACCCATAAACCTCAGACCCATGAACTATAAACCCATAAACTCTAAACCCATAAACCCATAAACCATAAACCCATATACCATAAAACCATAAACCAATAAATCGTAAACTTATAAATAGATAAACCAATAAACCCTAAACCCTAAACCCATAAACAATAAAATCATAAATAATAAACCCATAAATTGTAAATCTATAAACCCATAAACTATGGACCCATAAACCGTAAACCCATAAATTCAAACCTATAAACCATAAACCATAAACCCACAAACCATAAACCCATAAACCCTTAAAGCATAAACCCATAAACCATAAACCCATAAACCGTAAACCCATAAACCGTAAACCCATAAATTCAAACCTATAAAACATAAACCATAAACCCACAAACCATAAACTCATAGACCCTTAAAGCATAAACCTATCAACCAGAAACCCATAAACCGTAAACCCATAAACCGTAAACCCATAAGCCCATAATTCATAAACCCATAAACCGTAAACCCATAAACCTTAGACCCATGAACTATAAACCCATAAACTCTAAACCCATAAACTTATAAACCATAAACCCATACACCATAAAACCATAAACCAATAAATCGTAAACTTATAAATAGATGAAACAATAAACCCTAAACCCTAAACCCATAAACAATGAAATCATAAATAATAAAACCATAAATTGTAAATCTATAAACCCATAAACTATGAACCCATAAACCGGAAACCCTTAAACCATAAACTCATAAACCATAAACCTATAAACCATAAACCCATAAACCGTAAACGCATAAACCATAAACCTATCAACCATAAACCCATAGACCCTGAAAGCATAAACCCATAAACACCCATAAATCCACAAACCATGAACCCATGAACCGTAAACCCATAAACCTTAAACTCACGAACCGTAAACCCATAAACCCATAAACCATAAACCCATAAACCTTAAAACCATAAACCATAAACACATTAACCCATAAACTATAAACCATAAACACATATACCATGAAACCATAACTCATTAAATCGTAAACTCAAAAATGGATAAACCCATAAACCCCAAACCCATAAACCATAAACCCATTAACCATAAACCCGTAAACCATAAACCAATAAATCATAAACCCATAGACCCTTTAAGAATGAACCTATTAACCCTAAAACCCTTAAACCATAAGACCATAAACCGTTAACTCATAAACCATAAACCCATAAATCCATGAACCAGAAACCCATAAACCATAAACCCATTAACCTTAAAATCATAAACCATGAACCCATAAACCCATAAACTATGAACCATAAACCCATATACCATAAAACTATAAACTAATAAACCATAAACCCATAAACCGTGAACTCATAGACCGGAAACCTATAAACCATAAACCCATAAACCATAAACCCATAAACAATAATCGATAAACCATAAACCCATAAACCTTATAACTATAAACCATAAACCCATAAACCCCATAAACTATGAACCATAAACCCATATACCATAAACCCATGAACTATGAACCATAAACCCATATACCATAATACCATAAACCCATAAATCGTAAACTCTTAAATGGATGAACCTATGAATCCTAAACCCATAAACAATAAAACCGTAGATAATAAACCCATGAATTGTAAAGCTATAAACCGATAAACTATGAACCCATAAACCGTAAACCCACAAACCATAAACCCATAAACCATAAACCTATAAATCATAAACACATAAACCATAAAACCGTAAACTATAAACCCATGAACCATAAACCCATAGACCCTTGAAGCATAAACCCACAAACCATGAACCCATATACCGTAAACCCCATAAACCTTAAACTCATAAGCCGTAAACCCATAAACCCATAAACCATAAACCTATAGACTTGAAAACCATAAACTATGAACACATAAACCCATAAACTATGAACCATAAACACATATACCATAAAACCATAAACCAATAAATCGTCAACTCATAAATGGATGAACCCATAAACCCTAAACCCACAAACAATAAAACCATAAATAATTAACCCATAAATTGTTAAGCCATAAACCCATAAACTATGAACCCATAAACCGTAAACCTATAATATCAAACCTATAAACCATAAACCATAAACCCACAAACCATAAACATATAAACCATAAACCCATAAACCATAAACCCATGAACCATGAACCATAAACCCATAAATCATAAACCCATAAACCGTAAACCCATAAACCGTAAACCCATAAATTCAAACCTATAAACCATAAACCATAAACCCACAAATCATGAACCCATAGACCCTTAAAGCATAAACCTATAAACCATAAACCCATAAACCGTAAACCCATAAACCGTGAACCCATAAATTCAAACCTATAAAACATAAACCATAAACCCACAAACCCATAAACCCATAGACCCTTAAAGCATAAACCTATCAACCAGAAACCCATAAACCGTAAACCCATAAACCGTAAACCCATAAACCGTAAACCCATAAGCCCATAATTCATAAAACCATAAACCGTAAACCCATAAACCTAAGACCCATGAACTATAAACCCATAAACTCTAAACCCATAAACCCATAAACCATAAACCCATACACCATAAAACCATAAACGAATAAATCGTAAACTTATAAATAGATGAACCAATAAACCCTAAACCCTAAACCCATAAACAATGAAATCATAAATAATAAACACATAAATTGTAAATCTATAAACCCATAAACTATGAACCCATAAACCGGAAACACTTAAACCATAAACCCATAAACCATAAACCTATAAACCATAAACCCATAAACCGTAAACGCATAAACCATAAACCTATCAACCATAAACCCATAGACCCTGAAAGCATAAACCCATAAACACCCATAAATCCACAAACCATGAACCCATGAACCGTAAACCCATAAACCTTAAACTCATAAACCGTAAACCCATAAACCCATAAACCATAAACCCATAAACTTTAAAACCATAAACCATAAACACATTAACCCATAAACTATGAACCATAAACATATATACCATGAAACCATAACTCAATAAATCGTAACTCATAAATGGATAAACCCATAAACCCTAAACCCATAAACCATAAACCCATTAACCATAAACCCGTAAACCATAAACCAATAAACCATAAACCCATAGACCCTTTAAGAATAAACCTATTAACCCAAAAACCCTTAAACCATAAACCCATAAACCGTAAACCCATAAACCATAAACCCATAAATCCATGAACCAGAAATCCATAAACCATAAACCCATTAACCTTAAAATCATAAACCATGAACCCATAAACCCATAAACTATGAACCATAAACCCATATACCATAAAACTATAAACTAATAAACCATAAACCCATAAACCGTGAACTCATAGACCGTAAACCTATAAACCATAAACCCATAAACCATAAACCTTTGAACCATAATCGATAAACCATAAACCCATAAACCTTATAACTATGAACCATAAACCCATAAACCCATAAACTATGAACCATAAACCCATGAACTATGAACCATAAACCCATAAACTATGGACCATGAACCGATATACCATAAACCCATGAACTATGAACCATAAACACATATACCATGGAACCATAACTCAATAAATCGTAAACTCATAAATGGATAAACCCATAAAACCCCAAACCCATAAACCATAAAACCGTAGATAATAAACCCATAAATTGTAAAGCTATAAACCCATAAACTATGAACCCATAAACCGTAAACCCATAAACCATAAACCCATAAACCATAAACCTATAAATCATAAACACATAAACCATAAAACCGTAAACTATAAACCCATGAACCATAAACCCATAGACCCTTAAAGCATAAACCCACAAGCCATGAACCCATAAACCGTAAACCCATAAACCTTAAACTCATAAGCCGTAAACCCATAAACCCCATAAACCATAAACCTATAGACTTGAAAACCATAAACTATGAACACATAAACCCATAAACTATGAACCATAAACCTATATGCCATACACCCATATACCATAAAATCATAAACCAATAAATCGTAAACTCATAAATGGATAAACCCATAAACCCTAAACCCTTAACCCATAAACAATAAAACCATAAATAATAAACCAATAAAAAGCTATAAACCCATGAACTATGAAATCATAAACCGTAAACCCTTAAACCATAAACCCATAAACCCATAAACCCATAAACCATAAACCAATAAACCATAAACCCATAAACCATGAATTCATAAACCTTAAAACCATAAAGCATGAACCCATAAACCAGAAACCCATATACCATAAACCCATAAACTATGAACCATAAACCTATATACCATACACCCATATACCATAAAATCATAAACCAATAAATCGTAAACTCATAAATGGATAAACCCATAAACCCTTAACCCTTAACCCATAAACAATAAAACCATAAATAATAAACCCATAAATTGTAAAGCTATAAACCCATGAACTATGAAATCATAAACCGTAAACCCTTAAACCATAAACCCATAAACCATAAACCCATAAACCATAAACCCATAAACCATAAACCCATAAACTATAAACCCATAAACCTTAAAACCATAAAGCATGAACCCATAAACCAGAAACCCAATAACCCAATAACCCATAAACTATGAACCATTAACCCATATACCATAAAACCATAAACCAATAAATCGTAACTTCATTAATGTATAAACCCATAAACCCTTAACCCATAAACAATAAAACCATAAATAATAAACCCATAAATTGCAAAGCTATAAACCCATGAACTATGAACCCATAAAGCGTAAACCCATAAACCATAAACCCATAAACCATAAACCGATAAATCTTAAAACCATAAACCTTGAACCCATAAACCCATAAACCATAATCCATAAACCTTAGACCCATAAACCTTGAAACTATAAACCATAAACCCATAAACCCATAAACTATAAACCATGAACCCATATACCATAAACCCATGAACTATGAAACATAAACACATAAACTATAAACCAACAAACCATAAACCCATAAACCGTCAACCCATCAACCTTGAACCTATAAGCCGTGAATTCATAAACCTTAAAACCATAAACCAATAAACCATAAACCATAAACCCATAAACCATAAACCCATCAACCCATAAACCATAAACCCATAAACCATAAACCCATAAACCATAAACCCATAAACCATAAACCCATAAACCATAAACCCATAAACCATAAACCCATAAACCATAAACCCATAAACCCATAAACCATAAACCCGTAAACCATGAACCCATAGACCGTAAACCCATAAACCGTAAACCCATAAACCATAAACTCATATACCAGAAACTCATGAACTATGAACCATAAACCCATAAACTATGAACCATAAACCCATATACCATAAACCCATGGAATATGAACCATAAACCCATATACCATAATACCATAAACCCATAAATCGTAAACTCATAAATGGGTAAACCCATGAACCATAAACCCATAAACAATAAAACCATAGATAATAAACCCATAAATTGTAAAGCTATAAACCCCTAAACTATAGTCCCATAAACCGTAAACCCATAAACCATAAACACAAAACCCATAAACCCATAAACCATAATCCATAAACCTTAGACCCATAAACCTTAAAACTATGAACCATAAACCCATAAACCCATAAACTATAAACCATGAACCCATATACCATAAACCCATGAACTATGAACCATAAACTCATAAACTATGAACCATAAACCCATATACAATAAACCCATGAACTATGAACCATCAACCCATATACCATAATACCATAAACCCATTAATCGTAAAATTATAAATGGATAAACCCATGGACCCTGGACCCATAAACAATAAAACCATATATAATAAACCCATAAATTGTAAAGCTATAAACCCATAAACTATGAACCCATAAACCGCAAACCCATAAACTATAAACCCATAAACCATAAACCCATAAACCCTTAAGGCATACACCCATAAACACCCATAAACCTACGAACCATAAACCCATAAACCGTAAACCCATAAACCTTAAACCCATGAACGGTAAACCCATAAACCATAAACCCATGAACCCATAAACCAGAAACCCATAGACCATAAACCCATTAACCTTAAAATCATAAACTATGGACCCATAAACCCCTAAACTATGGTCCCATAAACCGTAAACCCATAAACCATAAACCCAAAACCAATAAACCCATAATCCATAAACCTTAGACCCATAAACCTTTAAATTATAAACCATGAACCCATAAACCCATAAACCCATAAGCCCATAAACCTATAAACTATGAACCATGAACCCATATACCATAAACCCATGAACTATGAACCATAAACCCATAAACTATGAACCATAAACCCATATACCATAAACCCATGAACTATAAACCATCAACACATATACCATAATACCAGAAACCCATAAATCGTAAACTTATAAATGGATAAACCCATGGACCCAGAACCTATAAACACTAAAACCATAGATAATAAACCCATAAATTGTAAAGCTATAAACCCATAAACTATGAACCCATAAACCATAAACCCATAAACCATAAACCCATCAACCCAGAAACCAGAAACCCATAAACCATAAACCCAGTAACCTTAAAATCATAGACTATGAACCCATAAACTCATAAACTATGAACCATAAACCCATATACAATAAAACCATGGACCAATAAATCGTAAACTCATAAATGGATAAACCCATAAACCCTAAACCCACAAACAATAAAACCATAAATAAATAACCCATAAATTGTTAAGCCATAAACCCATAAACTATGAACCCATAAACTGTAAACCCATAAATTGAAACCTATAAACCATAAACCATAAACCCACAAACCATATAACCCATAGACCCTTAGAGCATAAACCCATAAACCATAAACCCATAAACCATAAACCCATAAACCGTAAACTTGTAAGCCCAAAATTCATAAGCCCATAAATCATGAACCCATCAACCATAAACCCATAGACCCTTAAAGCATAAACCCATAAACCATAAACCCATAAACCGTAAACCTATAAACCGTAAACCCATAAGCCCATAATTCATAAACTCATAAACCATAAACCGATCAACCATAAACCCATAGACCCTTAAAGCATACACCCATAAACACCCATAAACCCACAAACCATGAACCCATAAACCGTAAACCCATAAACCTCAGACCCATGAACTATAAACCCATAAACTCTAAACCCATAAACCCATAAACCATAAACCCATATACCATAAAACCATAAACCAATAAATCGTAAACTTATAAATAGATAAACCAATAAACCCTAAACCCTAAACCCATAAACAATAAAATCATAAATAATAAACCCATAAATTGTAAATCTATAAACCCATAAACTATGGACCCATAAACCGTAAACCCATAAATTCAAACCTATAAACCATAAACCATAAACCCACAAACCATAAACCCATAAACCCTTAAAGCATAAACCCATAAACCATAAACCCATAAACCGTAAACCCATAAACCGTAAACCCATAAATTCAAACCTATAAAACATAAACCATAAACCCACAAACCATAAACTCATAGACCCTTAAAGCATAAACCTATCAACCAGAAACCCATAAACCGTAAACCCATAAACCGTAAACCCATAAGCCCATAATTCATAAACCCATAAACCGTAAACCCATAAACCTTAGACCCATGAACTATAAACCCATAAACTCTAAACCCATAAACTTATAAACCATAAACCCATACACCATAAAACCATAAACCAATAAATCGTAAACTTATAAATAGATGAAACAATAAACCCTAAACCCTAAACCCATAAACAATGAAATCATAAATAATAAAACCATAAATTGTAAATCTATAAACCCATAAACTATGAACCCATAAACCGGAAACCCTTAAACCATAAACTCATAAACCATAAACCTATAAACCATAAACCCATAAACCGTAAACGCATAAACCATAAACCTATCAACCATAAACCCATAGACCCTGAAAGCATAAACCCATAAACACCCATAAATCCACAAACCATGAACCCATGAACCGTAAACCCATAAACCTTAAACTCACGAACCGTAAACCCATAAACCCATAAACCATAAACCCATAAACCTTAAAACCATAAACCATAAACACATTAACCCATAAACTATAAACCATAAACACATATACCATGAAACCATAACTCATTAAATCGTAAACTCAAAAATGGATAAACCCATAAACCCCAAACCCATAAACCATAAACCCATTAACCATAAACCCGTAAACCATAAACCAATAAATCATAAACCCATAGACCCTTTAAGAATGAACCTATTAACCCTAAAACCCTTAAACCATAAGACCATAAACCGTTAACTCATAAACCATAAACCCATAAATCCATGAACCAGAAACCCATAAACCATAAACCCATTAACCTTAAAATCATAAACCATGAACCCATAAACCCATAAACTATGAACCATAAACCCATATACCATAAAACTATAAACTAATAAACCATAAACCCATAAACCGTGAACTCATAGACCGGAAACCTATAAACCATAAACCCATAAACCATAAACCCATAAACAATAATCGATAAACCATAAACCCATAAACCTTATAACTATAAACCATAAACCCATAAACCCATAAACTATGAACCATAAACCCATATACCATAAACCCATGAACTATGAACCATAAACCCATATACCATAATACCATAAACCCATAAATCGTAAACTCTTAAATGGATGAACCTATGAACCCTAAACCCATAAACAATAAAACCATAGATAATAAACCCATGAATTGTAAAGCTATAAACCGATAAACTATGAACCCATAAACCGTAAACCCATAAACCATAAACCCATAAACCATAAACCTATAAATCATAAACACATAAACCATAAAACCGTAAACTATAAACCCATGAACCATAAACCCATAGACCCTTGAAGCATAAACCCACAAACCATGAACCCATATACCGTAAACCCATAAACCTTAAACTCATAAGCCGTAAACCCATAAACCCATAAACCATAAACCTATAGACTTGAAAACCATAAACTATGAACACATAAACCCATAAACTATGAACCATAAACACATATACCATAAAACCATAAACCAATAAATCGTCAACTCATAAATGGATGAACCCATAAACCCTAAACCCACAAACAATAAAACCATAAATAATTAACCCATAAATTGTTAAGCCATAAACCCATAAACTATGAACCCATAAACCGTAAACCTATAATATCAAACCTATAAACCATAAACCATAAACCCACAAACCATAAACATATAAACCATAAACCCATAAACCATAAACCCATGAACCATGAACCATAAACCCATAAATCATAAACCCATAAACCGTAAACCCATAAACCGTAAACCCATAAATTCAAACCTATAAACCATAAACCATAAACCCACAAATCATGAACCCATAGACCCTTAAAGCATAAACCTATAAACCATAAACCCATAAACCGTAAACCCATAAACCGTGAACCCATAAATTCAAACCTATAAAACATAAACCATAAACCCACAAACCATAAACCCATAGACCCTTAAAGCATAAACCTATCAACCAGAAACCCATAAACCGTAAACCCATAAACCGTAAACCCATAAACCGTAAACCCATAAGCCCATAATTCATAAAACCATAAACCGTAAACCCATAAACCTAAGACCCATGAACTATAAACCCATAAACTCTAAACCCATAAACCCATAAACCATAAACCCATACACCATAAATCCATAAACGAATAAATCGTAAACTTATAAATAGATGAACCAATAAACCCTAAACCCTAAACCCATAAACAATGAAATCATAAATAATAAACACATAAATTGTAAATCTATAAACCCATAAACTATGAACCCATAAACCGGAAACACTTAAACCATAAACCCATAAACCATAAACCTATAAACCATAAACCCATAAACCGTAAACGCATAAACCATAAACCTATCAACCATAAACCCATAGACCCTGAAAGCATAAACCCATAAACACCCATAAATCCACAAACCATGAACCCATGAACCGTAAACCCATAAACCTTAAACTCATAAACCGTAAACCCATAAACCCATAAACCATAAACCCATAAACTTTAAAACCATAAACCATAAACACATTAACCCATAAACTATGAACCATAAACATATATACCATGAAACCATAACTCAATAAATCGTAACTCATAAATGGATAAACCCATAAACCCTAAACCCATAAACCATAAACCCATTAACCATAAACCCGTAAACCATAAACCAATAAACCATAAACCCATAGACCCTTTAAGAATAAACCTATTAACCCAAAAACCCTTAAACCATAAACCCATAAACCGTAAACCCATAAACCATAAACCCATAAATCCATGAACCAGAAATCCATAAACCATAAACCCATTAACCTTAAAATCATAAACCATGAACCCATAAACCCATAAACTATGAACCATAAACCCATATACCATAAAACTATAAACTAATAAACCATAAACCCATAAACCGTGAACTCATAGACCGTAAACCTATAAACCATAAACCCATAAACCATAAACCTTTGAACCATAATCGATAAACCATAAACCCATAAACCTTATAACTATGAACCATAAACCCATAAACCCATAAACTATGAACCATAAACCCATGAACTATGAACCATAAACCCATAAACTATGGACCATGAACCGATATACCATAAACCCATGAACTATGAACCATAAACACATATACCATGGAACCATAACTCAATAAATCGTAAACTCATAAATGGATAAACCCATAAACCCCAAACCCATAAACCATAAAACCGTAGATAATAAACCCATAAATTGTAAAGCTATAAACCCATAAACTATGAACCCATAAACCGTAAACCCATAAACCATAAACCCATAAACCATAAACCTATAAATCATAAACACATAAACCATAAAACCGTAAACTATAAACCCATGAACCATAAACCCATAGACCCTTAAAGCATAAACCCACAAACCATGAACCCATAAACCGTAAACCCATAAACCTTAAACTCATAAGCCGTAAACCCATAAACCCATAAACCATAAACCTATAGACTTGAAAACCATAAACTATGAACACATAAACCCATAAACTATGAACCATAAACCTATATGCCATACACCCATATACCATAAAATCATAAACCAATAAATCGTAAACTCATAAATGGATAAACCCATAAACCCTAAACCCTTAACCCATAAACAATAAAACCATAAATAATAAACCAATAAAAAGCTATAAACCCATGAACTATGAAATCATAAACCGTAAACCCTTAAACCATAAACCCATAAACCCATAAACCCATAAACCATAAACCAATAAACCATAAACCCATAAACCATGAATTCATAAACCTTAAAACCATAAAGCATGAACCCATAAACCAGAAACCCATATACCATAAACCCATAAACTATGAACCATAAACCTATATACCATACACCCATATACCATAAAATCATAAACCAATAAATCGTAAACTCATAAATGGATAAACCCATAAACCCTTAACCCTTAACCCATAAACAATAAAACCATAAATAATAAACCCATAAATTGTAAAGCTATAAACCCATGAACTATGAAATCATAAACCGTAAACCCTTAAACCATAAACCCATAAACCATAAACCCATAAACCATAAACCCATAAACCATAAACCCATAAACTATAAACCCATAAACCTTAAAACCATAAAGCATGAACCCATAAACCAGAAACCCAATAACCCAATAACCCATAAACTATGAACCATTAACCCATATACCATAAAACCATAAACCAATAAATCGTAACTTCATTAATGTATAAACCCATAAACCCTTAACCCATAAACAATAAAACCATAAATAATAAACCCATAAATTGCAAAGCTATAAACCCATGAACTATGAACCCATAAAGCGTAAACCCATGAACTATAAACACATAAACCATAAACCCATAAATTATGAACCCATAAACACGTTAACTATAAACCCATTAACCATAAAGCCATAGGCCCTTTGAGCATAATCCCACAAACCATAAACCCATAAGCCGTAAACCCATAAACCTTAAACCCATAAACCGTAAACCCATAAACCATAAACCCATAAACCATAAACCGATAAATCTTAAAACCATAAACCTTGAACCCATAAACTCATAAACTATGAACCATAAACCTATATACCATACACCCATATACCATAAAATCATAAACCAACAAATCGTAAACTCATAAATGGATAAACCCATAAACCCTTAACCCTTAACCCATAAACAATAAAACCATAAATAATAGACCCATAAATTGTAAAGCTATAAACCCATGAACCATGAAATCATAAACCGTAAACCCTTAAACCATAAACCCATAAACCATAAACCCATAAACCATAAACCCATAAACCATAAGCCCATAAACCATAAACCCATAAACCATAAACCCATAAACCATAAACCCATAAACCATAAACCCATAAACCTTAAAACCATAAAGCATGAACCCATAAACCAGAAACCCAATAACCCAATAACCCATAAACTATGAACCATGAACCCATATACCATAAAACCATAAACCAATAAATCGTAACCTCATTAATGTATAAACCCATAAACCCTTAACCCATAAACAATAAAACCATAAATAATAAACCCATAAATTGTAAAGCTATAAACCCATGAACTATGAACCAATAAACCGTAAACCCATAAACCATAAACGCATAAACCATAAACCCATAAATTATGAACCCATAAACCCGTTAACTATAAACCCATTAACCATAAAGCCATAGGTCTTTAAAGCATAAACCCACAAACCATAAATCCATAAGCCGTAAACCCATAAACCTTAAACCCATAAACCGTAAACCCATAAACCATAAACCCATAAACCATAAACCCATAAATCTTAAAACCATAAACCTTGAACCCATAAACCCATAAACTATGAACCATAAACCCATATACCATAAAACCATAAACCAATAAATCGTAAACGCATAAATGGATAAACCCATAAACCCTGATCCCATAAACAATAAAACCATAAATAATAGACCTATTAATTGTAAAGCCATAAACCCATAAACTATGAACCCATAAACCGGAAACTTATAAACCCATAAATCGTAAAGCCATAAACCTATAAACCATAAACCCATAAACATATAAACCGATAAACCATATACCCATAAACCATATACTCATAAACCCTAAACCCATAAACCATAAACTCATAAACCATAAACCCATAAACTATGAATCATAAACCCATAAACCAATAAATTATAAACCCATGAACCATAGACACATCAAATGATATTTTTTCTTATTATAAAATATTTGAAAAATAATTATTTTATTGTATAGAATAATAGTGTAATAATTCTATGTTCCAAGTTTTTTTTAAATTATTTTAAATAATCATATTTTATATAATTCTAAGTCTATTAAACATAAAATTATTTTAATTAATTATTTAAATAACAACTATATAATGAGCATATCGAACAATTGAAGTTACGCCTTTGGTCACTTTAACCTTTCCAGAAATCAACGACTTTAATCATTATTTACTTAAAATCCGTGCATTTTCGGGACTTGAGCCTATGGAGACTTATGTTGAGAAAAAAAAAAGCTACAATTTGGTCATACTATTATTAAATTTCACCGGGACCCAGAAACCCATAAGAATCTTCCGGGGTCCTTTACCAAATTGTGTAAAGTTCTGTGTAAAACTAAACCCTGTAGATTATACTTGTATTCAAGGTAAAAATTACGAGTTGGAACATTACAACTAGTGCAGCATTTTTCTGAAGGCGCTAAATGATGTGTACAAATTTGAAAATAAATGAAAATTTACAACAAAAATTTTTAATATTTATTCATTTTTATTATTATATTTTCAAAATTCATACAAAATGCAAAGAACAAATACTTGTGACTAAAATTTTATAATTTAAATAAATTTTAATTTCATATTTAAAACTTTATAGATTTCGAAATACGTTTATTGCAACATTACGATATCAAGATTTTTGAAAACATTCACTGTCGCATACCTTTTCACACTTAATATTACAATATTTTACAGTATTTAGAAATATTTTACAATTTTTTTTGCAATAATTTACAATAATTTACAATGTCTTACAGTACTTTACAATTTTAAATTATTTTTTTTTTTTCCAATTTTACACTATTTTCTACATATACATATACATACGCATTTTATTCACAACGAGGTTTCTTATATCCATACGGGAAAAATGTGCATTCATCTAAATGCTTTTGTTTAATACTATTCACGCGGCAATTTTTTGTTTCTTGCTTTGTAATTACATCGTGATACTTTGTGCGTCTAATAGTGCTAAATGAGTGCACTATTTCTTCATTCTTTTTTAAAAGTAAAGACTTGACACTGTTATAATTCAAAATATCTTTTGTAAAATCATTCAATGTCATGCCCTTAACTTCACAAACTTCATGTAGAGTTCCGTCATTACTTTTCACAATATAAGAATAAAGTTTAGGACCTCCGCTTAGAAACGATGTTATATAACTATCTCTTCCATAACATTCTAATTCATCAATCATATCACCCAAAAGCCTACCTGTCAGAACTCTATATTCATTTGCTGTATTTTTACTTAAATAGATACAAGAATCTGTATCATAATATAATACACGCTGCTCTTACTGTTCTAAATAACTATACATCTTAAGCCTTGCTTGTGCTGTAGTATAAGCAGCAATAACCACGTTTGTCATTGGCGATCGATTATATGCATTTTCGTTGTATTTCCAGTGAACATAAAAAGTATTTTGATGAACCGGTAAAACATCGACTAAAATTTTATCGTTACTTTTTAAAATTTGAAAGAACTGCGGACCGTCTCTAATAATTTTTGTAGTACCCATATTTTCCCTCTGACCAAATTTTCCCCAAAAAGAATTTAAGCATAACTTGGCTAAAAAATGCAGCCCTGGATTTTTTCCTATTTTTTCTTATTCTAAAATTATGCCTTCTTCGCGTGCATATTCTTCAATATATGCGTCGCATAAATTTTCGTTCGTACAATTTACCGACCACCCACTAACTTGTTGTTTAATCTTTAGAAACGCGTTAATATAATAACCCGCCTTGTTTAGCTTCTTGATTATATTGAGGAACCTTATATTGCCATATCTCGTAAATAGCTGTTATACGATATCACATTATTACGGTCTTTTTTAAATCCTCTGATACCCATGTACCTGTAAACTACCTGTCACTAATGTTTTCGTGCGTACATTCGCTTCCGTTCAAATTCTCACAACATGTACGACATAATAGAAACATTACACGCTTGTGAATTTGAACAGGGAGTACAGGTAAAAACAAAGATCGCAGTGGTAATACGCGACATTTGACTATACCTCCGACTTTTTCTAAACTATATCCACTACCTGCTAAAATGCGACATTCATCTCCTACAAAAATTTCCGCATGACCTATAGGAAATTTACCGGTATTACATACATAAGGATATAAGGAACAAATATCTACATAACTGATTCTTTTCCCTTTCTGTACCTCTACGAGAGAAACAGTATTCTCGGTTCTACCTTCGTAAAAACTATCTCGCGGGTTTGATATGTCGCTCATTAACAAAGGGTGATTAATTAGATATTGCTCTACTTCGATATTTTCCCGTTTGAAATTTTTAAACTTGCATTCCCAAATTTCCGTTGAAACGTACCCATGCGCTTTAATTAACTCCAAAGTTTCTAAGGTTTTTTCAAAACGCTGCTCTGAACTATCCCCGTAGGTTTCAGATATTTTTGAACGACCTCCCCCCTTAAAACATTTTTTACATCCATGCCAAAAACAACCGTGGTATTGATAGACATATTTCGAACCATCAGATGATTCGAAATATCCGTCTGTTAAAATATCCGTCTATTAACTTTTAGCAGCGTGTATAATATTATGTCCCGATCCATTTTCTTTTAAAATAAGCCACTTGATTGAACCTCGTGAATGAGTGCTTTATTTCCTGTAACAACCGGTAGGTATTATACCAATACTATTAGTTTTTAATAATTTTTTTCTGAAAATTCTTGAGCAAGCGCTCGCTATTGATGTAGCTTTGGCAAACGGACACGTATCTCCTACTTCTGTAAAACTTTTTCTAAAAGCTAAACAAGCTTTTCTTAATGTATCGACATCCATTTTGCAATATTTTACGATTTCGTCTTGAAAATCAAAAAGATAATTCTTGGAAATCATGTCCTCATACCATTGAGAAAACTTTTCCCTATCTGATACGGACATTTTTTCTAAAGAATAAAACTTTCAAAGTGGCATAGGGCTGACATAATTTTGATTCGCTAAAATATTAAATGAATGAGGAAAAGTACCCTTAACCACATCGCAGGAAAATTCGAAAACTTCCGGTAATTTATCTAATTTCATGTGAAAATAATTCAAACTGTCCATAAATTTAACATGATTTCCTAATGTCATTAGTATAATAGTAGTCACCTTCGGTACTATATTAGTTTCTTCAACTAGATATTTAAGAATAAATTGCCCGTCGTAGCTTTTGCTATTATCAGCAAAACAAATAAGTGATTTTATATTTTTAGCACACGATTTTTTTTCAAAATTTAAAATAAATTCAACAAAATTTTTTATTACATTATTTTTAAAAATTGAAGTTTTACCACCCCCGTACAAAGAGCATACTGAATCCATACATTTTGAACAACATAACTGAGCTACACTTAAGTTTATTCCGTGGTAAATAATTTTATTATTATCATCTACGTATTTTTTTTCTTGCCGAGCTTCGAAATCGTAAAATAAAAACGCGTTTTCTATATTTTCATCGTTATCTTTAATCATTGGCATAAAACATTGGTAGTTATAGGAACGCTGACACCCGCAAGTCTTACAATAGTAATTACCGCAAGTATGGTTACCGTTTTCTACAGAAATTATTTTTTTACGTTTTTCACATTTCTTTATAGCATCGATTACGGTAGCATTTTTTTAAAAGGAATTTAATTTTAAATGATTTTGCAAGCACGTATCCCCATAAAAATCTATAGAACATCTAGAATATTTTATTTGCGTAACTTCTTTATCACACATACCACGACATTTACACTTATCGCAACTAAATGGACATTTGTGCATACTTAGCCGTTTAATTCCTTTATTACAAAAATGACAAAAATTATCACACATTGTAACACCTGTCATACTCGTAATGACATCGTAATGTTGCTCGTCCGGTGTGTATAATATATTTAAAATATGTCTAATTTTTATGTTACTTTTATTTAAAATTTTAAACCCATTAAACAATGACGAATCACCTTTACCTATCTTATCTTTTTCGTAAACCATAACAACTATACCGTCGTTTTTGAAATAATTTTGGAACTTTTTAATTTCACGAAGACCAAAACCTTTATCTGTATCTATATTGACTTCCACTTTTTCCAACAAATCGTTTGCTAGCTCTAATTGCGCCTTATTCTGGCTTTTACGCACATTCTCCCAGCGATTTTTTAATTCTGCAGAACAATTATCGCCATGCATCATTTTTTTCGCGTGAACAAGTGCTACAGCTAAAGCACGCGGGAAACATTTTGAGTCGTTATTATTAATCCGTATAATAGACTTTGACTTAACAATGTTAAACTGTAATGGTTTATTACGCCCTCTGCCCATCGGTACACGAACATTTAATATTTGTATCCAAAAACTTAAATCGTTAATTTCAAATTCACGAGCGCTTTGGGATATGAGTTCGATTGTTCTCCAGAAATCTTTAAAATTATAATCTTTTAAATATTTGAAACTTTTAATGGGATCGGTGGGCAAAGTATTACTTAATACATTGATTTATTTAATATATTTCAAAAGTTTTTCAGGTAATGTTTTCAAAAGATTACACAAACATTTCGTGAATGTTTTACGTAATGGTTCAAAAAACATCTTGTAAAAGTTTTTTAGATACATTCCATTAAAGAACAAAAACAAAAGCATTTCATGAAATGTTTTAGATATGTTATAATGATTAATTGAATATATCAGAAACATTTAAAAAAAAACATTTTTTGCGAAGTTATTGAAATGTTTCTAAAATATCTCCTCATTTATTTCTATCGTGATAGAAAATTAATAAATATAACCTTTCCAAAACATTTCAGATATGTTTTACGAATTGTTTCATGAAACATTTAAGAAAGGTTTTTTGAAAACATTTCATGAAAGGTTTCTATAATATTTTGTAAATAATGCATAAAAGATTTATAAAATTCATGAATATATTTCACGAAATGTTTTTTTGATCTTTTGAAAACATTTCGTAAATCGTTTCTTGAAATATGTCAGAAATATTTGAAAAAAAACATTTTATGAAACGTTTTTGAAATGTTTCTAGAATCTCTCTTCAAACGTTTGTATCGTGATACTAAAATTATCATTATAATGTATCCAAAACATTTTATGGAATGTTTTAGAAAATGTTTCAAGAAACATTTCTAAAAGGTTTTTTGAAAACACTATATAAAAGGTTTCTATAATATTTTGTAAATGGTACATAAAAAATTGATAAAATTCAGAAATTTATTTTACGAATATTTTTGTTATCTTTTAAACCATTTCGTGAAAGGTTTCTTAAGAGCATGACGAAGCTGCCCGCCTTCTAATAATATTTCCAATCCTAACTTATGAATAAATAATGCGTTGAATCGAGTTTTTTTGCTATAAAAAAAAAATTTGTAAGATTAAACTCTAGTGCGGACAACTCAAGAAATCCACGAAAATATTATACATACAAAGTTATAATAAAAACTTTCAATGTACCATATTTTAAGGTAAGGATTGTCGAGTTTCATATCTAATTTCCAATTCAAGCTCATAAAAAAATAACAAGTCCAAATGATTTTTTATTTTAACAAAAATCATTGTATTAATATAGCTTTAGTGCGGACAAGTCATTATATTTGTTTAATTTATGAATTAGAAAAGATATTGATAAAATAAAAAAAAGCAAAGCTTGATTGCTGCAGCTCCGACATCCCGTTAAAATATATAGGAAACATTTGGAAAAACATTTCATGGAATGTTTTTGGAATGTTTCTAAAATCTCTCTTCAAACGTTTCTATGGTGATACTTATTCGATCGATATAACGTTTTAAAAACATTTCATGAGATGTTTAATTAAATGTTTCAAGCAACATTTTTAAGAGATATTTTGGAAACACTTCATAAAAGGTTTCCACAATAATATGTAAGCGGTGCATTAAATATTTATAAAATTCAAAAATTTATTTCACGAATGTTTTTGTAATCTTTTAAATACAGTTCTCGTATCTGTCAACCTCTTTTTCTTATGACGTTGTTCTTCTATTTTTAGCATCCATCGATAGTGAAGAAGAACTGTCTTCAGTGATGAGGAATACGTTCCCATCGGTAAAGAGAAAAGCCAAAAAAAGATCTCTCAAGCTCAACTTAATTACATGTTTAGAAATGCTGGATTAACAAAAGATGCAGCTGAATTAATGGCTTCTCAATTAAAGTCTTTCAATGTATTAGAGAAGGACGTGAACATTACATTTTATCGAAACCGAGAAGAAGCGTTTCGATCCATACTTCACTTGCAAACTTTATCTAGCGTATCGCACCGAAGTACGAGGACTTATTAATGAGTTTGAACCAAATTTATACAAGCCAGAAGAGTGGAGGTTATTCATGGATTCATCTAAGCCAAGCTTGGAGGCAGTTCTTCTTCACAATACAAACGAGTATGCTCCGTTAGCATTGGCTCATTCAACTGTATTCAAGGAAGAATACTGTAACATCAAAAAGGTATTGAATAAAATAATGTATAGTGAGCATAAATGGTTAATTTGCGGAGACCTGAAAATATTGTCCATGATACTAGGTCAACAAATAGGTTTTACCAAGTATTTATGCTATTTATGCATTTTTAAGTTTTGTACCATAGTTTCTTTGATGCTCTTGTACTCCTCATCTTTATTGTTATCAAGAAATTTTGTTGCAACATCTTTAAAACTCAACCTGGCTGCCTTCTCGGTATCATTCATACTTTTGACGAATTCTTCGTCCCTGAACATTTTGCAAATTTGAGGTCCATCTAAGATACCTTCCATCAATTCAACCAGAGTTATATTCATAAAGATGGGTTCTAAGTATTTGATGCATCGCCCTCCTTTATCGAGAGCTTTAACCAATTGTTTCATCAGCCCTAATTCAATATGTAAAGTCGGTAAAAGGGTTTTGCTAGGATCGACAAGAGGACGATTGATGATATTGCTGGAACCTGGATTTAGTGATGGTCTCACTGGCCACACTTTTGTATTATAGTGTTTTGCTCTATCTCAACTATTAAATATGCATAAATAGCATGAATACTTGGTAAAACCTATTTGTTGACCTAGTATCATGGACAATATTTTCAGGTCTCCGCAAATTAACCATTCAGGCTCACTATACTTCATTTTATTTAAAACGTTTTTGATGTAACAGTATCCTTCCTTGAATACAGTTGAATGAGCCAATGTTAACGGAGCATACTCGTTTGTATTCTGAAGAAGAACTGCCTCCAAGCTTGGCTTAGATGAATCCATGAATAACCTCCACTATTCTGGCTTGTATAACTTTGGTTTAAACTCATTAATAAGTCCTCGTACATCGGTGCAATACGCTAGATAAGATTCGCTAGTGAAGTATGATCGAAACGCTTCTTCTCGGTTTCGATAAAATGTAATGTTCACGTCCTTCTCTAATACATTGAAAGACTTTAATTGAGAAGCCATTAATTCAGCTGCATCTTTTGCTAATCCAGCATTTCTAAACATGTAATTAAGTTGAGCTTGAGAGATCTTTTTTTTGGCTTTTCTCTTTACCGATGGGAACGTATTCGTTTTAAAACGGTTTTAAAAACGGTTAACTCTCATTTCCCATAACAAATTCGGATTCAGCAGACCAAAATGCATAAAATCAAAGTGTTTTCGATGTGCTGGAAACAATTTTCATTTCTTCTACTCATGTTTTTCTACAGAAACACGGTTTTTTGACAGTTTTTTGAGGTTATGTTCAAAATATGCGGCCAAACTTTTATTTTTGACGCCGGATTTGGATTTAGTGAGAAAAAATACAAAAAAAATTAGTCTCTATCCCAGAACCAACAACTTTTTTTTTGGGCCTGTGTAACTATTAATAGAAATTAAGAGTTGTCCGCAACTTGTATAGTACAAAGCAATATTTTCTCTAATGAGGACATGTTAAAATTAGCGAGAGGTGGACCCTCGGCCTTTGGGGATCGACGGACAAGCGCCATTACAGGATTATCCATTTCATCCAACACGTCACGTCAAGTTGCCTGATTTCAGCTTACCGAAATTTTCTGGAGGCTATGAAGATTGGGCTGCTTTTTACGACATATTCACAATCACAATCCATGCCGATCCTTAGCTATCTAATACGGTAAAGTTTCAGTATTTGAAGAGCTGTTTGACTGGAGATGCCACGGAGTTTGTCAAGGACATTGTCATTACTGAAGCCAATTATGAGTCTACACCGAAGTCATTGAGAGCACGATATCACAATCTGCGTCGGATTGTATCTGCTTACATGGTTGCCCTTAAGACCCTGCCTCAACGTCTGAAACCTTCTGTCGTAGGTTTGCGTGCCCTGTTGGATAAAGCGCAACATACTGTCATGGCATTGAAGAATTTGGGTCAGAATATTGGACCATGGGACTACTGGCTCGTCTACCGGATAGTCAATTGTTTTGATTCTGATACTCGCGTTTTATGGGAAACATACTTGAAGCAGCTAGGTCGCGCTAGAAAAGAAAATTAAGTGGAAGCTCTGCCAAATTTTAAGGATGTTACCATGTTCCTAGATGATCGTATTGACTCGCTAGATGTGGGTTTTTCTAGACCGCTTCAAGGTCAACGAGAGACAAGACGCATCGTCGGATCACGTCAAACGCTTCACGCTCAGTCCAGGGAGAGGACGAGGTCTAAATGTGATCTTTGCTCCGCTGAGCACTATATAGGCAAATGTTTTCAGGCTAAGTCTGCTACTAACCGACGAAGCGACTGCCGCCGATTACGGCTTTGTTTCAACTGTTTAGGACATCATGTAGCTAGTGCTTGTAAATCTATAAAACGATGTGAGTCGTCTGACGGCTATCACCATTTGCTGCTACATGAAGCGGAAGTTGCAACTCAGAACCCAACTTCAGGACAATCGTCAGCATGACGTGAGGTGTCTCCACAGTTGGCGACGTCGGCAAATAATAATGTCAACTTTGAAGGTAATCGTGCCTTACTTGCTACTGCTCGGGTAAAGGTAATAGGATTGCTGGGAGATCACATCATCACTCGTGCTCTTCTGGATCAGGGAGCGGAGGTGTCCTTTGTCTCTATGAATGTTGTCCAACTTTTGCGCCTACCTAAACATCGAGTCTACATTCCACTAACGGGAGGCGGAACTACAAGTATGGGATTGGTTCGCAGACAGACTCATATAACAGTTTCGTTACCAAGCGAGCCTGAACACCACTTCCTTCAAAGGAGCTGGTCGATCTCGACTTGAACGTATTTGCCCATCTTCGATTAGCAGACCCTGAATTTCCCCGACTGGTGAGTATTAATCTTATATTGGGAGTCAAGGAATATAGTCAACTATTACGTACGGGCTTTCACCGTTTTCCCCAGTCACAAATCATTGCTCAAGAAACCGCCTTGGGATGGATTTTATCAGGATCTTTTGAAGGGGCTGCCTCAAGCCGGGCGGTTAGGACTATGGGTTTCTTTAGCACCACAGCGGTCGAGCCGAACGTGGACCTTGGAGTGATTCTTAAGAAGTTTTAAGAATTGGAGGATATCCCATCAATCCCAAGGCAGCTGGATCCAACCTACCGAAGGGCTGAGGACCATTTACGGGATACACATTATCGCTTTTTAAATGGACGTTATGTGCTACGTCTTCCGATTGGATCTTCGTTACCATCTGTCTGCACGGAAACACGAAAGATAGCACTTGGATACCAGTTATCAATGGAAAGGAGATTCGAACGAAATCCAGACCTGGCAAGTGCACATTGGAGTTTTATGAAGACTTACGAAGATCTTGGACACATGGAGAAGGTTCCTGCTTCCGAGCTCAACAAGAGCGATACCTAGTACATACCACATCATGCAGTGATTCATTGCGGACAGAGTGAACCAAAAATTCGTGTTGTCTTTGATGCTAACCAACGGTCATGAAAGCCTAAACAAACACCTTCTGACAGAACCACCTCTGCAAAAGGATCTTACACTCATTTTGACTGATTGAACACGACATCGTATTGCCTTCACCGATGACGTGGTCAAAATGTTTTGGCAGATCCTTGAGACCTGCAACGGATTCTGTAGAGATCTGACCCTCATTAAACGCCTATAGATTACAGATTAAAAACTGTAACTTACAGCATGGCATGTGCTCCCTTTCTGGATATCAGAACAGTCCAACAGTTAACGATGGATGAAGGAGAACACTCTCCTCTCGCAGCCGCATGTCTTCAAGATCGCACCTGTGTGGACGACATATTATATGGAGCTGACGATTTATCAACCGATTTTCAGCTATTTTTGGCCTCAAGAACTAACCTAAAAAACACGGAATATTCCTAAAATCGCTCTCAAAACTTTTAAAAAGAGGGCGCCGCCTCAAAAATTGGTGGAAAGTTGAGGATTTATTGAAGTGGTACGCCATATTTAAAAGTCCAAAAACCCTGTTTTTAGCTATTTTTTAAATCCATTTTTGGCTTTTTTGCCTTACCAGGAATAATCACAACTAAACTGATAGCACCATTGGATTCCACGTCAAAAAATATATAAAAAATATGTACAATACTCCGTTCCAATATTTTTAGATCAGTAGCTATAAAACGATAATGGAAAAGAGGCTGCTATGAGCATGTAAGGGCAACTCACTTTTTCTCTGGGATATGTGAAAAGTCACTTTAAAGTATTAGCAACAATTATCATGTGTATTTTTAGATACTTTTTGACGAAGAAAATGGTGGTGTAGCTATTTTTTCTATAACTGTCTTTGGTAAGACACCATACCAAGAAAACAGCTTAAAATAGGTATTTTTTAATAGGTATAGCACTTGAAGCGTCCAGCAAAGGAGAATAAATAATTTTTGTTATTTAATTATTGAGAAATAATATGTAAATTGTGATGTATAAAATACATCACAAAGAGTAAAATTTAAATAGATTAGTTATTAGGTATAAAAAGCGAAATTATAACAAGCGAGCGCACTTATTTTTTAATTCATAAATCTTATGTTTTATTTTTGTAATGTTTTTTTTTTTAAATGATTTTTCTCAAGCGTAAGAAATTGACAGATGTGAAGGAGAGTCGAGAAAACTGCAGGGGAAAACCAGAGATAAAAATAAAGTAATTAATAGTTATTTAAATAGAAAAAAAATATTCATTGTAAACTAAGAGTAAGAGCTGACGCAAAGACAGAAGCACAGCAAGTAGGATCAGCTGTAATGATGCACATGAGTGAGAAAGAGAAAGAAGATTATGATCATGCGTGCGGCAAATGAAAAAGGCTTCAGGAACACGACGCGTATATATACGGCTAATTCCATTTCAAATCGAACAGTCAGTATACACTCAAGTCACCAATTACTGCGCTAATGGAGTATGTTATTCTACCCTAAAAATAAGGGTATACGTATTTTTTTATTTTGCTGAAATATCAAAATTGCATCAGATATGCACTTTTGAAAATTGCATACAAAAACTAAATGTTAAAACTGAAAATGTTGAGAATAACTTTAGAGGGCTATCGTTTTACCAATTTTCAATGAATTTTGGTAAACTTTATTTTGTTTTATTATGTTTTAAGCCCTCTTCAACTCAGTGCAAGAAATTTTAAAAAAGACTAAAAAATGACTAAGATATGTGCATTTTACCAAAAAATGCGCTTTTTATGCACATGCATTTTTCTCGAAAAACCCATTTTTTTTTTGCTGAAATTTTTTGTCCTCATAGAGAACCTTTCAAAGCAGACGTAAGAATAACTAGTTTGTATATAATAATTCTAATATGCTGTTTTGGTTACGCGAGGTATTTGTCCGCGAATGAGCCTCCTATTGTCTGTACATCGAAACATACATAATATAGATATACACGAATAGAATTATTATTTTCCATTTTTTAATGTTTATTTTTATATTACGAATTTTTATATATATATATATATATATATATATATATATATATATCACTATTGATGATATATACATACATACAAAGGTAAACAAATAATGAGCGAAGCATGCGACAGCGTTGGAATGAACATTGCTTAAGACTTTCGAACGTATATACAAAAATTTTTCACCAATAAAATTTGTGAATTTTTTTTCTCGCTTCAAATAAATAAGTACGGGATCAACCAAGTACCATTAGATAGGTAATTTGTTCCTCTATGAGGACAAAAAATTTCAGCAAAAAAAAAAATGGGTTTTTCGAGAAAAATGCATGTGCATAAAAAGTGCATTTTTTGGTAAAATGCACATATCTTAGTCATTTTTTAGTCTTTTTTGAAATTTCTTGCACTGAGTTGAAGAGGGCTTAAAACATAATAAAACAAAATAAGGTTTACCAAAATTCATTGAAAATTGGTAAAACGATAGCCCTCTAAAGTTATTCTCAACATTTGCAGTTTTAACATTTAGTTTTTGTATGCAATTTTCAAAAGTGCATATCTGATGCAATTTTGATATTTCAGCAAAATAAAAAAATACGTATACCCTTATTTTTAGGGTAAAATAACATACTCCATTAGCGCAGTAATTGGTGACTTGAGTGTATACTGACTGTTCGATTTGAAATGGAATCAGCCATACACACGCTAGATGCACCAGAAACTCAGGATTAACGTCCACGAGAAACATTTCATAAACGAATCATGAGGAGTTACAACAAAGCTGCAACACGAAATTGGAAGCGACGCGACGTAGCAGAAATTGTCATAGCGACAGCATAAGAGCGAGAAGGTTAGATAGCACAAACGCATTCAGGCTCAACACACAAGAGGAACAGTCTGTACAGTAGATATATATATATATATATATATATATATATATATATATATATACATACTTAGATATTTCAACTCCGCGCCATGTAGCTGTACATACACATGTAAAATCGACCAATGAGGAACAGCTATGAGTAGAAATCTTCGATAATCGATGTTTCTACTGCGTGAAGCAACATAGCAACTTCGAATACAGTATAAAAATTTACTAGAGTGATAGAGATAGAAGATCCGCGACCAAAAGTCGATTAAGCTGTCGATAGCGACTCATAACTGAAGAGATCAAAGTAGAAACTAAGACGCGGCGAGAAATAAGGATATAAAATGAAGAGTACCTAAGTGTGACAGAGATGGATAGCAGAATGAACGGGAATGTAATTTCCTTCTACTTGAAAGGGATATTCTGAGATCAGCAGTTGTTGAGTACACTCGAGTAAAGTTAAAACTCATCTTTTTTGTTGAATATTATCGGTGAAGCTAAGGAGTAAAAAGAGAAACGAGAGCAGTGAAGTCGTGGGCTAGATAAAAGGAGAGGAAGAAATAAAAGGGAAGAAAGAAGGCTGCAGTGAGACATCTCCAGAGACGACGACCCGGCGACCGGGTGCGACCATCTCTTGGAACCAACATCGTTTCCGTTCTTTCGACCACGCCATTGTCTTCTTCTTCGACTAGCGTCACGTTCTTTTTCCGTTTTCGACTACTGAGAGGGAATCTGCAGCAAAGCAACTGTAAATGGAATTCTACCAGCGGGTTAGCAAGTAAGAAATAGTATTTAATAATTCTGTTGGTTTTCCTCGATACCTCTCTCGGTTCTCCTTAAGAGATATATTTTTGTGTTATTACCTTAATACGATAGAGTTTTTCTTGATTTCGATCGCAAGTAGATTAAAAGTAGAATCAGTGCGGTTTAGTGAAAATACGAAGAAAGACATTAAAAATAAAAATAAGTGTTAATTAAAAGAGAAAAGAGAAAACCACGTGCGGAGGCGTTCATGCTTGGCGACGTGACGCCATTTTGCTTTATAAATTAGACACGAAATTCGTAATTATTAAATTCAATTAAATCTTCTTTTATTATATTCTGATTGCTAACATTTGTATTACCGAAAATTAGTTAAAGTGAAATAAATAGACGACGCAGCGGCTATCGTGAAATTGTGCAAGCGAAATAGCTTTATGTAGTTATTAATTAAAATCTAAAGTTCTTATTTATTTTATATATAGTAGTGCAAGCGATATCGATATTAATTCTTTAAAAACTTATTGAAGTGCGAAGTGTAAGTGTTGGGTTGTGCGACTGCGCGGTAAGGAAATCGAGCGTCGCGTAATTTAAGTTACAAATAATTATTCTTTGTACGGTGCTAACCTAAAAGGTGATTAAATCGATTGCACGTGTAACGGAATTGTAGATTCTTGGTCTTCCGCACACGCGCACAGCCTAAGTGTAGTAAAGCAATTAGAGCAGCGTTTCCTTTCTTGTGTTTTTTTATTATTGTGATGTATAACGAAGTTTCTTTTAAATTGATAATATAAGAAGTTTAAAATTAAAGTTAAATAGAGAATCAACTGCTTATTTTTCCTCTTCCTCTTTTCAGGACAAGAATTATAAGTTAAAGAAAATAAATTATATCATTCATTTTTCTTGAATAATTAGAGTCATTCAATATCAATACTATTTTTTTTTATATAAAATTAAAATTTAATTGTCTTTATATATTAAACATTGCTCTTTTTAACTTCTAATTTTTTTTTACTACATCAAAAATTACATTGAAATTTTCTGGACTACTCTGATCGTTATAGAACCAGCCTACAACCCGAGGTAGGCCAGTAAGTATTGACCCCCTTTGCAGTTGCTCTATCCAGCTAGCTGAGCAGGGTTTACTGGCGCTTAATTAAAAATAACTATAAATTTTGTGAACCCAGGTAAGTTCGTGGCTTCAGGAATTCACTCGGAGGTCCGGGGAATTAGCCACGTAACAAAATAAAATAAAAACATCACAATGTATATATATAGATATATATATATATATATATATATATATTTAAGAAATCGGACTTTTGAGGAGTCAACAATGTTGCCGTACATAGGGAATTGCATGTTGAATTTCAAAATCCTCAAAGTTCTGTGGAACTTTGATGATTTTTGAAATATAAAATATTGGCTGGAAAAAAAGAGTTGGATAACAATAGAAACTGCCACACACCCGTCGAGTGTGCAGGATACTAAAACAAGGACGGTACTATCAAAGCGGTTATTTTAGGTTTGGCAACGTCGCAATCCTCAAAAGTCTGTAGGCCAAATTCGGCTCAATATCTGCAGACCCAGCTAAATTTGTATTGACATCGCTTACGTCTTGGCTCGTCTCTTAACTATGTTCAAATGTTTCTATACGTTGCCAGTGACTTATAGAAGCTTTTCATACGAACCCGAAGTTGTATGGATTATATATGTGTTCAGACTAGTCAACTTAAATAGACCGTTTGACGCAAGCGCGCCTATGCTCACAGCTGACTTTGACATTTTCTTAACAATAAGAAAATTTTGGGTTTTGCGAACAGCGATGCGAAAAAATTGAAGATTCGTGTTTACAAATGAAAAACAAATGAAAGATTGACAGCAACTGATTTTGACATATCATCAAAAATTTCTAAAGAAACATTAATATTGTAACATGGGATTTAAATGATACGCACTCCTTTGGGGAGTGTGAGGGTGCAAACAATTGAAGAGAGACAATATAAATTAGACTTAACGTTTATTATAAAAACAATACAATAAGAGAGACAGGCTACTTATGACTTTACTCTAGCGCGTCCGTCGATGTTCCGACGCTCGTCGTTGTCTAAAACGACGATGCAAGTCGGCTGCGACGAAGTGCTGATTCAACACTTCGCGCACCGTGCCACTTTTAGCTTGGAAGCTCGGAGTCGCAATTCTCCGAACTTCCAGTTTTATACTATTCTCTTATCATGTATTTTATACAAAGACTATAATAACGGACTTATACAATCTACGTTGCACGACCGAGGCCGTGAGACTTCGGCCTCCAAAGCCAAGAACGTACACATGAATACATTAAAAAAAATAATTATAACTAAGTCCCTAATGTTTAATTGGTACTTTCTTGTGTACCTACACGAGCCGATGCCCGTCCTATTTTACAAAAATTTCTAGCTTTTTCTATTTGATTTATGTGTTGGTGTTGTGTTTTGCATACTATTTTAGATACCTAATTTTTACCTTAAATAATTATCTAACGTTCTCTCTTTTTTCTCTTATTACAAAAATTATGAGACTGATTCCATTCAGATTCATACAGGCCGTCACTGGTCGAATTTTTTTTCTCTTCTAAGTGATAAAAACGCCTTCCCATATGTATATGAAGATGAAATTGACCTCATAGAATGTTCGAAAATATGTTTTTTTCCTCGCTACAGCGTATTCAGTGTTGGGTGTAGGAATAAAAATTAAAAATTTGAAAATGAATCTCAATTTTCAAATGGTCGTAGCTCCGTCAATTGTTGACCTTTTTGGACGTTCTTTTAATGAAAATGTGTGAAATTTAGTCTAGTTTCAAATGCTGTTTGATATTTGCGATACGAGTTAATATCTCTGAGTTATTTATGAAAAACCAAAAAAAGTGATTTTTTTCAAACGCAATTTTCTCAAAAACTATATTTTATTTTTGTTGAAAAAATCAGTTGAAATTTTTATATGTTTTTGTACATAAAAAATACTAAATTTTAGGATACGTGAGAATATGCCATTTTATCTTATTTTTTTTAAACAGATTCTTAAAGGTTTTTTTTATATTTTCCATTTTTAAGCATTGATACCATGGCGCATCATGCCATTTTTCCGACTATTACGTCTTTTTACAATTCGTTTATGCTTTTATTTATTAATTTATCAAAAATATTAACAAAAATCTTTAAAATAAACCCTCGATCAAAATTTTTTATCAATTAGAACCAAAGTTATGATGATTTTAAGTTTATAAAAAAAGAAATTCTTTTGTTGATAGTTAAAATTTTTTATTCAGTTTAAATTTTGCACCCACGATTTAAATTTACTTTGTAGAGAGTGACATATGCCACCGCTAGATGGCGAAGATTCACTTTTTGCATTCTCATTAACGACTTGACGCATTCAAGCATATAAGACAAGTAAGATAAAAAAATAAAATTGTCTAATAAAGTTATTTCTTCGTATAAATCTTCTGTCAAAGAAATTACTTTTAAATCAATAATTGGGCATTCATTAAATTTTCTTAATCGAAAATATAAAAAAAACGTTTAAGAATCTGTTTAAAAAAAAATAAGGCAAAATGGCATATTCTCACCTATCCTAAAAGTTAGTATTTTTTATGTATAAAAACATAAAAATTTCAACAAAAAAAAATATAGTTTTTGAGAAAATGGCGTTTGAAAAAAATCGCTTTTTTCGGTTTTTCACAAATAACTCAGAGAGATTAACTCGTATCGCAAATATCAAAAGGTATTTAAAACAGGACTAAAGTTTGCACATTTTCATTAAAAGAACGTCCAGATGGGGTCAAAAATTTACAAAGCTACGGCCATTTGAAAATTAAGGTTCATTTTCAAATTTTTAATTTTTATTCCTACACCCAACACTGAATACGCTGTAGCGAGGAAAAAACATATTTTCGAGCATTCTATGAGGTAAATTTCATCTTCATATACATATTGGAAGGTGTTTTTATCACTAAGAAGAGAAAAAAAAATTCGATCAGTGACGACCTGCATGAATCTGAATGGAATCAGTCATGAAATTAAAATAAATATTTTACAAAATTTGTCTTTTAAATTCATACGCGCATTAAGTAGCACTGTTCATAAGATAAGTCTAGCTAGTCTCCGAGTAAACTTCCCTTCTTACTCTTGATGATATTGAATTTATATTCAAACGTTCAAAGAGGTTGTTTCCTTTTCTTTGCTATTCTCTACCATGAGTTTGAACCGGGATTCGAACATGGTAATTTTTGCTGTTCATTGAACTTTTAATAAAAAATGTTGAATAAGAATTTTCAGCTATTCCTATGATTATCTAAAACAAAAAGATTAACTGATTAGTAGCAAAGGGGTCCCCCCTATATTTTTAATCGATTAACCGTTATTTATCTATTTATTTTTATTTTTGATTTACTCCTTCCTTATAATAAAAATAAACTGATTACTGGTTAATATTTTACTGTGTATCCTTGAAGCTGCGTCTTACAAAATTCATTCACTAAATCTATGTGTTTTTTATTTGATGCTTCTTATCTTTTTATCTCATTTTTTTTGTTATTGACATTTATTCTTAAGGAAGCGCTACGTCAATCAGAATACGACCACGGTTTCAAATGCGGTTGGCTTACGATTTGCCTTTTTTTTTTAAATTTCATTGCTTCCAATATTCTCATTTTATTTTCACTTTTAAATATTTGATGTTACTCAACTCAAATTTTATTATTAAATTTACAATTGGTTTTTGTTTGCTTTCTTTTATGAACTATTGATAAAAAGAAATTCTCGTGTTCGATTCCTATAAATTTTAGGATAAGTTTAGTTGTGTAAGGCAATTATTCTATTTTTTTAAGAATTGGTCCATTAGTTGAGTTCTTAGCAGTATCAACGAATATAGACGCTTATAGAAGAGTACTTCTGGGTTGACTTTGGGGGCCAGCTTTGGAGCACACTTTTAACATTACGTGTATAGCTATATATATGAAAACATCAGTATATATAGATATAGAAATACATGGCATTTTAGTAGTGTCACCATGTGGCTGGAGGCTTATTCAGTAATACCGTAACGTCTAACGGCAAGCTTAACGCCGATGCCTGCATGTGCAGTAATCATTTTTCAGCAAATACTATCGAATGTCGCGAACGTTATCAGAGATCATGTTGACATAAAGATGAAAATTTTCTAAACTGAAGCGCTAAGTCGATTTTTTCGACAAATTTTACAACCAATTTGAAGCTTGGTTGTAAATCGTACGTTAAACTGTAAAACATTATATTATGCATAACATATGTATATACATTGACAGAAAAGATTTCTAGAAGCAAAAGAATTACTCTGATTTGATGTTATGATTCAAATGGAAAAATAATTTCTTAGATGTAGGTAACTAAATACTTAAATTAATTTCTTGCTTCACAGATTTTAAGTTATATCCAAGAGGATCGAGATATCTTTTCTGTCAGTGTATGTATATACCCATATATATATATATATATATATATATATATATATATATAGGTAAAGGGAACATTATTTTATTATTATTTACATTAGTGATCATAAAAATTATTTGTAATCATACATGATTAAATGATGAATTGTGTATAATTTAAAATTCAATTGGATCTGCAGGTTATAAAGTGAATTATATGTACTTTAATAAAAACGAACAGAAGAAAATAATATAAATATTGTTTTAAATAAACTTATCTTATCACTAATAAAAAACGTTTTTTAATAAAATTATCTATTAATCTAAATTTGCATTTTATATTCTATAGCAACCACTACAGTTTCTCGATTGAATTGTTAAGTTTGCTGCAGAACTTAAAAATATTAGTTTTCAAAATTTCGTCTTTCAAAATGAAAATGTTGGCTTGGATAATGTTGAGTTAGAAGAATATATAATAGAAACATGAATACAGATATATTTCTAATATGAATGTTACGTGTTGTGTGTTTTAAGGCAAATACTGTTAAAATTCCTTTTTTCTCTGTATTGGGACTTAAAATGAATGAATCATGATATTTTTTCTAATTATTATTTTGGATATATAATTATTAGCAAATAAAATTAAACAAGTTATAAAATATTACTAAAGTTTTCATAATGTTCCAATCAACTGTCCATTTGAAATCCTGATACTGAATGTGTGGAGAATACAAGATCTAATATAAATCTACAAAAACTAGTGAAATTATAATTTATTTGCGTATAAATATGTCAAAAACTTAAACAATTTTTTTTGTTATCATGTTAATTTTGATGTAATAATTATTTGAAATTATTTTATTTTGAATATTTATGTTGTAAATGTCTGTTGTAAAAGATTTAATAATAAACTAAAACATTTTTTCATATGTGTTTATCGATTACTTGAAAGAGTAATGTCCTTAACGCTTTTCGACGTCGAAACGTTAAGTCAATCGTTATCGTTAAAAAGTTAGTGAATAACCCCCCTGGAGGACATAAGCTTCAGATTTTGGGCCCCTGTCCGCCCATTTAAAGTACGCTTCTATAAGCGTCTATCTTCGTTGGCAGTATATAATTATTTATTCTACAATTTCTTTTTTTCAAGAAATTTGATACTACATGCATACGCCAGTTTACTGTATTAAACAGCCTTTTTTGCACTTTTCTTATTTTTATTTCTATATTTTTTCATGCATGTTTTATTTAATTAATTCATTAATTATCATGTTGTTTTATTTACAACATAGAGAAGATTATCTCCTCGTCGCTTTTTTTGTACATTTAATTTCTACCTTCAATTTAACTCGTATATTTTATTGCATTTCACTGTTTATTCATTAGACTTTTAATTTTTTTAAGGAATAACAAGGATACTCATAAGAACCTTAGGCGAGATTTGCGTTTAATTATTAATATTTGAGTTGCTTAACTTATCTCTTTTTTTGCTCTCTATTAAGATATTGTTGTTACATATTTTTTCTTAATTAATTAAATATCAACTTCGATTAATTAAAAGCTTTTCGCAGCCCTATCCTACTTGACGCTTTGCTGTACAATTGAAAGCTTATTTACTAACTTCTTATTTATTTTTTCTTTGGTTTTATTCAAAAGGTATTTAATCCTTTTTTGTACACTTATATAATACTCTATTTAACTGTCATACCTTCAAGTATATTTTACCATTTTCATTTCGTAATTTCAATTTTATTACTAATTTTTAGTTTCATATATTTTTCAGTTTTTTGATAAAAGTTTTGTTAAAAGTAAAAAAAAGTTTTATAGCTATATTCATTATTTAGAAATTAATTGCTTGATTCATTTGTGAAAGGATGGGGTGCTTTTATTGTAGTTGCGCATTTTATTTTATCTACATGAACCGTTTTTATTTTATTCACATTCTTTATCGTCACATTATGTTTCGCGTTATTTACTTTAATAATCTCGTACAGTCCTTCATATTGCGCGTCATATTTCCCTTTTTGCGGTTGTTTTAACAAGTAAACGTTTTTACCTTCTCGGAAATGTTTCGTATTTAATTTTCTATCATAATAATATTTTGATTTTTATTTTCAGCTTGTAGAAATACATTTGTACAAGCACTTCTATTTTATTTCTAAATTTACACTTCTTTTAGATGTTTTTTAAATAATAATTATTAATAAACAATTAGTTTTACAGCCCATGAAAGAGAAGAAAACGTGATTTTTAAGGGTTACCCCCTTTTTTAAAAAAATTTTTTATTTTTAAAAATAAAATAAATTAATGACAGATCTTCCAATTGCTTTTTATTTGTTTTGTAACAAAAGTTAACCTTGTTTTTGTATTTTTGAAAATCGTCTTTCGAAATTTTTGAACATTTATTACTCAGAAATAACTTAAAATTTTCCATTAGTAGGCTAGGAGAACTACCCCAAAAATAGTCGTTTAAAATAACTCGCTTGATCTCGAAATAACCTTGAAAATAAAGTTGAAGGTCAAATCTAAGGTCACCATCAGATTCCTTGTACAAAGTTACCTAAGGTATGTCTTTTGTTTGTTTTGTTATACCACTAAACTAGAGAGATTTTTAAAAAGTCATACTTTGACCTCTATTTGACCTCTAGTAGTTACGTTAACCTCATACCTAAACACATATCTGAACGTGAAATTTTTCGCTTTTTTCGATTACAGTATAAAAAGTAGGGGTTCCCATTTAAAAGAATGAGGTTGACCTTGAAATGACCTTGAAAATGAGGATCAAGGTCAAATCCATGGTCACCATCGGATTCCTTGTTTAAAGTTACCTAGGGTGTGCCTTTTGTTTATTTTGTTTAACTATAGAAGTCGCGAAATTTCTAGGGGTTTTCATACTTTTTAGTTACCCTGTATATATATACATTGGTTCGAAAAACCGAAAAGTCGCCATAAAGGTGAAATTAGATGAAAAGGAAAATAGGCTACGAAACGTCGCAGAACCTCAGTTCCATGGAGCGGAATAGAAGTATTATGACGTTGATTAGCAATATTATAATTAAAAATTATTTTTAATCATAATATTGCTAGTCAACGTCATACATATTTGTAGGCTATTTTAACAATTTCCAGCTAAATTCTGCTCCATGTAAATATAGGGAAAAAATTTGATGAAAAACAATGCGACGAAATAAATGTTCTGTGACCTTCCGTCGCATCTTTTCTGCTTCATCTGATTTCACCCTTATGGCGACTTTTCGGTTTTTTGAACCGATATATATATATATATATATATATACTAGGGGAGGTTCCCCCTGCTCGCTTCGCTCGCCAACCCCCCATTCTCAATATCAATTATCAAATCAATATCAATTTCCAAGAGAACGTTCTTAAATTAGATAACAATTAATTAAATTAGCTAACAATTAACTACCTTTCCGCTATCTCTCAGCTAACTTTCAGCTGAATTTTATCTGAATTTCAGCCAACTTTTAGCTAACTTTCAGCTAAATTTTATCTGAATTTCAGCTATCTCTCAGCTAACTTTCAGCTAAATTTTATCTGAATTTATGCTATCTCTCAGCTAACTTTCAGCTAAATTTTATCTGAATTTCAGCCAACTTTTAGCTAACTTTCAGCTAAATTTTAGCTGAATTTCAGCTAACTGAGGGCACATAAAATTCTTATACACGGCGGCGGCGGCGTAGGCGATATGTCTTTATTATATATATATATATATATATATATATATATATATATATATATACATATATTTAGTAAGACCGTCTGGAAACCAAACATAGGAGCCCGCCCCGTACTTGCTTCTAGTCCTCACTTTGCGACTATATAATGTGCTAGCAGTTCCATGCACAACACTTCGACTTTGTTATGTTGGCAAAAGTGGCAGAATTAAAGAAGGAAATTCAAAAATATAGAAAACAAAAATATTATTAGCATTTTTCCTTATGATAATTAACCTTTAGCTGACAGGGGGGTACTATAGTACCCCACGCTCTTTCTTATCAAATTTTGAAACCGTTTCATTTTTCCTCTTATAAACTATGCTACCCTTTGGAGTAACCTCTGAAGATCCCTCCAGAATATTTTTGAGTTGAGATAACCAATACTCTAGTTTTTACGACAATTTTTCGCGCTGGGGTACTTTAGTACCCCATAGGCCAGCTATAATCGGCTGGAGAGTCATGCCAGCTGAAGGTTAAGATGAAAAAAACAAGAAAAAGTGACTTTAAAAAATTAATTAACTAAAAAATGAATTAATTAAAAAATTAACTTATATTAATAATAGTGTTTAAAATTAATTTATATTAATCTTAGTTATTTAGAATAAATATTTTCTCTTTGAAAATTTACTCAAGATTACTTGAGTAAATTTACAAAGAGAAAACATTTATTTTAAATCACTAAGCATTAAGAATTTTTATATCGAAATGTATTAATTTTAAAACAAAGAGATTTATTTTAAAACCGGAAGAATTCTAAATAAAAAATAAATGGTAAATCATTTCTTCATTTTTCTATTTAACAAAAAGGTACTAAATGATTAAAAAATTTTCTTTATTAAAGTGACTTTTTATCTCTCATTTTTATCTTTATTATCATAAGAAAAAATGCTAATACCATATTTAGTTATTTATATATTTTTGAATTTCCCTCTCTAGTTATACCACTTTGGCTATCATAACAAAGTCGCTGTGCTGTGCTTGGAACTACTAGCTACTAGCACATTAAATAGTCGAGAAGGGGCAGCTAAAAAGCAAGTGAGGGATGGGCAGTCTCTCTCTCTCTCACTAACTAAATTCCCATGTGTCAATCATTTCCTATGTTTGGTTTCCTGACGGTCTTACTGTATATGTATATAAAACCGGTCTTTTGAATGCGCATTCAAAAGACCGGTTTTAATTACTTATATTTACATTTTATTTTTTATATATATATATATATATATATATATATATATATATATATATATATAAATAGATAGTGATATAGAATTTACATGTAATTTCACAATTTGGCAACGTCGCTTTTGAAAAAAGTCGTTATAGGTACACTACCACATATATCAATATATATATATATATATATATATACTTACTATAAGAGCAAAAAAAAAAAGTCGCTCAAACTCTGAAAATATAGTCTTTTTATTATTCAAAATATGTAAAAATTTTCAAGGATTCAGATTGAAAGGATCAAGAGCTATAGATCCTTGAAATTTGGAAATTTTTCAAAATTTTTGAAAAAGTCCCAGATTTGTCATTTTTTTCTGAAAATCCTGATGTTTTAGAGAGAAATTCATAAGAATACTTCTTGTTGTAAATGAAGAGGAGAGTAAGCATGATTTTTCACAGACTTGAATTTTGAAGTTTTCTACTGGTTCTTATATGTATTACATAGTAATAGAAATTACTCATTGTTGACCACTTCAGAAATTGCTTTTTGAGGGCTTATTTTCTTCCATTTTACATGAACTTCAAAATAAATTTTTGATCATGTAAGTCAGAGCCATCAATAAGGAGTTATGACAGTTTAAAATATATATTTTCATGTATGATTTATTTTTCATATTGATCTATCATCTCTTTTCTGCTCTATTTTTTTTTTTCTTCGTCTCTCTTGCTCTTGCCATTTCTGCCTTAACTGAATTGAGCTCATCCATTACCTTGTCCAATTTGTCAGATAGGTCTAAATCAAAATATTCATTATAATAATTATACTAAAAAATCTTACTTTCGTAGTCAATTTTTCTGCCATAATTTTCTATTTGTTTTATTGACAAAACACAATGTTTATTTATAAATATTTTATTTTTTTTTTACTTTTTAATTTAACTTTATTATTATTTGTTTACCTGCCAACTTTGCTTCAGTCATTTCATTCATTCTGTTTTCTATCTCTGCCTTTATTTCTGCCTTTTCAGTCGTATTGTAATGCCCATCTGTGTCTTCTCTGTCTTCAGCTCCGTCTTTGCTCTTATTTTCATCTGTTTTTTTTCTTTATATACCTATTTTTCCAATACATCATTTAATTTTGCTGTGAAACCTTTAATTTGTTATTGTCCTTCCTTATCTGTCGCTATTTGACCTGCTGCAGTTACTTTTACTACAGTTTTCACAGGGCCGTCTTCAATACCGTCACTTTATTCTGCCTTCTGTTCTGTCTCGTTATATAGCCCCTCCGTCTTCTCAGTCTCATTGCTGTCGTTAGTTCCGTTCTTTCTCTTTTTCTTATCAGTCATAGTGTGGCCACGTGTTGTACAATAGGGCATATATAATCTGTCTTCATCTCTGTAACTATTCTTATCACCAGGACAAATTTTTCACTCGTAACGTATTTCTTAAGTATAAAGGAATATTAAACCAATATAAATAAAATTCATATAATCCGGATATGTATTTACGTAAAATTTTCCGCTCTTTACATTTCTGAGGTGAAAATTATGGGTTCCCATTTAAAGAAATTATCTTGACCTTGAAATGACATTCAAGGTCATGGTCATTATCACCGTCGAATAGCCAAGAAAATATCCCCTATCTTTTGTTCTAAGCTTTTTCTCCTAAAATACAATCCCGCCAAATTATTTCGCCGTCCCGGTACTTTTGGCCCACCCTGTATATATTATCAGCTTAATAGACCGAACACAAGCCCTTTTAGCTCAGTATATCTATTCAAATAAAGAGAATTAACCTACGCTTCCTTACACATGTTTTCGCCATCCCTAGATGAAAATTTGATAACACAAAAAGTTTTATAACTTCATAACCAGTAGTCGTAGAGTAAAAATTTCAACGCGATCTTAAAGTTTAGATTAAAATCTTCAAAACACTTTTTTCTTTTATGTTTGAAACTCTCAAACTGATTTCTTAAATAATATTACAAAAAAATGAAAAAATTGAAAAAATTTTGATGAACTTCAAACTTGAATAATTTTAGGTGTGGTTGTTGTAGAGTAAAAAAGCAAAGTTGGTTTGAAAGAGTATTTATTCAGCTTTAAAATGAGATATGTAATATTGAAATTGGTCCAGCTAAACCAATGAGAGACTAATTTTTGTGAAAAAAGGCTTTTTTTAAAATGCGTACATCTAAAAAATTAAGCAGCCTAGAAAAAAAGTGTAAATAGAAAAAAGGTGTGTTTAGAAATCATTAGAGAAGAAAAAATTTTTTTCTCATTTTCAAGACGTTGAAATTTAAATTTTCAACGTCATAGAAAAATAAAAATTTGTAAAAAAACCACCCTTTTCCATCGTACGATGATTTTACTTTTCACTTTCGTCCAATCCGCCATTTAATCCGTCCTGCATATTCCGTTGTTTTACTCAAGTCACGCTCGCGCTGTTTTTTTTTCTTTTCACTTGTAAGAACTCGCACTTCTCTGTTTTATTATATTTTTATTTTCTTACCAACTGTCATGTTACTGGCGTTGTTCCTTCGTTCTGTGCTATATAAGGTCCTGTCGCTCATGTTAGCCTTTTGTGTAATTTCTTTCATACACTACTATTACACCTTCACAATTGCAGCATACACAACACTAAGAGGCGAGGGAGGCAGACAAAAATACGCTTTTCAAATCATACTTTTGATTAATAAAATCTATTATGAGCGCGGTGATAGTAAGCCGCTCTAAACCTTACAAGCCACGAGAAAAGCCAAAAAAAAAACACGCAGTAAAAATCGCTCTGAGCGCATAACTTGTTGAAATTAGCGAGAGATGCCTTAAATGAAATAAACGCAACTAATTCGTAATCAATAATTTATTACAAAGTAGACGCAATCTTACTGCATCTTAAATGCCTAACTGTCAAACACGGAATGAAGAAACGCATCTCGCGTTTATCAAAGATACCCCGCCTTATGGCAGCGCCACACACTATACACACACACGATTGAGCGTGTCTATATTTCTAACAGAACAAATTAATTTTGCTGCTCTGTTTTAAAGAAAAGTTTGACATACTCAAACATCATATTCTGTAGCTTAACTTATGATTTTGTAAGTATGTCAAAATTTTCAAGAATAAACATCTTATTTTTAGGTGAAATTGCATTAGAGAAAAATTGTTCTATGAAGTTATAAATAAATAAGACTTCTGCAAAATCTTACGTGAGATCTCACATGAGATATAATGTTAAAATCTCATGTAAACAAGTTCTTAAAAATTCTATGTCCGATAACTTCTGAAAATTTATAAATCTCTAATATGAAGAATAATTTTTTGGAATTTATTTATTTTGCTTCTGGATAATTTAGTTCATTAAAAATTAATTAACAACTTCAATTCTTTACTTTCCGTGGCAAAAACAAAGTCAGACGGTCCTTTTCCAAAAAAATGCCTTTGAAACTTATAACTTTCTATTTTTATTTGTTGTAAATTGATTTAGCTTCACGAAAATTAACATTTCACCAACTTCTATTTTTGACTTTTTGTAGAAAACGAAGTTTAATTGTTTTTTTAATTTCTAAGTCTGGAGTAGAAACAGTTGTTTATAAAAGCCAATAATTTTTACATCTATATACATTCTAAAACAATCTAAGATTTATAGATGTAGAAGATAATTTTAAGAAAATAACGTCGTAGTACTTATAAAAAATCTCAGCTTAGATACTATACCAAAGAAGTAGGTGAGTATTTTTTACTACGTTTTTATTAACTTGCTTTGGTGTCTGTCTGTCTGTCTGTCTGTCTGTTCGGTACAAATTTTGCAACCGATTGTAAACTAACTTCCCGATGAGCTAGAGACTTGAAATTTTAAATATAGCTCAGAACTGGATGACAATGCAATATTATAAAAAAAATATATATCTACCGAACAATATATTAATATATTCAATCATATACGGAGATGTTGGCAAAATTAAAGATTTGAAGATTTTATATATAGATACACTTTTAACATTAGTGTCTAAACATCTTCGAAAATTTTTAAAATCCTTTTTTGATATATTAATATATTAATATATTCAATATTATATTTTTGCACGCATTGTTGGATAATATAATTAAAAATATATATTCCCACCGAAAAATATATTAATATATTTAATTATATACGGAGATATTGGCAAAATTGAAGATTAGAAGATTTTATATATAGATATACTTTTAACATTAGTGTCTAACCATCTTCGAAAATTTTTTAAATTCTTTAACTTGTCATATATTGCAATTAGACATAAATTACAGCATTTTGTATTCTACATATAAAATTTGAGACTGTGTTTTATTCATTTTTTGGTCTAACAATGCATAAAACAATAAATCTTGGTTGAATTTCTAATGGCGTCATTATTGTCAAAATGGCGGGAAACTCACCATGCGATTACGTGTTCTCTAAAAAAATAGATGAAACACGTTTTAGTCCCTTGACAACAATATATATGCTATATAATATGCACTGTTGGACAACACGATAAATAATATTAATAATAATAATAATAATAATACCAAAATGTATAAGATAATATCTAAATAAAAAAAAAATTTCAATCTACCACGTTTTTTAATTGAACTAAAAAGTATAAAATAATATTAAAAATAAAAAAAAACTTTTTAATGTACTACGTTTTTATAATAAACCAAAAAGTATAAAATAATGTGTAATAAAATGAAAAATGAATAATAATTTGAAATAAAAAAAAACGTGGGGCGCATGTTTATTATTATGTATTGTATGCGCCCCACGTTTTTTTTTATTTCAAATTATTATTCATTTTTCATTTTATTACACATTATTTTATACTTTTTGGTTTATTATAAAAACGTAGTACATTAAAAAGTTTTTTTTTATTTTTAATATTTTTATATCCAACACAGGCAAGGGAGTTCGTCTGACTAGTCTAAGAGGGAAGAAACGCCATAAACCAAAAAAGGCGCGTAAAAGCACGGGAACTGTGTACAATGTACAGTTTTGTCTCTTGGACCCAAATCAAGAATGGAAACTTGTCTAATTAGCCTGAGAAAAGAGAGGCGTTAGAAACAAAAAAAAAGCGGTATAATGCGCGAGAAGCGCAGACGACCCCTACTGGAAAAATGATATGATCTCTCATGTGAAATCTCATATACGGTTTCATATACGATATCACATGAGATTTCATATAAGTTTTTGGCAGACGAACTCATATGAAATCTCATATAAAATCGCCTATGAGATCGCATATTAAATCTCATATATATTCGTTGAATTTTAAAAATAAATATATGTGAAATCTCATGTGAGATCGTTTGAGATGTCTTATATCAACGAAGATAGACGCTTATAGAATCGTACTTTAAATAGGAGTATTTAGAGTACGCTTTAATAGGGTAATATTAAAAGTGTCCTCCAAAGCTGGCCCCCAAAGTTAACCCAGAAGTACTCTTCTATAAGCGTCTATATTCGTTGCTTATATTTCCTTTTATTTTAAAAATAAAATAAAATATAATTTTGATATCATACGTAATCTCATATGCAATCTCACGTAAGATCTCACATATATTTATTTTATTTTTAAAATTCAACAAATTTATATTATATTTTATATGCGATCTCATATGTGATCTCACATGAGATCTCTCACATATTTTATTTTATTTAAAAAATGAAAAAATATATAGATTTTATATGCAATCTCATGTGAGATCTTATATGAGTTTGCGTGCCAAAAACTTATATGAAATCTGATGTGACATTTCGTATGAGATCTCACATGAGAGCTCATATAATATTTTCAGTAGGAAAGCATTTAGCTTTGTTTTTTACACATGACACAGGCACGGAATATATAAGAGACGAAGCTGCACGTACAATGCACTCTTCTCGAGCATTTTCGTTTTTCATTTTTTTCTTTTTTAGTGTTTCTGTTTCCTCAGGCTAACTGAACAAGTTTCCATGCTTGAGTCAGGTCCAAGAGACAAAGTTGTACATTGTGTACAGTTCCCACGCTTATTCGCGTCCTTTTTATTTTACGGTGTCTTTCTACTCTTAGGCTAATTGGACAAACTCCTTTGCCTGTGTTGGATATAAGAGACGAACATACTTACTTTTTAGTACAATATCTAAGCTGAGATTTTTTTACAAGTACTATAACGTTATTTTCTCACAAGTTGAATTTTTTAGAATGTCCATAGATGTAAAAATAATTAATGTCTATAAACATTTATTTCTGCTCGAGATTTAGAAATTTTAAAAAATCATTAAACTTTGTCTTTTCTATAAAAAGTCAAAAATAGAAGTTGGTGAAATGTTGATTTTTGTTAAGCTAAATCAATTCACAATAGTCAAAAATAAAAAGAATTATGTGTTCTGAAGGCATTTTTTTCGAAAACTTTCAACGATTGTCTGACTTGGTTTTTGCCACGTAGAGTACAGAATCAAAGATGTAAATTAATTTTTAATGAACTACATTATCTAAAAACAAAATAAATAAAATCTAAAAAATTATTTTTCATATTAGTGAGATCTCACGTAAGATTTGGCAGAAGGGTATTAAGTTATAGTTATAGTAATTAGTTTTTAGTGAACTAACTTGTTGTAAAATGACTAAAAACAAAAAAAAGTTTTCTAAGGTAGGAGTTAAAATTTTTTTCTTAATTATCGCACTTAGAATTTTCAGGAATATAGTTACATGAGATTTTGGTATCAGATCTCACGTAAGATTTGTCAATAGGACACTGAACTTGAATTTAACACTATTCGTTGAATTGTTACAATTGTTGCAAAACTCATTAAAAAATTTCGAAACAATAATATTAAAATTACAATGAATTTACTAATTTATTAACATTAATCACTTTATTATCTACCTCCATCGTTTTTCAAATTCCTTTCAGTTGTTGAGTGTTTGGAATTTGTATGTAGTTGACTCCAATATGATAAACTTTGATCTTGTTTCAGTACGTTTGCATCTTCAACTCTTCCTATACACTCATTGTGAAGATGATTAAGAATCGTTAATGGATGTAATGTTAATAACGTTGGAATAATTACATCAATAAATCGTTGTAGACATTCCAATACTAAAGGAGATATCATTATGTCAATGTCTCCTTTTAGTTTTACTATCACCGTTGTTCGAGAACCACTTTCATGTTGTGCTGTGAGAAGCTCTTCTTCGTCATTAGAAACGCTGTCATCTTTATCTTGAAAAACAAAAATATAATCTTACAAAAAAAAATTTAATACACCCCTCATTGATTTAAAGAATATTACAATATGTTTTAATAGACTTATATATAAGAGATACATATGTTTTGTGAGTGAAAAAACAACTTTTGGGCATAAAACTATTGCTCAAAGGCTATAGCGGAATAAGCAGGTTAAAACTATCTTAACCCGTATTGTTTCGGCTTATTACTTATTCAATAGAGTATGTTAAGAGATGAGCCTATGTGTAAAATTTAAGCCTCCAAGCTGCCATGGAGGCCCCAAAAACGTCGAAAACTTGTTTTCTCGCGAAAAATTTTTACAGTGTACAATTTGCGGCTGCATAATCTGGAAATATGCAAATAGGTACAGAATTGTATTAAGAATTTTCCAGATTTTTTTTTATTGTTTTCAGATTTTTTAGCGCGAAATTCAAATTCTTAAAAATATTTGGAGTTTTTGATAATTTTTTAACTATGATAGGTTAAAACCTAAATAGCTCTTTTGTGTATTTTTTCCGAACTTGCAAACGCCGAGGTCGCAAAACTCATTCCCTGACTCAAACATGCTCAAAAATCGAAAAACAACAAAAAAAACAGGGTTCTCGCGTTTTTTCCATGGTTTTTTAACCACAACCTCAAAAACGCGTTAATATACCAAGTTTATAGTAAGTTAAATGCCTTATAACTTATAACCAAGTTGAAAAAAATGACATGATGGATCACATGAGATTTTTTGTGCTAAAATCTCATGTGGGGTTGAAAAAAAAACTAAAATAATAAGCAGTTTAAATAATGAAGCAGCACCTTGTTAAAACGGTAAAACTGGATTTCCGTATAGAGCTCGATTAAAGTGGAATGCAAATGGATTTTTAAATGGATATCTAGAACGGAAAATTCTAGTATATTTAAGGTTTTCTAAAGATACCGATTATAATTTAATAAACATATGAGGGAAGAGCTGGACGGGGTTTACGCATGCGCAGAAAATTGAGCAACATATAAGGATGCGCAGTCGGTTTGTAGGGGCTATGGTGCTGTGCAGTCAGCATTCTCTGCAAGAATTGTAAATATTTGCAGAACTCTACTGGTGATAGGCAGCGCAGACGGTCCGCAGAGCTTCTGGGTATGCGCAGTAGGTCTGCCTAGGTAATAAGCATGTGCAGTCGGATCTTAGAAAACAAGCAAAATCTAGTTAACGTATTGGCCTTTAACAGAGAGTTCACAAAGCCTGGTCTGAAGAAAACGGGAAAACTTCTCAAAATTATGTTTTCTTAATATGCAGGGCTTAGACGGCTCGCAGAGGTGTAATTGAACTTCGTTATAAGCAGGGATCCTTTAGAAACTCAAACTGATGTTTACTTTTTATTCTAATATTAGCTTAAAAATTTAGTTTTTATTTTTATTGATATTGTTCTACAAAAACAAAGCAAATGTTAATTTTGTTTCGTTTTCAAAAAACAAAATAGAATATAAAAATAAAAAAAATGAAAACTTTTGATTCAATTTCTTTTTTGTTTAAAAAAAAACATAATTATTGAATTATTCATTATTTTTTTAAAATAACAACTAAACAAAATTGATTTTGAAAAAACTAAAATTCACAAAATAAAAACTAAAACAAAATTGTTATACAAATTTGTTTTGTCTTTTATCTATCTATAGCCAAATTTAAGCAGAATACTTTATTCTCAAAATTCAAAAAGAAAATCAGAATTAAAGATATTTTGGCACTATTCAAGAAAATAAAGTGGTCCTTTTAGACCAATTTTTATTTTGTTTTATTTTTTACAACAAAATCAAAACGATTCATGTTTTAATTTTTATTTTAAAAAAATATAATAAAAAGAAAAAATCATTTATATTAAAATTGAAATAAAATTTCAAATAGAAAAACTGAACGAAAAAACATGTTAAACATCGTAATGAAAAACTTAATTCAAAACTAATTGAGTTTTGTTCGCGTTTTAAAAACTAAAACAAATTTTGTAATAGTTAAACTTTTGTTTCCAAAAACAAAACTAAAAGAAAACTAAAAATTTTTTGGACTATATCATATGTGTTTATTTATTTATGTGATGTCCATTTTTTTTAGATCCAAGGTATAAGTGTATTTATTGGCATGAATCTCGAGTGAGTGTTCATAGAATGAATAAACTTATTTTTATCAGCATGACTTACATATTATTGTATACTTATTGCATACTTATGATTGTAAACTAATAGTATTATTATTTCTATTATCTCCTAGGACTGTGGTATCATACTGTGCAATTCTATTTTTACTGTGCAATATTATTAATATATTTTTTGTTGTTTTAATTTTATTGTGTATTACACGCTTTTTTTGTACTTATGTTAGGAAATAAAAAAAATTTTTAACAAAAAAAACTGACGTGCATCAAGGAATAACAAATAATATATTATCCTTAGAAATCATACGCATACTACGCATCTAACACATTTATATAAAACATATTATTTCTTTTTTTTTTTTTTTAGAAAATATATAATATATAATATATAATATATAAAGGATATTGTCCTTTATATGTTAACCTTTTTTATATGGTGATGTCGAGAGAGCCTAGCCCGGTTCCCGTTCAACACATTACATCAGGCTAGACTGTCAGACCCACCATACCGAAAACTTTGACTACCGATGGATGGTTAGCCACTTTTATGACCAACAATCAACTGATACCCAATGAGGTCAGATTTTTTCAAAAGTCGTGATATAAATGGCACATATACTAATTTTCTTTAAAAAAAAAGTTAGAAGTACCTAAACAGGATTCGAACCCATGCCTTCCACGTTGAAGGCAAAAGCTCTATCCATTACGCCACCACGCTCTCATGGCAAACATATTATAGACTTATATATATCTAATTATTTGCAAGAGCACGAACAAATTATTTTTTTATCAGGCTGCTTACAACATGATAGAAATGTAGGTGTTCCAAATAAATAAACACAAATATATTTAAATTATAAAAATGATTTATTTAAGTTACCAAAGAGTTTATTTAATTTTAATCGTACAACCGTTGAATTAAGTCTGAACAGCTTAATGACAGCGTCGTCCACACGAGATTTAACTATATTGAGACGCATGCGCATATGCACAAAGCGTATATTTCCAACACTCCCTCCTCCTTTTGAATATGCTCAATTATTTCAAACTTTACATACATGTTATTCTCTCCCTCTAGGGGTTGTAGGACCTCGTAGTGTGCCTCAAAAGGGGATGGTGAGGAAGCTTTAACCTTGGAGGCTTGGGTATTTAAAAATTCCTTGTACTGAGATACTGCAGGGCAGACTCTAGGGATCTGGGGTAAAGTACACTCGTACTGGTGGCACTGCGGTCCTTTGAGGGCTATAGCAGTTTATAGCACGGTGTGCTCAGGAGATGGCGGGGTCGATGGTGCGGGTTATATGGCTTGGTTTCTTGATCCAAGGGTTCACCTGATCGTATCCAGGAAGGATCAACAATCCAAGGTCGCTAAGAAACAACCCTACAAACTCTCTGGTGATGAAGAGATATCGGGTAGTAATAAAAAGATCGATACCCCCCGACTGAAGGTGTGATGTGAACCGTGCCGATGTTGTTTGTTGCCCAAGGGGTTATAGTGGGTCTCAAACGGTGTCTCGTAAGAACGAAGTTTTCTCCACGAATAAAAGTGCCTTACCTCCGTATGCGGGGCTCCGCGTAGGCAGATCGTTCATTTTCCTAGCTTCTCGTGGGACTAACGTGAAAGAAAATCAAAATAAAAACCAATACATTTTCGGTATGGAGCCTGCTCCTACTGGCGACAATGCCACCAATGATACGGTTCTTGCTCAGATGGAGGTAGGAGAGACATCAAAAACAAAGGATAGACTAAAGATATCGAGAACACAAAAAAAAACGTAATATCTAGGCAAAGTATGAAGAGAAGGCAAATAGAGCTGAGGCGGAGGGTAAATCTCCTCTTTCCGATCTCCTTCAAGGAAAGGCAGTAGGAGAGTTAAAACTGGGGCTAAAACCCACGAGACAAATCTTACGGAGGCTACCATTACTGCTGGACAAAAAGCAGAGGAGAGAAAAAGGAAGCAAAATAGTGTTTCCGATCCCTCTGTTTAGCCCAGCAGTAAGAGGAATAGACAAGGACCTGCCAGGGTAGTGCGGCCTTCGACCTACTCAAGGGGGACAGTCATGGACATAATCGTGGATATACCGGAAGATGGATTCACTTCACGGTTCAAGGATACGTTTCTAAAATAAGGGGTAGCAAACTTCATCTGTAACGATAAAGAGTCAGAAAAGTGGCTGGGAGAGGCAGTACCGTCGGTTGTGCTTGAAAACGGAATCCAGGCAAGGCTTGTCCACCCTGAGGAACTAGTCAAGAAAGTAAAAGTGATGGCGCTGGTACCATCGCCTAAAAGAGAAGCCATCCAACTGGTCACACCCTGGAATGTCAGAACCCGGAGATAGACACATCGAGGTAGAGAATACTTAATAGTCTAGAGCGAGCCACAAGTTGCTTCCTTATTTTGGGAGTAGATGAAAGTTCTTTGGATAAATTTAAAGCCAGGGAAGGTAAGACCTTTTTAGGGACTGAGAAGAGGTCACTTTTTGGTAGGCGTATAGGAACCCAGGAGGTGTGGGAGTAGAAGGAAGGAAGGATGATGTGTTTGTAAAGCAGCACTAAAAATGGCTGACTCGCAAACAAAGGATATCCAAATTAACTTGCACTACAGCAAAAGCGCCTCGGTGATTCTAACCAGGTGCATGTCTGTGAGGCACACATGCCCAGTTATGGCTTTGACCATGGCACTGATGCAAAAACCGTGGCTTGTTAAGAATCATATTAGGGGTCTAACAGGGGTGAGTAGAGGCTCATGAGGCAGATCGTAAGGCACACAGAGCTTGTGTGGTCATTAGAGAGTTGAAGGCCACACTAATGTAGGAATTCTCTACAATAGACCTAGCAGTTGCCAGAGTTCATAGTAGTGATGGTATGAACAGTAGCATAGAGTTCATAGTAGCCTCTGCCCACTGCGCACATGACAAGAGGTCTCCCCCTGAGAAACTAAAGATACTAGTAAAGTACTAGTTAGGTACTGTAGAAGGAAGGGCCTTGGGCTATTGGTAGGACGTGATGCCAATGCACACAATTAGGTGTGGGGCAGAACGGTCACAAATGAGCGAGGCGAAGAACTATTAGATTATCTATTTAAGAAAAAACTGGTTTTGCTTAAGAAAGGTGTAGAACCCACCTTTGTCATGTCCAGCAGACGAAAAGTACTGGATATCACCTTATGCAACGGACAAATGGTAGACCTTATGCAGGACTGGAGAGTCTCTAATGAGCCCTCTATGTCCAATCATAGAATTATTAGAGCCACGATAAGAGGGAAGAGCCACACGTGACATGGTATAGGAACCCCAGGAAAACAAACTGGGCGGGCTGTAGGCTATCCGCAGGGAACCAATCACAACGTTCCAAAGGTAGCTATGGAACAAGTCAATGATTAGATATACTGAGAAATATATTAGGGAAGCAATAAACAAAGCTTTTGAGGAAAATCGCCCTCTTGCGCAGAGAACTATTGGACGCGGTAAGCTTAAATGGAATGCTGAGCTGTAAGCAAGACGTCAGAGGACAGGGAGGCTCTTTAATAGAGCAAGAAAGAAAAAAACGCTGCCAAGTGCTTTGGCGCAATGCTTTCTCATAGAGCGCATTGAGTTAGAGTAATTTCATTTTATTTTTTTAAATACGATTCTAATATAAATGTCCCTATCCTCTGTATTGAAGGTTGTCTTAGTACCTACGAAAACTATATGAATTTTACTCTTTCTCACTTTTGCCATTTGCATAATGTAATTTTATGATGCTCTAAAATTAAAAATGCGTTTATAAAATTAATTTTCTCAAGCTTATCTTCTTAACACTATAACCAATAATTTGCATACAAATTTTGGAACATTTTCATCGAATAGTTTACAAAAAATACCGAATAATTGAAAAATAAACATTGTTTTAAAATTTTCAAAACGCTCTAATGTTACAACTATGCTAAGAAAACCAGTTTTCAAGAGTTCAATTTATTTAGGCAATCGTAAATAATTTCTATACATAATTTTAAGCTACTTCATCGAGTAGTTTACGTAAAATACCAAAAAATAAGTGAAATTCTATTCAAAATTTACAAAATGCTCTAAAATTAAAACTGCGCTAAGAAAATAAGTTTTTCCAAGCTTGCTTTAATTAGGCAATAACAAATAATTTGTATGAAAATTTTTGAGCAAATCTATCGAATGGCTTTTGTGTAATAGAAAAAAAATGAAATATGAACATTTTTTCCAAAATTTTCAAAATGCTCTAAAATTAAAACTGCGCTAAGAAAATAAGTTTTCCAAAGCTTGATCTATTCAGATAATAGTAAATAATTTGCATGAAAATTTTTGAGCATGTTTATCGAGTGATTTTTGTGCAATAGAAAAGAAATGAAAAATAAAAAATTTTTCAAAATTTTCAAAATGCTCTAAAATTAAATGTGAGCTAAGAAAATTGAAGAAAATTAGGTTTCAAAACTTCATTTTATTTTTACAATCATAAATAATTCCCATACATAATTTGAAGCTCCTTAATCGAGTAGTTTACGTAAAATATAAAAAAAATTAGAAAAATTTTATTCAAAATTTTCAAAATGCTCTAAAATTAAAACTGCACTGAGAAAATAAGTTTTACAAAGCTTGTTTTATTTAAGCCATTGCAAATGATTTCCATAAAAATTTTCGAGCAAATCTATCGAATGGTTTTTGTGTAATAGGAAAAAAATGAAAAATAGAGATTTTTTCCAAAATTTTCAAAATGCTCTAAAATTAAAACTACGCTAAGAAAATAAGTGTTCCAAAGCTTGTTTTCTTTAGACAATAGCGAATAACTTGCATACAAATTTAGAAGCACATCTATCAAATGGTTGTCGTAAAATAAAAAATAAATGAAAAAAAAAATTTTTTTTTTCAATTTTCAAAATGCTCTAAAATTAAAAGTGCACTAAGAAAATCAGTTGGTAAAAGTTTCTCTTCTTTTGGCAGTCGCAAATAATGTTCATACAAATTTTCAAGAAAATTCTTTGAGTAGTTTACGTAAAATATAAAAAAAATGAAAAATCAAAATTTTTTTAAAATTCTTAAAATGGCTCTAAAAAAAACTGAGCTAAGAAGATCAATTTTCAATAGCTTCCCCCCCCCCAGTTAGACAAAAAAATAAATTGCATGCAACATTTGAAGTTAATCCATCGAGTAGTTCTCGAGATCTTATTGGCGAACTGAAATCATACACACACACATACACACACACACACACACACATACAAACACATACATACAGACATTTTCTGGAAACCACTTTTTTCGACTCCCTGAGTCTAAATATGTACAAATTAATGAAAAAATAAAAAAAAATTTTTTTTATTGATACAATGCTTTCTATATGAGAAAGCAATAAGGAAGAACATTGGTTTGCCTATAAGGAAAGTCAGCGAGCATACAAAAAGCTTATACAGAAAGTTGAAGACAAATCTTGAAAGCAGTGGTGTTCAAAGGCCAGCACAATGAGTGACACAGCAAGGCTCTGTAAGGTGCTTGCATATGCACCAGGAAGTGAACATAGGTTCATTTAGATACAAGATGAGAGTTTTACTAAAACCTCAAGGGAAACCATGCACTTGCTGATGGAAACCAATTTTCCTGATTTTCAACTTAGAGGCGGAGCCGATACAGACTCCTCAACGGGTGGGAAGTAGGGTGAATTGGAATACTGCAGGTCATATGATATCGACGCAAAGGATAAAAGAAGCGTTCCAGTCTTTCGAGCTCTTTAAAGCATTAGGTTTGGAAATTATAACCCCACCGTTGATGCAGCAATGCTTGAAGGAAATAATCAGACTGTTATCGAACTTATTTAGAGGATTGTAGCCTTGGGCTATACGCCTGAACAATGGCTTAAAACGAGAGTCATCTTTATTCCTAAACCAGGAAATACAGAGGTTAAAGATTTTAGGCCAATTAGTCTTACGTCTTTCTTGTTAAAGACGTTAGAGAAGGTGGTTGAAAAATATATGAAAGAGGAAACATTAAGGCTATATCCACTTCATAAGAAACAATATGCTTACCAGAAAGGCAAATCGGTGAAAACAGCGATCCTGTCGGTCGTCGACTTCATAGAGGGTCAAATTGAGTTTAAAGAGCTATACATAGGAGTATTTCTGGATATAGAGGGGGCTTTTAACAACACATCCAGAATGGCAATTTGAAGAGGTGTCGAAGAGCACGGTATTCCTCGAAGCATCATTGGCTGATTCATGAACTTTCTAAAAAATAGACAGCTGTATATATTCTGGATGGGAAACACGATTAGCGGGTTGGTCTCGGAGGGTTGTCCTTAGGGTGGGGTTCTCTCCCCTCTGTTTTGGAGCCTGGTCGTAGACGGCCTACTGCGTGTTTTTAATAAAATGGAAACCAAAGCAATAGGATATGCAGATGATATTATTATTTTGGCTAGGAAAGCCTTCGAGGAAGTAGTCACAAAGTTAGCACAGAGAGCCTCGAAAACGGAAGAGTGGTGTAAAGAGCGATCCTTACGCATTTAGGAAGATAAGACGATGGCGGCGATCTTAACCAGACGATATTTGGTAACATCACTGGAGGAAATGAAATTAGGTAGCATCAGGATATCTTATGCGGAATACACCAAATATCTTTGGATAGAAAGATGTCATAGAAAAAGCATCTGTAAGAAAAATGTAAAAAAGCTATTGCTACATTCCGGCAATATAGCAGGGCATTTGGAGCTAGATGGAAACTAGGTCCGAAGCAGCTGCACTGGATCTAGAAGACCAAGAAAAGAAGATTGCAAAACTGGGTGCTGAAGTGGGTGCAGGTGCTGTTTCTCAGAGGCATTACTGCCACGAAAAGAAGTACGCCCCGTGTTGCAATTAGGTTCATGCTAGGCATGCTAAGTCTGGCACTATACATCAGAACGGCAGCAATGAAAGCAGCCTATCAGCTTAGCTGCATGGGAGAATAGGATACAAACAGTAGTAGACATAAAACGCTGTTTAGTAGAGCAGTAAAAGAGCTCTGAAAGGGACCCCAGGATAGAACTTTGCCCATCAACATTAGAGTTGGTCAATACAAGGTTCATATTCCTGAGAGAAAAACGTGGGAGAAACATGGATCCAAACATGGTGAAATCTAGTTCACAGATGTGTCATAAACAAAGGAAGGTGTGGGAGCTGACTTCTACCGACCAAGGTACCAGGACAGCTACTGCTTACGCCTCGAAAATTATGATACGGTTTTTCAGGCAGAGGTGCTTGACATCAAGATGCGCGCACAAACGCTTAATGATAGCGACAGGAAAGGAGTAACCATATGGATTTGTTCGGATAGTCAAGCGGCTCTAAAATCCATTGGGCAAGGTAGTACTAGTTCGAAATTGGTGGTCGAAACAATGAAGAATCTCAATTGAACCTAGATTCTAGGATATTCTGGATGGAAGGGAAATGAGAAAGCTGACGCACTAGCTAAACAAGGGTGCAAAACGCAAAGCCCCATTGCGCGGATAGTCGGTATGCCTTTCAAGGAGGGAAAAAATAGAATAAAAAAATTCGTCAAGGGTCCGGCGTAATACGTCGGTGGCAACTTAGAACTGTTGTTGAAATATTAACTGGGCACTGCAACTTGAAAGGTTTTCAGCACAAGATAGGAATAGTGGAATCTCCACTCTGTGTTTGATGCGATGAAGGTAAGGAGGAAACGCCAATCCACCTGCTATGTGAGTGTCCAGCGTTAGCAGGTACTTCAGTAGTTTGGAAGAGGGATAATGATTGTGGAAGAAATCAAAAAATACAGCATCAGGTGAATTTTAGGCTACTATGAAGCAGTGGACTTCCCTCGATGCTGAGAATGTAGATGTAAGCAGTGTACAATAGCAATAACTAAGTGCACTACACCGTAAAGTCCCTCCGACGACTAATTTTATTCTATTCTACATGTTATTTTATAATACTTTTCAAGATTAGGTACAAAGTACTAAAGTTTAGCAATATAAAACTACAATACAAACTAATTTTATTTGATAGGTGATCTTCTTGTCATAGATTTCAATTCGTTTTATTCACGACGTTTCATTTCGGTCCTGTAGCAAACAAAAAATTTTTAGCTCTTATTAAGAGGTTTAATTTGCAAGTTACCATTTGTTATTATTCATGATAATGTCAACAAGTCGTTTATGAATACATAATGTTATATTAATGCCAAGAAATTGTATCTATGGCTACAATTTCTTGGCAGGCTTCGCTCATAGCGACATATTCAGCCTGACAGGTTGACAGTGCTACATAGGACTATTTATGAGTTTTCCACGTGATCGAATCTTCATACAATTAAATTACGAACCCACGCGTTATTAGAGAACCTTTACAATCAGCAAAGCTTGCATGTCGTTTCTTTTAGCTTTATAAACAATTCTCAATGATTTTGTACCTTTTAGATATCGAAACACTCTTTCCACTATATTTCATTCTTTGTCAGTTGGATTATTTTGATGTCTACTGAGTACATTGACGGTGCACTGTATGCCGAAACAACTTTTCATTGGACAAAATTAAGTAGCGCTTAATAAATAAGATAGGGTTACTGAGGTCCGCCAGGGTTCATTTTGAAGGTCTTGTAATATACTTTCATAGAAAAATATTTATGAAAAGCTTTCTGTGATGAAGATATCTTAAACAACCCGTCAAAACCAAGGGTTTTACGAATTTTTCGCTTATTTCTCCTTAAACATTAGTATGAATGAAATTTGCTTTTTTGAAATCGTTTCTGGGTGCTATACAACCCTAGTTACAATTATCTTAAGTCGAGAGTCTCCCTAAAAATAAGATTTTTTAACATATCCGGCTTGCCTCTGTGAAAAAGTTTTTTTGAACCGTATTTCAACAATCAAATTTTACTAGTATCTCATTTACACCCTTAAAATTGAGTCCCAAAATCATACATTTGGGGGAAAATTTTTTTTTTCTCCCTTGTAAAATTAATTTTTTTTTTAAATGGCACAAAACATTGTCTTCTGTTGGTTTTGAACTGAGGAATAAAAATCTATTATTCAAATGTAGCTTTAAAAATTTTAGAACCCTTAAATTTGCTAATATTTGAGTGCATGGTATGCTTCGCTCTAATTTCCATTTGTATCGATTTGCTAAAAATTTAGATAGTAGGAGGGGAATAGGTCAAGAAACAAAATACACCCTATGCCAATGTATATTTTTACTCTGGGAGAGGTACAAATTCCAAACAAAAATGTTTTATTCTTGAGTTACTTGGAATCAAAAACTCTATTTCTCAATTAAAAATTGATTTTTTCATAAAAAAATAAATATAAAAAGAACTGAAATCATATCCAATAAAATATTTAAGTAGAGTAGAATACCTTTAATTTACTTATTTAAGCATATTCCTAGCTACTATAGAACCTAAGTTAAAACTACTTTAAGATGATCACAAATAAAAGTTTCTCTCAACATTCAGCTTATTTATTGAATGATTATCATTATGCAGTACTTTATTGGAGTACTTTTTGTTTGGTAATACCGTTGGAGGATGGGGGGGGGGGGGTTACGTGACCCTATTATAATTGGCTAGACCCTTCAAGGGTTCGAAAATTTTTTGAGCTACATTTAATAAATGGATTCTTGTTCTTTACTTTAAAACCTACTACATTTCCTTCATACTAATGTTTGAGGAGAAACAAGCAAAAAATTCGGAAAAAACTTCCGAATGTTTCCGTCCCAGAAAGCTTTTCATAAATATTTTTCCATGAAAGTATATTACAAAACCTTCAAAATGAGCCCTGGCAGACCTCAGTAACCCTATCCTATTAGGCGCTACTTACTTTTGTCCAATGAAAAGTCGTTTCGGCCTACAGTGCACCGTGAATGTATTCAGTAGACATCAAAATAATCCAACTGACAAAGAATGAAATATAGTGGAAAGAGTGTTTCGATATCTAAAAGGTACAAAATCATTGAGAATTGTTTATAAAGCTAAAAGAAACGACATGCAAGCTTTGCTGATTATAAAGGTTCTTTAATAATGCGTGGGTTTGTAATTCAATTGTATGAAGATTCGATCACGTGGAGAACTCATAAAAAGTCCTATGTAACACTGTCAACCTGTCGGGCTGAATATGTCGCTATGAGCGAAGCCTGCCAAGAAATTGTAGCCATAGATAGATTGATAAGTCTGATAGTTGACTGAACTTTCTGGCCGAAGTCTAAACTTCTTGGCCCACAGTGTGGCGTAGGCTATATCTGATCGTGTAGCTCCTGCCAAGTACAGTAGACTTCCAACAGCTTCTCTGTATGGTTTTTTTTATATATTTTCACGTTCCTGTCAGTTTCTTCTCTCGGCTTTTGTTCTCTATTCAATACTTATATTGTAACCATAGGAGTTCTGCCAAAGCATGTTTTAAAAATTAAATTTCTCTAAAAATTTATTTATATATTTGACTTGATTTAAAAATATAGTCTTTTCGTTCCGATACCTTTTTATCGTTATGTCAAGAAATTTCTTCAGTTTCCGAAGATCTGACATTTCAAATTCTCTTTGTAAAGTTGTTTTAACATCATTTATTTTTATCTGATCGTTTCCAGCGAGGAGTATATCTTTTACATATAATAATAAAATTACGCATCGTTCTTCTTCTCTCCAAGTATACAAGCAAGACTTACATTCATTCGATATCAAATCTATTTTCTGAACCACTTCTGAAAATTTTTTGTTTTAGCGGTTTGGGCTTATGTTCAGTTCATAAATTCAGAATTTTTCTTTAGACTTTCGTTTTCGTGATCTTCCTACTTTTCATTTAATTTCTCCCTCCGTTTTTGCAATACCTTCAAAATCGTCGGTGTTGTCTTTGAAATCGACAAACCATTTGTCTAGATCAAGCTTTTAGTTAGGAATTGGCCAGCCTTTAATACCGTTCTTTTGATATTTGTCACCATATACGAGCTTTTCGTTAAATCAAATATAACGACTTTTGAAATATTTACCTTCTTTAGTTTTTAAAAATTGATATCCTGTAAAAATATATCTGATTATAACAACTCGACGTCCTTCATAGCCAAATATCGCTCCTGTTTTACGTTGCACCTTGATGTAAGCAATAAATCCAAATCGTTTCAGCTGATTCATGTCTATCTTGTGGTCAGATTTAAATTTTTCCATGGTTATAGTCATATTGTTTGATTTGTGGGAAGTTCTTTTATATAAATACACCACACAGGCAAGCGCCAAATTCCACATATTACCTGGCATTCTCGAATTAAACATATATGCTCTCACCTTTTTCTGTATCATTTGATTAAATCTCTCGGCTACTCCGTTAAGTTCTGGAGTGTCTGGACATGATAGCTGTTGTTCGGCCTGATTTCTATTTAGGATTTCTGTTGCATATCTACCTGTAAATTCTTGATCCGATTTTAAAAAACAGAATTTTGAATCCCTACCAAGCAGATTTCTAGCACTTTGTAGAAAGTTTTCTAAGCAATCACTCGTATTGTTCTTATGTTCCATCGGATAAGCCATTGCTAATCTTGTCGCATCATCAATAAATACTGATATGAGTCTGTATAATTTTGGATGAGAGGGCGGACTTATAGGCCACATGGTATTAGAGTGCACCATCTGCAGCGGTTGAGTAGAAAGTCGTCTTGTTGCAAAGAAAGGGAGTTTTCTGATTTTTGATATTATGCAAATTTCACAGTCTAGAATAGACTTGTCAAATTTTGCGCTTCGTAAGTCTTTCAAGTCTGGATATAATTTCTGCAGCGACTTCGAGTATTCCAGTGATGCGTGGCCCATTCTTACATGCAACAGCATTACTTTGTTATTTTTTAAGAATTTGTTACCTTTAACAAAAGGCGACTCTTCATTATCCAGTCCCTAAATAGGTAGTTCGTTCATATCGTTAAATTTTCTACCTCAAATAGTTGCATCAAAATTCGATTGTTCATACATCAATGATTTTTCTGTTGTATACAAGCTCTCCTTTTCAATTGTCTTTTCGATCTCTCGTTGGTACAGTTTGTTTCATCCGATTTTTCTGCTAAATTATTCTTTGTGTTCTTTTCTACTTCCTTTTCTTTAGAGCTGAACTTTGAAACATTTTTAATTTTATTTAATTTTTTGTTGTTCATATCGGTGATCGTGCTTACAGCTACATGGCCATAATCATCACACTCGAAGCAACGATCCTTAGGATTTCGTTTTTACACCATGATTGCTGCCTTGCTACCAGTATTCTGGCTCTGCTTGTTTTGATGCCAGTTGGCTTCATCCTGAGTAATAAACATTTTAAGTTCATTAAATGTCAAACCTTCGCTGTTATTTGAATTACAAGTCATGAATTCTACTGATTGTATTTGCGGCACAGAATACGTAATTGCATTATAAAACGCGTCTCGTTTTTCCATTTCGTGAAGTAGATATGTGATAAGAAGATTTTCATATATTCTTATCTTATCTTCAAATTTATTTATAAAATCAACTGCCTTTTCTTTCGTTGGATAAAATCTCATAACGCGCAACTGTTGTCTAATCGTGGCCGGAGTTACGTTAGTTTCTGATCGTTTTAATTTTTTAATTCTGTTTAACAGTTCTACCGGATCTTTAATATTAACAACTTTCGTGTGATAGTTTTTGTTTTGTTGATTTATGATTATATCTCCGACTTTGTGTCTGTGCTTTTCTTCTATTTTTTCATTCAAGTTTTCATCATGTTCAACATTTTTATCAATGACATATAATAAGTCACTGGTTCTTATTTCAGAAGACTAATAGTCGTTAAAATATTCAAATTATGATTAAGTAGTTAATTTATAATTTCTTTTAACATTACTAGAATCTTTACTAATTAATCCAATTTTCAAAGAATTATTTAATTTAACAATCTTCAACCATGTATAAGTCTAGCTTTTGAAAAGTGTCCATAGCGAGCTGTACATGCCAATCAGCTTAGTTTTATATGTGCTGTCAACATTCATTAACAGCCTCTATGAAAGTGGCATATTGTTCTCTGGTCTGCATTCTTGAGTTGTTCTGCTCTTTCAATGTCAGTTCATGTAGCTATTTCAGCTGCTCGTAACTCTTCTTCTTGTCTTCGAGAACCTTGTCGTATAATTTTTAGAAGTTTTCTGTCAGCATTCGAATGTTTTTTAGCGATCAGCAGTGCCACTGTAACACCTTTGAAGTCACCTTGCACAAGATTTTGAGCGTTTTCAAAATGCTCTTGACTTCCATCTGTCCACCTTTCTGTTCGTTTGTCGTTTCACCTACAAAAATTGACATCATATCAGTATGTTCGTTGAAATCACATTCGTTCTCGTCTTATCTACGTCTTTCTTATTGTATTTCGAATCGTTATCGTTCTAGCTGGCAGATTTAGATAAAACTTTAAGTGAAGTTCTATTTAGGAAGAATCAAGATGAAACTGAAATTCTCGAATCTGAGACTCTGTTCAGAGCAAAGTTAGATTTTTCTATTTTTAAAATATCTGGAATATTTTTACCTTGTCTTAGATTGTCTTTGGCATTTTCAACAGCAGATTTAAACTTTTGTTGACAGTTTCATCAACAGCAGAAGTCTCAGTCGATCGATTCTCTTCTTCTTGCCGGTTTTCTGAAATTGTTATTTGAATGCCACCATTTTCGTCTAGACTTTCTTCTTTTCGTTTGAGGAGCTCGTTCCATTTGTTCTTGTGTAATTGTTCCTTCTCTGTAAACATAAAATTTGATCAATTTTATGTACTTCTAACCTAATTTGCCGTACAACAAGCATTATTAAATTGAAACAAGCAACAATATTCACATCTGTACAACAAGATTGCTTCCAAAGTTGCTTTAGTGATTCATGCACTTCAAGCGAACATTGCTAAAAAGTATATAAATAACCCGACAAGGGTGTTGGTGTCTATATGCATGCATGTATATGTCTATTCAACCAGTTAGTATAATTTAATTTTATTATTTGGATCCAAAATAAAAAAAGGAGTTTAACCTGTTACATATTCATCTCCTCGTTCTGTACAGAATTTAACTCTTTCGTCTATAATCACAATCGTTATCTTTTCGATTGAATGAATCTCTTTTAGATTTAAACCTTTTATGAATCGGTTGATAAATGCATTAAACACATTGCTGTCTGTAGCTAAGAAATAAAAACAAATTTCATCAGATTTGATTTTACAATTCAGATTAGAATTTTAATAAGTATTTTTGAATAGTTAGTCACTTTTCGTTTACTTCATTTCGTAATTTAATTGTGAATATAATTTGATTTTACTTGTACACAAGTTTATTAAGAATATAAATAAATTTTATTCTGTTCACTCAAATCGTTGAAAAAAATTTATATATATATATATATATATATATATATATATATATATATATATATATTGTAAAATATACACACTCATACTAGGTGTCGCCACCTATTGAGAATATTTTAGTAGATAGTTGAAGAGAATCAAGTTGCGTCTCATCGTCGTTCAGTTTAGTTCAAGTCCGTCTGTTGAAGCCAGAACTTGTATTTTGTAGAGAGATAATTTAATTCATTTAATTCAATAATTTCTGTAAAGATTAAATGAAGACTATTAAATAATATAAATTGTACTTTGTATTTATTAGATAATTTTAACAGGTTATGGGCCCAGGGTGCTTTTAACTGCGCGTTTTATTTAATAAAATTAAGGAAGGGGTTTGTGTGGTTTGGAGCAAGCGTCAGTCTGTTTGGTGAATTCTTGTATTATTCTTTATCTCCTGGTGGAAGCGTCAGAGATGGCGAGTCAAGGAAAAAAAAAGACAGGACGAAGGACAGCAGGGGGAGAAAAAGGAGTTGACTCCGGGTAAGAATTTTTCTTTATTCTCTCTCAATTCTATAAGATAGTAATGGCGTCGCATGCATGCTTCTAGAGAGAAAGAAAAGGATAAAGAATAGATAGCGTCGTGCGCTAGTCTATAGAGAGAGAGTGAGAGAAAAATAAAATGAGTCGCCATGTTGGGTGAAATGACGCAACGTGTGTGAGTATGACAGATTTATGCGTGCATGAGAAAATTTTGTATGCTTTGTGTGTGTGTGTGTGTGTGTGTATAGAATGAGAGAAAAGACCATGGACGCACAAAATAAAATTGATAGACTAAATAAACGACAACACGAAGTAAAGAAGGTTTTTACGTATGTGTTTGTATATATATATATATATATATGTGTGTGTATATATATATATATATGTGTATATATATATATATATATATATATATATATATATATATATATATATATATATATATATATATATATACAAATCATATGCAAATGATATGCAAAAAATGGACAAATAAACTATGCATTAGAATTGGTTATTATATTGTAAATATAATGTATATTTATTACCAAGATATTAATTCAATAAATATAGAAAATTAGTGATAAAAAACGATAAAGAGTATCAGGAGTCCAAAACATAAAAGGAAGTATAACTATTCTACTTCTTGCTTTCTACCTCTTGTGACCAAGTGTTTTGACATTTATTGTTAATACGCCCAAGTTGCGTATATAACTGGTGTATATATACATATGCAAATGACATGTAAATATATATTTATTAAAATTAAATATATTATATTGAAAGATATTTATTATTTAAAAATTATTATTCATAAATTATCGATCATTATACAATGAATATCGATAATTTATGATAAAAAATCAGAAAAAATATCAGGCTATTATAAAAAAAAAGGTATACAATCCGTGTTGCAATTTTTGACATTCATTGTGAATACGCCCAAGTTGCGTATATAACTGCTGTATATATATATATATACTAGAGGGGGTCCTCCCCTGCTCGCTTCGCTCGCCAACCCCCCGAATACACACATTTCAAAGTAAAAAGAAGAGTAGGACATAATGAATCTAAATTTTATATTTGCGAATGTAAAAAAAGTTCAATAGAAAACATCGATACATAAAAATATAAGATATGAAGTTATAGAATTAGAATTAATAAAAAAAAGATGGTTCAACGCGACATTCTAAAGTTTACAATGAATCAAACTTATATATTTTTTAAATAAATTAAAAATAGAATAGTAAATAACAATAAAATTTCAAGTTATGATTGTATATAATAATATTTAATAATAATTATGAGCGAATAATAAAACATAGAATAATAGAATAATAGAAAATTATGATTATAAATAAATATTTCTATCTTCTTATGTCCTAAATTTTATATATATCGAGAAGATGCAAAGAAAACGCTCCCACTCTGCATTTTTTTTTGGGCTTGAGACCAACATATATAAATATATGGCTGCATTAAGAGGAGGTCGAGTATATCTGTCCTTTTCTAATCAAAGAATTGATTTTTTCACAAAAATTAATAACTGTAGCAAAAAATAAGAAGAAAGCCCCATCTCGTATAATAAAAAGGAAGATTTTCTTTGATGAGGAAAAATTATTTTTATCGATTCGTTTTGAAGAAAACCTTGAAAAATTGAATCGTCTATCCTAACCTTTATTTTTTAAGTTTTTCAAGGTTTCCTTCAAAACGAATCGATAAAAATAATTTTTCCTCATCAAAGAAAATCTTTCTTTTTATTATACGAGATGGGGCTATCTCCTTATTTTTTGCTACAATTATTAGTTTTTGCAAAAAAATAAATTCTTTGATTAGAAAAGGATAGAGATATACGACCTGCTCTTAAGAGTGTTTTTTTTATTGTAGCTAAAAGAAGCTTACATTTTTATTTTTTACTGTCGCTAAAGAAGAGTACACTTTTTTTTTATTGTCGCTAAAAAAGCTTACAAATTTATTTATTATTGTCGCTAAAGCATGCAGATCTATTGTTTGTTGTCGCTAAAACAAATCTCATATAAGCATACAAATTTATTGTTTGTTGTCTTTATTACATTCATTACTGATATAATTTTATAGACTTATTTTTTATTGTCGCTAATAGAAGCTTACAAATTTAAATTTTATTGTAGTTATAAAAAGCTTACATATTTATTCTTCATTGTCGCTAAAGAAGTTTGTACAGTTGCTTTGTATTTTTACTATTAAATTATTTACTAGAAAAAAGTTTAAATAATTTCAAATATTTATTTAATATGTCGTTAAATTCCATTGTCACTAAAAGAAGCTTACAAATTTATGTTTTATTACAAGCTTACATATTTATTTTTTATTGTTAAAAAAAACTTATGCATTAATTTTTTTGTAGTAAATCAATATTATTTTATATTTTGTATTTTAATTATCATCAATTTGTTTTTCTGTAACCTTGAAAAATAATCATTTTATATTGAGAATATTGTATTTATTAATGTAATGAAATAAAAATATTCAATTATTTAATTTACCTTATTTAAAATTATTTCATTTGCTAACATAAGATCTTCTAACTCCATTTTTTTATCATTTAATACTTTAATAAATTCCAATCTTTTCACTTTTAATATATATGAAATATCTATAAAATTTTTAAATATATATATATATATACATATATATATATATATATATGTATATAAATATACATGAATATTTTCATATTTTAATTGGTTTGTTATTTTTCAATATGTTGTATTCGCCTAAATGAATAATATTCGAATAATATTTAAATGTTAAATCATATATATTTTCTTTATTGTATCCTTTTGCTTTTGATACATTAACATTCTCTAATAATATTTTCTTAAATATTAAAAAATGTTTAATATTATGTTGTAATAATTAATATTGTATATTATAAAAATTTACTTCGTTTAATTTTAGATTTTTTTTTAATTTTTCAATATTTTTATCATAAATATTGCATTGAATTCTGAATCCTTCAAAATTATTTATTATGAATTTCAAAATCCTGAAATCAGTTTTTTTTCTTTGTTAACAAAAGTTTGTTCTTCGGAAATTTCTTCAATATATGCAACTAGAGATCCATTATATGTAATCAAAAATATTTATAACATATATTATATTTTTTATTTTTTTAATAAAGTTTTTAATACATACGTTGATTGATCTCCTATTACAATTTTAATTTTTTTAAATTCCGTCGACGAAAACGGTACTTTTGAAATATGATCTTGGTATTTATCATCGCTTTTTCTTTTTAAATTTTTTTTACTTATATTAATTCTATAAATAAATTATTTAATAATTTAATAAATGTTAATGATAAATAAGTTGATTATACATTTTATATAATGTATTTTTTTTAAAAAGTATTATATAAATATAAAAGTAATAAAATATTATAAATAAGATATTATTTTTATATATTTATTGTATCAATTTCTTTAATGTTATTAATATATACTTTACATTCTTATGTATTTTTATGTGACGTAGTAAATAATCTTTTTGATGAAATCCTTTTCCACAAATGTTGCAAATATTATTATAATTAGATGTATGACTTTGTAAGTGTCTTATTAGATCTTATATATTTATTTTTGCAAATAGAACATGCTAATTTTCCAGGTTTGTTATGTTTTTTTAAATGTCTTATATAACCTCTTTTATATTTTAATATTGTTCTACATATATAACAAATATATATTTTTGATGAATGATATTTCTTAATATGTTTCAATAAATGATTATGTTTCTCTAATGATCGATTGCATTTAGTGCAAGTAAACATATTTATTGCTAAATTAATATAATAATACTTTTTACATTATATATAGTGTAATTTAATATTTTTTAATATTATTAAGTTTCATTATTTATAACTTATGTATAATTTACTATATACATATATATTTTATTAATAATTTTTTAATTTTCTACTTTGAATTAAAAATTTTTCTATTTAAATATACGCAGTTATTATACTTTTTAATTATTATTAAATGGGCCATGTACAAATTACGTAAGGATATTTTCATTACATACGACTTTTCATTATTTATATGTAAGGGTCTGTATTTTTTTTTTTTTTCTAATTTTGACCCCTTACTTTATTTAACGTTTTGTTAATTAAGTAAGGCTAGAATAATACAAATTACATTTGAAAACAAATTTTTTTTTATCATAGAATTTTTTCATTTATTAATAAATGAATATGATAATCGTTAGTTCTAAATCGTGATTTCATAATCTTAAAATTTTTTCATTTATTAATAAATGAATATGATAATCATCAGTTTAAAATTGTAATTTCTAATCTTAAAATTATAGTGTTTATAAAAAATCATATGTATTAATACGTATTTCTGTATCATTAATCTTCTTTGTATTTATTTATTTAGAATTATGTAGGGACAATATTCTTATAGTAATATAAACTATCATGTGAATATATTTAAATATATAGATACATGTGAGAATATGTAGACTTATACAAATTTATTGTTTCTGATTCCATAAGATGTTGCCGAAAAATATTTATTAAATATTATTTAAAACCTTTCGTAAAATATTTCTGTAATATTTATTTATTCAATATTCGGATAAAAACTTTTCAATGGGTATCTTAGAAATATTTTTAAAATATATTATGAAATGTTTTGTTGCAATATTTCTAATATATTTCAAATAACATTTCATTAAATATTTTCGAAAGATTTCGTGAAATTTAATTATGAATTTTGTAAAATTTAATTGCAAAATCTATTAAATAATTTGAAAACTTTACATGAAATGTTTTTTGAAACATTACATATAAGGTTTTCATTCGTTATAATTTATGTCAAATAGACAAAAAAGCAAGGAAAAAAATTTAAAACATGTTTTTCTACTATATAGTAGCATTAATAATATGCTATGTATTTCTATATTTACATTTATTAATGTTTTCATCTGTATATATAGATAAACATAAAATGTTATAACATCCATCAAAGTTAAAAATACTTTTTTATAAGCGTTTTTTTTATTGATAATATGTATGTTAAAAAAATGTTGCTAAGTGCTTCAGTGCAATGCTTTCTCAAAGAGCATATTAAGTTTGAAGAATTTTAATTTTATTTTTTTAAATGTGATTTTTATGTAAATATTCTTACTAATTGCATTAAAGAATGATTTAAGATCTAAGAAAATTATATATTTGAAAAAAGTATATGTATTTTACAATGTGATTTTAATGTAAATATTCTTACTAACTGTATCAAAGACTGACTTAAGATCTAAGGAAATTATATATTTGAAAAAAGTACATGTTTTTTACATATCTTTTTAAAAACTTGAAAAAGACAACAAAATGAATTGATTAAAACAAACATTTAGCTATATATTCATTTTTCTATTCTACCGCCTATTCTACTGTTTTTTCTCTCAGTGTGACCATAGGGGGAAAAAATCCGTGGAATGGAAAGAAGATGCTTGCGTATTAGGTCGCGTAAACATAAACATAACCTCTTTAAAATTGTAGCTCAAACAAAGCGATTTTCAACAATTTGTTTTGAAATGAATGGAAATTTTTATTTATAATTTAATTATTTTTGTTTATTCACTTCGTATCGCAACTCGCTTTTCCATTCTACAGTGGAATAGAGAATAGAATTCTATTCTTCGCACGAAACTTGCCAAATAGTGCTGATTGGTTGTTTCTATTACGCATCCTCTATTCGGCAGTCTCTTTTCTACTCATCTGACTGCACCCTTACATATTTCTTTTCTTTAGGGTAAATCGTATAAATGATGACATGTATTGAAATTATGTTTAATTACAACAGTAAGCATCCATCTTTCTTAAATTTCATACTTTACCTAAATTATATTACAAATAAATTTTATACATTTTAAAATTAATTTATTTAATTTTATAATTTTAAAATTGTAAATCATTATTGTAATTAGGAAACAAATAAAAGATTTAACAATTTTAATATATCTTTTAGTTAAGTTTTTTGAGAATTACTTGTCAATGTAAATACCAAACCTAGTAATATAATTTTTGCAAAAAAATTATTCAATATTAGAAGATGATTTAAGAATTTTGAGCTAAATTTATTAATTTCTTTTATAAAATTGTAAGAGTATTTGAAGACTGTACAAAAATTAAAATAATGATATTGTGTTTAAATACCGAAAAAAGTAGAATTGAATAAGTTTCTTGTATCCAATACTGTTAAAACATTGTCAGTTTGCAAAAAATGAAATGCATAAAATTGATGGTAACAATGTAAATTTGAAAGTAGATTTCTATAAAAATATTTTTATTTTACTTAGTTTCTCATATTTTTTTTTATTTGTAAAAGTTAAGATGATTGAACAAAATGTCTTCCTGGAATATTACCTGTAATAATTTGTATTGATCAATTTTTATCAATAGTAGGAATCTCGAATATATAATTTTTTATCAATTTCATCGATAAAAATACTTTAAAAACGTAATTGGATAGGAGGTTTTCTGTTTCTATAAAAATATATGTCAACAGGCAATATGACATAATATAAAAGTTTTATAATTAATTACTAATGATTGAATAATAGTGTTTTTTTAAGAAGTAAAAATCAAGTATAAAGTATTGATATTGTTAGATGAGATCAAAGAAAATATATATTTCAGAAAAATGATGAATATTTTAAAAAGATGTAAAGTAGGATTATCAGGAGATTGGAATCAAATTATAGATGCAAGATGCATAAAAATATATTTCAAATTTTTAAGAAATATACTTATTTGAAAATAAAATTCATATAGTTTCCTTAGATCTTGAGACAGCCTTTGATGCATTGGATAAGAATAGTTACATTTAAATCACATTTGAAAAAAATAAAATCAATTAAAATATTAAACAATGTAAACTAATTAACTGCTTATATTTAAAAAAAAATAAAAATATATAAGATGTGATGTAGTTTTTAATGTAATAAAGCATATAATATAGATCTGTACGTTTCAGCGACAATAATAAATGAATTTGTAAGCTTTTTTAGCGACAATAAACAATAAATTTGTACGCATTTTTCAGCGACAATGAGATATAAATTTGTAAGTTTCTTTTAGCGATTATGAAAAATAAATTTGTAAGCTTTTTTTAGCAACAAAAAACAATATTCGTATGCTTATATGAAGTTTTTTTAGCGACAACAAACAATAAATCTGCATGCTTTTTATAAGGTTTTTTTAGCGACAACAAATAATAAATCTGTACGCTCTTATAAGCTTTTTTAGCGACAACAAATAATAGATCTGTACGCTTCAGCGACAATAAGAAATGAATTTGTAAGCTTTTAAAGCTTTTAATGCAGCCATATAAGCTAAATTCATTTTGTTATTTATAATTTACTTTTGTAATTGGTAAATTTTTTCAATAATAAAAATAAAGATACAATATATAGAAATAAAAATATTATATATTTATCTAAATAAAGGGAATGCAGAGGAAGCTTTGTATTATCAATTAGTTATGTTTGCCATTATATTAATGAAATATTAATGATAATCATTTTTTTTATTATTGAAATTCAATATTAAAATATAAATGAAATGCAGTGAAGAAACTTTATATTATTAATTATTACAGTTAAAATTATAATAATAAAATATTACTAATTATAATAATATTTAATTACTTATAATTGTTATTATAATAATAGAATATGATTAAAAAAAAGAATATTTTTTTATTACTAATTACTAAAACATAATATGATAGTGAGGGGGAGGGCATAATGAGAGGGGAATATATTGAGGGGGGGCTGAGGAGGGCCTCAATCACGTTAATTTTAAAAAAGCCATTTATAAGAGGAATTACAAAGTTATTTAAGGGGGGCTGAACCGACAGACATTTGAGGGGGGGCTGAGGGGGGGGGTCGGTTGAATCTTGTCGTACGACTATTTATATATATATATATATACATATGTAAATGATATGTAAATATATATTTATCAAAATTGGATATATTATATTGAAAGATACTTATTATTTATAAGTTATTATTCATGAATTATCAATCATTACGCAATGAATATCGATAATTTATGATAAAAAATAATAAAAAGTATCAGGCTTTTATAAAAAAAAAAAGAGGTATACCATCCGTTATTTTGACAGTAGATGTGTACGTAATAAAATAATTCACAATTTATAAATTAAGGATATTATCTAATATGGATATTAATTAATAGTTTAAGTACGTATACAAATTAGGTGCATATGTAAATTAAGTGTATGTATAAAGTATGTAAAGTACAAACATTTAAGAAGTATAATAACCATTACTACGACAGTGTGGAATGGGTGTTCTTAAGAGATGCACTCAAGTCATTCGTTGTAACAGGATCAGCCCAAGTTTGATAAGCGCGACATGAGAGTCGAATGAGATGGTATAACACACCCCTTAAAGAATAAAGTCCCACCTTCTTGTAAACGAAATAATGGCAACCCGAGTTTTAATTATGTACATGCTAACTTAATATTTTATAAGAAATTTTTAATAAATTGTTAATAATTATTAAAAGATTAGTAAGAATATTGAATTTCGTACTCACAACTCAGTGGCTCACATAAAACTGATGTATTCGTTGCTACGTTGGAGGTTTGAATATCAAATTATTTTTACAGGTTTCGACAAGTTGAATATTATATATATATATATATATATATATATATATATATACACGCGTGCTCACCCTTTAATTTATGATTTATTTTTGGTATAAATAGGCAACGATTTACGGTTTCGATATCATTCTGAGTTTAAGCATTAAAATAAGAATAACAAAAAAGAGAATGAATTAAAATGACTTATATAATATCTTAATAGCTATTTTAAATGTAGCTCTCCTTCGTGAACCGCAAATAAAACTATTTTGTAGTAACGCATGGTGCAAAAATTTAAAAACTTGCTCTATAAATGAGCTGATAAAAGAGATTAAATTAATCATAGGACTTAGCAGGCTAAGTACTTTAGCCTATATGTTTAAGCGAAATATTTTTACCGATAATTAGATACTTGATATAGTTGGTCATTGTATTAAGAACAGAGAAATGCAAGATGCACCTCAAGTCAGACATCTCATGTTACATCATCGTGTCACTACAGGTAAGTTATGCATATTTTCTATCATGAATCCAATAACAAATCTAGAAATGTATTTTAAAATCACGAACTCGTAGCCAATAATCGTTCAATAATCTATATCTTTTTTATTTACCACCGGAGAATTTCGCGGGATAAGACTTTTTTGTTGTAAATAAAATAATAAATCCAAAAATATATTTTACAAAAAAATATTGATTTCCAATATCGGACCAATACTCGATAACTTACTTATTTACGGTCAAAAAATTTTGCAAGCTAATATTTTCATGTTGTAAATACAATGATAAATTCAAAATATGTTTTACAAAAAAATATCGATTTCCAATATCGAATCAATAATCTATAGATTTTTCATTTATGGTCGGAGAATTTCGCGGGATTAGACTTTCTTGTTGAAAATAAAATAATAAATCCAATAATATATTTTACAATTTTAAAATAGTGCAACAGTGGTGGGTATGAATTGCTGATGAATCTTCTGTCAGGAGAAGAACAACTGCCTAGTTCAAGAGATCCTGCGTTACTACCACCCACCGAAGAAATACGAGAAGTTATAAATTCTTTAGGTGATCACGTGACTTATGATCATAGTACTTCAAAAATATTTGACACTAGATGGCGTTGAAGGATGTGTTTGCAAAATCAAGGGCATAAGACTTAATTCGTCAGTGAGTCAGAAAATATACATTGATTCCATACGAAATCTTATTAATGGTGAAACACCGCCACTTTTTGCAAACTATGACGCTATTAGACGCACACGATCTCACGATGTCGTAACACGACCTGAATGTAAAATGAGCGAGCCCGTATACTCAAAGAGACAATTCGTGAATAACGAGATTAGCTATCCATATGGTTATAAATCTAATTAAAAATAAATTATTGTAAATATATCACTGAAACCAAAATATGATATAAGATGAAAAGAATTAAAACACAAACTATTTTGGAATAAATTTTTATATTTTATAAAAATGTAAAACGAAAAAATAAATTAATTTTCTATTAATTAAGTAGTCATCAACTTTTTTCAAAAGCACAGGTTCTAGAATAATCCGCATCCTTTCCACCCTCATTTTGAATCTTTCTCAATCACGAGCCGTTTGCTCCTACTCTCCACGTCGCGCTGTACGACTCGCATAGTCCCACACGCGTATCACATGAATTTCAGGCTTACCCTCTTCGAAATGTACTTGTTTTGTTTGATTCATCGTTCACTGTACTTTTTGTAGACTCTCTTTTCTATAAAATTATTGAGGGTCAAAAATTTAATTCTGATTAATTCTTTGATAAAAATTTATTACCTTTTTCAATTTCTTGGCTATTGCTCACAATAGCAGCACTTTTTCAAGACTAACCAGCACTGACCGTTAAGAAGGGGCCGAACTATCTGTCTTTGTTTAATAGCGTTTTTCATCATTTATATAAACACTACCCGGTATAACAAGAAAAAAATAGCAGCCCCGCTAGATATTAGTATAATAAGTAAATTTTGTAATAACAACCAAATTTTTTACCGCATAGTTTTTGACTAATTAGAGACCTACTAGCAATCTAGAATATAAACTATCTTTTTTTGGTAGGTCTCTAATTATTTAAAAACTACACAGTGAAAAAATTTGGTTGTTATTACAAAATTTACTTATTATACTAATATCTAGCGGGGGCTGCTATTTCTTTCTTGTTATACCGGATAGTGTTTATATAAATGATGAAAAACGCTATTAAACAAAGACAGAATGTTCGGCCCCTTCTTAACCAACACTTTTAATTTATACTATAAATGATGGTGGTGGTGGTGGTAGTGGTAGAGGTGGGGGGTATTAATTATAAGCGAGAGATTAATACTTATTTGGCTCTTCCAGCCATATAGCTAAAGAGCGGAATAATGCTGGTGTCAGCCAGCTATATGACTAATCAGCTAAACGATTGGCTAGCGCCAGCACGATATTGCTCGCAAACGCGCGCGCCGCCCCCCCCCCCACTCTCGCTTATCACTACTAATGATCGTATATGTAGAGTGGCTCGAGGATGTGATGAGGTTAGTAGTAGAAGTTTAGCAGCGGCGGTAACAAGGACGTTAGCAGGTGGGTGCATCCGTGGACTTTGATGGTTTGTGGACCCAGCTCGTATGGTGGAACAGTATTTGTGAAGAATTTTTTGCATTACATTGATCGCATGAGTGATACAAAATTCGAGCGTATACTCTTGTACTATACCGAGTGGCAGGCAATTTACAAAGAGTTGGCTGAGGAAATCGAATTTCACGAGGGTTTACCAAAGAGCGAAGATCATGCCAATGATCCACGAGCAAAACTCTTGATTCTCAACGATCTGATGAGAGAATCGTCCAGCAGAGCTGTAGTCAATCTCTTTACCAAAGGCAGTCATCACAATAACTTGAGCGTCATCTTTATCTCGCAAGATCTCTTTCACCAAGGTCAGCGAGAAATCTCTCTAAACTCTAATTACATTATGGTATTTAAAAATCCGCGCGATCGAGCGCAAATAAATCATCTAGCGCATCAAGTCTGCCACGAGGAGTCTCGTTTTTTGCAAAAGGCATATCTCGATGCCACAGCAGAGCCACACAGCTATTTGTTTATAGATCTGAAGCAGAGTATGCCTGAAAATGTGAGATTTCGTACTTGTATATTTCCGTTTGACAAACATCAGTACGTTTATGTGCCTCGTTGCACACCGATAAAAGCTGGTGCTCGCTCGAATCATGTTCCAGTCGTGCGATTGTAATGGAGCCGGTAAGACGTAGTCGTAGCAGATCAATTCCAGAAAAGTACTGGACTCAGCTATATTTCTTGTGTAAAATCGAACTTTATAAAGTTAAGGCTATATGACGCGAAGCAAATTCTGAACTTATAACGTACATTTGCGAGTGTGCTTTGAATATTTTACGTGGAAATATTCCACTCAGCAAGTATTATAAGAGACCATTGCGAAAATTCGCACCTCTGTTGCGAAAACTTACTAAACTGGGTAATTTGGAGGTAAAAAGGAAATCGGTGTTAAAATCAGCATATCTAGTACGGCTAATTGTGAAACCTGTTTTATCGGCATGAAGTACGCAAGAAAAATGATTTTAGTACCGCAAAAGTGCTTGGAGCAACAGCATGACGTAGCAACTACCAATCATACAACACCAGCATCGAGTGTACAGACACCTGGTATAGCCACGACACGCCTCGACGAGGAAATGAGTAAAATTTTACATTCTGCAGGTGATGAGCGCCAAAAATCTTTGCAATATCAGCAAATCTTGCAGCATTACTTGCATTTAAAAGAGGAGAAGAAGGATGAGAGTGGGGGTATAATACGTCCACACGAGACAACACTATTAGAAACGAAAACTACAATGTATAGAAGCAATAATGACGAAATCGACGACAAACAGATTGTCGAGTCGGTACTGCAGAAATTTCGAAGCAATGCTAGACATCTCATTAGATACTTGCGGCAAGTTGGTAATATTGAATGAGATAGTCGTGGTATAATCAAGCTAGATGGCGCTGTTGTCAAGGGTACTGATATTGTCGATTTAGTGAACGAGGCTATGAAAAGTAGAAAAAGACCACCACCGCGCGGATACAAACAGTTTGCACGCGTCTTGCAACAAGTTAGTATACATCGAGAATTCATTGGTAACGATCAACTGTGGCGTAAGATTGCATCTCGTAGCGCTGACTCATCGCCGCCATCGTCGTCAGAAAACGAAGGTTATTATACTTCAACAGCTACTAGTCAGACGAGCGTAAAGGAGAAAGAAGTTGAGAGTGCGAAAAAGCTTAAAAAAGTTGGTAGCGAGTTGGCAGCAAGGCCATCAACCCCTGCAAAAAAGAGTCGTCTCGAACAGCTAAAATGGAACCGTATGTGAAAGCATGGAAGGAAGTGATGGAGGAGGAGGAGGAGAAGGAGGAGGAGAATACTGGTACTTTTATGGACCAATTGATTTCAGTTGTACCCTTTGAAATGCATCTGCCAGGCTACTAGTTTCTCAGCCCTGGCACGCATCTCGAAGAGCGTCTCAGACGTGGTAAGAGAGAAAAAAAATCCTCTTGACAATGCCTGTCTAGAGCACGATATTTCATACTCAAATAAAAAAATAACGAATCATATAAAAGCCGACAGAATGCTGGCTGAACGAGCATTTTCACGCATGCTCTCGGAGACTGCGGATGGTAATGAAAAGACTGCAGCTGGTATTACTGTTTTGTGCATGATCAGCAAAATTGCGTTTGATAAATTTTTGAAACGCATTAAAAATACATGTGAAAGACAGCAAAAGAGAGAGAAAAAGCTAGTTTATAAGAGGAGGAGAAGCAATGAGAAAGAAGGAAAAAGGAAGAAGGAGGCGACAAAGCCTGTCGGTCTTGAGCATTATTACTATAATCTTTCTGCACCATCAGCGTACGCTGGTGCTCACTGAATCACGCGAAACCCAAAAAATTTGATAACAATACCATCGCTAAATGGCTGGACAGTCAGGATGCGCATACCTCACACAAACTCGTGAGAAATCATTTTCCTCGTCGACATTACAACGTTTTCAGCCCCTTTGAGGTGTGGGAAGCTGACTTGGCAGATTTTAGATCACTTAAAACCTACAATGATGGGTACAGCTATATTCTCATTGTCATTGATGCACTTTCAAAGTTTGCCTGGGCTGAGCCTCTTCTCGACAAAACGAGCCGAAGCGTTGCTGTAGCATTGGACAAAATATTTTTACGATGTAATGATAGACATCTTATTTACCTGCAGTTTGATAAAGGTAAGGAATTTATCGGTCGAGAGGTGCAAGAGGTGCTAAAAAAGAAACATATCACCTACCGAGTCGTCAGAGACCCTGATATAAAGGCAGCCATTGCCGAACGCTTTATTCGAACTCTCAAAGGTCGAATCTGGCGATACTTTACTCACTCGCGCACAAGACGTTATATAGATGTTTTGCAAAAAAATGTGACATGTTACAACGAGTCGTGGCACAGTGTCATAAAAATGGCCCCTTCCAAGGTCAACTTATATAATGCTCACGTTGTACGTCGAAATTTGACGTTGCGTTACAGCGAAAAAAAGCCTTTTAGAGTAGCTAATTACAGCGTTGGTGATCTGGTTCGTGTCAGTCGTGCCAAGACAGCCTTCAGAAAAGCATACGAGGGTAGCTGGACTCTGGAGCTGTTTAAAATTATAAGAGTCGACACAAGACCACAATACTCGTTTATACTTTGGCAGATCTTGGTGGAGAAAAAATTGACAGATATTTTTACAAAGAACAGTTGAGCAGAGTGCGCAAGGATTTGGATAGCGAAGCGTTTGAAGTTGACGAATTTTTGAAGAGTAAAGGTAGAGGGTCGAAAAAAAAATATTTGGTCAGTTGGAGGGGGTATCCAGAAAAATTTAATTCTTGAATAGCGGCCAAAGATTTGAAAAATTTATAATGTACGATGAATTTTACATGGTTTTACCGAGCAACAGCAGCAAGTTTGTCTTTCGACACAATGTGGCGACACATTTCACAACACAATTATCACAAAATTTTTATCTTTGTAGCGACTGGTTGTAGGACTCACGGAAATTCAAACTCCTTTCACATTTATCAATAGTTGAGCGGGAGGGAGTCATTTCTGTTAAAACAGCCAAACGTGAAATGGCGAATGTTTTGCGAGAAACAGAGGAGACTCAACAGGGGGCCGAGGTGTTTGCCAGAGTCAAACCTGGTGTTTATCGTGATATTGAAAGTCTCTTAGAAAAAATAAATAATCTCAAGAATGTAAAAAATCATTTATATTTTGAAATCCAAGCTGGTGGCTATGTACGGGTTAGATGTCGATGTGGATAAAATTGTACAACTTATAAGCACAAGTTTACACTATCGGGAAAATTACTTAGAATTTTAGGTTTGGAAAAAGTACCGATTTTCTCTGGCAAAGGTAATAAAGAACACTACATTACCGGTAATCGTCCAGCAAATCTTGTAAAAGGGTTGCCGACCGTGCTCATGGTTTACAGCAACATTTGCCAGCCTTACGTAACAGGTGACATGCGCACGAGCTTACTACGTATAGTCTCGCTTCATTTGCGCGATTAAGTTTACGGAGGCGTTAAAATTAGAAACTTTTCACCACCTATGTACCTATCACTGCTGTCTTCAGCGTTTCAGTCGATCGAAATAGATATAAGAGACGAACACGGATTTCTCATTCCATTCGACTACGGTACGTTGACTGTAACGCTTCACTTTAAGAGCGTCCCATAAAATGTTTGAGTTTGAAGATTTTTTCAATAATCAAATGGTTGGTGGTGGGGGTAAGTGCGTTAGAGTTGGTAAACCTTGTTTTGGTTATTACCAGTCGGGTGCAAGAGTAGGTAGTTTTTTTAAAGGTCTCTTCCGAGCAGCTATACCAAAGATCAAGCAAGGTGCAAAAGTGGTCGGTAAAAAGGCTCTCTAAGCGGGTAAAAATATTCTAAATGATGTCACTTTAAGTGGCAGACCTATCAAAGAAGCGGCCGAAGAGCGCATTCGCGAGAGTGGTAGAAATCTCAAAAGAAAAGCTGACGTTGTTCTAAAGAAATTGCTCTTGGGTGAGTCGAGTGCAAAAGAGGGGGAGGAATCTGAATATAAAAAGAAGAACGAGACATCGTCAGTTCAGTCGTCGAGTGCACCTGGTACTACAAACACCTCAGCGGCTTAACGCTCGAAAAGTGGTAACGTTGTCAAAAAGAAGAAAAAGAAGCAGGATAAGAAAGCACGTGTAGCTAGAGATATTTTCGAAAATTAAAATTTCAAGATGGCGTTGTTGCATACAAAATCTTGTCAGTCGATCAAGTTGGAATTATCACTCTTCGAATTACTTTCGACACAGACTGCAATTGAAGGCTTTTACTGGGTACAGTACAAGCCGATATCTTCTCTCAACGACCATCGCCAATTGAATTTACAATCCCTGGCAACACTGAATATCTAGACTTGGTTCACACAATGTTAAGTGTGAGTGTAAGTGTAACATGCAGTAGTTTTGAACCACCTAAAGATACGAACGTTGGACCAATAAATAATCTTTTGCATTCGATGTTTAATCAAGTCAACGTGCTATTTAATCAGAAACCTGTTTCACCGCCAAACAATGCTTATGCATACAGAGCTTACATTGAAACATTACTAAATTATGGTCCAACAGCTAAAAAGTCTCATTTAACAAGTGGTTTGTAGTACAATAATACAGCAAGAAAAATGGACGATACCACAGGTGGTAATGTAGGTCTCAATAAACGTAAGGCAATCATGATGGGCAGGAAGATTGATTTACTCGGCCATTTACATTGTGATATTTTTAATCAAGACAAATTATTACTGGTTGGTGTTGAAGTTAGAGTAAGGCTTGTGCCTTCTCGTGATAGTTTCTGTCTCATGAATCCCGCTGGTGTTTTTACGGTAAATATTACCGAGGCTACGCTTTTTGTGCGTCGGGTAAGATTAAATCCTTCACTTATGCTGGCACACGAAAAACTATTGTCACAGACTACTGCAAAATACCCACTGACACGTGTAGAAGTTAAGGCTGTTACGTTACATAATGGTGTGCATGGGGAAACAATCGACAATGTCATATTAGGTCAACTGTCGAAAAGAATCATACTCGGTTTTCAAATTTTAGCTAGATTTCAAATAAAGCAAATCGTACGTTGATGCTTATTATACACTTTTTTTCGGCACTGGTATTTACTTTATGAATTCAGGCAACTCGATTACCCGTGAAGACTGTCCAAACGGTTACTGCCTATTCGCTTTTTATTTGACACCTGATTTATCAGCGAGTGATGGTAGTTATTTAAATTTGATAAAAAATGGTAATGTACGAATTGATGTTAGATTCGACGACTCGCTAGAGGGCGCTGTAAATTGTATGATGTATGCTGAATACGACAATTTGCTCGAAATTGAGTCGTCGAGACAGGATGTCGTGGATTATAGCGGTTAAGTAGTGGTGGTGGGGGGTACATTTCTCACTATTTAAGTAAAGCAAAGCCAGCTTTATTATCTCAGTTGGCGAAATTACTTTCATTGCGGACGTGGTAATTGACGTGCAGTTTTTAAAGGACAACGAAAATTGTCTGATTCCAAAGGAGGTGGCTGTACTTGCTATTGATAAAAACTTTATCGTTCATTGGATTGTGGCGCCTCCTTGTAAGTTAAGACGCTTACCTAAAAATGCTTTGAGACAAAACAATTGAATGACACTGAATCATCATGGTCTGGAGTGGTACGGATTTGCATGAATTGTCGTACAATTTTCGTGCGAGGTCAAGGAAAGGTTAAACTACTTCCCAAGCTCACCACCTGTAAGATTGAAAATTTAGAAAAAGAACAAGATTGTCCAGCTTTTAGAAATTTACATTTCAGCAGCGTACAGTGCATGCATCATTACTTAAAATTACCTTATTCAAATTACATGTGTGCACTAAATAACGTTGCTAATCTGAAACATTGGCTACTAAAACTTAACCCCAGCGTAAAATCGCTGATTTCCGAAGAATTTTTAGAAATTCTCCGCAATGAATTCAAAAGAGATTGTTCAATATCTGATAAGGATCAAGTTTCACGCAGTAGGCGTTTATCCAGTGAATCGGATTCCTCTGATGTGGGTGAAACCTTGTGCGTTTGTGCTTAATACGCAAAATTATAACCAGCATGGTGCGCACTGGGTTGCCATATACGTTAATAAGTATGGCACAGGTGTGTACTTTGATAGTCTTGGTAAGCCTTCACAAATTCAACAACATTTACGATGTGTTCAGCAAAATTGTAAAAAATTTAGATGAAATAATAAACGCTTACAAAGCGAATATTCCAACGTTTGTGGTCATTATTGTATCATGTTTCTGTATTATATGTCTAGCGGATTGGGTCTCAAGAAATTCTTGGAAAATTTCTCACAGAACTTGCAAAAAAATGATACTATAGTCAAGGATTTTGTGGGAAAAATCTCGTACGACTAATATGATATTTGGTTGTCTTTGATTGATCGCACACCAGCTTTTTGCGGCGCCTCCCACCAATTTTTTACAGTATAAAAGAGGCGGCATTCGCTTGGTCTAGCCACAGTTTGACGACGGTGACAGCAGCAGTAACAACAAAGCTCAAGCAAGATAGTTGGTCAAAAGAGAAGCCTGGAGCAGACATTTGGTAATGACTTGGCATATTTAATAAAACAAAACAGCAAGAAAAATTATTGGCAGCAGGTTCTGCCAATGGTCTACGGGCTAAACATCTTTTTTGGAAAAATTATCCAGGTAGGCCTGGAGAATATAGGCGGCGAAGGCAAAAAGGAGTCTGCACCCGTAGTACGCTTCTGTGGAGCCCATTTTCAAGGTCTACCTCTGTCACTAGACTGTTGGAAGGTGTTGAAGCAGGAATTTGATAAAATTGAAGATTTTTTCACTTCCTATAATGAGGAATCTATGCTGGATTAGCGGCTATCTATTCCTGGATACACTATCCGTTTTATGATTAGTTTTCACGAGAGAGCTTTTGAATTGGTACCCAATGACGCACAACCAGAAAAAGAGGAATGTGGTGGACCGCCGAAAATATATGGTCGATTTATTCGGTCACTAGTATTTAAACGTGTCACGTTTTAACGTTTAAAAGATTTATCAAAATTTATAGATTATAGAATTAGATATTTAAATACTATTGTAAAATCTGTAGATTATATATTACGAGAAATGGTTATAAATATGAAAAATGTATTAGAAAATAGTCAGGAATCTCAATATGTATACTATACTTCTAGCGATATAAAAAGTACAATGTCTAGTTTTAATAATAATTTTGTAAATGATTTCATCGAATCATTAAAAAAGTATAATCTAGTTTTAGGAAAAGAAGATTTGTTTATAATCATACACGAATTTATAATTGATCATATGTACACACTAGTTAATTGTATGAATGCTACGTTGTAATGTTTTATTATTTAATAATGAATGTTGTTAAACTTTAAAACATGAGTATTTCAATCACCTTGTCTGTTACTAACTCCTCATCCTTCATACACACAATAATTTATATGTAAATTTTATATTCTCTGATTCAATACAAAAATTTATAATAATTGAAAATTAAAAATTTTTTAAATACATATTTTATAATTTAAGTTTTTATTATTTCGATGATTAAAAAGGATTATATTACAAAATTCCAAATTAATAATTTTGAAATATCGATTAAAATATTTTTTATCCCAACTCTTAATTTTGTGGGAGGGGGTAAGTGACCCTCCAGTTCATCCCCACTCTAAATTTCTAGGAGGGGTGAGTGACCCTTCAGTTGTTTGGGTACCATGCCTAACAAACCCCTACTTCGCCTTCTCAGAGGTCATTGACCTAGTGGTCAATAACCTTCGGGGTGGTGGAGTGGGGTTTCTTTTGACGGTCCATGGTGCCCCAATAACTACTATCGAGAAAATATCAGAAAATTTTTAATGCATAAAATTAGAAAATTAATAAATAAACATCATAGTTATTTTTATAACATTGAAGAACCATGTAAATCGCATCGTGAAGATATCATAATATTTTTTATTAGAATATATATTTTTTCACGCTTAGATGAATGATGATATGCGAGATTGTAAAAAAAATAACCGATCTGAAACTGTTAGTGAAAAGCCGAACCCGAAATTATTAAAATTGAGTCACGCATAAATAATCTCGTAATTTAACATTGGTTACTTATTTTTATTTCATTTCAATTCGTTAATTTAATTTTTTAAATGTTCATTTAATGACTCAATTTTTGTTAGTAGCCCTAATTTTTTAATTATAAGATATTTTTGTTATATTAAATAATAAAATTTGACTTGCAAATATTATTTCTAGTAATTTTTTCAGTATTTTAAATTTATAACATTTTTTTTAAATACCTCAATGATACATTAACATATAAAAAATTTTTTATAGATGTTAGAGTTACATGTAACTATTAAATTGTATATGTTATTTAAAATTCATCAGTATCATTTTTTTTCCTCTTGTTGCACTATATATTTCAGTAAACATATTTAAAGTTTTGACCTATTAATGTAATCTTTCATTTCTTTATTATTTCGTTATACTAGTCCTCTTTTTTAATGATAAATACCAATAAATAATTATATAGTTTATATTAATTTTTGTGGTAATAAAATTGGTTCAGTTTTCAGTTAAAAAGAATTTTAATGTCTGTTCAGGTAATTGATATAAATAATCATATAAATTAATGAAGTGAATATTTATGCTTATTATTTATATGGTATGATAAAATAATACTAAATTTTCATCGATTCTATTGAAGATGAGAGAATTCTTATATTTTAGTGTAAATTTCTCGAAGCTCTTATTTCTTGCATGGATATATTTATATGATTATTTTTAATGCACATCCATTATAATTGAATTTAAATGAATCATGCTATACAAACTTGATGAATATTACTGAATATACACAAATCATGTGAATATATAGAAATATATTGCAAGTTTGTTGGTAATTGGATTTATTTTTTTTTATACTGGTTGTGTATCATGGTCGAGCATTAGGAGAGCAGAAGGGGTCTAATAAAAATACTGAACTGAGAAATACATAAATAATTTTTATTGTTTCTTGCTTCATTATTTTTAATAGAATGTGGGCATGTGGTTTTATGCTCTAACCAACCTTAATGCACAGTAATTTTTGATATAATCTAAAATTATTGTACATTGAATATTGGTCTGTACGTGGTTGTCCTTTACAATCCAAGAAGCAAACGTCAGCATCTGGATTTTAGGGGATGCGTAGGGCTATTGGCGAAAGTACCACGCTTTACTTTTTTAATAATTATATTCATTAAATTAAGAGAATTATATATTGTTTTATCATACCATAAAATTCTATATAATTTTGAATTTAATTATTGTATCAATTAAAGAGTACCCCCCGTTAAGATAGGTAAAATGCCCTCCCTCATATATTTTAAAACTAATATTTTTTCTTGTTTTTATAGTAATTAAGATTAGGTTTTGTTATATTTATAGTTTCCTAACACATACCCTAACCTCAACATAACCTAAAAATCACTTTTTTTATAAAATTTTTTTTTTATCTGGAAGGATGAATGATATTAATACCGCGAAAATCATATAACTAGGTCTTAGCACTCTCTTCAACTGTGATTTTTTGCGAGTCCTAGAAAGCAGTTTTTCTAACCTAAAAATAACATTTAAATCATAAAATCTCCGTAACTTTGCTCAGGGAGGGGCTACAAGCAATTTTCTGGGCTTCAAATTTGTATTTTTGAAAAACAAATACAATTTATAATGACCAAAAATTCGATTCTGGCATGGCGCCATGGCGAAAAACTCGAAAAACCATTTTTTCATAGGTTTTCTGTCGGTCATTGGTCTCTAGCAACTCACAAATCATTTTTAGAAAAAAATATAGCTTTATTGGATTCTACGTGAAACAATACATTGAAAATGTGCATGATTACTTTAGGAATACTTGGATGCTGTTACAAAACAATTAAAAAAATAAAATAATTCTAAAATTATTACATAGCTACTTTGCGTCGTTGCTGCATTTTATGTTTTTATGACCTTGGTCATCTCTTTAGAGTCTCAAAGCTACTATTCAATGTATCCATAGGCAAATTATGTCCACTACACCCGAAAAACAGAGACAAATACTAGACAGATAACGTTAACTCCTATATGTACATATATATATGTGTGGAATAACTTGCTATCCCTCGTATATACATAAGGAATAGTGAGTTGTTCTTAGGAAACGCAAATTATTTTTCTTATACATAGATAAAAAACCAATGTTTATCTATTCCTGTAACTATTCTTTTTAGTGTTCTTTTTTAGCTTGTAAGAGACCTAACATGTTTTCTGTCCTCCATAAATCACGAACTCGGTAGATTTGAACAATTAAATGATTCTAATTAGGTTCCAAATTCAAAAATTAAAAGATCATCATCTCTTTAGAGTCATAAAGCTACTATTCGATGTATTTACAGCCAAATTACGCCTATTACACGCTAAAATAAGATTTTTAAACATAACTGAAGTAACGGTCGTATCATCTGTCTTTTTGTATTACAGTAGACTCTGGATACAAGAGAATCAACGGGCCTTCAGGAGAGGAATTTTCTTGAAAATTCTCTCATACAAAGAGTCCCCATCTCGCTCGAGTCAAAAGTGATACCCACACCTACTGTTTTGTTGTGTGAGTTGTATCCAACATGCGTGTATATTCTGTCTCTCTCACTTTCATAGTGGTGGGATAACGCAAATACTTAGGCTCACGCCCATATTTAGGAAAAAGAGCTCGAAATCTCTTATATCACAATCTCTTGTATCGGGAGATCACTGAATCATTAGAGAGACAAAGACGGAATAAGGTTTTAGTAACAATATATATATATATATATATATATATATATAAAAGAATAGTGAGCTATTGCTAGGAACTCTAGGAGCTATTGCTTCTCATATATATATATATATATATATATATATATATATATATATATATATATATATATATATAACAAAGAATAGTGAGCTGTTGCTAGAAACAACGCGCTTGATTCTCATATATGTAGAAGCAATGTATTTCTTATATCGGTTGCTACTCTATTTTTTGCGTATGATGGCCTGAAGACAAATCATAATTGTGGCAGTTCTAACAAAGAATATAAATACTTACATAGAAGTGTACTTTCAGGCTCGAATTTATAGACCCAACACGATTGTTACTAAAACCTTATTCCGTCTTTGTCTCTCTAATGATTCAGTGATCTCTCGATACAAGAGATTGCGATATAAGAGATTTCGAGCTCTTTCTTCTAAATATGGGCGTGAGCCTAAGTATTTGCGTTATCCCACCACTATGAAAGTGAGAGAGACAGAATATACACGCATGTTGGATACAACTCACACAACAAAACAGTAAGTGTGGGTATCACTCTTGACTCAAGCGTGTTAGGGACTTTTTGTATGAAAGAATTTTCAAGAAAATTCCTCTCCTGAAGGCCCGTTGATTCTCTTGTATCCAGAGTCTATTGTAATACAAAAAGACAGATGATACGACCGTTACTTCAGTTATGTTTAAAAATCTTATTTTAGCGTGTAATAGGCGTAATTTGGCTGTAAATACATCGAATAGTAGCTTTATGACTCTAAAGAGATGATGATCTTTTAATTTTTGAATTTGGAACCTAATTAGAATCATTTAATTGTTCAAATCTACCGAGTTCGTGATTTATGGAGGACAGAAAACATGTTAGGTCTCTTACAAGCTAAAAAAGAACACTAAAAAGAATAGTTACAGGAATAGATAAACATTGGTTTTTTATCTATGTATAAGAAAAATAATTTGCGTTTCCTAAGAACAACTCACTATTCCTTATGTATATACGAGGGATAGCAAGTTATTCCACACATATATATATGTACATATAGGAGTTAACGTTATCTGTCTAGTATTTGTCTCTGTTTTTCGGGTGTAGTGGACATAATTTGCCTATGGATACATTGAATAGTAGCTTTGAGACTCTAAAGAGATGACCAAGGTCATAAAAACATAAAATGCAGCAACGACGCAAAGTAGCTATGTAATAATTTTAGAATTATTTTATTTTTTTAATTGTTTTGTAACAGCATCCAAGTATTCCTAAAGTAATCATGCACATTTTCAATGTATTTTTTCACGTAGAATCCAATAAAGCTATATTTTTTTCTAAAAATGATTTGTGAGTTGCTAGAGACCAATAACCGACAGAAAACCTATGAAAAAATGGTTTTTCGAGTTTTTCGCCATGGCGCCATGCCAGAATCGAATTTTTGGTCATTATAAATTGTATTTGTTTTTTAAAAATACAAATTTTAAGCCCAGAAAATTGCTTGTAGCCCCTCCCTGAGCAAAGTTACGGAGATTTTATGATTTAAATGTTATTTTTAGGTTAGAAAAACTGCTTTGTAGGACTCGCAAAAAATCACAGTTGAAGAGAGTGCTAAGACCTAGTCATATGTTTTTCGCGGGATTAATATCATTCATCCTTCCAGATAAAAAAAAAATTTTATAAAAAAAGTGATTTTTAGGTTATGTTGAGGTTAGGGTATGTGTTAGGAAACTATAAATATAACAAAACCTAATCTTAATTACTATAAAAACAAGAAAAAATATTAGTTTTAAAATATATGAGGGAGGGCATTTTACCTATCTTAACGGGGGGTACTCTTTAGAATAAATTAAAGAGCAACGCGCTGTTTCAGTACCCCATTGGTGTAGTGTGGAAATCTGTCGACCCAAATTTTGTTGAGACTGCAGAAATTATGAAATGATAGAAAAAGATGAATAAAATGTATAATTGTAGATATAGATACTCAATAGGTGAGAAAGTAAATGTTATTATAGTCGTAATTAAATCAAACATGAAAGCAAGGAGTTACTTACAATTATTATGAATGAGCATGAATTACATTCTTAACGAAACTTACCATCTAAGAAAAGCCCAAAGAAAAAGTTATAAAAATTTCTTTAAAAAAGCGGTGTTGTCAAAAAATATTTGTCAGTTCTAAAACGAATAACAATGATAAAAGCATATTAAGGATGTTCCGCTGGTTAGCTCACAATTAACCTCTATTTCAAAAGTGTATTCGCTAGTCCTTTTAAAATTTGGCAACACCGTTTTATGATACTCATTTAATGTTTCATATACATATATAGTTGTCGTTTCGAATTTTTTGAATCGACTGTAAAACATTCGTATTAGAATTCCGGCAGGAAGTTAAAAGTAAAAAGGAAAATTCGAAAAGTCAAAAATATTTTTGAAAAGGAAAACAAGTTAGTGAAAAAGTGTACAAAAACAGAGTTCGACAACAGGGTGTAGAAAAAAAACTTAACGTTTATTAATATAAAAAAATTAATAAAATAATTTATAAAAAATTAATATCAAATGCATATTATTATTTCAAGCGCTCAAAAAAGATATTGCTTATATAATAAGATTTAGATCTTGTATTTAAAAATGTGTCTAACTACTATGTGATATTAATTTAATTTTTACCAAACAATAGTTATAATTTAATAAATATTTTCATATACTAATAATATTTTATGTGTAATATATTAATAAAATAAATTAAAGCTTGCAATCATAATTATTATCATTCTATTTAATTTCCAAAGTCTCAATTTTATGCTGAAATTATGGTATGATGATTAGAATACAATTCAATTTGACGTTCGTTCTAACCTTAATCATGCGGTGTTGCCAAGTATTGTAAAGGCAAGCGAATGATTTGAAAAAAAATCAAAATTATATTGATAATATATTTCTCACAAATTTTGAATGATTAAACTGAATTGATGAATAAGTTTGAAATACTTTTTTATCTGAATACCCAACAGCTGGCCATTTAACTCAATGTTAAATGCTTAAAAATATTTTCTTTTATATATCAGTTCATAGGTCTTGTAGTCCTTTGAAAATTTATTTAAGTAACATGTATGTTATTACCTACCGTTATTTAAATTTTCTTTGAAATCTGTTTGTTATTTCTCTTTACCGTGGAACATCCTTAAATACGTTGTTAAATTAGCAGTAATTGTATAGGATATTAAATGTTTAAAATATACTTTTTATTTATATTCATGAAATTTGATAGAATTATTTAAAAATTTTTTCTTTATAATTTCATAAATAGCATAAACAAACGCGTGTTAATTAATGATTATCTAACATAATGCAAATTTTTATTAAATTTAATTACATAGCTTATATACAATGTAGCTCTGAAACTATTTAGTATTTATGCATCGGAAATAAAGCTTTTTTCTCATTTTAATATAAGAAATTGTAGTGGAGTGGCATTAGTCACGTCCACAATTACATTATGATGGCAATGTAAGAATTTGGAACAAGCTGAATCTATTGTTCTGGCGTTTCGTCCCAGGTCCGACTACGGGAACTCATCAGTGAGGCTATGTAGTCGGACCCTGCCTCAGCCGCCTTGAGAGGGAGAGAAGTTTGTCGGTCTTATATACAAACTGAGACCAATTCCCTGCGCTTGCAAGATTACGACATTTCGGGTTTCCACCCACTGGCGGTTTACCTTACTTGTCGGTTTCTCTTCCGTGTGTTACCCAATTATGGTAACATTGCACGGCTGGCAAGTATGGGCCCCACAAAATCATCTACTATGGTTTCAAAAAACATGGTGATTTAGAGTTTTCTGTCCTTGTAATTAAATTATAGAATATTCACTGATAAACTAAAGAATTATTGGAAAATAATTTTCATGGAAAGAAATCATTTTTTATACAAAGAATTATGATTTCTTAATTAATTAAGTAATCGAATTTCGTAATAGAAAGTTAATTAAAACGAGAGTATAGTTTAATGTCAATGTGTATAAAAAGAGTAACAAATTCATTGATAGATTAATTAATTATTACATTTTTCTTTGAAAAATTTATTTTTAAATTTCTTTTTTTAATAAACAAATAACTATATGATGACAATAATTAATTTAATTATTTATTCTATTCATTCGATGATTTAAAATTTATTTTGAATAAAATAGTTTATTACAAAAAATAATATTTTTCTAGGAAAGGAAAATAACGTGTATGGAATTAAGTATAAAATATGCACACAAATGAAAAATAAAATCATTAAAAAAATAACCACCATACCTGTATGTTTTTCGGGTCGCTGAATCCGAATCCGAAGTCGGTTTGACCTCATCGCCCAGTTTTACCATAATTCATATAAAATATTAAAAATACCGGAACAGTTTTTTCGTCATTATTAGGTCACATTTGCATGTATTTTGACGTGGTATTTTGGTTACTTTTTATCTTTCTTGTAGTTTTATGAGACTCAAGTCTTCTTCTAATCGAACCCTGGATATTGCAGTTGAGAAAACTGCTTAATCCTTCTTTCGCTTGTAACGTTCTCTTTTGTTTTCAAAGGATCGATGTAGTGGATTTCTAATCCTTTTCGAATTATCTTCAGTGTCTCTTTTCAGTAGCCAACAGTAGTCTGCCATCATATTTACGTCCCATTTTCCTTGCCAACGCTGTTCGACTTCTTTCAGATCTTGATGGAAACGCTCACATTGCTTTTCGCTGTAATCGCTTAAATTCTCTGGAAAACAGCTAACATGAGAATCTAGGAAATGGAGTTTAAGATTCATCAAACATTCCAAACGCTAAAAGTTACTTACCATATTTGCTATGAAGGCTTCAAAGTCAGCACTTTTCTCATTTCCCAAAAAGTTTCGAGCAACATTCCGAAAACTAAGCCATGCAGCTTTTTCTAAATCGTTCATTGTACATATGAAATGTTCATCGTAAAATAGTTTTCTGATCTGAGGTCCATTAAATATCGCTTCTTTCAACTTAGCTTCAGTCAATTGAGGAAATTAATTTGTCAGGTATTGAAAACATTGTCCTTCCTTATCCAAAGCCTTTACAAATTGTTTCATTAACCCGAGTTTTATATGGAGAGGCGGAAGTAATACTTTTGATGGATCAACTAAAGGCTGTTTCAGTATATTGTGAGTTCCTGGTTCGAGACCTGCTCTTGCTTGCCAAACCTTTTGGCCGGATAGCGTTGCAATTCCGTTGCTCGCCGTCACTGCGTGGAGGTGCCCTGGATGCAGACACAGGGGGACATTCAAGCGAACGAGAACATCAAAAGAAAAAAGAACGTTACACTGAGAAAATAACATGGTTGATTTAACCACGCATCTGTTCATACAACTAACTTATGTTTGTTTCAATTCATCTACCCAGCTATCAATTCGGCAGAATGTTGTCTGTTAAAATGCAGTGAAAAAAGTGCTAATAAGCTTAGTGATAGTGCTAAGTGCTAAGTGTTAATTTGTAAAGGCTTTGGATAAGGAAGGACAATGTTTTCAATACCTGACAAATTAATTTTCTCAATTGACTGAAGCTAAGTTGAAGAAAGGGATATTTAATGGACCTCAGATCAGAAAACTATTTTACGATGAACATTTCATATATACAATGAACGATTTGGAAAAAGCTGCATGGCTTAGTTTTCGAAATGTTGCTCGAAACTTTTTGGGAAATGAGAAAAGTGCTGACTTTGAAGCCTTAATAGCAAATATGGTAAGTAACTTTTAGCGTTTGGAATGTTTGATGAATCTTAAACTCCATTTCCTAGATTCTCATGTTAGCTGTTTTCCAGAGAATTTAGGCGATTACAGCGAAGAGCAAGGTAAGCGTTTCCATCAAGATCTGAAAGAAGTCGAACAGCGTTGGCAAGGAAAATGGGACATAAATATGATGGCAGACTACTGTTGGCTACTGAAAAGAGACACTGAAGATAATTCGAAAAGGATTAGAAATCCACTACATGGATCCTTTGAAAACAAATGAGATCGTTACAAGCGAAAGAAGGATTAAGCATTTTTCTCAACTGCAATATCCAGCGCTTCGATTAGAAGAAGACTTGAGTCTCATAAAACTACAAGAAAGATAAAAAGTAACCAAAATACCACGTCAAAATACATGCAAATGTGATCTAATAATGACGAAAAAACTGTTCCGGTATTTTTAATATTTTATATGAATTATGGTAAAACTGGACGATGAGGTCAAACCGACCTCGGATTCGGATTCAGTGACCCAAAAACATAAAGGTATGGCATTTTTCTAGGCATAAACCGTTTCTTCTTGATTTGACCTTGAACTGACCTTGACCCTGACGTGATGGGATCAAGCCGAACCCGGATTCGAATTCAGCGACCCGAAAAACATACAGGTATGGTGGTCTGGTTCCGATGTCAGACCACTTTTTTTTGTGTGCCGGTGATATTAACCAAGTGTGTTCATTTATCGTCTGGCTATACCCGTCCTGTAACAACTACACTAAAATCAAGGTAAGATCATTACATGGAGAGTGTTTTGCATTATAAAAGATAATGCGTTTAGAAAACACATCACAAGGTGGCTTGCGTGAACGATAAATATCGATGCGTGTCTGAACGTGCACGAAGTTTTCAATGCGGCGCCACCATGCGCTCTATTTCACGCATTACCGCACCAAAAAAAGTTATGCACGAATTATTAACATTTTTGAATCAAACTTTTAATATTATAATTAAACATATTCTCCTCATAACAACAACAACACAATTAATCAATTATTCTGCCCTGGTGTAAAGCCAGGACTTAACATTTTGGTTCCGGTACGAATTAGTTTGATCGTAACATTTTGGTTTCAGCACAAATTATTTAATTGAAGGATCGTGTTAAATATACTTGAAGATTATTAGTATAAATATATAATATTCAATCATATATATAAAGGGCAGCTAATTAAATAAATTTATAAGCACAATAAAGTGCAATAAAAATAATCATATAAAGTGAAAATAAACAAATGAAATAAAATATAAAGTCCAAATAAATAAAATAAATGATATAAAGTGAAAATACATAAATAAAATAAAATATATAAAGGGAAAATACATAAATGAAATAAAATAAAAAGTGCAAATAAATAAAGTAAAATTAAATAAATAAAATATATCAAGTCAAATTACATAAATGAAATATATAAAGTGAAATTACATAAATGAAATATATAAAGTGAAATTAAATAAATAAAATAAAATATATAAAGCGCATATAAATAATACAAATAAAAATAAAATACAATTTACAAGTGTAATCAAATGAAGAGATAAATATATCGAATAAATAAATAAATATATTCAAAGTGCATATCATATCAAGTAAATAAAATAAATAATATAATAAAATATAAGCGCATAAATAATATTGATAAATCAAATAAAAGTATATATATAAATAAATAAATAAAATATTAAACGCAAATAAAGGAAGTGCTATCTGAAATAAATCACTGGATAAATAAATATTTAAAAAATTAAATACAAAATGCATCGATAAATAAATAAAAATAATATAATGAAACAAATAAAAATTTAATTGAAATATGCATACTTTGAAGTAAAATACAAATATAAATATTGAAATAAATTTAAAAAATATATATTTAATGTATAAATAAAATCTATATATCAATACATAAATAAAAAAAAATTCAAAAGTGCTACATAAGTGAAAATAACTAAATCAACAAAAGTGAAACATTTAAAAAAGATCAAAATTCACGTGAAGAAATCACAATAAATTTTCGTTTTTCAATTCAAAATTACTACGATTTCAAAACAATACTCCAATCTGTATTTCTAAATTATTCAAATTTGATACATTAATAATATCAATATAATATAAAATAAACAAACTGCATTTAAAAAGTAGACATTGATCATAAAAAAAAAATTTTACAAAGTGTATCGAACTTGTGAAAGTACAAACTCAGCGATAAATCTTTCGGTCACGATACGGTTTTGTATATCAACAACAGCAAAAGGTCAATGTATAACAATCAAAATATAAGTCAGCAATTGTACGACATTCTCTGATTTTATAAAACAAAATTAGGTCAATCTAAATTCTTGAGTCAGTAATATCATAACAATTATTGTTAAATAATTACGTTTACATCACTAAATATACTAATATTAATAAGATTTTTATGAAACATGAAAAAAAAACTTATAATATTTCTAATAAAATAAATGAAATTAATTGGACAGAAATTTAAAAAAATTGTCAATTACAGAAAACTGCTTGGATACTAAATTGTACAACAATACAATTAATTGAAATTTGTAATAAACTCAAAGTACCCATTGATGAAAATCAGAATATTAATGAAATTTGTAATATATTAAGAGTATTTATGAAAAAAAATATTATTCAAAACCAAAAAGACACTAGTGCGTTTAGAAAAAGTACAAGACTTCTACACTCTCCTGTTAAAAATACATTCAATACAACACAAGAACAGCAGAATTTAGATACAACACAAAATCAGGAAAATCTAAATACAACACAAGATCAACAAAACATATACGAAAATATTGATATTAGAGCCATAAACAATAATTCAAATAGACAAGAAAATACAATTGATGAAAGTACAGGGGCAATTCGAAAAATTATTCAAAACAGAACCAGAACGACAAACCAAGATAATAGCTTTGTAAGCAGATATACTTTAGCAACAAACATTACAACAATATCAGACGACGACGAAACATTAAACGACGACTAAAATCTCTCTATTAAACAGGAAAGTTTCCAAGAAATTGAGGGTATTGAAAACGGAGAAAATATCATTATAAATAATTCTAATAATAACAACAATAATAATAACAACACTAATAATAATAATCATAATACGGTAGACGACTTACTAAATTTTATTGAGAATATCAACATGGCGCAACCAGGATATTCATTAAAAGAAATTATAAGATTGGTTCCTGATTTTGATGGTAAAAACATATCTATAGACAAATATATTGAAAAATTAGAAATTGCTAAAGAATTACTAGAAGCTGATCAACAAAAATCATTTATGAACTATCAGAGATTTAAATTATCAGGGGCAATTGCTTCTGCAGTGAAACATACTACAATTAATACAATTGATGAATTTATTAAAATTGTTAAAAAATTATATCCTGAAATTGATAATTTATATACTTAATACGGGAAATTAGAATAAATTCAACAAGGACTTAATAAACTAGTAGAAGGATATATAACAAGAATAAAAGAATTAACAAAGAAAATCAGAAATATAAAAAGAAAAACGAGACTGGAATAGAAAGAGCAACCTTAGAACGATTTATTAATCGATTAAATCAAGATGAATTTAAATATTCTAAACAGGGGCTAGTTAACGAAATAAGATATGAAATGAAAGTAGCAGACAATTTCTCTGATGCAACTATAGAAGCAATTAAAATAGAAAATCAGCTAGAAAAACAAAACGCTATCAGAGGGAATCCAAATAAACAGAAAATTATGTTTAGTAATATTTTTCAAGAAGAAATCAAACAAATACAGTGTTGTCAAATATGCAAAAATATTGTCCACGAAGCATTATATATCAGGTTGCGTATACTGTAAAGAACCAAATAATTCATCATTCGAATGCTCTAATATAAGAAATAAAATAAGATTGATATGTAAATTTTGCAATCAATTGGGTCATTCAAGAAGCACGTGTGATTTATTAAATGACAACGAACATTATTGACAATACTGTCAAGAAAGTAATCATAAAATTAATCATTGCCCAACAATATGAAAATATGAGATATGTTGAAAATGTAATAAGAATGGACACAACACAAATTTTTGCACTGATGTTATTGACAAATGATTGCGAAAAGATAAAAATATTTATAAATCAAGCTAAGGCAAGCAATCAAATCAAATGTCAATTGTGAGACAAAAGGGGTCACTCAGGTAAAGAGTGTAAAAATCATGAAACTCAAAATACGAGTTTTGGAAGAAACAATAGAGTCAACGCTAACTTTTAGAGACCGAATTTTCAATCAAAATTTTGCAGATACTGCAAAAATACAGGTCACACTGCAGACGAATGTAGGACTTTGAAGAACAACAATAAAAAATTCCAAAATAATAATCAACATATAAAATGCTCATATTGCAAGAAACCAGGACATTCAATAGAAACATGTTTTATAACGAAAAATTTAGAAAATAATCAGAATAGATTTCGCACAATTTGCAAAAAGACAAATCATACTGACGAATATTGTCGACTAAAAACACCTGAATCAACTTATATGCAGGAAAACGCTTAAACTCATCTTGGAGAGAGCGTAAAAGAGGAGTTACACAACTTAAGTCGCTCAAAAATTATATAGATATACGATATTTTGCAAAGGAACAGATAATTGATTATGAGTTTAAAACTTGCAGAAATTTAAATAATGATTACAACATTGAGCCTATTCATGCAAACATTATTGAACAAAATATACCGTTATACAAAATAACAGAATTTAAAGAAGAAATAAGAAATAATTCAAAAACAATAAATGCATGCAACAAAACTTTTGAAGTAAATCATTTAAGTGATGAACAAATTAAAAAAGATATTAATAATAAAATGGTTACAAATAAAAATAGTATGGACACTGATATCCCAATTTACATATTTGAATTAGGCGATACACTACAATTTATTCAAATCTAAAACCCATTTAATAAAAAATTATGTAAATTATTAATAGATACAGGTGCTCAGCTTAATATTATAAAAGAAAGCTTAGTACCATTAAATTTTGTTAATGATAGTGTTAGAATATATTTGTCTCGAATTACCAACACCCCTATTAAAACATGTGGTTTGATAAGTTTAACGATTAATGATTTACATACAGACTTTCATGTAGCATCAGAAAACTTTTCAATACCTTACGATGGAATTTCAGGTATAAATGTATTGAAAAAAAATAAATTAAGAAGGAGCCGAACTATCTGTTTTTGTCTAGTAGCGTTTTTCATCATTTATGTAAACACTATCCGGTATAACAAGAAAAAAAAGCAGCCCCCGCTAGATATTAGAATAAGAAGTAAATTTTGTAATAACAACCAAATTTTTTCACTGCGTAGTTTTTGAATAATTAGAGACCTACCAAAAAAAGATAGGTTATATTCTAGATTGCTAGTAGGTCTCTAATTAGTTAAAAACTATGCGGTAAAAAATTTGGTTGTTATTACAAAATTTACTAATTATACTAATATCTAGCGAGGGCTGCTATTTTTTTCTTGTTATACCGGATAGTGTTTACATAAATGATGAAAAACGCTATTAGACAAAGACAGATAGTTCGGCCCCTTCTTAAGATTGGATAAAGACTATTTAGAAATAAATAGAGAAAAATTCTTTATTCAAACAGATTGCAAACATAACGAGAATCTAATTTCAAATGTATATATATATATATATATATATATATATATATATATATATATATATATATCAAAATACGGAAAATACAGACTTAATAACTACTGATACATTTCAAATATTAAATTATACTTCGAAAATACAGGACAATAAAAATTACTCAATCTCGGAATTTCTTGAAAACAAAAATAAAAATATAGAACATTTTTTAAAAGATATTATTAACACACTAGACAAAGATTATTCTAAAATATCAAATAATGAAGATTTTGAATATAAACAATTTCTTTTAAAACTTCAAGAAAATACGAATTTTAATGTTGGAGAAGAAGATAAAGAATTTCTTACATATTTTATAAAAGAAAATACTGAAATAAATATTACAGATAAACAAGAAGAAAAATCTAGTAAATTTGAGGAAAATTTATTGTATGAAAACATAAATCGTATTCAAGAAAAAAATTTCGATCGTAATGGAAAATTATTAGATAAAATAATTTTAAATCACTTAAACGAAGAAAATAAACAGATTATAAAAAATTTAATCTTGAAAAATGAAGATATAATTTGGCTATAAGGAGAAGAAATTGGAAAATGTAATTTAGAACACCATGAAATAAATTTAACAGATAATAAATCAATATATGTTAAACAATTTTCATTGCCATATAAGTCAAAAGAAATCGCTATAAAAGAAACAAAAAAATTAATTAAAAATAATTTAGTGAGACCATCTAAAAGTGCTTATAATGCACCAGCATTTGTAGTAAAGAAAAAACCAGGTAACGATGGGAAAGAAAGATGACGATTAGTTATAGATTATAGAAAATTAAATGAAAAAACAATACCTGACCCATATTTAATACCATCTATAACAGAAATTTTTTATGACTTAGGTGGAAATAAATATTTCACGTATATATTGATGACATAATTATAGCTACAAAATCACAAAAAGAACATAATATTAAATTCAATTTAGTAGCATCAAAACTTAGAGAAGCTGGATCAAAACTAGAACCAAAAAAATGTGAATTCATTAAGGAAGGAGTAATGTTTTTAGGACATATTATAAGCGAAAATGGGATAAAAGCAGATCCAAAGAAAGTTGAAGCAGTAAAATTATTTCCAATTCCGAAAACAGTTAAAAATATTAGAGAATTCTTGGGACTAGCAGGATACTATAGAAGATTTATAAATGATTTTGCAAAAATAGCAAAACCATTAACATGTTTATTAGAAAAAGATACAAAATTTTCATGGGATATGGAACAGCAGCAAGTTTTTGATAAACTTAAAGAAACATTATGTACTGCTCCATTATTACAATTTCCACAACTAGATAAACCTTTTATAATTACAACTGATGCATCAGGATATGCATTAGGAGCTATATCATCTCAAGGAGAGATTGGAGAAGATAAACCTATAGCATATGCTTCAAGAGTTTTAAAAGACCCAGAACTTAATTATCATACATACGAGAAAGAAGCGTTAAGAATATTGTTCGGTATAGAGTCATTTAGGAATTATATTTTCGGAAGTAAATTTATCATAATAACAGATCATAAACCATTACTATCTTCTAAATTAGCAGATAAAAATAATAGAGTTCAAAGATGGCGACTCAAATTATCAGAATATGATTTTGATGTAATATATAAAAAGGGAAAAATGAATGTGAACAGTGATGCATTATCTACAAATCCCATAGATATAGTAGAAATTAATGTCGTAACTAGAGCCCAAAAGGCGAAAGAAAATCAAGAAAATATTAAATTAACAAATATACCCACAAATAAAATGAAAATACAAAAATTAAATGAGGAATGCACACGTATTAAAAAGGAACGTGGTCGACCAAAAAAAGTTAGTAAAGCACTAACAAATGAAGAAATTAAAACTGTCGAAAATAGAGACGAAAAACAAGAAAAGATATATTCAAATAAAACTAATACCATTACATATTCTAAAAATTCTATTAAAAATAGAAAAGGTAATATACTGCATTTAATCACGAGCGAAAGCCTAACATTTTCTTTGTCTGCTTTGAATAATGTAAGAATTTGCGATAGAATATTAACAAAAACGAAAAACCCAAAGCTATTTATTTTACATATATCTTAAAATAAAATATTATTTGACGATAATACGATAAAAAAAGATGTAACAAACTTAGATTTATTTACATATATAAACCAACGAATATAGACGCTTATAGAAGCGTACTCTTAAATGGGAAACTTCTGCCAAAAATGTATGACCTAGTTACTGAGGGCGCCACTGGATCCCATGTATTTTTATATCTATATATATATCAAATTTTTCATATGCATAGATATACAAACAATGTTAAAGTGTTGCCCAGCGTTTTGGAAGAAAAATTTAACCCAGAAGTATTCTTCTATAAGCGTCTATCTTCTTTGTATAAACTCAAAATTTGTATATATTGAAAAACATTTCAGGGTAGAACTTACAGATTCATATTTAAATATTTTAAATGAAAAATGCGAGATAGATATAGATAGAATAAGAGATCCAATTAAAAGAAATAAGGATAGAAAAACCTTCTATATCAAAACCAACATCATTAAAAGAAACAACACAATCTTGCATAGCGAAACCTACACCTCCACCTTCACCCTTAAAAGCACCGTACACCAAACCACCAATGCCTACACCTTCTCCCAAACTTATTCAAGAAGAGCCTAGAGAATTACCACTCTTCTGCTCTCGCATGGATTGATTAAATAATTATTATTGTTACAGATTTTTATTATTATTTCTTTGCTAAAATGATTTTCAAATTAAGAAACGATTTAAGCTATGCGAATCATAATTTTAATTATATTGTTACATCTAAGGTATTCAGTTAAAGCTTATGTCTATTACATTTCAGATTGCATAGTTACCTATACAATCATCTTGAGTCGTGAATGAATATTCACTTGTATATTCACATTATATTTAAATAATTTTATACTATTTAAATAATTACTTTTTCAAAGCATTTTATGTTATTTTTTTTATCTCATAAGCTATAATACAAAATTTCATTTGTAAAGAAAATTTGAAATGTAAAGATTAAATTAATTAAAAAGTATTTATAAGCAAAATCATACATAATTTAAAAAAAAAAACTATTCTTAATAATTATAAGTTTAAAATAACTATATAATTTAATAATTTTCATTTTTTAAATGTATTCACTACAAATACATCAAATAATTGTGCGAAAATATTCAAACAAAATATTTTACTGAATACTGTATTTAAATAGATTTTAAGTTATTTATGTAAATTTATCAATAACTGTACAAAATTTATTACATTTGATTTCTCTTATATTTATTAATTCAAACATATACAATTACTGATCAATCAAAAAATTTTAGTAAGTCAAAACTTAAATGTAATGTTATCAAATATTAAAAGTTGAAAATAACAAAAAATCTTTTATTCAAACATTATAATTTATGACTATTTTTAGGAATTTCATAAATTTAAGAGAATAACATAAATGATGGCACTAATTTTAAAAAGGATGAGATTCAAGACAAAATAGGTTAAAACAAAAAAAAAAGAAAACGCTTTTATAATAATACGTAAATAGATCATAAGAGAAAAATTTTTATGTAAATTATTCAATAACTGTATTTTTAACCCTTGTTGTTTCTCGTACTGATAAACAACATCTTGAGCCCCAAGGTGTTACGTCACAAACGTATCTTTTCTTTAGAAATTTCTTAACATGAACTAATTAAAACAGTTATTGAACGATAAAAGAATGTGTTAAGCTAAACAAAAAAATAAGTAGAACAGTTAAAGAAACTTAAAATCAGTTATAAGAATGAAATTATAAAACTTCATAAAAATGCTTTAGGGGAATTCTCATACCGACATAGAGTTCTACCTTATCTACATTTAAATTATGAATTTTAATAAAAATTTAACTATTCATGACTGAAATTCGTAGGAGAGGCACATTCTTAACATGCCAAAGAATTTATTGCAACGTTAAAAGACAATATAAGGGTAAAAAAAAGGCGAAAACTGCTTAATACGATTAACTTTTCAATGTAGTTATGAATAATCGTATTATGTAGTTTTTGTCTTCATTTTCACTTTTATTCTGTCTTTTAACGTTGCAATAAATTCTTTAGAATGTAAAGAATGTGCCTCTTCTATGAATGTTAGTCAAATATAGTTAAATTTTTATTAAAATGCATAATTTAAATGTAGATAAGGTAGATCTCTATGCCGGTATGAGGACACCCCTCAATAATCAATCTTATTTATCAACTACTGTCACGTTCTCTAACTACTTCATTTAATCACGGAAAAAATTATATTTTTTACATCTAATTACATTTACAAGAAAAGTCGACTACATAACACTTTTTAATGCATTCTCCTTGTTGTTTCATGTACCTTTTTGTCAGTAAGCAATATTTTTAGTAGTAACATTATTCAACATTTTATAAAATTATACTTTTCTTCATTGTTATCAAGCGAAATAAGACAATTCTACAACCGAGCGTGAAATAAAAGAATCCTAAAACCGTGCACGAAATAAGACAATCTTACTCAGTTGCATTCATTAAATGTATTTTTTTTTTGTTCTAAATAATGATTTATCAACAAAACAACAGTTATTAACAATTTTCTTTTGTATTCATCTGTTATAAAAAGTTTTCTACAGATCTTAATAAATATTCTTCAATTATCAATAAATGTTGAAAACTGAAGAAAACTGTAAATAACTGCTGTGTTAAGTCTCAATCCGGACACTTTTCTATAGTTGATAACTGTATTCTTCAGTTTTATTTAGATATATAATTTTTTTTTACACTAAGCAACACTTGTTCAACCGTATGCGAGATACTATATTCTTCAACAAAGCCGTTGAAATTATCTCAGAATAAGTTGCGATAGGATATTTTTTTAAATTCTACGTCATAGAAATGTTAACTAATAATTGAAATATTCAAGTTTGCTAAATAATTAAACAAAACATAATAATAATTGATTTTTATTTTAAATAGTATTTTTAGTAATTAAAAACTTCATTAAAATAAATCAATATATAAAATAAAATTTTTCTTACAAAGTATTTGCTTAGCATATTCAATTAAATGTACGTAGTGAATAATTTTTTATTACAAAAAAATTATATTAAAACTTTTATATTTTTATTTTTTAAAAGACATTTTTAAAAGTTTCATATTTTACGGTTTCATGTAAAAAAAGGTTCATTTTTTAAATAATACGAAAAATTTTTTTCTAATAACAAATAAAATGTTCAATTATTTCTTTTGTCGAAACATCATTTTTAATTACAACTCTCGACTTCAAAAGGTATCATATTCAAATCGAAGCTTTTTCACGATAGTATATGCTCAGCGAACAGCTGTTGGAGTAAGAGATGCGTAGAAAAGAGATAGCATGCTTTTTTCTTTTACGATATACTAATCGTGCCACCTTACTGCCATTTATGAACTAAAATTTCAGTTAAATTTCGCCCACATAAAAGTACGCTTCTATAAGCGTCTATATTCGTTGGTACTAATTGAAATTATAAAGTCACTTTTTTTTCAAATACCTTAGTACATAAATTAGATATACTAGATTTCGTACTATTTTAACAGTACTTTCCTTTTTTCGTATGTATAATTGTATTAAAAATATTCCAGATTTTTAGATTGTTTTCAGATTTTTTTGGTGCGAAATTCAGAATTTTAAAGATATTTAAAGTTTTTGATCGTTTTTTTTAAAAATGAAGGTAACATTTAGTTGAAACTGAAGAACACGACGCATTCGCTGTCCTTGTCTAGTTGAGATTTTTGTTATTTACTGAAGTATTAATCGGTGTATCTGCAAATTGAAGGTTAAGCGCAATAGATATTATTATTACAAATATGTACGTAGGAGCGCGGTGGCGTAACGGATAGAGCTCTTGCCTTCAACGCGGTGGGCACGGGTTCGAATTCTGGCCAGGTACCTCTGACTTTTTTTCGAAAGAAAATTAGTGTATGTGCTACCCATATTGCGACTCTTAAAAAATCCGACCTCATTGAGTATTGGTTGATTGTTGGTCACAAAAGTGGCTGACCATCCATCGGTAGTCAAAGTTTTTGGTATGGTGGGTCTGACAGTCTAGTCTGATGTAATTTGTTAAACGGGTACCAGGCTGGACTCCCTCGACTTCACCATATAAATAAGGTTAATCATATAGAGAACAATATCCTTTATATATTAATCTTAAAAAAAAAAAAAAAAAAAAATTACAATTATGTATGCACAAGAAAAAAGAATCTACCGCTTTGTTTTTGAGAAAAGTAAGGAACGCGAAAATATTATAAACATAAACTTTTACTTCGGTATTCCTTACTTTTCTCAAAAATAAAGCGGTAGAATTTTTTTTTCTTGTGCATCGATGTTCATAATAATAATATCTATTACGCTCAACCTTTAATTTAAAAATACACTGATTAATACTTGAGTAAATAACAAAAAACTCAATTGATACTCGGTCGGTATTAGATTCTACTCCGGCCTGGTCTTAATAACAAAAAACTCAATTGTTACTCGGTTGGTATCAGATTCTACTCCAGCCTGGTCTTAAACACATTTTTTTTCGTGTATTTTTTTCTGTACTTTCAAACGCCATTTCCACGTAAATCATTTTTCGACTGAAACATGCTAAAAAATCGAAAAAAATAGCAAGAAAAGGGGTTTATTCGTTTTTTCCATTGTTTTTTTTTTAACCATGACTTCAAAAAAAGCATATTATACTAACAAAGAGAATGTTTCTCCTATGGGTTGTCGATTTTGCTCAAATTTAAACAAATATTTTTAGATGTTGGAATATAAACAAAGCCAAAATTTTAGCTCAATGCTTCATATTTTGCTAGTTACAGGCAATGAAATAAAGTCACTAAAAAGTTACTAGATTTTCAAACGTTTATGGTTCTTCAGCATTGATAATTAGAAGCTTAAAAATTTTTTTAGTTGAGTTCAAATCCTTTAGAAATATCACTTACATGGTATAAAAATCTTATTTTTTCCTCTAGTTATGTCAGAATAAAAATTGGACCACATTTCAGCCTATATTTTTAATTAATATTTATAAAGGAACATTTAAGTTCAATCTTTATTACGCTATAACTTGAGGAAAAAATAAAATTTTGACACCCCGTAAGAAATATTTTGAAAGAATTCGAGCTCAAAAAAAGTTTTAAGCTTCTGGCTATTAATGCTGAAGAAGTATAAACGTTTGAAAATCTATAATCTTTTTTAGAGACTTTCTTTTATTGCCTGTAACTAGGAAAATATTAAGCATTGGGGTTTAAAATTTTAGCCTTATTCAGATCAAAATCTAGAAACATTTCTCAAAATTTGAGCAAAATCGGCAATCTAAAGAAGAAACACTCCTTGTAAGTTCTAGTAAGCTGAACATCTTATGACTTTGTGATCAGAAGGTTCCACTATATAAATATAAAAAGAAATCAGAACACTAGATAAAGAAAATCAGGTTTTCAAGATAAAGGAATGAAATACTTAATTGAGTAATAAACACTATGATTGCACGCACGCTCGAGATAGAAGCCAGCCGTGTGTAGCATACGCGACGCCGCTTGCATCAACCGCGCTAATTCTAGCACGGTGAAAAGCAGATTTTATAATGAGATAAAAGCGTAAAAAAGGAAGCTAAAAGGGACCGGCTCAATAAACAAAAAAAAGGAATAGAACAATACTAAGGGAATTATATCAATAGAACGCGCACGTGATCGCCTAAGACACACGCCATGATGTTAAATTGATTATCTGATTCTAATCAGCACTAGAAAAATTGATCTTACCAACAAAAAGAGAGTAGATAGATAGATATATTTTTTAACTGATTTCAAAAAAAGGGAGAGGTTCTCGATTCAATTGAATTTTGTATTTTTTTTTTTGTTACTTTAAAACTCCATCATTTCTGAGCTAATCCGAAAAAAACTTTATTTATCTGATAAAGAATGTCTCCAGAAAGATTCTGTACATGTCTTTTAAGTACTAGGCTGATTCTCCGTTCGTCCAAGCAATTCATTAAAAAAAAAAAAAATCTCGAAAAAAAATTACTATATCCGTGCATAACTTTGTAAGGGATTGACCGATTTGTATAAAAATTTTTCTTATATGAAGAAGGGTATGTCAAGAAAATATTTGATGAACATTTTTTAAAAAAATTATGAAAGTGAACAATGGAAGCGATAGATACCTAATAAAACGTTAAAAAATATTAAGAATTTGCTAAAAATAAAAAAATTACATAATAAACTATTTAACATATTGCAATTTTATACATTGTTATATATGGTGAATTCTCAAAAAATCGGCCGATTTCCGTTCTTTGCCAAAACTTTCATATGGAATAATGTGTGATAGGACTGAAAAATTATTTTCAAGTTACCTTATATTTTTTTGTGATAGATAACGAGATGAGATTATTAATGAGGTATCCTATTTGTTGACCAAAGAATTGTGAAATATTAGAAAACGTAACTCCGTTAGCTTTCACGCGTTGAATCACAAAAGTATTATTACATATCATCCTTGAATCATATTAAAAGTTTATTTTATTCCACTCGAAAGTGTTCGTTTTTCTTTAATAAAAAAGTATATTTACTTGCTTATACCTCTTTTTACATTCATCATTAAGTATTAATAATTGGATCAATTCCACCCCCAAAAAAATCGTAAACTCCGTTAACTCGACGTAACCGCTATTAACTAAGGTACTTATTGAAAGGTATTCATAAGTACTTAAGTTAAAATTTTATCTTCATTAAAGTATTATTCAAGTTAAATATAATGCATAAAGATACAATATATCAATTCTTTTCAATCGTCATCATTAAAAATTTCTTGTGTAATCAGCCGATTTTTTGAGAATTCACCATATAATTAAGATTGTAAAAATTTACATTAACATAACGTTATAAATTATATAATATAATAAGTAAGGATAAATTACTTATTAGATTAATACGTCCTCCGATAAATTACCTAATGTTTTTTTCTCACGATTTTTTACCTTCCTTCTCTCAATGTAAAATCATGTAGATATTATTCACGACTCTCCCCCTCTCTATAACGTAACCTTTCTTTATAAAATAATATTAACATTTTGAAAATTTTAATTTCATTTAATTAGTATTTTTATTATAATTTATTACAAACTTAGGTTTTCATCAAATATAACTATATATTTAATCAGATGATGGAACCTCATTCGGAATACTGTAACGTGGGATTTAAGAAGAGAGAAACCATTCATATAAAAGCGCTTTAATTTGATTTTAAATCACTAAGTGACATTTTTCTAAGTTTTGTGATCCTTTATACAAATTTCGAAGACGCAGACATATAAAGTCAGAACACTAAGTTGAACCGTAGAAGCTCTTCGATCTTTGAAGAGTTGAAGCTACGAGTTGTACCTCGTTTTTGGTTTTTCCTTTAAATGGAAAATAAATATCAAGTTACTTTCTCAAAAAGATATAATTTACAAAAAAAATATAAAATTTTGTCAATAATAACATAAAAAATGACGCATTTTGTGGAAAAATACGTTATTTATGTTTCGAGATGGCTCTGCACACCATTGACAATGATTTATTTAGTAAAAAAAATACGTAGAAAACCGTTCAAAATAATGACGTAACAAAATACGTATTTTTTTTTACGTCATTCAATGATGTAGTTCAAATACGTTAGAAAAATACGTGAATATTTTCAATAGGGACATATACATACATACACCTACCCATATGCACAATCACATACACACGATCATACACACCATCACATACGCACGATCAAATATAATCACAACAGATTACAACAGCGAATCACTTAAAATAATACTTCATATTGAATTTTTTTTTTTTAATTTTCAATTTTGAAAATTTTTTTTTAAATTCCGAGTAATAAATTAAATTTAATATATATTTGTTTTGAAATAAGGTCGCAAGTCCATGTTACTTGTGCTCTTTTTCCTAACTTTTATAGTATTCCTTTTTGCAGTCCGTAAGTACTTTACAGTATATAAACTTATTTAAAAAATGTCAGTAGTTATTCAACTATTGTACACCCACCGTTAAGGATATTTTTCCGAACGTGTACGTCGAATGACAACGTCGCATATTCAATCCATGGCGTAAGAATGTTATTTTTCGTGGACAGAGTTTCGCATCTAAGCTACTTTTTACTACTTTACGATAATGAAGATTTTTATAGTTAATATCCCGCGAAAAATGTAGATGGCGATTCAACCAATTGTTTAGAATAAATATTGATTAAATTTTTTTTTAATCTTTATTAGCGACGTCGTAAGGTGAGTAATGAAGTGGCTGAGATGCGAAACTCTGTGTACGAAAAATAACGTTCTTACGGCATAGATTAAATATGCGACGTTGCCATTCGACGTATACGTTCGGAAAAATATCCTTAATGGCGGGTGTACACAGTGGGAAAAAATTTGTAATTTTAACACACATAAGTGTTAGAGATGAAACACAAATTTTTTTGTGTTAAAATTTCAAAATGATGATTAGATATTAAATAATGACTTTGTCATATTTATTTCTGTCAATATATTTAAAAAACGTTGCCAAGTGCTTTGGCGCAATGCTTTCTCATAGAGCTCATTGGATTAGAATAATTCGATTTTATTTTTTTAAATGTGATTTCAATGTAAAAAACAATTTCTATTCAAGAAAAATTAGTGAATGTAAGAGAATGATTACAAAACAGAAAGAGAGAGTCAGGGATGGATAAAAATAAGGTAAGAATAAGGATCAATCTAAGATAAAAAGACAGAAAAGAAGTGAAAACGTAAGAAAAGAGTCAGTGAAAGCGTTGAATCAAAAATCGAAAGAAGTGATCAAAGAGCTACACTAAGAAAATTATTTTTTTAAAGCTTGTTTATAAAGACAGTTGCAAATAACTTGTATACAAATTTTAGAGCAAATCTATCGAGTAGTTCACGTAAAATAGATATAAAATGAAAAATTAAAATTTTTTTCAAAATTATAAAAATTTTTTAAAATTAAAACTATGCAAAGAAAATGGGTTTTTAAAAGTCATACTTCTTTTGACAGATGTAAATAATTCCCATGCGAATTTCAAAGCAAATTCATCAAGTAATTCACGTATAATAAAAGAAAAAAATGAAAAATCGAAATTCTTTTAAAATTCTTAAAATGACTCTAATATGAAAACTACACTAAGAAAACCAATTTTCAATAGCTTCCCGCCTACTATACAAAATAATAGATAGTATGCAAAATTTGAAGCAAATGCATCAAGTAATTTTTGAGATTTCAATGAGAAAATAAATACCATTTTCTTTTCAAAATTTTCAAAATGCTCTAAAATTAAAACTACGCTAGAAAAATCAATTTTTGAAAATTTTTCTTCTTTTGGCAGTCGCAAATAATTTTCCTGCAAATTTTAGAACAAATCTACCCAGTACTTTACGTAAAATGAATAAAAAAAGAATCGAAATTTTTTTTAAAATCTTTAAAATTCTCTAAAATTATAACCACGCTAAGAAAATTAGTAATTAAAAGTTTATTTTTCTCAAACAATAGCGAATCGATTGTATACAAATTTTGGAGAATATTTATCGTATGGTTTACGCAAAATATAAAATGAATGAAAAATGAAAATTTTTTTGAAAATTTTCAAAATGCTCCAAAATTAAAACTACACTGAGAAAATTAGTTTTCTAAAGCTTATTTTCTTCAGACAGTAGTGAATAACTTGCATAAAAATTTTGGAGCAAATCTATTAAATGGTTTTCGTAAAATATAAAAAAATATAAAAAATAAGAATTTTAAAAAAATTTTTGGAAATGCTTTAAAATTAAAAGTACTCTAAGAAAATCAGTTTTCAAAGGTTATTCTTCTTTTGGGAGTCAAAAATAATTTCTATACAAATTTTCAATCAAATTTTTCGCGTAGTTTACGTAAAATACAAAATTTTTTAAATGTCTCTAAAAAAACTACTCTAAGAAAACCGATTTTCAATAGCTTCTCGCCGAGTTAGCCAAAAAAATAAATTGTGTGCAAAATTTGAAGTAAATCCACAGAGTAGTTTTCAAAATCTAATTGAAAAATACACATACACACGCGCACGCGCACGCATGCACGCACGCACCCACACACACACGCACGCACACGCACACCCACACGCACACGCACGCACACACACACACACACATACACACACACATTTTCTGGAAACGACTTTTTTCGACTTCTTGAGTAAAAATATGTACAAATTAATGAAAAAATTAAAAAAAATTTTTTTTATCAATACAATGCTTTCTCTATGAGAAAGCGAAAAGAGAGAGATAAAGAAATATAAGAAAAAGGATAAAATGATGGATGTTGGCGTGAGTAAATAAAATAATAAACAAACTAAACTCATTTGACAATATTACATTGTTGTTTAAAGGCGAACGTAAACGAATGATTACAAAAATTAGCCGATCATTTTTTTATATGAGTATATCATTGAAACAGAGCCGGTTAGTAGGTCAGTTCGTAGAGCGTTGGATTCGTAATCTCGAGAGTTTGAGTTTGAATCCCGCTCTTGACAACCGATTGATAGGAGCACCCTTGTACGTTACATGTGCTTTGTTCACAATCACTCTTACGAGCTCCGTCGCTGAGTAGCATCACAAATAGCATAAATATAGCGAAATTAAAGCAGAAAAAAAAGTATAAAAATTTTTGGACTGACAAGGAGAGTCCACGAGATTTGAGTCTCAGATTTTCTCCTTTGAGATATTTTTTCTGTGCAACTCTTGATTTTTGCCGAATTATTAGCAGATTTGTCTAAATTTTTTAAAAATCTTTTTTATAGTTATACATTTTATGGAGTACTTATTCTAGAAGATTTTTATTTTATCACGTTAGATCTCATGTGAGTTCTCATATGAGATCTAGTTTCATTTTCGATCGTGAGACCTCGTGTCATTTTTTTCAGTAGGGAACTGCTGATAACTTGGCAAAAATTGAGAGTTATTTTAAAAACAAGGTTTTTTTCATAATTTTATATATGGAGTACCGTCTTATAACACTATGGTGCTCTAGATGCATCAGTGATGGGTGCCCATGTGAGGGCATTGAAAATGGGATTTTGATTTGATTCCTGATTATTTTCTTCCTATAAAAAGAAGTCCTAGGCTCGACTAAAAAGCCTATGTTTTTACATTATTTATTTTCCCTTCAGAACGGGTCGTATATTTCTATCCTTTTCTAACCAAAAAATTCGTTTTTCTGCAAAACTTGATAATTGTAGCAAAAAATAAGAAGAAAGCTCCATCTCGTATAATAAAAAGCAATATTTTCTTTCATGAGAAAAAATTATTTTTATCGCTTCATTTTTAAGAAAAATTTGAAAAACTGAATTGTCTATCCTAACCTCTATTTTTTAAGTTTTTTAAGGTTTTCTTCAAAACAAATTGATAAAAGTAATTTTTCCTCATCAAAGAAAATATTGCTTTTTATGATAGAAGATGGGGCTATCTTCTTATTTTTTGCTACAATTATTAGTTTTTGTAAAAAAAATTAATTCTTTGATTAGAAAAGGGCAGATATACTCGACTTCTTCTTAAAATTTAATTTCTTTATCTTTGGTTGTGGTTTGTCGTCTGTCAAAAATACAAATCAACCAAAATATCATGAAATTCTTTTTTAAAGTTATTTTTTGAAGAATTAATTCGATATTACTGGTAAAATCTCGAATAATTGAAAATACCTTAGAAAATATCAAATTTATATATTACGTATTAAGGATGTTCTATGATGTAGAAGGGAGAGAAGCGGAGAAAGGAGAGACATGGGTTAAAAGCATTGAAAGACGTAAAGCTACCAATTTTAGAAAAAAAAATCAATCTAAATATATTACATAAAAATAAATGTAAGACCATAAAATATCTTTAGATATTAACTTTTTCAGTTTTTATATAAATTATTTATCTAATTTTTATATAAATTATTAACACATCACAGTCTTCCTTTGTATTATAAACTCAACACTTACGTTCGTAAGTCAGCTGTTAAAAACATTACCAGATGAGTATAAGCAACGAAGATAGACGCTTATAGAAGCATACTTTAAATGGGCGGACAGGGGCTCAAAATCTAAAGCTCATGTCCTCCAGCCGCGTGGTGGCGCTACTAAAATGCCTTGTATTTCTATATCTATATATACCGATATTTTCATATATATAGATATACACGTAATGTTAAAGTGTCCTCCAAAAGCTGGGCCCCCAAAGTTGACCCAGAAGTACGCTTCTATAAGCGTCTATCTTCGTTGGTATAAGTAAGTAAAACCGGTCTTTTTAACCATTTTTCGCTAAAATTCATAGAAGAGGCACATTCTTAAAATTCTAAAGAATTTATTGCAACGTCAAAAGACAGAATAAAAGTGAAAATAAAGACAAAAACTACATAATACGATTATTCATAACTAAATTAAAAAGTTAATCGTATTAAGCAGTTTTCACCGTTATTTTTACCTTTATATTGTCTTTTAACGTTGTAATAAATTCTTTGGCATGTTAAGAATGTGCCTCTCTTACGAATTTCAGTCATGAATAGTTAAATTTTTATTAAAATTCATAATTTAAATGTAGATAAGGTAGAACCCTATGTCAGTATGAGGATTCCCCTTAAAGTTCAGAGAAATAAATTAAAATATAAAAAATTAACTTTCCTAATTAATAAATAATAAAAAAAACTATTAAAAAAAGTCTTTTGAAATGTAAAGGAAATAGAATGTTTCTTTTAAAAATATATTTATTATAACTTTGGCAATAACATGGGTGTTGACTAGTTTATTCTACCTATCCTTGCTGCCTCTTTTTTTTGTAAGACTTACAATCCCGGAGATGTAGCACTCGCGCGTTAGTCAAAAGGAAGTCGATGGATGGCTGAAATCTAGTCATTCATTAAAAAAAAATTAGATATTATCTTAATTAAATGTTTCTTTTGCAAATATATAAAATAAACGTTATGGAACATTCTATTTCCTAATATATAATTCTTTAGGAAGAAATAGAACTTCTAAGATGTATTCTATATTCATTCGATCTTATACTATCAGAAGCATAAGACCTTAACGCTCTGTATGAAAAATGTATCATGTGTAATGAACCGAGTTCATTACCAATAAATGTTACAAAAAAAAATTAAAGTTAAAATGATAATAATGATAATAGAGTAAAAATAATATTGATCACCAATTCAACACTAATGAATTTTTCAAACAGAAAAATAAATGAAAATAACAATAGTAATAATAAAAAAGGTAACAATAACCGCAATAAAATAATAAATAAACAAATACGAGAGATAAATAGCAACAAATTCAGTTGACCTCAATGAAGATCAAGGCTCGGCAGCCAAGTGAATCAGCAAAGGAAGGAGAAGTACAAGCTGAATAGGACGAGGGGCTATTCACTATAAGAAATCATTGACCACCTTCAGATGAAATCATTTGAAATCATTATTGAGATCATTTGAAATCATTGAAATCATTTGAAATTATTGAAATATTTTATTAAATTTTATGTGCACAATATGATTACCGAAATCAAAACTATTCAAATTGAAATCATTGAAATCATTTGAAATCATTGAAATCAATAAATATTTTTGTATTTAGTTTACAATTTAAATTATTACCAGAAATATAATACTAAATATTATTTAAATACCAGATTAATATGAGCTGCTCTGATAAATAAAATAATTTTTGATTTTTGGGGAATAGTATCGATATATAATATATAAATATTTATAAAAATTTTTTTCTGGAATTGAAAAAAAATGAATGATTTTAATTATAAGCAAAACGCATCGCACAAAAAATTTTTATGTAAAAGATAATTTATATCAAAACAAATAAAAAAGAATAAATGTGAAAAATGAAAAAAAGAAATACTAACAAAAAATTTAAATAAGATCTATAAATAAGTAAATAAGCATTATTTACTTATGTTTGAATTTCTCTCTTTGTATCTGTCACACACGGCTGATAAGTTTTTTGATCATAGCTCTTATGGTGGTCAATTTTTTAAACTAACTTTGTGTGTAAAAAATTTAATTTTATGTTATACAAACGTTATAACTAAAACTAGAATTCATAGACGACACTCAGTTTTCAAATATTATTTTATCCTACTTTCTTAATTGAAGATAAAATTGGAAAAGAATGTATTGTTAAAAAATCCTCAATATGTTGGCTTCTAAGTAAGAATAAATTCGATTTCAGTAGTGGTAGATTACAGAGAGTAAGAGACTCCGAGTTGCAAAAATATAAAAATATCAGTAAACTAAATACTACAACGGAAATAGCTTATAACAAAAAATGCTCCGAAATTCACATTGGCGAATGGTGTCTCTTTAGAAGATTAAATAGAAAAAAATGCTATCTTGGACATGTACTTAATTTTGGATATTTAAAAGGGCCAACGAATAAAAGTTTGGAATACTCAGCTTCCTATGCATGTGTCAAGAATAACACTAAAGATATAGGAGTTTTATTTGATTGGTATGAACCAGACAATAAAACAAAAAACTTTCCGTTAGTCCCCATGGAAAAGCATGGATACATAAATATTGAAAATTATGTATCGACTATATCAACACCTACAACAACTGAAAGTGGGATTGTAGTTAATGATGAGCTGTATAAAAAAATAAAGAATTTTTTTGAATAAATAAATGTAAAATTTAGTTATTTTTAATTGAATTTTTTAAAATATAGGTATTATTTTAATTTTTATATGATTCAATAATGACGATTTAGGGATTATAATTTAAAGTAAGCTTAATTTTCATAAATATTAATTTTAATTATCTTGGAATGATTTCGGAATTATTTGAAATCATAAAAAATTTGCTTGAAATCATTTGAAATCATAGAAAATTTGCTTGAAATCATTTAAAATCATTTGAAATCACTGCCTACCATAGGCTGTTTTGAAAATGTTTGAAATTAAAAGTATAAAAATATATTTCTGAAATCATTTTGAAATCATTTGAAATCATATGAAATCTGTAATCATTTTGACACTTTGTTTAAGTGAATAGCCCCTCGGAATAGGATGCTAAAAAAAAGATACGGGCAGGCGGCAAGCTTAGAAAAAGCAATAAGCCTGACAACGATGAACGGCTTCACAGAAAATCGTGAAGTTAACAGAGGGAAGTATGAAAAGATTTCAGCAAAGTGGTAGGGGAACAAAGTGCAGTATAAAAATAGATAAGGCCGTTCCTGAAGAAAAATACAGAGTAGAGGGACATTAAATCCAATTTATGTGGATCCGAAGTTAGTGCAAAATTTAAAAGAAAAGCTTTGACGGAGTCTCAAAAACAGGAAGATGAAATGATAACGGCAAAAAGTAATTACCCATAAACTTCAAGCTGACCTCTTTCTATTCAACTGAAATTATGGTTTCCAGAGAAAAACCATACAGGGAGGGCCGACTGGCAACCAATCAGAATAGCTGAGGAATCATACAAATGGGCCAAAAAATATACCGCCGTTAGCAACAACGAAGCTTCTAGAATCGAGACTTAGAATATAAAAAGCTCTGAGCTTGTAGGCGAAGCCCTCTCTTCAGATCAAACCACCAGCGGAGCAACAGCCCTCTTCCAGATCGGATGGAGATGGAGCTGCCTCTTTTTCCCGACCAAACTCTTGGTGGCCACGTCGTTTTCGCCAAGCAGCCGACACGTCACCAAAGCCAGCAGCAGCCAGCCACCGCCCATCTGTGAGTCATCAGCCGAGGAGACGCAAGTTACATTCAAGGAAAGAAGAAGTTTATTTAAAATTCTAAGTTCAAGTTTCATCGTCAACAGTCTAGACCAACCAGAGAACAAGGCAGACGTGTGGGGGAAGCAGAGATCGGAACAAAGAAAAAAAAACAAGGCAGAGAGTTTTTCGACTTTTTATTTGTAAATCTCAAGGGGTTATGTCTCGGAAACGCATTTCTCCTATTGTTATCCGCGAAGTAAATGCGGAACGTTGTAAATTGTTGAAAATTAAAATTTGAATTAGGAAAAAATTGTAAGAAAATAAATGCAAGGAAAATAAAAATACTTGGCATAGGGTAGCATGGTTCGCCTTGACGCGAAATAGTAAAATAGAAAAGTAGAGATAATAAAATAATGTACGAAGCAGGGCTTCTTGTTTGGATTATAAAAAAAGGGGAAAGAAAAATAAATTTATATAACATAAGCAATTACATGGGTGTTGACTAGTTTATTCTACCTATTCTTGCTGCCTCTTTTTTTTGTAAGATTTTCGACCCCGGAGACGTTACGCACTAGACCAACGCTACTTCGAAACATCTCTGACGTATAATCGTACATGCTCATCTGCCCCCCCTAGCTGTTTAGAATAATTAAATTTTAAGTCAAAAATTAATTATTGACAGTCACAAAGTTTAACATATTATATTTATAATGTCTCTTCCCTCATAAAAAAAGAAAAGAAAAGAAAGAAAGATTCACGCAACGAAAATACGTTAACGAAATTTGCGACATGATTTTGTATATAGGCCAGTCGTCTTTGCTCGCGTCGCCACCTAAAAGAGGATGCAACTCAAGCAAACAAAGGATATGAGAGTGGGGAGTCATCGAAGTATACTACGCGAGTCATCAGTGAATGCCGTTCATGCTTTAGTTACTCTCCATACCATCTATTTTAGTATAAGGTAATCCAATACTGATAGAGCTTCTCACGCCTGTCATATTTGTATCAATATTTTCTATGCTTGCGTAGATGGCAGTTCGCATGCTCTGTGAGCATGAATTTTCTCTCAGTGTAGTGTATGCTTGGATTGACGTGAGTATAATTTTAATTTCAGATCTACTTAATTAACTTTATACGTATTACCCATAGCACTTTCTCTCTTGTTAGAGTTTACAGTTGCTTATTCATCACAAAAATCACAATTCATATTAATTTTGAATCCTTATCCTCGAAAAGAGGTATCAATAAATTTTATTTTATGATGGCACACATTGCAACACAATTTTTCTAACATAGAAGATAGAACGTTGATATCAACATTTTTATTTTTTGCCCTGGAACTTGAAAATTCTGTTCTTTACAGTTTAGTAAAAGAAGTAGAGGGTCTACTTCTCTTAGCTTTAGGAGAATTTTCTTCACTCCTACCAAGAAATTTCCTTAACCTCTTTTTAGATCTTCCTGTAGATCGTTTTCTATCATGATGTTGATTATGAAATCTGCCTCTTGTATCTATTTCATTATTTGACATTTTTGAGGTTCGTATTCTTAATGTCAATTTAAGAGGATATCGTAGTACTGCTCCTCCTAATAATATTTTTATTCAAAGTTCATGAGTAAACAGTGCGTCAAATCAAATTCTTTCACTTCAGTAAGAAAATTCGTAAGATCAATCCTTAGCGCGGACAAGTCAAGAAATTTATCAAAATAATATACATAAAAAGTTATAAACAAACTTTCGATATATACTATTTTGAGGTTAGGTTCATCGAGCTTGATATCTAATTTTCATTCAAAGTTCATGAAAAAATATGAAGCTAAATTGAATTTTTAATTTAACAAAAATTATTGTATTAATATAATTTTAGCGCGGACAAGTCATTATATTTGTCCAAATAGTGAATTTAAAAAGATATCAGTAAGATAAAAAAAGCAAAACTCGATTCCAACAACTACGACATCCCGTTAAGCTTTTTACACTTTAAATACACTTTCTATTTAGATAAACGTAGAGTTTCAGGTGAACATAAAAAAATATGAAATAACTCGTGAACGTGTAATTTATTAAAAATTAATAATTTTACGTGAATTAAACCACAAAACCTACTAATCATTTTTTAAATGCACTTTAAATAAACAAACTTACTGTAAACTGACCATACAATCAGCTGAGACTGACTGTCATGTAGCCAAATGATACGAGCCGAAAGCGAGAGCGCGTGAAATTCAAATTGATAAAAAATTACATGAATAACTATGTGCCACTCATTTCTTTACAAAATCAAAACAGAATAAAATATGGATTTAAAACTTTGTAAAAATTAAATCAAGATAAATATTTTGTTAAAAATAAAAAATTAACTCTTTTTTTTCAATTAAACCTAAAAAAAAACAATAAAAATTTAAAAAATTTAATGAAAAATAATTCTTAAAATTTTATTAATTTGTAAAAATTATATCATTGTATACTTAATAAATAAAAACCAAATTAAATCTCTTTAAAAAAACTTTTTGGGAATCAATTTATGATTTATGAATTATTGAATCAAGTAATAAAAAAATAAGTTCTTATAGTGTTTTAATAAAATTAGCTAAAAATTTGAGAAAAACCTCAAATTAGCAAAATTAACAAAAAAATCAATTAAAAGTTTATCCTACTAATTTCTTCATAAAAACGAAACTAAATGAGATAGGGTAAAAAAACTTGTTGTAGATCATTCTACAGTAAATTTCCTATAAAAAAAAGCAATAAACTCAAATTTGATGGTGGGACCGGAAAAAAGGTGTTTTGTGCCCTTAATGCATCGATACCATGGTGCATTATGCCATTTTTCCAACTATAACGTCTTTTTGCAATTTGTTAAGGCTTTTATTTATAAGTTTATCAAAAATATGAACAAAAACCTTTAAAATAAACCCTCGATCAAATTTTCTTATGAATTAAAACTAATGTTATGATGATTTTAAGTTAATAAAAATGAAAATTTCTTTTTTTTGATAGTTAAAATTTTTTATTCAGTTTGAATTTTGCGCCTATGATTTAAATTTACTTTGCAGGGAGTGACATATGCCACCGCTAGATGGCGATGATTTGCTTTTTGCATTCTTATTAACGACTTGACGCATTCAAGCATATAAGACAAATAAGATAAAAAATAAAATTTTCTAAAAAAAATTTTTTTAGTTTGTCGAAGAACTAGTTAATAATAATGGCATCACTGGTTGTTAGGACTAACTAGGAGAGTGTCTGAGTTGCGGGTCACAGATCTTAATGAAACTTCGGAATAAGTATTTAGCTACCAAAATATGAGTAAAGCCTTAACGGCACCGTCTAACGCTTGGAAAAATTGAAGTTATGGACGATTATAGTCTTATTTTAAAAAAAATATGAAAAAAGAACTCCTAATCGAAGTGTAAATAATTCTGTCTAGAAATGTCTTAAATAAATACACAATAACTAAAATGAAAGCAGAGGAAGCAGGCTTTAATTTGCTAGTTTCCGAATAGAAAAATAATAATTAGAACTAAAGTTATGCTTGTTTAAAGTTAAGAGCAGGTCGTATATCTCTGTCCTTTTCTAATCAAAGAATTAATTTTTTTGCAAAAACTAATAATTGTAGCAAAAAATAAGGAGATAGCCCCATCTTGTATAATAAAAAGCAAGATTTTCTTTGATGAGGAAAAATTATTTTTATCGATTCGTTTTGAAGAAAACCTTGAAAAACTTAAAAAAATAGAGGTTAGGATGGACAATTCAGTTTTTCAAGGTTTTCTTAAAAACTAAGCAATAAAAATAATTTTTTCTCATAAAAAAGAATCTTGCTTTTATTATACAAGATGGGGCCTTCTTCTTATTTTTTGCTACAATTATTAATTTTTGTGAAAAAATCAATTCTTTGATTAGAAAAGGACAGATATACTCGACCTCCTCTTAAGCATCAAAAGAGTACTAAAAATCACCATCCTACAAAATATAAACTATTTTTGGTACTCTCTCACTGCTTAACTTTAAACAAGCATAACTTTAGTTCTAATTATTATTTTTCAATTCGGAAACTAGCAAATTAAAGCCTGCTTCCTCTGCCTTCATTTTAGTTACTGTGAGTTTATTAAAGACATTTCTAGACGGAATTATTTACACTTCAATAAGGAGTTCTTTTATTCATATTTTTCCGAAAATAAGACTATAATCTCCATAGCTTCAATTTTTCGAAGCGTTAGACCGTACCGCTGTGGCCTTACTCATATTTTGGTACCTAAATACTTATCCTAAAGTTTCATCAAGATATGTGACCCGCAACTCAGACAATCTCCTGATAAGTGTTAAAACAAGTACACGATGCATTCGATTCACAAATAGCAAGTAAAATCATGAAAGTCGACGATATAACGGATTTGCCTACATCAAATGAAAATAACGAATGTGAAACATGTGATGAATGGCTCGAAAATATTAAAATTGCTTTGGATAATTGTTCGAATTTCCTTGAGAAAGTGCGGTTATTAAGTCTTATACCAAGCAACATTTCCAAAAATTATTTATCAGTTTTATCAAATGTAACTGTTTATATTGGAACAGAAGAAGGCTCTCTGTCGATTGGTGCCGGTGGAGTACTCAGATGAGTGCTTTTCGTCGGGTGATCTGACAAATCTTCACAAGGAGATTGAGGAGCGCGTAGACCAAATAGAGGACGAGCAATTGCCAAGGTTCGAGGACTCTATGGTAAAGAATGGTGCAACGGTCGTCGTGCCAGCGGACCGAATCAGCAGGGAGTGGTTTATGCGCCAGGTGGGTGAGAACAGTTTGCCAGGTACTCCCATCCTCAGAGTAAGGGGTTTGAGCTCCTCCAGCGTCTGATTAGGGCCACGATCCGGCCACCCTCGAAGGTAGAATCGGGAGTGGCGCTGAATAGGCTGGGGAAGCTCAATCCGTCACTCAAGGTGGACTGGAGGCTGTACGCGGTCTCAAAACCCCGGAAGTCAATCAAACTGCAACAACAACAGGGTCCAGCGGAATAGAAGAGCCAGCAGAGAACGCTACCGGACCACGGGTCAACGCTGGAGCAGTCGGCAGGTAAGTTAGACAAGGAGTGAATGTTGCTTATAGTCGGCATTCCTGAATCGTCTTTTAAAAGTAATTAAATAATTAATTAATAGGGGAACTTCCAAATGGAGCAGATCCTTAAAATTACTCAGATTAACTTGCACCACAGAAGAGACTCCTTGGTTCTTCTTACGAGGAGTCAGTTTGCGGCGCACATATATCATTGATACAAGAACCAAGGACCATCAAAGGCTCGATTAAAGGACTTGGAAAATGTGACAAAATTGTCAGAGATCCAACAGCAGCCAAACCTAGAGCGTGTATCTGAATCAAATGTCTAGAAAATACGCTACTTATGGCAGTCATTACTCGAGGTGTAGTGGCTACAACGGTAAAAATCTCCATAGGAGGTGTTTCAAAGGAGGTAGTGCTAGCTTCAGTCTACTTTCCCTATGAGGAAGAAATTTCTACAAAAGAGGTAATTGAGTTGGTGGACTATTGTGGCGAGAGGGGGCTTCCTCTGATTTTGGGATGTGATACCGATGCGCACCATACGGTGTGGAGCAGCACGAACACGAATGATAGAGGATCGGCTCTACACGAGTACTTAGCCACCACAGAACTAGATATTCTTAATAGGGGTTCGGAACCTACCTTCTTTAATATAAAGATAAGAGAGGTGATCGTCCTAACACTGTGTTTACAAAACTTTATTCATGTTGTGCAGGATTAGAGAGTGTCGGAGAAACCGACGCTCTCTGATCATGCAGAGATCACGTTTAGTATTTGTTTTCTGTTTTAGGAGGTCGAATGGATTAGGAACCCAAGGAACACGGACTAGGGTACAGACAAAAAGGAACTCTTAATCGCGATGAGAGAAATTCCTAAAAATATTGGGAATAGTGAAGAGATAGAAGGGGCGGCGGAAATGCTCCAGCAGTCCATCATCTCGACATTTTCCAAGAGCTGTCCTCTCAAGATAGCAAGGACAAAGTATGAGTCTCTATGGTGAAATCACGAACTGAACACTCTTCAGGAGGCAGTCAATAGACTGTTCAAAGAGGCCAAGAAATCAAAAGCGGAGTTATCTTGGCAGAAATGGAGAAACAAGCAAAGAGAATACAGAAGGAAGGTCAAAAGGGCCCACACGGAAGGATGGAGGATGTTCTTTTCGGAAGTGGAGCAAGGTCCGGAGGCATCTCGACTGGACAAGCTATTTGCACGTAATCCAGAGGCATGGTTGGGTACCATTAGACTTCCAGAGGGTGGTTACTCAGCGACGGACGAGGAGACATTGCGTCGCTTGCTGAGGACGCACTTTCCGGGTTTTATTAACCTGGACGGTGGGAAGAGTGATCAACCCAATAACCCTTTAAGGGTGAATTGGGGTCCTGGTCGCGTTGGACCCATTGATAAGTCAGCTAGGGTGAAGCTTGCGGCTAGGATTATCTGCCCAGACCGTGTCAGGTGGTCCTGTTTTTCCTTTGGGCCGTTTAAGTCTCCCAGGGTGGACGGGGTGTACCCGGTCCTGCTTCAGCAGGGCTCGGAGGTTATTCTCGGTCTATTCGTGAGACTAGCGAGAACCTGTTTGTGGCTGGACTACACACTTGAAAACTGGAGGAATTCAAGAGTCGTGTTCATCCCAAAACCAGGAAAAAGCAGCTTCTCCACGGCGAAGGATTTCAGACTAATTTGTTTGATGCCCTTTATGCTCAAGTCGATAGAGAGGCTAATCAACAGATACATCAAGGAGACGGTTTTTACACAGAATTCGCTATCATCAGAACAACACGCCTACATGGAAGGCAAATCTATCGAAACGGGACTGCACAAAGCAGTGTCATTAATTGAAGAAGAAATAGAAGCGGGAGGATTCACCATAGGAGCCCTCCTAGATGCAGAGGGGACTTTCAACAATACCCCAACAGAGGCTATGACACCACGGTCAGAGGCAGAGTCGAAAATAGCTTTTCTCAGGGTGGTGTGATCTCCCCTTTAGAATAAAGTTGGTGGCAGAAGGTGCCTTAACCTGTGTAAAAGAAACCGGATGCCATGTCATTGGATATGCTGACGATATAATAATAGTGGTGAAAGGGCGTTTTTTCGAACCGCTGGTAGATATATTGCAGGTAGCCCTGGACAGACTTTAGAACTGGTGCAAAACTAACAAACTGTCCATTGACCCTAGCAAAACAGATGTGGTGATCTTCACGAGGAAGTACGAGTAGAAACTGCACAAAATCTTGAAGCTATGAGGCCAAGTATTAGCTCCGAAACCCGAGGACAAATACTTGGAGGTGATACTGGACAGCAAACTACACTGGAAATCCCAGGTGGAAGAGCACTGCAGGGAGCTTACCAATAGGTTTTGGCTCAGCAGAAGAACGATTAGAAGCAAATGGGGGCTTAAACCCTCAACTATCCTTTGGGTGTTTAGGACAATCCTCATTCCTAGACTAATCTATGCAGCAGTGGTATGGTGGAAACGCACCAGCCAAACCACAACAGTGAAGCTCCTAGATAGGCTAAGGCGACTTATCCTGAGAGCCGTGACAGGGGCAATGAGGACTACTCCCATAGAAGCCCTAGGCTTATTTATGGGAATAGCACTCCGACAAATATATGTACAAGAGGCTGCTGCAAGATCTGCATGCAGACTGATTGCTCTCAATATGTGAACAGGGAAATGACAACACACTAACCCTTCTTGTCTTAAACAGGATGTATTAATAAAGATGAGGTCAGATCTAATGGTGACGAAATATCACTTTGACGATAAATTGAAGGTGACTTTTTCCAATCAGAGAAGACTGGCTGTCAGAAGAAGGTAATGACAGAATACCGAACTCAGGCGACATCTAATACACGGATGGATCAAAGTCTGCAACGGGTACTGGAGCAGGCATCTACCGAAAAAGGCTTTGGAAGGGTACTATGGTACCACTAGGCAAGCAGGCTTCAATCTTTCAGGCAGAACTGGTGGCCATACTGATCTGTGCTGAGTTTCCACTGGATGTGAACAACCAAGACATAGTAAACATTTGTTCAGATAGCAAATAAGTACTTATGGCCTTAAAAAGCTACAAAACTAAGTCTAGCTTGGTAGAGGAATGCATCAAATCACTCAATATTTTAGGAGGAAGATGCAGGAAACTCAAACTTTACTGGGTTTCCAGTCACGTGGGAATCAAATGCAACTGGGTGGCAGACGACCTAGTAAAACTGTCTGCGGAAACACCACTAATTGGCCCTAAACCTGCGTTGGGAATTCAGATAAGCCAAATTAAAGAAGTAATGTGTCACTGGCGAGAGACACAACATAGGACAACCTGGAGGAACACATTAGGTTGCAAACAAGCGAAAGCTTTGCTGGGTGACGATCCCGATCATGCTTTGGTTGGCACAGGGTCTGAACCTAAGCAGAGAAGATATAAACATATTTGCACAAATAGCGACAGGGCATAGTAAATTAAATTACCACATGTACAACATGAAAGTAGCTGATTTTCCCGCATGCAGAGGGTGTGGGCCGCCTTGGTGACGGTTAAGCACATCCTCTGTGAGTGTAAGGAACTAGTGACAACTAGAATGAAACACATAGAAATGGGGTACTCTAATATTTATGAAATCAAGGCACTCCCCTTAAATAATGTGATTTCTTTGTACAAAAAGAACACTAAACAATGTTTATCCTACTGTGTTCAACCGCACATGCCTGGAACCCATTCAGGTTGTGGTTAAGGGTGCAGAAAGGACTTAACCATGGGGTTGCAAAGGGCCTAGGCAACATCAGGTGGTTCTATTCTTATGGAATTACCTACTTGTTATCTTTAATAATAATAATAACTGTTTGTATGATTGATCAAGCAAGATCATTGGTAATTAATAAAGATATTTACAAAAAGCCTGAAAACTATTATAGCCATTCTTTGGATAGTGAAAATTATAACAAAAGTAAAAAATTATTATTTGAACGATGATTTTACTTATTCTCGTCAAAGTGCAAATAAAAGTGACACAATATCTGTTAGATAAAATGGTATAAAAACTAAAAAAGTTAAACGCTTTCTTACGCAAAGCATAAAAGAAATATATCAATTATTTATAGAAGAAAATCCTGAAGTTAAAACAAAAATCGGTAAATCAATATTTAATGCCTTAAGACAAAAGTCGGTTATACCCCATCCACCCAACGATTGGTGTCTGTGATTATTGCGAGAACCTGAAACTTATGTTGGATGCTTTGAATTAATATAAAAAAAGAATAAACATGACATTGCAGATTTGGAATTGAAAATATATTCTTCACTTTTTTGCTCAAAAAATGATATGAAATGTGTACTAAGATAATGTAAGGAATGCCCAATTAGAGATAATATTGATTTAAAAGTGATTTCTTTTACAGAAGAAGATTTATATGAAGAATTACTTTATTAAACAATTTTATTGTTGATCTTATTTGTCTTATATGCTTGAATGCGTCAAATCGTTAATGAGAAAGCGTAAATGCAAAAAGCGAATCGTCGCCATCTAGCGGTAGCGTATGTCACTTTCAACAAAATAAATTTAAATCGTAGGCACTAAATTCAAACTGAATAAAAAAAATTTTTTTGATTATCAACAAAAAAAATTTCTATTTGGCATGATGCGCCATGGTATCAATGCATTAAAATGGAAAATATAAAAAAAACGTTTAAAAATCTGTTTAAAAAAATAAGGCAAAATCGCATATTCTCACCTATCCTAAAAGTTAGTATTTTTTTAGCATAAAAATAAAAATTTAAAAAAAATATATAGTTTTTGAGAAAATTGCGTTCGAATGAAATCGTTTTTTTTGGTTTTTCATGAATAACTCAGAAAGATCAAGTCGTATCGCAAAAATCAAAACGGCATTTAAAACTAGACTAAATTTTGCACATTTTTATTGAAAGAACGTCCAAAAAGGTCAGAAATTGACGGAGCTACGGCAATTTGAAAATAGAGGTTCATTTTCAAATTTTTAATTTTCATTTTTACACCTAACACTAAATATGCTGTAGCAAGGAAAAACATATTTTCGAGCGTCGTATGAGGTAAATTTTATCTTCATATACATACTGGAAAATTTTTTTATCACTTGGAAGAGAAAAAAAAATTCGATCAGTGACAGCCTGCATGGATCTCAATGGAATCAGTCATATATCACTGGTATAAACTACAATCTATCCAAATCGAATAAGAATTACTAAATTAGAATATTCAAGAGAAGAAAGATCTTTTCATTCACATTAAAAAAACTTGAATAATACTCATATATTAGGATTCAAATTTTGAGTCGATTTCCTATTTTCTAAGGATAACAGGTTGTCCCGGGAAGGGTGTAAACTCACTTATCTACCAAAAATTTGACGAACGAAAGCGCCAAAGCTCGATATTAATTATTCATATCTCTCTCGGGAGAGCGAATAATAAAAAAGGGCTGATAATTAACAAAAGCTACTATGATTACTAGGTTATCACACTGCCGTAAGATTGTCACAGAGGCAGTCGAGGCCAGATTCCGGGTTAACTATATCAACTGCAAATGGCGTCCAACCACAGCCGGCTAAATTCTGTATCAATAATATTAGACAAATATGTATATAGTTCCTGCACTTAATTGCTTTTTGATCTACTATGACATGATTGCAATAAACACATACATCAATTAAGTTATGCTAACTGTGAAAATAAGCCGATAAGTTCCGTGCGTCAAGTACTGTGTCGTTATTGTCGACAAGAATCAGGTCGATCCACTTGTAAGATGTCGAAGTGTGATGCGTGGCACCGTGCTGGACAGACTGTAACGAAAGCTCAGCCGACAATTTATTAAGAAATTTGGCATCACTACTCTCACGCAGGAGATTGGCGTTCAGGTCTCCCATTGTAATTTCATGGGAGTAATCAGAGGCATAATTTTTTAAAACATCCAAAAAATCTGTATTTCTAATAAACGAAATAACAGGAGGCTGATAAACAACAGAAACCAACACAGGTTCAGAGCTGCCCGTTTGCACAGAACAGAAAACATAGGCACCTCCGGTTTACCTTCACTATGACTAGTTTGAGTATCCGAAATAGCCAAAATAGTGCATTTCAAATTATTTTTAATATACAAGGTAACTCCTCCATCATGCAAGTTTCTGTCCTGTCTGAACACTACATATCCCTTGACCCGAATGGCGTAATCCAAAACAGACCGACCCAGCCAGGTCTCAGCCACTCCAAATATGTCGTTAGAAGGACTACCACTTAGGAACTAACGCACCTGCCTAATGCGAGCTCTTGATAAACTCACATTTTTAAAGCACGCTTGCAGCTCACCCCTTCTCCCTGTACGACTCTTAGAGGAGGCCCGGCGCAGTCATTGCGGAGAGGCCATATTCGCTGTTACTCAATTATCTTTAATTAATACTTAGAAGGAGAGGTCTCGATTTTCGGGAAACGGATTCAGATCAAACTGCGAGATGATTTTTCGACCAAAAAAATGAACCCGTGTTTTTTCTTTTCGTCTAATAGGCCCCAGATACCAAAAAATTAAAACTTTTACAGAAAAATGTGTGAAAAATAAAAGGAAGTACAAATTAAATACTTTAATTTAAGCTTTGGTACACTTAAAAAGATTTTGTGGTCCAGAAGTTATAGATATTAAAAATATACTAAGGAAATAAAGTAAAACATTCATCGTATATTACATGCTAAAAATATTAACAAATATGTAATAATATTGAATCGAGCATAACTTCTGAACCACAAAAGCTTTTTTGATGCATCAGGGCTCAAATTATAGTATTAGATTTGCACTTTCTTTTATATTAGATACATTTATTTTTAAAAGTTTTAGTTTTTTGGCTATTATAGTTCTTAAAAGCGCTTCTTTTTGCTTTATTTCAAATAAAATATCTGTATCTTGGTGTCTGGGGCCTATTAGACGAAAAGAAAAAGCACAGGTTTATTTTTTTTGGTAAAAAAATCATATTCTGCAGTTTCAGCTGAATCCGTTTGCTGAAGATGGGTACCTCTCCTCGTTAGTTTGTCGCTATATTTTGTTGCTCAAAAATTTTACTACATATGAAATTTGATAGAGTTTCAGAGTTTTTCTTATTTACATTTACATTATTTGATTTTTTTTAAATAATTTATCTAAATCATTTTCATTACTAAAGTTGTGCGCCCTCTTTCCTCTCTCCCTCCTCACCAGAAATTTACCACGTTTATGCCAAACAAATTTAAAACATTTTTCTCTGGTATAATTTTTTAATTTTTTAAAATAGTAAAGACTCCTGCGTGCAAGCGCGCCACCCCCATCTCGTTCCTATAACTTTGAAAAAATATTCGAGAATTTGCAATTTTTTAATAACTTTAATTTAAAATACTAAATAATTTTAATTATTCAGAAGTGCTTTTCAGGTAAATGTTCAATCTTTTAATGAAACTAATCATCCACAGAAATTTCTACAAATGTATTTGCAGAAAAAATAACTTTTTCTATTTAACGTCACTGTATTTATGCTATCATTTTGATGCTAATTAGCGACGGAGTTCGTCAATGTGTTTGTGAACAAAGCTCATGTATCGTATATAGTGGTGCTTGTGTCCATCAGCCGCCGAAAGCGGGATTCGAACCCAGCACTCCGAGATCATGCTTCGATCCATCGCTCTACCGAATGACCCACTGAGGCCTTGATTATGATTTTTATACGTGAATTATTAAATAAAAAGAATACCTACGTTGACTGCAAAATAATAAATTAAAAAATAACTCTATCTGTCCTTCGTTCTATCAATCGAACGTTGTTTTTTTTCCTTTTTTTTACCGATGTTTTGATGTTTTTTAATTAAAATTTTTTTTATTGACATTTAAATGTAAATACTATTAATCTTTTTGTCTCTAAATAAACATATTAACCCTTTCACTGGCAATGTATCATATATGATAAAAAAAAATTCGTGCCACAACTGGTGATGTATCATATGTGATCAAGTTGAATAACTGCTGCATTTTTCAAGCAATTCATTTCAATTTCAGTGTGTAAGGGTTTTGGGGGTGGCTGATTTTTATTGTCTTACCATTTTTGGCACGTAAAGTAGAAAAAGCTGCACCAGTAAAAGGGTTAATCGTTTCCATAACAAAATTAATAATACATGTAAATTATGTCATAAAATTTTCAAGCATCGAGAACATCATTCAAGATATATACAAGAAGATAATTACAATACATTTTTATGTAAGGTATGTAATAAAAAGTTTGTGAGAAAAATTTTAGAAGAATTTTCAATTTTAAGAGATAAACTTAGACATGCATATATTAAAAAATATTGAACTTGTGTTACTTTCTGCTCGATAGTCGTTAAAAATGGCTTTCTTTTCGATTTTTCACAAGCATGGAGTTTTTTAAACAGCTTCTTAATGCCGAGAACACTTTTATTTACGCCCGGGTTACACTGGGCGCAATGTGTCTAATGAGGGAAAAATGGAAAAAAAAACTCTATGCTCGTGAAAAACCGAAAAGAAAGCAATTTTTAACGACTACCGAGCAGATAGTAATACAAGTTCAGTTATACCTACAACTTGATCAGTGTCTGAGTGAGAATAGAGGAACATTGTCGACCTGGATGACGCAGACCCTCCATCCCCCAGTGGCGCAATTGGTAGCGTGACTGCCCGGTATGCAGGAGGTTGTGGGTTCAAATCCCATCCGGGGTGTCAATTTTTTTCCATTTTTCCTTTATTAGACACATTACGCCCAGTGTAACCCAGGCATAAAAAACGGTGTTCTCGGCATCGAGAACCCGTTTAAAAAACTCTATGCTCGTGCAAAGCCAAAAAGAAAGCAATTAAAAAAAATATTGTTATTTCATTTAACAATATTGTTATTTTTCAAAATTAAAAATTTTTTTAATTAAAAATATTATCTTACAATATTAAATAAAAATAAATTTATAATAACTATATTTAAGTGTTTGATTTTGATTTAATTATTAAACTTTAATTTAGCTTTTTTACAAAATGTTATTTTTAACCCTTATCTTTGAAAAGAATAAAAAATTAATAATTATTTTATATGACCAAACTACACGATGATTAGAAGATAATAAGCTAATTGTAAAACAGATGTTATTACCTATATTTCATCTATTACTGATCATAAACTCATATGTTATGATATATTGTTATATACAAAACTTGAAATTAAGTATTATCAAGCTCACTACAAACTTAAATTCAGCTTAATTCCGCTAATTTTCAGCTATTTCAAAACTCAAATTTAGCTGAATTTAGTCATTTCTAAGTTACAAACTTAAATTGAGCTAAATTCAACACTGTCAATCTTAAATTTAACTTAATTTAGTTATTTTCAAGCTAATTCAACAAAACAAGCTTTAATTCAACAAAATTTAACGCTGTGATGAAGGCCTAAAAATGAGGGGCATATTTCTCACGGCGACAGCGGTGACAGCGGCGATATATTTTCAATAGTATAGAGAGAATATAAATAAATAGCTAAAATTCAGCTAAAATCTAACCAAAATTTTCCTAAAATTGCTTAAAATAAATTTAAATTTAGTTAACCTTTAGCTAATTTACATCTAAATTTTGTATAAATTTAGCTAACTTTTAGCTCATTCCTATCTAAATTTTGAATAAATTTAGCTAATTCTAATATTGAATTCAGCTAGCTTGATTTGATGTAGCTAACTTTTATGTAATTTCATTCGACTTCAGCTGATTTTGTCTAACCTTTAACTAAATTTCAGTTAAATTTTAGCTGTTCTTACCAAGTATATCGGGTTACAGCCCTAAGGGGCAGAGACTGACAGCGGCGAAAATACTTTATAATAAAGAAAGATTTAAAATTAACATATTTATCTTTAAAGAGGCGGTAGGAACCATTTGCCGCTTGGCGGCGCTGCGGTCAGGTGAGAGAAAAATATAAAATATTTTTTATTCAGCGATTTATAATTTATCGAGACAATAATATACTTCTAACGTTGTCAAAGGCACTAGCCATATATATGTAGAATAATTATTGATGATAATCTTGTTTGAAAAGTCTAAGCTATTGTTATAAAACGAAAAATGCAGTGCGAAGTAGAGCCGGCGTGAGCATGTGTATACTTCGTTCTTTACTATTACTTTCTCTGTCGCACTTAGAAAACATACCCATATGTTTACATCGGTTCTACCACGCGCCGCATTTTTCGTTTTATGATAATATTTTAGACTTTTCAAACAGTATTAGCATCAATAATAATTCTACATATATATGGCTAGTGCCTTTGACAACGTTAGAAGTATATTATTGTCTCGATAAATTATAAATCGCTGAATAAAAAATATTTTCTATATTTCTCTCATCTGACCGCAGCGCCACCCTGTATACAGCGGCGAATGGTTACGACCGCCTCTTAAACAGGAATTAATTTATAAATATTAAACTGTGACGTTTAATGTTGGACAATACACTGAGGAGGGAGGGATCAGGATTTGCAGTCGAAAAACCTGTAAATTGTCTTTTAGCCTCAAATACCTTATTATTATTCAGGGAAATGTGCGCAACGCCACCTCTTAATCGCTTACTAGATGAATTTATACTTAATTCATATCTCCTTTTATCGACCGCAGCGCCGTTATTGCTGGTCCCAATTTGCGCCGCTATAGTAGTATTTACTCGTGCTACTTCTGAGTCAGATAGTGTTGGTGTGAATGCACTAATGGGCTGTTTAGGAACAGCTTTACGTGCGATCACGATCGACGTAATTCCATTTACCTTTGTGCTCCCGTCGACGAATGACTTAGAAGACATGTCATTGTTTTTTTGAGTTTTCAGGCACTTCTTACACTCATATTTTGTGATATTATCCATTTTTTAACGTGCCTTGCATTTTGCATGACAACGCTGCCGACACGTGAAACACAAATGGAGTTCCGCCATACCCCATTTATGATTGGTTAATAACTTACAGATCGCACAGCTGCCCATAACCCTGACGTGTATACTCAGAAACTTCCAAAAATTAGAACTAACCTCCAGAAGCTTACACGGTGAGACAGATTTTTTCTTTATTGGTCGAAGAGTAGCTTGAAGATTACGTTTAGCGCCCCCAGGATCTCTGCTTACAAATGAAAATTTCCTCCCGAACGAACCTCAAAATTGTAGTTGTTCTAATTTCAAAATTCAGCACCTTGGTATAAATCACAAGATAAAATACAAGAACGGCTTTTAAAAATGATAATTTATAGCTAATACGGTGCCTTGAAAATTGTGCTTACAAGAATATGCAACAAAAACGCCCTAAGGCACAAAAATGCAGCACTAGAACAAAAAATACAAACAGCAAAAAATCAGACGTGTTGAACTACTTACAGATGGAGGGGAAACGTTAGTAATAATTCTAATAATAATAGTTTATTAATATTTATAGTTATTATTTTATTTTTTTTATAGAAAAATTATTATTATTTCTAAAGTTAAAATTTGTATTTTGAAGTAATGAATTCTAAAAATTTTGCAATTAAATAATAATGTCATGTGGATTAATGAATAATAAAAGAATGAGTAGCTCAATTTTTATTAGCAGCGTGACATCTCCAGTATTGCGTATTTACTTTTAGAAGTTATTATTATTTTATATTGTTTACTATTTATTTTTCTTTTTATTGTATTGTTAAATTTTGTTATTATTCGATGTTATGACCGTAATTCTTTTGATTACCTGACTTGATTTTGTTTTAATCTTATGACTGATAGATATTTAAGACTGCTTTTTCTTATTGTAAATTATGTTTTATGTTTTTTCTGCGTGTATTTATAATAGTCTGTGATATCCGTTTTTAAATGGTGACTTACTGATATAGTATTGTATATTAACCTAAATATTTTGACTGTGATATATTATATTATGAGCTGACCTTATTCGCTGTCCTTGTCTGAGTTTTTTTATTATTTTGTAAAGTATCAATCTACGTATCTGCAAATTAAAGGTTGAGTGCAATAGATATTATTATTATAAATATTTGTGCACAAGAAAAAAAAATCGACCGCATTGTTTTTAAGAAAAGTAAGGAACGCAAAAATATTATAAACATAAATTTTACTTCAGCGTTCCTTACTTTTCTTAAAAACAATGGGGTAGATTTTTTTTCTTTATATCTTGGTCAAAATTTCGGGTTTCCGCTAGATCAACAAGCAAAGAAACTAGGAATTTCTGCTGGGTGGGGCGAAATCTATCGCAACAAACGCAGCACTAACGTTTCAGCGCAGAAAATTTTTGCGAGCTGCCAGGCACTAGCGCAGTATGAACTAATAGCAACAGCTGTTGTTACCATAACCTTATTCGAAATTCCAAAACGTGAATTCTAAAATGCGAATACACGTGATATATATTCATATATGCATATAAATCTTTTAAATATTTTTCTTCTCAATTTTGTATATTGATGCCAGTACGTATGTGTATATGTGTTAATTTCTATATTTAATACATCATCATGAAATACATTATGTATGAAATATTAACAACTATGTTAAAATAGTATTTTAATTTCGAATTATCTTCTTATTCGGTCCTAGACTTTTTCATGATATTTTGTACGTTTTGACTGATAATGTGAATTATAAATACACTTAACTAAAGTAATCCAGTCTAGTAGAATACTGAAAATTACTGCCAATAAAAATACAATTGAAAGCTCTGAATTTACAAATGAAGTTGATATAAATCTTTTTTTTTTAACTAATGATTTATGAGCTTTTATAATAGTTCAGTACATTTCCACGACAGTATCTCAAAGCTCATTTAGATCACTATGTGTATTTGTGTTGTAGAACTACATAAATTTCAATGATTCAGAAGCTGCGAAAAGTTTGTAGCTATTCAAAAAATACTTTTTAAATGTAAAATAATACGAATAAGGTTTTATAATGAAACTAATGATAGGAAGCAATTATCACAACTAATTTGCTTGTCATAGTCGTTTTTTCTTTCTTCGTTAAGAGGCGGTCGGAACCAAATTGGTGACTTGCGGTATATATCAAGTCAGCATTTTTCGCTTTATGATAATATTTTGTATATTTTTATGTCTTAAACTATTTCAAATTATTCTTTATATACATGACTAGAGGAAATGACTATATTTTTACCATATGAATAAGTAAATAAATTATTATAAGCATTTATTATAAATATCAAACTGACTTGACATATACCGCATGCAAAAAACTGTCGTGTCGATTGTTAGGTGGCATTTTTCGCTTTATAACAATATTTTGTATATTTTTGTGGCTTTAACTATTTTAAATTATTCTTTATATACATGACTAGAGGAAATGACTATATTTGTACCATATTAATAAATGAATAAATTATTATAAGCATTTATTACAAGCACCGAACTAAGTCACCGACTTGGTTCCGACCGCCTCTTAAGACGTAATAATTCAAAGACAATTGTGTATTAGTTACATGTTTTAATAAAGTCATATAGTGCAAACTAGTTACATCTGCATAACTGTTAACATCATCACTACATTTCAACGACAGTAATGACTTTCGAATTCACTTCTTCCTCAGCTTAAGAAATTTCCACGACACTTAGTACATTTTAAGGGCTAATGAGCATTATGGATTCACTCGAATGAAGTATTCTACACTAGTAAAGTACTGACAATCATCGACAATTCAAAAAACAATCAAAAGTTGTCACATTAAAAATTAAGTTAATGTGAAATTTTTTTTTATCAATAATTTTTGAGCTTCTATAATAATTTAGTACATTTTTACAACTCTTGCTTAGAGCGCATTCAGATTATTATGTATATTTGTGTAGCAGATCTCAATAAATTGCAAATTATTGGATTCTTACAGGATTTAGAATAACAATTATATTTAAACTTCAAACAGCACAAATAAATTTTTATAATAGGGCTAATGATAAAAGGCATTCTTCGCAACTAATTAGGTAGATATCGTCGCAGTTTCCTTCCTTTAAAGTAGTATATTTATAACAGACAAATGTATATTTATGAGAGGTGCTATTGACAGTCATAGGAAAACAGCGAAGACCACACAGAACACTACAGAAAGTAGCATATAGTGAGTATTTAGCATTCATAAGTGTGGCTACTTACAATATAAAAGTTGAGTATCCCAAAATATAGAAAAGTGTGCAGCTCAGCACCGTGATACCTTGACATTATTCTAAATCATTATTGCGCTTAAGAATACAAACATGATTACCGCTTCAATGCTGCAGGGAATCAAATTTGGTAATTAAACTATATTAAATTATAATTTCATACAAATAATATTATTTTCATACGAGAAACATGCGCACAGTGAAGAATAAACAGAACCCTACAGATAGTGGTCTATGCTGAGTATTCAGCATACAAAAGTGTGGCTATCTATGACATAAAAGCGGATTATATCAGAAAATAGAAAAGGATCCAGCTCAGCACAGTATTACGACGACATAATTATTAATAATCATCGTACTCAGAAATATACACATGATTACCGCGACAGTACTGTAGGGAATATCAGTTGGTAACTAAAATATGTTAAATTCATAGTTTTATAAAAATTATATTGTTTCCAGACGAAAAAATTCCGTAGATAATAAAGACCATACAGAACCATACAGAAATAGGTCTATGCTTAGTATTTTACATACACAAGTGTGGCTACCTATAACATTAAATTTGAGTATCCCAGAATATAAAGAAGCGTGCAACTCAGCACCGCAATACGACATTACTCTTAATCATTATCGTGCTTAAGAATATACATATGATTACCGCGACAGTGCTGTAGAAAATCTCGGTTGGGGATTAAGCCATATGAAATTTATTATTTCATACGAATTATATTGTTTCTAGGCGGGAATTACACAGCTACTAACGACCTTACAGAACTTTATATGATTTCGTCTATGCTTAGTATTTTGCATACAGAAGTGTGGCTACTTATGAGATGAAAGTTAAGTATCTCGCAACATGAAAAAGCATGTAGCTCAGCACCGTAATACGGCGACGAAAATGTAAATAATTATCACCAATAAAAATATATATGCTTATGGTCTTAATGCTGTTGAATATCTATATCAATAATTTAACATTCCAAATAATGAATTTTATACCTAGTCTTCTTTTACAGAATTCTTATACGTAGACAGATTGAACCATAACGCAGCTTTGAAAGAGTAATTTATGCTATGTATCAATCATATCAAAATAATATTATTTAAGGGTTATGCGTAAGTATCCCAGTTTATAAAGAGCGAGTGGCTAAGGACTGGAGTACGGCAAAAAGCTAAGAATACTGTAGGAAATATAAGTTAGTAATTAAACAATATTTAGTTTATAATTTGATGCGAATGACGTTTTTTATTGATGAAAAATATGCATATGGTAAAAACCATAACAAAACTAAATGGTAGTGGTCTATGCTGCGTATTGACCATAAAAAATTATGGCTATTAGAGCCTTTGCACAACTTTTGCTTTTATTATTTTATTGATATCTTTTTAAATTCGTAATTTAAACAATTGTAATGACTTGTCCGCACTAAAGCTATGTTGGTACAATAATTTTTGTTAAAATAAAAAATCATTTAGACTTGTTATTTTTTTTTAAGCTTGGAATGGAAATTAGATATTAAGCTCGATAAACCTAACCTCAAAATACTAAATACCGAAAAATTGTTTATAACTTTTTATGTACAATGTTCTGGTAAATTCTGTAAGTTGTCCGCGCTCAAGTTTTATATTAAAAATTTTCTTACTGTAATGAAAGAACTCGATCTAACGTACCGTTCACTTGTAAACTTGGAATTAAAATATTAATGAAATATTTTAGAAGGCGGCGAGCTCCGTCATGCCCTTAACATTCCAAATAATGAATTTTATACTTGGTATTTTTTTACAAAATTCTTACACGTAGACAGATAAAACCATAACGCAACTTTAAGAGTGTAATTCATGGTGTTTATCAATTATATCAAAATAATATTATTTAAGGGTTTTGCGTAAGTATCCCAGTTTATAAATAGCGAGCAGCTAAGAACTGCAGCACGACGAAAAGATGAGAATCATAATCGCTTACAGAAACACACTCCAGTTTACCGCGACAACATCCGCAGGAATCATAGAAAGTAATTAAAGAATATTTAGTTTTTAATTTATTACCAATGACGTTTTTCATTAATTAATGAAAAATACGCATATAGTGAAAACCATAATAAAACTCAATGGTAGTGGACTATGCTGCGTATTGAGCACACAAAAATGTGGCTATTTAAGCCTCATGCGTAAGTATTCTAGTTCATAAAACCACAAGCAATTTGGCACCGTGAGACAGCGGCATTCTTTAAAATCATTATCGCACCCAAGAATATACACATGATTACCGCGACAATGCATTAGGGAATCTAATTTGGTAATTAAAGCATTTAAAATTTATAATTTTATACGGATTATATTATTTCCATACGGGAAATACGCGGACAGTAAAGAACCCTACAGGAAATGGTTTATGATGAGTATTTACAAAAGTGATTCTACCTTTGGCCAAAAATTTGAATATCTAAGAATTTAAAAAAGCGTGCAGCTCAGTACTGTAATACAGTGACATTATTTTAAATCGTCATTGCGCTTAAGAATACAAACATGATTACCGCGACCATGCGGTAGGGAATTAAATTTGGTAATTAAATCATATTAGAATCATAATTTTATACAGTTAATATTATTTTTATATGGAAAATACGCAGACAGTAATGAACATATGGAATCCTACAGATAGTGGTCTATACTGATTATTCAGCGTACAAAAGTACGGCTACTAATGACATAAAAGTGAAGTATTTCAGAACATAGGAAATCGTGCAGCTCAGCATCGTAATACGGCAACATTATTCTAAATTATCATTGCATTTAAGAGTATACATATTATTACCGCTACGATGCTGTAGGAAATCTTAGTTGCTACTTGAATCATATTAAATTTTTAATTTTATACTAATATTAATATTCTTTACAGTCCGGAATCACGCAGATAATGAAGACCCATAAGGAATCCTACAGATAGCGGTCTATGCCGAGTATTTAGCATACGAAAGTGTGGCTACCTATGACATAAAAGTGAAGTATCCTAGAATATAGAAAAGTATGCAGCTCAGCACGGTTATACAGCGACATAAATGTAAAAAATCATTGCTAATAGAATTTTACAGATAATTTGCGTTTTAATGCTGTAGAATATTTATCTTAATGATTAAACAATGTAAATGATTTATTACGTATCAAGTCTTAATGATTAAATAATGTAAATGATTTATTACATATCAAGTGGATTTCTTTCTAAGAATCTTATACTCTGATGGATAAAACCTTAATACAACCTAAAGAGAGTAGTCTATGCTGTGTATCAAGCATATCGAAATGTGGGTAGGATTATGCCTAAGTACTTGTGTTTTCAAAACAGCTAGTAATTGGGGGCCCTGATACGGCAACATTTCTGTAAATTATCACTGCTTATCTGTTGATATATATATATATATATATATATATATATATATATATATATAATATACTATATGTACATTATACATAGAATATTATCACGACAGTGCTGTATAGTAACGCTCTGGCTTATTGAAGAATATCAAACTCTTAACTATATACTAATTTTATTTTTCATTGAAGTCAATTATGCAGTCAGTGAAAACCATATTGAAACTGAAGGGTAGTCGTCTATGCTACGTATTACTGAAATGTAGCTATCTAATGCCTCTTGATAAGTATCTTAGTTTAAGAATAAGCAAACTGTTGCGCACTGTAACACGGCCACAGAATTGTGGATCGTCATTGCTAAAGAAAGTATGCACATTATTTTGACTACGATGCTTTAAGATATCGACCCTGAAACAATCTAAATGATTGATTTCATACCAAGCTCATTTTTTACAAATTTTGTACGTGCAGACATAACCATAACACAACTTTGAAAGAATAATCTATGCTGTGCATACCGAAATGTAGCTATCTGATGCTTATGGGTGCGTATCGCAGTTTATAAAACAACAAGCAGAGCAGGACCGTAGTACGGACGTAACTGTAAACTACCATCGCTTATAGAAACATACAACTGATTACTGCGACAATGCTGTGGGTAATCTAAGTTCGTAATTAGACAATATACAAGTTTGCAAACCTATTTCCAGGTCAAAATTTTGATTCTTAGTTAAATATGGTTCAAAAATGTTTAAATTTATAGTTACATTTCTATGACACTAGCAATTCCTATAATTAGAATACTCTACTCCCGTTCCATCTCCTCTATGGTATTAAAGACATGAAGTGGCAAGAAAATTCTATATACATCATTAACACTAGCGTTTTTTTGAATGAATCCAGTCAAACATACACTTAACATACGGCTATCAAAAGTCGACCTTTCTACGACATCATGAGTGTCCGAACGAATATAGAATTATCGTAAAATTAAGTGACTCTTACCATCCCCTAGATTCTGGCATTTTTAAAAATACTTAATCCATCGGATGCTATTCGCGATGTATTGCCATGGGTGGCGACGCCATGCGGATCCTGCCGTAAGCTGCTCCGATGCCAAAACAGATGATTTAAAATTCGATGCCGATGCTGAACAAGTCGCGTAACATAGTTAAAAAATATATAGCAATTTACTTAAATTTATTGGTGAAGGGTCGGGAAAATATGTAGAGAGTGAAAATGTACTCAAAGCAAAACATTTAATATATTGCGGTATAACATATACCGTTGACAAAAGTACAAACCTTCTATTATGTTTGCAATTCAGTAATTTTTTCGATATTTCTCTTGAAGTGCAAATTATAAAAAAAATGCAAAAGGTACAGATATTTAATGAGAATGCAGTTGCAAAGTTAAATCGAACGGCAAATGAAAACATTCGATCGCATCTCTAATGCATTTAACAAGGTTAGTTAATTTTTTAAATAAAAATATAACTTTCACTTGAAGCAAAAGAATTTCGCTTTATGATTTTTCAATATAAATGTAAAAACATTTTTTTTTACAAATAAAAATAAAAGGTTTGTACTTTTGTCATCGGTATATATTATCCCGCAATATATTAAATGTTTTGCTAAAAGTACATTTTTACCTTCTACATATTTCCGCGACCCTTCACCAATAAATTTAAGTAAATTGCTAAAATATATTAAAAACGCCATTTTTTCAATTATGTTTTGCAACTTGTTCGGCATCAGCGCCGAATTTCGAATCACATCTATTTTGGCATTGGAACAGCTTTAACCAGGATCTGCGTGGCATCGCTACCCATCGCAATACATCGCTAATTCATAACTTTGAAGAGATGGACAGAACGATGATGCTCACTAATCGTATATTTGCAGAAAAGAGTCATATAGTAAAAGCTCTATTTGCTTCGTATTGTCTACAATTATTTGACTTTCCCTTAATATCAACAACTTGATCAATTGTATTCTGCATCGAATATTCCCAATAAAAAAACAGAGATGATTCGATTTCAGAACTTCGCCCTTTCCGTAACACGTTAAATATATCGGTATGCATTCTGTCATAGAATTTTAATCTTAACTCAACTCTTTACTTTTTACATATGATCGTTATTACATTATGTTGATGCAATCAACTGCTACATATCAGTTTTTATAAAAGGCGCAAAATAATTTGCAAGTTGCATTTCTACAAAAGAAGGCCTTATATACCAATAGGTAACCTTTACTCTTATTCTAATAGCTTCAAGTTATCGAGGACTCCTAGTCGAGAGAAAATTTCAAATGTATCAGAAACTTATAGTTGCGTTTTTCTAAAGGAATGCATCTAGTCAAACGTGCACTTCGTATCGATATAGTAAAAGTCGACCTTTCCACGACATCATGAGGGTCTGAACGTATATTCTTAATATAGTGTCATCCTTGTATTAAGTAACTATCCCCTAAACTTGGGTACCTTGGAAAAATACCTAATCTATTGGGTGTTATTTATAATTTTAAAGAACGATGATGAGAACTAATTGACTTTGTGCACGGAAGTTGCATTAACAGGCGCCGGAGCTTCTTAAAAGTCACACGATAAATACTTCAAATCCTTTAACCCTTCCGCAGCATAGTCAATTTCACAAATCGTACTTTAACATGAAATCTAATCTCAGATTCAAGTTAATACTTTTTACTTTCAACTTTTATGAAATTGTTCTGCTGCGATTGGCTGCTACATATCAGTTACTATGGGATATACTAAGTCATCCATAAATTGCATCACCACATTAGAAGGCTTTATTGAATAGATCACTTCAAATATTAAGAACTCTAAGTAACAGGTAAATTTTAAATTCATTATGAACATCTAATAGCATTTTTTTAGCAATTAATCTAGTCAAACATAACCTTTACATCCGACAAATAAAAAGTCCACGTTTCTACGACAGCATAAAAGTTATAACTTATACTTCGTAACAGAAAATTATCCTGAAATCGAATGATCATCCCTTGCACTAGGATATTTTAACACAATACACAATACATTGAGTGTTATTCATTAATTAAAAAGGGACAGATGAAACGATGATGCCAACTGAACAGCTTAGTGCATGTAAATTTAATTAACGAAATAAGTCGAACATTTCAAAACAACAAAAGAGTTCAAACATGTTTTCTTAGTTGAAAATCATTCTAAAATTAAGTGACTATCGCCGAGACTCGAGTATTTTGGAAAAGTACTTGATTCATCGAATGTCATTTATAACTTCAAAAAAGACGGACTAAACGATGATATGAACAAACCATCTCGCTGCAAAAGCTCTATTTGATACATGAATCCGATGATTTTCCAACTATTCCGAGATATCAATAACTTGAATTGCCATTTCCTGCATAAGATGTTTCGAATAAAAGACAATGATGATTTGATTACACAAGTTCGACCTTTCCAGGACACAGTTTATATATCGCGATGTACTAAATAACAGAATTTTACCTTCAATTCAACTTAAAACTTTCTACATTCAAATACTATTACACTATACCGATATAATCCACTACTACATATCGGTTGCTATAGAATGCGCGAAATGATTTGTAAGACGTATTACCACAACAGTCGGCCTTATAGAATGGGTCACCTTTACTCTTATCCTGATACCTCAAAGGTGTTGAAGACTCAAAGTAGTAAGAAAATTTTAAATGCAGTATTAACCCTGGCGTTTTTGAGAAGGAATCCTTTTAGTCAAACATACACTTTACGTCTAGATATAAAAAGTCGACCTTTCCACGACATCATGAGGGTCCAAATGTATATTCCTAATATAGGATCATCCTTGGATTAAATAACCATCCCCTAGACTCGGGTATTACGGAAAAATACTTGACTCCAAGTTGAGAGGAAATTTCAAATGCATTATAAACTTTTAGTGGCGTTGATATGAGATACGGCTTTCTCTCTTTATTTTTTGCTACGATTAAAAAAAGATAGATACACTTGACCTACTCTTAATATAGTATAGATGAGATACTAAAAGTTACCGTGGGTAATTGTTTCTTCAAAACCAGAAATAATCTATAATAAAATGTCGACGGAGGTTACATGAAATTAAGATACGCCTAAATTTTTTTAGATTATTTCTCCATTTCTTCTGCCACACATGATTTAAACTTGTTCTAATTTGATAAAATCGTATTTCTTGTCATCAAAATTAGATCTAGAGCTATAAAAATGTAAATATTCATTTATTTTCTTAACTTAATAAATAGACATGCTAATCAAACTCCGTCGACTATTATTTTTATGGAAGAAAGACGTTTAAAGTAATAACACTCAACTATTATAAGTCGAGTCTGACCGCACTGGCGGAAGGGTGTGAGCCCTCGATACACCTAAAAAGTAGGTTAAGCAAATCTCCCTGTCTGAAAGTAGGCCTACACGTTCGAGCACTACCTTCTGGGGAAAACAAAAGTCAGGATCTTTTGAATGTGAAATAACAAAACACATAGGTGGTCAAGGTGTTCTATAAACAGGTATAAAAATCTATACGGGGTAAGGAAAGCTAGTAACTATGTCCTGATAATCACTTTTTCTCTTTTATCAAGTAAAGTTAATGATCTCGAATTTTGAATTTAGCACGGTGTTCAAAAGTGATACTTCAATCGGAAATTCTTCTACTGTGGAAATTATTCCAATATTAATACATTTTTATAAATATGTAACATAAGAATAAGTGAATAAATACATTAAATTTTTTTGGGATTGCTATTGATTTAAAGGTTTCAAAAAATTGGAGAAGATTTTCTTAATTTTGACTAAATTATATTTTGGACAATTTTAATATTTACATAACTAGAGTCGGTCTGTGGCTCATTCGGTAGAGCGTTGGATTCGTAATCTCGGGGTTCCGAGTTCGAATCCCGCTCTCGGCAGCCGATTGATACAAGCATCTCTGTACGTTACATGTGCTTTCTTCACAAAGACACTTACGAGCTCCGTCGCTGATTAGCATAGCGAAAATAGCATAGCATAAATATAGCGACGTTAAAGAAATTGAAAATAAAAAAAAAATTTACATAACTACATATATGTGTATTAAATCAGGTAAATTGTATCAGGTAATTTGTACCTATCAAAAACCGTTTAGAAACTCGAATTGATATTTATTTTTTATTATGATATTAACTTGAAAATTTAGTTTCTATTTTTATTTATATTGTTTTACAAAAAAAAAACCAAATATTAATTTTGTTTTGTTGTCAAAAAACATTACAGAAAATAAAAATAAAAAAATAAAAAGTTTCGTTATTATTTCTATTTTGTTTTTTTTTTTAACAATTATTGAGTTATTCATTATTTTTTTTAAATGGAAACTTGACAAAATTAATTTTGAAAAAAGTCAAATGCACAAAATAAAAACTAAAACGAAATTGTTATACGAATTTGTTTTGTCTTCAATGTATTTATAACCAAATTTATGCAAAATATTTTATTTTTAAAATTCATAAAGATACATCTCATCATGTTATATAAAAATCAGAAATAAAGATCTTTTGGCCTGCTTTTCAAGTTGATAAAGTGGCCGTCTTAAAGCTCAATTTTTATTTTGTTTTATGTTTTACAACAAAATCAAAATGATTTATGTTTTAATTTCTATTTTAAAAAACATAACAAGAATCAAAAATCATTTATATTTTTATTGGGATAGAATTTGAAACAAAAAAAGTAGACAAAAAAACATTAAACATCGCAATAAAAAAAATTTAATTTAAAACCAATTGAGATTTGTTTGCATTTTGAAAACTAAAACAAATTTTGTAATAATTAAGATAAAGTCGAGTATATCTGTTTTTTTTTTATCAAAAAATGGATTTTTTTGCAAAAACTAATAATTGTTGCAAAAACTAATTATTGTTGAAAAAAATAAGGAGATAGCCCCATCTTGTACCATAAAAAGCAATATTTTCTTTGATAAGGAAAAATTATTTTAATCACTTCGTTTTTAAGAAAACTTTCAAAAACTTAAAAAATAGAGGTTAGGATGGACAATTTAGTTTTTCAAAGTTTTCTTAAAAACGAAGAGATAAAAATAATTTTTCCTCATGAAAGAAAATATAGCTTTTTGTGTAACAAGATGGGGCTGTTTCCTTATATTTTGCTACAATTATTAGTTTTTGTAAAAAAATTAATTCTTCGATTAGAAAAGGATGGAAATATACGACCCGCTCTTCAATTTTTGTTTCCGTAAACAAAACTAAAAGAAAGCTAAATAGGATCTTCATTCGGTTTTCTAAACAGTTCCAGATATCTATGTTATGTAACTATACATTATATGAATATGTAAATATTAAAGTTGTACAAAATATATTTTTGTGAAAATATTGATCTTTTTCAATTTTTTGAAAACTTCAAACAAATAACAATACAAAATAATTTTCATGTGTTTATTTACTTAAATTTAGGTTACATATTTATAAAAATATATTAATATTGGAATAATTTTTTTAGGACAGTGGAAATATATATTTACGTTTGTTAAAAATTAATAATTTTATAAACTTACCAAAAAAAAATCATTTTTTTGTTATGAAAAAATAACTCCAAGGATTAAATTTTATGAAAATACTCTTGAATTATGTCCAAGATATAAAAAAAAAATTAAAATCATCAGTAGGAGAATTTTTTATTTAAGTCTTACTTTTAAACACTGTATTAGAGAAGTAAGAGACTATCTAATAAAATATTTTGGATCTCAAGATAAGAATTGAATATTGAATATTGAGAAGGAAGAAATTATTAAAAAGAGTCTTAACAATATTATAAGAGACAAATTTAATTTTTAATTTTGAAAGGACACAGATGATTAAATAGGATTTTGAGAATATCAAGGAACGCAAATTGAATAATGAATATTAGAAAGTCACGGTTCATCAAACAGAACATAGAGAAAATGAAAAAACACTATTTCGATATTAAATATTAGAGAGTCAGAATAGTATATTATGCGCCAAGAGGAGAAAGCATGCTGTTTGCTCTCGTGTATAGTTGTCGCCCGAGCGTAGCGAAGGCAACACGCGGGGGCGAGAAACCTACTTTTTCCTCGAGCGCAATATATATTTTTTTCACATCCCCAGCGGAAAGTTCGTTTACAAAAAATCATTTTATTATAAATTAAAATTGATGCATAAAAAAAAATTAAAATCAAAAATATTTTGAAAATTAGTATACTAAGGAATTCTTACTAAATATAATTCGTATGAAATTCATTTACAAAAGCACGCATTTATAAAATAAGATCTAATAATAAATCAATGGAAGGAAACAATAAATAATATTTCATTAAAAATAACGTAAATTAGATAATATTTGAAAGATTTTGTAAAAAAAAAACAATAAAAGATAATTAAAAATCACATATATCTTAAATAACATTGCCAATTTGATAAATTACAATTATTTAATCAATTAATTATTGATTTTGAAAATTGAATTTCATTAAATGAGATCAATATTTAAGAGGGCTCATTTTTTTTGCGTAACTTATAGTTGACTACAGCATCACGAAAAATTTTTTTAAAACTTATTTACCTGTTAATGTACTTGACTAAGTATAATTATAGTTTCCCCACGTATAATAAGCATTAAAGATTATTTTGAATTAAATTTTATGAATCAATTAATAAAAATGAAGCAATAACTTGTAGAGAAAATTTAAAAACGACGTGGCGAATATATGAATTAGATTTTATTTTTCTCTACATACTGCAGCTTTATTTATTTTAATTTAATACTGAATTTTTTTTATAAATAAAATTAAGAATTTATTGTACGTGGAGAAATATTTTTATTTAATTTAGAATGTCTCAAAAGATGACAATTGATTAAAATACGATTTAGATAGCGGTGGCGTTCCTATCGTCGCAGTGAACACTCTTAATAAAAACTTGTTATTGAAACAAATATTAGATTGAAATAATATGTTGTTATATATTTCGAACAGTCTTTTTACATGAGTATACAGTTGCGTACACGTATAAACTATACACTCGCGCATGTGCATATGGTTAAAAATAAAGAATGAACATAGCATTTCTTTCCCTGATCAGCAGAAAAGAAGTACGAACTTCACGCTGGGGGATGTAAAAAAAAATCGAATATGCTATTGGGAATATTAAGAGGCGCCAACTGGATATTGAATAGTAAAGAGCCAAAGATTATCGAATAGAATACCGAGAGTTTAGAATGGTACGAATAGGATATTCCATGTTAGGGTTTCATAGAATCACTGATGGTGCACTGATAATACGAAAAAACAGAAATAAAATATCTATCACATATCATCAAAAAAATATTATAATAATAAAAAAAAAAAACAAAGAAGATTTCAAATATTCAAAAATCTCTGCGTCCAGAAAATTGTTTGCATCGCTGAGAACAGCATTAAGTTCAAAACTTGATGCGCATTTGTAAACACACTTGACGCTTTTTAAACTAGCGCTGTTTATCAGGCTAACCCTCCGTACGTTCATTGCTTGTGAAATAACCACTCCTTATTTTTATACGAGATTATCTTTTCTCACTTTCTATAGTTATAGTAATTCCTGCCGACGTCTGATCCTCAAACCATGCGACAATACGGTCACTGTAAGAATGTCTTTTTCCAGAATTTGCTAAGTTGAAACCGCCTGATCCGAACCGATGGTGAGATCTCACTACAAAGGAATACCCACCTGGGGTAATTATATTTTATCATCACACATTTTCCATCAAAAAGTGGCTATTTTGGTCCGCGAGTGGTTTGTTATCCCCACCCACCTACTGACAGAGTCAGCTAGAGCACTCCCCTATCCGCCACCTGGGGACGCGTCCGATGGGAGACAGTCACAAACTCCACATGAAAAGAAGAGTCTGAGGTTACCAAATATAATTTCGATAAAATCGAAAAATATTGATTGGATATTAAGAAGGGGCCGAACTATCTGTCTTTGTCTAATAGCGTTTTTCATCATTTATGTAAACACTGTCCGGTATAACAAGAAAAAAATAGCAGCCCCCGCTAGATATTAGTATAATAAGTAAATTTTGTAATAACAACCAAATTTTTTCACTGCGTAGTTTTTGAATAATTAGAGACCTACCAAAAGAAGATAGGTTATATTCTAGATTGCTAGTAGGTCTCTAATAAGTCAAAAACTATGCGGTAAAAAATTTGGTTGTTATTGCGAAATTTACAAATTATACTAATATCTAGCGGGGGCTGCTATTTTTTTCTTGTTATACCGGATAGTGTTTACATAAATGATGAAAAACATTATTAGACAAAGACAGATAGTTCGGCCCCTTCTTAAACATTAAAAAGTTAGAGATTATCGAAAAGAATAACGCGATGTTGAAATTTTACAAATTGAAAATTGAATACTAAGCAAGTCGTATTTTTCTATCCTTTCCTAATGAAAACAAACACGAAAAGCGAAGAGAGCTCTTAATTCATAGTAAAGATTGAATTTTATAAAATACTATAATCATTCAAATATTATAAAAATATATTAAATGCGTCTTTAATTAATTATAATGCAAATGTATTATAATTCTATGCCGGTTTTGCTCTACATACTCGTATGAAAAATATTAGAAGAAGGAAATAGGCTAAATGGATGTTTAATGGAGAGCACAACAGGCATAATATAATAATGTATTTGCATCAATTGAAACGCTTTCAATATCTATTACATCTTTAGTTAGTAACTTAACTTTACCGGATTTGCGTATTTTGAATCTTATGCATATTGATGACTTAGAAGGTGAACATTCCTTTGCATTATTCGATGTGAAAAAATTAAAAATACTTTGGTGATAACATTACCAATAAAGTGTAGAAAAGCTATCACAAAATACAAAAAAATTAAAAAATGCTTGAATCTTACATTGACGAATGCAATAATAAATCCATCAAAGATACCTTCAAAAAAGAGTTTGTAACTCACTATCGAAATGCGCAAAAACAAAGAATAGAAGCAAGAGGTATAAGTAAGCAGAAATACTCATCAAAAATGTAGAATAGATCGAAAAGTCAAAAAGTTCAAATTGTGGTAGAAGAATTAACAATACATTTTTGTTATAACATTAATAAACTAATATAAGAGGTGCCATTACAAAATGTAAAATAATTAAAAGAAGCTTGTCATAGCTATTCACGAATGCAGTAATGAATCCATACAAATGAACAATCACAAATATACTCAATATATTAATAAAATGCGCAGAAACGACGATGAAGAGCAAGGAGTGAAATAAAGTAAAAATACTCAATGAACATGTCAACGAAACCAAAGAGTCATTTCATTAGAAATTCTAGGTAGAAAAATTATGAAAGTAGATAAGCTATGGGGTTTCTGGCCCACTGACTTTCTGGCCCACTGACTTTCTAGCCCATTGACTTTCTGGCCCACTGACTTTCTGGACCAGTGACTTTCTCACCCAGTGGGTTAAAAGTCAGATGGTCTAGAAAGTCAGATGGGTTAGAAAGTCAGATGGGTTAGAAAGTCAGATGGGTTAGAAATGCAGGTGGGTTAGAAACGCATGTGGGTTAGAAATGTGATGAGCCAGGAACCCCATAGCGAGAAGGCGAGCTGCCGGCGGCCGGCTGCGGGCTGTGATAAAGCTGCTGCGAACGTTTCATAATTTTTATTTTTTAATATTTTTTTATATTTATTTAACTTTTATTTTTTAATACTTTTTTATATTTATTTGATTATTATAAATCGAATAAAAATTATTTAAGCATTAAAAAAAATTTTTGACTTTGGTAGGTATCGAACCCACGACCCTTTGGACGCGAGGCAAGCACGTATACCACTACGCCACCAAGCCACCTTACTCGAGAAATTTTAAAACTTGTATAATAGGAATGTATCATGATTTTCATAAAATATTCAGACATTAAGAGGAGGTCACGTATCTCTGTCCTTTTCTAATCAAAGTATTGAGTTTTTTACAAAAACTAATAACTTTAGCAAAAAATGAAGAGAAAGCCGCATCTCGTATCAAAAAAAGCAATATTTTCTTTAATGAGAAAGAATTAATTTTATTGCTTTGTTTTCAAGAAAACCTTGAAAAACTTTAATCATAGAGGTTAGGTTGAACAATTTGGTTTTTCAAGGTTTTCTTGAGAATGAAGCAATAAAATTAATTTTTTCTTATCAAAGAAAATATTGCTTTTTTTGATACAAGATGCGGCTTTCTCTTTATTTTTTGCTAAAGTTATTAGTTTTTGTAAAAAAATAATTTCTTTGATTAGAAAAGGACAGAGATATGTGACCTCCTGTTAATAATTATGAATTGCAAATATATATATATAAATATATTATATATGTATATACGTATACACTTAGAAATTAAAAATAATGATTATTACAACAAATATTAACCATGATTTATTAGCATTATCTAAGTGCATAATATAGTTGTAAAAGTTAAATTAACTTGAAAAAAATAATAGTAATCTACTTGATTTTCACCATTCTAATGCATGCATATAAGTTCACATGAAACGTTCACGTGCAACAAGAAACTTTGTCTAGTTTTTTTTTTTTAATTTAAAATAGTTTAAATCGGTTGCTTTTAGTCATTTCAGCTTTTAGAACTTTCAATTCAAGCACTATTGATACTCTAATAATACTGTATGATACTATATTAAAATACACCGAAAAAACTCTAGGAAAGCAACTGACCCAAAAGCAGTACTAACGCGCCACTTGGTGTTGAGGCAAACTGCTCGACACTTTTGGGGGAAGTTACTTACTATAGCCAGTGATGGATTTCGAAGATGCTTTTATGATATCAGTCAGCCAACTTTAGAGTATATACTATAGAATAATATATTCTGCTGTTACTCTGATTATATTGTATACTCTGAAGTTGGCTAATAGATATCATAATATATTGATATCTATAAATATATAAAGCATCCTCATAATCCATCACTGACTATAGCAGGCGATATTAAAATTTTTTCAGAGGGCATGCTGCTCTACAGTGACTTTGAGTGAGCGGCTTTGCCTGTTTGGGCTAGATTATTGCCCAAAACAGGTAAACACCATGCTTAAAACAAAGCTTGGAAACCATTTATTTTTTAAGAAAGCAATCCTATCGAATTTTTTTTTCAGTATAGTATTAATACTATATTGATACTGTATTGATACTATATTAATACTCTATTGATACTTTATTAATACTGTATTGATACTATACTGATTCGGTATTAATACTGTGTTGATACTGCATTGATAATTTATTAATATCATGGTGAAATAGTGTTAATACTATATTGATACTGTATTGATTCTATATTGATACTGTATTAATACTATATTAATACTACATTAATATTCTATTAATGCTATATTAATACTGTATTGATACTATATTGATTCGGTATTGAAACAGTATTAATACTATTTTGATACTGTAATGATACTATATTGATTCGGTATTGATACTGTATTGATACTATATTGAAACAGTATTAATACTATTTTGATACTGTCATGATACTATATTAATTCTGTATTGATACTGTATTAATACTATATTGATACTATATTGATACTGTATTGATACTGTATTGGTACTGAATCGAAACAGTATTAATACTATATTGGTACTGTATTGATACTATATTGATACTGTATTGATACCTAATTGATACTGTATTAATACTATATTGATACTATATTAATACTGTATTGATACTTTATTAATACTATATTAAAACAGTATTGATATAATATCGATACTGTATTGACACCATAATGATACTGTACTGATACTGAATTGATAATGTATTGATACTGTATGGGTACTGTATTAATACTTAATTGATATTATATTAATACTCTATTGATACGGCATTGATACTTTATTAATACTATATTAAAACCGTATTGATACTATATTGATATCTCTTACAACTGCTTGCTTCTTTGTTGGTTGACAGATGAGCTCTCTTAAGTGGCTCTTGAGACTCTGCCCACCTCAACAGTAGCGACTTCTCCCATCTTAGATTGACGCAGGGGAGGTGAGACTAAGATAAAGCGAGCTACAAACGATATAGTGTTTTAGGGGAAATCCCAATCTCATGCCAATCGCATGCTTTAAATGCAGCATCTTACACTACAACACATTCAAGCACCTAAAGCTTTTTATATTTTATATCTTTAGATGGTATTTGTGATTTATATTTTTCATAGAACTCTTTCTTCATCATTTTCTCATTCTTCATTTTTTTATGAGGAGGAGGAAAAGGAGTGTACTCTGAAGAATTTTCAGTGTTGCAACTTGGTGTCTGTCACATGATGAAACGAATGTGAATCACGGTGTGTTTGCTTTTTATAGGAAGTGATGGAAGCCCCAACCTTCGCCCCCATCTGAAAGGTACAACCAAGAATCGCCACTTGTGAACCTCTTACTCCGAGAAGTGCACCCGTGACTCGTATACCTCTCCATTAACTTCCAAGCGCTTATGCCAAGGAGAACTCGAGACCTTTTCCGTTGTCATCATCTAAATACTTTACAAACAACTTGTAATTTTTAATGGCCTCTTTCAACTTGAAGTAAAACTCCTTATTCTCCTGTAAGGCTCTGCAAGCGCGAGATGGAATAAAAATGCGCCATTCGTGATCTAAAACTGCCATCAATCTAAACTTATCCTTACTTTTAACTGGTCTAAACTCACTCACATAATAAGTCTGATCTTTCTTTAAGGGGAATATATTCCCAATGGCACGATGGACGCGTCCACGAGCTGCCTCGTTGAATTTATCAAGATCCATATTTCTTTGATAAAGAATTTTAAGTTTACTTAGCAGAGTCTGATAAATGAATGACTCAAGCTGGTTCGGGAGTTCTCTTAAGTAGAGGTTAAGCTGTGGCTACTGCGCAGACAATCTCCACTCCTTTAGACTAATTTTCTGACATCACCGCTTATGGCGTTGTATTCTATAATTCGATCATGTAAGATGAGACAATAAGCTGAAGTTCCAGCTATGAAGTTTTGTTTGGTCTCGAATTCAAGACGAACATCAACAGGTGCACTCTTCAGAGAATCAATTTGTTTTAAACAACCGATGACTATCAGTGGCATGTGATTGATATAATCTGATTTTTTCAGCATTGGCTCGGACTCCTTTCCATAGTATGCATTTTGGAAATTAGCGTACATATCGTATAATATAGCATACTGATTATTGACAGTATCAAGATTCATATTTCCGTAAGGATAGTATTGAGAATTGAGAAATAGTTTTACATTGCTCAAATTGCAATGATCAAACTGACTGGCGTTAGCAGTTTTTTGTGCTTTTCGATTTGTCTGGAAACCAAGAATGATAAAACGAGGCTTCTCCAGCTGATTAGATGTTTTGACTGTCCATTCATGTCTCGTTGATGCCGGTAATAATGGATATTCGTATAACTCCCAGGAACGAAAACTCATTGAGATAGGTTTATTTTTCTCGATTTGTCGAAGCATGCGAATTTTACATTCATTGGATAACTGTATGTGAGGCATAAGCCACTCGATCCTTAAAAGATCAATTTTGAAATCTTCGTAAGCATTAGTAGCATTCGCTGTTTGTATTACTGCGTTAATATCGTTCCTGGATCTCGTGAGGATAAGTTCATGTTTAACATTGACTATGATTTTGCGATAATCTTCGGCAAAGCCTAAAATCATACTGAGAGGTATGAAAATATCAAAATAGCCATTGTTATTAATGATCTTCCGAGTTTCCGTTATATCAATCCAACGAGCATTTTCTATAATCAAACTCTGACTAGGATTGAGTGATACCCAACCCTTCATAACGGTAGTCAATCCCACATTCTTACAGCGATCGATCTCTATAGCATTAATTTCATAGCGAACTTCCTCGAATAGATGACAGATGCCGTTATTAACTAAGTTAGTTCTTGCTAAAGCAGTGCCATCTTGTTGAGTTAATTTTCCCACTATGTGTAGAGAACTCCGCGAAGGCAAAAAATTTAAATCTTGATGTTGAATTGATGTGCGAATTTCATCGCTATTATTGAAATTTGACGAGGTGTAAGGCTGGTACTCGTGCACCTCACAGTGAGCTATTGACTCATACAATGTTACTCCTGTCCTTATGTTTAGAATTTCCTCCATTTCTTTGAAAACAACAAAAAATTAAGCACGTAATTTTCCACCAGGAGCTCTGATTTTTAAGCCTTGGCTTTTCAAAAACTGAATGTTCTGCCGTGTTAATACTTTGACTTGTCGATGACGACTGATGTTCGAATGCCATCTTGATTTACTTATATACCCTTTGTTATTTTTATTGTTATAAACCACACCCATTTTTTATACTGATTTAATATGTAGTCTAACTGTAATAGTTTCTCCACGAAAGTTTATTAGATTCCCGTCTTGATCGGCTATGCGCACTTGTAAATGATCTATGCTCTTGACGACGACTGGAAGGTAAATGACTTGCGATGGCACTTCAATGATCTTATATCCTGGTGGGACAGCAGGAAAGAATTCATATATCGTGTGCACTCGTCGACCGTTTATATAGGCACCAGAGACGATATTGCACTCGACTCGAAGAGCGTTGACCTTGAGAATAGCTACAGGTAAATCTGAATGATTCGTGACGTCAGCAGGAAGTACACGTTTTGCAAAGCCTAATAAAGGTCCTATCGAATGTTCTGGTCGAAAATCAATCGGATGATTGCATTTTATTTCACTACGAAGTGTATTATTGTTTGGTTTAATACTGATTGAGATACTTTTTGTCGTCAATGTTTCACTGAGATAGTTCTCTATATCCTTAATTTCATAACTACCAGTCAGTAAAACAATTTCTTCCTGTCCAACGTGGAATAGATTACTACCCTTGTCGATATTAGGTATAGAATTGAATGTCATGAAAGCAACTAATCCGAGAACATAATTCTTGTCAGGCGAAAGTTCAATTGGTGGAAAATACTGTTCTTCCAGTACAGACGATGTGCCTGAAAGACTTAAAGTCAATGAATCTGCCATGATTTTTGAACACATAATGAACAAACACTCATCATTCTTTTCTTTATATATCAAGAGTATTACTCAAGAATCTTAGACAAAGATGACCACAATTAGAAGTATCAAAGTCTTGATACCTCTCAGGATTGTACTTGATGTTGTCTACTCTCAGATATGTCATTAAATCCAAAGGAGGTTGAAGATCACCGAAGCTATCGAAATACACAACATCGTTTCCTCGTTTGCGATATGCTACCCAATGCGTTCCAGGTCCATCTGCATCATCGAGATTAACAATAGCTGATTCTCTATAGTGCGGCCCATTAATAGGCATAGCATTCCTCATAAATACTCCTCGAAAATTTGAGATTTTTAGGATTTTCGCATACTTGATGAGATCAGCATCGGTGAGTGCTCTTTGAGGTAATTTTACTTTGAGGATCTTTTTTTTAAAGAATTCTTTGGTTTCATACGAAGACCAAGACCAGTTTTATATGGTTTCAAGTAAAGGCCTTTACCAAGAGCTATTTCTTCCATCTTTATATTATGTCTCTTATTTTCTTCTAATTGTTGTTTAGCAGCTTTGGAATCGTTTACCGCTTTAGCGATTCCAGCGGCACCTCCAGCTATACCACCAACAGCACTCAAACCTGCAAAGATTGGTATAAGAAATGGTTAGAAACCTCCTACTTTCTTTGGAACTGGTAGAGTACGTGGAATTTTTACATTCTTTTTACCACCTGCTTTTTTAACAGCATTACGTGCACCTTTTAGAGCTGACAGAATGGCTTTTCGAGCACATTTTGTAGGAACAATTGATTCTGATGCAGCCTTTACTATTGTATTGAAAGTAGTAGAAGGCTTCTTCATGCCCATTCCAAATTTAAACTTTACTTTCATTTTGTTTTTGATTGCAAATGCAGCTGCTCTTTCTCCAAAGCTAGCATCTTTTGATGAAATTCTTTGATTAGCTTTTTCTGCTGAAATTCTATCAGAAGCGTTTCTGGCTTCTACGTTATCACGATTCTCTAAATAAGCAATGTCGTGCTCTTTACAAGCTCTATCGAGAAGATTGATTCCTGGATCACCTCTAGCTAAACGTTTAGCTAATCTTGTACCGGGTCCACAGTATTGGTAGCCGGGTATATAAAGTTCGATTGGAAGACTATTAAGAAGCTTGTTGACAAAACCGTGACCACGTTGTCGTTGTCTATATACGATCATCACACTTCGAAGACTAAATGAAGACTGAGGCATTGGGTATAAAAGCCCTGTATTTATAGCTGGTCAAGCATTCGTATGTCAGACGTGCTGTCATAATGAATTTCAAAGAACAATCCGTTAAGCTACCGATAGAAAATTTCGACACTATCGTGGAGCATGAGAAGAAATTAAAGAGGCATGGAGATTTACTCTTAAACAGTGTTCGAGCTGTATTTTGCGGTCCATCCAATTGTGGTAAAACCAATAGTCTGTTAGCACTAATAACGCATCCTAATGGTCTCAGGTTTGAAAACGTTTATGTGTACTCCAAGTCTTTGAATCAACCAAAGTACAAGTTTTTGAAGGACCTCCTAGAGCCTTTAGAAGGTGTACAATACTTTCCCTTTAGTGAGCACGAATCTGTTGTAGTCCCTGATAATGCACTTCCAAATTCTGTCATGATTTTTGATGATGTAGCCTGTGAAAAACAAGATAATATCAGAGCTTACTTTTGTATGGGCAGACACAAAAATGTTGATTGTTTCTATCTCTGTCAATCTTATGCTCGAATTCCAAAACATCTAGTCAGAGACAATGTCAATTTGTTGGTGATTTTTCGTCAAGATGACGTCAATTTGAGACACTTATACGATGATCACGTCAATTCCGACATGACTTACGCGCAATTCAAAGAATTATGCTCCAAGTGTTGGACTGATGATAAGTACGGATTTTTAATGATCGACAAAGATAGTTCGATCAATTCTGGTAGATATAGAAAAGGCTTTGATTGTTTTGCTATAAATATAGCGTGCACATAGTCCTAAGAAAACAATTCATCGTTGTATGCTGAAGTGTCAACATGGCTGACATTAGACGAAAGAAAGATGTTCTACATCAACTTGTGCAAGCACGCAATGCAGTTAAACGAAAATATAACTTGCTGAAGTTTGGAAAAGAGAATATTGAAAGAGCATTTGGCGAGACATTCAAACCAATCGTTGATCCTCTTCAGAAACTCGTTGCTACTACAGAGAAAAATAATGATTTTATACGTGACATAGCAAATAAAAAAGCTATAAAAAACAATAATACTTATTCCTCCTTCTTGCAGCCTTCTTCATGATGATGATACGTCATTAAACGATACTATTCGACAAGTTGATACAGAATTTGAATCAGCTGCAAGTGATCAGAATTAGAAAAAGAAGAAGACAACGATTTATTGCTTGATAATAAGTACATTCATATGCTCAACGAAAATCAATCAAAACAGTTGGATAAAGTTTATGGAGTGCGCAAGGAAGGTGATAGTTTCTTTATTGGTGACTCACTTCTATTTTTCGAAGATAAAAACATTCGTATAAAAGATAAAAAATATCCAAAAACTAAAGGATTGTTAGAATTGTTAATTACGAAAAATCCCGATAGAGGTCAAATGAACAATAATGATATGCAAAATTACAAAAAGATTCTTGAAATTACTAGTGCTCACAAACGACGCTACAGAAGTGATGAGACTATTCGTACGCACAAAAGTAAGAAATTCGACAGTATCATGAGTCCTTTGTTTTCATTGAAAAAAAGAGGAGGATCGTTACCTTGATATAAAATTGCAAGAAGAGATACAAGAATGGATTACATATACTGGGATGATCCAAACGAACTCGTTGATAGACTACGATTACTCATTGCTGAAAGAGAAGCTGGAAACCCTAGTCATACAAATGAGATACATTCAATTATAGAAGAGTTACGTGAAGGAGGCTATATATATTGAGGTGAAGACACCTATACCATGCATTATCAAAATGAGCGTCGATGTATTCGGACGTAATCTCAAACGAAGTGAGGGTAGTCGAGGACCTCCGGGTATTGACTATAAACTTACAAAAGATGGACAATACGATATGGAAAATAAGAGGCTTTGTAATCTCGCATCACCTAATCAACTCAATGAAGCTGTAAATTTACATACTTTACAGCGTATCGTACGTTTGGAAGTTCAAAAATTATAAGATTCAATATCTAGTTTGAGAAGTGATCTCAATAACCTAGATAAAATTGTAGAGGTGCATACACTGAAAAACTTTCGGCTTGGAAGATGCCCTTCTCTCTGAGTATGGCAGCGCCACGCAATCGGTGCGGATAGTGTGCTGAGTACGAATTGTCTATGCTCCGATCATCTGAGCATAACGCTGCATGAACAAACCTGCGCGTCACATGTGCCGTATCGGCGCAAGAGAAACTCGAATCTGAGTTACTGTTACTCCGATTGCGCGTATAACTTGAGACTTGACGAATCGGCGCTTCACATAACCTCCATGTATACAGGTAGCGCCAAGAGTCTTTCTGTGTAATGCTCCGATGGCGCGTATAACTGACGATACCACGAATCGGCGCTTCACATATACTTTGAGTATAGAGGGTGCGCCGAAAGTTTTTCAGTGTAGAGACGAGCTAGATAAGAAATTCATACAAAGCCAGTTGGAGCTTGAGATTATAAAAGGAGGCATTATCTCTGTTAGTGCAAAACAGTCAATCGATAACCATCGATGGAACAACGTCATAGACTTGTAGAAGAGCTTCACAAGCCAGCACGTCGTAATTATCCTCGTCGAAAGTTCGATGTGCGAGGTTTGGATGAGACTTGGCAAGCTGATTTGGTAGAGATGCGACCTTATTTTCGAGAAAACAAAGGCTACAAATACATGCTTACAGTTATAGATATTTTTTCAAAATATGCCTGGGCTGTTCCTGTAAAACAAAAAACTGGTATAGATGTTTCTGCTGCTATGAAGTCCGTATTGACAAAAGGTAGAGTGCCGAAGAATCTTCACACCGATCGAGGCAAGGAGTTTTATAATACAAATTTCCAGAATCTCATGCAACAATATAAAATCAATCTCTACTCGACTTATAGCAATCTCAAAGCGTCTATTTGTGAACGCTTTAATCGCACTCTCAAAAACAAAATGTGGAAGCTGTTTAGTTTACGTGGTAACTACAAGTGGATCGATATTCTTTCCAATTTGATTGTCAAGTACAATGATGAAAAGCATCGAACTATTGATATGAAACCAAAAGATGTTACAGCTGAAAACGAAGCAGAAGTTCTTCAAAGACTCAAACGTAATGTTAATTTAACAGAAAAGAAGCCAAAGTTTAAAGTTAGTGACAAAGTACGAGTAAGCAAGTTGAAACAAGTATTCGAGAAAGGATACACACCCAACTGGTCAACTGAAGTATTTACCGTGCGCCAGGTCCGCAGAACAAAACCAGTTACTTACCTCTTGCAGGATTACAAAGATCACCCAATCGCTGGTGGTTTTTATGAACAAGAATTACAAAGCGTCAAATATACAGATTACTATCTTGTAGAGAAGATTCTCAGAAGACGTGGAAATTAAGTATTTGTAAAGTGGCTTGGTTTTGACAATTCTCACAATAGTTGGATTGATAAAGCAGATGCCCAATAAATATTTTGTAATTGATTTATAAAAAATAAAAACTTACAAATAATTCAACGTGATCTTGAATAGACATCATGTATAGAATACAGCAAAACCAAAATTTTTAGAAATTGGCCTTTGAGTTTTTTAAAACCTGAAGATTTAGCTGCAGCAGGATTTTACTACACTGGTGAAATAGATAAAGTCCGTTGCTTTGAATGTTCTACAGAAATATGTAGGTGGAAAATCGATGACAATCCATTATTAGAGCACAAAAAGTGGAATGGCCGTTGTCGCTTCATCAGAGATATACCTTGTCAGAATGATTCTGCTGAAGAAAATACCAATAGATGTAAAATTTGTCCTAAATGAACTAGAAGTCGCATTTATACCCTGTGGACACTGTTGTAGTTGTTATCATTATTCATCCATTGTTAAAAAATGTGTAATATGTAGAAAAGTTATTAATCAAAGAATTCGAATTTACATATCATAATTTATTTTTAAATTTGAATTTAAGAAAAATGTATTTAATAATGTATATTAAGGAATTGAAATAAATCAAACACTTTTTATAATCAAACAAAATTTATTGTAACATTTATTTAAATAAAACACTCATAACTATACACTTATTATGCACACACTAAACACTACAAAATTCGAGGACATAACCTCCTTTGAACACTACACAAAGTTTAAGTTTATTAGCAGCATTCTGCATTCTTTCAAAAAACTCTTGATCTTTTTCAAAAACTTCCGACACTTTTTTAGGTAAGAAGATTTGCATTTCTTGACATAGTTCTGCTACAATCTTGGGTCCAAAGCGAGTTTTCACTTGTCTCAAACATGTGACCGTGTAGGAAGTGCCTTCTGTCAGTTCAGTGATTTTTTTAGTAGGAAGAAATTCTCCTCGGGCAATGACGTTCAATTTAGAAATGTCCATCTTATCTGTAACAGAAAAACAAATTCTTGATTGAAAAATATAATCAATATCAATTTAATCTTTAATCTTTAATAATAATACTATATTGATACTATATTGATACTATATTGATACTGTATTGATACTGTATTGATACTGTATTGATACTATATTAATACTGTATTGATACTATATTGATACTATATTGATACTGTATTGATACTGTATTGATACTGTATTGATACTATATTGATACTATATTGATACTGTATTAATACTGTATTGATACTATATTAATACTGTATTAATACTGTATTGATACTGTATTGATGCTGTATTTAAACTTTATTGATACTATATTGAAATGAATAGAATTATACTAACCTTAATTTAAGAAATGTCAATTTTGGATCTCTTGGTACTGACTGCTTCTTCACTGGTTGGTTGATGGGCTCTCTTGAGTGCGTCTTTTCTTGATGAGTCAGCGAATTGAATCACGCTCGGCCGATTCTGCGCCTGTTCATATAGAGTGCTCCCCACCACGTCGACTACCCCCACTCCAGGATCTAGCGGCTCAGCTACCCCCACTCCAGGATCTAGCGGCTCAGCTATCCCCACTCCAGGATCCAACGACTCGATAGCAACTTCGATATCTACTAGTTCTGGATTTCGTGATCTTGCTAGGTAGTGGCCTCAAGGAAGAGTGTCCGTAGTTTCTTCTTGAAGAAATCTTTTGTCGTCATGCGCACTGAGAGCGATCTTAGTCTCCTTCTCAGTGTACAGTTGATGATTACGGGATCATATGTTTCTCTGTTCTCGAATCTTGATTTCTTTCGTTTTCAAACAATCGATGTAATCATCGAAAGTGATGGTTGCTTTAACCACTGAACTGTTCACTCCCTTGGCTTTCTTTATCGTCTTCTGATTTTCGACTCTGACGCTGTACATTTTACTCCTCAGTCCAACGAATTCCAGCATGATGTTTCCGTTGCATTCGTCCTTCATCAAACCAACAATTTTCTTATTGGCAGGAGGAATGTTGAACTGATTAGGCTGGGGGTAGTCAGATGTGTCGAATTCGTGGATGTCTCTTTTCATGATTTGATACATATCGATGTTGGTCATCTCGTATACCAAGCTATCCGTAACTGTATACAATAGCTTGCAATCTCCTTTTCCTTTTGCAACGTTATCCAGCATGTAATCGTAATGGAAGCGGCATATGAGAGTTTTGGACAAATCCACTACAGAGAGCCCGATGTAGATAGGTTTTCTGATGCAAATTTCCGTTCGTAAAAGTTGAATCGCTACCAAATTTTCATCAAAGATGGAGCAGCTACTGAAATTTGGTCTGGCAATGAGCGCCACAGCACCGTAGCGTCCTTCGCACTTATTGACGAGCTTAATATAACGTGTTTTCGCTCGTTTTCCATGATTTTACCATAAACAGCGTTATTGAAAAGTTTGAAGAGCATCTTCTCAAACTCATTCTTGGCATTCTTCCGCTTCTCGCTGTTCAGGTCAATATATTTCTTGAGCCATCGACTTTTCATCGACTCTTCATCGACTTACATCGACTCTTCATCGACTTTTCATCGACACTTCATCGACTCTTCATCGACTCTCATCAACTTTTCATCGACTCTTCATCGACTTACATCGACTCTTCATCGACTCTCATCGACTTTCATCGACTTACATCGACTCTTCATCGACTTACATCGACTCTTCATCGATTCTCATCGATTTTCATCGATTCTCATCGATTTTCATCGACTCTTCATCGACTTACATCGACTCTCATCGACTTTTCATCGACTCTTCATCGACTTACATCGACTCTTCATCGACTCTCATCGACTCTCATCGACTTTTCATCGACTTTTCATCGACATTTCATCGACGTACATCGACTCTTCATCGACTCTCATCGACTCTCATCGACTTTTCATCAACACTTCATCGACTCTTCATCGACTCTTATGGACTTTTCATCGACTCTTCATCGACTTACATCGACTCTCATCGACTTTCTTATAATTTCTAGATTTTTTTTTTTAATCATCTTAGTATTCTAAATCATCTTAGTATCTTGTAAATCATCTTGTTAAAAAGGTTTTGCATGACCCGTTATTTTCTATAAATAAAGCTGAGTTTGCATTTCACGAACAGTATGCATAATAAGCTCAAGCTATCAACATGGCAAACTTTCTCGAAACAGAGAAATTAAGAGAGATGATTAAATCCAAACTTCCAAATCGATTGGATACAAATATTTGTCGAATATTTGATTCTAATCAAGTGAAAAAACTCTATTTACGAATGATTCAAAGATTGATGTTGTTTTGAATATTACTGATGAATTCACGCCTAATACATCTCTTCAACTTATAAAAAGTTCTAGAGGAAAAGATAAACTTCTTTTGAATGGCATTCCTTTCTATAAGGATAAAGTTATGAAGAATGGTAATATGCACTGGAAGTGTCATCTTTACTATTCAAAACGATGTTTAAGTCGTGCTGTAACGAAGGACATGAAACTTGTAAATTGTACATCACATAACCATACAATAACATCTGTGAAGGAAGAAAATGTAACAAGAAATATGATTTTTAAGGAAAAACGCGAGTCTAATGATGCTCTCAATACACATCATACAAATGATAAACTCACGAGGAGAGATGATATTGATTCCATCAATCAGCAAAGGTATCCAGAATCAAAAATACTTGAAGATAGTTATTCTAGCTCTGATGATGAAATAGAAAATTATCAAAAAAATAAAAAGTACAACATATTTCAAAGTTATAAAAGGAAACTTTGTAATAACGCTTCATCAGTATCAAGATGTAAAAAAGCGAAAGATAGTTCTAACGATGTTAATAGTGATACATCATCAGATTCTTCCAATAATACTTTTCTTCAACTCGAAAACTATGAATCGAAATCTAACTTTAAAAATTTACCAGTATATAGATTTAAAAAAGCAAAATTAAGTTCCATAGATTCTTACAATGATACTTTATCAGATCATTCTATTAGTAACGCATCTTCATCTAAATACATGAGTGATCTCCTGTTAAAAGATTATGGAATTGGAGAATGGGACGACCCCAATGTATTAGTTGATCGCCTTCGTATTCTTACATCTCCAACTAATACAAATCCGTATACTACCAAGGAGATAGACTTTATAATTAACGAACTACGAGAAGCTGGTTATATATATTAACTTGGGGGTGATATGCTTCAAATAAATGTTGAAGCATCAACCATACAAAATCAAAAGTTTCTTTGCTTTCTAAACGTCTCTCCAGAATTGAAATAGAGAGAATATTTTCTATCTGAAACATCTACCCGATCGGATAGTCAGCGCCATCAGTGATAACGTTTGAAAACATGTGTGAGTGGGAGACCCAAATGGTGGGAGAATCATTATAAAAGACTGACCCTTCAGTAAAAGGTTCATTTAGGATGAGGTACTTAGTGGATGTGCAAGGCAAATAGCCGGACTCATTGCTCTCTCGAAAGCGCCTTCTTATATACGCGAGGATTGGGTGGGGAAATGCATGCGCGCGAAGAGGGAAGAAACGCGTTGAAGTTCTATCCCCACTTTCGACCTAACCTTTTTCATGAGTTTAAAAGAAGGTGAGCTTGATTCTGAAATTCATTTCTTTGGTTCGCTTCAGTCAGCAAGGTTCATCACAAAGATAAAATACATGATAGATTTTTCAAGGTTAGGAATGATTGTTGAGGTTATGTGGATGATTAATTATGCCAGTGAGAACATTGGTTGGAACTCTTACCACTTATGAACTATTATTGTAATTTATATTTTTATTTCAATAAATCCAACTTTAGATTAATAAAAATATGAACTTTCCTTTCATAACCTAATTATATTAGTTAAAATAAAAAAATTTCTAAAGCTAAACAGTTTGAGACTTGAAAAACAAAGACAATTTTTTTTTCAAGGTTAATTTTTAATAATTTAGAATTTTATTAAGACTAAATAATGATTTTCAATAAATATATTTAAAATGTTACAACTTTCATGCAAATATAAATTTAAATTGGTCTAATAAATGACTTTTATAAGAAATTGAATCTTTCGCTAGTCTAGTACATCTCTTCGAATTAAGTAATAATGATGAAATAATCAGCTTAGAGTCTTGGAATAACTTTCTATATTATTTGTTAAACATAACAAAGTTATATATAAATTTTCAGATCTCTATCTCTTTTAGTTTCTGTGATATGAGAAATGAATAGTAGTGGAAAAGGCCGAATAAACTAAAAATTCTGAAATAAACATTAATACACTTGAAATGATGTTTTAATTGTTTCTATAGAGATGTTTAATTATAAAATAGTTATTAACGATAAGATTAAGTATTTGTAATGTGTTTCAAGCATTAAAATGGTAGAAATTCATTAAAACTGATTTTTTCAAAAATATAGCTGTAATCCTTCAAAATTGAGATAGTAAATATCTTATATCTCTGAAACTAGAGAACGTAGAGCTTTAAAATTTTTACTAAAAGTTTGTTTCAACTAATAGATGAAGATAAAATATCTACTTATAACATAACTTATAAACTATAAAATTTCATTCAAAAAGTTATAGCTAAATATGAATTCATTTATAGTGCTATACAAAATTTATACTCAAATCTTTTTAAAATAGTTATAAACAATAAGATTAAACTTATTGTATCTTATACATTATAATCAATGATTTATAAGATTAAGTAATATGTTCCAAACACTAAAACTAATTTTTTTCAAAATATAGCTGTAATCCTTCAAAATTGAAATAGTAAATATCTTATATCTCTGAAACTAGAGAACATAGAGCTTTAAAATTTTTACTAAAAGTTTGTTTCAACTTATAGAAGAAGATAAAATACTTGTTTATGACACAACTTATAAACTTTAAAATTTCATTCAAAAAAGTTATAGCTAAAAATGAATTCATTATATTGCTGGCTGATTCCATTTCAAATCGAACAGTCAGTATACACTCAAGTCACCAATTACTGCGCTAATGGAGTATGTTATTCTACCCTAAAAATGAGGGTACACGTATTTTTTTATTTTGCTGAAATATCAAAATTGCATCAGATATGCACTTTTGAAAATTGCATACAAAAACTAAATGTTAAAACTGAAAATGTTGAGAATAACTTTAGAGGACTATCGTTTTATCAATTTTCAATGAATTTTGGTAAACCTTATTTTGTTTTATTATGTTTTAACCCCTTTTTAATTCAGTGCAAGAAATTTCAAAAAAGACTAAAAAATGACTAAGATATGTGCATTTTACCAAAAAATGCACTTTTTATGCACATGCATTTTTCTCGAAAAACCCATTTTTTTTTTGCTGAAATTTTTTGTGCTCATAGAGGACTAAATTACCTATCTAATGGTACTTGGTTGATCCCGTACTTATTTGTTTGAAGCGAGAAAAAAAATTCACAAATTTTATTGGTGAAAAATTTTTGTATATACGTTCGGAAATTTTAAGCAATGTAGATTTAAACATTATCCTTATTTTAGCATTACCCAGGAACAACGACGTGGACGTAGAAGGTTTCTGTTCCCTTCGGGGTGCTTTTTTAAAGTGAGTTCCCCTTGCCTCTCACTGTTGGGATGCGTCAAAACATTCTCCAAGTTGTTTTAACCACATATGACTTTTTTGAATCCCATTATGTTTAGGAACTGTACTCCATTCAATATTTTTTTCTTTTCTAAATTTTTCAATCTCATTTATTGGTAATAATATGATTTTGATTGCACTGGTGTACTTTTGAACCCAATTTATAAAATCATCAGCATTTTGTATCGATTCTTCATGAACTCTTTTTAAGTTATGTGAAGTAACATAATGCTTTAGAAGCCCACCTATTCCATCAACGGCTCCTTTCCCATGACCAGTCGCAGAAAATAACCATTTTATTTGATAAGAAAAATGTTTGAATTCATGTAGCTGAAAACGATTTTTAAATTGGCTTGCAGCTCCATCTGATATAATAGTGACTTTAGTAACTAAATCATTTTTCATAAGATCGATAATTTTATTTATTGCTAATAGCGCATATGCAGTATCATGCTTTTTGTCGTCACTAACGATCGCGAAGCTTTGCGTTATCTCTCCTTGGTAACAGACTGCAGTAAAAATAGAAATTTGGTTATTTACCCAATGATTTCCCTGAACCGCTTTATTATTTATTACAGACCAATTTTCTGCAAAATCAACGTGGATAATTAACTTAGTAGGATCAGCTTTACCTTCTTCTTTTTCTTTTTTTATAGCTTCACGTTGAATATTTTTTATGTATACCTGAGTACTTGCTTTTAGTGCGCAGATTGAAAATTTTTCTTTAAAAACTGATAAGCTTACTGTTTGTTTGATAAGATTACCATTATCCCACAAAGCAAACGTAATTTCATCTTCACAATTTTCTTTCAGTTTTAACAATTTTAATGTGATACCCTCACTACCGGGGCAATAATTGCATTCTTGCAAGAAACACGAATTAGAGGGTTCAGAACACAACATTGCATTAGTTATTTCTGAACGAATTAAATCTAATTCAGAATTATTATCGCCTCTAAAACAAATTAAACTCGTGAGAAACAGTTCAAAATTTTCGCAATGTACACAAAGACAAGTTTCCTTCACAGGGCTTGTTAAGACGAAACTTGGTCTTAGACTATAGAATTTCGATTTTCCTATTTGTAAGTTTGGATTTTCTTGTCTTAATTGACTATATGTTTCTTTTAAGCTTCGAGTAAGAAACCGTTTAACTTTTTTAGTTTATGTATTATTAACTTTAACAGTAACAACATCAGATTTATTTGGACTTTGTCTACTACAATTAAAATCATCATTTAAAAAATATTCCATAGCGATATTTTTTGTATTTTCATCAATAGGATGACCAGTATATGAATCTGGCTTCGAATAAACTCCTTCATTTTTCACGAGATTTCTTGATTTATTTATCATATACTCGCTTATATTCGGGAATAGTGAGCAAATTTTTATTTTGCCTAATTTTGAAGGTAGTAGAGTTAGAAGTTTTATTTTCTCCGAAACAGAAGAACATTTTTCTAAAGCCGATTTGAAATTTTCTACAAATTCGTTCCAATAGTTTTCAGTCGAACTTTTGTCTGATTCTATTGATTCAACTGAAATGCCATACGCATCTTCTAATTTACTTCCGACAGTAGCAGAAAAAGCTAAAATTAAAGATTTTTTCTTTTTAGATACGTAATTTTCTGTTAAATTTTTAGGTATTGCAGTTTTTCTTTTTAGCGGCGAAACGCATTGAGGTAAAATTGTATTAATACTCTCGTTCAATTCCTGTATTCGTTCGGGTGTCTTGGGGATAAAATCATCATGTTTTCCGCTAAAAAGTTCAGTGATTTCATTTTCAGATGTAGATTCAAGATCACTTAAAATCATTTTTGATATGCGTTCATGGCAATTTTTGCATATATTAGTAGAGGGCAATATCTTTAAATCTGGATAAAGCTGTGCCAAATTAATGGCCAAATCTTCCAACGGTCTAAAACGTAAATTTCTGCTTTTATAAACTACCTTCTTATGCATTTGAAAAAAATCGGGACATCAAATTCTTGTAGAAGAGTGAATTTTGGACATCGTAATTGCAGAGTTTTGTTTACTTTTTCACAAGTCCGAAAAGTACCTTTCAAAGCAGACGTAAGAATAACTAGCTTGTATATAACAATTCTAATATGCTGTTTTGGTTACGCGAGGTATTTGTCCGCGAATGAGCCTCCTATTGTCTGTACATCGAAACATACATAATATAGATATACACGAATAGAATTATTATTTTCCATTTTTCAATATTTATTTTTATATTACGAATTTTTATATATATATGGGGCGTTTCATATCAACTCACCTGGTCAAAAAATAAAAATCGCTAAAAATCTGGGAAAATGTTCTATTTGATACCCAAAATACCCAAAAAAATTTTTAGAGCTCTAGGTCAAAAAGGTCAAGAGCAAGAGATCATGGAGTTTTGTGATTTTTTCAATTTTTTTGTAAAATCATCATTTTTAATATTTTTTTATTAAAAAACTAAAGGTTTTAGAAAAAAATGTATGAAGACATTTTTTGTTGGAAATTATGTGTAGAAACTATACAAATTTTTTCCAATCCCAAAGTTGCTATCTTCTCATTGGTCCATTATATATTTTGATGTGATTTTCAATAACTTTTCTTCGCCAAGGTTGATTTTACTCATTTGGCACTAAAAGTTTGTAATTTTTATAATTTTTCACTGAAATTTTCCCGTACATGGTAAAATAACTCTACAGGCAGTTATGGTACTTTTTATTTAAGGTATCAAGACTGAGTTTTAAGCCTGAAAAAAAATGAAATTGAAATGTAGTCATAATTTGTTTTTGTAATGATATTAATAAATAAAACTTCTTTTTACCTTAAATATATATTAAATACAAGACTTTGACCTAAAAATAATTTTAAAAAACCCCATCTGTTGGTTAAAATCCTTTGCTCTTGTCGATAACTTGATTTTAAAAATTTTTTTACTTACCGTAGAGTTTCTCAGCTAATTTTCAATTAATTGACCTGAAAATTTCCAGAGATCTCTAATTTATATATCTTCACAAAATAATAGTTTTAGTTTTAGGAAAAAAAAATAATTTCTAAGTTTGGTTTAGAAAAAGTTGAAAAAAATCAATATTTTTGTGAATTTCATACAAGTAATTCAGTTCAACATTTACTTTAACTTATCTTATCAAAATTCCAGAACTATTATTTTGTGAAGATATATAAATTAAAGATCTCTGGAAATTTTCAGGTCAATTAATTGAAAATTAGCTGAGAAACTCTACGGTAAGTAAAAAAATTTTAAAAATCAAGTTATCGACAAGAGCAAAGGATTTTAACCAACGGATGGGGTTTTTTAAAATTATTTTTAGGTCAAAGTCTTGTATTTAATATATATTTAAGGTAAAAAGAAGTTTTATTAATTAATATCATTACAAAAACAAATTATGACTACATTTCAATTTCATTTTTTTTTCAGGCTTAAAACTCAGTCTTGATACCTTAAATAAAAAGTACCATAACTGCCTGTAGAGTTATTTTACCATGTAGGGGAAAATTTCAGTGAAAGGTTATAAAAATTACAAACTTTTAGTGCCAAATGAGTAAAATCAACCTTGGCGAAGAAAAGTTATTGAAAATCACATCAAAATATATAATGGACCAATCAGAAGATAGCAACTTTGGGATTGGAAAAATTTGTATAGTTTCTACACATAATTTCCAACAAAAAATGTCTTCATACATTTTTTCTAAAACCTTTAGTTTTTTAATAAAAAATATTAAAAATGATGATTTTACAAAAAAATTAAAAAAATCACAAAACTCCATGACCTCTTGCTCTTGACCTCTTTGACCTATAGCTCTAAAAATTTTTTGGGTATTTTGGGTATCAAATAGAACATTTTCCCAGATTTTTAGCGATTTTTATTTTTTGACCAGGTGAGTTGATATGAAACGCCCCATATATATATATATATATATATATATATATATATATATATATATATATATATATATATATATATTATGAGCCATTCTAATACTTTTTCTAAAAAGTGTTTGCAGTGGGTGTCCAGAATTTTCCATTGACCATGGCATCTTTTTGTACAATGAAACTTAGGAACCCATGCCAAATTTCAGCCTTCTAGAACCAATAGATGCCGAGAAATGGTCATACAAAGTCCAAAAATGGGCCCTTTTTTGGCTGTTTTTCGCTAGTTTTCGAATACTCCTCATTAATCTAATATTGCACTAAATTGAACTCACAATATGTCGTTTTCTTCATTTTGAACTAAACTTCTTAGAAATCATTAGCACATTTGGATTTATAAAAAGGCCTTTGCTACATAACCTTAAAAACAACGGGGATTTTTTTGACTTTTTTCAACTTTTCATCCTTCCATAACATCACAAATTTTTAATATTTTTACAATCGGCAAACGGCGTTGGAAACCTCTTGAAAAGACCTTCAATTTAACACTTTAAACGTTTAAAAACATTAAAAATTGATGGAGTTATTGAAGGTTGAAGTTCACAAAATTCGTAAAAAATGCGTTTTTGGCCATTTTCGAACCCCTAAAGCTCAAAATAAGGTGTCTTTTTTTTTTTTTTTATTGCATAAATTTTTAGTTTTGATATAAATATATGAAATAAAACCGTTTCCAGAGGACCGTTTTTTGATTTTCGAATTATTTTTCGTGCATCTAATTATTGCTTTTTTTAGACATTTACAATGCTATATGCTCGTATGTATAGCGTTCTATACATACGAGCATAGGGTATCGTCCTAAATTGACTTTCCAAATAAATTCTTATACTTTTTTACATGTCTTAAAAAATATTTCAACACCAAACTCAGATTGAAAGTTTTTCACCGACCTCAGAAAAAATACAAGTGACGGAAAAAAATTTTATAAATAATGAAAAATTGCCTTTTTTGAAACACTGACATGAAAGTTGTTATTATTTTCACGCGCTACTACAGATTTAAAGAAAACATGTTAACCAGACCATAATAAACTACAGGAAGTTAGCATTTTATCTATATTTTAATATGCTTTTTTATCATTTTTATCAATTTATTTTATTTTTATTAATGCACAAAAAAATATCTTTTATGTTTTCAATTTTGGTTTCATACATTCATTGTATACTAAAAATATACAATAGAAATGTTCGTTATGCATGTGAAAAACTTACATTATAGGAATAAAATATTCTGTGAGAAACTTGTTTCAAAAAAAATATTTCGAGTAACACACTTCAAGAATGTTTAGGAAGGCTAGAAACTATATTGTAATTTCTTCTTTATATCATTTCTGAAATTCTTATCATATGTTTAAGTTATCGTTGGCTATCCTACATCGTAAAATCGACGTTTCAGTAAAATAAAAATTAATAAAACAAATTTTTGTTATTATTCATTATTATTAGGTTCAGAAAACAAAACTTAGAATCTATAAGAAATTACTTAATGTCGTAAGAAAATTACGGTATCTCATCAACTTTCGATAAAAATATAAAAAATTTATTAAAAAATATCGAGAAAAGTATAAGTTTTATATATAAGTTTTAAAAATATGAGATCATCGACTACATTGTAGAGGAAAATATATAAATTAAAAATTTAATAGCATTTATGCTTATAACCTCGAAATAAAATAATCTTCTACATCTTTGTCAATGAATTTATTAGATACAAGAGAAGTCATGTATTAGAATTTATTGTATATGCCAGTTTATGCAAATTTGAAAATTATTAAAAAAAGTGAAATATTTTCTATAATTTTTGCTATACAAAAAATTACTTCGTTGTAAAATGAGTAACACCAACTGTTTTTACTCATTAAGAGCTATAGAAATAAGAAAAATTTCCCCATGAGAGTGCTTTTAAAATAATTTATAATGATTTTCAAAAGGAGAAAGTTGAAGGTTTTCTAGAATTATTCATATGTTATAAAATCTTTTATTGAATTTTAACAGTATTAGATATTGAATCAAAAGAATATAATTTAGCTTTTAATGTACATTCATCTATAGGTTCAAAGCAGTGGTACTGTCTTGTTCCGTGTATTGTTATTGCAGACGTAAATCTCTTCTGAAGTTTTTTACCTCTTGCAATTACATCATTTTAGCTTACCCAAAGAAATCTGCAATATTTTTCAAGTGAAATGCTTGATTCGTAAATATAGTTTGTATAATATGTTGTGATTAAATCCATACCTAATTTCTGAAACGTTTTCGTTCAGATAATTATACATTTCCTCTGCATCTGTTATTTTTTCACCATGCAATGCAGCCCTTCTAGCATAGTTTTTCGCAACTGCTCCTATGCTATCACAAGTGCTTTTTCCATGAGATGTAGCGAAAAAATTATAAGATTTCAACTTAATACCGAAATCTTCTTCATGGTAGCATACATTTATAAGGTGATTCCTGTGATAAGTAAATTCATTAGATGTTTCTGATTGAAAAAATTCTTAAGTATTGTTAATAAAATGTTATTTATGTAAAATATTACTTATGTAACTTTATTTATGGAAAACAATATTTCGATTTTTAGAATTAATTGTATTTATCAATTATGTTATTAATATTCTATATCGGTCATAATAATCTAGTTTTAATATTGATGTCGCTGGTGATTTTACATGATTCATGGAATGAAATTTAAACAAAAAATACAAATGCATCTTTCTTTGGTCGAGTTTTAAATAGTACATTCATAAAAATATTAATTTTTTTAAAGCTCTGTGACGTAGGTTTAAAAAAATGGTCAAATTTTCTACGTCAGCCCCTGATGTCCCTAAAAAATGGAATTTCGAATGAAATATTGAAGTAAATAATATATTTGACCTAATCGACTTTGTGTATTTAAAATAAACATTTAAAATATATTATGTTTACACGTAAAGGATAAAAATTCGTATTGAAACTGTTTTTCGACGAAATGGCTGTGTCGCCAATTTTCGTTCCACGTCTGTCCCCATCTTATTAACTATAACATTAAAAAGAGGTCATTCATTTAAATAAATACGTTATATTTTTTTCGATGCAAGCATGATTTTTGTAGTTTAATTGTAAGAATATAACATATAATATAAAAACATAATTTTGACTTTTGATTTGCAATTTTTTTATAATCCGAATATTAAAACTATATTATTATGACCCATATATTACTCACTTGTTTTTGTACTGTGTCGGTGCACCATCAGAAAAATTAATTATAATTTTTATAAATGGAAACATTTTTTTATCTCCTCCAGTACTTTTTCATAGAAAATGTGGACTGAATAAGCCTGGTATTTGTGCTCGCTGAAATAACGCAAAAAGATTGCGTTTTCAGCTCATTACCTTCTTTATAATAAAATGAAACAGTAAATAGCGAAGCAGTAGTATTATTGAAATACCACGCCTGTGCAGAGTCCTGTGCTACGAAAGCATAATTTTCTGCGAAATCTGAAATCAGTAGGCCGGTATTACTCTCTAATGTATTTTTTGAAAATTTTACATAATCTTTCTGTTTTTCAGAAATAAAATGATGTTTGGTTAAATTCCAAACACTTTTACTTAAATCTTCAATAAAAAAGTTTAATGGTATTTCAAAAGATTTCAAGCTCGTTTTAGAACTAAATGAACTGTCACTATCTTTACTTTCTGTTTTTTCTATAACCCAATTATTATAATAAACATTTTTCACGTTCATATCGATATTAGATTCTAAAAATATGCGTATACCATCAGTTTTGGACAATTTTTACAATAATGAAGCATACAATCTCTATTATCTTTTGAACAAACACCTTCTTCTAAAACTTCTCTGTAGTTCATTAAAGGAATTACAGCTGCCAACTTTAGTTTTACATTTTGATGTTCGGAGCATACACATATAATATGAGTTCCAGGCTCTCCAGCACTTACGCAATTCATTGGCTTCAGACAAGCGAAAAAAGAGAAACTAGGTACTTGACTTTTATTAGTTTCTGTTATCCATTTAGTGTACATTTCTTTCAAATCATAAAGTAATAATTTTTTGGGTATTGGAACAGACTGTTTTCCAGGAACCTTTTGCATGCGCACTTGCCTAATACCACTTAACGCTCTACTATTTGCATCATCTAAATAAAATGCTATAATCTCGTTTTTAACTTCATCTGTGATTCGAGTATACGTTTTTCTTATGCGCTTACCAAAAACACCTGAAATGTGGTCCTACATAAATTTTTATGATTCTTCGTTAAACAAGTATTTCTCGATAATTTGTAATTAAAATGATTAAATCAAGATAGATGCATCATTGCATATTAAATTCTATCGTCCAGAGTAAAAAAACCGTCAACTGTATTTCGATTGAAACTGAGAAAACGGCGAAAAACTTTTTGTATGAAGAAATACGATATTTATAATGAGTAAATATTAATGGTGAATTTAATTAGTGAATGAAGGATCATTTAAAGCATGGAATGAAAAAATAATTGTTAATTTTATTTTTTACTATTAAAAAATGTAGTTAACTATGCTTTTTTCTTAAAAATATTTGGCAATAAACGTTAATGTTACTTAGCCTTTTATTCTTAGGAGTATGAGCTTTTTTATTTTTGTAAAGAGGCTTACATTCTGAAATATATCTCAGAAAAGAGAGCGTCAATAAATATTAATGCTCCTAAAAATAGTAAATAGTGACGTATTAACTAATATCTTTTAAATTTGTGTAAATTAAGGGAATATAAAATACCGACATTACAGTTTTCCAAATTTTTTATTATCAATCCAAAAATTTGTTAAATATCTCTATATTACAGCCTTCCATTTTAACTAACAAAAAGCATAATATAAAGATATTTCGAAAAATTTTTGAATTCAAATTAAAAATTTGGAAAACTGCAATGTTGGTAACTATGTAGAAATCATAGATCCTGTTACATTCCCTTAACGCTTTTTTCTGGAATTAAATTTTCAATTCAGTCAGACTTTTTATTCTTTGCATCGGTGTCATTACAGATTAATGTTTTTTTTTCAAAATCCTCAAAAACAGTTGAATGCAGAATTTCGTTATGATTCTAATCATATGAATAAATCTATTTTTTTTTAAATGTTAGATTACGGTTGTTTTACTTTAGAAGGTAGAATTCTATATCAATAAACTTTTTGAATAAATACAGGATAATAAATATAGTGAGAAAATAATTTGTAATTTTAACACACATAAGTGTTAGAGATGAAATACAAATTTTTTTGTGTTAAAATTAATAAGTACACACATGTTTGTAAAATTTACAAACTCCGAGTGTTAATTCTATAACAATTTTTGTATTAATTTTAAAAGTACACATACATTTTTAAATCAAAAAATTTTTTGTGTTGATTTTACAAACATATTTGTAAAATTTTAACACAAAATAAAATTTGACGAATTACACAAAATTTTTTACAGTGTATTATTTTCTTTTACCTTCATTCCTTTTTAACTTTTTTGCTTCATAATACATGTGACGAGTGCACTGGAAGTATTTTGCAAACATTGTAAATTGCCATTCATCTGGTAATACGGTCAATAATAATATTTTTTCATTCATATCAAATACTGAATTGTATCGATCTTGGATGGATTTTATCATACTTTCAAACCATGTGTTTTTATTAAATGTACTTTCAAGATTCTCAAATTTTGGTAACTAAACATTATATGCTATTTCATAAGCATTCGAGAAGTTATTGACAATGTTTTCCAATATATTAATACCACATTTTACTGTTTGCTCATCATTATTCTTACTTCTCTTAAAGATTGGCATGCCTAACACGTCCAGCATCTAATCAACTGTTCGTTTTCCTTGACTCTGTGATAAATACTCTGAGTTCTCACTATTTTGAGTTAGAGTATTACTTGTGCTTAAACCCTCTTGAATATTTTCAGTAATCAAAGTTTCAGCAAGTGTTTTATTATATTCAGATAAATCTGATTTTACCACCGCATAACATCTAGAGCATAATTTATGATTAATGTTTAATTTTATTTTGTGAACTTCATTCAAATAATTAACAATATTTTGATCTATTCCAATCAAATTTTCGTCTACGTTCTGTCGATGTTTTACAAATGGATCAGCACAGAATATATTAAGACTTAAAGGATCGCTAACTTTCTTTCTAAGATAAATATTACAAGATTTACACAATTTATTTCCTGGTGGAACATCAAAACCACATATATCTTTTATGTTGATTGAATATTGTAAATTAACAATCATTAAAGATTTGTTTACTTTTTTTTTGTGTTTCTGCATTGGATGACAGCAATTTTTCTGATTTATTATGTACATGATTAAATATTCAGTGTAGTGAAAAAGGCAAATAAATCCCTCCTCATTCTTAATATTAATTTCTGGCACTCTTAAAGACAATAAAGTTCTTTCATTATCATCAAGATCTATTATTTTTTTTCCTTGACTAACGTCACAATTTTTATTAAAAATACTTCCTAGACAACACTGATTTGCCATAATTTTTCAAAACTTTAAAACCCATTAATTCATTACTTTGCTTTATCACCTTTTAAAGTTCTAGAAGAAAAAAATTAAAAAAAACTGTTAGGTTTAATTTATAGAAAGTTAAATTAATTAGATGTAAAAATAGTTTATAATATTTATAAATTAAAAATTAATATGATTTTCGTTAAAAATATAGGTGTATAGAATGCATGCTCATAAAGACATGTAATTACAAAATGTTAAGGTACGAGTGATTAAACTATTAAATTACTATAATGCCTATGCAATAAAAACCTATTAAAAACTCTTCAGTATTATAAATATACAATGTTTACAATAATAGAAATAAATAAAAGTAAACATGTCAGAAGATTTTTTTGCATCAATATAAAATTATAATAAATATTTGAAGTTACAAATTGAATAAAGAAACGTAGGATTGTATTTAAATGTTTGAAATTTATATTTAAATTATAAAGGTTAGATATGATCAAAAAATAACAAACTGAATTTATATTATGCTCACTACTTATAAATTCTTTAAAAACACATTTACATCAATAACTTTTACAATATATTTTATTTTTTGTTTAAGAGCTATATTTGCGTATATGTAAAATCAAGTAGGGGAATTTATTTGTTTAACTACACTTGAAAATGAAAATACGCTGAAATCAAGTAAATATGAGGATGCCTATGCAAGTACAAAAATAACGAGCAATTTTAACTTAAACAAATATTATCGCTATACAATGGCAGTTATGGATAAAATCATTAGTGCTTTTAAAAATAACATAGGCCCAAATTCATAGTCGTGTCTTGAGTATTAAGTACACTGAAAAACTTTCGGCGCACCCTCTATACTCAAAGTATATGTGAAGCGCCGATTCGTGGTATCGTCAGTTATGCGCGCCATCGGAGCATTACACAGAAAGACTCTTGGCGCTACCTGTATATATGGATGTTATGTGAAGCGCCGATTCGTCAAGTCTCGAGTTATACGCGCAATCGGAGTAACAGTTACTCAGATTCGAGTTTCTCTTGCGCCGATACGGCACATGTGATGCGCAGGTTTGTTCATGCAGCGTTATGCTCAGATGATCGGAGCATAGGCAATTCGTATTCAGCACACTATCCGCACCGATTGCATGGCGCTGGCACACTCAGAGAGAAGGGCATCTTGCAAGCCGAAAGTTTTTCAGTGTATGACTTAAAACTTAAGTATCGTTACTTGAGTATCAGCTGTTACTTTGATTGCGTGCTACATGAAGAGGTTATCACAGTTAGTTATGAAACAAAATCAAACAGATAAGCTACTCATCGGTAAAGATGTAACACTCAATTGAAGTAACAGCTGATACTCAAGTAACGATACTTAAGTTTTAAGTCATACTCAATACTCAAGACACGACTATGAATTCGGGCCATATAGACGTAAGGCTCGAATTTATAGTAGACACTCAACACTTAGCACTCAACCCTCAGATCTTGAAGTTTCATTGTTCCGTGTTCCCTATAAACGTAGACCCACGTTTATAGGGAACACAGAACAATGAAACTTTAAGATCTGAGGGTTGAGAACTGAGTGCTGAGTGTTGAGTGTCGACTATAAATTCGAACCTAAATAAACAAGATTGAATGTGCATTCATAGTACTGTAAATAATGAAATGAAACAAGAGCAATCTAGATGGAACATTTTCAACTTTCTATTGAACACAGACAATGTTAAAGTGTTACCCAGGTTTTCGGACGAAAAATTGAACCCAGAAAAATCCTTCTATAAACGTCTATCTTCTTTGGTATAAGGATGAAATTAGATGAGAGGGAAAATAGGCTACGGAACGTCATAGTACGTCAATTCCCTATCCTTGTATTCCGTCAAATTTTTTCCCTATATTCTCATAGATCGGAATTTAGCTGAAAAACTTCAAAATAACCTACAAATGTGCCCGCAAATTTTAAATTAACAACAAAAATTTGTTTGATTAATTTTTTATTTTACTGAAACGTCGATTTTACGATGTAGGATAGCCAACGATAACTTAAACATATGATAAGAATTTCAGAAATGATATAAAGAAGAAATTACAATATAGTTTCTAGCCTTCCTAAACATTCTTGAAGTGTGTTACTCGAAATATTTTTTTTGAAACAAGTTTCTCACAGAATATTTTATTCCTATAATGTAAGTTTTTCACATGCATAACGAACATTTCTATTGTATATTTTTTAGTATACAATGAATGTATGAAACCAAAAGTTGAAAACATAAAAAGATATTTTTTTGTACATTAATAAAAATAAAATAAATTGATAAAAATGATAAAAAAGCATATTAAAATATAGATAAAATGCTAACTTCCTGTAGTTTATTATGGTCTGATTAGCATGTTTTCTTTAAATCTGTAGTAGCGCGTGAAAATAATAACAACTTTTATGTCAGTGTTTCAAAAAAGGCAATTTTTCATTATTTATAAAATTTTTTTCCGTCACTTGTATTTTTTCTGAGGTCGGTGAAAAACTTTCAATCTGAGTTTGGTGTTGAAATATTTTTTAAGACATGTAAAAAAGTATAAGAATTTATTTGGAAAGTCAATTTAGGACGATACCCTATGCTCGTATGTATAGAACGCTATACATACGAGCATATAGCATTGTAAATGTCTAAAAAAAGCAATAATTAGATGCACGAAAAATAATTCGAAAATCAAAAAACGGTCCTCTGGAAACGGTTTTATTTCATATATTTATATCAAAACTAAAAATTTATGCAATAAAAAAAAAAAAAAGACACCTTATTTTGAGCTTTAGGGGTTCGAAAATGGCCAAAAACGCATTTTTTACGAATTTTGTGAACTTTAACCTTCAATAACTCCATCAATTTTTAATGTTTTTAAACGTTCAAAGTGTTAAATTGAAGGTCTTTTCAAGAGGTTTCCAACGCCGTTTGCCGATTGTAAAAATATTGAAAATTTGTGATGTTATGGAAGGATAAAAAGTTGAAAAAAGTCAAAAAAATCCCCGTTGTTTTTAAGGTTATGTAGCAAAGGCCTTTCCATAAATACAAATGTGCTAATGATTTCTAAAAAGTTTAGTTCAAAACGAAGAAAACGACGTATTGTGAGTTCATTTTGGTGCAATATTAGATTAATGAGGAGTATTTGAAAACTAGCGAAAAACAGCCAAAAAAGGGCCCATTTTTGGACTTTGTATGGCCATTTCTCGGCATCTATTGGTTCTAGAAGACTGAAATTTGGCATGGGTTCCTGAGTTTCATAGTACAAAAAGATGCCATGGTCAATGGAAAATTCTGGAGACCTACTGCGAACACTTTTTAGGAAAAGTATTAGAATGGCTCATATATATATATATATATATATATATATATATATATATATATATATATATATCACTATTGATGATATATACATACATACAAAGGTAAACAAATAATGAGCGAAGCATGCGACAGCGTTGGAATGAACATTGCTTAAGACTTTCGAACGTATATACAAAAATTTTTCACCAATAAAATTTGTGAATTTTTTTTCTCGCTTCAAACTAATAAGTACGGGATCAACCAAGTACCATTAGATAGGTAATTTGGTCCTCTATAAGCACAAAAAATTTCAGCAAAAAAAATGGGTTTTTCGAGAAAAATGCATGTGCATAAAAAGTGCATTTTTTGGTAAAATGAACATATCTTATTCATTTTTTAGTCTTTTTTGAAATTTCTTGCACTGAATTAAAGAGGGCTTAAAACATAATAAAACAAAATAAGGTTTACCAAAATTCATTGAAAATTGATAAAACGATAGCCCTCTAAAGTTATTCTCAACATTTTCAGTTTTAATATTTAGTTTTTGTATGCAATTTTCAAAAGTGCATATCTGATGCAATTTTGATATTTCAGCAAAATAAAAAAATACGTATACCCTTATTTTTAGGGTAGAATAACATACTTCATTAGCGCAGTAATTGGTGACTTGAGTGTATACTGACTGTTCGATTTGAAATGGAATCAGCCTGCTATATAAAAGCTAAAAATTCTGAAATAGATATTAATACATCTAAAATGATGTTTTAATTGTTTCTATAGATATGTTTAACTATAAAATAAGATTTTAATTATTCTTCATTGTGATTATAATGTATAAGATTCAATGGCTTTGATTTAAATCTTATACTATGTGGTTTGAAGTAAAATATAATATAAATAAATTTCAGGCTTATGTTTTGAACTGAAAATAGTTTAATATAGATGCTCTTAATAATTTACTGTGAGAATATGTTTCGGGGTAAAAGAAAAATTAATTTATTAATGTATATATATATATATATATATATATATATATATATATATTTGAAAATGTAGTTATGAGGAGAGCTATCAGTCAATATATTTGATCTATAAACTAAAAGAAATATGGATCTAGAAATTAGCATGTTTGCTGTACTTTAATTGATTAGAAGAAAGTATTTCTATGACTATTTGTTATATATATTCTGTATATTAAATACTCCAATACGCACACACACAAGCACATACATTTCTGAAATGTACAAATCTCAAGTATAAGTGCAAGTGGAGAAATAAATAACTTTCAATATTATTTTTAATACAACACTTTATTATTATTAATCTCAAATATAAATGTATAATAAAATAATATCACATTTTTTTACTAGTCCTACTAGACTCTCGAGTATTAACTTATATATACACAAGCATAGTGTAGATAAAGTAGATCGCTATTATTTTTATTCTAAGCTTCAACTATATTTACTAATATGTTGCAGTTTTCATACATCTCATCATTTTTAATCTCTAAATGTATATAAACATAATTTAATAATTAATTTTCCATTTCATTATAGTTTAATAAATTGATAGCTGTCAATGTTAAAATAATATAAAATTTGAGGAAACTGCTATTATACAAGTTTTAAGATTTCCCTAATACGGTGGCTCCGTGGCGTAGTGGTATACGCGCTCGCCTCGCGTCCAAAGGGTCGAGGGTTCGATTCCGACCAAAGTCAAAAATTTTTTTTAATGCTTAAATAATTTTTATTCGATTTATTATAATTAAATAAATATTAAAAAGTATTAAAAAATGAAAGTTAAAAAAAATATTAAAAAATAAAAGTTAAAAAAAATATTAAAAAATAAAAGTTAAAAAAATATTAAAAAATAAAAGTTAAAAAAATATTAAAAAATAAAAATTATGAAACTTTCGCAGTAGCTTTATCACAGCCCGCAGTCGGCCGCCGGCAGCTCGCCTTCTCGCTATGGGGTTCCTGGCTCATCACATTTCTAACCCACATCCGTTTCTAACCCACCTGCATTTCTAGCCCATCTGACTTTCTAACCCATCTGACTTTCTAACCCATCTGACTTTCTAGACCATCTGACTTTTAACCCACTGGGTGAGAAAGTCAGTGGGCTAGAAAGTCAGTGGGCCAGAAAGTCAGTGGACCAGAAAGTCAGTGGGCCAGAAACCCCATAGCTTATCTACTTATGAATATAATTTTTCCATGATATTCTTCTTTCTATGATATGATATTCCGTGATAACATTTTTAATCAAAAAGAAAAGATGCCATAACGAAATGCAAAGATTTAAAATATTTTAAATTTTTATTAAAGATTGCAGTAATGAACCCATTAAAATTAAGAATATTAATCATATTTTTAACACTAAGGAGAATGCGCAAGAACAGAGATAAAAAGCAAGAAGTGGAAGTAGTGGAGCAAGAAAAAAGTAGAATAAAAATATTAGGTTAAGGACGGATTGAGATGGCTTTATTTGCGAAAACCTTAAATGAAAAAGGACTGTTGTCATAAAAACATGCTTGTTATTCTTGAAGACTTTACATCATAATCGTATAAGTTTTTATATGCTATACAAATATGTAGAATATGTTTAATTTTACATTATTCTTGACTTATTTGGTGAGCCAAGAATATTTTTAAAAGAGATGGGAGATTCAATACGGTGCTAGCATTCTGTCATTTCATCTACAGTAATCACCTCTTTTTTAATATATGATACATTTAACGGGAGGCCGGAGTAGAACCTGATACCGACCGAGTAACAATTGAGTTGTTTGTTATTTACTCAAGTATTAATCGGTGCATCTTCAAATTAAAGGTCGAGCGCAATAGATATTATTATGAACATCTATGCACAAGAAAGAAAAATCTACCGCTTTGTTTTTAAGAAAAGTAAGTAACGCCAAAGTAAAAGTTTATAATATTTTCGCGTTACTTACTTTTCTCAAAAACAAAGCGATAGATTTTTTTCTTCATGTGCATAAATATTTGTAATAATAATATCTATTGCGCTTAAGGGGTGTCCTCATACCAGCACAGAGATCTACCTTATCTACATTTGAATTATGCATTTTAATAAAAATTTAACTATTTTTGACTAAAATTCATAGAAGAGGCACATTCTTAACATTCTAAAGAATTTATTGCAACGTTAAAAGACAGAATGAAAGTGAAAATGAAGACAAAAACTGCATAATACGATTATTCATAACTACATTGAAAAGTTAATCGTATTAAGCAGTTTTCGCCTTTATTTTTACCCTTATATTGTCTTTTAACGTTGCAATAAATTCTTTGGCATGTTAAGAATGTGTCTCTCCTACAAATTTCAGTCATGAATAGTTGAAATTTTATTAAAATTAATATTTTAAATGTAGATAAGGTAGAACTCTATGTCGGTATGAGGATTCCCCTTAACCTTCAATTTGCAGATACACCGATTAATACTTGAGTAAATAACAAAAATCTCAATTAGACAAGGGCAGCGAATCCAGCCTGCTCTTAATATATTTTTTAATAATTTTTCAATAGTATTGATTATTGTTGTTTAATGCATTTATGAAGATACCAGAAAATTTGGAAAAAAAATATCCTGCAAATGTTCCATATTGTTTACTAAATATAAATAGTGTCCTCACTCTGATAATCGTTACTATCGTGAAAAGGTGCTTGTTATTATTTAGATACTGTCGTGGAAATGTCTTTCTACTTTATCCTGAAACTAACCAGTTTATTATGACTAGGTAAGGCATTACACGAATAAGATTTCGCAATAAATAGGAGTTTAATATCCTATATAGGTTAAAATGGTTGATATGCCTAAATATAGCTTCAGTCCTATGTAAACAGTGATCCACATTCGATAATCGTTACTATCGTGGAAATATAATTATTATTATAAAAGGCTACATCGTCATTAGCTAGTCAGCTTTTGCTCTTTATATATAAAAATATCTGTAAACTTTTCTTTTATTAATCATTTTGATTCTACTGCAAGTAGATGTTACGTCACAACGTATCTTTTATATTAGTTTTTAATTTACAATTTTTAAAATATCTTTTTATTAACATGATATTGATGAACTAATTAAACGGTCATCGAACAATAAAGGAATTTGTCAAGCTAAACAGAAAAAGCAAAACAGTAAAGAAACTCAAAGTTTAATATTTGTCAATAAAACTCTTTAGTTAGCAGAATCATAAAATTAAGTAGTTCAAATCGACAACGTATATTTTGAAATCGTCAAACGAATCCTAAAATCATTACGAAACATATAAGTATAAAAGCCGAATGAAACAAATATTGTTTGGGCACTACCTCATGATTATTGTTGGTACCAAGTCATACATCCTGTATATTCTCGCACTTCAACTTCAATTCAAATTCAAATTCAAATTCAAATTCAAAGTCAAATTCAAAGTCAAAAAAAGTTATTGTCATATTTAATATTAATTATTTTACAAGTGTCTAATAAATTTCTTAAAAATAGGACCGCAAAAACCAGTGACTATGTAAGCGGAAACTATTTGCTAATACATCAAAATGTGTTTCCAGCATTATTCTGATACAAGGCAAGTATTTTAGAAACGATAATTATTTTATTTATGAACCATAACAAACAGTATATTACTTCAAACACAGAGATACTTCATATCCCACACGACATGAAATATTTATGGAACCTTTTCAGAATATTTACACGAAAGATTTGGAATATTTTAGAAACCTTTTATGAAATATTCCTGTAATATTTGTATATCCTTGATTCTGCTTACGTTGGAATATTCTACGGAAGATTCTTAGAAGATTTCAAGTATATTTCAATGAAAGATTTGGGTAATCTCAGATCTTTTATGCAATATTCCTGATAGATTCTTAGAAGTTTTCTGTAAAAGATTTATAGTTTTAGATATTCAATGAAATATTTCTGGAAGATTTGAGAAATATTTCATTGAATGTTCAAGACATCTCAAATCTTCCATTTGAAAATTCCAACAATTTTCCAAAAATATTACATGAAATATTCATTGGAAGATTTGCGAAATATTAAAAAAGAAGATGAAACATCTCTAAAAAATCTTTCCTGAAATATACGAAAAATATTTCAAGACTCTTTTCTGAAATGTTCCATGGACTATTTATGGAAGTTTTCCCGGATGTTAGCGCAAAAGATTTGAAATATTTTAGGAACCTTTGATGTAATATTACTGTGAAATTCGTATGTCCTTGATTCTTCTTACATTGGAATACTCCATGGAATATTCTTGGAAGATTCCAAGAATATTTCGGTAGCAGGTTGGGTGATGCCTGAACTTCATAAAATATTTCTGAAAGATTCTTGAAAAACTTCGATATAAGATTTATAGTCTCAGACCTTCCATGAAAAATTTCATGGAATGACTTGAATATTCTATAAAATAGTCCATGAAAGGTTTCTTAAATCTTTTGAAACTTTCGTGGCAATATTCTGGGAAGCTTCTAAAAATATTCCTTGCAGTGTGCATATTATATAATAACACATTATATTTATACATCGATACATATGCACATACATAATAAACATTCCCATTTGGTTATAAAGTCGCATTTAAATAGTGATCGTTTCGAGTATATAGGCTTGCCTCTAAAACTTTTTATTTTTCACTTAACATTTTTGAAACTATTTTCAGTGATTCTAAACTCATTAGTGAATATAATAAAAATCGCAAAATTCATTTTTAACAAACATTCAATTATTTAAAGCAAAAAATTAAAAAAAAACGGTATATTTGTATAGGCTTGTCTCTGGGATTTTTTCATTTTTCTCGTACTGTTTTTGAAACGTAAAATGATTTTTAAGAGTAACTACATTGATATATCGATTGAACACCATGATTATATATTTCCTTATATATTAAACTACTGTTTACAATGTTCATTTTAGTACTTTTAAACAATCACAAAATGTGCGAGCGAAAAATGTTGTAATTTTAATGAGTTACGCAGCATGTTTTAAAGTTTTTAATCTAAAAAAACATATTTTTAAAAGTAACACACCTATGGCTAAAATTTTATTTGGTGCTTTCTTATGTATATAATCATATTCAAAAAGGATTTTTGAATTATATTGTCTGTTCAAAAATCTGGGTTTAAAAATGTGAAAAAAATTTTTTTTCTTAAAAACATGGTATCGCTAGTTTCATATCTCATACTTCTGTCGTTAGAACAGGCATACGCTAGTAACCATAATTTTTTATTTATGTATCATATCATGCATTAGATGATTAATTTTTAAATTATAATAAGCAATGTTCAAAAAATTACAACAAAATTAATAAAAATTTTTAAGAAAGTCACGCAGCCAAAACTGCAATTTTTACGGTATTTTTGGCTTCTGGTGAGCTTTTATTGTCGAATATCGATTTTTTTTCACATATAATATTTAAAGTAAAATGTGATTTTATAGTTTAACTCATAAAGTTGTTATAATATCGTTATTTAATATGTACAGTCTTGTAGTTTGGTAAAAATGAAAAGTTCCAGAGATAAGCCTATATACACAAAGCACCCAATCTTTGACTTATGGTAAGTAAGGTATCTTTTGACTGCTTGGACATAAAACTCGCATTTAACGCGCATCCCCCTATCGGCGTAACTAAAAATCTAACATTTCGCCAAGTAATATTTCTGTAGCGTTTCACGCCATCTTCATAAAATCTTTCTAAAATCTTTCATGAAATATTTCGTGAAAGATTCCTAGAAGATTTACATAATTTTCATTAAACAATTAAAAATTTTCTTTGTTCCATCAACGAAATCTTCATTGAATTTTTCTGCAATTTTTCAGGAATATCCCAATAGAATAACGATGAAACTTTTTAGCAAGTTGTTTCGTGGAAGAGATCTAATCGGAAAGATTTATTTAATGTTTAGCTGAAAGATTGAAAATAATTTATTATTCTTTTAACGAAATTTTCATAGAATATTTCTGGAATCTTTCACGAAATGTTTTAATGAAATCATGTTATAATCTTTCACTGAAGTATTTAGTAGAAAATTTTCAAAAGATTCATGTAATATTTCGTTGAAAGATTCAGAAATGCATTAAAATCTTTTAACGAAATGTTCATAGAATGGTCTCAAAATATTTTGCGAAACATACCAATAAAATAATGCTAGAATATTCCAACGCAATATTTCGTGCAAGCTTTCCGGAAAATTAATGTGATTTTTCGCTGAAGAATATAAAATTTTTTTGTACTTCCAACAGAATCTTCATGAAATATTTCTATAAACTTTTAGGGAACTTTTTGATGGAATATTAATGAAATCTTTTAGCTAAATAGTTTGTAGAATATTCTTGGAAGATTTATGTAAGACTGGTTGCATTCAGATTCATGCAGGCCGTCACGGATCGAATTTTTTTTGGCTGAAAACTATGTGAATGTGTTCTAGTACTAAGAGGAAATGTGAAGACCCTGAAATACGTATTAAAAATTTTTATCCACGTCACTATAGCCTATTTTGTGTTAAATGTTATAATGAAAGTTGAAAAATTAAAACGGACCTCCATATTCACAATGCTCTATCTCCGTCAATTTTTGACTTTTCAAGACGAACTTTTTTTAAATGCGAGGAATTCAGTCTACTTTTGCATTGTGTTGTAATTTTATCGATTCAAATTAATGCCGTCTAGCTATTAATTAAAAACCAAAAAAAACAATTTTTTTTAACGTAATATTCTTAAAAAATATATTTTTTTTCTTCAAATTTTAATGTGTTTTTATACATGAAAAACGAACTTTTAAGGTGGGTCAGGATATGCTATTTTGCGTTATTTCTTTTCAATGAATTTTTTAATTCAATTCTATTTTTTTCAATTATAGTATATCAAGACCATGTACTCTTCCAATAGTTATGCTGTTTCACTATTCGTTCACTGTTTAATTCATGAGTATATTGTTAGTGTTCGCAAAAACCTTCAAAATGAGCCATTGGTCAATTTTTTTGGTCAATTAGAACAAAAGTTATAGCAATTTTGTATTTAAAAATATGTTAAAAAAAAAAAATAAATAATCATTTATTCAGTTTGTATTTCGCGCCTGTAAGTGAAATTTAGTTTGAAAAGTAGTTGATGCATGCCGCTACCAGGTAGCGAAGTCGCATTCATTAGCAATATAGCGCATCGCAGTACATAAGAAGAGATCGAATTGAAAAACAAATCGTCTAACTTTTATAATCTTTTTTTTCGCTTTATTAAAAGATTCTGAGTCAATTACCATTGCATTATCACTGGTTAAGATGAAGTGCAAGAACTTGAAAAAAGGCACACGAAAACTATGTACCATTTCTCTAAAAATCCATTCACAGAATTGGGACATATAACGGAGTCTTTGCAGCGCTTGTATTTAAAGATTTTGCTATCTAGAAAAGATAAATTTTGCGCTGGATGTTATGAATTATTTTTAGAAAAAGTGAAAAATGCTACACCCTCTTCATCTAATTCAAGCACTTTTCGGAAGAAATTAATAACGGCGAGATTGTGGTGCATGAGCTTAACGAAACCGCAAATTATTTGAATTTGAAAATTTAACCTATCAGGATGCCTGAAAATGTTAATGTAAAGAAGTGAAAATCGCATGCCATTCGAAAAAGAAACCAAATGAATGATGCGGTCGATTCTCAAGTAGCTAGTGAAACGATGAAATTTTATGATATAAATTTGGAACTTATGTTGATAACTTTGAAAAACTATAATACAAACAATAAACATGACATTTCAAAAATTAAATAAAATATGTTTTCTTCTTTATTTTGCTTTAAGTATGATATGAAATGTGTACTGAGAAACTGTGAAAATGCCCAATCGGAGAGAATCAGTTGGTATAAGGGTTAATAGCCACACTTTTCCGGAAAAACTTGAAAAATTTTCTTAAATAATTTTAATATTTTCAAGCCATTTATCACATGCCTTACATTTGATGCTTTTACTCAATTTAGGCAAATCCGTTATATCATAAAATTTCATCGTTTTACTAGCTACTTGAGAATCGACCGCATCATTCATTTGGTTTCTTTTTCGAATGGCATACGATTTTCACTTCTTTACATTAACATTTTGAGGCATCTTGATAGGTTAAATTTTCAAATTTAAATAATTTGCGGTTTCGTTAAGCTCATGCACCACAATCTCGCCGTTATTAATTTCTTCCGAAGAGTGCTTGAATTAGATGAAGAGGGTGTAGCATTTTTCACTTTTTCTAAAAATAATTTATAACATCCAGCGCAAAATTTATCTTTTCTAGATAGCAAAATCTTTAAATACAAGCGCTGCAAAGACTTCGTTATATGTCCCAATTCTGTGAAAGGATTTTTAGAGAAATGGTACATAATTTTCGTGTGCCTTTTTTTCAAGTTCTTGCACTTCATCTTAACCAGTGATAATGCAATGGTAATTGACTCAGAATCTTTTAATAAAGCGAAAAAAAAGATTATAAAAGTTAGACGATTTGTTTTTCAATTCGATCTCTTCTTATGTACTGCGATGCGCTATATTGCTAATGAATGCGACTTCGCTACCTGGTAGCGGCATGCATCAACTACTTTTCAAACTGAATTTCACTTACAGGCGCAAAATACAAACTGAATAGATGATTATTAATTTTTTTTTTTTTTTAACATATTTTTAAATACAAAATTGCTATAAGTTTTGTTCTAATTGACCAAAAAAGTTGACCAATGGCTCATTTTGAAGGTTTTTGCGAACACTAACAATATAATTATGAATTAAACAGTGAACGAATAGTGAAACAGCATAACTAATGGAAGAGTACATGGTCTTGATATACTATAGTTGAAAAAAATAGAATTAAATTAAAAAATTCATTGAAAAGAAATAACGCAAAATAGCATATTCTGACCCACTTTAAACGTTAGTTTTTTCATGTATAAAAACACATTAAAATTTGAAGAAAAAAAATATATTTTTTAAGAATATTACGTTAAAAAAAATTGTTTTTTTTGGTTTTTAATTAATAGCTAGACGGCATTAATTTGAATCGATAAAATTACAACACAATGCAAAAGTAGACTGAATTCCTCGCATTTAAAAAAAGTTCGTCTTGAAAAGTCAAAAATTGACGGAGATAGAGCATTGTGAATATGGAGGTCCATTTTAATTTTTCACCTTTCATTTTAATATTCAACACAAAATAGGCTATAGCGTTGTGAAAAAATTTTTTGAGCTGTATTTTGGGGTCTCCACATCTCCTCTTGAGCATAAGAACACATTCACATTGTTTCCAGAAAAAAAAAAAAAAAATTCGATCCGTGACGGCCTGCATATATCTGAATAGGAATCAGTCGTAATATTTTGCTAAAGGATTTAAAAATTCATTGAGATCTTTCCACAAAATATTCGTAAATATTCCTGCAATTTTTTATGATATATTTTTTAAAAATAATGTCTTAATTTTCCTGTGAAATATTTCATGAAAGATTCCCGGTAGATTTATGTAATATTTTGCTAGAAAATCAAATATTATTTTGTTCTTCCAACGAAATTGGCATCAAATTTTTTTGCAATTTTTACATGAAATATTCTGTGATTCTTTCATGAAGATTTCATGAAATATTTAAAAAAAGATTCTGAACATTTCTCGGAAATATTCTCATAATACTTTTGGAAGCTTTCAGTGGAATACCCCTTTGGAATATTTTAAAATATTCTGTGGAATCTTTCTGGCATTCACATGAGAAATCCCATCTAAATATTCCAGTGGAATATCACGTAATATTTCAGTGAAATCTTCCGTGCTGTGTGGTTACTTAAAATATTTCAACGAAAGCTTGATAGAATCTTCCTCGAATCTTTTTTAAAATATTCTGGTGGAGCAATATCTTAAACTTCCTGTGAAATATTTCATGAAAAATTTTCGAAAGATCTATATAATATTTTACTACGCAGTAAAAATTTGTTTTTGTTCTTCTAACGAAATTTTGATTAAAAATGTCTGTGATCTTCCAGTATATATTCCAATTAAATTATGATGAAATCTTTTTGCGACTTATTTCGTGGAAAATTTTCAGAAAATTTATGTAATATTTCGCTGGAAGATTGAAATTTTTTTTTATTTTTCCTACGAAATCTTTATGAAATCTTTCTAGAATCTTTCTTGAAACAATCTGTTAAAAGAATGTTTTAATATTTCGATGATCTATTTTGCAGAAGATCCCAAAAATATGTATGTGATGTTGCATTAAACAATAAATCAAACTTTATAAAATCTATCTGAAATCTTTTACGAAATATTCCAGTGTAATAATGGTATAATATTTCAACGAAATATTTTGCTGAAAGAATACATAACATTCAAGTTAAATATTTTGCAAAAAATTCGCAGCGCCAATATTTATTAAATAGATAAAAGTAAGTAAATTAACATTATTTATCGTCATTTGTAGTGTATAGTTCAGAAGCATTACTCAAAAAAACAATGAGTCGATGGAGTTTCGCGTGATTAAAATACGCACGCAATATTTAAAAATTATCTCCGACATTTACTACTCTTTTGCAATATGAGCTGTAGTAACCAATGGTTTTTTAAATATAGTATAAATGCTAAACTTTTAGGATGAAAAACAAGTTAATTGATGTCCTTTACTAAGCAGTTGAGCAGCTAAAATGTTCTCTTTTACAACTACGTCGACAAAATTTTAACACGGGAGAACAGGTTTAAATTTCATGTCTATATAAGGAGGGACATTGATAAGGCCTAACTAAAAAATTTTTTTGTATTTATTCTATTTTATAAACGAATTACGAATTTTAATACTTATAAATGTTTTTATTGACTTAAGTTGCATTATCTATCGTTTATGCAGCGGAATATTGAGAGATACTTAGAACTTATATAAAGTACCTTTTGATTATTATTAACACACTTATTAAAAAAAAAAATTGAAAAATTAATTTTGACCTCGTTTTGAGAAATCTCCATATATCGTCAGGTGGGAGGAAGAAGGTTACGATTCGAAATTGGCCACAAAAAAGTAACGATTCGGATAAAGCCATAAAAAGGTTCAGATTCGAAATTGGCCACAAAAAAGTTACGATTCGGATAAAGCCACAAAAAGGTTCAGATTCGGGTTTAGTCACAAAAAGGTTACGATTCGGCTGCTTATTTTTTCCTCCGATGTTTTGGATGAGAACCGCCGTTGAAAACATAAGAATTTATCTCCGATATCCAAGCACTCATAAATATTAGAATTATTTTTTCATATTTTCCATAAAAAAGCAATCAATTGTAAAATTCCTTCTATAATAATGTTATCTTCGCTTTTTTGATGAATTTAAAAGAATACTGTAATAATTGTTTTAAATTATTTACTGAATTAATTTAAAAATAATTTTTAAAGAAAACAAAAATTACTTTTAAAATATTTCATGAAAATATTATTAAAAAAATGATTTAAACATACTTATTAAAAAGTGACATAAAATTATTGAAAATTAATTTAAAATTGATTGACGCTGTGAGGCAATGCCAACAAAATGAACGATTCTTAAAAGTATTTTTTATATAAATATAAATATATTTATTAAATTAATAATCATATATATATATATATATATATTCAACGTAATTAATTTTTATAGAATTTATGGTATTTGGCAGGAATTAAATCTTTTTCCATGAGGATACGTGAATCTTTCGCTTTATCAGCATCGATAGCTAATAATCAATCGTAACATCTAGTTAATATGTTTTTATTGTCAAATTTAATGATTGATTTTTTACTTAGAGACTCATAATTTAAATTGTATTTGTTGATGAATATTTTCACTATATAAAGCTTTCAATACACACACACACACACACACACACATATATATATATATATATATATATATGTGTGTGTGTGTGTGTGTGTGTGTGTGTGTGTGTATTGGAAGGCTTTATATAGTGAAAATATTCATCAATATATATATATATATATATATATATATATATTGGAAATGGGATAGAAATAAGTGAACGACTTAGTTTATATAAATGATATTCAAGTTTTATTCTATTATATCGTTACGAGCAAACTTAGATCTTTACAGAGTGAGTGGCTGTCAAAGACTAAAGTAAAAAGTGTTTAAAACAATAGTGAAAATAGTCGTCATAAGGTACTCACGTGTTTAGGCTTATAAGAAAAATTCCCCAGAGAAATAGATGTTTATGAACAGCTTACAAAAGGTTCATTCATACAATAAAACTATAAAACTAAGTAATAAAACTTACTAATCTCTCAAACAGTATTTACAGAAATATAAACTTTAAGTACATTTATTTTTGTATAAAGGAATTTGTTCTTACATATTCCAACACGCCCCCTCAAAAATGAATGGACTTTAAATTAATTGAAAATTCTTCATGTATTAAATATATCATATTTTCTTTTCTTTGTAATTATGATTTTACTTTATATTATTATTTAAGATCATGTTCACTCGTGACTCCTGGGGCTATACATATGGTCCATCATTCGTTGCATGGATTAGGGAAACCCAGAAAAACCTAATCAAACCATCTCTAAAAATTTACATCTTTTATATCTAGTATAAGTTGAAATAAAACTTCTTATTTCAATATGGCTTTATTATGAAGATTATTCCAAGCCTGTTTGTTTTCAAAATTCTAGAAACTTTACTGTAGATGACGGTTTAGTCAAGACATCTGCTATCTGTTTACCTGTTGGAGTATATTATAATTTAATTATATTTTTCTCAATATTTTCTTTGGATATATGATACTTTACATCAATATGTTTCGATCGTTTGTGATTGCTAAGGTTACTTGCTATGCTTATTCAACCATTGTCATCTTCAAAAATTACTATTAGTTCTGAAATATTTACATTTGCACTTACTGTTAAAGATTTCAACCAAAGAGCCTCTATTACGGCTTTATAAAGAGCTATATACTCAGCTTTAGTAGACGAACCTGCTACGCAAGCTTGTTTTTTTGTAATCCAACTTATTGTGCAATTATCATATATTTTAAATAAATATCCTGTTGTGCTTTTTCTATCAATTTTATCACCTCCCTAATCTGATCCAACAAAACCTTTTAAAATATGCGCATGATTAGTTTTTACGTAATATAATTTTATATTAATAGAATCTTTAAGATAACGTAAAACGCGTTTCAAATTTTACCAAAGTTCTTTATTATTTTTATTTGTAATATTTTACTGCTTAAAATATTTACTGCAACACATGAATCAGGTCTTGTGCATATAGTTATATACATTAAACATCCAATTAAATTTCGACAAGGCGCGTCATATTTTTCATCAGAATTAAGAGTAAGATAATCTAGTTTATTTGGAAGAGGTGTACTAACAGCGTTACAATGAAGCATATTAAAATTTTCTAAAACTATTTTAATGTAAGCACTTTAATCTAAGGATATTTTATTTAAATTCCTTTTCTTATACCAAGAAGGAATTTTATTTCTTTTAAATCTGTCATAACAAAAATTTGTTTGATAAATAATTTTTAAAATTATTTAATTTTTCACAATTAGCCGTAGCAATCACAAGATCATCAACATATAATAATACATATATATTTTCAGATATATCTCCTTTATCTAAAATATAGATACATCCATCTACTAAAGAATTTTTTTAAATTCTTTTTCTATAACAGCCTTTTCAAATATTTCAAACCAGCATCTTGCTGCCTGTTTTAAATCATACAGAGCTTTATTCAATTAACAAACTAAATTAGTTTAACATTTAATGCCTTCTGGTACTTTCATAACAATTTCTTCTTTTTTATGTACCATTTAAAAATCTGTCCTTAATTCCATATAATGCATCATTAAATTATTTTCATTTGAAAAAACTATTATGAAACTGATAATTGTAATTCTTGCAACAAATGCAAATGTTTCACTCTAATCAATTAAATATTGTTAACATCCCTCGTAATAACACGAGCTTAATATCTACATGGGTTTTCAAATTCATTACATGTATCATAAATACCCATTTACAGTCAACAATATTTTTTTTTTTTTAATATCTTGGTACTAACATCCAAGTTTTATTAATTCATGTGAATTAATTTCATATTTGATTGCTCATTCCCATTCATGCCTGTCACTTTTATTTTTAATTTCATTAAAACAATTGGGAACCATATTATTAATTAATTCAGCAATCATTATATAATTATTATCAAAATCGAATTTATTATATGATTTAGCAGGCAATTCTTTAATCCTATCACTCCTTCTTACTTCATTTTCGTTTATTTCCTTATCTTGATTATACTCAAACTCATTACTTTTAAATCTCGACCCCGGCTCATCAGTTTTATCACCAACTGATCCTAGCCTTTTTACTGCTTTTGACTCAACGTTTGACTTGAGTTCAGATGCACCAGTTTTTATATCCACTGGTTTCGAATTGAGTTCAGATGCACTAGTTTTTATATCCACTGGTTTCGAATTAAGTTCAGATGCACCAGTTTTAATTATATCTACTGGTTTTGACTCAACTTCATATTCACCAGATTTCATATCACAATGTGATATATTTAACTTTTCTACTAGTTTTGACTCAACTTCATATTCACCAGATTTCATATCATAACTTGATATATTTAACTTTTCTACTAGTTTTGACTTGAGTTCAAATGCACCAGTTTTTACATCAACTTCTACTGGTTTTGACTCAAGTTCAGATGCACTAGTTTGTATTGGTCGAGTTTTTAAGTAATTTATTTTATCTACCGTTACATCTTTTACAATAACACACCTCTTATTTTCAGTATCCCATACCTTATAACCATTAGGCTCGTAACCGTTAAAATATCTTTCCAAAATTCTCAAATTTGATTATTTAGATTTTATTATAAATATAAATCATGAATCAAAAAAAATTTTTTTTTTTTAAATACTTTAACTTTGGCTTTTATTATATCATAATTCAAACAGTATTTTATTTGCTGTTAATACTTTAGGCGGTGTTACATGTTAAATATATTGCAGTGAGAACTGCTTCTCTTCAAAAATATTTTTTTTTTTTTTTTAAATTAGCACCGCTTAGGGGTCGTATCCAAATGCCGTTGACAATTTTTTCGATATTTCGACCCCCGGTCCCCTTTCCGTGACATGTGTAAACTATCAAAGTACCCTCCCCCCCCCCCCCCTGTAACGTAAACTAACTTTTTTATATTTTATTAAACTTTTAAAAAAAATTTTAACTATATTAATTACTTTTTAAATATTGAACATATTTTTATGTTTTTTATTTTATTAAAATAGCATTTTCACAAAACAACAGAATTCTAAACATTGCATATAATAAATATTTATAAGATATTAAATATATTAATCGTCGATAAACTTTTTCACTTCAATTTTATCGAAAAAGATCATAAAACTATGAACCTTTTAAAATACGTTATAAAAATAGAACACGATTCACAGGCACAAATATAAATGCTGCAATCGGCTTGAAAATTTTTCGTTTGTTTTGACAGCTCACTCGCTAAAAGAAACGGCTTATGCTTTGCACCGTATGGCGGCGCCCGCGTACATGTAAAAGAAAGTAATATACTGTGTTTTAGTGGACAGACTGCGGAACTGCTTGACTTTGCAGTTTTTGGATGAAAAATCTGCTCCAAATTGCTAATATTATGCAATGATCTTTTTGATAAAAAAAAAATAGCCAACGTAGGAGTAAATAACTAACCCCCCTCCCATAGCGTTACTTTTCGTAGATTTTGATCGACCCCTCCCCCCCAAAAAACTGTCAACGGCATTTGGGTACGACCTCTTATTATTGAACGAACTTTTTCGTTAAGGTTACAATCATTCATTTTAAAATTTATTTTGTTGAGATGTTCATGGAAAACTTTAAATAATATCTTAAATCTTTTCGTTAAAATAATTTTTTTTTATTTGATTTGGTGAGTATTTGTGATTAATATCATAATGTAAATTAGCTAATTTTAAACGAAAATGAGCCTTGCTTTTCACAACAAAATCTTTAAGTACTGAAAATAAGTTTTCTTTGTAAGTGATAAAATAAGAAACACAATAATGTGTAACATCCTTAATGAATGTAACAAAATAATTTTTAACATTTACAATTGAAGGAGTGATCGGACTACAAATATCAGAATGAAAAATAAACAATGGTTTTGTACATAACGATTATCTTTTATCCTTTAAAAAGTTAATTGTATTTATTTATCATTTATGCAAGCTTCGCATAAATCATCACATGGTATAATATAATTTATAATATTGATATCATAAACCATTTGTTTATTATTCAATTCTGTAAACTATAATATACAATATTATATCTCTCATTGTTTTATTAACGGTTTTACTTATCTCGATAAAATCAGCTTCTTTTCAAGTTGTCGTAGTCAAGCCTTTTGCATCCTTCGAACAGATGGAAAATTTCATGGGGCATCGGGCAATAAAGCACACCATTGTCCATTCCTTTCATACCTGTATTACTTATGACCTGTAGTGGTCCTTTTTCCATTTGCAGGTATAATATGTATTGTTCTTTGCAATGAAAATTTTGAATGGTGGCCTCAATTCCTCAAAACTTAAGAAGACATGTCGCCTCTCATTGTATTATGCGATGCTATAACATCTTTCCATTTATGAAAACAATTTTTGTTTTATGTAGTAATAATCCTTAATTGAAATATTGTACTTCGCTTCTTTTTAATCTTGATCTATTTATTTTGGGTGTTTCCAGTTATATCTTTCATTACTCCAAGTTCACTTAATAAACAACGCATTCTTAACTTCAGGTGTGACCATATTCATTACATATGAAGCATTGTATTATTTTAGTTTTATTATTCCTTTACTAAATCCTTTCAGTATTTCAATATAAGCACTCATAAATATCGTACAATTAATCCCTTTTTTTTATTTATAGATTGATTGCGTGTATTCTTTTCTCTTACTTGTCTATAATATCATTCTGAGTTTGTAACTTGTTTCATCATTACTAGTTTTAGGCAATTAACCGTAATGTCAACTTTGTTTTATGTGCTGTATATTCATATTTTAATGCAACACCTTTTTTTTATACGCCTTTTTGCACTTTCTAATAATACAAATATTCATTTATCCAAAATAAAACCTTCGCACATCATATTTCTCATCAAAGGTTTAGTATTTCTTCATTTCGTATTATCCTTTGTAATTTTTAGTTTATAAAATATTATAACTAAACAACACATTCCTTATTATAGATTATTTCATTTTATTGTTGTTTTTAATCAGATTCACTCTTATAAACACTTGTAAAGACACTAAAATTATTCACTCGTTAAAACACAAATTAGAATTTTATAACGAAAGAACACACGCTTATATTTTAGTATATAATTTTTCTTTTTAACGATATTACACTCTTGTAATTATTAATAGAGTTATTATAATCATTCACTTATTAAAAACACGATACTGGGCCCATAACCTATTGGAAATGGGATAGAAATAAGTGAACGACTTAGTTTATATAAATGATATTCAAGTTTTATTCTATCATATCGTCACGAGCAAACTTAGATCTTTACAGAGTGAGTGGCTGTCAAAGACTAAAGTAAAAAGTGTTTAAAACAATAGTGAAAATATTCGACATAAGGTACTCATGTGTTTAGGCTTATAAGAAAAATTCCCCAGAGAAATAGATGTTTATGAACAGCTTACAAAAGGTTCATTCATATAATAAAACTATAAAACTAAGTAATAAAACTTCCTAATCTCTCAAACAGTATTTACAGAAATATAAACTTTAAGTACATTTATTTTTGTATAAAGGAATTTGTTCTTACATATTCCAACAATATATATATATATATATATATATATATATATATATATATACGTCAATTTAACTAATGTTTGCAAATTTTTATTAAATTATAAAATTTGTGAATTTTTTATTCTTACATTGAAACGTTAAAGTAAAAAGATTTTTAATTTATGAAATAAATCAATTAATTTTTATTTAATAAGATTATAAAAAGTAATAATATATTTCAATATATGATTTATACTCTATTAAATTGAAAACTATAGGTTTATAAAATTGCCTCTTCATGGAAAAAATGAAAACATAATTATAATATTTATGAGCACTTAAGATATAGGAGACAAACTCTTATGTTTTCAACAGCGGTTCTCATCCAAAACATCGAAGGAAAAAAAAAGCAGCCGAATCGTAACCTTTTTGTGGCTAAACCCGAATCTGAACCTTTTTGTGGCTTTATCCGAATCGTAACTTTTTTGTGACCAATTTCGAATCGTAAACTTCTTCCTCCCACCTGACGATACGTAAATTGTAAGTAATTTTGATATTTTTACAGGTTTGTCAGTTCAATGAGATTTTGCATCAGGGAAGATTTCTTCTGTATTGTGCTACCGTCTATTTAACTTTTTTTAATATTCAAATGTAATAATATAACTATATGTAATAGTATAACTTTCAAAATTTATTGAAAAATATATTTTTTAAATATTTTTTTAAAATATTTTTTTTCACGTTTTAAAAAATAATTTTCGTTTATATTATAACGTGTATGGTAAAGAAGCATAAATACTGGCACATTTTGATATTAATAGTTTGTTACACCAAATTTCAAATCAATTTAGCATGAAATTTGCACACGAATCTCATTATATAAATTTAAACTTGCGGTTTGGATGAAAAATTCCTTGTTCACCACTGTGAATAACAGGCGATTTGTTTCCATAGTTCGAACGTTATGCGAAATAAAAGTAACACATTTCAATTGGCAAAATTCATCATTTCTATATAATAAAAATTATACACCGACTCTTAAAATTTGTATTTCGAATGAAAATTCTTTATTATACAGTCAATGATCTCGCAAAAAAATTCAAAACTGGAATCCAACATAATTATTAATTTCATTAAATTATCAACCTTTTTGGTTGAATTTATAAAATTCTTGAAATGGTATACGTTTTATCTTTTTCTTCTTTCTTATTTTTCGAGAAATTAATTTCGTTTATGTTTCATTATGTTTAGTAAAGAATGTGCATCGTAAGCAACCTGTGACACCATTTCATCATGATAAGGGTGAGAATATTAAATGATTTGGTATCTTTCACTTCGATTTTTACTAATTTTTTTATGATACTATGGTGTGTTTGATCTCTTAAAAATCATTGAATCTATTCAAGAAATTACATTTTTTGTTCCTAATAGCAATATTATTAAATTTTTTTATCATAAATATTAAGTTTTTTTTACGCAAAATACTGAATAGCTTTTAATTTGAAGGGATTGTTTCATTCCATAGAAGTATTTTTTCGTAGCCGAAACAATACGTATCTCTTCTTTTCCAATCTATCATAACATATTCCTAAATTTTTCAATTTGGAACAAATACCTAAAACATCTTCATTACTTTTGAATGCATTTACTAACAAGTAATAATGAGTCGATATAAAATATTACCTTTTAATTGAATCAAAGTGGAATCATCCCATATGTATGGATGAGTAGGCGTTTTATTAGATGAAGCTTTTGGTGAGGTGTCATTACGATTAACCATTTTTAAAGATGTGAATCCTTCACTTATCATTTCATATTTTGGTATGTAGCGTCCTCCAATATATACAAGCCTTCCATCTTCAGTCTGTTGAAACAATGGAGTTGTAAAAGCATCACTAGCGCTTCTTAAAGATGAAGTAGACCAATTGTTACATCGTACCTAAAGTAAATTTCATAAATATAATTTTATCAAGTTTTAATATAATTAAATGTTTCTTCCTGTAATAAGAGTAGAAAAGATACTTGACTTTAACAACACCAAAAAATTAAATGAATTAAGGAGATGTAAAATAGACACTACGCTTGTAATCATAAATATTGACTATCTTTCCATTTTATAGCAGAATTTTCTGAAAAGAAATGCATCAACTTTAAGTATGTACTATGAAGCTTATTCAGTTAAATTTTCAAATAAATTCATTCATTAGTTATTAAAAATTTCGAGTCCTAATATTGTTTATTAATATTTTTCAGTTGTGTACCAGAAATCCAAATATCTTAAAAACTAATTAATGAATTTATTTTAAAATTAAACTAAATAATCATTATAGTACGTACTACAAGCTGAAGTATTTCTTTTATGGGAATTCAGCAATAAAATGGAAAGATAGTTATTATTTATGAGTACAGGTGTAGTATCCATTTTATATCTTCTTAATGGTAAATAGAAAACAAAAGATAGGGTAATAATGAGAATTTTTACTTATTTATATGGTCAATGTCCCAATTGCTACTCACGAACCTATTACTAGCCTTCATTGTTAAAAATTTTTTTTCGTATCTAAATAACATTGAGCGGTTAGTAATAGGTTCGTGAGTAGCGATTGGGACATTGACCATACTCCAGATAATTTAATTTTAATTAAAAATTTTATGGTTTGAAATATTAAATTAACGTACATTTACGGCATACAAGTTCAAAAACTTTAATAATCTTGAAAAATTTCATGCTTAATATAACGATAAAAAAAATAATAATTTGAGCAACAAAAAAAATATTTGTAAAAAATTTATTAAATAAACCTTTTAATAAAAGAAATGTAAGCACTTTTAACATAAAAAAAAGGAAAATGTTTTAACTGTGGAAAAGAAGACCACACCAAGAAAGATTGCTAGAGAGCACCACAATTTAACCAAAGCAGAGGAACATATACCAATTAAGGTAGAGGAATCTAATACAACAGAGGTCGTTGTCAACGAGGATTTCAACGAGCATTTCCACGATCCAATTTAAGAGGGTATTCACAAAGTGGTTTTGGACAAAACAGAACCAGTCAGCAAAGAGAAAAATCTTCTAATCGACGTAACGATAACGACAACGCAGAAACATGGATAACAATGGTAAATCATAATGAAAAGCAAATCATGTAGGTTTTGGATAGTGATTGTACTGACCATATTGCAAACGACGATAGTTATTTTGCAAAATATATTGTATTAAAGGAACCAGTTAACTAAAAATGACCAGATGGAAAATTTTTAAAAGTTACTAAAATAGTTAACATTAAAACTTATTACAAAACTTATTATAATAAAAAGAAAGTTGATCTTTAGAATTTTTATCATGTAAACGAATTGGATAGAACTTTGTTGAATTTTTCTGAAAATACTCTCAATAGAACAATAGTATCTAGACAGCAAACGGCAAAAATTACTACTTGTATTATATTAAAGTGAAAAATTAAGACTTTTTTTTTCTTACGTGAATATCTTTTGCATTATTGTCACATACATACATACACATACACACGTGCATCTTTAACATACACGTACACACATACATACACATACATACATATACACATATCCATACACATACACACATACACAATATCCGTCTCTCCGACTCCGTCTCTTCGTCTCTCCGTCTCCGTTTCCGTCTATCTGTCTTCTTTCTTCGTCTCCGTCTATCTGTTTGTCTCTCTGTCCCTTCGTCTCTGTCTCTCTGTCTCCGTCTCCCCGTCTCCGTTTCTCCGTTTCCGTCTATTTGTCTCCCTTTCTCCGTCTCTCCGTCCCTACATCTCTGTCTCACCGTCACTGTCTCTCCGTCCCTACGTCACTGTCTCTTCGTCTCTCCATCTCCGTCTCTCCGTTTCTCCGTCTGTCTGTCTCAGTCCCTCCGCCCCTCTGTCTCCGTCTCTCCGTTACCGTCTCTCCGTTACCGTTTCTTCGTTACCGTCTCTCTGTTCCCGCCTCTCCGTCACCGTCTCTCCGTCTTTGTCTCTCCATCACTGTCTCCGTCTCCGTCTTTTTGTCTTTGCCTCTCTGTCTCCGTCTCTGTCTCTTCGTCTCCGTCTGTCAGTCTCCGTTTGTCTGTTTCCGTCTCTCCATCTTCGTCTCTCCGTCTCTGTTTTCTTGGCTCCGTCTTTTCGTCTCTGTCTCTCCGTCTCTCCATCTCCGTTTTTCCGTCTTCTTCTCTCCGTCTCCATTTTTCCGTCACTGTCTCTCTGTCTCGGTCTCTGTCCCTCCATCTCCATCTCTTCGTCTCTGTTTCTTCGTTTTTGTCTTTTTGTCTCAGCGCTGAAAATAGCAAACGTGATTTCTTAATTACACAACGCTTACAATAGCAGCCGCGTTTTTTTAACCACACAGCGCTCAAAAAAGCAGCCGCGAATATGTAACTACACAACGCTCGAAATAGTATCCGTAAATTCTTAATTACACAGCGCTCACCATAGCAGCTGCGTTTTTTCAAGCACACATTGCTCAAAATAGCTGCCGCGAATTTTCAATTACACAACGCTTACAATAGTTGTTGCGTTTTTCATCATTAGCTCTTAAAATAGCAGCCGCGTTTTTTAAACCAGATAGTGCTCCGAATAGCAGTCGCGAATTTCTAATTACACAGCGCTTACAGTAGTTTTAGCGTTTTTCCCCATCATAGCACATACAATAGCAGCCATGTTTTTTTAACCACACAGTATTTAAAAAAGCAATCGCGTTTTTTTAATGGCGCAGAACTAAAAATAGCAGTCGTGATTTTTATCCATACAGTGCTAAACTCTACTTCATAATTTTTAATTTTCTTATATTTAATATTATTTTAGAGTTTTAAATATGTTTGATTTTATATTCTTATTTATTATATTTAATTTTTGTATTGTGGTTTTATATTTCTTTGTAAACAATGTTTTTAGTATAGACCATTTCATCTTTAACTCTTCTTGATTTTTCTGTTAATTATATTTTTAATTCTTTTTTATTCATTGTGCTTGAAAGTACCACGTATAACTGCCCATGACTGAAAATTGGTGTAAGTAAATACACTCCTACTTCTTCAAATGATTGTCTTTGCCACTTATTAATAGTCATTGCATAAGCAAGTTTTACAGCAAATTGTTTTCTGGTCATCTGGAATGGCAGTTCATCATTTGCTGATAAGGTCATACGTGGTAAGAATATAGTGCTTCCTTTTTTACTTCTTGTTAATATTTGTGCAATAATAGTGAATTGTTCTATTTCCGTTAATCGGGTTGCATTATAAAGTCCTTCAATCAAATTAACATTTCTTAAAAGCATTACTATAGCTATTTTTTTAATTATAATCTATGTGGAGGTGAACCTCCAAAAAAATTAAAAAATTCTGTTAGCAAAATTACGTCTAAACTTTCGTCATTTACATTTTTTGCTGAGTCGTTTTTCGGTGCTAATATAATATTTTCGTAATGGTCACAATTTTCAATATTTATATTATGCGCGTAAAATTCATCAATTGGATTGCCCTTTGTCAATATTTCTTTTGAAATTTGTATAACTTCATTTCCCTTTTTCATATTTTAAATGAAAATTGCTATTTACTATATTTAGTGACCAATTTTTAAATTTATCATCTGATTTTCTTTCAAAGACATATATTGAAAATGTTTCCATAAATAGCTTTTTTTGGCACAATTTTCTACTATCTGTATTCTATTCCCATGTTTTACTATTGATAATGTTTGTCTAAAATCACCTGATATGATGAACGTTTTCCCTCCAAACAAGTAATTATCATCACATACATCTTTAAACATGCGGTCGACGGCTTCAAAAGCATATTTCGATGTCATTGAGATTTCATCCCAGATAACAATTGATACATTTTTTATTTTTCTACCTATTTCGCTGTTTGCACTAATATTATATATTGTTTCTTCAGATATGTTCAACAGTAATTTAAATGCTGTATTTACTGTCACACCGTCTTGTAATAAATTAGCCGCTATACCTGTCCATGATACAACTAAATAGTTGATTCCGTGAATTTTTAGATAAGTTATAATTGTATTTAATAAGTAGTTTTTACCACTTCCACCTGGACCGTCTATATATATATATATATATATATATATATATATATATATACTTTTCAGTGCAGTTTGTGTTTAATAAATTTATTACTGAATTAAAAATAGCCGTTTGAGCATTTGTTAGACTATTAATAATTGACCGAATATTATTAACATTATTTACTGTACTATATTGAATTTCGCTATTTTCAATATAGTATTCTGAAGTAGATAAATTAATGTCACTTAATTGGAATCCATTATTAGTTAAAATATCATGAATTATGCTTAATGCATATTCTTCACCTTCTTGTTGATTCGTTTTTAGTAATATGATAAAAATAGATTTTATATTTTTTATATGATTCTCGAGCATAAATTTGATTGTGCAACGAACAAATGTGACTAAATAATTAACAAAGAGCTTTTAGAAATCAAGATTTACATGATTGTTCTGAACATTTATCCCATTCATCATCTATTTTAACTAAATTTCTTGCTTTTGCTGCTTCAAAGAATGTTGGGTATATAATTCCATCAAAAGTTTTTAAGCTTTTGAAAGATGTTGCAGCTTTAACGTGAAGCAGAAGTAATCCTTGACAGAATCTTTCTCTTTGTTTCGGATCAACTCAGTACATTCTACTTAGAATAGGTTTCATAGTTTTTATTCTTTTCGTCCATGTCTTATATATTCGATTGAAAACATAATGTTGCGGTATATTAGGATAAAAGTAATTATGTGTCTTTAGGTCACTATTATTAAGTTCAAACCACGCTTTAAGTGTTGTATTTACATTTTTCTTATCAATTTCGTGTTCGGATCCTTCTTCAGAATACACACATTGTTGATTTTCATTATAAACAGCTTATCTATAAATTGTATGTGAAAGATCACTAATATTATATTCCAATATGCGATGGATAGCTTTTAGCGGGCAATTTTATCTTGTGTTTTATATTGTTTAACTTCATCATAAAACATATCCAAATTATTCATTTCATCCGTTTCATCATTAGTATTACTTTCAGTATTGATTTAACTTGCTTTCATTTCTATAAATGCTTAATCATATTCTTTGAAGCAGTATTTAAATAAGTATTTTATAACTCCTATTGTTGAACATAATTCAATATTAATTTGACAATGAAACATTAGTAATAAATGTGGGTTGTAAGGAACGACAAATCTATTGTCTGCTCACTTTTTTTGTGTAAAATATCTCATTTTTATTATTTCTTTGTCTATAAATAGGATAACTATTTGTCATTATTGTAGTTTGATTAAATCGTTTCGGAAAATTTTTTGTACATTTTCCTGATTCTTTATCTATACAAGGTGAGTTTTTATTCTGATCTCCACGAGGGCTATGGATCATAAATTGTTTAACTATTTCATATATTCTGGGATTCTAATATATATTTGAAATTTCAGCTACTATAAATTTATCAACGTTATCACTATTGTAAATTTTATCATCTTTATTTAATAATATTAGCATATGTGCATGCGGTAATCCTCTCTTTTGTAATTCCACTATGTACGAATATGCAATGCATTTTCCGAAAATATGTTTTTTAGTAATTTACTCAATATTTTTAATTTTTGATAAAATACTTTAACAACTATATCTGGTCTATATATTACTTCTTTACTTCCTCCTATATTATTTGTGATTTCTTCCCACTTCGGATTGCATGTCATAGTAATAAAAAAAATCTGGTTTTTTAATTCTTTGTACTAATGTCATGGAATCAAGAAAATTTTGATGTGAGGAACACGGACTTTTTGTGAAAGTTGATGGTAATGTGAAACATTTTTCCAATTTTTAAACTATTATTGATTTCGTTTTCTTTTATTTCTTAAAAAATTACGCCTTGATAAAGTTCTGTTCTCAAAGAATCTTGATTTTACTTCATAAAATATAATCTTGAATTTTTTATTTGAACCCATGAATATAAATGGATATATAATTATAAGATTACGTGTTTACTTATGTATAGGATTCTTATTGGTTTTTCTGATTTCGAATAAATACATATGTCTCTTACAATAGGTAATCCATTTTCTACAAAAATTACTGCTACTTCATTACATTTTGATTATTTTCTTCAATTTCTACTTCGCGCATTATTTTATAAGCTGCTGCGTAAGGATTATTTTTCCTAATTATTTGCTTCTTCGTTATCAAATATGTATAACTGTCCATACTTTCTTGATTTATTTTCATTTGCCTGTAATACATATGTATTATGGTATATTTGTCTACAAATACGTATAACTTGAGGACCTTTATTGAATAATTTATCAAATGTTGCACCAACACTAGCAAACGTTAAGGTGTTATCATATGATCTTATGCATTTTTTTAAATTATTACTTATCATAGAATTTTCCGTAAGTAATCTCTTAACCTCTAAAGAATATTCTGGATCTTCTAATGTTATATTTCCTTGTATACAACATGATGTGAATTTGTTATCGCTTGACATTTCGAATGCAAAATGTCTAGCACCACAAAAATCACAAATAAAATTCAAATTACCAATAATATTTTCCATGGTATAGTTTTCATTATTATTGGTCAATGTATCTTTAGCTATTTGGTAATAATTTATATCATTTTGATTTTCTTTTGTTTTAAATTTATCTTGGTTTTTTTCATAACAATTTTTATTTTTTACTGAAGTAATTAAATTATCATCTTTTTTTTATGTTTTTTCATAAGATTTGTTTAAACGTTTCAATATTTTTTGTCTGTGTTTAAATAAATATTGTTTTCTATTTTTTAAAACCTTATGTTTATTATATTTATAATACGATTTGTCATGAATGCGTCTATCATAGTCGTGATTTTGTTGATTTGTTAAATTCTTATTTTTGTTTGAGAATTCTTAATTGTTTTTTATAAATTCATTTTGGGTAGAATTTGACTTTTTTGTTGCAATATAGTGATGATTTTTAATTTTTTAATTGCAACTTTTATAATTTTTTTAATCTTTATTTCTCTTGAAATTATTTTCAAGTTTCGTTATTACATTAATGTTTCGAGAAATAATTTGATTTTCATGTTGCGTTATATTAAAATTTTTCAATTTCTCAATCGAAACTTTTGTTAATTTTAATAATTTTTTATCATTAAATTTATTTTTAAATGTCAGAATTGGTTCTTGTTCAATATCATTTTCAGATGTTTCAATGTTATTGTATTTAATATTTTTACAATTCCGTATTGAAATTTTTTTTTTAGTTTATTTAGATTTTCTTCTATTACTGTTATGGTGAATTTTCTGCAGATAAGTTTTTGGTTTATAATTTGTTACTTCTAAACATTTTATGTTATCTAATGTAATTGTTAATGTAATTAATAAGGTAATGTAATGTAATTGTTGTAGTGCCCATTCTTGTAACTTTTTTTTTTTAAGATATTCAAAATTTATATTTCGAAAATTTAATTTCATCGTTGACAATTCCTTGTGATGTATAATTTGCTGATTTCTGGATATTACTTCATAATTATTATTAGAATAATCATTCTTTACTAATGGAAACGTGACAATTGAATTTGTCTCATACATAGTTAGCAAATAACCACGCATTTTTTCGATGTCAAATTCTATTTCACAAGGACACAAATTATTAACAATTGCTGTTGCAAATGCTATTGAAAAATTGAGCGACGGAGATGGAGAGATGGCAAGATGAAGACAGAGAGTCGGAGCCTGAGTGATGGAGTAGAACAGATATAGACGAAGAGACGGAGATGGAGAGACAGAGACGGAGAGACGGGAAGGAAATATGGAGACAGAGAGATGGGGATGGAGTGACGGATATTGTGTATGTGTGTATGTGTATATGAGTAAGTGTATGTGTATGGATACGTGTATATATGTGTATGTGTGTATGTGTATGAATGTATATGTACACTCCCGCTCACACGGAGTTGTCCACCATGATCAGTTGAGGTAAAATGTAAAAAGTTTTACTGTTCCGTTGGAAAGCATATAAAAAAATTTTAAAAAGATGAGTTTAAAAGGTTATTTAGCGCTCTTTCAAATGCTGATGGTTTGATTTCAGAATATCTAATTTTCAACTATATTTATACAGCTAGAAGAAACAACAAATTTCAAAAATTTTTAGCCCATGCTTAACCCTGGGCCAATTCTAACAAAATTATTCTACGTTAACGTTATACATTTTAAATTAAAGTTTTTTTAGCCCTCTTTCAAATGCTGTTTGGTTTTTGATACTATGACAAACCGTTAAGAAGTTATAACGATTTTTCTGAAAAAATTAGCTTTTTTCAGCTTGCCATATCTCGTAAACATTACACCGTATTAAAAAATGTCAAAGAAAAAAAATGTTCGTTTTCAGTAAAAGAATAAATATATAAAATTTTTATAGCTCGCAATGGAAATTTTTTTTGAAACTTTTCTACCCTGTTATAATTTTAGATTTTAATAAAAAATCGACAAATGTTCCGAACGTGAAAAAAAAATAATAGTCGCGAGCTATGAAATTTTATATACATATTCTTAACTTAAAAACGTACATTTTTTTCTTTGACATTTTTTAATACGGTGTAATGCTTACGAGATATAGCAAGCTGAAAAAAAACTAATTTTTTCAGAAAAATCGTTATAACTTCTTAACAATTTGTCATAGCATAAAAAACCAAACAGCGTTTGAAAGAGGGCTAAAAAATCTTAAATTTGAAAGATATAACGTTAAAGTAGAATAATTTTGTTAGAATTGGCCCAGCGTTAAACATGGGCAAAAAGTTTTTGGAATTTTTTTTTTCTTTCACCTCTATAAATAGAGTTGAAAAATAGATATTTTTCAATTAAACCATCAGCATTTGAAAGGGCTCTAAAAAACCTTTTAAACCCATCTTTTAAAAATTTTATCATACGCTCTCCAATGGTACAGTAAAATTTTTTATATTTCACCTCGACTGATTAGGGTGGGCAATTTTGTATGAGCTGGAATGTATGTGTGTATATGTATCTTAAAGGTACACATGTGTATGTGTATGTTTGTATGTGCTAATAATGCAAAAGATATTCACGTAAGAAAGAAAAAGGTCCTAATTCTTCACTTTAATATAATAGTAGTAATTTTTTTTCTTTATTCATTCTTTGGAACTGCAGTCAAGCTAATTCTAACAATATATTATAAAAGTTTTTAAATCATGTCGTAAATGATTTTTGTTTCTCATTTCTAATAAATAAAAGATGATAAGACTGTGTTAAAAATGATGATTTATCTCGTACAACAATGAAATCGTTGCCTCTGGTAACCGAAATAAATTCATTGGAATGTATTGTTGCTTACTTTATGAGGATCAAATGCAAATAAATTATATAAATGTAAATAAGATAAATGCTAATGTAAAAGATATAAATACCACTATATTTATATTAGTTAAGTAAATGAAGAGAGGAAGTTGAATATTATTAATTAATCGTAATTGTAATCATATTAATATAATATTAATAAAGATATAATTTTTTTATTATTGTAATGTAATATCAGACTTTTATGCAATTGAGAGAAGAAGTTTTGTATTATGTATTAGTTATAATTATAATTATGCAGTAATAATTAGTTATAATTATAATTACAATAATGAAATGTAAATAAAAATGATCAATCTTAATTATAACATTAGAATATTGAAGTAAGTAAAAGGTGTAAGATGGAGCCAAGGGGGGGGAGCACATAAATCAAAGAGGGTGGGTGTAAGGTTTAAAAAGGTTGAGTAAAGGGGAGTCTTTTGTTTCAAATAACGTAAATAACAATTAAGAAGAAGATTAAGAGGTCGTCAGTGGCTCATTCGGTAGAGCGATGGATTCCTAATCTTGAGGCTCCAAGTTCGATTCCCGCTCTTGGCCAAATGATACAAGCACTATTGTACATTACATGTACTTTGTTTACAAACATACTGACGACCATCCATCGCTAATTAGCATCGCAACGATAGCATGAAATACAGCGACGTTAAATAAAAAGATAAAAGAAGAAGAATTACAATGTAATTTGAGGGGTGGCTATATCGAGGGAGGGCTAGGGGGGCCAAGGAGGGGGGTGGAAGTTGCTTCAATCCTGATTTTATGACTATATACATATATATGTTTATTCTGTATATGTGTATTATTAAAAATAACTAAATATAGAAAATAATTATCAATTAAAAAGATTAATTATTTTATATTATATATTACTTTATTTAAGTGTAATGTCTACATCGTATAAAGTTTCTTTAAATAGCCCATCAGTTAGACAATTTTATTCCTTGACAATTGATAAATTAATTTTTTAGCACATGCAAAGATATAACTTTTATTGGTCAATATAAAATAGCGTTGAAATAAAAATTTATTAATTCGAATTTTTAAAAATGATCATAATTATTCTTTAGATCAAACATCAGTAATATATTACAATAATAATGTTTGAATAATTTTTTGAACGATTTTAAAGTAATTACTTTCTGTTTGAATACAAATACCTACATAAATATATATATGATCAAATATGTATTTGTGTGAATTGATTGTCAATAATTAATTCAATTATTATTTAATATATTAAATAAAAATAGTTTTGTTTATTTTGATTTAGACATTTTTAAAATACATCATCCATTGTGATTAATAACCGTTTTCACATAACTCAATCTATTAATATTACGTTTCAACATTATAATATTAAACAAAATTGAATTATAATTAGAGTGTAAATGTGTCATTGGTGTGTGTGTGTGTGTGTGTGTGTGTGTGTGTGTGTGCGTCGGTGTTAGTAAACGATCATGATGTGTGTAGGTGTGTTATGCGTGTAGTCTTTTGTCAGTTGATATGCGTATTGATGCGAATTGGTGTACGTGTATGTAATGGTGTTTTTGTGTATTGTTATAGATTTGTGTATTTGTATATTTGTGCTGTGCGCGCATACGATCATTTATGTATAGGTGTGTGTATGTGTGTATATAAGTTTAAGCGCATACGTGTATGTGTATGTTTGTGTGTGCGCACGTGTATGTGTGTATTTGTGTATGTATATATTATGTTAGTGTGTGTGTGTGTGTATTTGCGTGTCTACGTATTAAGTCAGTGTATGGTGTGTGAATGTATGGTATGTGTGTGTATGTATGTGCGTATGTGTGTGTACGTATATGTCGTGTGTATGTGTATTAGTGAAAGTGTTCACGTCAGTTAAAAAGTGTGTCATTTTTTATTCGTGCCACTGTATATGTTTCTGTTTTCCTACTAGTTGGTTCGTCTTTGTTTATAAGTATATATGTTAATAAGGGCACTATATGTAGTGCGCCTGTATGATATTGTACTTGAGAAAATGTTCGTGTTGGCTGGAAAGTGAGTCGTTTTGTGTATTATTGTTGCGTATGTGTATGTTTTTATGTGTGTTGTAATTTTGTCAATGCCCGTAAGTATATTGCTATAGCAGTAAAGAAGTTCATGTTGGTAAATTGTCTATAAATTGGTGTGTGTGTGTGTGTGCGCGCGTGTATGTGTGTGCGTGTGTGTATGTGTGTATATGTGTATATGTGTAATCGTGTATATTTTTATGTGTGTATATGTGTGTATGTGTATATGTGTATGTGTGTATATGCCTATATGTGTATATGTGTATGTGTGTATGTGTGTATGTGTGTATATGTGTATGTGTGTGAGTGTGTGTGTGTGTGTGCGTGCGTGCACGCGCGTGTGTGTGTGTGAGTGTGTGAAATAAACAATATATATTTAATTAATGGTTTCATTTCTGTTTTCCGAAACACTTATAGTCCACTTCGATTTTTTTTCTCGTATTCATACATTAACCTACAATTTTGCAGATCCTTGTCAACGGGAATATACATTTTTAAACATAAATATAAAAAAAATTTAAATTGTAACAATTATTATAAATTATATTTCAATATCAGTTTTTTAAGTGCTAACACTTCACAAAATTTCATATTTAATATAATATTTCATATTTATACATACAATATGATTCGATAAAAGGATACTTATTTTATATACATATAGATAGTATTATTTTATCAGTAATTAACAAATGATCGTTAAATTTAGTACAACGAACAGCATATTCATAATTTCAATTGTCAAATTTGGAAAAAAAATCAAATACATATTCTATATGAAAATACTATTGTTAATGAAATTAGCAAATTTATATATAATAATATAATATATGAAAAAGCAACCAAGCGACGTTAGGAGCGAGGTAAATTTTGCTAGTTTATAATAAAAACAGAGAATAAGTAGCTGTAGCACAGAAAATAAATAATTTATATTTAACCTTTAGACGTCCGGGATTTAAGGTTGTGAGCGCCCGAGTACGTACGGCCCTGACACCGTACGATACTGGAAGCGCGCGCAAATACCCAAAAAGACCTAAGTGGTTGCACGTGCAAGTACGCATGTAAGTACATATGCTCTTGCATGTGTAAGTACTGCTATAACTGCAAGGGCCTCTGTCCCACTCTTCTACTTTGGTAGACGAGTGGAAGAGATACCAAGGAGAGTTGAAGCAAGCTGTGCGAGGAGCTCGTGACTCTCGTCACTCTTGGATCAGCTCTCCTAACGCGTAGTCATACTTTGCTCAAGGCAAATACAGGCTCTCTGACATAGCATTGTCTCGAGCAAGGCAGACATTCATATAATTAAACAGATTCTATACTGTACTTAATATCTTTTAATAAAGAGTTTATCCAAGCCTTATACCTCTTCCTATCTTACTAACACGTGTTAAGCCTCGAATGTTAAGGCATCTGGTCCTTAACAATAACGGGATTTTCACATAACAACCTAATAATCATTAATAAATATTCATAAAGAATCTGCATAAGCCAGGCAAGGCGTGCTAGCTTATTACAACCTGTGTTAAAAAAAAATAAAACAATTGACTGGACACACGCGTTTAAAGAATCGCGATAACCAGGAAAATGGCGCTAGTTATAAACATTCTTACGTACATAACTTTAAATAAATATTAAGAGGTTTGAATAAAGAAATTGACAAATTAATACATTAATTAGTAGGAAAGGGACGTTACATCGGCGCCCACGTAAACGAACCCATTGCGTTGATTATTTATAATAGTAGACATTGTTCAATAAAATTATCGTGAATAATATTTGCAATTATTAAAAATAATATAGAATGATTTAAATTTCCCAAATAGTCTATTTCAAGGAACAGATTATAAAAGAGTAGAATATCTGGGGAATAGAATCGAAGATTCAATAAATATAAATAATCAAAGAAATTAACTAATCATTAAATGTTTAAAATCTATTGATAGTAGAATAGAAAAATTAGAAAATGAGATTATTGTGATTAATGAAAAATCAGATAGACAAATTTTAGAAATAAAAAAACTTATGATTAAATTGGAAGCAAACGTGCTATTAATCACACTAAAAATGCAAAACTTAAAAATATAAAATAAAGAAAATAAATAAATAATAGCAAAACATAAAAAAAATTATAAAATTCAATAAAAATTTAAAAAAAAAAAAATAAAAGGCGTGAAAACGCAAGAAAAATGATATATTATGCAGCGTACATCATATAAGTACGTAGTAAGTCTTTATATAGAGTATATGATAAGAGAATAGTATAAAACTGGAAGTTCAGAAAATTGCGACTCCGAGCTTCTAACCGAAAAGTCGCACGGTGCGCAAAGTGCTGAATCGGCACTTCGTCACGAGCAACTTACATCGTCGTTTTAGACAATGTCGAGCGTCAGACCATCGCCGGACGCGCTAGAGTAAAGTCATAAGTAGTCTCTCTCTCATATTATATTGTTTTTATAATAAATACTAAGTTAACTTTATATTAAATCTCTTTAATTATTTGCATCCTCACACTTCCCATAGGAGTGCGTATCATCTAAATCCCACATAATAATTAAAATATCTGAGTCATAAAATCTATAAGAGAATTTTCTTTGTGAAATAAAATAGCGAAAAAGTAGACCAGAATTTTTATTCGTTATTGTAAATTCCTTTATAGAATATACGACAATTGAAAAAGAAAAAACTTGAAGGTCACACAGTGAAACAAAGAGATGAAATGTCACAATGGACACAATATAAATTCTTTAACATCTTTTGCTAAAGCCGTGCCAAACTCAAGTTTATAACGCGAATATTTTGTATAAATGCTGCGAGTTAAAATACAGAAAAAGTGAAAAGGTCAACAGCTAGCAAATTGATAAAGGATATTCTTTAAAAATAAAAATATTCAATTTAGCTTATAATGAAGATGAATTGAAAAATAAAATAGTTGCATTTGCCAAATGGTTATTAAAAGAAAAAACTCTATTATAAAGAAAAAATCGTAAATAATTACATTAAATAATTATTGTTGTAAGCGAAATTGAAGTTTGAATATTTCGTGGGTTACATTTTTACTTATTAAAATTAAACGTTTTACAATAATTAATTTGATTAAAAAAAAAAAAAAAATACTAGTAAAATATTGCAAGTTTCAATTTTGTAAAAAATTTAAATTGTAGTAGCGAGAATAAAAATAAAAATCAAGATGGCGAAAGGAAGATCGAATATACTAATGCAAGAATTAGAAAATCTTTATAAGACCATAGAGGAAGACGTCAACATAAAGCAAAACGAATGGATGAAAGCTGTGTCATATGAGCTAACATTGTTGTTCAATAAACAACAAGAGTTAGATGAAAAAGTCAACTTAGCTAGTCCAGACAAATCCATAAACTTGAATTTAGAAAAAACCGCGGATGCGGAAACAATAAACTTAAAAAAACAATTAAGTGAATTGTCAAACAAGATAAAAAACTTATTAGAAGATAATATCGCGATTAAAAATTTTTTAAGTAGATATAGAAAAGAAAACGAGGATTTAGCAACTAAAAATGAATCATTAAATGAAGAACTTATTAAATTAAAAAAAAAACAATAAATGATGATCAAGCCATTAAAATGGTTCGAGACAATTTAACTCAAAAAATAGATGATACTGCTCAAGAGCGAGAAGAAAAAATTAATGAGTTAAAAGAAAAACTAAAAAATAATGGGACTTGAACACAAGGTGCTGAACCATATAATAGTAAAATAAAAATTCCTCTACCGAAATACGAAGGCACAGAGATAGAAGGGCCAATTAAATTTCTAAATAAGTTAGAAAAATAAGTTACCTTACAAAAGCTAGAAGAGGAAGAAACTCTCGAGCTACTGTCCACTGTTCTGCAAAAAAGATGCGAATTATGGTACATCTATCAAGATGATGTGACCACATATCAAGGAATAAAAAATTTATTCCTTGATAGGTATTGGAATGAAGATGTCCGAAGAACAACTAGAAGAAAAGTTGAATTTGGACAATTCTATGAAAACGGAAAATTAAGCCGTATGGCTTACGCTACCCAAGTATATGAGTTTGCTAAAGAGTTCAATCTTCAATATACTGAGGAAGAATTAGCTGATAAAATCAGCAAATATTTCAGCAGAAACGTTAAACAAGCCACGCAATTTTCTCAAAAAAGAGATAAAAATACATTATTTAAAATATTATCAGATTTTTATAATGACGATAAAATTCAAGAAAAAAGATCATCAAATAAAAACCACCTCTATAATAATAAACAAAAAATCTTTAATAAAGATGATAATATGGATAAAAAAAACCCCATATAATCAAAACAAAGAAGATAATAATAAAAGTTATCAAAAAAATTATAAAAAGCCTCTATATGATGCAAATATAAATGCTGCAAAAGTAGTTGATATAAATAACAAAGCAAAAACAATACAACGTAAAAAATTAAAATCATTTGTAAATAAAAAAATGTTAAGACAAAGCAATAACGAATTAGACGTTTTAAACATAACCGCCAACGAAGAATTTGAGGCCACAAATCAGGAAAACTGAATAAGGTTGCACCTAATGTAAGAGAAGCATGGGATAAGGATGCAACTAGTGGAAAATCCCCAAAAATTATATCTTACATGCAAGAAAGTATTAAGCATGATTTAATTCATGACATTGACCAAAAAGAGTCACAAAATAAAATCGTATCATGTCCAGAAATCGAAATTGAATTGGCAAATATAAAAATAGATGCTCTAATTGATTCAGGCAGTGAAGTTACTTGCATATCTGAACAATTTTATTTCGAGAATTACGAAACATTTAAAAATTGACCTTCATTGCTAATAGATGGAAAGGTTATAAAAACAGCAACAGGTGCAAAAACAACAAGAATAAAGAGACAAATACTTTTACAAACAAAATTTAAAGATGAGAGCATGAAAATTATGTATTTAATAATTTCCAAATTAGTCAAAGATGTCATTATTGGTTATGATGCACAAAAAGCCTTGAGCATGATCATAAATACAATACGAGAAGAAATTTTAATAACGATCAACAATAAAGATATAAATTTATCTTATGTAAAAAACAATTCAATACTATAGCATACACCGCTACACAAATTACTGAAGTTTCTGAAGGCGAAAATGACTATAATTCAGATAACTTCATATCAGAAAACGAGAATCATCGAATTTTCAATTCTGAAAATTATTATAATACTACTGAACTCACCAATAATGAGATTCAAGAAAAAATTAATAACTGTGATAATATAACTATCACACAAAAAAATGAATTGATGTTATTAATAAAAAAGTATAGTAAAGTATTTAGAAAAACTCCAGGTCTATTGAAATCATATCAACATGATATCACATTAAAAGACAATCACCCATTTTATTCTAAACCTTATCCTATTCCAATAAATCATAGAGAAAAGGTATTGAAAGAAATAGAAAAAATGAAAAAATTTGGAATTATAAGGAGATTAAAAAGCCCTTATATAAATTCAATTGTTGCAGTCATAAAAAAGATGGCTCTGTAAGGTTTTGTTTAGATGCTCGCAAATTAAACGAAAAAATAATAGATGATTACGAAGCACCTTCCCGAGGGGCTATTCACTTAAAAAAAAGTGTCAAAATGATTACAGATTTCATATGGTTTAAAATGATTTCAAAATGATTTCAAATGATTTCAAATGATTTCAAATGATTTCAAATGATTTCAAATGATTTCAAAATGATTTAAGAAATATATTTTTATACTTGTAATTTCAAACATTTTCAAAACAGCCTATAGTAGGCAGTGATTTCAAATGATTTCAAATGATTTCAAGCAAATTTTTTATGATTTCAAATAATTCCGAAATCATTCCAAGATAATTAAAATTAATATTTATGAAGGTTAAGCTTACTTTAAATTATAATTCCTAAATCGTCATTATTGAATCATATAAAAATTAAAATAATACCTATATTTAAAAAAATTCAATTAAGAATAACTAAATTTTACATTTATTTATTAAAAAAATTCTTTATTTTTTTATACAGCTCATCATTAACTACAATCCCACTTTCAGTTGTTGTAGATGTTGATATAGTCGATACATAATTTTCAATATTTATATATCCATGCTTTTCCATGGGGACTGATGAGAAGTTTTTAGTTTTATTGTCTGGTTCATACCAATCAAATAAAACTCCTATATCTTTAGTGTTATTCTTGACACATGCATAGGAAGCTGAGTATTCCAAACTTTTATTCGCTGGCTCTTTTAAATATCCAAAATTAAGTACATGTCCAAGATAGCATTTTTTTCTATTTAATCTTCTAAAGAGACACCATTCGCCAATGTGAATTTCGGAGCATTTTTTGTTATAAGCTATTTCCGTTGTAGTATTTAGTTTACTGATATTTTTATATTTCTGCAACTCGGAGTCTCTTACTCTCTGTAATTTTAAACACAAAGTTAGTTTAAAAAATTGACCACCATAAGAGCTATGATCGAAAAACTTATCAGCCGTGTGTGACAGATACAAAGAGAGAAATTCAAACATAAGTAAATAATGCTTATTTACTTATTTATAGATCTTATTTAAATTTTTTGTTAGTATTTCTTTTTTTCATTTTTTACATATATTCTTTTTTATTTGTTTTGATATAAATTATCTTTCACATAACAATTTTTTGTGCGATGCGTTTTGCTTATGATTAAAATCATTCATTTTTTTTTCAATTCCAGAAAAAAATTCTTATAAATATTTATATATTGTATATCGATACTATTCCCCAAAAATAAAAAATAATTTTATTTATCAGAGCAGCTCATATCAATCTGGTATTTAAATAATATTTAGTATTATATTTCTGGTAATATTTGAAATTGTAAACTAAATAAAAAAATATTCATTGATTTCAATGATTTCAATTTGAATAGTTTTGATTTCGGTAATCATATTGTGCACATAAAATTTAATAAAATATTTCAATGATTTCAAATGATTTCAATAATGATTTCAAATGATTTCATCTGAAGGTGGTCAATGATTTCTTATAGTGAATAGCCCCTCGCACCTTCCATAGAAGAAATTTTTCTTTGATGTAAAGAAAAAGAATTTACGTCTAGCCTAGACTTAACAAGTTCCTATTGGCAAATACAATTGATTGAGCCAAATAAAAAATATACTGCGTTTAAAATCGATAACAAAGTATATAAATTTATTGTAGCAGTATTTGGTATCAAAACCAGCAGCGCTGCATTATAAAGAGGACTAGATGACATATTAAAGCATATGCAAGAATTTGTACTGGCTTTTGTAGATGATTTGCATATAAGATCATCTACATTCAAAGAACATTTATATTATATAGAGCAATTATTTAAAAAAGCAATTGATTATAATTTAACATTCAATTACAAAAAATCAAATTTTTTAAAACAAAATTTGAATTCCTTGGACAATTGTAGGTGTTTACACGCTAAGCGCCTTATGCGCATGTCCAAATGTACAGTAGAGGACTTTCGGGCCTTGTTGCAGGTCGTGTCAGCGTCGTTAGTCAGTGATGCTAGAGCCTCAGCACTATTCCTCCTCATCCTTGTACACGCCGGCCTCCATAGACGGGCATATTAGTCTCTTATCAAATATTTAAGTGGTCTAGTACAATCACGTTGTCTATACTGGTGACCCCGATAACTGGAAAGAAGGAAAGAAAATTTTTTTTCCATATTGGCAAAATCTTGAAAGAGGAGGAGTGCTGCAAAGGAACGGACGAGTCCATTATCCAACGACAACGTCCATTTTGGCTCTACTCGATATATTTCAACAATTGTTTTTGCTACTGCTCGCTTGTCGCCTCCTTGTTAAAAAGGTAAAAGGGAGAGGTTTAGACAGCGAAAGAGTGACCTGCGTCGCAATTTAACGCTTTACCTTCTACTTACAAGAAATTAGTAAAGGTTTTTTGTTTTCTTCTCCTCATCAACCGTCAAGCAGCTCGCGTCGTAATTTGACGCTACACCTCCTTGTTACAAGGAGGTTAAAGGGAGAGGTCGCACCCGGATCATTCAACTAGGATCTCAAGGCCATTCGGGCTTCTTAGCGACGTTATCGTCAACAACATCGGCGGACCATCAATGTAGTTACATTATCGGCCTGCCTGCTCGTCTTCGTTTAGCCCTGCTGTATTTTGAATAAAAGGCATTTTTTAAGTGCGTGCACGTATTATCTTCCGTACTAACCTAAAAAAGCTTTATGAAAAGCGTTCTCTGTGACTGTGTAAAGTAAAAAAAAAAAAGTATAAATTAAGTACAACAGTTGTGAACGCGGAATTGTTAAAAAAAAAAGAGGAAAAAGCAGCCATCTTTTAGGCAGCCATCTTGGCGTCGCAACGCATATGTATATGTATATATATATATAGATATACACGGGCGAACGTAGGTTCGAGAGAAAAGTTTGGCGTAACGATAAAATTTGATGACGTATTTCCGGGACGCGCGTTCAAGAATTTTCTTTTTTTTTCATTTGTTGAGGCGGATAATTATTTATTTAATGCGCAACCTAACCTTCATATAATAACTAATTAGTTTTGTTTTTTTTTTGAAAGTTTTTTTGTATGACAATTTTTCATTTTAATTAAGTAAGAAAAGAAAGTTGAATATCAATATGAGGTTTGGGTCTCGTATTGGCGTAGCCATTTTGTGCTTGTGATAAACGGCGATATATAAAAATCGACGTTTGACCGCCATATTAAAAATATAAAATTGAACATTTTTATTTAAATAACGTTTAAAATTTTTTTTTGGATAAAATGTTTTATTATCATTATTTTCTTTTTTGAGATTTCTTAAATTTTTCTTTAGAAAGCGAAAATTTTTATCGGCGGGCGTCGAGTGTTGCACGCGGCTGAGCCTAAATGTTTTATTTCAGTGATAAGAACTTAAATTCATTAAAAAAGAAAAAATCTTATCATTTTAAATATCGGCTCTAATAATATAACTAATGAAAAATTTTCCTTGTCACCTGCTTGTAGTCAGTAACAAATTCATGTCTGGTTTGACGTAACTACTTTAAAAAAAAAGAATTAATATTATTAGTTAAATTAGCTTAGTAATCGTGCAGTTAGCGTTGCTGTGTAGATACTCCTGAGCAAAGCGCCAGTCGACGGTCCTAGGCTTAAAATATAGTAACGCGGTGGAAGCTCGAGAGTGCCCACGACCCCGCCCATCGACCGCGCGTACATCTCGGCTTCGATGTATATTGTGTGTGTGCTGTGTGTTTTGGACAGCTATCTTTTTGTGGCAAGTGCCTTTGCGTTGCGTTTTTGTAAGTCCAAAGAGCGTTGATGGGCGATTTTAGTAAGGGAGCAACTGATCCATTTGGTGCATCAAATAGGCTGGCACGTACCTTGCCACGTGGTACGACGAGAAGTGGTTAAACCTTTCTGCCAGGTATGAATGGAACCGAGAGTGAGAATGCCTCATGGCAAGTGAGTGAAATGGATAAAATGAAAAATGATGGTAGTACAAGAACGTTACCGAAAAATAAGGTAGATAATTTAGATAGTAATCAGGCACGTAAAGACGGCACACCGCAGGTAACTGGTACAACAGAAGGAGTCATTCCAGTAAGTTTGGAAAATAATAGTGCATCTAGCGTGTTAGGGGGAGATAACCCATTAAATGGTGGCAACAGTGCAATCTATGCACCGCCAGTTATCAACCCAGGAAATTTTGGTATGACAGGTAATTACGTGCTAGGTAGTTTTAGTGGCAATTTAACTTCAGCCATGGAATCGCAAGAACTGAAAAATCAAGTTGAAAACTTGACAAGGCTTATGTTGAGGCAGTCTGCTGAGAGAGCTGCTGCAATGGTTAATACTGGAAGCACTATACCAGGGGTTCTTCCTGGTATGCAAAATCTTACTCCTCGCAATACTTATGAAGGACAAGCTACGATTAACGTCAACAGGCCTTAACAATTAAAGTTTCAAAGCTTTTGGAAGCACAATCCCACTTCATTGTTTATGCTTCTAGAAAGCCAATTTGTGAGTTCATAGATATCAACTGATGCAGATAAATTATGGAGTCTGCTGTATAATTTGAAACCGGATGAGACGTTGGTGGTAGCAACAACAATCAAGCAAGCACCTGAAAGTACTAGATACGAAGCAGTGGAAGCTGAATTCTTCAAGGAATTTGAAGAAACTCCACAGCAAAGATTGGATAAATTTGTAAATTTGCAGATGGAGGGAAACAAACCTTCAATATTTTTTAAGCAGTTGACCAACCTAGCTGGTGCACGAATTCCTCAGGGGACTGTACTTAAGATGTAGAAGGAACGGTTACCTAGTGAGGTTGCTGTTGGCATGGGCCCTGAGCTTCTTAAGCAAACACTCACAAGCAAATTAGAGATGGCAGACGAGGTCTAGAGGTTAGGAAACAAAAGAAAAAGTAACATTATTTCTGCAGTTCAGGTAGTTCAAGAGGATATCTCAACCAAATTAAATAAGCGTATAGATGCTCTGGAAAAACAGGTTGCTGTACACAAAGAAAACAATAATGTAAATAGTAGTATACATAAAGAAAATAATTAATTTAGAACGTCAGGGAGAGGTAGCTGTCGTAGGAATAATTTCAATAGGCCAAAGCCTACCCAACAGATAACTAAATCTCTAAACCGTAACAACAACATCTTGTGTTACGACCATCACACCTATCGTAATGCTGCAGTAAGATGTACATAGCCATGTAATTGGCGAAACCGTACCATTCAACAGTTGTCCAAACAAAATTCAAATAGTAGTAACGAAAATAATGGATAAGTCCTGTTTGTGAGGAGGCTGCAAACGTGGACAAAACAACTGTACGTCTCCATGTTTGGGATTATAATTCCTGCACTCTGTTTCTTGTTGATACAGGTGCAGAAATTTCTTTGCTGCCGAGAGGCGACAAGAAGTTAGAGTTATCAGAATTGAAGTTGAACGCAGCAAACAATACAATTATCAATACATATGGTGCGGTAAGAAAAACACTAAATTTTGGCCTTAGAAGGCCTATTAGTTGTAATTTTATGATTGCTGACATACCATACGCTATATTGGAAGGTGACGTATTTAAATACCACCATTCAATACCTGACCTTAAAAACAAACAGCCGATTGATGGTGAAACATTAATAACTGTTGCTACAATTTAAAGGACTGTAGAAAAAGAAATTAAAATCCTGTTTATAGAACCGTCACATAAATTTGCTAGTGTGCTCGCTAAATTTCCTAAAGTTATTGAAATAGAGAGCCAAGTTTTCTCCAACGAGCAGGGAATAGCTCATCATATGAAGACAACGGGTCTACCGATAGCACAGCGTGCTAGAAGATTGTCTCCTGAGAAACTGGCGGCAGCTAAGAAAGAGTTCACTGAGTTATGCGAGCAGGGTCTTTGTAGACCCTCGTCTAGCACATGGGCAAGTCCCATACATCTAGTACCAAAAAAAGACGGTTCTTGGAGAGTATGTGGGGATTACAGACAGCTTAATGCAGTCACCAGGCCTGATAGATATCCAGTGCCGCATCTTCACGACTTTCCAGTGTTTTTAAGCAACAGGAAAGTGTTTTCATCTCTAGACATGAGGAAGGCCTACCACCAGATTCCTGTTGCTCCTGAAGACATAGAAAAGACGGCTGTTATAACATTATTTGGTCTTTTTGAGTATACAGTTATGACGTTTGGGTTACGTAACGCAGCTCAGTCTTTTCAGAGGTTCATGAATAGAGCCCTGGGAGATTTAGAGTTTTTGTTTTGTTTATGCAGGAGCATGAACAGCACTTAGAAATAGTGCTCAATAGATTGGATCAGTGCAGCTTGCACCTCTATATCGAAAAATGCTTATTCGGCGTAAGTGAACTGACATTTTTAGGACACAACATCTCGTCCAATGGACTTAGACCTTCAGCTGATAAGATCAAGGCCATCGCTGAATTTCCTAAACCAAACCCCATCCAGCAGTTGCGTAGGTTTTCAGGAATGCTAAATTTCTACAGAAGATGCGTCCCCAAGGCAGCAGAGACTCAGATCGTCCTCAACGACTACTTGAAAGATTCGGAAAAGAACGATAAGAGGTTGATTAAATGGACTTTACAGGCCAACGAGGACTTTCAGAAAGCAAAAGATGAGCTCTGCAGTGCTTCTTACTTAGCTTTTCCGAAAGAGGATGCTGAGTTCAGAATTGTTTCCGATGCATCAGATGTGGCAATGGGAGCAGCGTTGGAGCAAAAATGTAGTGATTCTTGGCAACCAATAGCTTCCTTTTCTAGGAAGTTTTCGCCAACACAAAAAAGATATTCTGTCCATGATAGAGAATTGACGGCTATCTATGAAGCTCTGCGTTACTTTTACCATTATGTAGAAGCATGTAGCTTCAAGATACTTACGCATCACAATTCTCTGATCTATGCGTTGACGCATAATGACGAGAAGACAAGTGCAAGGAAAATCCGTCAATTATCATATATTTCGGAATTGAATGGCGACGAGAATAGAGTTGCTGATTCATTGTCGCGAATCGAATCAGTCAGCTCTGCAACAGCTATTGATTGGACTAATACAGAATTGCGAAATCATCCACAGTTTATAAGTGTTATCAATTAAATCGATGCATTTAGCATACCAACGCTGTTTGAATATAAATTACCAAGTGATGAGCAGCAAAAAGACGAGAAATTAGCTAAAATTTTACAAAATCCTGATCACCCGTCGAAACTGCAGAAACTAGCATCGGGATCAGACAAGCTGCCTATTTATTGTGATGTGTACGGTCATATAATTCGACCTTACTTGCCTAAGACCTTAAGAGGACGCTGGATCTCTCTATCCTTTTCTAATTAAAAAATGTAAATTTTTGGGAAAACTAGTTATTATTGATAGAAATTAAGGGTTGTCCGCAACTTCTATAGCGAAAAACAATATTTTGTCTGATGAGAGCAAATTAATTTTGTTGCTTTTTTTTAAGTAAAGTTTGACATACTTAAATAACGTATTCTCTAGCTTAATTTAGGATTTTGTAAGTATGTCAAACTTTACTTGAAAAAAAAGCAACAAAATTAATTTGCTCTCATCAGACAAAATATTGTTTTTCACTATAGAAGTTGTGGACAACCCTTAATTTCTATCAATAATAACTAGTTTTCCCAAAAATTTACATTTTTCAATTAGAAAAGGATAGAGAGATACAGCGTCCCCTTAAGAAAGGTTGCCTTTGACTCTGCTCATTCTCTCGCGCATCCTGGCGCAAAGGCAACCAACCGAATCGTAAGAATGATTTCCATATGGCCTAGAGTTGGCAGAGACGTAGCAAGGTGGTGTAAAACTTGCCTACCCTGCCAGAGAGCTAAAGTAACTCGGTATAATAGAATGTTACCTGAGCATTTTGTAACTCCGGATAGCCGATTCGACCACGTACATATATATTTAGTTAGCCCACTTCCAGGAAGTGATGGTTATTCGTATCTATTAACTATGATAGATAGATACACGAGATGGCCTGAAGCCATTCCCTTGTACGACATTTCAGCTGCTACCGTGCACGAGCCTTCTACGATAATTGAATAGCCTGCTACGGTGCACCGGTGACTATCACCATTGATCAAGGAAGACAATGTGAGTCTCAGCTGATCGCAGCCTAATTACAGTTAATTGGATGTAAACGTATACAGACATCAGCGTACCACCCTCAATCAAATGGGATGATAGAGCGCTGGCATAGGATGCTGAAAGCCGCTCTTAAAACTCACGCAGAGAACAACAGAGACTGGGCTTTCTCTTTATCCACTGTGCTGCTGGGCCCACGTACAAGTGTTCGTTTAGATACGAATGCTAGCCCAGCTGATTTTCTGTTTGGTTCTAGTCTTCGAGACCCTAGCGAATTCTGCGCTTTTCAAGACACTAAGCCGGACAGAGCTTACTTTTTGGAGGAGTTCAGAAATCATATGCGTGAAGTGAGACCTGTGCCAGTCAAACACAAACATGCTATCAAACCGTTTATATATAAAGACATCGCTCACTGTACGCACGTGATGTATAGAAAGAAAGCAATAAAACCAGCTTTGGAAAGACCGTACACTGGTCCTCACAAAGTAATTTAGCGCCATGCTAATTGTAGAAACTTCACAATAGAAGTTAATGGCACTCATAAAATAGTTAACATAGAGCTGATTAAACCAGCCTACTTTATTCATGAGGAACCAGAGGAGGGAGTTACTGGTGAGCAGTCACGGACAGTGATGGGGAAGCTGAAATCCCTGTCCAAGACGTAAATAGTGCTCGCGACGAGTACACCGTCACAAACGATAATGATAATTATAGTGCTAATGGAGATAACCTGATCGATCCTCAGTTGACTCACCATGAGCCGGAGGACGAAAACAATGGTCAATTTATGCCCAAAGATTCAGCTCCCAACGTTTTAATGGACGCTGAGCGGCACAGAGCACTAAGAAAGAGAAAATTTGTGCCATATATATTAAGCAGAACATGACGGTCGCATGCTGACGTAGCTGATCAATCGTCTGTGAATACTCAGCCATCTCAAAGTGGAAAGAAAGTCACGTTTCAGGCTGAAGTTTATGACATACCTCAATAGAGGCAACTAAATTTTAGCGTATGGTATACTTGCAACTGCGAGCACAAAGACGCCGCACTTGACAACAAAAGCTATTAAAAAAAAAAAGCGGTCCCTGTATGAAGAGAAATTGAGACTGATCCTTATTGAAGGAGTTTTGTTTTGTCTATGTAATAAAATGTAATGTGAAAAAGAAAAAACAGCTGTAAATATAAAAGTATAACCGACAATTTCGTCAGTAACGAGCTTAGGTTAACTAAATACAGATCTCATTATAACACCTTAATGTAAACACGTGAAATAGTTAGTAGCGTGGTGAATAAGAAAAATAGTTATAATAAGTGCAGTAAATCGATCTGCCATCATCAACATCTCTTACTCTGTTCTTCGAAGGTAACCTGGCCAGTTGCACTATGGAGCAGTTAGATGAGGTGTTTAAACAGCTTGAGCAGATGAAAACTGCTAGTGACGATGCATACTTCCGCTCCAAATGCTATAATGCTGAAATGCATCTACAGGCTTACAAGCAGGAGATCTCACTGCTCTTCTATCAACATCATAGGCATCTTACCCGAGGTCAAGGACGCACAGTTATGCGACATTTTAACCCGAACATCTTGCGTCACCCTGTGTTGGTTGTAAATGGTAAACCTGTGTTGAAGCTCATCCTGTTTAATCTGTTTGACTGAGTCACTTGTGAAGATATTGATAAATTTCTAAAGGCATCTGGATGTGAGGATTTCACCGTAACTAGGATTTCCAAAGGAAAGGACGTCTGCGATAGTTCAGGCTGACAACATCGAGGCTTCGTGTTTGCTTCAATATAAATCCTGCCTAAAACAGCTCATTTGGAAGTATAAAGACGGATCTGAAAAATATGTAAGGGTAAAGCCTGATTTTAAATGTAAGGAGACCGTCGCAGGCAAGCAGCCAAGCCTTCGGCGTTTTTCACCTGAACTCGCCCAAGTTTTAGCGTGTGGAGACGTGGTCAGCATTATTTGCTCGAGTCTGGGTTCCGGTGATTTCTTTAATTTTTATAAAGCAACGGGTTTCCATCCAGTTTTTCACAAGTTGAGCGTACATTTTGACGCGTTGATCAGCAGGTATAGGGGAGCTCAAGGAGTAGAACTTATGTATAAAGATGCTAAAACTTTTAAGTTTCCGAGTGTAAGTTTTCCCTTAAATCCGCACGAATCTTATATGGTCAATGTAAATATGTTATTTGAAAAACGATTCGTGCATGTAAATAAATCTAGGGATGGATGTAAGATAAAGTTAATAGATTTGACAGGCGTCGAAGCATCTAATCGGGTTTTCGTTAATTTATCCGAGCACTTCGATGTGCAAGAACTGCGTGTTGGGACTACCCGGGCGCTGTTCGATAGAGAATTTAGGTTGTTAGGGTTAAGCAATTTATGTTTTGTTGATTGCGTTAATGCGCGTTTAAAATTTTTGTATGAACCAAACTTTAAAAGTCTGATGACTTTATCTTTAATCAATTGTAAAAAACTTCTTATGGAGGCATTATTTGATTTTGTAAAGAAGAATCAGACACTTAAAGAGCTTCAGTTAGTTAATTGTAGTAATATAGATATTGATAGAGTGGACTTCACTATCATTGAAGCAGTTTTTTCTAGTAAAAACGTACTTGAGTCATTTCAGTATTCATTTGATTATAGAGTAGACTTACAAGTTGGATGGCTGTATCAGCCTTCACTAAAACTGAACAAAAGAATTAAGAGCCTGAATCTCTCTAATAATGGTAAACTCGAGCATTTAGTGCGTTTTACGCTTGTATGCATTCCAGGTGTAACCAAATTAAACGTGCTAGGCTTGAGGTTTCAAGAACCGTTAAACTTGTCACGACTCTCGCAACTTCGAGAATTTTCGGTTGATTATAGCTTACACGTGAATGAAACCTTAAACTCTATTAAAAGTGTCGAAATAAACAATATTCAAGTAGTTGATCGTTTAGGTAGAAAAAGAACTAAAGCTTTATCGCTTAACTTTCTAGTAAATATTATTGAATGGGCAAATCAATTGCAAGTCGTTTTAGATAATTGCCATGTCCCCGGTAATGGTTACATTTGGAATGTACTTAAAAGAAAGAATGTAGATATAAAAAGTTTCGAAAAAAGCTTAGTTATAGATTTTAAGAAATGATAATTTTGTGAATAAGAATTAATATAAACCAGACATGAAATATGCGTTCTGGATGTAATGAATATATTTTGTAAAAACGATTCGTCATTTATGTAAAAAGCATCACGACTGGCAATATAAATTAATCTTGATAGATAAATGTAATTTAAGAAAAAAAAGGAAGTATAATTGCAAGAAAATATATATGTATTTCATCGCCAAATTTATAATGAATATAATTGTCTTGCAATTAATATTTATTTTCTTTTTTCCTTTTAAGGGGGAGTAGTGTAAGTGTCTACACGCTAAGCACCTTAGTGCGCATGTCCAAATGTACAGTAGAGGGCTTTCGGGGCTTGTTCCAGGTCGCGTCAGCGTCGTTAGTCAGTCGTGCTAGAGCCTCAGTACTATTCCTCCTCATCCTTGTACACGCGTGCCTTCATAGACGGGCACATTAGTCTCTTATCAAATAATTAAGTGGTCTAGTACAACGACGTTGTCTATACATTATATAACTGCTAAAGGAATAACACCTGACCCAGAAAAAATACGGTCAATTAAATACTTTAAAACACCAAAGAATGTAAAAGAATTGCAAGCATTCTTGGGATTCATAAATTTTTACACTAAATTCTCCAAAAGTTATGCGAATGAAATTTTACTTTTGATAGGTTTATTAAGGAAAAAAGGGGCCTTATGAATGGGACAAATTAATTGAAAAAAATGAGATCAATATAAAAAATCATTATAAAATAGAAAATGATTTATTATATAAAATAATTCAATCAGGGTCAAAAATAATAATACCTGATTAAATAACAAAACAATTAACAATAGAAATTCATAATTTTTATGGGCATATATTGGTCCCTTAAAAACATTAATTATTAAATGAGAGTTTTATAGCTCCTAAATTAAAAAAGCACGTATACAATCAATTAAAATCATATGTTACGTGTCAAAAAACGAAACATCTGACAGTAAAATATAATACAGAAATGTAACCAATCGTAGTAAATAATAAAAATGAAATACTATCGATTGACTTTTATGGTCCATTGCCAACATTTATAGGAGGGGTTAAGTATATATTAACATCCGTAGATGTATTTTCTAAATACGTTGTAATGTAACTGATCAAAAAAGCTAATACATTAACAACAATTAGAAAAATATTTGGTGATTATATACCAAATTATGGCAAACCTAAGTTAATAATGATGGACCATGGTACTCAGTTTACCTCTAAAAAATGGATTAAAAAATTAGAAGGAGATATAAAAATAATCTATTCTTCTATAAGACATCCACAAAGTAATATGGTAGAAAGAATCCATCGTGAATTGGGTAGATTCTTTAGAACATATGTGAATAATTCACATAAATCATGGGTTTCGTATATACGAAAAATTCGAAGCATTATAAATGAAACAACCCATAAAACAACAGGTTTCACGCCTATTGAATTACATATGGGCGGAAAACCAACGAGAGTATGGTTAAAGTACTTTAAATTAGAAAATACAGACATCCCATACAAAAGAAAAATTTTCTTTGCAAAAAATAAAATGCATAAGAAAATAAAAGATAGAGCGAATGCAAAAAACGCTAAGAATAATTATTTTAAAATTAAAATAAATGATAAAGTACTTCTCAAATCGTTAAATGTATCAAACGCAGAAGACGATAAAATATATAAATTTTTTTAGATATACGAAGGCCCGTATATAATAAAAAAGTTATAGCCCCAGATACATATCTAATAAATGATATGGAAAACGTTAAACGTGGAAAGTTCCATATAAAACACCTTAAACCGTTCTACGAGGCTAGTGATAAAAATAAATAAAAATAATAAACTCAATTTATTGTAATCATTAAAAATGAAAACGTGAAAAGTCCCATATAGAACACCTTAAACCGTTCTAAAAGTATTTCAGTTAAAAAATTATTTTAAAATAAAGAAAAAATATTAAAAGCAAAGGAATGCAGAAAAGATAGAAAAGTAACATGTGCATAACAGCTATAAGGCAAAAAGTGTACACTGTAGTATGCGTACTTACACTTATGATACAGAAAAGGTCAAAGGCAATAACCAAAAATGTACTAAAACAAACGAAATAAGTATACATACGTACGCACACATAGAAATAGTAGAAAATTATGTAAAAATGAAGAAAAAATTTTGATGGTACTGTTCATTCTTTGTTGAAGGACCGTGCAAGGCACATAGCAACTTAAAGGAAAAAAAAATTTTTTAAAGTGAATAAAATGGCCACTAGACTAGGAAATTCAAGTGCCAATACCATGCGGTACTTCAATCAATGACACATATCAATAAACGCAACCGAAGAGTTGATTGAGTATAAAATATTGATATGTGAGGAGGACAACAATCCAGAGATGATTAGTGACAACGCAGGCATCGTCATCCACCCTAGCACCTCACGCTTCATCCAGCCAAAACCCATGTATTTTGCTGATCCAGGGTACTACTATTATACGAACAATTTTAAAGTGAATAAAATTACAAACACCCCGGACCCTGAAAACTGGGAAAAAACCTTAAAAATAAAAAACAAAGAAAATGAAGAAGAGAGATTTGTCACTGAATTTGAGTCAAAAAGTGGAAGTGGTAGAATAAAAATTTTTTTCGCAGGACACATACTAGATGAATTAAAAAAGAAAGAAGAAGAAGAAAAAGAAGGAATAAATACAAATAGAGAAGATTTAGAAGATAGTGAAGAAGATGTAAAAAAATGGACAAATAATAGTGAAAAAAGAAACAAAAAACAAAAATTTCAGTCGATGTAAAAGAAAAGAAAAGTTTAATTTATTTTGAGTTTTTAGTTTAGCAAAGAAGACATTTAGTTTGTAGTTTAAATAAAAAAAGGTATTATTTTAGTGTTAAAAGCGTTTAAGTTAAGTATAAAAAAAATGTTTGTAAACCTTTATGAAAGAACAACATAATTTTTTAGTTCGTATTATAAAAAAAACCAAACAGTTATTGTGAATTTTTAGTTAAAAAATAAAAACAGAAAGAAAAATTGCTAAGTTGCTATAAGTTGAAAATCAAAAATATAGCTTTTTATCGTGAAAAAAAATAAAAAAAAAAAATCGTATTTTATTTTGGGGGGCTAACCTCAACACCAGGGTAGAGTGTAAGTGCGTAAGTTGGTGTTTGTGCGCGTATATTCCATAGTCATGTAATTAAAAAATAAAATAGATTTTTTCATTAATTGAGTTAATTGAAATTCAAAATCACTTTTAATTTTGAGGGGCAATGTGAGTGCCCGAGTACGTACGACCCTGACACCTTACGATACTGGAAGATACGCGCGCAAACACGCAAAAAGACCTAAGTGGTTGCACATGCAAGTACGCATGTACGTACACATGCTCTTGCATGTGTAAGTACCGCTATAACTGCACGGGCCTCTGTCCCACTCTTCTGCTTTGGTAGCGGAGTGGGAGAGATACCAAGGAGAGTTGAAGCAAGCAATGCGAGGTGCTAGTGACTCCCGTCACTCTTGGATCAGCTCTCCTAACGCGTAGTCATACTTTGCTTAAGGCAAATACAGGCTCTCTGCCATAGCATTGTCTCGAACAAGGCAGACATTCATATAATTACATAGATTCTATATTGTACTTAATATCTTTTAATAAAGAGTTTATCCAAGCCTCATACCTCTTCCTATCCTACTAACACGTGTTAAGCCCAAAATGTTAAGGCATCTGGTCCTTAACAATAACGGGCTTTTCACATAACAACCTAATAATTATCAATAAATATTCATAAAGAGTCCGCATAAGCTAGGTAAGGCGTGCTAACTTATTACGACCTGTGATAAAAAAAAATAAAACAATTAACTCGACGCATGCATTTAAAGAATCGCTATAACAAGGCAAAATGCGCTGGTTATAAACATTCTGACGTACGTAGCTTATAATAAATATTAAGAGGTTTGAATAAAGAAATTAACGAATAAATACATTAATTAGTAGGAAAAGGACGTTACAAGGTGGCATATCGCCCATATAAATCCGGTAAAAAAGGCATCTTATATCACTGATTGATTATAGGGAAAGTGTTGTTAAGGGGGTGCGCCAATGTATTGGCGTTACGATCCGCTACGGCAAAACATGTATTACAGCCTGTGTTAAAAATTTCAAATTAAAAAAAATATTTTATAGTATAAAACCTATTTCCAACTTATTAATACACGTTTTCTATGCATTTTTCGATGCTAGATCCAAATATGACATTAAAATTACTGTAAATCCAAAAACTACTCATGTAACAGGGTGAAACCCACCCCCATTACCTCGTAAATTGATTTTTTCTTATTTGGAAGCGCAGATACACGTTTTCTATGTATTTTCCAATGCCGAATCCAAATTTCAAATTAAAATTACTGTAAATCTAAGAACTACCCTTATAACAGGATGAGATTCACCCCCTTTTCGTCTCGTAAATTGATTCTTTATTTAAAAGTGCAGATACACATTTTCTATGTATTTTTCAATCCTGAATCGAAATTTAAAATTAAAATTATTGTCAATCTAAAAACTACCCCTGTAACAGTATGAAAACCACCCCTTTGCATTTCCTGAATGGCTTTGGACCGTCTGTGGCAGAGTTATGTTTCTTTATTTTCCTTTTTTTTTCAAAGTTTATTATTTTTTTTGTTTTATTATTTTTTATTTTATAAATCACAATAACGATTTTTTTATGTGATAGATTTCAAAGCACGGTTAAGTACATAAAGTTTTTTTACCTAATTTTAGCTTTTATTATTAATTAATATTTTAAAATAAAAATTCAGGTCCAATCTTTATTACGCTATAACTTTGGAAAAAAATAATATTTTTACATGCTATAATATTTTGAAAGGATTTAAGCTCAGCTTTAATTTAAAAAAAAGGTTTAAGCTTCTAGCTTTCAATGCTAAAGAACTATATGCATTTGAAAATCTAGTAACTTTTTTAGTGATTTTCTTCAATAGCCTGTAACTAGGGAAATATTGAGTGTTTATGACTATAACTTTAGCTTCTTTCATATTTTATCATCTGAAAACTTATCCCAAAGTTTGAGCAAAATCCGTGATCCGGAGGTGTGACACTCTCCCAGTAAGCTCAATCAAAAATTAGGAAACGAAATAGCATCCGTAGTTGGCATCCTGAATAATTTATGGGCATTTGACAACATCAAGTCTACTAGATGGAAAAATAATTTTCTATACCGTTTTATGCATTTTCTAATCGCCTCTGTCATAGGTAATTGCCTATCAATATCATCGATTTTGCCCGTATGCTTGTTGTAATCATAAATACAACATGGTTTTATAATATCTTCTTTAGTATTGTAGTGTATTTTACTAGTTGCACAATATTCAAGTTCATGTATACTTGTTAGTACGTAAACTTACTTCTTATCCATTCATTTGATTATCATCCAAACATTATTATGAGCAACTTCTACTTCACCAAGATTGAGCTTTGAACCAAGAGAAGGCATTCCTTTTCGATTTTTTTGCTGTTCCAAAAAGACCGGTGTTTTTAATGGTTTCATCAAATGAGCAACAATATCCAGAAACGCGTAAATCAAATTTTTCGTAATCGGTATCTAAACCAGTATACATAATAAAATCTAGCAGAAATGCCATCTCACAGTCAACTTATTCAAACAATTTCATACCTAATCGATTTCTTTTTAATGGTAAGTATTGTTTGAATTTTAGTCTTCCTTTCCACAAAGCTAAACTTTCGTCAATGCAAAGTTTTTTTTCAACAAAAATAGTATAAGAAAATTTTGTTTTCAAATGGTCAATTATCTGTTTGATTTTTTAAAGGATGATTAGAAATTTCTTTATTATTAAAAAAATAAAGATATCACAAAAGTTGATGGTAGCTGTTTCTAGTCAAAATTTGGCTAAGGATTTTTTTTTATAGTTTATATATAAGGATATTGTCCTCTATATGTTAACCTTTTTCATATGGTGATATCAAGAGAGCCTTACCCGGTTCCCGTTTAACACATTACATTAGGCTACACTGTCTGACACACCATACCGGAAAGTTTAATTACCGATGAATCGTCAGTCACTTTTGTGACCAACAATCAACCAATACCCAAAGAGGTAGAATTTTTTTACAGTCACGATATGAATAGCACATACACTAATTTCCTTTTGATAAAAAGTTAAAAGTACTTGAAAAAGGTTGGTTTGTTTTATATTAAAACATTTCAATAAAGTAATTTTTTGTATCGACACATGAGCACGAATTCGAGTTTTATAAGAAAAATTTTTTCAAAGATGGATAAAAATAAGGATCAAATTTATTTCAGATAAATTTACATCATATATGGTGTGATTCAAATCGTCATCGCATATATCATTTATTTCTGTAACATCTTCTTCCGGTTCTGATTCTATACTAATCCAAGCTTGATGTTCTGCATTTATTGTATTGCAAAAGTAATACATACTCGCGCATTCAAATTTCCCGCCTGACGACCAAGCTACTATAGAACAATAGTTCTGAGCTCAGCTGCCAGGTGGCAACCCCGAATGTCGTTACGCGCGACGGGAAAAATAAGGCCAGAGTATATAAGAGGCCGAGAAGCTAACCAGAGCAGAGCAGTGTAGACTATGGTCTCCCCTTTCTCTTTACCTAAGTGAGCACACAAGGCTAAGAGAGAGGGAGACAGGTAGTAGCTGGGTGCCTTGACTTGTGGAGCACCACAGCTTAGGCAGAGCTTCTCTCTTGCACATGAGGGTAGACCAAGTGCGCACACAAGTCTACACTACAGTGTATATGCTGGCAGTACTAGAGTTACGTCAAGTGAGCACACAGGCGTAAATATATCTGCCTAGAGCACACTCGCAACCTTTTGCCGACGTTGCAATGCCAAACTTGCGCCGCTGAATTCAAGGGTTACGTCCACCCAAAATATTATATTCTGTTTCACATTTCGCCACTGGCTTAATTGAGGGTATTGTCCACCCATAGCTGTCGCGTCCGCGTTTACGTGAATAATAGAATACATTAAGGGTGTCGTCCACCCATTGCATTTTATATTAGTTTAAAGGACTCCGCCCGACTGCCGCGAAGTTATTAAGATATTAGAATAAGTTAAGGGTGTCGGCTACCCATTGTCTTTACATCACTTAAAGATCCCGCGTGCCTATAGAGATTCGTAATTTGGATAATCAAGGGAGCGGCTACCCATCATTATTATTACCGTAGGATTAAGTATTGCGTTATTAGGTGCCGTTGCCTATTAATCATTATATTTAATTATTAATCATTTGTCTCTTTTATTTTGCACATTGTTGCAGGTGAGAGCTGCCGATATATTTTAGACCGTCCAGGCCATAGAATCTTTTAGTTAAACTCAAACTATTAAATTAGATTCATTAAAGATTTATTGATTTAATCATTTATTAAATAGCCGTCAAGTGGCCGAGATAAATAAAGAACTAATTACTGTTGTAAATTATATTTCATTTAGGTTAGGTTAGTTGTTTGTATTATATAAAAATATTAGGTTTAGTTTTGATTAATTCGTTATTATTTTTTCATTATTGTAATCGTCGTTGTACATGAGTTTTATGAGTACAATAAAGCCAAGGTACTACCTAGTATAACCAAACGTGTCAAAACTGGTTACTTTCCTTCACTTTCCACCGATCGATCCCTCCAACTCTTGCCGATCTTACCCTGGTAACTCACTGAAGCGTCTGGCAACAGGAGTTAACACGTATTTACCCTCCCGAAAGGAAAAAACGTTACAATATATATATATATATATATATATATATATATATATATATATATATACTAGGGGGGTACCCCCTGCTCGCCCTGCTCGCCAGCCCCCCAATTTGTGATGTACTTATTCTTGTGTGTACATACGTATAAATGCCTCATCTCTGAGGCGTACCCTGAGGCGTTGTAAGAGGAGGGGATGAGGAAACATTGAGGCATCTCTAAGGCGATGTATAAGGCGGGACAAGAGGCATACAAAAAAAATGCCTCATCTCTGAGGCGTACCCTGAGGCGTTGTAAGAGGAGGGGATGAGGAAGCACTGAGGCGTCGGTAACTATTTCTACGTTATTTTTGAAAATTTTAAAAAATATCACTCTCACAAACTTGAGGCGTTTCGAGGAATTCCTAAGGCTTACCTGAGGCGTCTCTGAGGAGTCTTTGAGGAGACCTATAAGGTAATATGAGGCGACAAACGTTGAGGCGATGTCAGACGCGAGTCGAGGAGGGGGAAGAGGGGGGGGGGAGGCTGGGGGAGGCATCTCACAGAGGCTGAAAAAAAACCTATATTTACGTTAAAAAAATTTAAAAATGTGAGGCTGGGGGAGGAGGGGGGAGGACGCAAGAATGCTATTTTTGAGGCTTACGTCTATATAATATAGGAAGATATATATATATATATATATACACTTCCGCTCACACGAAGTCGCCCACCCTAATAAGTCGAGGTGAAAAATAAAAAGTTTTTCTGTTCCTTCAGAAAGCGTGTGAAAAATTTTTGAAAAAATAGGTTTGATAGGTTTTTAAGAGCTCTTTTAAATGTTTATGGTTTGATTTAAGAATATCTATTTTTTAACTATATTTATAGAGCTAAAAGAAACAAAAAATTTCAAAAATTTTTCGCCTATTATTAATCCTGGGCCAATTCCAGCGAAATTATTCTACATTAACGTTATGACTCTTAAATTAAAGGTTTTTTAGTCCTCTTTCAAACGCTGTTTGGTTTTTTATACTATGACAAATCGTTAAGGAGGTATAACAATTTTTCTGAAAAAATTAGCTTTTTTTAGCTTGCTATATTTCGTAAGCATTACACCGTATTACAAAATGTCAAAGAAAAAATATGTTCCATTCTAAGTAAAGAATATGTATATAAAATTTTATAACTTGCGATAAAAATTTTTGTTTTACACTTCTTTACCCTATTATGATTTTAAATTTTAATAAAAAATTGACAAATATTCCAAATGTAAAAAAAAAAATATTTATCTCAAGCTATAAAATTTTATATACCTATTCTTCACTTGGAAACGAACATTTTTTTACTTTGATATTTTTTAATACTGTGTAATTCTTACAAGATATAACAAGCTGAAAAGAACGTAATTTTTTCAGAAAAATTGTTATAACTCTTTAACGATTTGTCATAGCATAAAAAACCAAACAGCGTTTGAAAGAGGACTAAAAAACCTTTAATTTCAGAAGTATAACATTGACATAGAATAACTTCGCTAGAATTGGACCAGGATTAAAAAAATTTTTGAAATTTGTTGTTTTTTTTAGCTCGATAAGTAAAGTTAATAAATAGATATTTTTAAATCAAACCATCAACATTTAAAAGAGCTCTAGAAAATTTTTCAAAACAATTTTTACTTAAATGACAATTCATATGAATACAAACACACGTTTATATGAATATATAATTAAAATTACATGAATGTTATTTATGAAGAATTGTTTACAAGTAAATTTTTAAATACTAATGTTTTATTTATTTATTCCAGAGTTACAATAACATTTACAGACAATTTCGAGTACATTATAATATACAAAAAAACGCCGTAATCCTGCAGAGGAAAATAGTATTTCCTGTTCGCAGGTCTGGATTATAACAATTTTGTATTTTTATGAAATTAATTTAAGTACTTTATTCTCTGAATGATAACTAAATAAAACTTTAATTGAATAAATTATATTATATAATAATAAATATATAAATTTATTTACCTGTTCATCAAATAGAAATATTATTCATTAAATATATTATTCTTACATATATATTACACAAATAATAATTACAATGGATGATAGTTAAATAAAAATTTTTATTTTAATAATCATAGCGTTGAAATTTATTTTAATTAAAATGTTATTTGATTGACATTTTCAATTGTGTTTTAATACAAATATAACTATATTTAAAAAGTTACTTGTTATCAACAAAATATATTTAAATTGTTTAAATAATAATTCTTTATTAATATGAAAAACTGATTCATAAATTATAATATCAATGATATAGAAATAAAAAAAACAAATATAAAATTGAATATAATATAACCTTACTTGTCATACATGCACTTCGTAATATTTATATTTTATGAAGAATTTACATTTGATGCAAATAGAATCATTGGGTGATTGCAAATAGTTGATTTATTTTTTCAAAATATTCAAATTTTAAAATATCCAAAATATTTTATTTTAATCTTATAATTGTGTATTTAAATTCAGTATTTCGTATGTATAAAATACATATATGTGAAGATATTATAATTAGAAATAATCACGAAATTTGTTTTTAAGCATGCTTCACGTAGTAAAGTTATTCTTAATTTCATCGTTTAAATTCACAATCATATATTAAGGTTAAAAATCTAAACATAAGAACTCTTCTTTACTTTTCTATCTAACATAAGAACTCTTAGTTACGCTACACATAACTCATTACACGTTTTCAAATTTTGTTGTCCGATGTCTACTGAATTCAATATCTAAACGATACTCAAGTTTGAAATTATACATAATACTCACGGTCACCTATGCAGTCGAGCTTAATTTTCGACTTTTGTGAATTGTGCCTTACAATTTAAATACGATTTAGGACATTCTTTACTTTTTTTCCTAGGTGAAAAATATACTATTTAGAGTGAAATATTCTTGGAAACAAAGCTTAAGTTTTCTATTTTTTTTAATGTTTCTGGTTCTATTCCATTACTTTATATTATTTAATATTACTGATTTTTAGTATGAAGTAAATCTACGTTTGAAATTTATTTTCTGTTGTTGTTATTGCTACTTTTATTTCAAACATCGAACTACATATATTTACTCTTCATTGAATATCGGTGAAGTTAATTATATACATGTAATCGAACAGAACTACATGACATTCCATATATGACATATTTAAACTTAGCCTTATATTGTATGTGTAATAAACTTAAGCTTTTCTTTAATATTTGTTTACATATACAATAACGAATATTTAAATTCAATATTCGAAAGTTAATTTACTCTTCAGTGAATTTGAAATATTATTGTAATTAAAATATTTACTACCTTTTTCTACGAATCTCCGGTTCTTCGGATTCGTGCATTTTTTAGGTATGTGCTTCGAGCATATATACATGGAGGCATCATGTAATATTGAAAAGTGGTGGCTATTTATATAGAGAGAAAAAAATAACTACTTGCATACTGACTCTCTGGTGCAGCACTTACGGAAGCGTTACGCGAGAGAGATAGAATGCAAGTTTATATTTTCTTTCTCTCTACTTAAAGTTGCCACCACTTTTTAAAATAGCATGCTTTCTCCATAGTATATATACTCTAAGGGTATGTGTAATTTTTCTTGCAATAAGATTTGCCTTTTCTATTGGTTCCTACACTGAGAGAAAATTCATGCCAATAGAGCATGTAGTCTACGTATCCAAAGTTAGTAAGTAATATCCTATGCTTTAATAACAGCGCCATCTACTCTTACGAGGTTTGTGCTATCCAAAAACTGTTTGTTTACATGCTTTAGTAGCTCCCTACTCTAATATCCTTCGATAGCTAGCGCTGTATCCTCTCATGGGACGTAAAGGAAGTAAACGTGGCTTGTCCACTATTCTTTCTTTACTGCTAACTATGGCATTCTTCTATTGCTCAAGTCGCCTCCTCTTTTGGGTGGCGACGCGAGCAAACACGGCTGGTCTATATCCAAAATCATGTTGCAAATTTCGTTAACGTATTTTCGTAGCGTGAATCTTTTATTTCTTTTCTTTTCTTTTTTTATGAAGGGAGATACGTTATAAATATAACCTGTTAAACTTTTTAACTTTAAATAATTAATTTTTAACTTAAAATTTAATTATTTTAAACCGCTGGGGGGGTAGATGAGCATGTACGATTTTACGCCAGCGTCATTTCGAAGTAACGTTGGTCTAGTGCATAACGTTCGCGCTTTTCCTTTTGAGTAGGCGAGTTCAACTCTCGGCTAGGGTCTTTTTTTTTAATTTTTTTTTTATTATTTTAATAGTTTTTATTGCTTTTTTTTATTTATATTTTTTTTATTTTCTATTTTTTTATTAATTTTAAAATCTATTTTTTCACAAGTTACTTAAAATATGCTCGTTTTTTTTATTAATATTTTTAAATACATTATTTAATATAGAAAATAATTTAAAATATTAATAAATAAATAATAGTGATATTTACAATACTATAGTTCAATTTTGTCTTTATAAACATATTTCAATATACAATATATATTATAACATAAATAATAATAACTCAGTTTTATTTATTTATTGTAATTTATTGTAAATTTTATAAACTAAATTATAAATAAATTAAACTATACTATTATAAAATAAACATCACTATTATAAAATAAACATCACTATTATTTATTTATCAATATTTGTAATTACTACCTATAAAGAATAATTTATTTTTAAAAAATTTTCATTGAAAAAAACAAGCGTACTTGTGAAAAATTAAATTTTAAAATTATTAAAAAAATACGAAATCTAAAAAAAAATAAATATATAAAAAGGAATAAAAAATATTAAAACAATAAAAAAAAAATAAAAAAAAAGTGACCCTAGCCGAGAGTTGAACTCGCGTACTCAAAAGGAAAAGCGTGAACGTTACGCACTAGACCAACGCTACTCCGAAATGTCTATGGCGTAAAATCGTACATGCTCATCTGCGCCCCCAGCGGTTTAAAATAATTAAATTTTAAGTTAAAAATTAATTATTTAAAGTTAAAAAGTTTAACAGGTTATATTTATAACGTATCTCCCTTCATAAAAAAAGAAAAGAAAAGAAATAAAAGATTCACGCTACGAAAATACGTTAAAGAAATTTGCAACATAATTTTGGGTATAGACCAGCCGTGTTTGCTCGCGTCGCCACCCAAAAGAGGAGGCGACTCAAGCAAACAAAGGATATGAGAGTGGGGAGTCATCGAAGTATACCACGCGAGTCATCAGTGAATGCCGTTCATGCTTTAGTTACTCTCCATACAATCTTTTTTAGTATAAGGTAATCCAATACTAATAGAGCTTCTCACGGCCTGTCATATTTGTATCAATGTTTTATATGCTCGCATAGATGGCAGTTCGCATGCTCTATTAGCATGAATTTTCTCTCAGTGTATATAATGAAAAATTATCATATACAAGCACTTTTTTCGGGCCTCATTTTCGGGTCTTATTTTGGCTTTAGTATATGTATTTCTCTCGTCATCTATGTTTCACTATATTCAGCTTTATTATCTTTTTTTCACTCTCTATTCTTTCTTCCTTCATTTTTCTTTGACCCCCTCCATCTTCCCTACCCTTTCTAATTTTCTAATTTTCTCCTTCTTTTAGAGTATAGACTTAAATTATGATATATTATTTGAGTCTACACTTGACTAGTTTCTAGACTAAAGAGAAAATTTTTTATTGACAGCACATCTCTAAATTCAGCTAAATTTAACTTAATTAGCTAGTTTTTTACTGACGTTTTGTCAATTTTTATCGAAATTTTGTATAATTGAACTGACTTTATGAATAAATAAAGTTAATTTTTAGATAAATTTATCCTTCTCTGCTTAGTTTTAACCAGCTTTTAGCTAACTTTTATACAACTTTCAGCTATTTTTTAGCCAACTCATAGCTAGCTTGTAGCTTCTATTTTAACTAAATTTTAGCTATATTTCAGCTATATTATAGCTGACTGGATAAATAAAGTTAATTTTTAGATAAATTTATCCTTCTCTGCTTAGTTTTAACCAGCTTTTAGCTAACTTTTATACAACTTTCAGCTATTTTTTAGCCAACTCATAGCTAGCTTGTAGCTTCTATTTTAACTAAATTTTAGCTATATTTCAGCTATATTATAGCTGACTGGAGCCACAATTGATTCTTATACACGTCGGCTGTATCGATAATGGTGGCGGAAGCTTTTTATAATATAAAGAGATATAGATCTTTCTATATAATATATTTAAAAAAAAAAATTAGTGGTTGATCTCCCATATCTCACCTATAGAAATCTCATTTTCCACCCTTTCATTTAATAACATCCATTTCCTACTCATTTTACACCCATTTTCCACCTTTTTTCAACTCTACATCACACCCAACAAAAATAACTATTGATACCCAAGTAAAAATACTTGAGTTCCAAGTTATACTCAATACTAAAATCACGTTCTTGTGAATGCTGAAGATTATCAAGTTCCAACCTTAATCTTGAATTTAAACCTATGCATACAGGGAAAGGAAAATACCTGAAAAAATGTACTAACTCGAGTTAGTAGTCAAAAAAACATTACTAATCGTTTTTTAATTGATACTCAATACATAAATTAAGACAACCTATATTAGTACATCTTTTAACACGTCTTGTCCTAAAGATTATTTGGTATAATACTGAATTTTTGCATACTACGAAACTAATAAGTTATCTTATATTAACATAGAGGATATCTCTACAATTTTTAATCTCTTTATGATGTTTATGGAAATTCATTTTACAAGCGTTACTGGGTTATCCAATGATGCACACTATTTAAACTAGGTTCATACCTTTTGTACAATCTGGAAACTCTATTTTTTATGTATCCAGTGAATGTGCCACCAACGGTATAGTAGATATTTCTATAAAACGTAAATTACCGAAATTTTATCCATATAAAAATTTACGTTTTATAGAAATATCTACTATACCGTTGATGACACATTCACTGAATACATAAAAAATAGAGTTTCCGGATTGTACAAAAGGTATGAACCTAGTTTAAATAGTGTGCATCACTGGGTAACCCAGTAATAGCTGTAAAATGACATATCACAGAAAGATTAAAAATTGTAGAGATATCCTTATCACCTATATAATACGCACTGCGGCGCTGCTAAGTATGAAACTTTAGTATCAAGAGGCGCGGTAGCGCTTCGACGGCAAGTTAAGGTACGAATACGAAAACGTCGAGGCGCTCCACTTATACTTTAAAATAGAGTTTCAAAAATTTCAAAATCGAATCCCATAAAAATACATCGATATATACACATAAATACAATTAATAATATTTAAAGATTTTCATTATCTTTAATTTAAAAAAAATTGATTACAATCGGTTCACTCAATCACGAGGAAATGCAGTTTGAAATTTCGAAATGTATTCTCGTTATTTTTTTTCTTCTTCATCGTTTTCAGCCAGCATAAACTGCGCAACCGGAAATGCGCAGTATCAACGAATATAGATGCTTTATAATATATTTTAATGTTCATGGTATATGCGCACTGATACATATGTTATGTATATATATATATATATATATATACGTATATATTTATGTCCTTCATGTCAACTTGCATCCGTAGACCCGTATATTTTTTTGTTTATATATATGTATATACATACATACATACATGGGACATTTCATGTCGGCTAGCACGTACTCATAAGTACAGGTTTTCTATATATGCGGTACATTTTATGACAACGCGCACACACCCATCCGAGTACCCTTAGGTTTATATATATGGGACATTTCATGTCTATTTGCATGCATGCACACAGCCTTTAATAAACATGGGATTTTTCACGTCAATTGGAACACACGCACATACAGGTTTATATATATGAGACATTTCATGCCAATGCGCATGAACACAAACAGGATTATATATATATATATATATATATATATATATATATATATATATATATGCGACAAACACACAGGTTTATAAATATTGGACATTTCATGTCAATTCGCATGTATGCACACACACGTTAATAAAAATGGAATTTTTCATGTCAATTCGAACGCACGCACAGACACAGGTTTATACATATGGGACATTTCATATCGATTCGCATGCATGCTCACACGTTAATATACATAGGATTTTCCACGTCTATTATAACCCACGCCTATACAGGTTTATATATATGGGACATTTCATGACAACTCTAACACACCTATCCAAGTGCCCTTAGGTTTACATATACGTGACGTATCATGTCAACACGCACGCAACGGTTTTCATATATGATCGATTCCATCTCGAATCATGCAGACCGACTGCACCTATCTCTCCGAACTGCTTAAAAATTTTTTATATTATTCTACTTTGAAAATAAGCGTATACGTATTTTTTTATTTTTCAATATCATCAAAAATGCAGTTTTTATGCACTTTTTAAAAATGACTTATAAATTTTCAATTCTCAAAAATCGAAATTTTTTTTTTTTTTTTTTAATCGTTTTTATCCCTGTAGTGATCTTTATAAATAAATTTAGGCTCGTTCAATGCTACAGAGGATGCTCTTTTAATTCCACCGTCTTTTATTTTTTTTTAACAAAAAAACGGAAGTGCAATTGCACTTTTTGTGAAAAAATGAAAAATGCATTTTTCTCGAAAAAGCCATTTTTTTTGTCTCAAATTTTTTTTATGGATAGGTAGCCTTAAGACCTATATTTTCATCGGTGTGGAATTTGGAATATTTTGGTTCAGTAAGAGATATAAAAAAAATTGAGAAAAAATTTTTCATATTTACATAACAGATGTACCGCTGTAGATATCTAGATATACCGCTAGGTGGCTAAATATCGCATAGATAATTTAAGTGCCTTAGGTTTACTTAAGAAAGCAGCTATTCGCGGTAGTTATCTTACATCTTTTATACCGTTTCTAGATATTGAGACTCATTTTGAAATATGTCTGAAACTTATTCCGAGAAGAGACGGAAGTGTCCAAATTTTTTTGGATCACACAAAAAAATTGTTTATAATACCGCTACCAAATTTAGAATGTTCGAAAATTTAGCAGAACATCTGCAGCAACATTTGCCTGACAAGGCGGTACATAGTTCTGATTATGTATGTTTCAACTGTTATAAACGCATCAAGAAAATTGAATCAACGAAAATTATTGATGCGATCGATTCAGATAATGATGCTTACTTGGTCCATACTGAAGACCACGATTTTCGTGCAAGCACTCCAGAGCGGATTGAGTATTTGAACGAGACTTTAATTTCAAGTTCCTTCGGTAATGTTTCACCGCTGAAAAGGAAGAGAGCTGTTGATGACTCTTCTTTAGAAACATACGTCACGAGAAAGAAATCAGAATTTATTTCTTCATTTTCCTCTGCAACTAGCTGCAAATTATCAGAAGCATACAATGTTTCAATTGATGCATCCAATGATGGTTTTTCTCAATGCTTCTGCGATGAATGGTTTAACGATTTGGGAGTAGCGCTTAAAATTTGTAGCAGTATCAATGAAAAAATTAAAATTCTTACGCTGATTCCTTTGTCGGTATCAAAATCTAAAATTTTATCTATCTTTCCCGAAGTGACTGTTTACATGATTGATAAAGCACGAATGCTTGTAAAAACTAAGGGAATATATTCTCAACCTGATGTATACACTGGTCATCCCTTAGACGAAAAGTCTACAAAAATCGCAGTGGAATATTTTCTGAATGACGATTTCAACTGTACACGTCAAAGTCCCAATAAATCTGACGTTGTGACCGTTAAAGAAAATGGAAAAAAAAAGTAAAACGTTTTCTAACGCGCAGTTTAAAAGAGATATATAAATTATTCAAACAAGAACATCCAGAAATAAAAATGGGCATAACAAAGTTTTATACCTTAAGACCAAAGTTTGTTATGTTGAATCCTATTAAAGAAGTCTGTCTCTGCATTTACTGTGCAAATTTTGATTTATATGTGAACTGTATTAACAATTTCATCGGAGGAAAGTATTCAGATCTGAATAATCTTCGCTCTATGCTTTTGTAGCAATTGTTTGTACAAATGCATCAGAGCAGTGCTATTTCCAAGATTGTTCTATATGCCCGGGTTCTCGTGGTATTAATTTAAATTTGTTTGGATTGAAAACCATAAATGAACATGATGAGATCGTTTTTGCTTTGTGGGAAAATGGGCAACTCGTAAAAAAACATTAATAATGTCCAATTTTATAAATAATCTTGCTATTTGGACGGTGAAAACAAGCGTCCACATGTATATTAAAAACATACAACGAAAAGCCATAAAAGAGGAAAAAGAGATGGCCAGAACTAATTCTAAACATCTTGTACTGCATGGTGATTTTGCTGAAAATTGGGCGGTGATTCTCAGTAGTCCTGTTCAAGGCAATCATTGGGTCAATCAACAGATTTCTATTTTTACAGCTGTTTGTTATCAAGGAACAGTAACAAAAAGTTTTGCTGTCGTCAGTGATGATACAAAACATGATTCCGCTCATGCCTTGTTGGCGATGCAAAAAATCATTGATTTGATGAAAAATGATTCAACTGATTCAATAGAACAAATATCGATTATAACAGATGGAGCCGCAAGTCATTTCAAAAATCGATTTCAATTACATGAAATGAAAAAAGCTTCTAACAATCAAAAATGGTTGTTTTCAGCTACGGGGCATGGGAAAGGTGCAGTTGATGGCGTCGGTAGATTAGTAAAACACTATGCAACCAGACATAATCTTCAAAATTGTCATGTTGAATCAATACAAGATGCAAATGCTTTTGTAAAAAAAGTTCAACCTAACACTGACGCTATTAAATTAATCTTACTGCCAAAAGAAGATATTGAAGTTTTTAGGCAAAGCAAAATAAAAGAGTGGCTTAAGACCCCTAAATTGGCCGGCATTCGAAAAACCCACGTATGGAAAGTAAAAGTAGGGACAAAGAAAAAATTGTATATGGCTCGAACTGCTGCTCATCCTTTTACAAAATTATTAAATAAAGAGAAAAAAAAGAAAAGAAAAATTACGTCAAAGAAGAATGTGCGCAATAAGAAAAAGTCCAAAACTCATAAGAAAGGAAAAAAAATAGAACTTTTTTTTTTACATAATTTCTTATACTTAACGCAAAATTTATGCACTCTATATATATATATATATATATATATATATATATATATATATATATATACAGCACAACACCTATGAGTTGCATAAAAGCTATGTACGTACAAATATATATATATCTGAAATGCGCTTACTCCTGAAATATTTGTTGTATCTATGACGTATTTACATTTATGTAAATATGAAAATTTTTTTCTTAATTTTTTTTATATCTCTTACTAAACCAAAATATTCCAAATTCCACACCGATGAAAATATAGGTCTTAAGGCCACCTATCCATAAAAAAAATTTGAGAAAAAAAAAAATGGCTTTTTTGAGAAAAATGCATTTTTCATTTTTTACAAAAAGTGCAATTGCACTTCCGTTTTTTTGTTAAAAAAAATAAAAGACGGTGGAATTAAAAGAGCATCCTCTGTAGCACTGAACGAGCCTAAATTTATTTATAAAGATCACTACAGGGATAAAAACGATTAAAAAAAAAAAAAAATTTTCGATTTTTGAGAATTGAAAATTTATAAGTCATTTTTAAAAAGTGCATAAAAACTGCATTTTTGATGATATTGAAAAATAAAAAAATACGTATACGCTTATTTTCAAAGTAGAATAATATAAAAAATTTTTAAGCAGTTCGGAGAGATAGGTGCAGTCGTTTTGCATGATTTGAGATGGAATCGGTTATATTTGACATTTCTTGTCAACGCGAACGCGCAAATACATCTAAACATGTACTTGAGATTTGTATTTATATATATGGGACCGTTTTGTCATTTCGCATGCACGCATATACATGGGCTTATGAATATATATATATATATATACGTATATATACGTGTGTGTATATCTATGTACACATATGCATGGGATATTTAATGTTAATTCACAGGCGCGCGTGCACACACACAGATTTATATATACGGGACGTTTTATGTCAATCAACATGCATGACACACGTACTTGAGTTTATATATATTTTTCTTCATATATATATAGAACTGTTCCTGTCATAGCGCATGCACGCACACACATGGGCTTATGAATATGTGTATATACATATACATGGGATATTTTATGTCAATTCACATGTACGCACATCCACATACACACACAGGTATATATATATATATATATATATATATATATATATATATATATATATATATATATATATATATATATAAGAAATTTTTTTTTGTATTGTATTTATATTTTGTACCTGGGTTTTCTATGATTCAAATTAAAATTTCTTCGTAGATGTCCAGGTTTTTAAAGAAAAAAGATGTTGGATTCCTATAATACCATTTTATTGCAACGTTTCGTAGTTATTGTAACTACCTCTTCAGGCTGAAATTGTATACAAATAATTTAATTTACGAAAACAGTATATAAACGCTTAAAATACATCAATAATACGTAAAAATATACCTCATTCTTAATTATATAAATCAGTTAAAAAATTATTTACAATGTAAAATGCCAAATTATTATTGTGAGATATAATATTATTTGATATCGAAAGATACAAGTCAATCTAAAATTACTATTAAACAATAAAGGACAGAATTGTATATGTTTTGGCGCCGATGTGATGAGTAGTGTGTACGCTGTAACGTTTTTCCCCTTCCGGGAGGGGGGAAATACGTATATATATGACTATTGGAAGAGAACATGGATAACAAAGACCAATATAGACGAGAAACACGAATATTGAAAAACTTTTATAGTAAGGTGTGTATTCGAATGGAACTATTGATGTAAACAGAAGTAATTATTATTTAAAAATAGAGTAAATCATATTATATTATTGACTTAGCTGATAGGTATCAGATTGTACATTAATAGATTTTTTAAAACTATTAATATATAGTGCTTCGGAAATTCGGCGCTTTTTGAAATTTCTTTCTACATCTAGAATCTTCATATTGCACCAGTAAAAAAAATGATGAGCATTATTATGTGTATGTAGGCTAACAATGGAATTTCTATTTTTATGCTTCCTATGTTCATGCAGTCTATCTCTTAACATTCGTTTTGTCTTCCCAGTGTAGGTACAACCGCAAGAACAATTAAAAGAGTACACAGCATGAGTTATGTTAAGTTTTGATAATTTATCTTTGCCCAAAATTACTAGATTGTTAAGCTTATTATTAATCAAGGGTATTGTTGAAATATGAAATTTTTTAAATATGCGTTCACATTTAAAAAAAAATTGATGATTGATATGAGTTATTGAAATTGTGGCTATATGTAGGTCTCTTGGTTTTTTAGGAAGAATTTTGGGATGTTTTAATTGTCTTGTGCGGTTCTTAATATGTTTTTGATAGAAACTTATTGGGTATTCATTAATATTTAGTAGATGTCTAACGATATTTGAGTTGTTTTTATGAAACTTGGGGTGTGAAAGTAAAAGAGCTCTATCAACAAGATTATATATTATGTTTATTTTTAAATTGGTTGAATGGTTGGAATAGTAATTTAAAATCCTACCAGAATTGGACGGTTATCTGTACCAATTGTACAACAATTGTTGATTTGAGATTTTAAAATTGACATCCAAAAAACATAATCCTTGTTCATTTTCCATTTCATGTGTAAATTTGAGTCTATTGTGATAGTTATTAAAAGTATTAATAATTGTAGGAATAGAGGATTCAGGAACACATAAAAATGTATCATCAACGTATCGAAAGTAAAATAAACACTCAATATTATGTTCATTCTTTAGTTTATTTAAGCAGTGTTCCTCAGTGTTCCTCTTCTTGCGGTTGTACCCACACTGGGGAGACAAAACGTATGTTAAAAGATAGACTGGATGAACATAGGAAGCATAAAAATAGAAATTCCATTGTTAGCCTACATACACATAATAATGCTGATCATTTTTTTGACTGGTGCAATGTAAGGATTCTAGATGTAGAAAGAAATTTCAAAAAGCGCCGAATTTCCGAAGCACTATATATTAATAGTTTTAAAAAATCTATTAATGTACAATCTGATACCTATCAGCTAAGTCAATCATATAATATGATTTACTCTATTTTTAAATAATAATTATTTCTGTTTACATCAATAGTTCCATTCGAATACACACCTTACTATAAAAGTTTTTCAATATTCGTGTTTCTCGTCTATATTGGTCTTTGTTATCCATGTTCTCTTTCAATAGTCATATATATGCGTACACACTACTCATCACATCGGCGCCAAAACATATACAATTCTGTCCTTTATTGTTTAATAGTAATTTTAGATTGACTTGTATCTTTCGATATCAAATAATATTATATCTCACAATAATAATTTGGCATTTTACATTGTAAAAAATTTTTTAACTGATTTATATAATTAAGAATGAGGTATATTTTTACGTATTATTGATGTATTTTAAGCGTTTATATACTGTTTTCGTAAATTAAATTATTTGTATACAATTTCAGCCTGAAGACGTAGTTACAATAACTACGAAACGTTGCAATAAAATGGTATTATAGGAATTCAACATCATTTTTCTTTAAAAACCTGGACATCCACGAAAAAATTTTAATTTAAATTATAAGACGTTTTATGACAATTTTTTCCATGTATATTAATATTTATCAAGAAAGTTTTGAAATCAATCAAGCAATCGTCGAATACTTCCGTATTCAATTCATTCTTTTTAAAATAATATTAAATTCATGAAAATATGATTACACTATCTTTTAATTTTCGAATGTAATAAGATTTCTTCAAAGCTTTTAATATTATGTCTGTTATTTTTTGGTTTAAGTCAGTATTCAAACTGATGAATACTATTTTATTATATTATTTTTATTACTTTTAAAAAAGTATATTTTAGGCGAGTTTAGTTATTAAACAGTATAGTATTCTTTGGAACATTTTTTCTAAATATTTCTTTTTTTTTACTACATACATCATATTTTTTTAAATTTTGATGTGTACTATCATCGCTATCTTTATTTCAATAATCCCTTTTTTCAAAAATTATTTGGCAAAGTTTTTCCAAATATTCGTCTATCAAAGAGAATATAAATTGAACATTTTATGGATTTTACATTATTAAAAAGTAAGAATTGAATACAGAAGTACTCGACGATTGCTTCATTGATTTCAAAACTTTCTTTAGCCGAAACTGTAAATATTTCATGAATTTTATATTATTAAAAAGAATGAATTGAATACAGAAGTACTCGACGATTGCTTGATTGATTTCAAAACTTTCTTAAGCAAAAACTATAGATAAATCTAGTAAAAGGTATAAACCTAATAATAATTACTCAATTCATTTCAGTACTCTCAAGAACTGAAATTAAAAAAAAAAATATGATGTATGTAGTAAAAAAAAAAAAAATTAGAAAAAATGTTCCAAAGAATACTATACTGTTTAATAACTAAACTCGCCTAAAATATACTTTTTTAAAAGTAATAATAATAATATAATAAAATAGTATTCATCAGTTTGAATAATGACTTAAACCAAAAAATAACAGACATAATATTCAAAAGCTTTGAAGAAATCTTATTACATTCGAAAATTAAAAGATAGTGTAATCATATTTTCATGAATTTAATATTATTTTAAAAAGAATGAATTGAATAAGGAAGTATTCGACGATTGCTTAATTGATTTCAAAACTTTCTTAATAAATAATTTACTTTATATATATATATATATATATATATATATATATATATATATTAAAGTGTCACTTCAAACGGTTAGTCGTTTAGAGAGTAAAGAGAAAGAAGAAAAAAGTGAGGTCCAATGCTCTCTCCCTGTCGCTTCTTCATCACTCTCGTCTGAAGATCGGTGCTTACTCCCACCTCCTCCACTAATATAGTGGAGAAGTAGAGAGGCAGCAACGAACTCTGTTAACGGTTGAAACGTCGGGTTCCAAGAAAAAGATAAGGTGAAGAGAAAGTGTAGCCTTGAGCGTGTTTAAGCTACTCTTTTCTCCACTATTGTGAAATAATTTTAAAATAATATTCAAATTCATTCCAAAAAAAATAAAAAGTAAAAAATTTTTAAGTGCATTTTTTGTCACTTAACAACGTTATTAAGTATAAATTATCATTATTCAAACTGATGAATACTATTTTATTATATTATTATTACTTTTGAAAAAGTATATTTTAGGCGAGTTTAGTTATTAAACAGTGTATAGTATTCTTTAGAACATTTTTTCTAAATATTTCTTTTTTTTTACTACATACATCATATTTTTTTTAATTTTGATGTGTACTATCATCGCTATCTTTATTTCAATAATCCCTTTTTCAAAAATTATTTGGCAAAGTTTTTCCAAATATTCGTCTATCAAAGAGAATATAAATTGAACATTTTATGGATTTTACATTATTAAAAAGTAAGAATTGAATACAGAAGTACTCGACGATTGCTTCATTGATTTCAAAACTTTCTTTAGCCGAAACTGTAAATATTTCATGAATTTTATATTATTAAAAAGAATGAATTGAATACAGAAGTACTCGACGATTGCTTGATTGATTTCAAAACTTTCTTAAGCAAAAACTATAGATAAATCTAGTAAAAGGTATAAACCTAATAATAATTACTCAATTCATTTCAGTACTCTCAAGAACTGAAATTAAAAAAAAAATATGATGTATGTAGTAAAAAAAAAAAAAATTAGAAAAAATGTTCCAAAGAATACTATACTGTTTAATAACTAAACTCGCCTAAAATATACTTTTTTAAAAGTAATAATAATAATATAATAAAATAGTATTCATCAGTTTGAATAATGACTTAAACCAAAAAATAACAGACATAATATTCAAAAGCTTTGAAGAAATCTTATTACATTCGAAAATTAAAAGATAGTGTAATCATATTTTCATGAATTTAATATTATTTTAAAAAGAATGAATTGAATAAGGAAGTATTCGACGATTGCTTAATTGATTTCAAAACTTTCTTAATAAATAATTTACTTTAATATATATATATATATATATATATATATATATATATAAAGTGTCACTTCAAACGGTTAGTCGTTTAGAGAGTAAAGAGAAAAGAAGAAAAAGTGAGGTCCAATGCTCTCTCCCTGTCGCTTCTTCATCACTCTCGTCTGAAGATCGGTGCTTACTCCCACCTCCTCCACTAATATAGTGGAGAAGTAGAGAGGCAGCAACGAACTCTGTTAACGGTTGAAACGTCGGGTTCCAAGAAAAAGATAAGGTGAAGAGAAAGTGTAGCCTTGAGCGTGTTTAAGCTACTCTTTTCTCCACTATTGTGAAATAATTTTAAAATAATATTCAAATTCATTCCAAAAAAAATAAAAAGTAAAAAATTTTTAAGTGCATTTTTTGTCACTTAACAACGTTATTAAGTATAAATTATCATTATTCAAACTGATGAATACTATTTTATTATATTATTATTACTTTTGAAAAAGTATATTTTAGGCGAGTTTAGTTATTAAACAGTGTATAGTATTCTTTAGAACATTTTTTCTAAATATTTCTTTTTTTTTTACTACATACATCATATTTTTTTTTTTTTAATTCCAGTTCTTGAGAGTACTGAAATGAATTGAGTAATTATTATGAAGTTTATACCCTTTACTAGATTTATCTATAGTTTTTGCTTAAGAGTAGGCCGGATTCGCTGTCCTTGTCTAATTGAGATTTTTGTTATTTATACAAGTATTAATCGGTGAATCTGCAAATTAAAGGTTAAGTGCAATAGATATTATTATTACAAATATTTATGCACAAGAAGAAAAAAATCTATCGCTTTGTTTTTGAGAAAAGTAAGTAACGCGAAAATATTATAAACATAAACTTTTACTTCGGTGTTACTTACTTTTCTCAAAATCAAAACGGTAGATTTTTTTTTTGTTGTGCATAGATGTTCATAATCATAATATCTATTGCGCTTAACCTTTAATTTGAAGATACACCGATTAATACTTGAGTAAATAACAAACAACTCAATTGTTACTCGGTCGGTATCAGGTTCTACTCCGGCCTGCCGTTAAGAAAGTTTTGAAATCAATCAAGCAATCGTCGAGTACTTCTGTATTCAATTCATTCTTTTTAATAATATAAAATTCATGAAATATTTACAGTTTCGGCTAAAGAAAGTTTTGAAATCAATACAGCCACTATTTTTCTCTTTCTAAAATTTGTTTTTTTTTCTTATATCAATTTGAGTTTTCTTTCCTAATTTTGCATTTCTTTTTCTTGACGGGTCTAAGTACACACTCGGGAGTGCAAAAACTCAAGGAGTAAGATTTTTATTAAATAATTCGTTAAAGGTCAAATAGTAGCTTCAATTTTCCTTCTAGATTTTCTTTTTTTTTTTTGTTTTGTGCATTATTGGTTTTTACTGTTTTATTAAATACGCTACAAATTAATTAATTTTGGTTGCGCAGTAAGTTTTTGATTTTATTTTCCATGGTACATTATTGTTGTTCGTCCGGTCACGTAGCTCCCGAAGGTGTTCAGGAAATCTCGCTGGTTATCAGGCTTTTGACACGCTAATGTGCAATCAGTCATTAGCATGCGAACGAGCAATATCACAGAAGAGTCCAGGAAAGCCGGCAATGCCGTCCTGCCGGCCAACATAATGTAGAACACAAAAGATAAGTACCTAATAGTATAATACATATTAAAAATTATGATAAAGATTGTTTTTGCTCAAATTATCACTGTATTAAAATGATGTGATAAATCATAGTATAAAAAAATAAAATCATTCAGATGCATAAGTATTACTAATTTAATTATATTAATATATACAAAATTAATTTTTAATACCACGATAAATTTATCTAGTAAGTTACAGAATTTATCAAATGAATATTTTAGTTGAAAACGTGTGAAATAATTTGCTTTCAAAAATAATTAAGAGAAAGTAACGTTCAATATATGTTGATAAGCTTTGCATTGGTGTTGATTCGTTAAAATAATTTGTCTTTTACTATTGTAATATAGATATAATTTTTTTCCATTTATAACTACCACTGCAGATTGGTTTAATTTGTTAATTTAATTTTATACTCACAAGAATTGGAAACTTTATATATGAATTTAGATATTGAACCTGTAAGCATTTACAATTATCATTTTTAATATTTAGATGTTTAAAATTTTTTTAATATTGTTTTCTTTAAAACCAAAATTCAGTTTTGGGGCGGATTTTTGGGAGAGCAGCATAACCGAATAACTAGCCTTAATACTTGGCACCCAACCGTAAGGGGCCGATCGGTAGAAGGATTATTAAAGGATTAAAATCCTTCGATAATCTCGTGTACGAAAGTACGCTGGCGCGTATGCGTTTAGCGACAGTACTGGACAGACGACCAAGCAAAATTGCGATTTAAAAGTGAAAAAAAAAATTGGTGCAAAACAAAAAAGTTAAATAATAAAAAATTTATAATGGTTAAAGTAAATAAAAAAGTAATAAGTGCGTTTTAAAAGGGGGGATATCGCGGGAACCAGCGAAAAAGAGATAGTTCAATACTCCATAACTGTAGTAAAAGAAAAATTTTTATAATTAAAGAAAGTTTTTTTGTATTAATAGTAAATTTCAAAGTGCAAATGCCTTGTTTAAAGTCACGTTATAATTCAAAGTTAAAATAATAAATAGTTAAATAAAATGTTCAATTCAATTGATGTGAATAGTCAAAATATAAAATTTGAAATATTCTTTTTGTAAATTTAGGGATTGTAAAATTTGAAATTTTTAAAAGAAAAAAATCATGCTGAATTTAATAGATTTTGTGAATTTGCAAGTCGAAAACATAAATAAATAATCTTGTTGTTGCTATACCTATTAAAATATTTACTTGATCTCTTTTGCAATTTAACTACGTGTTTATAAATAAAAGAATTCAAATAACTAATAAAATTATTTAAATATATAAAAACAAATACAATTAAAAAGCTTCTTAAGATTGTAAAATACGAAACGGGATTGCGGTCGTGTATCTTCCGACGGCCGACGACGACCGTCGCATAAGATTAGCACGGGCGCGAAATAAAAACTTGAAAATACAACTATGTCCATCATTTTAATTAAGAGGGTCACTTGTATCGTTAATAACTTGTGGTAAAATGCGGTATAAAAACTAAAAAAAACTAAAAATCGATTCGAATGACCTAAATTTTATTGATAAAATAAAACAAGCAGTTCCGATGTCTGCAATAAAATTTATGAGAACTATTTCAAATTTAATACTTAATAAAATAAATCGGAATTTGATTTATGAGCATTTTTTTTATACGTTACAATTAAAAATTGTTAGACATACAAGTATAATTGTTATCAAATTCAGTAATGTTAAAGATTATAACTTCTTATTGTCAATTTCTTAAAACTGAACATAATCAAATTAAAATTCAAGTATAGATAGTCAACTTACTAAGGCGGGTGCAAAGACAAGATAATAATCATATCAATATAAATTGCAACTAAATCTGAATTAAATCACTGATAGGTTCAATAGAATTTTTATATAAAAGAAAAAAGGTAAAATAGAAGTAATTATTCTTTCATTTTAGAAGTTTCAACATAAAGTTTGCTTTAAAAAGAAAACAAATAGTTGAATTAAATTTACTTCTACAATACAGTTAGCTTTGCCGCCTATTTCCAATTTTGACAATTTACGAGTAAAAATTAGAACATAGGGAATTGAATGACCTTAGTAACACAAAGAAAGAAAAAAACAAGAAAATGTAAATTATTATTAAACTTAATTCTGAATTAAAGATTGACAGGTTTTGAAATTTGTTGTAAATTTTTAATATTATCAAGTCAACCATGCAATTTTTGCAAAAGAATTGGCCATAAAATGTTTGTTTTAATAGTAATTCAAAAATATTAGTGATTGATAAATATTTTTTTTTAAGCAATTATAATATAATATTTTTACAGTTTGTCTTCTTACTACAATGTTTGTTAAATAATTATTTTGTTTAAATAATAATTTCGTATTAAATAATAAATTTGTTTTTTGTCATTTTCTATTATTGTAGTATATAAAATTTCATTGACATAACAAAAAAAAAATTTACGTTTGAAATAGTTGAACAATAATGAAATTCGACAAAAATTTGGATAATTGACAAAACCTATAAAAAATTTCAATAATTTGAGTGAATAAGGATTAACTATTCCATTCTGTTAAAAATATGCACGCTCAGTAAATCGTATATAAGGTAGCGCCATCTATTGTATGTAGACGCCAGCCGTCAGTCGACTAACGTTTCTTGAGAGTCACTCCATAGATATCGGTTGAATAGAACAGACCGTGTTACTTAATATGAAACTATATTTGTGTATGTTATTAAATAAAGACTTTTTATTCTTATATAAAATAAAACTCGAGTACTTATTTTATTGCAATATATTTAAAAGGTTATGGGCGCGAGCTCACTCAATCTGCGCGTAAATAATGAATAATTAAAAGCTTTTAATAACGTGTAGTGACTTTTCCGAGTGTCGTTGAAAACTTTTTGTGCGTGCCCGAAGTGCAGGATAGTTTTATCTGCCTTTCGCAACATTGGAAAAGATGAGTGCATGAGAGCAGGCACAACGACAGGAAAGCGATCGCAGTACAATGAAGGGTAAGAAAGAAAATATGTTTATTGGTGCCAGCAATTAATGACGCAAGTGAATTTTTAAAATCTTTGAGTGGCGAGTAATGACCTTAGAGCATATACTACAGGAGGCAACTCTGAATGCACCGTGCGCGTGGTTGGACTAAGAAAGAGAAAAATATACTAAGGTTGATAGCTATCTCTATCTCTCAGTCATGTGATAAGGGAGTAGGGAACGAAACAAACCAATCACATGCCGGAGAAAAAGAGATATCTGTCAACCTTAATATACCTTTCTCTCTCTCAACTTAACCACGCGCACGGCGCATTTGAAGCTGCCTCCAGTAGTATATGCTCTAAGGTAATGACCGGCTTGCGGTAAAATAAAAATATCCAAAAGAGATTTATAAACTAAGCCGCAAAAATATATATCGATATACATAAAGACGGAAGTTTGTATAACGACAGATATTTTAGGAAAATCTGATTAATTTGCAAAAGCGGCAAGAAAAAGTATGTGCTTTTTTTTGTATCAATAATCGTTCATGCGAGTGAAAATCTTTTGTGTAACTACCGGCACACAGTGGATTGAAAATTAGTAAAACACAATGATTTATCATATAAAGCGCGATACTAGTATAAAGCCGAAAAACTGCAAAAAGACGGGCAGTTTGAGAAAGAAAAATAATAATACTCATAAGTGAATAATGAATTGTTAATGCATAGAAACGGACGCGTTTCTACGAGTTCATATAGGTGTGTGCATAGCGTGATTTTTAATTACAAGAAACCGAAAGACCGGGACGCGCACAAAAATGTCGGCTGCGAGTGAGAACAAGAAAGATGATGAGAGTAAAACTCTTATCGAACGGAGAAGAAGTGCGCGTGCCAGCGAGAAAGACAGAACGACAGCGTCTATAGCACGATGCGAGTAAATACGTGTATATACGTGTACAAACGTAAAGACTAGCTAGTAAAATGACAGCGCGACTGTATATGTAAAATAATATATATATGTATATATATATATATATATATATATATATATATATATATATATATATATATATATATATGGGTCAATCCACGTCAAATGGATAATGGGTCTGTCCAAAATTGTAGATCACCAAAAAAATCGTGTATGGGCTCAAAATTTTCGTCTTACACTCTACTTTCATTTGCAATTTGGCGATTTTAAAAAATCCCAAATGGCGACTCCAATATGGCGGCTCAAACCTAGAAATTTTATAAAAAATTTTCGAAAATTGATTTCAATTCATTTAAATGTGATTATACGTATTTTTTTATATCAGAAATCAATTCAGCGTTCAATTTTACATAGGAATATAGTATTGCACTCGAGGTGAAATAAATTTACAATGTCATCGGAAGGTCATATCGGGAAATAATAGTTATTTCTCAAATCATTCATTGATCAATGTTAATTAGTAAGGAAATGAAGATACTGATAGATAACTCGAGTCACTGAATCCAAACCTGATGTCTGCTCAACCCTACAAGATCTCCATCAAAGCCATTTGAAGGTCAAATCGCGAATATCTTTTATTATTTGATAAAATTTGGACACCTTCAAGTCTTACGTGTCGCTGAATCCGAATCCGGGGTCTATTGGAGTGTCAAAATTTGACTATTTGATCAATGAATGATTTGAGAAATAACTAAAACGAAAATCTTGAGCCCATACACGATTTTTTCAGTGATCTATAATTTTGGACCATTATCCGTTTGACGTGGATCGACCCATATATATATATATATATATATATATATATATATACACTCATGTACTTAACAAAAATTACGGAAAAGATGACGCTATACTATGCACTCTACAAATAAAAAAAAAGACAGTAGTAAATTGAAATAAAAAATTAAACATAAACGTTTAGAATGAATTAAAATTAAAAGCATAGAAATAAATTAAAATTAATAAAATAGACAAGTACGACTGAATTAAATTTATAATCGAAGGAATGAATGAATGCATATGTGTATAGTTATATGCGGACATATGAATATCAGTATACGCACGATTTAATATACGTATGTGTATAATTCAAGAACAAAAAACAATGTAGACAGTACGACGACAGCATGTGATCACAAATGAAAGTGTGTATATACAATAAACGAAAAATAAAATAAAACACGTTTGACTGAAGTTACATATATACGTATGTGCGCATGTGCATATATATAAAAATATGAAATATTGAAATGAAATTTTATGCACAGATGGAACAAGTCTGCTATTATTCTTGAAGACACAAGAAGCCATCAATGACTATAGATGGCCGCATGCAAAGGAGAAGGTGCATGCAACCGTCAGGGACGATTGTCTAGTTTTTGTGACAGAATCTGAAAGGCAGTACAGACTGGGTACCAAACAAAATTAATCAATATTATTTAATCAAGCTTTTATCTATGAGTACATATAACATAAAGTGCACTATATATGTTATATAGAAAAATACGTTTAAAATTTAATTATTATTTTAAAATAAATATGTTAAAAATTGACATTAAATTTTTCTTGCTGAATTCGCACATACAATATTACTTGTGTTCGGTATATTGTATGTGTAAAAGACAGCATATAAATATAAATAAATATTAACTGGTCAAAATTGAGGAAAATTAAAAGATATAGTTTTTGTTCGGCATATCGCTCTGAGTTTATAACCTCAAAAATTAAACTTGAATGATATAGCTTGTGTTTGGCATATCATTCTGAGTTCATTATTTTGAAAAATTAAAATCAATTAGTATTGCTTGCGTTCGGCATATCAATTTGGTTTTTTGCTGGAATTATTATAGAGTTCAAAGAATCATTGATGAACTAATATTTGGTACTATCTTGAATTTTAATAAATTTATTTTTGATGAATAATCATTAAGATTAATTTAATTAAATTTTTAATTAATTGATATTGCTTGTGTTCGGCATATCAAATTGATTTTTCTCTGAAATTACAATAAATATTTAAAGAATTATTAATGAACTAGTGTTTGGTACTGTGTTCAATTTTAATAAACTTGTGTTCAATGAAAATGACAGCAGAATAGATGACTTTTTTAAACAATTGACAGAAACATTGAAAACCGAATCGACTATAAAAGACAGATCGATAAAACACGACTACAGTTACAAACAAACTAAGTTCAACAACACAATCACAGATTGCGAAATATGTATAATTGCAAAGTTTAATAAATGGCCCTTCATGACAGTTAGGCAGAAAGTGACCAAATCTTTACAAATCATACATTCATATACGACGGGTATCATTATCAAATTTATTTATCCGAAAAGAGAAACATAAAAGGAGACAGATGTAAAAGACTGGGAAAATTATAAATAAAAACAGACAACTATTTTGAGGATTTTGATGAAAAAGACATAGAAACATAAAGAACGGAGGGAGAGAAAATAAAACGAAAAGTAGAACGACCAAGAAAGGAATCTAAACATAGAAATAGAGATTCACAAGAAATAGAAGAACAGAAAATAAAAAGACCAGTTGGATGACCGAGAAAAACCTAAATCAACGCATACATATAAATAAGACAGACGAAGAAATACACACATTATTGGCAGAAATAAATAGCGACCCAAGCACATACATGGAACTCATGAAATTTAAAGAAAAGGAGAAACAGACTGAGCCATTAATCAAGAATTTAAATCTATGTATAAGAATGATTGGTAGATGTTCTAACGTCAGCAGGGATGGAAAAAGTCCTAACATAATCGACTCCAAATGAGTATTTAAAAGAAAGACGAAAGCTAGCAACTAGAAAAGATATAAGGCTGGATTAATAACTTATAAAACTTATAAAAACTTATAAATAACTTATAAAAATTTTAAATTACATTACACAAGTAATCATTCTAAAATTTCTTCGAAATTTCGTTTACAAATAAAACTTAATTTATCTCAATTTATCTCAATATTATTATCAATATCTTGAAAATTGCAATAAATCCACTTTATAATACATAATTACCTTTTTAAAAATTTTTATATATAATTATAATATATTAACACTAACTAGGAGAGTATCAGACCTCTGGATCACGGATTTTGCTTAAACGTTGGGATAAGTTTTCAGATGTCAAAATATGAAAGGAAACAAAATTTTAGACCCCAACGCTTAATATTTCCCTAGTTACAGGTAATTAAAGAAAATCACTAAAAAAGTTACTAGATTTTCAAACGCATATAGTTCCTTAGCATTGATAGCTAGGAGCTTGAAACTTTTTTTAAATGAAAGTTGAGCTCAAATCCTTTCGAAATAGTAGTTATAGCATGTCAAAATATTATTTTTTCCCAAAGTTATAGCGTGATAAACATTGGACCTGATTTTTCTTTTTAAAAGATTAATTAATAACAAAAGCTGAAATTGGGTCTAATGTTTATTACGCTATAACTTTGGGAAAAAATAATATTTTGACATGCTATAACTACTATTTCGAAAGAATTTGAGCTCAACTTTCATTTAAAAAAAGTTTCAAGCTTCTAGCTATCAATGCTAAGGAACTATATGCATTTGAAAATCTAGTAACTTTTTCAGTGATTTTCTTTAATTGCCTGTAACTAGGGAAATATTGAGCGTTGGGGTCTAAAACTTTGTTTCCTTTCATATTTTGACATCTGAAAACTTATCCCAAAGTTTGAGCAAAATCCGTGATCCGGAGGTCTGATACTCTCCTAGTAAGCATAATATTTTTCTTTCCTTCCGATAAAATAATAACAAGTTTCAAAATAATGAAATTCCCTTGATAGTTAATTACAATTCGTTTTGCAAAATATTTAAACGAAAATTTTTTTTATCTACATTAAAATACTTCTATTATATACCATATATCTACAATTAACTAAATTAAAAAATTGCTAAATTTCTAATTCAACATATCAATATATTAAAATTCCTTATATAAGCATTGGATTTCATTAATATTTAAGTAATAGATTTAACGTAATTGAAACAACGTAACATGCTAAAATTTATCATTTCATTAATTATATGGCAAAATTTTAGATATTTTCATTATAAACTACCAATTAAAATTCACCAATTCAGATATTACAGTTTAAACTATTTTCAATATAAAAATTACTAATATACAATAATTTTTCTTTAAACTATAATAATAAAATACTTTATTTTAGCTCGTTATATTAACGGTTTTCTCATAGCATTTTTTTTATCTCTGCATTCTATAAAAAAAATCTCTTCTTACTTTTATATCGGATATTTAAATCCTAAATTCCTCGTAAAATTACGGATCAAATTTAACCTAACATTACAAGAGAATATGATGCCTTAATTAAGTGTAAAACTATATGACAATTTTTGTAACTAGATGCTACAAGATTAAAATTTAATCTTAAGAATTTTATCAGCAAAACGAAAGAGTGATATTACAGTAAAAAAAAAGCTGCCAAGTGCTTTGACGCAATGCTTTCTCGTAGAGCTCACTGGGCTAGGGTAATTTTATTTTATTTTTCAAAATATGATTTCAATGTAAAAAACATAATTTCTGTTTAAGAAAAATTAAAAATGGAAATAGTGTGAGTGTGTGTAAGAGTGTAAAAATTATTATAGAAGAATTGATATTTTATCAAAAACTAATAATTTTAGTGAAAATTAAAGAAACCACATCTCGTATCAAAAAAAGTAATATTTTCATAGATGAGAAAAAAATTATTTTATAGCTTCGTTTTAAAAAAAAACCTTGAAAAAATAAAAAAAGAAAGGTTAGCTTAAACAATTTGGTTTTTCATGGTTTTCTTGAAAAGAATCTATAAAACTAACCCTTTTTTATCAAAGAAAATTTTCATTTTTTTTTATACGAGATGCGACTTTTTCTTCATTTTGCTAAAGTTATTAGTTCTTTTAAAAAAATGATTCTTTGATTGGGAAAGGATAGAGATACGTAAAATCCTATTAAAAATACGATTATATTGTACGCATTGTGACGCATTGCTTTTATCGGTACTCAGTCAAGAACCAAACGCGCGTTCACAGCGCCCAGCTACACCTATGATTCGTACAATTACCCATATGTTTTACATGTAATATCCCTTCTTTGGCGTAAGAGAGGCGATATGAGCGTCGGCGGCTCGAATGCGAGGTGTCCTGAAGAAGAATGAAATGTAGAGAGCTCACTCTCATCGCTACTATAGTGTAATAAACTATTAAAATTTAACATGTGTTAAAATTTGCGTTTTATTTGCTTCAAGCAGACATATGACGGCGAAGCAATTGGATCAACGTTCAATTGCAAACCCGTTGCCTGTTTGAAGTGATTTGTTTGTTGGTGTACGTTAAAGTTCACAATTAAGTAAAATTCAATATTAGTGGTGAGAGGCAACTCTAGAACCCTTTTTCTCATATCTCCTATCCTTTCTCCTTCATCCAGAGCAAAGATCCCGAAGCAGTTAGGCATGGCGTCCTAACTGCAAACGGATTAGCTCTCAATCCAAAACACTTATGCACACTACAAAAACACATACATCACACACAAATATAAATAGAAAAGAATCTATGAAGAAGCGTGAGGTTGTGACCGCGTTAGTTGCAAAAATTGATACAATCAAGTACGACTGCTTCACCGCGTACTCTTAAACGTGAAAAATAGTAAGATATTATTAGTTGGATTTGTGTTGATTGCATATAATTAATAAGTTGGTTCATGTATTTGTTACTTTAAAATTAGTTAACGACGCTGACCAAGATACATTAAACTTGACAAGTTATACGCTTGATTTTATTCAACAAAATTTAAGTGATAGCTGGTCATGCAAACGAAATGAATTTCTCGATAAGAAAAATATAATTCTAAGGGAAATGAAATCGTAAAATGGTTTTTTCGCGTATTAAATGAATTGAATTGAATTACTTTCGATAACAATCAACACAAATTACACTGTAAGTATTAAGGAAATGAATAAGGTAAACAGGGAAACCTTGTGTTATTTCAATTTGAGATGTGGATTTGACGGTTCAAGTCTTTATAGTCGAAATTCCAAATAACGTATTGGAAATATAATAATTAATCATTGATCCTCATACGCCGAAGCCGTATACACGTAGGGAATATTACATTGGCACCCATTGGCTTTATTGAATGTTTAATAATTATAGTATATACTCGTAAAATTAATATGTTTATTTTTCTTATGTTTCAATTGAATATTCAATAAATACTACACGACTCAAAACTCTGAGTCTTATGCTCTAGATCATAAGTTTGATACTTTGTTAGAAAAACAAAAAGAAAAATTGGTCCCAACCACAAGAAATATGGCATAAATAAAGGTGCGAAATATTAAATAGTTAAATCATAAGTAGCGTCTGTGACTATAACTAGAAATAAAGTAGTTAAATAAGAAAATTATAATAAAATAAAAAGAAAAGCTATGAATAAAATGAAAATCTGTAATTTCATAGAAAAACCAAAAATAAAATTCAATAATGAAAAGGAAATAAAAGAAAATCTAATAAGAAAAACTTAAAAATGGTTACAAACAAAAGCAAAAAATAACAAAAAAAAAGGAAATTTTGTCATAGAAAAGAAAGAATTCGCAGAATTATTAAATAAAGTAGATAACGTTATTGAAAATCAAAATAGAAATATACAATTGTCTTTTATTAAAATAGTAAAGAATGAGGCAAAAATAGAAAAAATACAAGAAAAAATTAAATCAATAGTAGAAAATCAAATAATATTAATAAACAAAGTCGAAAGAATAGAACATAGATTTAACCACAATATGCCTTTATTGGTTGATAACTTAAAAGAAATAGAGGAAAACATTAAAGTATTAGAACAAAAAATTGAAAATTTAAATTGAGTAGAAAATTTTGTTTTGGTAGAGAAAAATGGTAAAATTCATTATAATATAAAAAAATTTTAAAGAAAAATTAAATAATAAAATAGAAAATTAAGTAGATAATTCAAAAGTTTGATGAAAATCAAGAGATTAGAACAATAAACATGTATAAATGTTAAAATGTGAAACGAGAAAGTAATCAAGGTTTTGGATTATCTTTGATACAAATAAGTAAATAAATGTAATAGTTAACGTCACAGAAGATTAAGCGCGCGAATGTAAACAATCGCAAAGCATCAAATAGATCAAATTATTAAACTCTAAAGCGAAATAAAATTTAACACATGAAAGAGAAATAATACTTCAAAATTGAAATATTTATTGGACAGTGATACTCAACCGGCACAGTGGTGCTCAGTCTTAATTTTGATATACATATGTAAAGGTTCTCAAACCTAAAATTATAATGACTTGATTACAAGTAACTAGGATTGAGGTGCACTTTGTTGAGTGGTATTACTGATTAAAGATAAAAAAAAAATAAAAATCAATTTGATGCTTTGTAAAGCCATAATACTTTATTACCTTATGCGGTGTTTAACAGTAGCCTCTTACATTAAGTGCACAGACAATTAGATATAATAGGCAGAATAAACGAAAAAAAGTTACGTTTTCCTTGTACAAATAAATAAAATTATTTTAAATTCATCACGTTAGCAGAAAAAGATTAGATAAGACAAAATGACGGGTAATAGAAGAAGATCTAATGTGACTATGAAAGAAATTGAGGAGCCCAAAGAAGAAACAACAGAACAAGCAATACCTAATAAATTAAAAGAATGGATGCAAGCTGTTACATTGGAATTAAAAATCCTTGCAAATCAAAACAATAAGTTAGAAAATTCGTTAAATAGTTCAGGGGAGTGGGAAAAATTAACCCGAATAGATCTAACTAAAGATGAGATAAAGGATCTAACGGCAAAAGACCAATTAGAGGTTCTCACTGACGCATTAAAAAAGTTACGAGAGGAAAATAAAAATCTTGAAATATAATTTGAAAAACGCAAAGAAGAACTGAAAATAGAAAATAATGAATTAAGGAAGGAAAACGAAAAATTAAGGAAAGAAAAAGAATTGATAGTTGAAGTACAAGAAAATTTGACTCATAGAATAAATGAGTCAACACAAGAACAAGAAGAAAAAATAAACGAACTGGAAAATATATTAGAAAGAAGAAGTACAAATATACAAAATAATGAATTAGGTCAAAATAAAATTAAAATACGACTACCTAAACATGAAGGTACAAGTACAGAAAGACCGAAGAAATTTATAAATGTATTAGAAAATTATATATCATTGAAAGGGTTAAATGACAGAGAATCATTGCAACTGTTGCAAACAGTGTTACGAAAGGAAGCTAATGAGTGGTGGTATATATACCAAGAGGATGTTCAATCCTTTGAAGGATTCAAAAATTTATTCATAGTGTAATGAACCGACGTCATTACCAATCAATGTTAAAACAAAAATTTTATTTTAAATGATAAAATAATAAAAGAAAAAAATAAGATGGATCAAGTACTAAATAAACGAACACAAGAAATAAATAGCACGACGTAAGAAATTGAGATCAAGCAGTGGCTGAAGGAAACCAAAAAGAAACATAAGCTGAAGTCACAGGGTTCATTATAAATTGTTAAAAACAAAATATAAATAGGAACAACAATATTAATAATAAATAAAAGCGAAAATAATCGCCATAAAATAATAAATAAACAAATACGAGGGGTAAATAGCAACAAATCCAGTTGACCTCAATGAAATCAAGGCTCGGCGGCCGCATGAAACAGCAAAGGAAGGAGAAGTATAAGCTGAATAGCATGCTAAAAAAAGATACGGGCAGGCGGCAAGCTTAGAAAAAGCGATAAGCCTGACAACGATGAACGGCTTCACAGAAAAACACGAAGTTAACTGAGAGGAGTATGAAAAGATTTCAGCAAAGCGGTAGGGGAATAAAGCGCAGTATGAAAACAGATAAGGCCGTCCCTGAAGAAAAGTACAGAGTGGAGGGACATTAAAACCAATTTATGGGTGTAATTATACAAGTACTGCAAAACTTAATAGAAAAGCTTGGCGGAATATCAAAAAAAAACAGGAAACCGAAAAGATAACGGCAGAAAGTAATTGCCAATAAACTTCGAGTTGACCTCCTTCTAGTCAACTGAAGTTATGGTTTCCAGAAAAAACCATACAGGAGAGGGGTTGACTGGCAACCAATCAGAAGAGCTGAACATCATACGAATGGGCAGAAACACAGATCGCCGTTAGCAACAACGAAACTTCTAGAAGCTTGACTTAGAGTATAAAGCTCTAAGCTTGCAGGCGTGGGCCCTCTTTCTTCCGACCAACTTCTTGCTGACCACGTCAATTTCGCCCAGAAGCCGATACGTCATCAAGAGCCTGCAGCAGCCAGCCACCGCCCATCTCTGCGTCATCTCAACAAAGGAGACCCAGTTGCATTTAAGGAAAGAAGAAGTTTATTTAAATTTCAAGTAACCAGGAACTATATCTATTGGAGAGCAGGGAGAACGCGGGAGGAAGCAGAGAGTTACACCAGGAACGACAAAATTAAACAAGGTAGAGAGTCTTTCAATATTGGTTAATTGTAAATTTCAAAAAGAAAAGATGGAGAGAAAAACATGTCTCGGGAACGCGTTGATTCTATTGCTAATTCGCTGAGTAAATGTTGAGCGTCACGAATTGTTGAAAATTAGAATTAAAATTAGAAAAAGAAAAGTTCAGAAAGGAAATGCAAAGAAAAGAAAAAGAAAACTTGGTATGGGGTAACACGGTTTGCCACGAAGTAAAACAAATATATTAATAAAAAAAAAATTTAATTAACTATGTACGAAGCAAGGCTTTTTAGGTAAATTGAAGAGGGAAAAAGAAATAAATTGATAAAATTTTGGCAATGACATGGGTTGTTTTTTTTCTATTGTTCTACCTATCCTTGCTGCATCTTTTTTTTTAGACTTCCATCCCCGGAGACGTAGCGCTCGCGCGTTAGTCAAACGGAAGTCGATGGATGGCTGAAATACAATCATCCATTACAAAAATTGTTTGACTTATATGCTGAACGTAACATATGTTTAGTTAATAATAAGTTAAAAACTGGTGCATCGGCCGGGAAAACAAAAGAAAAGAGAATGCAAGGATGAACAATGGGGTAAAAACTGATGTATCAGCTCATGAAACAAAAAAAGAGAGCAGAGATAAAAAATAAATTAAGAATTTCTTTGCCTTTCCTTTTGTGTGAATAAAATGAAATGTATTTGAATAATATGTATTAAAAAAATTTTTTTTTAAAGAAAAAGAAAATTGTAAAAATGAATATATAGGCATAAGTTAACTAAACTTTTGGGTTAATAAGAACAATTTTTGTAATAATGCTAAAGATGAAGATTTTATTTTTGAGAAATACGTTAGATAAATTCTAGTGTAATATTCAAATACTGTTGACTCGGCACTTGGTAAAGAAAGAAAAGAGAGAGATAAAGTAAAAATTCAATTAAAAATGTTTTAAAAAAAAAAAAAAAAAAAAAAAAAAAAAATTTAACGTGTGAAGTACAATTTTTGTTGAATAAATAAATAAAATCAATTTTAATGTCATATCAAGATGGTTCTGCAGTAATTTAAATAATAAATTATAACTTGGTAAAATTATGACATTGTGGGATTAAAATATTTCCAGAGTTTTTACAGCGTTTTATGGTGTGAATTATATAGAAATAATGATGGAAATATTATATTGTAACAGAAAATTTGTATGAAAAATTTATGCTGGAAATTAATGAAGGGAACTGTGGTGATTTGACGGACATTTAAAAGTTAATAGATTCATAATTGTAATATTTGAGAAAAAAAAAATTTTTTTTTTAACATATATCATTGTGTGAAGTATTAAAAGAACAATCTTAAACTATAAGAAGAAGATGAGTGAAATTCGTATTGTAAAAACAGCGTATGGTTAGATCGTACACTGCAAAATTTTCAGAAACATCTTAAGTGGAAAAAAAAAAAAAAAAAAAAAAAAAAAAAAAAAAGAATTTTTATTAAAAGGATAAGACAAAAAGAATATGTTGCCAATTTTTTTTTTATTAAAAATTTTTTATCATTTTTCTTATGTTTGAGGTGTTGTAAACAAGAGGAAGAATATTGTCTTTTACTGGTTTTTATCAAAGACAAATTTTAAAGCATTGAATATGGCAATTTTTATTGAAAATGAATATTTAAATTAATTGTAGTCAATTAGTGTGTTACAAAACTTCTATCCTTAGTTATAATTTAAATTTCGGTAGCATGAAATAAACTCCGTCAAATCTCTATCAATAGAGTCTTTAATAAGCTCCAGCATTACGAATCTTGGTTGAATATAAAATAGATAAGAGAATTCTTTTTAAATATTTTGAGTGCCCGAAAAAAGTTTTTTTTTGTTATTAAATACATCATCCCTATGAAACTGCTCTAAGAATGAATCGTCGTTTTGAAATTGCAAAAAAAATTAGTTATGTAAAACATTTAAGGTTGGAAGGAGGTAAATTTGTAAATGGTGAAACAATAGTAGAATTATTCGCATGGTACCTCTATATATGCCTGCATGACAATCTTATATTGATGGCAGAAATAGTTTTAAGAATTTTCATTAAATATCAACTATGGATGCGAATCAAATTAAGTAAATTTGCGGAATCATTGATAAATTACTTTGTTAATCGCGAAGAATTTAAAACAATACGAAATGAGCAATAGGAGCGGCGCTTCTGGGGACATGTATGAGGAAGGTATATTTGCAAAAACTTTAATTGAACAATTAAAAAGTAAAAATATAGAAATCACTGAAGCAGTGAAAGAGTCAAAGCACCCGCGCGAAGTAGATAAAAAGATTGAAGAATACCTTACGATAAAAAAAGACTTGACCATTTTCTTACAGAGAAATAATCTAGAAGTAGGGGAATTAGAAGGGTTTAAATCAAGGCAGGATGCATATAAAGCGTTAGGTTTAGAATTTAGGGAATATAGGGATAAAATTTGTGAGTCAGATAGTAGTGAGGACGAAAGGGAGTCAGGTAGTAAAAAAAGAACTAAAGAAAAGTTGCCCATTAATTATAAAAAAATAAGTCTTAGACCCGCGCTATTGAAGCTTTCAAATAAAACATTTAACCCTTCGCCCTTAGCACCAGGCTGTAGCACACCTTTAAGCACCAAACCTAGTTTTCGATTACCAACAATATTTGAAAAGGGAGATTTATTAGATTTACCCCCGGAGGTCGCGGTAGAACACATTAAAGAACACTTGAACGTAAGTTTTGAGGACGAAGTAATTAATAATTATTTTAAAAGCCCCGAACATATCGAAGAATTAAACAAAAGCATAAATAACGGATTTGGATTTTTCAAAATCATAAATTTAGTAAAGGAGAAAATACAGAAGTTCGTTAAAAACGAACAACATTCCTTGGTTGAGAATAAGAATAACGAGTTAAAGCAAGAAGAGAATAGTTCTGGTAACTTAGTGATTGCGCCTACTCTAATAAAAGCCGACGGAGAAAAGGGACCTGCAATTTTAGAGAAAACAACAAATTCTTTTGATTACAAAGATTATTTTTATAATCACGAAAATACAAAGACGGAAAATAATAAATTGCCGAATTCGCTAGATAACTCAATAAAAATGGCACAATTACAAATTCGTGGCTTATCCCTGAAGGATGCCCTTGATGTCATTCCGCGTTTTAATGGCAAAAATATTCCTATTTCGGAATTTTTAGATGGGTGCATGGAGGCACAAGCGATATTACCTAGCCATGTAGAAGGAGAACTAGCTAAATTAATTAGAATTAAGCTATATGGGGATGCCTTAAATTGCGTAAGAGGACGCAGCTTCAAAAATTTAATGGAAGTGGTGGAATATTTAGAAAATATTTTCGGATCAGCAAAAACGTACCACGAGTGGACAGGAGAGTTAGCAAAAATCAAGCAAAGGACAGGTGAAAACGTGATTGTCTTTTTAAATCGCTTACGTGAAATTGAGAAAGAAATATTATTCACGGCAAGAAAAGAAAAGCGAATAAATGATATTGACGATTTTAAACAAGAATTAGAAAAAGATTGTGTAAAGTATTTCCTAAGAGGGTTGCGTTGGGAAATACGGGCTCGCATAGGTACTCCTGCAAATTTAGAAGAAGCTAGGGAGAATGCTATAGAGATCGAGCGGGAATTTGCAAGTAGTATGCAAGAGGAAGGAGAGGTGCGTAGAGAGGAAAATAAAAGAGGCAATTTTTTAAAGGACGCACGACGCGTGAATGTTGTCGAAACAGAGACCAATATAATAACTTGTTCCTTTTGCAATAAACGGGGACATCCGGCAATGAATTGCTTATTATTGGCCCGCCAGATGGGAAGTGTTAACTCATTTTCGCCGTCAAATAATAATTTTCAGCCAAACCAATGGCAGAGGGGACAAAATTTTTCTAATAATCGAAGGCCAAAGGTTGCTTTTGGGGGCTGGAACGCGGAGGTAAATCGAAGGACAGAATTTTTACCAAGAGGTAGAGAAAACGTAACCAACGCTCCTGCACGACAGTTAGGAATGAACGCCAGAGAAAATAACTGGGAAAATGAAAACAGAGGGCAAAATAGTTATGCTGCAAATTTTGGAAATAATAGCAGCAACAATCAGAGTAATAATTTTGAGAGACGAGGCTCGTATAATGCGCCAAATCGGAATGCAAATAATTTTTCGAATTTAACCTGTTATTACTGTGGTAAACCAGGCCACACTCGCAATCAGTGTTTTAAATTACAGCGAGACACGCGTTTAGAACAAGAGTCGCAGGGAAACGGTTTGAATCTCCCTCAAGTGGGCGCGGAGAGAGAGATAACGGCTGGCACGCGCCCGACTACGTCACCAGCAGCGAGCGACGGCCCACGCGCGTCGAAACAGTGAACTTGAATCAGGCAAGTACAGCACCAATTATAAGAATAGATGTAGGAGAATTTAAAAGGCCACTTGAGTTCATGTTAGACACTGGAGCCTCTGTGAGTCTAGTAAAGAAATCTGAAGTATCTCCCTATATTCATATCGATATGCAAGAAACGATAAGGTTAAAAGGCATTACGCCTTATTATTTAGAAACAGTAGGAAAAATCTTAGTAAATTTAGAAAATAGAGAAATTGAATTTTATTTAGTGGACGATGAGTTTCCTATAAAGGAAGCAGGAATTTTGGGCACGGATTTCTTTAGACGAACAAAGGCAAAAATTAATTATTTTACGAATAACTTAGAATATGAAGGTAATGTGATACCTTTTGAAGGAGCACGGGAGAGTTCCTCAGATGAGATAAAAATAATAAACAATGAAAATAAAGGAAATCATTCACCACCAGAGGAATATTTTACGCTTGCGAAGAATAAGAGTCATAAACAAAAAACTGACAAAAGCAAGGAAGACCGAGCAGTAGAGTTTACGACGGAGGAAGAAGAAGAATATGACAGACTTTTATTAACTATTGAAGATATAGGAACTACAGGTAACAATATAAACGCCAGTTATAACGAATTTAATTTAGAGAAACAAGAAAGCGTTTCAGAAAGCGGTGATAGTATACAAGAAGAATTTAAAGAAAGATATAAGCAGTTATATGACAAAGATTTCGATAAGGTCGAGGACGGAGAACCAGGAATAAGACATTCACCGCAAGAAGCATCCGATTCAAGCATCGAAAAATCGCGAGACCCAATGGATATTATCCATGACATTGAGAAGATAAACCGAAAACTAAATCAACTAAGTTTAAGGCAAAACAAGGAGAGTAACATAAGATTAACTGAAGAGTTAAATAGAATAAATTCATTCATAGAAGCGATGGGAAAAAGAATAAATGAAGGTCAAAACGAAGTACGTGAGAAAAACGATAAGATACCAGAGAAGTCAAGTATCAGAAACGAACCCAGAAAAGGAGGTAAGAGAAGAGCAGTGACGTTTAATGATGAGATAATTATGATAAAGAAGCCGAAGACAAATAAAGAAATAAACAAAAGATTAATGAGGAAGGTTATTAAAGTAAGGCATAATGAAAATAGAAAGAGAAATGCGATAGATATTCAAAAATTTTATTGTGATAAAAAGAAAGAACTTAATAAATGTGTAAATGGCAAAACCAAGGATGGGCATGCAAATGATGTTATTTTAAAAGATGCAAATGAATTATTAAAAGGAGGTAAATATGCGAATTATATAAAAATAAATGATATATTTTATGAAAATGAGGAAAATGTGGTCGATATGAAGAAGGGCAGAGCCAATGAGGGGTATGCCAATGATGTTATTTTAAAGGATGAAAAAGACGTATCAAAAAAAGTTAAGCATGTGAATCATAGGAAGATAAATGATAAATTATATGAAAATACTGAAAATATAGAAAAAGATAATATGGGTATAAAGAAAGGCGGAGCCAAAGATGGACACGCCGATGATGTTGTGTTGAAAAATGAAAATGAGTTATTAAAGAAAAACAGAGTTTTTAATGAAGATGATGAAACTATGGAACAGAATAAAAGAGATATGATATACATAAGGACGGACGAGGCTAATGAGGAGCATGTCCATAAAGCTATTGTTAATAATGCAAATAAAGTATTGAAGAATGAAGATTATGTAAATTATATGAAAATAAATGAAGTATTTAATGAGACGAATACAGAAAAAAATAGAATAAAGGTTAATGAAAATAATGGTGAAGACTGCGAAGCTCATGTTAATAATGGTACGTTAAAACAAGAAAATAAGTTATTTAAAGAGAATGAAAAATTTAGAACAAATGAAGTAGTTATTGAAGAAACTGAGAAAGATATTAATAAAGTTATCTCTGAGAATCAAGGTGAACTATATAATGACGTGGACTATGTGAATTATGATGTCAGTTATGAGTATAAAAGGAAAAATGAATGTTCCAATGATTATGAGAATAAAGATATGTGTCAAGGAGAAAATAAAGATTCACGGAAACAAGGAGAAATTTTTATAGGTAAAAATAATGTTGTAAACCCAAAGAAGGGGAGGCGTGACTTTGAAGAAATATATATTGTTGAAGGTGAAGAGGAAAGAGGAATCTCTCACCACGATGAAAATAAATATTACGTATTGAATAAAAAAGAAGTATTTAATGGTATTAAAAAGAATAGAAAGAATGATGCTTCCTATTTGAGAAATCTTAAAGTTGGGGATAAAAAGGAGTATTACGACGGAGAAAACATTACTTATGAAAGTACCTTAAAAGAGGAGTGTGAAAATAATGTTAATGAAGCAATGAAAATAGTTGAAACGTATAACGATAAACATAGAGGAAATATTCATAGTAAAAAGAAAAATATGCCATTGAAAGAGCTCGATATTGATACAAAGCAACGGGAAGAGTATGAAGAGAACGCGTCATTGAACACAAAAGTGGAAGTTATGATGACTCAGAAAGACGAAGGAGATAACGTACAAGATCAAGTAGCCTTAGAAAAGGAATATATGCTAGGAGAATTCGAACGAAAGAATATTATTTACAAGAAGAAGGAGGAAACGTGGGACGAAGACCCGAATAATACGTTTTCTCGGATAAGAACAGAAAATCAGAAACAGAAAGAGAATAAATTATTTAATAATTACGAAAAAGTTCCAAAAATTAATCACGATTGCAGCCAGGAGAAGGGATTAAAAGTAAAATTATATAATAATGAGAGAAATCTTGTTTATGAGGAGGACGAGAATAAAATTTTAACCAAAGAAAAAAAACTAGTGTTATACATAAAAAGAAATAATTCACATGAAATAGAGAAAGAAGTAAAGTTACACACAGAGAAAGATACTGTTGTATACGAGACATACGAGATGAGCCCCAACGATGATATTTTAGAAGAGAGCCAGCGAGAAGGATTGAACTTGAAAATGATAAACGGAGAGATTGAAGAATTTTTACATAAAGACTTTGAACCCGACGATTATTCTAGCAAGCATGATAGAGAGGGAAATGAATACGACGAAAATGAGTACTACAAATGCGACTTTGATGATTTAAAATATGATTATTTAAGACTCACAAAGAAGCCCTGTTTTGACATATTATGCTATGATATGTACCAAGAGGACAAATTGGATGTAAGGAGTACACCGAACTCACAAGCGGTAAGATTGGACAAATTAAAATCACAGTTACGACTACAACACCTAACCGTAAAAGAAAAAGAGCCTATAGAAAAATTAATCGAAACATACGCAGACTGTTTTTATCTAAAAGGAGAAACATTGGGTACAACGACACTAGTCGAACATACTATACCTACGATAAATGATGTACCGATATGCATCAAACCTTATCGCTTCCCGCATGCCCTCAAAGAGGAACTTGAAAGACAAATTCAAGAAATGTTGGACTCCGATATTATAGAGCCGTCAAGTTCAAATTACGCGTCACCCGCCTTTTTAGTAAAGAAGTCACCGGATAGCAAGGGCAATAAACGATATCGTGTAGTGGTAGATTATAGACAGTTGAATGAAAAGACGATTAAAGACAAATATCCGTTGCCGAATATTCTTGACATCATTGATCAGGTAGGAGGAGCCGAATATTTTTCTGTTTTTGATTTAGCACAAGGATATTTTCAGATACCCCTCGCCAAAGAAGATAGACACAAAAGTGCATTTTCGTCATGCTTTGGCTTATATCAATTTAAGAGAATGGCTATGGGCTTATCTAATTCACCCATGACTTTTCAACGCTTAGTCGATAGCGTATTTAGAATGAATAGGACGAAAAATTTCAAGAGCGTGACTAATACAAGAAATATGTTCTTATTTCTGGATGATGCAGTCGTATATGGTAAATCACAAGAAGAGCATAACTATGCAATGGAGGAATTCTTTCAAAAATTGCGAAAAGCAAATCTTAAACTCCAACCGGACAAATGCGAATTTTTTAAGAAAGAAGTGATATATCTAGGTCACTTACTTAGTAAAGAAGGAGTAAGACCGGACCCTCGAAAACTTGATGCTGTAAGGTATTTTCCCATACCAAATACGCCGAAAAATATTCGCCAATTTTTAGGACTGGCAGGATATTACAGACGCTTTATTAAAGGTTTTTCAGGGTTAGCCAAACCCTTAAGTAATTTATTAAAGAAGGATGCTGCGTTTATATGGGAGAAAGAGCAACAACAGGCATTTGACGTTTTAAAGGAAAAACTGTGCAGTCAACCTGTATTGAAAATTGCAGATTTTTCAGAAGCATTTTTAGTTACGTGTGACGCGAGTGGAGTAGCGGTGGGAGGCATCCTCTCACAAGGAGAGATTGGAAAAGATAGACCAATTGCATATGTTTCCAGGGTTCTCTCAGATACAGAGAGAAAATATGATACATATTCACGAGAAGCGTTAGCAATAATGTATAGCGTTTCGCAATTCAGACCCTATTTACTAGGAAGAAAATTTACGATAATCACGGACCATAAACCGTTGATATGGTTTAGAAAGGCGACGGACCTTACCTCAAGAATTACCCGTTGGCGTATTAAATTAAACGCTTATGATTACGATATTGTCTATAAATGCGGAAAGACGAATGTAAATGCCGATGCCTTATCAAGAAATCCGGTAGAGGAGCCGGTGCTGATTGTAACACGCGCCTGTACAGGGAAGGTTAATCGTCCCAACTATCGCGAGAAGCGATTCAAAAGGCCAAATAAACAGCGGCTACTAATAGAAGAAGAGACCAAGAAAGAGCAAAGCAGGGAAACAAAGGAAAAAAAGAGTGAGGATGGAAATATGTACGAGGACCCCAACCCATTAGAGAGTACGATACAAGAGAAAAACATAGAGAAAGAGACAGGAAACCAAATGGACGAGACATTAAATCATGAGAGTCAAGAAAATGACTCAGTCGAAAAAAGAAAGACACACAGTAAAACCCTTATTGAATGTAAGGAAAAAATTTTTATGCGTAAAGATAATCTAATATATTTTATCACTACCACGGGAATACCTTGCGACGTGGGAGCGCAGCACCTCAATGAAAGAAAGGAGTTGCCTCGTTTTAGCGGCTTAAGCCCAGGGGAGGTCAAAATTATCGCAAAAGGGAAAATATTACAATTGGCAATGGTACTGCGAGGAAACACCTCAGTAAGTACTATGGAAATAATAGCAAATTTATTAGCTTGTTTTCGTGTGTTAAAGGAAATTATAAGTAAAAAAAAGATACGCTCTATAAGCATGGCAAGGAGTGAACGAATCGAAAATGTTCCATGGGAAACAATAGTGAAAAATCTAAGAAAAGTGTTGAGGGGAACACAGGCAAAAATTATTATATGCTTAGGAAGTATCAAATACGTTGAAGAACAACACCGATATAAAATACTAGAAGAACTTCATGCCTCTGCGGTAGGAGGGCACAAAGGAGTCACCAAAACAATGAAAAGAATAAGACAAAGGTATTATTGGGAGAATATTAAGGAGGATGTACAAAATTTTATACGTAAGTGCTTAACTTGTCAACTCAAGAAGCTTGTACGGGTAAAAACTAAGCAACCAATGACTATTACGGACACCCCCCATACAGCTATGGCAAAAATTAGCTTAGATATTTTAGGGCCTTTCCCCGTCTCAAAAAACGGCCATAATAATGTGTTAACCTTACAATGCAATTTTTCTAAGTTTTGCATGGCCATTCCTCTCAAGGACGCAACCGCCGAATCAGTAGCCGACGCTCTTATAAAAAGATTTATCTGCATTTTTGGCGCGCCGTTAATAATTCTTACGGATCAAGGCGCAAATTTTATGAGCGGGTTAATGAAACGAATCGCAAAAAAATTTAAGATTAAACAAGTAAAGACGACAGCGTATCATCCCGCGAGTAACGGAAGTTTAGAGCGCAGTCATCATTCTCTAAGTGAGTATATAAAGGTAATGATTGACCAAACAATGGGTTGGGACGAATACCTTGAATTAGCCACCTTTTGCTACAATACCGTCCCACACGAGGCCCATCAATTTACTCCTTTCGAGTTAGTTTTTGGGAAAATGGCGCGCTTACCTTCAAATGAGCCTTTAGAACCCGAGGATCAATTACCTACCTATAATGATTTCGTAATTGATCTTAGTACTCATTTAAACGAGATACGGAAAATTGCGCGAGAAAAATTAATAGAGGCTAAATACAGATCCAAGGATTATTATGACAGAAAAATTAACGCGCAAGAATTTCGAATAGGGGATAGCGTGTGGCTATTAAAAGGGGGCAAACAATACAAACTAGCTGATCAATACGAGGGACCATATCTGGTCACCGATGTCTTTAATGATAAATGTAATCTTAAAATAAGAATAAATAATCATAAAACTAAGGTAGTTCATGCAAATCGGGTAAGAAAATCTTACTTGGAACCAAAGTAAAAAAAAAAAAAGGAGAGGTAAAGGGAAGAGAGAGGAGATAAGGAGTAAAATAATATGTTAAACACATAAATTGAATTAGAATAAGGTAGAAAGGAGTCTCTAACATTTAAGTGTGACAGTCATAGAAGTAAAAATATACATATACCGCAAAAAAAATTTATAATATACACATAAGGATGAAAAGGGGATAGCAATATAGAACGCTATAAGTTAATATAAGGATGAGCAAAGATATATATAAGAAAAAAAAAATAATAATAATAAAAATAAAAAAAAAAGAGGGAGGGGGGGTAAAGAATGAGAAAGAAATAAGTAACTAAATAAAAAGCATAAAACAAAAAAAAAGAAAAGAGAGGAACCAAATTTTTGGGAACAAAATAAAAGGGGAGGGAAAAACTTTTTATTTAATTAAACAAACAACGAATAAAACCAAATTTTTAATCAACAGACTTCCAGACGGTATGAATGTGCTAGTACAAATACTAGGGGCCATACAAGTGTTCTATAGAGAGGAAGGTATAGCTGCCGAGAATAAGAGGGAAAAACAGAAGCAGCTTAGGGAGGACCAGCGGCAGACAAGTTCAACCGAGAAGGTAGCATGGCAAATTCAGCAAGCCTTCGAGAAATATTATCCGAAGTTGCCAGTTTCACCCTTCACGAGCAAGCAGAGGAAATACATAAAGAGGAAAGAACGAGAGGAGTATCTACAGGAGGATCTAGTCCGGCAAATCATGTTGGATGGAATGAGATTTCGGGGACAAATATTGCGAGGACGCCCCTCGCCGGGGTATCATGAACCACCCCGAACATCCACGGAGATGATTACATCCATCTTATATTATCACAGTGTCGACTTCAGGCTGGCCTTGTGGGAACTGCAAAATAGATTGTCGGAAATCAACCCAAAGAACAACGAGGATTTACGTGCACAAACCAGGGCTCGACAACAAATGATGGTGCATGAAAGCGCTGCCGACTATTACGACGAGGAAGACGATGGTGAATCTAAGGAACTTCTGGAATTGGTATTACTGATGAGGCATGATTACGGAGTCACACATATGCAATACTTGCACTTGGAGTACGGAAAGTATGGATTTAGCGATGATCTCTGGTACGGACAGTGCCGGATATGCAAGGACCCGTTACCAGTGTGGCGTCGATGTATTTCATGCGCATATTTCCTTTTTGACAATATGGGCCAAGAAGTTTTCTTAAACGCAATGGAATGTGAATGCCCACATCATCAACACGATTTACAGTATCAAACTCTGTGTTGGCGTTGCGGAGGACCCCCTCCCTTGAATATAGAGGTGTTCTAAAGAAAAAAAAAAATATTTTTTCTGCAAGATTACTTAAGCGTATAGTTGTAATCACAAAAAAAGGGGAGCATACGACCGATTAAACGAAAACAAACAAAAACAGTAGTGGTAAACCAAAGAAAATAAGTAGGAGGAGGGGAAGAGAATATATATATAAAAGAAAATATAATAAATAATAACAAAAAAAAAAAAAACAAACAAAAGTAAGAAAGAAAAATATATCTTGTTTTCTTCTTTGTACAGTAATATCATCGTTTCTCGAGAGAGGACAACGGCAGAAACCAGGCAAAAAGAAAAGACCACTGGCAGAAAATAACTTAGGGCGTAAAACCAAAAGAAGGGAAAAGGTGAAAGGATAATACAATACAATATAATTATAAAACCAAAGAAAAGAGAAAGATGTATGAATCAGAAGAAATGAGAAGGAACAGCTTCGTAAATTGGCCCCATCCCCATCTCAAACCTGAGTATCTAGCAGCAGTAGGATTCTATTACACCGGGATAATTGATAAAGTTCGATGCTGTGAATGCCACATGGAATACGGTAGATGGGAGGTAACAGACGACCCTTATCAAATACATAAGAAATGGGGAGGACCTTGCAAATTTCTAGACACCTACCCACCGCCGCCCTCTAGGGTTGAGTGTACAATATGTTATGCACAGGAAGTACAGATCGCCTTTTTCCCATGTGGACATACATCCACTTGCTACGACTGCGCTATGAGGCTTGTGTCATGCAATATCTGCCGAGCAATAATAGGACTAAAATTGCGCGTTTATGTGGGGTGACAAGACAACTGAAAGAAGACAAAAGAAAGAAAAAGGAGGGGGGAAAGACTAGCAATAAAGAAGTTGAGAGTAAACATGTAAAACAAAGAGAAATAAAAAAAAAAAGAATATAATAAGATTAATGGCGTAATACACTTTTTTTTAATTTTAATTTCCCCAAAACTCTTCTCAAGTTATAGAAAAACAAGGGGAACATCTACATAGAAATAAATATAATTTGCCTCCAGCAATTAAGCTAGCAATCTTAATTTTCTCTTTTCAGAAATGATGTACTCATTCCTCGTGATAGTGCTATGTGTCCTAGGGTTGAGCCATGAAGAAGAGAAAAAGGATGCGTACCTTAGCGTACACGCACAAAATAACGTAGGAATAATTTTCGATAGATTACAGGATGTAAGATTTATTAAAACTGATTGGACATTAACCGTCATAATAAACATGCAACCAAATATCGATTACATATTAAAGTATGAAGCAGCCAGCAGAAAGTTACAAGCGGAGTGCAAGTTAACCACTAAGAAATGCAAAAAGTATGAAGGACAGTTCCAACTGCTACAAAAAGAATTTTTTCACACGGCGGAAAAATATGAAAGCTTGATACACACTTTAAACAAAACCAATGGTAGCCTATCGGAAGATATGAAAACACATTATAGATTAGAGGAAGAGCTGGTCCGAACAAACGCAAGGCACATGGTAACCGGCATCCAAGGGCGACACACCGTAGTGGAGAGTCAATTAAACAGAGGGACTAATCAGACACAAGAAACTGTAAGTAAAATAGAACGCTTTTTGGGATACTTTGCAAACAATGCACATAATATGAGCGACTCAATTGAAAGGTATATTTATGAGTCATATTATGAACTCTTATTAAATTATATGCGAGAGGCATTAGTAAACACACAAGGAGAAATCGATCACGCAAGAGAGATGATTAAAGCATGCGAACAAGGAAAAATTGATGAAAGTCTAATACATCCTAGAGTTTTCGAGGAGGCAGTAAAGGAGATTGAGGCAACCAACATGCCATACGAGATACCTATAGGAAGAAAACGATTAAACGCGGGGAAATTAAATGCATTAGAAGGTCTAACAACGATTAAACAAGGGACGCAGGAAGGCATGTATTTCATAGAAATACGGCTACCTTTAGTGGAACCCGACCGAGCTCAACTCTATTACGTACGGGAGCTGCCAGTTCCACAGAAATATCAGAATAAGACGGTGGGAGCGGCCTGGATTAAACCTATAACACCATATATAATGTTACGAAATAACTCGTACCATAACATGAAGGAGGAAGATTTGGATGCTTGCAAGGAAGGACAAAAATATTTCACATGCCCTCAACCGTGGTATCCTTTTAAAAACGATTCAAGCTGCGAATATGCGATTGTAAAGGGTGCAAAGGAGTATCCATGGCGAAGTTGCAATATTCTATATAGAGATAATTTTCACCCCAAATACATTAAGACAAGATCGAACAACTGGATTTTTTCGGTGGATGAGCCAACGACCATAACAGCAAAATGTGCACGCCAAGATCAACGAAGATACGCAATACAAGGAATAGGAATATTAAACATGAATGCCTCCTGTCTTTTACAAACAAAAGGAATCACCTTAACTGTGCCAGGAGACGCAAGAATAAACAATACTACCACTATTATACCCAATCAAAAATTAGACATTACTAATTTAACCGATATATTCCATAATCAGGACTACGCACAATACTTCTTACAAGTTACACGTGGAGGACAGGAAATTTCTTTTTGGGAGTATGAAGAAAAAACTAAAGCAGTGATAGAGGACCTACAGTACCAAGAACAACTACTACTGATCAAGACAATAACTTTGACATTAGTCGCATGCTTACTCTTACTTTTGGGTGGATTGATGGCATTTCTAGGATATGTAAAGATGGTATTTGATGCGGTACCAAATGACTTTGAGATCACCTTTCCCGAAGAACCAAACAAGAATGTGTATAGAATAACGGTAGTATGAGAGGAGACACGACTATGGGATGGAAGAACAAAGAAGCACACAATGAGATATAATCATTTAAACTAAACTGTACCAAAATTATGAATTAAATAAACAAAAAGAAATACATATATATTAATACCAGGTTGTACTAATCATTTAATTAACCTACCTCAACTAAATGCATATACATGAAAATAGTAAATTGTATAGAGGGAAATTTTTAAGTATAAAAAAGAGATTAAAAAAAAAAAAAAAAAAAAAAAAAAAACAGAGGGGAACAGCAAAAAAAAAAAGGGAGGAGAATAAATTAAACAAAAGAGAGACTAAAGAAAATGTCTTTTCTTGTTACAGAAAATGAAAAAGGAGGTAATTCAGCTCTTAATAATCGTCATCTTGGGACAAACAAGACTATCGTACGGACTATTTGGGTACGATTGTAGCGACCATATATCCAATCTAACGACTGTGTCCTTATTAGATATAGGAGAATGTGAACGGCAACACCCACCAGTAAATATAACAAAAACGTATGCACAATTATTACAGTTAAATGAGTTTGGAAAGACACAGGTATATAAATGTAAAATTAAAATAACGCGCGTTATTACCCATTGTGGCATGCATTCGCACGCGTCCAGGGTATTAGGGGAGAAATCAGTTACTATAAAGAGATAGGTAGGGAAGAATGTTCGATATTGCAGTTGACAGGAGCCATTAAAATCGCCACCACGCAATTATTAGGAATAGCCCGAAATAAAACAACGCATAGAGATATGGTGTTTGCAGGGAGCAGCACAAGAGACTCAACATGCAAAGGGGATCATATAGCGATGAGTACGGAAGTTGGGAAGATGTATACGTAGCCGGTTGGGTGGAAATATCAATACAAGATTACTGGGCAGCAGTGAATTTAGAAGGAAATAAAGTAATATTAAGATCAGGTGCAAGATGCATACTAACTGATATGACCTGTACAGATTTTGATGCAGGACAAGCATTCTGGAATTTGATACCAGAAGGACCATGCGGTGAGCAAAAATATTCCGTATTATACGAAGGTACAATAAATAAAGTGTACGAAGAAAGACAGACGCGGGCGATGTATACAGTAGAAGCAGAAGAGATTATTTTTGCACTATTGAGAACAGGAGAAGTGCACATATGTGGATATACCATCGCACGGACAGAACATCCTAAGTTATTTATTTTGGAAGAAGCGCGAAACAGTAGTTTCATAAAGCGTGGTCCCACCGCCACCGAGAATTTAGACGTGTTTGCTTATATTAATTCGAAATTTTTATATGTAGAAAAATATATACGCGGGCAAATTCAAGAAATGTATTATAACATAATTTTTCAAAAATGCGAATTAGAAAGAAAGGTCCTCAGGAACGCGTTGTCAATAGCCACAATAGCGCCGGAAGAATTCGGCCTTCGATTAATGGAAGCACAAGGGTACATGGCGGTCGTGGCAGGAGAGGTAGTACACTTATTAAAGTGTCTAGCGGTAGAAGTTCAACATAGAAATACAACAAGATGCTATGAACAACTACCAGTGTTTAGAGGTCAGGAAGAATTATTTTTATCTCCTCGTTCACGGATATTAGTAAGAAAAGGGCAAGAAGTCCCTTGCGATACGCGAATGCCGGTAATGTATAAACTAGGTGCGACATGGTATAGATTTTTACCATCGATTTGGCGCGACGAGACTCCCGAAATCTTAAAACCACAAACAAAACCAACATGGACATATTTAAGTCCGGAAAATATAGCGATGGGAGGAATATATGGGGAAAAAGATATAAATCGGCTAAGAGACATGATACTATTTCCAATAGAAAAACCAACGGTATTGAATAACGTGGCTTTAGGAATGAGCGGTAGGAAGATAGATAAGCAGGGAATAACACTAAGTAATTTCTTCGATAAGGAAACCCTAGAAATGTTAGCAAGATCTACATGGGAACGAATTTGGGGAAACTTTTTAACCTTTGGGACGGCAAGTGCAGGCATAATTGGAATATTTATGTTAGGACGCCTAATAAAATTATTGATTGATACGGTAATACACGGATATGCGATATATAGCTTATATGGGTTTTCAATACACTTGTTGGGAGCAGTATGGAACTCAGTTACACAATTGTTATTACATCTAGGGCAAAACAGGGAAAAGAAAGAAACTGAAAACAACGAAAAGGGAGGAGAAAAAAATGAGGAGGAACGTATATATGATAGTGTAGCGGGGGAAGGAGAATCAACACACACAAAAACAAAAATAAGCAGAAAAAGGGACTCGGTATAAAAGGAAAAAAATTTTTTTTTTAGACCATATATATGACGAGAAACCGGGAGCCTATCAATAGTTACGGGCAAAAAAATTTTTTTTTTCTCTTTTTTTTTTAAAAAAAAAATAAAAACATAATGATAATAATATAATAAATGTAAACAGAAACAAACACAAGAATAATAATAAAGATAAAAGCTATAAAACAAATATAGAAAGGAAAAGAATAAAAGAAGAAGGTAAAAATTAAAAAGGGTAATAAAAATAGTAAAAGAAATAAAAATAAACAAATAAATAATAGAAGAAACAATCAGAAAACTGACAAAATTTTCTTTTCTCTCTATCAAGTTCCAGGATTTTCAAAAGAACAAAAAAAAAAGGGCGTTTACGAAGACAAAAAAAAATTTTTGAAACAACAAGATGACCTTCAAACACAAACAAATCATTTATCAAAATAGAGAAAGTGGGCAAGTTGGATGTCGAAAATGCATAGTAACTAAACCGGGAGAAGACTACATTCAAGGAATTGCATATATGAATCTAACCGGTAAAGAAAATGGGGAAAAGAAGTGTCCAGAATGTAAAAAAAATAGTCTCGTTACGAAATTATCAAGGAGAGAGCAGAAAACCGCAAATCGGAGGTGGAAACAAATGTATGTTGGTAAAGAGGAGCTTGTATCCATACAAATTACAAAGATAATAACAAATAAGGACGTAAAGAGAAAAAAAGAAAAGACAAGCAGTATATTTAGAACTCGAGAAATACCATTAAGGAAAGCGTTTAGAAACAAAACAATGGAGATACAAGAAAAAGGAGAAAAATCGGAAATTGTAGGAAAACAAGAAAGCCAATATGAAGGAGTAAAAGGAGCAAGTAAAAATCAAGAACAACAATATGAAGCAGAAGAAGATTTATATGCTCAAGTTCTACAAGACTTAGAGGAAATAGAAAAGGAGCGAGAAGCAAGAGAGGAAAATGTCGAGTCATTGCCAAACCAACAGAGAACAATTAAAGAAAACGAGATGAAAATTATAGGGTTCAAGAATAACGTAACACAAGAAGAAGCAGTAGAGCACATATTTCGAGACATAGAGAACGAGTGTGAGTGCTATAGACAAATGCAAGCCGAAGAACGAAAAAGAAATGAGATAGAAAATATGAAGAGAAATAGTTACTTGTGGACAGATGACGAGATTTTAGGAATACTACAAACCTTGGAGGACGAACTGAGAAACACAGAGAGAAAACAAGAAGTAGAGGGAGAAGAGTTGATAATCGAAATAGTAAAGCAAGAAGGATAAGAAATAGAAAGAAAGAAAGAGGAGACATTACAAGCGAAAGAAGACCAAATAAGAAAGTAAATAACCTAAGAACGTCAAAAGAATACACAAGAAGGAAAAAAAATTTTTTTTTATTAAAGAAAATAAATAATGAAGCTGATAAAAAAGTAAGCGAGAGGAAACAAGAAAACTAGGTCATGTACTGTTAAAAAAAAAAAGAGAAAAAAAAAAAGAAATAAAATTTTTTTTATGAAAACCTGAGTCCGATGTTCATTCAATTTATTTAAGAAAACAATTCAATTAAAATATTGTAGTTTAATAATGCAGACAACAGCACTGGGGATATAAGAAAACAAATCATTTTTTAAATCACACATTATAAAAAGAAAAGAAATTAAAGTGACACATTGTAAATAAATAAAAAGAAAATAAAACATATTCAAATTAAAATGGTTACAGAAAATAAATTAAATTGTAAGAGTGCACTTAAATAACTTATAGTTATATTAATAGATTCAAGTTAAAGTCTTTTCTTTAAGGAATATAAACAAATAAATGCAAAATAGATAAATAAATAGAGGAAACAAAATTACCAATGAGAGGAAACACAGGGATAAGTCAAAGCAAAAATAATAAATAAATAAAATAATATATGCACAACACAAATACCTTTTATTTATTAGATACAAAAAATTTTTTTTTCTTTTTTTTCTTCCCCTTTCTCGCCTTTCACATTTACAATTCACGCAAAAAAAAAAGAGAAGAAAACAAAAAAAAAAACAACACAATGAAATATAAAATAACACATCGTAATAACAACACAAACACGGAATCACACTGATACACATACACTGAAACCCGTCAATCCAAAGTGATGCTGTCATCATCGCCATCGTCCGTAAGGTCAACAAATGAGGGCTCCGTTGGAGGAATATTCCTGCTAGTACGAGGCTCAGGAACAGGATCCGTAACCAATAGCGTGGCTAAAACAGGATGTGTTCGAAAGAGACGAAAAACAACATCCAATTCGGCCTGCAAGTCAAGAAAGGCTGTCTCCATCACCAGCATTATATCATCAAGACGATGGTGAAGTGAGATCACAAGCGACTCCAGGCTTGAAACGGGGAGGTCAGCAGTCTAGAGAAAAAGAAACAGAATAAACAAATAAGAAAAAAAGAACATAAAAAAAAATCTAAGAAGAACAAACACATAGAAACAAAGTAAAACTTACGCTCGTTCCCACGTCTTGAACACGGGACGGCACTCCGGTGGCACGACCGAGAAAAAAAGAAAATAATTGTCCCTACAAAATTTTTTTTTCTCTTCAAAATACGGATAAATAAATAAAAAAGCGAGAAAGAAATAAAGAAAGGAAGAAAATACAGAAACGAAATACTTACCCTAGGTCGAGCCATGACGACGGAAATCGAGGTTCAATCGGGATAGATCGGTAGTAAGAATGTAACTATAGAAAAAAACGAGAGCACACGCGACTTAAATACTAAAGGATAGAATCCGAAGGTAGAAGTAAAAAAAGATATAGTGAGGATTAAACGAAGTTAGGGACGTATAAATGAAGAAATTTATTACAAATGATAACCCAAAATAGTCAAGTCTTTCAAAGATAAAAGTGAACCGGCACATATACTTCCTCATTTTTTTTTGAGATGGAAAGAAAGACTCTCTATACAAATTTAAGTAATTAGCAAATTTCAAAAAAATTGTACTCTTTTTCAAGGGGGGGGAAGGGAATAAAATTGTTTAATTTTATTCAGGTTGAAGTATAAAAAGAAAACGTATACGGTAGCAAAAAGCCAACGATAATGACTTACTGAGTATGAATGAAGACAGATCTATATATGTATACAAACATAAACATTAAAAAGATAAGTCAAAGAACCGCATAGTAGCGCGGTAACAACAAAAACGAAAACAGAGATGCATGTAAAAGATATGGGAAGTAAAATCAAAGAAACCTACATAATTAAAATAAGTAAAAGGAGTATAAAAAAAAAAAAAAAATACAATTCAGAATAAACAGAAATTTAAAATGATTTGTAGATTAACGACAAACGTAAAAAAAAGGAGAGAAGGGAAATAATAATAATAAATGATTACATTTTGCGGTTGATAAGAAAAACAGAAAAATATTAAAATAGAAAGAGAGTATTCTCATTTTAAGCTTTAAAATCAATTATTATTATTATTTAACCATAACATAGATACGCAGAGAGATAATAATATTATATTTTAGTATAATTTTATGTTAATATTCTTACTTTATGCCATACAGGAGAGGAGAGGGTCAATAAATAAAATGTTCCCAAGGAAGAAACCATAATAAGAGAAAAGAGGAAATTTAAAAAAAAAAAAAAAAGAGAAAGTAGGAACCAGAAATAATTAAAAGAATATAAATAAATTAAAGAGGACTTGTAAGATTAACAACAAGCTGGTCAAGAGAAATAAAGATACAGCTCGTTGCTTAATCAACTTAAGAAACAATTTTTTTTGTATAGATTTAAAATAAAATTTACTTATTAAATTTTAAGAAAATAAATTAAACATCGTTGTTACAGCATGAAAACGATTAAAACCAAAACAGACAACGTGTCCTGCAAAATGTATGTAAAGGGAAACAAAAGTGCAAAAAGGTTTTGCGACTAAAAATAATGATAAATAAAAAAATATTTTCGAGATGTCACGCACCAATTGCATGGTAAACAAATAAGATTAAAAATTTATGTAAAATAGGAAACTGGCTTCCAAACTGTTCATAAAAAAAAAGTGATGTCATTATAACGTTAATATAAAGTTGCATTGAGAATGATACCATTGTATAAAAGGGTAAAGGAGAATTTAAAGGGGAATTTTTATTTACAGTATGGAAGCTGGGTGCACCTCCTTATAGTATAAACTGCTGTAGTTTTAAAATAAAATAAGATGGAAATGGAATAATAATAATAAAAAAGAAAATTTTTTTTTTGCTGTTTGTTATTCTTATAGATTGTGATGTGCTATAAGAAAAACCACGATTGAGTATATATGCAGGTAATAAGAAAATATTATTGATTTAATTTACATAATCTAACATTATTATTATTATACCATAAAAAGATGTAAGTTAAACATAAGGAAAAAGAAGGAAATTAGATTTAAGAAACATAGTAACACTAATCTGGTGGTAAAATTAGAAATACTGGCAACTGTATAAAGATATGAAAATGACGCCAGCATGGCAGATTGATATAAAAAAAAAGAGAAAAAAAGAAACCGTAAACTTGACTAAAAGCGTAGAAGTATACGAAAAATGTAACCGAAATATAGACGTAAAAGAATAATGACGCTTTTAAGAGAAGTTTAATAAGAGAAAAGTTGAAACGCATTTCTACATAAAAATTTTTTTTTTCTTTTCTTTCTTTTCCATCCACTTGCAAGCGTCATTATTGTTTGACAATGTAGTTAAAAAAAAAAGACAAGAAAATTTTTTTTTGGCAAGCAATCAATGCACTCATAACTTGTGTTTTTGACTTAATTGTAAAACATTTCTAACACATGTAGTAAACAAAGACTTTAAGTGTTAACATTTTACGAGCGGAATGAAAAATATGTAAACACCGGACGAACGAATAGAACAAAGAGAAGGAAAGAAAATAAAGAGTAATAATCGCATGTAAACTAGTATTTTAAAGGAAATTTGATAGAAGGTCAAATTATATTATGGACCTTAGGAAAAAAAAAAAAAGAAAAAGAAATATATAAAAAAAATTATTATTATATAAGAAAAATATATAATCAAATTATAATATTGAGTGCATAGAATAAAAGTAGTAAACAAGTAGAACTTGTATGTAAACGAGTATGTTAAAAGAAATTTGATAGAAGGTCAAATTATATTATGGACCTTAGAAGAAAAAGAAAAAAGAAAAAAAAAATATATAAAAAAATTATTATTATACAAGAAAAATCTATAATCAAATTATAATATTGAGTGCATAGAATAAAAAAAATAGTAAACAAGTAGAAATTGCATGTAAACTAGTATGTTAAAAGAAATTTAATAAAAGGTCAAGATATATTATGGGCCTTAAAGAAAAAAAAAAAAAAAAAAAAAAATAAAAAGAGCATAAAAAAAATTAGGATGCAAAAGAATCAAATATTGAGTGTGAAGAAAAAAAAAAAAAAAAAAAAAAAATATATAATAATAAATATACATTGTACCAAGAAGCGGCCAACTGGGCTACCACATTCCAAGTTTAGAAAAATACAGAGAAAGAGCATAATGAGTAAATCAGTAAAAGAGATTTTTGTTTCCGAACGCTCTCATTTAACTCGCGCGTTCTTTAATGGGTGGGGAGGTGTAATGAACCGACGTCATTACCAATCAATGTTAAAACAAAAATTTTATTTTAAATGATAAAATAATAAAAGAAAAAAATAAGATGGATCAAGTACTAAATAAACGAACACAAGAAATAAATAGCACGACGTAAGAAATTGAGATCAAGCAGTGGCTGAAGGAAACCAAAAAGAAACATAAGCTGAAGTCACAGGGTTCATTATAAATTGTTAAAAACAAAATATAAATAGGAACAACAATATTAATAATAAATAAAAGCGAAAATAATCGCCATAAAATAATAAATAAACAAATACGAGGGGTAAATAGCAACAAATCCAGTTGACCTCAATGAAATCAAGGCTCGGCGGCCGCATGAAACACAGCAAAGGAAGGAGAAGTATAAGCTGAATAGCATGCTAAAAAAAGATACGGGCAGGCGGCAAGCTTAGAAAAAGCGATAAGCCTGACAACGATGAACGGCTTCACAGAAAAACACGAAGTTAACTGAGAGGAGTATGAAAAGATTTCAGCAAAGCGGTAGGGGAATAAAGCGCAGTATGAAAACAGATAAGGCCGTCCCTGAAGAAAAGTACAGAGTGGAGGGACATTAAAACCAATTTATGGGTGTAATTATACAAGTACTGCAAAACTTAATAGAAAAGCTTGGCGGAATATCAAAAAAAACAGGAAACCGAAAAGATAACGGCAGAAAGTAATTGCCAATAAACTTCGAGTTGACCTCCTTCTAGTCAACTGAAGTTATGGTTTCCAGAAAAAAACCATACAGGGAGGGTTGACTGGTAACCAATCAGAAGAGCTGAACATCATACGAATGGGCAGAAACACAGATCGCCGTTAGCAACAACGAAACTTCTAGAAGCTTGACTTAGAGTATAAAGCTCTAAGCTTGCAGGCGTGGGCCCTCTTTCTTCCGACCAACTTCTTGCTGACCACGTCAATTTCGCCCAGAAGCCGATACGTCATCAAGAGCCTGCAGCAGCCAGCCACCGCCCATCTCTGCGTCATCTCAACAAAGGAGACCCAGTTGCATTTAAGGAAAGAAGAAGTTTATTTAAATTTCAAGTAACCAGGAACTATATCTATTGGAGAGCAGGGAGAACGCGGGAGGAAGCAGAGAGTTACACCAGGAACGACAAAATTAAACAAGGTAGAGAGTCTTTCAATATTGGTTAATTTTAAATTTCAAAAAGAAAAGATGGAGAGAAAAACATGTCTCGGGAACGCGTTGATTCTATTGCTAATTCGCTGAGTAAATGTTGAGCGTCACGAATTGTTGAAAATTAGAATTAAAATTAGAAAAAGAAAAGTTCAGAAAGGAAATGCAAAGAAAAGAAAAAGAAAACTTGGTATGGGGTAACACGGTTTGCCACGAAGTAAAACAAATATATTAATAAAAAAAAAATTTAATTAACTATGTACGAAGCAAGGCTTTTTAGGTAAATTGAAGAGGGAAAAAGAAATAAATTGATAAAATTTTGGCAATGACATGGGTTGTTTTTTTTCTATTGTTCTACCTATCCTTGCTGCATCTTTTTTTTTAGACTTCCATCCCCGGAGACGTAGCGCTCGCGCGTTAGTCAAACGGAAGTCGATGGATGGCTGAAATACAATCATCCATTACAAAAATTGTTTGACTTATATGCTGAACGTAACAATAGATCGCTATTGGAATAAAGACATTCAACGAAAAACGATGAGGAAAGTAAAATTTGGTCATTTCTACGGAAATACGTAATCAAGCCGGGTACAATACGCAACTCAAATATTCAGTTTTGCTAAAGAATTACAATTAAGTTATTCTGAAGAGGAGCTAACTATGAAAATTAGTAAAGACTTCAATAGAAACGTCAAACAAGCTATGGAATTCGCTCAAAACAAAAATAAAAATACATTATTTGAAATTTTAACGGATTTTGACGAAGACGATAAAATTCATGAGAAGAAAGAGCAAAACAAGACATTATATTACCAACAGCAACAAACACAACAGAGAATTAATAACAATGAAGGAAACAGAAATAACATAAACAATTACAACAGTTACAAATAAAACGAAAATGAAAATTACAACCAAAAATAAAATTATGGTAACAAACCAGCGGAAAATTCTTATTGGAACAAGGCAGGACCAAGTTCAAACAGTCATGATCAAAGAAGACAATTACAGCAGCCAGTAATAAATGCGATGAGGACGGGAAATAGTGACCAGAGTGAAAAACCGAAATATAAAAAATTAAAACCACCCATAGATAATAAAACCATAAGAAAAGCACATGACCAAATAGATATATTAAAGATAGACGGAACAGAAGAGAAAAATGATAGGGATCAGGAAAACTAAATAGAGTTACCTCTCGTATTAAAAAAAACGGGGTTAGAGACGCAACGAACTCTAGCACCCCAGAAATATATAAGACTATAAACTCGAAAAAATGTACCAACCTAGGAAAATCTAAAAAATACCAAATATTATCCATGAAAAATAAATTAATTAAAACTATTAGTAAAAACTCTAAAAGAATAGAAAGATTCTATATTTTGAAATATAATATCCAAAAGATGTTGAGTGGGATGATTGGGGGGGGGGGGGCAATGCATATAATAATACTATTAAAAAATAATATAAATGACGAATATGTCAATTTAAAATATAAAGAGCAAAAGCTCAAATTAAATAAGTATACTCATAAACAAATAAAAGAATCACATGAGAGCAAAGACTCAAATACATGTGCATTCATTAAAAAAGAAAATTATATAAATCATGAATTCGCAGAAGATGAGGATCATAAAAAAATTAATAAAAGTGATATTATGTCACAAAAACTAGGAATTAAACAAATAGATTTGGTTTCTAAAGAAAATAAAGTATTTAATAATGCATCTGATCCTTTGATATCACATAAACATTGGATAAAAAATATTGAAAATAAATCTTCTTATTCTTTAAATAAAAGGATAAAAAACAACTTAAAGTATATTGATAAAAACTTATTTAAAAAGGTATTAAAATATAAAATGATAAACGATTTCAGAAAACCTAGGTTGAGTATAAATAAAATTAAAACAAAAAATGAAATGATAAAACTTGATAAATTAACAAATGAAAGTCCAAATGAAATCTACAAAGCTTATGGCCACAAAGGAATAAAGAAAAAATATAAATTATTGAGAAAAAACTTCAATTCAAGAGAAATAAACAAATACAGGTACCTAATTACAAAAAATGATGAGAGTATCAGAAAAGCTAAATATCCAAGAAAGAAGAAAAATCCAAAACAATTTGGGATAAATACCTATAGGTAGAAAGATCTTTATTTAGTGTTAAGCAGTACGTTATTAGTTGTATTATAATTCTAAGAATAATTTAGTTTCAAGTCAAAAACAAAAAGAGAAAGAAAAGTTCAAAAATAAATTGTAAAATTGTCTGTGTGCTCTCAAAAATTAAATTAATTGCACATTTGACTGATAAGAAAAAAAAAAAAAAAAAGAAAGAAATAAGAAAAAACTTGTTTGGTAATCATTAATACTCATTAATACGCCGTGTATGAAATGCAATCAATTTTATTTTGGGGGGCAGGCGTAGCCCACATGAAATTTTACCATAATAGAAATAAGATTGAATATGTAAAATTAAAATTTAGAGATGTAATACAGAAAAACGATTTAAAAAAGCAAATGCAGTTATAATAAGAAAAGTAGTCAAAAAGAATTAAAATTAGAATCAAAATAGCTAAACTTACCTCTTTTCATGTTTAAAGCGAATGCTAATTAGTAAAAATGGAATGCTTTTTGATTCCTAAACGCATTTCATTTTGGGAGGCATTGTGACGCATTGCTTTAATCGGTACTCAGTCGAGAACCGAACGCGCGTTAATAGCTCGCCGCTACGCCCATGATTCGTACAATTACCCATGTGTTTTACATGTAATATGCCTTCTCTAGCATAAGAGAGGCGATATGAGCGGCGGCGGCTCGATTGCGAGGTGTCCTGAAGAAGAATGAAATGTGCACAAAGAAGTTATGCGCTCAGCTATTTCCCCCCACTCAAGACCAGTAACAAGGCTTGTGAAAAGTCGACGCTGTGAGCCGAAAAGTCTGCCCTTCAAGCCAGAAGAGTTTAACCACTAAACATAGGGCGCTGCTATCGCGCTCTTGTGCGTTCTCAATGCGCCCGAGGGACTAGCCACTAATCCCTTTTACGGCGCGCGTACTATAGTGCTCATAAGTCTAGTAGCTAAACTTTTTAGTTCTCAGTGTAGAGAGCTCACTCTCATCGCTACTTTAGTGTAATAAACTATTAAAATTTAATCAAGTGTTAAAATTTGCGTTTTATTTGCTTCAAGCAGACATATGACGGCGAAGCAATTGGATCAACGTTCAATTGCAAACCCGTTGCCTGTTTGAAGTGATTTGTTTGTTGGTGTACGTTAAAGTTCACAATTAAGTAAAATTCAATATTAGTGGTGAGAGGCAACTCTAGAACCCTTTTTCTCATTCCCACCCTTTTTCCTTCATGCAGAGCAAAGATCCCGAAGCAGTTAGGCATGGCGTCCTAACTGCAAACGGATTAGCTCTCAATCCAAAACACTTATGCACACTACAAAAACACATACATCACACACACAAATATACATTGAAAAGAATCTATGAAGAAGCGTGAGGTTGTGACCGCGTTAGTTGCAAAAATTGATACAATCAAGTACGACGGCTTCACCGCGTACTCTTAAACGTGAAAAATAGTAAGATATTATTAGTTGGATTTGTGTTGATTGCATATAATTAATAAGTTGGTTCATGTATTCGTTACTTTAAAATTAGTTAACGACGCTGACCAAGATACATTAAACTTGACAAGTTATACGCTTGATTTTATTTAACAAAATTTAAGTGATAGCTGGTCATGCAAACGAAATGAATTTCTCGATAAGAAAAATATAATTCTAAGGGAAATGAAATCGTAAAATGGTTTTTTCGCGTATTAAATGAATTGAATTAAATTACTTTCGATAACAATCAACACAAATTACACTGTAAGCATTAAGGAAATGAATAAGGTAAACAGGGAAACCTTGTGTTATTTCAATTTGAGATATGGATTTGACGGTTTAAGTCTTTATGGTCGAAATTCCAAATAACGTATTGGAAATATAATAATTAATCATTGATCCTTATACGCCGAAACCATTATACACGTAGGGAATATTACAGTATGTTCAACTGACGATTATATTAAAAGTTCTACAAAGATACGATTTTGATACATACAGGTTTAAGTTACAATTATGTCGAATCCACTGTGATGATACGATCATCTTACTCTAAAAGTTTAGTTACGACTAGCTATAATTTTTCATGAGATACGACTTTGTTACATGGGTTCTTCGAGATAAGATTTAGTAAATCAAAGGCATCGACATTCTAATTTTTATTTCTTAGAGTGTGTTTTTTTGACATATTTAATTTTTACAAGCTTAAAATTTTATTAGGTAAGAAAACTATTTCTCTAAAGCTATTTTTCTTCGGACAATAGCGAATAACTTGCATACAAATTTTGGAGAAAATCTATTCAATAGCTTTCGTTATATACAAAAAAAAATAAAAATTTGTAAATTTGAAAAAAAAAAAATTTTTCAAGTTCTTAAAATGGCTTTAGAAAAACTACGCTTTGAAAACCAATTTTCAATAGCTTTACGCCTACTTGTACAAAATAATAAATTGTATGCAAAATTTGAAGCAAATCCATCAAGTTGTTTTTCAGATTTCGTTGGCTAAATAAATACCATTTTCTATTCAAAATTTCTTTTACAAAATTTTCAAAATGCTTTAAAATTAAAACTATATTAAGAAAATCAATTTTTGAAAATTTTCCTTCTTTTGGCAGTCGCAAATAACTTTCCTGCAAATTTAAGAACAAATCTATCGAGTACTTTACGTAAAATAAAAAAAAAATAAGAAACAAAGAATCGAAATTTTTTTCTAAATCTTTAAAATTCTCTAAAATTATAACCACATTATGAAAATTAGTTTTCGAAAGCTTATTCCCTTCAGACAATAGTGAATTGATTGCATAAAAATTTTGGAGAAAATTTATTGTATGGTTTACACAAAATAGAAGATAAATGAAAAATAAAAATTTTTTAAAAAATTTTTAAAATGCTCTAAAATTAAAATTGCTTTGAGGAAATTAGTTTTCCAAAGCTTGTTTTCTTCAGACAGTAGCGAATAACTTGTGTACAAATTTTTGAGCAAATCTATCAAATGGTTTTCGTAAAATAGAAAAATAAAATTAAATAAAAATTTTTTAAAAAATTTAAAAAATGCTCTAAAATTGAAAGTACACTAAGAAAATTAGTTTCAAAAGATTTTCTTCTTTTGGCAGTCAAAAATGAGTTCCATACGAATTCTCAAGCAAATTCTTTGAGTAGTTTACGTAAAATACAAAAAAAATTAAAAATTGAAATTTTTTTAAAATTCTCAAAATGACTAAAAAAAAGTACTCTAAGACAACAAATTTGTAACAGCTTCTCGCTAAGTTAGACAAAAAAATAAATTGTATGCAAAATTCGAAGCAAATCCATCGAGTAGTTTTGGAGATCTTATTGGCATACCGAATTCACACACACGCACGCACACACACACACACGCACGCACGCACGCATGCACGCACACACACACGCACACGCACACACACACAAAGACATTTTCTGGAAACCACTTTTTTCGACTCTCTGAGTCCAAATATGTACAAATTAATTAAAAAATTAAAAAAAATTTTTTTTATTGATACAATGCTTTCTCTATGAGAAAGCAAGAGGAAATCACAATATAAAATACAATGAATATTTTCACTGAGGATGATGATCAATAAAACGTCACAGTCAGGTGGGAGCTGATTTGAATACACGCAGTGAAACGCGATGGAAAATTACCGATGTCTTGGGATATCTAACGTCACTGTATAAAGCGGAAGCCACAACACAAGATTTTCTAATAAATTGAGGGGACATGGTCATACTTTTAGTGCATTTGTTGCGACCAATGAATTCAATGAATATGTAAATGAACAAAATGAAATGATATAATATGAAAGATAAATACAATGGATCAGAATAAAAAAATGAAATGATAGATTTAGGGCTCTGGGATATCTAACGTCACTGTATAGGGCGGAAGCCAGATGTACAAAGTCATTAGGTTAAGTTAATATTAATTGAGTTTTAATGGTTAAATTCACGTGGATTATCCTATTCTATAAGAAAGGTAATTTTGAATTCTTTAAAGCAACAAATATAAGATAACGTAACAAAAATAATGAAGTGATACAACATATAATATAGAAGATCACAACCATATTTTCTTTTCCATATCATTTAAATTAAAGCTAAATTTAATTCTCTTCTTTCAAATGTGACTCCAATTGTTATATCTAACGTCAGCAGGTAAAACAATCTTTATTCCAGTAAATTTGATGAAACAGATAGCAACTCAAACTTTCCCAAGGATTAAAATAATAGAAGAAAGACGTTAAAGACCAATTAGGATTAAGCGATACGGTAAACTTCAGAAGGAACCCCTACTACTTAGTGTTTACATATAAAAACTGGACAGACATGATCAGACTCATCAGTCTAATTTCAGTAGCAAAACAAGTATCTTCTACTTCAATTTAACTAATTTAATGATATACATAGTTATATAGTATGAATAGTGTTAGTGTTTTCAAGGATCCGTTATACAACTTGGGTATAACCTCGGTAATATCATTTACTTTCATATATTTGACTTGACAAATTTTATGCATCTTTTTCTTTTATTCACGAACATTTTTAAATTTAATTTTAACATTAACTGCATAATCAACACTGATTATTTCATTCAAATTTTTTTTTTTTTTAAATTTTTTTTTTATTTTTTTGTTTTTTGAATTAAAATTTTTTTTTTATAAGTATATTAATTCCCAATGATAAAAGAGTTCACCTGAGAATCGCAGATTGACACTTAAAGTAATTTAGTCAATTTTAGTAGCAAAAACTCATGAAATAAACTTGGTACGCAATAAATTATTTCCTCAATGAAAGAACTATTAAACAATCTCTCAAATGACTATATCACAACAAACTTTTTTAACTAACATAGATGAGATAAAGCTATTGATTAGTCCTATCTTTTAGTTCTTACGGCGGATATCTATGAAAATTGGCCAGATTGCCTTCAACGCGAATGACAGTATGTAAGAAGTTTCTGTCATGGTGTATGCCCTACAACCAAAATTCTGCAACTCTATGCAACGAAAAATAGCGATGAACTACTATCACTTTCGTTTTTTTTTATTTTATTTGCTTTGTTACTTTTTCTAGAAACAAAAACTTATTTTCCTAAGCAAGTCACAACGTGACGTTCAGTTGACTCACGTGGTGAGTACCCCTTGGCCTTTAGCCTCGCGACGCGAGAAGTGAGGCACGCGCGTCGCTCTTGTAGAGAGAAGTTCCGGCGTTCAAGGAGATAGAGCTAAGCCACGGTACTGCTAGCACACGTTATAGACGCGCTTGACACGCTTTTTCTTAATCCACGTGCATCGACTTGAATTTAGTGAATTTAATACATCGAACAGCTTAATTGACTTATTTTTACACAGCTTGTAAATTATATAATAATATATTTGTGAATAAATTAAATGTTCAGTGAAATTTAGTGAGTTGAAGTTATTTATCGTATCCTCGCCACGTGTCCATTTTTCTGTTTGGTATGCTTTTGGTTAATTAAGATAATTTACACATTTATATGGCACAATTCGCCTATGGATTAAAGTTCATAATAAAATTAGAATATTTCTTAAAAGCACCTCCATAATTTTTGGTCCTTCAAGCCGGATGCTGCGAGTTACGATACGATTGATTTGGACGCTACAAATGAGTTAATAGATTAACGGATATTACAAAGTGCTGATAAGCTTATGAATTTCGCTAAAGTGAATGATAAAAATAACTTCAACACAAGCTTGCTAAAAAATCATAAGAACATTTCATCTTAAGTGCTGTGCAAACACAAGTGATTCTAATTCAGACAAAAAACAGTTACATAAATTTCAAAAATTTCTACGTCAAAGGTGTCTCAGTTCCTTAGTGTTTTATCAAGTGCACAGTGACTCATGTGACAAAAAATAAAGTACAAGGAAACTTTCATTAGATTCACAAGTGCTGTGTCGGTGTTTGAAAAGAAAAAAGGGAAAGAAAGGCACTATCTCTGCGCATTTTTTCTCGATAAAGTTAAAAATTCATTTTATCCCGCAACACGTGCGTAGCGGTCGTAAGGGAAATATATCACGACGTCACTTCCGACGATTGTCAGCGCCATCATTGATGCGACGATAAAAACCTCCATATTGGATTTCCGCATTTCACAATAAAGTCCGTAGATATTACTTAAGTAACAAACTTTTATTCGTAAGGTACACGTTTTAAATTTATTTTACTCGATTTTTCAACGTAAATTCTGAACTTTACTTACTGTGCAAACTATACTTAAGCATTGCATTACTTATTCTCGTACATTTGTTCAAGGTTACTCAAATACAATCTAGCCGCCATTGTATGTCATATTAGAGTTCGTTTTAATGTTGTAGACTCACTTACGCAGATCTACACTCAAAAGTACTGCTAATAAAAATTGGTAAAGCTGTACCAATAAAATTCAAGAAATTCAGTTTTTCTACCCCTGTTTAAAACACCTGAATCTTGAACAATAAAACATGGCACCAGAGAAGCTAGATGCCTCCGTGGAAGACGTGTTGCGTGATCAGCGACGTACCTCAGGCCTCATAAAGGATGTAGCTGACATCACCACGGTCACAGCGGAAGGACATTTTACTGAAGAACATCTAGCACTCAGGCTAGACCTCTTAGAGACTTACTGGGAGGAATTTCGCAACCGTGATCAGTTTATTTCACGCTTCAGTGATCAGTTGAAAGAACGTACGTATTTCAAAAACAAGGTCTATGGTAACACCGTGGTGTTGTATTTTTCGGCCAAGGCGTGGTTCAGAAAACAGCTGAAATCATGTCAGAGTGTCATTCCTCTTCCACTCGGATCAACTGCAGGTACTGAGCGTCTACCTCTGATCTCAAACCAAGCCTCTTTGAAGAAGCTTAGACTTCCCACCTTCACGGGATCTCAACGTGACTGGGAGTCTTTCAAAGACAAATTTTCTTCCTTCATGATTGATGACCCAAACATGGCACCAATTATTAAATTTCAGCGTTTTTATTAATTGTTTACAGGAAGAAGTTGCTCAACTGATAACGGGTATTAAGTTGACTGCAGATAACTTTGAAACCGCTTGGAAAACGCTCTCACGCCAGTTTGATAATCGACACCTCAGGTTCTCTTGTCAAATGGATGTCAAACAAACTTGCCATCTCCATCTACTGAATCTATTAGTCATTTAAACACACTACTTTCAAGCGTCGATGAAAGTCTAAATGTCTTCTCTGCACTAGGAAGACCGAAGGATCATTGGGACGATATTCTGGTGTATTTCGTCTACAGTATACTACCAAAGTCTCTCAGGCAAAGTTGGGCGAAGTTGGTAAGCAAAAAGCATCAGAACGACTTTCCAAAGTTCAATGACCTTCGTGAATTCATTGAAGATCGTATTCAAGTACTTATCACGACGCAAGTGGTAAGAGACTCACCCATGAGTGCAAAAGAGTTCAACGAACCTGGTCAGTCCAATCAGTCTACAAATAGGACTTCCAAGGACCAAGGTGCTGAAAAGAATTCTCGCAGATTCTCTGGTCGTGCTGCTGCAGCGAACGCTAACAAAAACAAAACTCAGTTTAATCTAAATCAATCTTGCTCTTATTGTAAAGATAATCATTTTTTAGCATATTGTAAGAAATTTCTAGTTTGTTCACAGGAGGAACGTCTGAAACACGTAGTTGATGCAAAGCTGTGCATTAACTGTCTGAGTGTCAGTCACATGCTGGAAAAGTGTAGTTCACAGGGTCATTGCCAAGTCTGTGGTGATCGCCATCATACCAAACTACACCCACGGGATAGTCAACCCGACTCAAACAATAAAACTCCTGTATCATCAGTGACACATGTGCAATCAATGCGTTTGACTGCTAAAAAAACCAGAACGAAGATTCTTGCCTCAGCTAAGGTTATACTTCAATCATTGGATGGAAGAATGGTTTCTGCAAAAGCACTGCTCTATTCTGGAGCAGAAGAGTGCTTTATTTCTGAAAAAATAGTTAATGCTCTGTGATTACGCTAACAACCCGACGATGTAATCGTTACTGGGGTCGGTGACTCAATTAGCGTTAAGGCTAAGTCACGAGTCATACTCAAATTAAAATCATCTATCTATTCTAAATTTGAATTTGAATTTTCAGCCTTGGTGCTTTCTCAAGTCTCCAGTATCACTCCACATCAAGAGGTGACTCTGCCGCCCTGGCCAGCTTTCGAGTCATTACAGCTGGCAGATTCACACATTGGAGGGATGTCTAATTTTGATTGCATTCTGGACACGGAGATATACGCTGTCATACTGAGAGGTGGTATTATTCAAGGTCCACCAGATCATAACTTGACTGCCGTCAATACTGTTTTTGGATGGGTCCTCAAAGGTAGTTATCAAAAGGAAAATGCCAGTCATTCAACAGTCAAAACTGTGACTGTCAACTTATGTATGCAAGATGATCTTCATTATGCACTGACGCGCTTCTGGGAAAGCGAAGAAGTGCCAACTGCTTCAATTCTTTCAACGAAGGATCAAGAATGCTATGATCACTTCAAGACCACGTGCACCCGCCATGATAATGGTCGTTTCATTGTACGCTTGCTATTCCGCCATGCACTCACACACGGTAATCTTTCAGACGTTGCTGGGCTTCAGCTTCAACGACTAGAACGCCGCTTGGTAAAGCAACCAGAACTAGAAGCTGCCTATAAGGAGTTCATGCGAGAGTACGAAGAGTTGCAGCACATGGTTAAAGTTAACTCCAGCAGGGTAAGCTTGTCTTCATGTATGTATCTACCTCACTTACCTGTATTTAAACGAGGTGATAGCTCAAAAATAAGAGTAGTCTTTAATGCATTACGTACTCATAACCATGGCGTCTCGTTAAATTCTTTCTCGCACGTAGGTCCTAAACTATAAGAAGATATTATCGCCATTATCATTAGGTGGTCTGTCTTCTTATTTGCCTTCACTTGTGACATCATAAAGATTTTTTGCCAGTTTCTAGTGCATCCAGATGACCAGGATTGGCAAAGAATCTTATGGAGATTTTCTTCAGCGGACCCAATAGAAAGTTACAAATTGAGTACTGTAACTTATGGCACTGTTTGTGCACCTTTTATAGCAAACGCATGTATGCTCAGTTTAGCTGAGGATGTGGAAGTTTAATTTACTCATATTGCTAATATCATTCGTAATCACAGATACACGGATGACTTCTTTGTAGGAGCCGACAGTCTGTATGAAGCTTGTCGCATTCGCGAAGAACTAATCAATGTGTTGGCCTCAGCTGGTTTAGAGGTTGGCAAATGGGCTGCTAATCACACAGAAATTCTGAAGAGCGTTTGTTCAGAAGGCTGCATTACACTCGAACCTTCCTTTTCGGAACTTGATTCAACTGCAGCGTTAGGAATCAGGTGGCTGGCTCAAGAGGATCAGTTTTGGTTCAAGGTCTCTGACATTAAGTTTAACTCTATCGTTGTACCTACCAAACGTTCTATTGCGTCTGACGTAGCAAAACTGTTCGACTCGGTTGGTTGGTTAGCTCCTTTTATTATTCGAGGCAAACTGTTTGTTCAAAACCTCTGGCTCATTAAATCAGATTGGGATGATCCTGTTCCAGAGGATGTAGCCCGTAACTGGATAGAATTTCAATCTCAACTATCAGACATTGAATCTATTCGTATACCTCGTTGGATGGGAACATATCATCGTTCTGCTTGGCGAATTCATGAATTCGCTGATGCTTTTAAACGCGCATATGCTGCTTGCGAATATATTGTGGCACTAAACAAGGATCAAATATCCAGTAAGCTACTTATAGCCAAGTCAAAAGTAACTCCAGTGAAAACAATTAGTCTCCCTAGACTAGAATTGTGTGCCACAGTTGTTCTATCTCGTCTCGTCAACTATATCTTATCAAAGATTGATAGACAGCCTAGTAAAATTTACTGTTAGTCGGATTCACAAGTTGCGCTAGCATGGCTGCGTGCACATCTTTCCAAGTGGAAGCCTTTCGTGGCTAACCGAGTATGTGATGTCGTTTCTACACTTCCAGATGCTACCTAGGGACATGTACGTTTCTCGGAAAACCCGGCGGACCTAACTACCAGAGGTATCTCGCCCAACCAATTAAAGAAATCTTAACTTTGGTGGTTTGAACCTTCTTATGTACTCGATATGTACTCTAGAAACATTGCCACTTTTAAAAAACCAATTCAAGACTGAACTTGAAATTCGCTCATCAAGTAAAGTAACTTGTCTCACAGCTAAAAAGGACTTTTACCTTGAAGCATGGTGTTTAAAGTTTTCCTTGATTGAGAAAATCATACGAATACTGGCTTATTGTTATAGATGGATTGCAAGAGTCAAAATCAAGGATAATACACCAATGTTCAACTTTCTCACTGCCGCAGAACATGCAAAAGGAAAGAATTATTTGCTTCGCTTAGTACAACAAAAAATGTTTGCGTTTGAAATTCAAGCTTTATTGAAAAATCAACGCATATCATCCTCAAGCTCCATCATTAAGTTATCGTCTTTTCTAGATAAGAACGGCTTACTTCGAGTTAGTGGTCGTCTTCAGAACGCAAATCTGAGTGATGCTGAAAAACATCCAATAATCTTGCCTGCAAAGCATCACATCACAAACCTGTCAATTCAACAAGCACACTTACATACGTTACATGGTGGGTATTGTACAAGCTCATGTTAATCGTACACCTATTGGATCATCAAAGGTCGAAACGTGATTCGCAAGCTCATTCGTCAGTGTGTTCGCTGTGCAAGATTCAATGCTCAACCTATAGAGCAAATGATGGGTCAGTTACCCAATTTTCGTACTATACAGGCCAGGCCTTTTACACACACAGGTGTCGACTTCGCTGGTCCATTTTTAATGCGTGCTTCATCTGGCTGTGGCCAAAAATCATTTAAAGGATGCATTGCACTTTTTGTGTGCATGGTTGTCAAAGTCGTCTCTGATCTCACTGCTGCTGCCTTTCTAGCAGCCTTTCGGCGATTCACGTCACGAAGAGGTCTCTGTAATGTTATATACAGTGACAACGCTACTAATTTTCAAGGCGCTGCTGCAGAAATACACCGATTGTTTAACTCAGCATCAACTTTGTGTCAAGAAACTGCAGCAGCTTTAGCTACTTAGGGCGTGGAGTGGAAATTTATTCCACTAAGAGCTCCAAACTTTGGCGGACTCAGGGAGTTCAATATTAAATCTTTTAAGAGACATCTTGCTCGAGTCATAGGAGATGCCAAATTAAGTTATGAAGAATTCACAACAGTCTCTTCAATGATAGAGGTCTGTTTGAATTCCAGGCCATTATGCACCTTAAGGGGCTTATCAAGTAAATCGAGTTGTGTCAGATTACCTTGAAATTTTGATCACATGTTTATAATAACATTATGCACTTGCCATTAAATTTTTAGAAGCTTTAGCGGTACCGTTTTTGAGATAGAAACTTCTAAAGTTTCAACTTTTGTGACGTGGTACGTCCCAACAAAAAATTTTTTTTGTTAATTAAAAATTTATTGTACGTTGTTTAATTCACATACACGTTTCCACGACACGTCACAACGATTATTAATTTGTAAATCACCAAGGCACTAAAACACACCACCGGCTTATTCACCGACCCGGGCGTATATTATAACAAAAGAATAAATAATTAATCGAACGAACTCTTTTTTTTTTGTTTACCGGTACACGAGGAGCACGACTAGCAGACGCACGCGGCAGCCATTACTTACACACTCATAGCCCATGTGTGTGAGCGCTAGTGCTGCTTACGCAGACCGTAGGTAGGGTATCTCTACTACCACTACCTAGCAATGACCGCGCGTGCGCTAGGAGTGGCGCACGACGAAGAAGATGTAGAAAGAGAGAGAAACACAAGAGAGAAGAAAGAAAGAGATGGAAAGATTCACATTCGATGGGAGCGAATTAAGAGTGATGGCGCGCCTCTTTCTAGCGCAGTGAAGAAAGAGGGAGAAGCTAGATGATAAAGAGAGATCGAGAGAGAGCATGGAAAAGGGAGAATACCACTCTTGCTCCTGCTTGAGTACAGCTGTACTGAGTAGCCTATATGTACGCATACGAATATATATATATATATATATATATATATATATATATATATATATATATATAAAGTATATATAGAGATATCCATGCCTGTAATGATTCTCTCTCTCTCTAATGAATAAAGACGGATAAAAAGAGAACGTAGATAAAAAGACGGCTAAAAAGAAGAATAAAAAGAAGAAATTGGATGAAATTTACTACAGAAAAGGTGGCGCGCAGGTTGCAGACTTGCGTTCGAGGACCGGAAGGCAAATTTCACGAATAGAAAGCAATTATTCGGACAAATGATTTGTTATTGGAGGAGTTAAAAATTAAAAAGAGATAGACGATGAAGAAGAGGGAGAAATAGACCGAAGAAGAAGGAAGTGAGCATCAAAGGAGACATTCGATTACTGTCCTCGTGCCGTATCGGAACGTTAACTCGATCAACCTAATACTTTCTTTGCAAGTAGCTGCTTAAAACTTCGTGCGTTTTTTTCGTTTATAGCTGTGTAGAGATTGCAGATTGGATAGACGAGGAAGCAGTTGAGCAGCCAGATTCCATAAGGAGGTTTTTGCTGCCCTGATCCGTCAATCAACTCATTTCCGCAGCCGGCGCCGACCAGTTGCTTGTGCAGAGAGAGAAAAAGAGAGAGAGATATACAAACCTGAGGCCATCACCGCCATCGTCGACCAGATTGTCGCCATCGCCGACCAATTCCTGTTGTCAACGAGATTCTTTTCTACAACGGTGAGTGGACTGTAGTCCGAATCGACAATTATAAATTATTTTGTAAACTAGCGGCTCTCGCCGACTAGGTGTAAATTCAGTGCGGGCGTAAGGTTTTAAATTCAAAGTGATTGTGACAACGTAGTAGTGCGAATTAAAAATTTCTTTTGTAGCGAAACGAAATTAAAAGAGCGAAAATTTGATTGTAAAAATAAATTTGTAGTTGAGAAAGTAAAATTAAAGTTCGACCACGTGTTCAACGATTTCGTTGACCAGGTAAATTCGTTGTAATTTAATTATAATAAATAAGAATTGACAATAAATTACACTTGATTGACCGGAATAATAATAATAATAAAATTCGAGATCGGTGGACATCGTGGTGAGTGTGTATGACGTAATACAGTTCATGACGCGGGCCTTAGCAGCCATTTTGTAAAGAAAAATCTTTGGATATTCTGCGTTGACTATTAAATTAAATTAATTGAAAAATAAATTTGTAAACCAGAAGAGATAGTAATTAAATATAAAAATTTCTTTCTTTAAGTATATTAAATTTCGAGAGTGCGGGAGTAAAAATTCGACCACGTGTCTAACGATTCCGTTGACCGGATAATTAATTTAAATTAAAATTTAAATTAGTAATTTGCACAAAAGTTCAAAGAATTATTAGTTTTTTTTTTCTTAAATTTGACCGGTGATTAAACAAATTGGTAGACACGTGGGATTAGTGTGTGTGGGAGAGAGAGAGAGTGAGAGATAAGTGCGCGGGCTCTTGGTAGCCATATTGTTGAACGAAGGAAGAGCGAGGTCGCTTAAGTCGACCAGACCGTAAATTAAAATTTTTTATTTAGAACATTAGTTTATTATTTCAATAAAGTGAATTAAGTAAAATTTAAATTGACCGGGATGTATGGGTGATGAGTGTGCGCGAGTATTAGATTTAATAAAATTGAGAGAAAGATAAATTAACGTTCATAGACCGAGCGATAATAAGTTTAGAATTATTTTTTTTCTGTTATATATTTTTTTTTCCCGTTGAATAAAGTAATTCAAGTGTTATAAATTGAACAAGTAATATTAGAAATTTTTTTTTTGTGTGTAATACCTCTCCCAACTTCAACTAATAAAATTTGACACCAGAGGTCGCCCACCTCCCAGCCAAGACAGCCCGAGATTCATGCTGCCGACGAGTAAGCCGGTGGCCTGTCTGGCGCTCTTAATAAATTAAAGATTCTTTCTTTTCGACAGGCCGACTTTGCATGCGGGGACGGGCAAGGTTATATTAACTTATTTGATAATTTTGTTTATTGAAATTTAAATATAACTAAATTCTCACATCGCACTTTTAACACGTAATCCCTATATTGACGTGCTGTAAAAGAGACGTTTTCAATGATTCTGAATTTGTTTTGTGTCAGATTTAAACCAAAAACTAATATGTAATTAAGAATTTCATAAAGAATATAATGATAACAAATTACAAAATACTAGCGGTACCGTTTTCGAGAAATTATAACTCAAACATATAAACAAATAGAAAATGTCTATAGAAAATGTATGAATCTAAGCACATGAAACAGTCAGAAAGTAGTGGTGGGATAACGACGACTAGTGTGTGCGTGTACATATATACCGCGCCACGTGTGTGAGCACAGTCGGAATCAAAAGTTGAAACTATAGCGCATGCACGCAGACGCTTTTTTGATACTTCGAAAAATAAAACTTTTGTCTCCGACCAGTACTTGACAGCCTCCTTAAGCCTAAACAGCGACGATGCCATTGCATTGACGCCACGACATTTTCTAATAGGAGGTCTCTTGCTTTCACTGGCAGAGCCACATGATTTTCATGAAGACCAGAAATCCTTCACTTCAAGGTGGAACTTACTGGTGAACATTCGGAACCATTTTTGGAAAAGGTGGCAGAAAGAGGTCCTATTGCAGTTGCAACAAAAATCAAAATGGTTGCACCCGAATCATGCATTCAAGGAAGGAGACGTTGTACTGTTCAAGGATCCGTTACTTCCTCCTACTAGGTGGCCCCCAACTACCATTGAAAGGTTAATTCCAGGCTCTGATGGTCTCTGTCGTGTTGTAGAACTACGAACTGCTCATTCACATTACAAGCGCCCAGTAAATCAAATCATACTGTTACCAATCAACAAAAGGGAATCATCACAAGATACTGTCACTACGGACGAAGATACAACCACTTTAACATCCAATTAGCAGGAAAAGAAGATTTCAAGAAGATGTCTATGGGTTTTCGGTTGTAACTAGAATTAGTCGTGCAGTCAATCCTTCATAGTTTGAATCATCGATGATTCTCGGTATCTGTCATACTTTAACATTTTGGGGTAGAATATCTACTACCCTGTTTCTGTTTATTCCGAACCCACGTTGTTCACGTAGGTTCGTGGCGGGCGGTATGCTCAGGCCGTTACCTAAGCAAGTCACAATGTGACGTTCAGTTGACTCACGTGATAAGTACCCTTTGGCCTTTAGCCTCACGACGCGAGAAGTGAGGCATGCATGTCGCTCTTGTAGAGAGAAGCTCCGGCGTTCAAGGAGATAGAGCTAAGCCACGGTACTGCTAGCACACGTTATAGACGCGCTCGACACGCTTTTTCTTAATCCACGTGCATCGACTTGAATTTAGTGAACTTAATACATCGAACAGCTTAATTGACTTATTTTTACACAGCTTGTAAATTATATAATAATATTTTTGTGAATAAATTAAATGTTTAGTGAAATTTAGTTAGTTGAAGTTATTTATCGTATCCTCGCCACGTGTCCGTTTTTCTGTTTGGTATACTTTTGGTGAATTAAGATAATTTACACATTTATATGGCACAATTCGCCTATGGATTAAAGTTCATAATAAAATTAGAATATTTCTTAAAAGCATCACCACCAATTTTATTTTTAGCTAAAAATCTACAATTTCCTATTTCTATTATTTCAAGCGCGTAGAAAAAGAAAAGACAATTTCAATAATTTATTCACATTACTGCAGATTATGCTCTGTATTATCTACACTTTAAGGATAATATATAGGCCTTTAGGATTTTTCGTATACATCACTGTGAGTAATACCATTAAAGTTATTGTTTCCGTAACCTTTCCGTATGAAAAAAAAGAAAATAATATCAATTCTTTCTAAACATTCTTTAAATAATGAAAAAACGCCTTATGAGTAATTTCAAATTTTTAACTCAAACCCTCTAAAATTCTGAATTTTAATCACCATAGATAAAATAAAACTATTTGTCAATCTTGTCTCTTAATTTCTACCAGGTTGCCTTCAACCATCCATCGAAAATTCTGTTCACTATGAACGCCGTATGGATCTCTGCAATGCACGCTGACCAAAGCTCCGCGAATTCATTGCAATTGAAATTAACAATGACGCTCTCATGCATGACCTTGTAGTTAACTTGATTTTTAACCGGTTATTCTTGATGTCCTTTAACCTTTTACTGGGTAATTCAATTTCTTTGATGATAACTTGAAATACATTTGACCTTGTTCTCTCGTACATACAGCTCTTCTTATACTTATTTTTGCGAAAATATAATTATTAATTATCACGGAAAACGAAAATCGTAAAAACACAGATATTGCTTTTTCTTTGTACTGACAGTATAAACGCTGTCACCGTTCATTAACCTCTTAAATGCCACTCTGCCATAATTATTATAAAAGGTGACGATTCTTTTAATCACCTTAAGGCATTTCGCCTAAAAATACTACTGGTAAATCAGTAATACCAGACTCCTGTTCAGTACCAGGTAATCTTTGAGTTCCTGTTTAATTCCAACAACTGGTTGTGATCGACATTGAACTATCAGTCGAGATGTCAATTTATTTGGATCACCTAACGGTGGGCCTTTTCCTGTAATTAAAGGTTCAATCCTTCCATGGGCAATTACCCTTTCAGGATCAGTTTTTAACCCTAAAGATTACTCGAACTCTAATATTCTGTAAACAAAAGGTCCCGACCTTTGTGTACATCTCGGTTTCTCAACATAATTTTATCTTATGATGTATTATCATTTAAGATGAAACTATTGTTCATGTTCAATAGACATTTTGGAATGCACGATCTTGGCTTCATTTCCTTTCTTATATAAACACTAAACGTTGGCATCATGCAACAATTTAATACTCTAGGAATTCTCTTCTAAATAGTCATCAAGACTGAATGCGGTTACATCATCAAGAGATGGAATTAACTATACCGCTCCTAACTAAAGTTAATTGTCGGGGACGACAATAAAACTTAGTAAGGGGGGAGATCAACAAGTGACTCACTGTTTTCTTTCTTTTTATGTTATTTTATTCACTATACGGAAAATATCACTCCTATTATTTAAACGAAAAGATCGTTTTAATTTATATGTAAACAAAATTCAAAAAAATTCTTGCGGCAGTATTTGTCTCCTTTTTCCTCTTGTTGCCTGATTTACACTACAAAGATACAATGCATTTTCTAAACGCTGAATATCTATGGAAATTAGCCATGCTTCCTACAGCGTGTCCGATGAAAACCTAACTAGCTTTTTTCCTGTTTTTATATATCTTTTCGATTTTTATACCAGCCCGCTGCCATAGGGAACTCTATCAATTTTTTCTGCACTATTGCTTGTTGTTTCGGGGCAGTAAACGCCACATATTACGTCCAGCGGCCAAATGCCCTATTTGACCTTAACCTAGGACACTAGTAATTTCCTAGCATAAGCCATCAGCGATCAGCTATGTCAACTTTCTAGTCCAATGCTGGATTTTCCCGTTTCTAAAGAACTGTAGAATGTAAAAGAAAAATAATAATAAATATAAATCCTAATTAATTTCTCCATGCCCAGTATGATTATCTAAGGCTCAATAATCTCCATGTGTGTACCACTTCAGGATCCGTTGTGGATCCCTGAATCATTTTCCAATTTATTTTTGTTTAAATGGAGTGCCACACTCTGGGTGCCCCATTAATATTTCTTAAAAAAAAAAAAATAATATACAAAAATAATCCATGTACTTTGCCACCAGTTATTGGTCCTTGAAAGATTTTCGGTGCCCTTCCTTTATAAATAGAACGCCACCCCCTTTAAGTAAGTTTTTATACGTTTTAACGAAAACCTGTGCTCAGAGAATTGTCTATGTCCACCATAGTGATGAATCACTATCACTTTCATTCTATCTTTTCGAATTCACCATGATAAACACAGGTGGTTTTGAGGATATCTAGTAGAGTTATTGTAATTTCTACAATAATATGATTGGTTATTTAAAAGAAAAAAAAAACCCTTCATTATACGACTCTCTGAATTGTTTGGATATTGCTGCATGTAATTTAGCATGGAATGGATATGTAATATATTCCCAGGTACTCTGGTCATTTTAAATAAAAAAGACTTCTGTGTTCAAGTCTGGTTTGATTGGTCTTGTTGTCGAGCAGCCTTTGCATTATCCTAATAAAATTCTGTTTAATCTTCTAATCGTAATTGTTTCCGTTAAATAACATCATAAATTGCTCCAGCGATCAGCGACTTTTTCAGTTCAAACTTGACCTTACTGGAGCGACGTCGTAAATAATTACTTTCAAAAAGATATTATCAGCTAATCAACAATATATTAACGTTATTATCTCCAACTCTAGAATCAAACAGATCTATGCAAGTTCTTTTTCTTGTTTTTCTTGTGAAGATTTAATTTCCCTTTCAATGCAACACCGTGCACATATTGCAGTGAAATAGACATTTGGAAATTTAGTATCGCTCCTTTCTTCAAATGATTTTTTCTTATAATTCTTTGCAATAATTGTAACCAGGTCCTATCGCGTTTGTAATGCGACTGATTGTTATCTGTGGTTACGAATAACCCTTTAAATTCCGTTTCTTTCCTACTTGAAGGGAATTCTTTGCTGCTGACATCTTTCTATACCTTCAGGGCGCAGTGAGGCTACGAGTGTGTTTGGAAATTGTTGCTAGGCAACAATAAATTCTTTAGACGTTATTAAATCCAAACTTCTGCTCGACAGGTTATGGATCAATTCCAAATTATTAAATCCTTGTTTGTTTTGACTTTCTTCTATCAGTTTACCCCTTTGGGTTTTTCCTTTCATACCGTGGCGAACATCACCGCAAATATCTAGCTCTATAATCTATTTTTCCTATGGTAAGAATTGTTTGGAGATTGTTGCTAGTCAATAATCCTTTATTAGCGTACAGCAGCTGCAGCTAAACATCTTTCAACTTAAGGTCCACACTTTGTAGATACTTTTCTAGGACCGCAATAAAATGATGCGTTATGTGCATTGTTCCCAATTTTTAAATTTTCAACCAGTTTAAGGTCATACGTCAGTGTTACTTCCGACACTCTATATCTGGATTTCATTCATGATACTAATATCGAATCATTGATCTTTTTATTTCAATATAAATCCTTTTGATACTAAACGTTTATCAACTGTGCTAGTAGTGAAGCGTTTGACTAAATAAAAAGTAGTGTCAACCAAACGCGCACATGCCATTGAAACGGCACTGAACCGCTGAGGGAATCATAAAAAATAAAATATATTTTCTTTTTAATATTTTAAATTTTAATATATTTTTATTCAAAATGTGTTAACTTAGTTAATTCTTAAGGGGTGTCTTCATACCGGCACAGAGATCTACCTTATCTACATTTGAATTATGCACTTTAATAAAAATTTAACTATTTTTGACTAAAATTCATAGAAGAGGCACATTCTTAACATTCTAAAGAATGTATTGCAACGTTAAAAGACAGAATAAAAGTGAAAATGAAGACAAAAACTGCATCATACGATTATTCATAACTACATTGAAAAGTTAATCGTATTAAGCAGTTTTCGCCTTTATTTTTACCCTTATATCGTCTTTTAACGTTGTAATAAAATCTTTGGCATGTTAAGAATGTGCCTCTCCTACGAATTTCAGTCATGAATAGTTAAATTTTTATTAAAATTCATAATTGAAATGTAGATAAGGTAGAACTCTATGTCGGTATGAGGATTCCCCTTAAACAAATTAGTTTTGATTGCATTTATGTAGTAAAATATGCCAAGCCTTACAACTGAATAAAAACTTGAATGCACTAACATCTTAAAATTTACTGTAGTTACGCCCAGGGAGCGGCCCAAAAACCAGCGAACTGTGATAGAGTTTTAAGGGATTAAATTCTAGGTATTAATCATCAATTAATTTCATTATAGGGGGTATTTAGCAAGATAGTAACGGGATACAGCAAAAATTAATTATTACTTTAACAATCGAAATTTATAACCACAACGAAAGAAAGCAAACTTGACGTACAAAATGGTACAAGACCAGACTGCCCAAGAAGCTCAAAGAATGGAGCAATCCATTCAATTAATGACAACGATGGCAAGTACTTTTGTCTTACACAGCGCCTTGCAGGGCCTGCGCAGCTTCGACGGGTATAATATGCCTTTAAAAGACTTTATACAAGACATCCGTAATGGAAAAGAATATGTGCCACCTGAAAGTGAAGGACAATACGTTAAAGCACTATTAACAAAATTGCGTGGTAATGCTAGAGATTGCACATATGGACATTCCTTTGCGAAAGTAGATGATTTAGTAAACCATCTAAAGACCAGATTCGCACCTGAAAAGACTTACGCTTACTATACGACTAAAATAAATGACATGAGAATGAAGCAGGAAGAGACAGTAGGAGATTTTTACGATAGATTAACTATTCTACTCAGTGGAGCAAAAAGTTCTCTCATTGACGATATTCCAGGTAGCACTGCTGACACAGTAACAGAAATGATTAAGCAATTGGAATATGCTGCAAAGGATATCTTTATCAGGGGATTGCCAGCAGATATATCAGTACAAGTAGATGCGAGAAATCCTGCTACTTTACCAGACGCTTATAAGGCTGCCATGTTCATAGAGACTCGCATGGAAGCCAAGATCCTACCTGACACAAGGCATAAATTCCATGGACAAGTTCCTCAAATGAATCGGGAACAGACGGAATTTTCGGCTACAAACCAATGGAAGCCGAGAAACAACATAAATAACTAAAACGTTGGACCGGCGAGACCACCGAACATGGGTTATGCTAATCAACCAGTAGCTAACAACGCCATGCCCTCTGGCTCTCAACCAAGACAGACACGTATTAATTATAACATGCAACAACAAAACTTATATCAAGTTGGGCAATCGCAACTAGCTTATATGATGAATCATCAACAGCCAAGGTATGGTCAAAATAACTATACTCCACGCCCTCAATTAGCTCAACAGCAACAGATGTTCTCGCAGGACGCTAGACTTCATAATCCTTATGGACAAGGAAACCAAGGACCTCCATCTGACTATATCAGAGAAAGAACTTTCAATCCAGAATGGAATAATTCTTACCGACAGCCTAACAACTTGTGACGACCCTGGGGATTAAGGGGGTCTCACTATTATTAATAAGCTACTTAGCAGTAATAATATCGCTGGAAGGGTCAGGGTAAAAATTAGGGTATATATATATGAAAAAAAATATACAAGCATTAAGAGGAGGCCGCGTATCTCTGTCCTTTTCTAATCAAAGAATTGAGTTTTTTACAGAAACTAATAACTTTAGCAAAAAATAAAGAGAAAGCCGCATCTCGTAATAAAAAAAAGTAATATTTCCTTTGATAAGAAAGAATTAATTTTATTGCTTCGTTTTCAAGGAAACCTTGAAAAACTTAAATCATAGAAGTTAGGGTGGACAATTTGGTTTTTCAAGGTTTTCTTGAGAACGCAACAAAAAAATTAATTTTTTCTTATCAAAGAAAATATTGCTTTTTCTGATACAAGATGCGGCTTTCTCTTCATTTTTTGATAAATTTATTAGTTTTTGTGAAAAAATCATTTCTTTGATTAGAAAAGGACAGAGATACGTGACCTCCTCTTAACACTGAAATCGAACAATTATAAGAAATATCGAATGATTCATTTAAATATATGTACAGCTATAGAAACGCACTTGTATAGCGGGCGCCAGTCGCGTATAGTATACGCGACCCCGCTTCGAGAAAACTCTCGCGCACAAAATAAAGCAACCAAAAGGAAACAATTACATTGATTTAAAAAAAAGGAAAGCTGAAAGGGGCAAGCTACGTAGAGAATTTGATAAGATTGGCTATGCTTAAGAGGAGGTCGAGTATTTCTGTCCTTTTCTAATCAAAGAATTGATTTTTTTACAAAAAAGAAAAAGCCGCATCTCGTATCAAAAAAAGCAATATTTTCTTTGATAAGAAAGAATTAATTTTATCGCTTCGTTTTCAACAAAACCTTGAAAAACTTTAAACATAGAGGTTAGGGTAAACAATTTGATTTTTTAAGCTTTTCTTGAAAACGAAGCAATAAAATTAATTCTATCTTATCAAAGAAAATTTTGCTTTTTTTGATACAAGATGCAGCTTTCTTTTTATTTTTTGCTAAAGTTATTAGTTTTTGCTGAAAATTAATTCTTCGATTAAAAAAGGACGGAGGTACGTGACCTCTCCTCAAGCACTCACTCAGAATTATATTTACGTAGAATGTAAAAAGAACGACAAATCCAATTTTACGGTCGCACGCAGCTACTTATACACTGCGTCTCATAACTATAGAACACCCCCTATTTCGCTAGAAATAAATAATAAAAATGTTTGAGTGAAAATAAAAACTATTTAAAACTCAAAATTATGATAATTTTTCTTATTTCAACTCAGTACTACAATAATAAAATAATTTTAAATACCAAAAATCATAAAATTGTTGATTTTTTACTGTTTCATAACTATAGAACATACTTAATTATATAAGATTTTTATCTAACATAGATGACTTTACGTATATGAATATGATAATATTTTACTAATTGTGTCATTTTATAAAAAATCATTTTTTTCTTAAATTGGATTTATGTACTTTTCTTAAAAGGTGTGCTCGATTGTTACATAAACCTACTGCAATCGTTTTCTAATCGTACCTTATTCTAATCCTTACCCTAATCATTTCCTAATCGTATTAGATAATTATTTACTTTCTATTAATTTAAATTAAAGACGTACACTTAATGTGAAAATATTCGCGTAGAATTTTTTAAAATATATTCAATCATACGAGATTAAATTCTTGATTGACTGCATTTAGCGCCACCTACAACATTTCGTAAATGTGCATAACTGCAATTTTAAAAATATTCGAAAAAATTTTACGCGGATATTTACTAATCAACTGTATATTACAACATCGTAGCTTTTGCTGTTAGTGTGTGAATATATACGTAAATAAATCTTCAAAGCGACTTGGATTGGTTATGAAAAAAAAATTGTGCCTCGTGGAACTTATTTAACAGAAACCGAGAAAGGGCATATATTGGTATTTCATGAGTGCAATTTAAGTATTAAAAAAATAGTGATAAAATTAAATAGATCGCGACATGTTGTTTCAAATTTTCTGAAAAATCTTGAAAATCATGGGCAAAATAAAACAGGAGGTCCTAAGAAAAAAGTTACTCGTCGAATGGAACGTTTGATTAGAAATTCAGCAAGTAATTCGATGACAAGTTTAAACAAAATTAAAAAAGATTTACAACTTAATATTTCACGTTCTACTATTCATCGTGTAATAGCAAGTACAACACATTTAAAAAGACAAAAATTAAAAGCAGCTCCACGTTTATTACCCCGCCACAAAGAAGCTAGACTAGATTTTGCAAAGTTAAATATGAATATGAACTGGAAATCTGTAAGAATAATATACACTGTTACAATAATATTGTATTGATATTATATACCAAAATTACTAATTATAGCTTTTATCTTGGTTCAAGGTAATTTTTTCTGATGAAAAAAAGTTCGATTTAGATGGACCAGACGGTAATTTTAGCTATTGGAGAGATCTACGTAAAGAAGCTAAATATTTTTCTCGTAGAAATTTCGGGGGTGGAAGTGTTATGTTATGGGGAGCATTCTGTAGCATTCTAATAGAACTGTTGCTATAGCTTTTCCATCCACCAAAATGAATTCAGAAGAATATAGTCAAATTCTGGAAAATAATCTTTTGCCATTCTTAAATAAAAACGAAACAACAGAATTAGTGTTTCAACAAGACAATCCATCAGTGCATTCAAGTAAAGCAACGAAACACTTGTTTACTGAAAATGACATAATAGTTTTGTCTTGGCCAACTTGTTCCCCGGATCTAAATCCGATAGAAAATTTATGGTCTTATATGGTGCGAAAATTATATGCTGAAAATCAACAATATAATAATATTATAGAACTTAAAGAAATGATTAAAAATTGACTCAAAAATATTAAATAATTTAATAAATAGTATGCCGAATCGAATTTTTGAAGTCATACAAAAAAAAGGAGGGCCAACAAAATATTAATTTAATCTGTAAAATTTCAACTTAAATTATGATATATATATATAAGTTTTATTTATTTCAACCTAACCTAAATTATTAAAAGTTATAAAATAATAATATGTCCTATAGTTATGAGACAGTAAAAATTCAATAATTTTGTAATTTCCAGTACTTAAAATTATTTTATTATTGTAATATTGAATTGGAATAAAAAAAATTATTATAATTTTGAGTTTGAATAGTTTTTATTCTCTCCCAAACATTTTTATCATTTATTTTCAGCAAATGGGGGGTGTTCTATAGTTATGAGACGCAGTGTAGTAGAATAAGATGTCTACGCTCGACGCTGACGACAGAAGGAATGACGCAATAGCGTTTCCTTCGTCTCTACTCAGCTTTTTCTCTCTTACTGTACGCTGCGCGCGCCGCAAGAGAGAGACAAACGATCCTCAATGGACTCAAGCTCAGCTGCTCGAGTCAAGTTGGTATGCTACGTACTTTGGCTCTATGCTTTAGTCTATATATGCGTGCGTGTATGCTGTGCGAGCTAAGGTTGGGCTCTACTTTACTCGCGTTGTCTCCTTTTCGTTGCTTTAGTTTCTTTTTCCTCCGGTCGTTCTTTCTATATGTATAAACACATGCGCCGGTAGCGCGCGTAAATACGATGTTTAATATAAAATTTGAAAATGTAGTAAACATGGTCAATTTGCCATGTTACAATCCCCCCTGCCACACGGAAGTACTCGATGGAATCGATACTTTCGTAAAAAAAACAAGCTCGGTATATAAATTTAAAAAAAATCATCTTTCTACTCAAAAATCAGTAAAAAGGGGGAAAAATTAACTAACTAACTTAGCTCAAGATAACCGGTGTTATCTACATCGGTGTGAAATGTAGGAATACTAAAAAACAAAAAGTATTTATGTATTCTTTTTTCTGCTTTGCTCTTGTATGCTCATACTGAAAAAAGGAGAAATTTTGAGTTGTAAGTGTTTCACGCTGTAGTGTAATGCTAGCTAAATTTATTTTGCATTTGCGACTGACTTGCCCATATGATATTTACAATAAAGAAAAATCTTAAATCTACGCTATCAAAAATATTTATAACCCGCTCTTACGCGTATTTCATTCATACACACATAAAAAAAATCTTAATTACATTTTACATTATAAGAAAAATTGAAATTAAAAATAAAATTAAAATTTTACTTTCTGAAAGGTAACGTTCTGATGAAACGTGCCGATGCATGCCATTAATTATTTTGCAATTAATATTTTGCAACAATTTTCTCAATACGAAAAAAAATAAATATTCTATTTATAGATTTTACTCTTAATTACGTAATAGTAATGCATAAAAATAAAATGTAGAAAAGTGTGAATAGCTAACAATGTTATTACAATGTGTATCAGGAATAATTAAATAGCATAACAAGGGGTAATTGAGGGCTCAGATCGATGGGTTGCTTTTTTGCTTCCGGTAGCAGAGATATACTTCGCATCGCTAAAATTAGGAAGATCATAGGGCTGGTCAATAGTGTTTCTATTACTAATAACGAGGCTACAATAACTACTTTTTGACCCGTGAATTGCTACTTCACTAACATTACAAGATATATCGCTTCTTAGCTCTGCTTGCTTGCTTTGTTTGTGCTCCGCTCGTTTGTTCGTTTTATGCTCTGCTCGCTTGATTGTATTTTGCTCTGCTCGCTCTTCTGATACTTTTTTCGCTTGCTCTTGTTTTTCTCTGCTCGATCGCTCTTTTGTCACTAGGTGCAGTCGCTGATGCAGACGTTGATTTGTCCATAGTTATAGCACTTTATAGGCTGAGAAAATTCTCGCAGCCAGTGTCCTAAGCTATTACACCTGAAGCACGGCTCTACCTGCTTTCGCCAAAAGTTTTTTCTAATTGGCGGTAGGTTCGACTTTGGTTCTGCTTTATCGTGGGTTTTGCTCAAGATTAAGGGTTCATTAGTAGAAGTACGTGCTTAATGGTTATAACAGCCAGTGTTATCCAAATTATGTGGATCTGGATTCTTAAACGCGGGTGATGGCTGCCTATTGCTGGATTCCTTCTGTCGCGGTACATCATCTGTTGATATTTTAATTTAAAAGGGGACAGGGTGATTACTGTCGATGGTAGCTAACACTGGGGGTCAAAATGCTGTAGATCATCTTCACAATCATAGGGAGAAATAAAAAAAGTCCTATTTAACCTAGGGATCTTTATACCAGTACAAGCTGTAATAGGAAATGGGGATTCATCAGGGGCTGAAGGGGGTCGGTATGTGTTATCTTAGGTTCTTCGGGTTTCTTCTTGCTTGCCTAACTGTTGTGGTTCTGTAAAGCTGTATGCTTGGTCTATGTGGATTGTCTGCTGATAGCTAGGATCAAAAGATTGATAAGCTCTTTTCCTTCCTTCGCGGTATGTCGTAGTACTATTTGTAGGGCATCTACAAAGAAGTCATAATCTAGAAATTTAACTGAATTGAGACTGGTCGCAAGAAAGTAAAGAAAACGAAAAGGACGATACACAACAAGTTCAAAAATTTGAAAAATTCAGTCTGACATATCATAATAAATTCTTATGAAATACTCTCATAAATAAGAATAGTATTGAAATTCTGATGACGAGATAACCGAGTTCGAATCAGTATAAGTTATTGTAATTCCACGAAGATCAATGTCGAACGAGTTGACAAATTGAAAACATCTTTGATTGTGCTGACAGAATGAAATTCCTTAACGAGATTAACTGAACATATGATTCTTCTAACGTTATCATACAATTAACGGAGCTTTTGAAAATACAATTGATTGATAGATCTATTGAATAATGAATAGATTAATTTTCACTGTTGTGACTGCTGGTTTAATAAATATAAATAAATATATAAATTGATCGTGATTTTAAATTAATCAAATTAATAAAAATTGATTGTTTTATGGATCATTTTATATCAATAAATGGGATTATTGGCTTAAACGATGATTTAAACGAGAGTGTTGTAGAAAATCATACAGTTCGAGTATAAGATATTATTACAAACTACATTGACATTAATTGAATGACCATACGGAATTGATTGATATTAAAGGTCAATCCAAATTGTAAAATGATTTTAAGAAATGGGATTACGAAAAAGAAATGGTTCTTCAGCGATTATAAAAAAATAATTGCATAGTTCGCAATATAATCTAAAAAAGAAATAAACAAGTATATTTTAGATTGGTTCGACGAGTCAATGAAAAATTACAATAACGTTTAAATGTAAAACGGCTATTTGATAAAGATATTGAAAATACTAGAAATCAATTGGAATGCATGATTGGTGGAGAAACAGCAGCTACAACTGCAATTGAAGGAGTCTGATTCTACTGATGTTCTTAGCTGATACTTATGCGTATACAGTACTTTGTCAACAATTTTTAGCCGTGTTACGATTGTTTAAAACGTAAAAGACGAGAGGAATAAAAAAAATATAAAATTGTTAAGGTGACTACGGAAGTTCGATTCGATTTCATTTTGTAGTTTACAAATTACTCTTTCAGTTTCTAAAATTTTTTGAATTTTTTAATTTTCCACCATTTATTATAATTCGTAGAATGGTGGAAAATTAAAAAATCTGAAAAAATTTACATATTGAAAGAGTAATTTGTAAACTCAAAAATAAAACCTAACCTAAAATCCGAAGTCACCTTAACGCAATGTTCGCAATATAACGTGCAACGAATTTTGAATAAAACAACAAAAGTAGAATCATTATAAGATTTAGTAAAACGAGAAATATCAAGATAAATATTAATGACTTGAAAATGGAAAACTTAGAATCAAATAAAAGAAGACGAGTTTTAGATATTGAAATTAAAACCGATTTCAAAACAACGTAAATAGAGTCAATAGCTGTTTTGATTTTATTCAAATTCTCGCTGACTCTGATCTGAGGTATTAATTAATGAGTTTGAAATTAATTTTAAATTTTTAATGAGAATATTCACGAGATTTAACGTGCTAACAAAAATAATTACGAGAACTTAAAATCGGAGGGAGTAAGTATGATTTTAGGCACTGCTGACCAATATAAAAATTATTTTATTAATTAATACCTTGTACACAGATGCTCGAGCAGACACTATATTACATCCGTCAAAGTTAACAAATCAGTACTCAAATATATATCTACATAACGATCGGATTAATATTTGCAGTCCTGTATCAAATAAATTATTTATTACTGGAGTTTATATAAATATAAAATTCTATTGATTAATAGAATTCGAGTTCTGTGAAAAGATTAATAACAAGTGTTCAATCTCAACATGCTGATTTTTTTTCGTGTTAAATAAGGTTATTTTCCTCTTTATGTAAATCTTTTTAATATGGTAATGTCGAGTGAACCTAGCCCGGTTTCCATTTCACACATTACATCAGGATAGACTGTCTGACTCGACATACCAAAAACTTTGACTACCGATGGATCGTCAGCCACTTTTGTGACTTACAATTAACCAATACCCAATGAGGTCGGATTTTTCAAAAGTCATGATATAAATAACGCATACACTAATTTTCTTTCGAAAAAAAGTTAGAGGTACCTGGTTAGGATTCAAACCCATGCCCACCGCGTTGAAGGCAAGATCTTTATCCATTATGCCACCACGCTCTCTTTCAACAGACTGATTACGTGCGTAATTGAAAGAAGTTTAATAAATAAATAAAAAACGAGTTGGAATAAAATTATAGAAAATGAGAATGAATTCGTAAGTACTGAGTTACACTCAATTTTCACACGGTGGTCTTCGAGTAATTTTGACCGTTAAGTTTTTGTACCTCAGATCTTCCTTTTGAATATGATTCTAGGTACATTTAGGATCCAATTCCAACAAAAACCAAAATCGAAGAATGAGCACTTTTTTATTTATTCAAATTTTATTTTTTATGTGTTTTATAAAAAAAAATTTTTGATCGATAATTTATAAACTTAACTTCTAGAATGCTGTTTTTAAATATAATTATAAATAATCTACATATTTTCAGGAAATATTATTGTAAATATTTTCAAGGAAATCTAAAGTTATGTAACATGTAAGCGAAACATTAAAATCAAGATTTTTTTTGTGCAACATTATATTGATAAAGACTGTGAGAAATGATACATTTTTAAATTATTTCAAGGCGTCACTTGAAGTAATTGTTATTAGAAAATACTGTGTATTAATATGCTATGAAAACACTGCATATACCTTTGGTATTTCTGTAACATCCATGTAACAGATAGTATTGAAGAAAATCAAGGCCTAGGTTTTTACAGCGAACATGTTATGGAAGCGGTCCATTTTGATTATTCTTCGATATGGGCTAATATAGAGTATCGTTAAATGATTCTAATTATGCAGATAAATTATTCAGAGCAGTCTGCAAATTTAATTCGCTGCATGCAACTTTAGTAAAATTATGTTTATAGCACTGCGTGACATAGATTCGCACTTATGCTACGCGATTCCGTGGCATAAAGTGCCTATTATTAAACAGTGAAATAAAAAGTGCTGTGAATGATTTTTAACTTTTTCATACGGTTCAATAAAAAAAGACTGATTTTAGATGTGCCTTAACACTTGATCAACAAGGAACGTCAGTATAATAAGCAACAATTTGATATTTTAATTATTTTATAAAGTTTTCATTGATAATTATAAGGTGTAGATTATAGAAACTCATTTATATTAATAATTATTAAATTAAATAATAATTATAAGCACGTAAGATACGAATAAAACGAAAGTTGATACTGGCGTAACATGTGAAGAGAAGAGATAGTCGTTTCGGCGTTGTTTTGTAAAATGATCCGAGGAACCTCCTCACGGGTGGCAGGAAGTACTTTTCAAGAAAATTTTTTGGTGATAAGAAATTCCTCCGCGATTATTTTCGTAATATTTTTCTCAATCATTTTCTGCTAAACAGAAAATCGTAACTTCTTTATCGCGAGATATAGCTATTTTTTATAAAATCGTTGAACTCATATAATATACATTTGTGAACACTATTAACTTTTGAAAATAAATATTTTAGTGACCTAACTGTTAAATATAGTAAATAAATATTTTAATAAATAAATATAATAATATAATAATAATTTAATAATATAATATTTTTTTGAATAATCATATTTATAAAAATTTTCATTTAATGTTTTATTTTAATAATATAATAATTTTTTCTAATAAATATTTTAGTGAGCTAACTGTTGTTTATATTTCCAAATATAAAAAAAAATTTTTTTAAATGTTAAAAAAAAATGTTGGAAAAAAAAAATAAAAAAAAATTGTAAGAAAAGAAAAAATTTGTTAGAATAAAAATATTACGACATAAAGCAGTGTATTAAACTTTATTGATCTATATTTAATTAATATTGTAAGTTTTTGTTGACTTATTTTCAAGTTATTCATTTTATTTTATTTATATCAATTATTTTAATCAATTAATAATGTTAACAAATTTATGTTAATTTATTATCATGAGTAGTTCCGTATATAGATTTAAGGTGTGCGTGTATTTATAGTATGGTTGATGAGCGCATGGTTGAGAGTGAATGTATTACTCTTTACTTTTGCTTTCTCATAGAGAAAGCATTGTATCGATTAAAAAAATTTTTTTCTATTTTTTCATTAATTTGTACATATTTAGACTCAGGTAGTAGAAAAAAGTGGTTTCCAGAAAATGTCTGTATCTATGTGTGTGTGCCTGTTTGTGAATGAATTCAGTACGCCAAAAATATCTCGAGAACTACTCAATGGATTTGTTTCAAATTTTGCATGCGATTTATTTTTTTGTCTAATTGGGGGGGGGGGGGGGAGCTATTGAAAATTGATCTTCTTAGCTCAGTTTATTTGAGCCTTTTTAAGAATTTTAAAAAAATTTTGATTTTTCATTTTTTTGGTATTTTACGTAAACTACTCGAAAAATTTTCTTGAAAATTTGTATGGACATTATTTGCGACTGCCAAAAGAAGAAAAACTTTTACTAACTGATTTTCTTAGTGCATTTTTAATTTTGGAGTAATTTGAAAATTTTGAAAAAGAAATTTTTTATTTATTTTTCTTTTATTTTATGAAAATCATGCGATAGATTTTCTCCAAAATTAGTATGCAAGTTATCCGCTATTGTATGAGAAAAATTAGCTTTGGAAAACTCATTTCCTTAACGCAGTTTTAATTTTAGAGCATTTTGAAAATTTTTGAAAAAATGTTTATTTTTCATTTTTTTATATTATTACACAAAACCATTCGTTAGATTTGCTCTAAAATCATAATGCAAATTATTCGTTATTGCCTTAATAAAACAAGCTTTGGAAAACTTATTTTCTTAGCGTAGTTTTGATTTAGGAGAATTTTAAAAATTAAAAGAAAAAATTTTTAATTTTAAGTATATTTTTAAAACTATAATTTTTTAAAATCTTTTTCGATTAATTATTCACGGAGAGTTTAGTTTTAGTTCATATATACTACTCTCCAGCCACATTTGCCCACCCTACATGAAAATCGATAAAACTAAAGTTTTGTGGCTCACTAGGAGAGTGTCACACCTCCGGATCACGGATTTTGCTCAAACTTCGGGATAAGTTTTCAGATGATAAAATATGGAAAAAGCTAAAGTGATAGTCATAAATACTCAATATTTCCATAGTTACAATTAAAGAAAATCACTGAAAAAGTTACTAGATTTTTAAACGCATATAGTTCTTTAGCATTGATAGCTACAAGCTTGAAACTTTTTTTACATGAAAGCTGAGCTCAAATCCTTTCGAAACAGTAGTTACAGCATATCAAGATATTATTTTTTCCTAAAGTTAGAGCATGATGAACATTGGACCTGATTTTTCTTTCAAAAACATTAATTAATAATAAAAGCTGAAATTAGGTCCAATCCTTATTACGCTCTAACTTTGGGGAAAAATAATATTTTGATATGCTGTAACTACTGTTTCGAAAGGATTTGAGCTCAGCTTTAATTAAAAAATAAGTTTAAAGCTTGTAGCTATCAATGCTAAAGAACTATATGCATTTACAAATCTAGTAACTTTTTTAGTGATTTTCTTTAATTGCCTGTAACCAGGGAAATATTAAGTATTTATGACTATAACTTTAGCTTTTTCCATATTTTATCATCTAAAAACTTATCCCGAAGTTTAAGCAAAATCCGTGATCCGGAGGTGTGACACTCTCCTAGTTAGTGAAAAATAGTCGTAATTAAAAAATTCCGACGGCGTTTTAAAAAGGGTTTAAAAACCTTCAATTTGAGCCGAGTTGAGTAAAGAAAATTAAAAAATGCATGCCTTATGCGTGGGAAACTAACTAAAAATATTCAATTTTTTTTGCCCCTATTCAAATGCCTGCCATTTTTGCGGTAATTATCGAATCATAAAAAAACAAAATGAAGGTAAAAGCCAAAGGAGTCACTTTCAAAATGAGCTACAGAAAGCTCATTTATGATCAATTTTACGGTAGTTATGGTCATTTTTTATGAAAAAACCGATTTTTTTTAATAGCTATTATCTCAAAAAATACGCATGATATAAAAAAATTTCTAATAAGAAAATTGTTTATTTTTGAGTCGAAAATATAAATATTCAGATTCAACTAATATTTACATTTTCCCCTCTCCGCCCGTAAGTATTCACTGACACGCGGCTTCGGCTCTGTCTTTTTGTTTTCTAATATTTTTTATTTCACTCTGCCGAGTGAATCTTTTTACAGAGAATCGTCCAGCTGGGGGTCCTCAAGGCTTGGCTTGACTTGCTTGCACTTGTGCATCTGCATTTTTCGGACCCTGGACGTTTTTCTGTCTTTGTCCATCGCTCTATCCAGCATTGTCATTTTTTGTTGTTGTTTACGCTGTTGCTGCTGCTGCTGATAGTTGAGGAATGGCTGGAGTATTGCTGCTTTGCTGTTTTGACTGTGAGGTGGAGTGTTGAGTGGTAGTGCAGTGGGGGTATGCAGTTGCATCTTTATGGTTTGTGCATTATGTTACATATAGGTTATGCATATGGTACATAACCTACAATATTTTTGGCGCTGAATTGACTATCTCTTAGGCGAATCTTTCAAGTGCGTCATTAGTAGCGCCATCTATGGGTTACCTTGTCTACTGTCTTATCTACTTTATGGATAAGTGACAGGTAATTACCACACTTAAGGCGCGTTTCCACCTGGCCTTTTGATTTCATATATTTGAAGCGCGAATTTTAAACAGCTTATTATGCTGCTTTTTCACTATATTACTTATTTCTTTTATATTTAATTCTAAATGTGATATACCTGGGCAGAGATACCTAGCCTTCACAGGCCAGATTTTATCATTGTTTTGTTTTGCTTTTAATATTATTTTTATTTCTCTGACGCTGCTCTTGCTACTATCTTTTATTTCTTCTTCATTATATCATAAGTTCTGCTTTGTCCTTGGTTCTCTTACTTCTCTTGACATCATAAGCAGATTAAACCATGTCACAAAATACCATCAAGGACTGTTGCGCCATCTGCGGTTTTCCCGCTGATAATATAAGAGGGTTGAAAAAATTAATACAGTGCTTTACATGCCGGCAGCGCTGCCATGTAAAATGTATGAAGCGCGTGCCTCATGATAACGATAGTAACCCGAAATATTATTATGAGAGATGTATAGCTGGCCGACTTATCGCTTCTCCCGCTGCCTCACTCACCAGCACTGGCGCTGGACTATGCAATGCCACTATGCGAGCAGCTTCTATAGCCCGGCCTATCGTTGCTTCTACTCCATCTCGAGGATGCTCACCTGTCGCACCGATTACAAAAGCACAAGGACACTCTGTGATTAAGAAGAAGACCAATTCGCGCTGTTCGGCGGTGGTTGGAGGAGAACATAGCATAAGTATTAAATTAATTGATGAAAAATTTAGAGGTGGTACTGCATTGGTCATCCCAAATAACAATATTGGTAAGGTTAAAGATAGTGGTCTAAAGCAGAGTAATGATGGTGCTGATTTTTCCTCAGTACAGGCAGCTGCGTCTGCTTTGGAGAGCGCGCTATCCTGCAGGCTCGAGCTGATTCAAAATGAACTTAAGCGACTTCCGGTTCTTGAGAGCCATATTATAAATACTGACAAGGGTCTGCAGGATATCGTGACTAACATGGAGAGTCAAAATGAAATCATTAAGAATTTATATGCTGGGCAGATGCAGCTGCTAGAGGAGAATCGTAAACTCAGGGGAATGATAGGTACTTTAGAGAGGGAGTTGTTGTCTGCTCTCAATGGCATGTATGAAAAGTTTTTCAAGTCTCTCACGACTAATTTTAAAAATATGCATGAATTTTTAGGTAATGAATTCAATGGAGTGGACAGCAACTTTTCTCAACTTATGACCGGGGTGGCTGAGGTAGTGCAGACCGTTACTGATCTCACGGCCCAGGACGAACACTTAATCAACATCAACACCAACACTAACGCTGATATGCCTGTAAATTCGAATATAAGACAATCATTAGAACGCACAGATAGTAGCTCTCATAACACAGTCACTGAAGCACCTGTTGATTCGAACGATGTACAAATAGTAAAAGCATATACCGATGGTAGCAGGAAGGCATCCTGTCATGCTGTGAAGAGGTGTGGTTCTCGGAATAGTGTCTTGGTGATGTCCAGCGGACTGGACTGCTCTGCGGCTAATGTCGGGCTGGAGGATTATGCTTGCGCTGTTCTGGGAACCATACTTCCAACTTTTGATCGTTTAAATATTGTATCTGTTACTGAAATCTCTAATCCTGGAAATAAAAATAAAAACAGGATGTCTGCTGATCGTGAGATCGTTGGCGGTCCGAGTGTTGCGTTCTCATTGTTGGTTAGGCTTTCTGGAGATGACTTGGCGCAGAAGGTATTTATGGCTAGGCGTAGATTAACGGGTTTTTCGACAGCGGATCTGGATCTCTCCCTCCTCGGCAGTTCTTCTACCACCAAGCGCCATTCACAAAAATATATAAATGAGTATCTTAAAAAAGATAAATATATTAAATTAAAAAATCTTAAAAAGTATGCTAAAGGAAAAGGTTGCAAGTTCGTTTGGCATAGAGGTGGTAAATTTATGATGAAGGAGAGAGGGGAGAGAGTACACAGATTTGGAAGTAAACATGATTTAAATGAAATATTAGATAAATCTAAATGTATTGTAAAGAAAAATGTTAACGTAACTGATATTGGGAAACATGATGAATTTCTAACAAACAATGGATCTTCTGATAATGGTAAATTTCAACCTCACAATAGTGAGATGAGCTCAAATCAAGAATTAATTGAAAATCATGCAATATCGTTAGATAGAGCCTCTCCCCAATGACTGTGCTGGTCCTCTTCGGAGAGTCGAAAAGGGAGGAGGGGTGAACTGCGCGCGTGCTTCCTGAATGTGACCTCTATGAGGGCTCATATTGGGCAAGTGCGTGAACTTTTAGATAGCTATCATTCTTACGACATATTCGGAGTTGCTGAGACCTGGCTGGGTCCGTCTGTATCGGATGACGTCATTCGAGTCGGGGGGTACAAAGTGTTTAGACAGGACAAAAACTTGCGTGGTGGAGGAGTTGCCTTGTATATTAAAGATAATCTGAAATGCACTGTTTTGGCCACTTCAGAGATGCAAACTAGTAATAGTAGCGGTGAGCCGGAGGTGCCTGAATATATTTTCTGTTCTGTGCAAGTTGGTGACTCCGAGCCCGTGCTAGTTTCTGTTATTTATCGTCCTCCTGCTGTTTCGTTTATTAGAAACTCAAACTTGTTGAATGATTTAAGAAATTTTTGTTCAGACTATTCTTATAAAATTATAATGGGGGACTTAAATGCCGATCTCCTTAAAGAGAGCAGTGATGCCAGGTTTCTTAGTAAGCTGTCGGCTGAGCTTTCATTACAGTTCGTCCAGCATCGTGCTACGCATCATACTCCGACGTCTCACACGTGGATTGACCTGATCTTCGTTGATGACAACGACGTGGTGCTTAATGCACGGAACCTACCGGCGAGCTTTCAAAGTCGGCATAATTTGATTGACGTCTGTTTGCCTTACAATACTATAACTTTAGATCAAAAACCTATCATGTATAGAAACTATAAAAATATTTGCCCAACTGCATTAGGAGAAAAACTCGCCGGCTGTTATTGGTCGCCGCTTATGACTGACACAGTTGACTCAGGGAAAATTAATTCATTGTCACAGGAGAACCAAGTGCAGACTCAGGGTCTGCACTTGGTTCTCCTGTAACAATCTCACTACTGCAATCGAGAATTTGGCGCCGTTGAAAGCGCTCAAGCCTAATAAGAATAAGTTTCCATGGATAGATGAAGAATTGTCACAGATGCGGCGTAAGAGAGATGCTACGTATCGTAGATACAAATGGACAAAGGACGGGCAGTATCTCCTTGAATTTTTGCAGCTGCGTAGGGTGGTGGACGAACGCACGGACCATGTTAAGACTACTTATATTCACAATAGACTATTTGATGCTCTTGCGGGTGGTAATGTCTGGAAGGAGTTGAGAGACCTGGGACTGCTATCCGGATCTCAAGGGGGTTTGAATGGATTCACTCCGGATGAGCTCAATGCGCACTTTGCTGGGGTGTCAGTCTCGCCGCAGGAGGATAGTGAAGAGCGATTGAGAATTCTTTCTCAATGCAATGAAAGTGGGTTTACCTTTAAACCAATTAATTTTAATGATGTAGTTCTTGCAATTTCACATTTTTCCTCACAGGCTTGTGGTGAGGATGGCATTCCGCAAAGCGTGATAGTTAAAGCTTTACCATTTATTGGCGAACATCTTGTGACTCTGTTCAACTCCTCTTTTGCACGGGGGGTCTTCCCTTGCCGCTGAAAGCAAGCTCGTATTATACCATTGAAAAAGTGTGCTGCACCTAGGCAGCCAAAAGATTTTAGGCCTATAGCCATCTTATGTTTTCTTTCAAAGGTTCTTGAGAAGATCGCCCATGACCAACTGCAGAAGTACATTACATCCAAAAAATTGCTCGATCCTATGCAGACGGGCTTCAGGAAAAATCATTCTACGCAGACTGCTGTGCTTAAGCTTACAGATGATATAAGGTCAGGTCTAGACAGGAAACTTGTCACGTTACTATTACTTTTTGATTCTAGTAAGGCATTCGACACGATTTCTCCCTCCAAACTTTTTGCGAGGCTTAGATCGATGGGGTTCTCCAGGGCTGCACTCGAATGGATTTACTCCTATTTATCAGGTAGGAAACAAATGGTTACCACGCATTTAAAGGAGGAATCAAATTGGCTAACAACCAATCTAGAAGTACCTCAGGGTTCGGTGCTGGGGCCTCTGTTGTTTTGCCTTTACATAAATGACGTACGTGACGCACTGGACTCTGGTTGCATCGGGCATCTGCTGTATGCGGATGATCTTTAAGTTTACACACAGGTCCCTTATGATGATGTGGATTAGGGGATTCGTATTTTACAGAGGGCGGCCAGGGCGGTGTCGGGGTGGGCTGCTGGTGTTTCTCTGACTTTGAGTGCTAGTAAAACAAAGGCGATCGTCTTTGGAAGTAATCGTTTTATTGCTGTTCCCACATCTTGATTACTGCTCAGTGGTTTTGCTCGATGCTTTGCAGGAGTTACGAAGACGACTACAGACAATGCAAAATTCGTGTGTGAGATATGTATTGGGCGTGAGAATGAGTGATCACATCTCTCTCCATAGACAAGCTTTGGGTTGTCTGCGTACTTATTCGAGGAGACAGTATTTTATGGCTGTACTTATGTACAAAATCGTACGTATGAATACTCCTGAATATCTGGTGGGTCTCTTCACTAGATATATACCCAGAGCGACCACTAGGGGTGAGATTAAAGATCTTGCGGTGCCCTTCATGCGCACTGAGACTGGAAGAAATTCCTTTCAATTTCAAGGTGCGCATTTTTGGAACTCCCTACCTGCTGATATTAAAAATCTTCCATCAATCAGCAGGTTTAAAGCCGCTCTGAGGAGGTATTTACTCGACCTCGATTAAACAGTATTATTTTTGGACTGTATCTTATGTGTTAATTTATTATGTGATGTACATTTTATAGATTTAAGGCATGATTGTATTTATTGGCGTGATTGTAGAATGTGTGTGCACAGATAGAGTGAATGATTATATTTTTATCAGCTTGACTTGTATATTTCGACTGCGCTCTTTACACGCTTGTTTTTATGTAATTCTTTTGACTGATAGATATTTGAGACTGATTTTTAATTATATTATTTATACTCTTTGCATGTATTTATTTGTATTATCTGTGATATCACTTTTATTTAATTTATTGACTTACTATTACAGTATTATTATCTATAATATGTTTTATGACTGTGATATCATACTGTACTATTTTAATTTTATATTTACAAGGTTATTTTAAGTATTTTATGTATTATAACTTTATTTGTAATTTTACACGCTCTTTTTGTAATTATAATACAAAATAAAACAATATCTAATATCTAATCTAAACTGAAATCTGGAAGAAAAAATTTTTTTTTAAATTCATTAAAATATAAATATTGAATAAATGGATTTTTTTTTCAATGGGATCAAAAATGAATAAAATCTTTCTTTACTTATTCTCAGTTTAACCTGAAGATTTATTTTTTTGACTTAAAAATAAACAACTTTTTTATTAGAAATTTTTTTATATCATGCGTATTTTTTGAGATAATAGCTATTAAAAAAAATCGTTTTTTTCATGAAAAATGACCATAACTACCGTAAAATTGATCATAAATGAGCTTTCTATAGCTTATTTTAAAGGTGACTCGTTAAGCTTTTACCTCCATTTTGTTTTTCTATGGTTCGATAATTTCCGAAAAAATGGCAGGCTTTTGAATAGGAGCAAAAAAATTAAATATTTTTTAGTTAGTTTTTCGGGCATAAGGTATGTATTTTAAAATTTTTTTTTGCTTAACTTGGCTTAAACTAAAGGTTTTTAAACCCTTTTAAAAACCCCGTCGGAATTTTTTAATTACGACTATTTTTCACTGAGCCACAAAACTTAAAAGTTTTATCGATTTTCATGTAGGGTGGGAAAATGTGACTGGAGGGTAATGTATAGTTTTCGCTTTCTTCTTTTTAATTTATCATTCATGGAACGCTTGGTACTTGCTTTTTTACAGTTTTCGTTTTTATTTTTTGAATTATTATCCGTAAAGTGCATAGTTTTAGTTTATTTCTATTTTTTATTAGTACAGATTTAATAAGGCGAATTTATATCACTCAAGCTATAAAATAGTATAAGATACTCGTGGCTTCAATGACCCATTATTTTACGGCGCTTAGCAGTCTCGGTACGCTCAACTGCTTATTTTACGCTATAAAATAATGTGCCATTTACGCCGCTTGTATGTTAATATACTAATATGTTATCTGTATATATATACCTGCATAATGAGAATCATTTTATGATACATTGTATTAGCCCATGTTGCAGGAAAATCATAATGGACCGTTTCCATAGCCTGTTTGCTGTAAAAGCCTAGGCCTCGATTTTCTTTAATATTATCTTTTACATGGAAATTGTATTTTTGGTGTTACTGAAATACCAAAAGTACATGCAGTGTTCTTATAAAATATTAATATACAGTATTTTATAATCACAATTACTTCAAGTGCCGTCTTTAAGGGGGCCAGATACTATTAGAAGCTGAATAAAAACATGTATAATTTGATATAAATTGCTGATGTTAAAAAATAACTAATTTCATAAAAAAATACATTTAATTTCAAACATTTTTTGATTTAAAACATTTTCTATATCTTGAGAATCGAAGTGGTGGTGCTCGTATAAAGTCTGGAACAAAAAACCTTTTACCGCAAGGTTTTTTCATGAGTTTTCATTGGATTCACTTGAAATTTTATGGAGATATTCAAAATTATAGTAAAATCCATATAAGTGGAGCAGATTTTGAATAAATTTATTTCTATTTATTTATTAACTTATTATTTATAATAATCAATATAAAAAAATTTTTTTTAATTTTTTAATTATTTAAATTTTTTATGAATGTTTTACACTTATATGGATTCTACTATAATTTTGAAAATCTCCATGAAATTTCAAGTGGATCCAATGAAAACTCATGAAGAAACCTTGCGGTAAAGGGTTTTTTGTTCCAGACTTTCAACGAGCACCACCACTTCAATTCTCAAGATATAGAAAATGTTTTAAATAAAAAATGTTTGAAATTAAATGTATTTTTATATGAAATTAGTTATTTTGAAACATCAGCAATTTACATCAAATTATACATGTTTTTTTTCAGCTTCTAATCGTATCTGGCCCCCTTAAATAATTCAAAAACGTATCATTTATTATAGTCTGTATCACTATGATGTTTTACAAAGAATCTTAATTTTAACGTTATGTTTACGTTGTTACATAACTTTACATTTTCCTAAATATATTTACTATAACATTTGCTTATGATATGTAAATAATTAATAATTCCGTTAGAAAACGGCATTCTAGAAATCAAGCTAATAAATTATCAATAAACATTTTTTTTATAAAGAACATATACATAAAAAATAAAATTTGAATAAATAAAAAAGTGCTCGATCTTCGATTTTAGTTTTTGTTGGAATTTGATCGTAAATGTGCCTAGAATCATATCCAGAAGGAAAATCTGAGGTGCAAAAACTTCATGGTCAAATTAACTCGAGGACCACCGTGTTTATCAACACTTCATTGAATATAATAAATGTTACAAAGGGGATAATCGAAACTAAAAGGATAGATCGTGTCAGCTAAGAATGTTGAGTTAATTTCGATTAATAGTAGAATAATGATTTGACATAGAAAAGACATATTTTTCTTAAACAATTGAAGGAGTTACAGAGAAAATATAAATATCTAAGGATTATAATTTTGAAATATCGGAAAGCATGGGTAATGTGGCTCTAGAATCTGCAGTGTTCGTAAATAACAGATTTCCACATATCTCCAACGATTTGCTGTCACGTCTAAAAAAATTAATTCCTAATTAAAAGTTTAATATAACACATTAGAAGTTTTTAATTTTCATTTTATATGAAGATACGAAGAATAATTGATTTTCAATTTAGGAGCAAATGAAAAAAAGTTATTAGTAGGTTACAAGAAAACCGAATAAATTCTACTAAAATCAGAAAAAGGAAAGTTTTACGAGAATCAAGATACGAAATCAACGAGAAACATATGTTTGCTAACAAATATAAACGATGAAAATTAAATAGTTAAAATATGAAGGTAATCCAGAAATATAAGCTATGGAGTGTGTGAAAGACATATAAATCGAGATATCGAAAACGGAGGGAGCGCTTAAGAGAGGAAAAAGTATAAAGAGGCTGCAGCTAGCAAAAACAGAGAAAACAACTTTATGTACCTCTGTTTTTGGTGAAGTGACGACTGAGATGGATGGTGATCATGTTTTGTATAGGATAGCAATAAGATCTAATGACAAATAACGGTGGAGAAAAGCTTAATAGTCTCATTTATATGATGAGCTAATCTTTATATTATATGAAAATAATGTTTAAAGGGTAGTAGATAGAATAATAATACTGAATGGATATGAATCTAGCTTAATAAGTACAAGATGGGTTCTAAAGAAAAAGACAGAACTAAATGTTGATATCAAGTGTAAATTTGGACTTACATTCTTTGTAGTTTCTGAAAACGAATATATACAAGTTACACATACATGTGTCACGATTACTGTTAATAAAAGCTGTGCTGACAATAGCTAAGATTAATTATGGAGGTCTTTTAAATGGATGTAAAAACAGGACACTTGAACGACCCGCTTAGTAATGAAGTATTCAAAGAGACTGTCCTGATGAAACAAAATAAAATATGTAAACTGAAGTGAGTCTTGAAGAGACTAAAATGTCATAAATCTTTAAAATAAGAAATTTTCTAGCAACTGCTATCAGAGCAAATTTATAACCTTACGACAAGCCATGTTAATTTGCTTGAGAAAATGATTGTCGACTCTTGAATATAGTGTTACACATGGACGATGTTATATTAATATACATTTAGCTTAATTTATCTTGCTCCTAACGTCACTCGGTTGAATTTTCATATGTTATATTATTATGTATGAATTAGCCAATTTTAAAATAAAAAAGAATTGAACTTATAAATTTTGATATTGAAGTTTCGTACTAAATTAAAATTTTATATTTTTATAAAAAAGGATGAATTAAAGTTACAATTATTTTTCTAGATTGCATTTAAATCAATAAAAAAATATGATAGAAATTCATTCTTTTTAATCACGTGTTTCAATCACGAACAATGAAATAATCGAAAACAGTATTTGACGTTTCCTAGAACTAACAACTACACGGAGAAAGAAAAGTACTGTCAAATAAGATAGACGCTTATAGAAGGATTCTTCTGGGTTAAATTTTTCGTCCGAAAACCTGGGTAACACTTTAACTTTGTTTATATAGCTATACATATGAAAAATTTGATATATATAGATATAGAAATACATGGGATCTGGTGGCGCCCTCAGTAGATGGGTAACTCATTTTTGGCAGAAATTTCCCATTTAAGAGTACGCATCTATAAACGTCTATATTCGTCGGTACTGTTGAAATAGGTACTAAATCTAGTATATCTAATTTATGTACTTAGGTACTTGAAATAAAAGTGACAATTTCAATTAGTGCATAGCTTGAATTTTAGGGACTAATGTTGGTACTATTATATTATTAAGCGAGAGCAAAAATTTTTAATGCTTACTAGGAGAGTATCAGACCTCCGGATCACGGATTTTGCTCAAACTTTGGGATAGGTTTTCAGATGTCAAAATATGAAAGAAAACAGAATTTTAGATCCCAACGCTCAATATTTTCCTAGTTACAGGCGATTAATGAAAATCACTAAAAAAGTTACTAGATTTTCAAACGCATATAGTTCCTTAGCATTGATAGCTAGGAGCTTAAAACTTTTTTTACATGAAAGCTGAGCTCAAATCCTTTCGAAATAGTAGTTATAGCATGTAAACATTAGACCCAATTTCAGCTTTTGTTATTAATTAATGTTTTAAAAATAAAAATCAAGTCCAATGTTTATCACGCTATAACTTTGGGAAAAAATAATATTTTGACATGCTATAACTACTATTTCGAAAGGATTTGAGCTCAGCTTTCATGTAAAAAAAGTTTTAAGCTCCTAGCTATCAATGCTAAGGAACTATATGCGTTTGAAAATCTAGTAACTTTTTTAGTGATTTTCTTTAATTGCCTGTAACTAGGAAAATATTGAGTGTTGGGATCTAAAATTCTGTTTTCTTTCATATTTTGACATCTGAAAACCTATCCTAAAGTTTGAGCAAAATCCGTGATCCGGAGGTCTGATACTCTCCTAGTTAGTGTCTTTATTTTCGGTACTAACTAGGAGAGGCCCAGGCCTCCGGATCACGGATTTCGCTCAAACTTTGGGATAAGTTTCTAGATGTCAAAATATGGAGATAACCAGAATTTTAGACCCTAACGCCCAAAATTTCCCTAGTTATAGGCAATTAGAGAAAATCACTAAAAAAGTTACTAGATTTTCAAACGCTTATAGTTCTTTAGCATTAACAACTAGACACTTGTAATTGTTTTCAAATAAAAGCTGAGCTCAAACCCTTTCGAAATAGCACCTACAGCATATCAAAATATTATTTGTTCCCATAGCTACAGTGTTATAAAAATTGTACTGCATTTTAGCATTTATTATTAATTAATGTTTTTGAAAGGAAATTCACGTCAAAATCTTATAACGCTGTAACGTTGGGAAAAAATAATATTTTGATATGCTACAAGCACTATTTTGAAAGGATTTGAGGTCAGCTTTCAGTTTATGTGTTGTATTCAATGTGTTGTATTCAATTTAAGTTTTTGAACGCATATAGTTCTTTAGCATTGATAGCTAGAAGCTTGAAACTTTTTTTAAATTAAAGCTGAGCTCAAATCCTTTCGAAACAGTGGTTACAGCATATCAAAATATTATTTTTCCCAAAGTTAGAGCGTAATAAGGATTGGACCGGAATTTTCTTTTTAAAACATTAATTAATAATAAAAGCTAAAATTATATTTCAAATGATATTTTAAATTCATCGAGCCGTTTCCGAAATATCGCAGTTTAAAGTTGAGTTAAAAAAAAAAATTTTTACGAACTTTTGAGCGATACTGTAAATCTTAAAAAAGACGATCAACTGCTTCAAAAGCAAATTTTGAAGTCATGGATATTTCATCCCTAATAATTATTTGTGTTCCCTTTAATTTTTTGCCTTCTGCAGAATGAGGCTTAACATTACAAGTTATACAATAGTTTAAATGTTGTATGCACGGTATTTCCATCGACTAATGAATTCGCTGCTATAACTGTCCAAACTACATGCAAATAATGTACAGCATGATATTTAAAAAAAAACTATTGAAACGTTAAGTAAATAACTTTTTCCTCTTCCATCTGGTCCATCTATGAAAATATATTTTTCTTTACTTTGGTCGTTTAAACTTTTTATAGCAGAGATGAATATTTGCGTTTGTTTATCATTTAAAGAATTTATTTTCATTTTTAATTCATTAAGAATATTATTATTATGATTTGAAATTGTTTGATTATTATCTTCTTCTATAAATGTGCTTATGTTAGGTAAATTAAAATCGTTTGAAGAAAATCCATTGACTTGTAAATTATTTTTAATAACATTCAATGCAAGATTTTTACCTATATTTTTTTCGTATTTAGGATAGTATAACTTATCTTTATATTTTTCATATAAATCTCGTGTATTCATAGGATTATGAAAAACGCAAATGAAAGCAAATAATTCATAGAGAATATAAAGGAATTGCGTTGAAGATGCTTCTTCAAAACATCTAGCCCATTCTGCATCTTAATTAACCCTTTGAAGCACACATTTTTGTATTTAATATTTTGAATTGAGAATCATCATTCGGAGGTTTTTGGGGTTAGTAATAACGAATATGCTATCAGAATTGTGATTTCCTAACTCCATGATGGCAGATTCTAGATGACGGACCAAAAATTTTCGAAAAAAAATATATTTTTGGCTAAAAAACGAAATTTTTTGAGAATGTATTCTGGTTGTAACTTTTTTTGTGCATATATAATGTGACTATTACATATCACAAGGTTTCGGAAAAATCAAAATAGCCTCATTCACCATTTCCTAGATTTTTCATCTATCTTATAAACTGCGATTTTACAGTCAGCCTCATTGACATATCCCATGTGTTGATTATAATCTGTACACAACACTGGGCAGCTAATACTTTTCAGCGTTCCATTTTTTTGCCTCCGGTTAGTAACACTTATTTCTGTGGGATCATGATAATTAGACAGAAAATACACTGGTTTTTTATTCATCCATTTTATCCGGAAAAGTCCTTCGTTTGAAGTTTGAAATTCATACTTTTCGATTTTCATGTCTTTATCAGGCATTGCATTTTTTGGCGAACTACGTCGATTTTGACTACTCGAGTACCTAACTGTTTTCCAGATTTATCAGCTTTCCCAGTGTATATTTAAAATTCGCAAATAAAACCAGAATGATTAGCTCTCATCCAGCTTTTGAAACCGCGTTTCAATGATTTTGCTGGCATATATTGCTTCAAACTGCTGCGACCTTTGAATTTTACCATTGACTCGTTTACTGTCTGATATTTTTCTGGTTTCCATCAGTTTTTGAAAGTATCATTTAGGATGTCTAGCATAGGTCTTATTTTGTATAGCTTGTCATATCCTGGTTCACCTTTTTTAGCCTATTTAAAATTTTCATTAAGATGCAAATAATTCAAAATGTATCCAAAACGATTTACTGTCCAAGGATCAGTAGTCACGATATCAAGGTAATTTATTGACAACCATTAGAATATTGATACCAAGAAAAACAAGCAGTTCAGCTTTTGTTATAGGGGCTTGTTTACCCTTTTTTTGATGCATGTATAAATTACTTGTTCAACGATAACATCAAACAGACCATCAAAAAATAAACAAAAGTAAATTTCTAATGGCGTAGTAGCTTCATCAGGAACATTTGGCACAAAGTCCTTGATAAAAGGAACATTACTTCTTGGTACACTATTTTTACTCCATATGACATCGTTTTCGACAATACTATCATCTTCGTCTTCTTCCAGTTCGTTTGACTGGCTACAATCTGAAATATTTTCGGATACATTACCTTCGTTTTTAGTATCTGAAGCAGTCTCGGCATTCTTCATGTCTGAAGTGCAAAGGCCATCTTCAGAATCACAGTCACTTGGAATTTCTGCTCTAACCATTATTTTAAAAAAAAGTCTGATTTTGAACTCAAAATGTTAGAAAATGATCCGTTTACAATATAAAATCTCATCAATGTATTATTGTTTTTACTATAAACAGTTAAGTAGAATAAAAATTTAATAAACTATTTCAAAATTATATATTCCGCACAAATATTCTTAAAACTGATTTCCGTTCAAAGATATGTAATACTTAATTTTTTTACTCACCGAGAGAAGTCAGACTGAACATTTAGAAATTACAAAATTGAACGAAAAATCAAATCATTCCGTTGTAAAAAAAAATCTTATAGCAAATTCAGAAATAGGGATGCAAAATATATTTTGAGAATGGAGCATTGTTATGAATACAATTTTTCGTATATACCCTTGTTGACCACTACAATTACAATTTCAACTAAAATTTATTAATTTAAAAATTTCGATCTACGTTTTGTCATATTAGATTTAGAAAAATTAAAAATCATTTAGTATTTATATACTATTTCATTTGATTTATATATTACCCAAAAACTCTTACATAGATACTTTCAGACATTTTTGTGTAAAAAAGTATGGGATTGTCAAAATTTATAGTTTACTGTTTTGTAGCTAACATAGGTTTAGAAAATAAAAATCTGACTATTTATTTTTTCTTATCTATCCCACAAGAGAAATATTAAGCTAAAATAGATGAAATTTTTTAAAGTTTTTGTTCGTAATTTTGAATCTGCCAGGTTGGATTTTGAAAATCAAAATTCAGATGAAATATTCATTATTAAAGATTGAAAAACCCCCCAAATAAACATTTTTAGCCAAAAATATATTGATTTTCGAAAATTTTCAGTCCACCATTTTGAATCCGCCATCTTGGAGTTAGGAAATCACAATTCTGATAGCATATTCATTATCAGAGATTCAAAAGCCTCCCTAAATAAGCATTTTTAGACAAAATTATATTGATTTTCGAGTATTTTTGGTCCGCCATCTTGAATCTGTTATCTTGAAGTTGATAAATCACAATTCTGATAGCATATTCGTAATCAACAACCCCAAAAATCCCTTTAAATAAATTTTTATGAAAATCGAACAACAAATAGGCTTGAAAATGATTTTTTTTTAATACGTTTTTTCTGCACTTTATTTATTTATAACAATTTATAAACAAATATAATAACAATTAACGTACAGGAGTATTATAGAGAAACCTTTTACCTATCCAAAAAGTCAATAACCTTAAAAAAATTTGCATGAATACGTTTTTTAAAAATAAAAATAGTAAGCTATTTTGGTGGTCCCTGTAGGGACCATCATGCTTCAAAGAGTTAATTAATTGTTTTGCCTTAACTGCCTCATAAAACGAATTATACATCACATCATCAAGAGTAGGCGAAGCGTCAGAATATGTGGCTCCTTTAACATGTAATAGTAACAACCTAATGAAATAACGTTCTCCATCTTTCGGGCTTACTAAGTACATTCTACTAGGTATTGGTTTTTTTTTTCTTTCATTTCACTTTTTTAGTTTTTCATCAAATGTATAAAAATTTGGTATTTCTGAATACAAGTAATTTCGTGCTTCAAAATCTTCTTTATTCGATTCAAAATATGCTGTTGATGTTATTCCCACATTTCTTTGCATGATCATTTTTTTTTCCTTCTTTAAAAAATACGTTTTGTTGATTTTCTTCATGAACGCTTAGACGTTTTATAGCATGTGAAAAAAAAATGAAAAGGATATTCTCATAATCTGTGCATTGCTTCAGGTGGACATAAATATCGTGTATTAATGTATTGTTGGCTTTCGGCATATTCATATTTAACATTTTCACGATTGTCATTTTGAAAAGTGTCTTTATTTTCTGATTGAAAATCCACATTTACTTGATGTATTTTAATGTATGCACAATCATGACCTTTATAACAGTATTTGAATAAATATTTAATGCATTGTACAGTGGAACAAATTTCTATGTTTATGTGTGCATTAAATTTCAATAATAAGTAAGGATTATAAGAAACAACAAATTCATAATCTGCAATTCTTTCTATAAATTTATTTTTGAGAATTATTCTGACGCCATCATTTTTACGTTTGTATAGTAGATATCCATTGGATTTAAATGTTGTTGTATTATTAAATTTTTTTGGAAAATTTTTAGCACATTGTTTTGTATTTTTATCCACACACGGACAATTTATCTTTTTCATACGACAGGGACCGCGTATCATAAATTGTTTAACAATACTATATAATTTTGGATAAATATCTCTATTTTGGATTTCTGCACTTATTATTTTATCACTTTTTCGGGAATATCAAATTTATCATTTTTATCTATGAGTAACAACATGTGCATATACGGTAATCCTCGTTTTTGAAATTCAATTACATAACTATATGCAATACATTTTCCTAATATTCCCTTTTTCATTACTTAATTTTTTAATTCTTCTACTTTTTGATAAAATACTTTCGATATAATATCTGGTCTATCTATTGCATTTTCATAAATTTTCAAGTTTTCAGTTATTTCTTTCCAATGCGGGTTAGATGTCATAGTTACAAAAAGGTCAGGTTTACCATGATAATTTACAAGTGTCATTGAGTCAATGTAATTTTGTTTTAAAAATCGTGGACTTCCTGTAAAGTTTGACGGTAATATTACCATATTACTAGTTCTTGAAGAATCTAATTCTTTTATGTTATGTAAATAATCCATAACACCATTGTAACAATCACTTTTTAATACGTTTTGGTTTTTTCGTATGAAATATAATCTGGAGGTTTAAACTTTTTCAAACGCATCAACAATGAACTGTTGAGATAATTTTCCCAAATTAAGAAATGGATTAAATTCATTTCTAATACTAAATCTATAATTATAAAATTGCAAATTTGAAAAATTAGATTTTCCAAATATACTTTTCATATTTGGCATCCACCCAAAACCACCATTAGGATGAATAAGCGGATATGTCATAGGATCTGTATGTTTGCTGATTGTCGGTACACTAATTGGTTTATCTTACACAGAGTAAATAACAATATTACGTTCAATAGGAGAAAGATCGTCTTCTCCAACACATACTATTGCAACTTCATTACAGGTAGATGAATTATATCTATTTTTATCAAAATTATTATTGTGGACAAAGTGACAGTTCTTTGAGGACAATAGATTTTTGCACATCGTTGTAGTTCTTTTTCTTCTACTTTATGCATCATTTTATAGACTTTAGCATAAGGGTTAATGTCTTATCAAGATATTTAAATGTATTAATAATGTTAAATTTATATTAAACTTATTCCGTTCAATCGTTGCCATTTCATTATCTAAAATATATAATTGTCCATATTTACGAGCTTCATCTTTATGAGGATGTAACGCATATACATTATGGTAAATTTGTTCACATATTCTGGCTGATTCCATTTCAAATCGTACAGTCAGTATACACTCAAGTCACCAATTACTGCGCTAATGGAGTATGTTATTCTACCCTAAAAATAAGGGTATACGTATTTTTTTATTTTGCTGAAATATCAAAATTGCATCAGATATGCACTTTTGGAAATTGCATACAAAAACTAAATGTTAAAACTGAAAATGTTGAGAATAACTTTAGAGAGCTATCGTTTTACCAATTTCCAATGAATTTTGATAAACCTTTTTTTATTTTATTTCGTTTTGAGCCCTCTTCAACTCCGTGCAAGAAATTTAAAAAAAAACTAAAAATGACTGAGATATATGCATTTTACCAAAAAATGCACTTTTTATGCACATGCATTTTTCTCGAAAAGGCCATTTTTTTTTTTTGCTGAAATTTTTTTTGCTGATAGAGGACCAAAATACCTATCTAATAGTACTTGTTTGATCCCGGCTTTTTTGGTTTGGAGCGAGAAAAAAATTCACAAATTTTTTTGGTGAAAAATGCTTGTATATACGTTCGGAAGTCTTAAGCAGTCGACATTTAAATATTATCCTTCGTTTAGCATTATCCAGGAACAACGACGTGGACGTAGAAGGATTCTGTTCCCTTCGGGGTGCTTTTTTAGAGTGAGTTCCCCTTGCCTCTCACTGTTGGGATGCGTCAAAAAAATAATTATAGATAATTATTTTTTTTTATTTTTGCGCTTATTATTTTTAGTTTTAAATGTAGTCTCACGACGCTTGGCTTTTTTTTCTTGTTTTTCGTTTCATTTAGTGCATGTATAGCTGTCCTGCCAATAAATATATGTGATTTCAATTCCCCAAGTTTTTTTAACCACATATGACTTTTTTGAATTCCATTATATTTAGAAGCCCCACTCCATTCAATATTTTTCTTTTTTCTAAATCTTTCAATCTCATTTATTGGTAGTAAAATGATTTTTATTGCATTGGTGTAACTTTGAACCCAATTTATAAAATCGTCAGCATTTTGTATCGATTCTTCATGAAAACATTCCATAACGATATTTTTTGTGCTTTCATCAATAGGATGACCAGTATATAAATCTGGCTCCGAATAAACTCCTTTATTTTTCACGAGATTTCTTGATTTATTTATCATATACTCGCTTATATTTGGGAATAGTGAGCAAACTTTTATTTTGCTTAATTTTGAAGGTAGTAGAGTTAGAAGTTTTATTTTCTCCGAAATAGAAGAGCATTTTTCTAAAGCCAATTTAAAATTTTCTAAAAATTCATTCCAATAGTTTTCAGTGGAATTTTCGTCCGATTCTATTGATTCAACTGAAATGCCATACGCATCTTCTAATTTACTTCCAACAGTAGCAGAAAAAGCTGAAATTAAGGATTTTTTCCTTTTTAGATACGTAATTTCCTCTAAAATTTTCAGGTATTGCAGTTTTTCTTTTTAGGGGTGAGATGCATTCAGGTAAAACTGAATTAATACTCTCGTTTAATTCCTCTATTCGTTCGGGTGTCTTCGGAATAAAATCATCATCTCTTCCGCTAAAAAGTTCAGTGATTTCATTTTCAAATATAGACTCAAGATCACTTAAAATCATTTTTGATATGCGTTTATGGCAATTTTTACATACATTAGTAGATGGCAATATATTTAAATCTGGATGAAGCTGTGCCAAATTAATGGCTAAATCTTCCAACGGTCTAAAACGTGAATTACTGCTCATATAAACTACCTTTTTATGCATTTGAAAAAAATCGGGACATGAAATTCTTTTAGAAGAGTAAATTTCGGACATTGTTATTTCACAATTTTGTTGAATTTTTCACAAGCCCGAGAAGCACCTTTCAAAGCAACCGTAAAAATAACTAGCTTCTATATAACAGTTCTAATATGCTGTTTTGGTTACGCGATGTATTTGTCCGCGAGTTAGCCTCCTATTGTTTGTACATCGAAACATACATAATATAGATATACACGAATAGAATTCTTTTTTTTCATGTTTAAATATTTATTTTTATATTACGAATTTACACACACACACATATATATATATATATATATATCACTATTGATGCTATATACATGCATACAAATGTAAACAAATGATGAGCCAAGCATACGACAGTGCTTGAATGCAGACTGCTTAAGACTTCCGAACATATATACAAGCATTTTTCACCAACAAAATTTGTGAATTTTTTTCTCGCTCCAAACCAAAAAAGCCGGGATCAAACAAGTACTATTAGATAGGTATTTTGGTCCTCTATCAGCAAAAAAAAATTTTAGCAAAAAAAAAATGGCCTTTTCGAGAAAAATGCATGTGCATAAAAAGTGCATTTTTTGGTAAAATGCATATATCTCAGTCATTTTTTAGTTTTTTTTTAAATTTCTTGCACGGAGTTGAAGAGGGCTCAAAACGAAATAAAATAAAAAAAGGTTTATCAAAATTCATTGGAAATTGGTAAAACGATAGCTCTCTAAAGTTATTCTCAACATTTTCAGTTTTAACATTTAGTTTTTGTATGCAATTTTCAAAAGTGCATATCTGATGCAATTTTGATATTTCAGCAAAATAAAAAAATACGTATACCCTTATTTTTAGGGTAGAATAACATACTCCATTAGCGCAGTAATTGGTGACTTGAGTGTATACTGACTGTTCGATTTGAAATGGAATCAGCCTTCTGATAACTTGTGGTCCTTTACCCGGCCATGTATCAAAATTGGCACCAAACTTGACGAATGCTAAAGCATCATTGTACAACCTAACATTTCGTCGAAAATCAATAATTTCTTCCGTTAATTCAGTTGCTAAAAACTTTGATTGCTCTGGGTAAGTAGGATTTTCTAACAATTCTACTTTACCTTTATGACAACAATTGGAGAAATTGTTACTTTTAGTATATTCGAAAGCAAAATGTTTTACATCACAATAAACACATGTATTTGTCATGGAACCAATGTTATTTTCAGATTTGAGATTTTCATCAAAATATATGTTTGCTATGCAACCAATCAGTTTCGAATTAATTTTTTCAGTTAATATTTTTTTATTTAATTTCTTTAACAAGCTTCAATTACCTCGTTCCTAATGTCGCTCGGTTTGATTCTGACCTTTGTAAAAAATATTTTTCAATTGAAAATATTTTAAATTTTAAAGTATCCATTTTTAAATGTATTTGTGTATGTAATTATATATATATATATATATATATATATATATATATATATATGTGTAAATGTATGTTTTATGTGTATGTGTGCATGCGTAAAAGTGTATGTACATGTGTATCTATGCATTTGTATGTATGTGTGTGTGAGGGCTTGTGTAAGTGCTCATGGTTGTACATTATTGCTGAATAATATATGTATGTTGTAAATTTATGCGTACGTATGTGTGTGAATGTGGATGTGTGTTTGTGCAAATGTGTACGTGTATGTGTGAATATATTCGTGTGAATGGGTAGATATATGTGTATTGCATTGGTTTATTTAAGTATCTGTATGTGTGTATGAGTACGTATGTGTGCGTATAAATCTTGAAATAATTATTGTTATGGTTAATTATATTTTACTTATTCTTTTATATTGCAATATAATTAGTACTCATATCGACGAATGAAACAATAGATTTGTTTTAAGGTCAACAAATAAATAATTAACTGTTACACTTGAATAAATCTTGATATAATTATTGTTATGTTAAATTATATTTCACTTATTCTTTTATATTGCAATATATTTCATTTTCAATAACTTATACTTATAACATTTACATGATATCAAGATTTAGTTAAATAATGAAAATATATTTAACATTATTTGAATTGATGTGAAAAGAGTTCAGAAAATTATTATGACTAATAACTTGTGAGTTATTGTGTTATTTTACTTAATGAAATTCGCAATATAGGGCATTAAACACCTCTTCCCCTTATATTTATTTCAATTTTTTTTTATAATAAAAATATTATTTAAAAGCAGACTTTTTAAAATACAATTTTTAAGAAAAACTGTTTTGAAGTTTCTAGTAATTATATCTTGAAATTATTAATTCTATACTTAGCTTTTATGAGATAATTTTTTCCTAGTATCTCTTATTTACATTAGCTAATGATATGAAAAAAGATACTTGAAAAAAGAATCTTGTTATTTTACTCGTTGTAGCTGAAATGCAAAAATATTTGTTATCGAAGTAAATAAATATAATAATTCATATTATAAGGTAATTTAAATTGATTAGTACTCATCTCAACGAATAAAACAATAGATTTGTTCTAAGGTCAACAAATAAATTATTGACTGTTATTTTTGAATAAATCTTGAAATAATTATTGTGATGTTAAATTATATTTTACTTATTCATTTATATTGCAATATAATTAGTACTCATATCGACGAATGAAACAATAGATTTGTTTTAAGGTCAACAAATAAATAATTAACTGTTACACTTGAATAAATCTTGATATAATTATTGTTATGTTAAATTATATTTCACTTTTTTTTTGTATTGCAATCTATTTCACTTTCAATAACTTATACTTATAATATTTACATGATATTAAGATTTAGTTAAATAATAAAAATATACTTAACATTATTTGAATTAATGTGAAAAGAGTTCAGAAAATTATTATAACTAATAATTATAAGTTATTGTGTTATTTTACTCAATAACATTCTCAATGTTATTGAGAATGTTATTGAGCGCACTAAACACCTTTTCCCCTTGGATTAAATTAAATTCTTTTTATAGTAAAAATATTATTCAAAAGCAGATTGAAGATTTTTAAAATTCAATATTTAAGAAAAACTGTCTTGAAGTGACTTAGTTTAATACTTATATTAAATGCTTATAAAAATTTATTTACTCATTTACACTGCAAAAATATAGTCGATTCCTCTAGTAATATATGTAAAAAATACAATAAAATAATTAAAGTGACAAAAACATGCAAAATATTGTCATAAAGCGAAAAATGCTGACTTGACATATATTACATGCAAAAAATTGTCGCTTTGACTATCAAAAGGTATTTTTCGCCTGACGATAATATTTTGTATATTATTGTGGCTTTAACTATTTGAAATTATGCATGTACATGACTAAAGGTATTGACTTAATTTTTGTCGTATGAATGAGTAATTAAATTATTATAAGCGTTTATTATAAACACTGAACTAAGTATCTGGTTTGGTTCCGACCGCCGCTTAACAAAATAAAAACGAAATTAGATTTACATAAGAAACTTTTCGGAGATTATTTAAGATATATTCATTATTAAATCAGCGAATTAAAAAAAATTTGTATAGTATATCATATTATTTTAGCTATAAATTTCTGGAAAATTGCAAAATTGAAAAAATAAAATGAAAATCATTTAAAGTTAAATTTCAATTTCTTACTATATTCATCATATAAGTAAAAATAATTAAGATAAAGTAAAAAGATTTGTGAAAGGTATTTTGTGCCCTTAATTAAATTAATGCTAAGACTTAATTTTATTAGCATTCAATTTTTTTCTAATGACAATTTATAGCATTTTTCATAATTTTTTTTTTGGTTTTTCAGCTTTTACGTATGAAAATACAATTAATCAAATAAGTTAATATAAAAGCAATTCTAAGTTTATTTAAAGTAGATGAAAAGTGTTGGAAGAATTTTAGTTTTCAATAATGGGTCTGACTGAGGAAAATAAATTAATTGTTAAAGGACAAGGATTGTATAGAGGAATTAATTTGATGTTAACTGATAATCATATATTAGAATTTAATAATATTTTAAAATAGTGCACCTCATTTAATATGCAATCAACTTTACTTATTCAAAAACCGCAATATATTAATTCGGTACCTATTGATACCCAATTTATACAATTATTATTTTCTGGAAATTTCAAAAGTGGTCACTGGATTTGTATGTATTATGATAATAAAATAATGCATATATATGACAGCTTCAATCTTAAATATTTATAAGATGAGCATAAAATCTTGAGACCTCACTTGATGATTTTCATATAGAAAAGCATCATGGTAATAAGCGGCGAGAGGGGATATAGGAAAGACCCGAACGCGCGTTCGCGAGCGCGCAGCTACGCCCCTAATTTTGACAGCCGAGCGACTATTAAGTGTAACGCGTATACTTTCTAATGTATAATATCCCTACTCTGATGCGGCAGAGTAGGAATATAGCGGCAAGCGCCGAAAATGCGAAGCATCTTGCTTAACGAAGAGCTTGTGCTCCGCACTCGTGCGTCATCTCTTCAGAAATAAAGATTTAAACAAAATGTAATTGCCGAGTCAGTGCCTTTTCTTTATGTTATTCGCTCACAAATAATGGTGAAGAAGTTTGCCGAAAGAGCAGCTTCCTAACTGTGAGTGAGCGAATAACACTTTACAAATAATTAAACCGTGATAGAATAATTATCGCGAGTGATTAATATAAAGTGAAAATCGTGGTGTATATTTTGTTCGTTTTACCCTTTGAGCATATACTACTGGAGGAAGCCTCTGAATGGCAGCAAGCGTTACAAGGCAAAGAGAGAGAAAGCCTCTATTTTGGTACGTGCTGTCTCTATCTAGCCTGATTTGATTGGCTGCTTCTGTTCCCCACTAAGAAAGTGAGAGAGAGATAGCACGTACCAAAATAGAGGCTTTTTCTTTCTTCGCCTTGTAACGCAGTTAATAGCTGGGAGGCTTCCTCCAGTAGTATATGCTCGAAGGTTTTACCACGTTTTAGTGAAATATTGTATCGTAAAAAAGGCATTAAAGCCTAGACTTAAGGGGATGCAATAGGGTATATGATTTCTACGTAGTTACCGACATCACAGTTTTCCAAATATTTTATCTTTGTTCAAAAATTTTCAGAAATATCTCTATATTAGGCTCTTTATTAGTAGAAATGGAAGACTGTAATATAGAGATATTTTTAAAAATCTTTGATTAAGAACCAATAACTTGGAAAACTGTAATGTCGGTATTTTACATCCCCTTAATTCTTTCAGAGGCGTGAGACTAGCAAAGCATAGCTTGTAGTTCTCTCGTTGTTGCAAGAAACAATTAAAAGCGCGTGAATTAGAGTAAAAGTCTCGCGCAGTTGATGATGCATGAGGTCCAGAAATCCACATGCCTTATTTCCTTTCTCCTTTTCTTTTCAGGAAGAATCATCTCGAATTGATATACTTTGAGTAAGCTGGTGCATACAAACCCGAGCTTACAGAGCATGGCGTCTCTGTGGTGCACGGTTTAGCTCAGCTTACTCGTTTATTAAAAAAAAAAACCTCACCTATATATGTGAGAACAATAAAAGTGTACGAGTAAGAAATTCGTGTACGATTGAAAAGTGCGTTACACACTTGTTATCGTCTTTATAACAAGTTGTGACGTCACAATCTATATAAACAAATTATTTTCGAACAAATCAGAATTAAGCATAGTTTTCGAAACAGTACAATCACAAACAAATAATTATGATTGTAATATTTTTGCAATTGCTTTTGCTGTTTCAATACTTTACAATTTATGTCCATGTTGCTTAAAATACGATATTTACCAAATGCGAGTACATTCATTGAAAATTTTCGAAACACAGCAAATAACAATGTTTCCAATTTTACATACTCATAATAATGCAACTATCAATTACAATAATCCACCGGATATGATAAGAAGAAGTTTTTGTCATGAACCTTGTTTAAATAAAATACCATTAAATTTAGATAAAGCTGAGATTGAACTTCTTGAAAAAAAATTACAAATGCAGTTATTAGCAGAACAAAAAAAAAGAAGCAAATGTATTTTGCAAACTAAAAGATTCTAATCTTAAAATAATTCCAATGGAAATTGACACTGACTCTTCAGAAAAAAATTTTTCAAGACAAAATGATTATTTAATGGATTTTGATGATATTCGCATAAATTATAACGATCATAAAATTAGGAATAATGAGATTGAATTAAAACAAGAAAGAAAAGAATTAAAAGAAATAGATAACAAGGAATCTTTATGTATAACAAAATTGATTAAGAAAAAAGTGACAGAAAAATCGAATGAATATCAAAAAAATGCCATAAAACAGAAAATTACAAAAATGCAGGTAAAAAAAAAAAAATTAGAACAAAAACGTGTCAATAATGCTTTACGAAAGAAAAAAGCTTATTTAATAATGAAAATGGAACAATAAAATAAATATAAAAAAATGTTAAAAAATACTAAGAAAACGAAATTAGAATTCAAGAAAATGAAAAGTAATGATCAATTAGAACAAATACGCTCTGATGAGCCTTCACATAAGAAAGAAGCTTATATAAAATTATAAGATTCTGAACCAAATAAATATATAGAAAAGTTAAAAAATACTCAGAAAATCAAAATGGAATCTAAGGAAAGAAAAGTAATGATGAATTGAAACAAATACGTGCGAATGAGGCTTCACGTAAGAAAGAAGCTTATATAAAATTAAAAGATTCTGAAGCAACTAAATATATAGGAAAGTTAAAGAATACTAAGAAAACCAAAATGGAATCCAAAGAAAAAAAAAGTAACGATGAATTGGAACAAATACGTGCGAGTGAGGCTTCACGTAAGAAAGAAGCTTATGTGAAATCAAAATATTATGAACGAAATAACTATATAGAAAAGTTGAAAAATAATAAGAAAACCAAAATGGAATCAAAGAAAAAAAAAGTAATGATGAATTGGAACAAATACGTGCAAGTGAAGCTTCACGAAAGAAAGAAGCTTATATAAAATTAAAAGATTCTGATCCAAATAAATATATAGAAAAGTTAAAAAATACTAAAAAAAACAAAATTGAATCCAAGGAAATAAAGTAATGATGAATTTGAACAAATACGTGCGAATGAGGCTTTACGTAAGAAAGAAGCTTATATAAAATCAAAATATTCTGAACGGAATACCTATATAGAAAAGTTAAAAAATACTAAGAAAACCGAAATGGAATCCAAAGAAAAAAAAAGTAATGATGAATTGGGACAAATACGTGCGAGTGAAGCTTCACGTAAGAAAGAAGCTTATATAAAATCAAAATATTATGAACGAAATAACTATATAGAAAAGTTGAAAAATAATAAGAAAACCAAAATGGAATCAAAGGAAAAAAAGTAATGATGAATTGGAACAAATACGTGCGAGTGAGGCTTCACGAAAGAAAGAAGCTTATATAAAATTACAAGATTCTGAACCAAATAAATATATATAAAAGTTAAAAAATACTAAAAAAAACAAAATGGAATCCAAGGAAAAAATAGTAATGATGAATTGGAACAAATACGTGCGAGTGAGGCTTCACGTAGGAAAGAAGCTTATATAAAATCAAACTATTCTGAACGAAATAACTATATAGAAAAGTTAAAAAATACTAAGAAAACCGAAATGGAATCCAAAGAAAAAAAAAGTAACGATGAATTGGAACAAATAAGTGCGAGTGAGGCTTCACGTAAGAAAGAAGCTTATATAAAATCAAAATATTATGAACGAAATAACTATATAGAAAAGTTAAAAAATAATAAGAAAACCAAAATGGAATCAAAGGAAGAAAAGTAATGATGAATTGGAACAAATACGTGCGAGTGAGGCTTCACGAAAGAAAGAAGCTTATATAAAATTAAAAGATTCTGAACCAAATAAATCCCTTCTTAAAAAAATGATGAGCCGCCATGTTGAAGCATCTAAAGATCGAATCCTGATTGGTCGATATAGAATAGGCGACAAAAATTAAATTTTAAAGGGTTTAGATTTTTTAAATAAATAAAAATTAATTTCTAGGCATTGTTTTTTAAATATAATAGAAGTAACTCAATTAAAATAGAATAAGAATATTTTATTTTAAACCAAGCAATATTATTTATGTATACAACCAATGTATAGTTTAATGATAAAATATATAACTATGAGCACAAGCAAGATGACTACCTTTTATTTAAAAATTCCAGTAAAATTGTAGAGACATCAAATAATATAACAATTCAGATAAGTAATTTATTCCTTTATTGCATAAGTATTGCTTAATGCAGGTACAATATGTATATATTTTTAATTATTTTTCATTTAAAAATAAGTATAGTAACACCAATTAATGAAGATTTGAGGTTATGAAGGTTTGAGGTTATGAAAGTTTTATTATTTTATATTTCTATTACTCAGATTAAAAATCATCAAAGTACCAAAAAAAAGTAATATATTTAAGTAATGTTTTAAAGATAAATTTGTGCACATTTTAATAAAAAAAATAAGGTTAGAATGAATCAAGATCAAAATTTACTGATAACAATGGATGATACAATTGACGAACAAACTGTATGTCTATTTTTAATGAAAATTTAAAGAATCTACTTATACGAGTGTGCTATTTCATTATATACAATACTATTTAGTTAAACTTATTATATTAAATATTAATACATAAATAAATAGAAGTATAAAATGTGTGTTTTCAGTAAATGTAGTTTGAAAATAATTTGCACACTGATAAAAGTATAACTACGATAGGCAGCTTTGTTATAGATTAACATATAAAATTTGTATTACAGTCGACGAACAAGTTATATGTCTATTTTTAATGAAAATTTGAATAATTTACTTATTCATTTTATATAAGTGTGCTATTTTATGATATACGATGAATTAATATTTAATATAATGTATTTAACTGAATAGTTTGCTTATACGAGTGAGTTATTTTATTATATACATTACTATTTAATTAAATATTAATACATGAAATTAAAAAATGGAAAAACAATTTATGTTTTAATAAATAAAGCTTAAAAATAATTAACATGCTGATAAAATTATAACTATAGTAAGCATCCTTTTTATTTGTATATATAAAATTTGCATTATAGTTGACAAACAAGCCATATGACTATATTTTCAATAAAAATTTGAATATTTACTAATATAGGTGTGTTATATTTTATAATATAGAATGAATTAATATTTAATATAATATATTTAACTGATTAGTTTACTTATACATATGGGTTATTTTATAATATACAGACATAAGCTGAAATGACTTGGGCGCCTATGCACTTTCTACTCAACTGTAGTTATTTGAGCTATCAGACCTGAGTTTCAGTCTGAAAAAAAATCAGATTTAAATGTAATTGATAATTTTTTGTTATTACTAATAAAACTTCTTTTTAGCTTAAATATACATTAAATAAAAAAGTTTGATCCATGAATAGTTTTAAAAACTCTTATCTGATGCTTAAAATCCTTTTGATTAGTTAAAAACTTGATTTTGTTTATTTAATAACACTATTTAAAATGAAATAATGTTGTATGTGTATCATGTCTTAAGATTTATGAGTTATAAATATATTTTAATACACTTCTACTTTCTCATAAAGAAAATATTGTATCAATAAAAAAATTTGTTCTATTTTTTTATTAATTTGTACATATCCAGACTCGTGGAAAAAAGTGGTTTCCACTCTGTTAAAAAAAATCAGGCGAGAAATCATCTGATTTCTTAGGTGATTTATCATGCCAAAATCTCATGTAATGATCTCTCGCCTGATTTTTTTTTGTAGGGCAGAAAATGTCTGTATGTATGTGTGTGTGTATGTACTCATTACGTCAATTAGATCTCGAAAAGTACTCGACAGATTTCCTTCAAATTTTGCATACAATTTATTTTTTTGTCTAACTGGTACGGAAGCTATTGAAAACTGGTTTTCTTGGTATAGTTTTAATTTTAGAACAATTTAAAACATTTTTTTTCAATTCTAATTTTTAATTTTTTTTTGTATTTTACTTTAAGTATTCGATGGATTTGCTCTAAAATTTGCTTGGAAATTATTTGCGATTACCAAAAGAAAAACTTCTGAAAACTGATGGGTGGGGCTCGAACATTAGAATGTTTTTTATTTAATTAACATTTATTTAGAAGTTAATATAAATTATGTGCATATCGAGACTGTTCATTTATTCATTTAAGAATTTTCGTATTTTCAGCGACTGAAGTAACGAAAATAACTAATGCGAGTAAAGCATTTTAGAATATTCACTTTATCGAAATAAGAAGTAGCAAAATAAATGTACGTCTAAATTTAGAATAAATTATATCAAGATTTCGAAAGAAATCTAAATATTTTAATCGAATAATTTGAGATTATCACTACTGCTTTTTGAAATCATGAAAATTCATTATTACTTTATTCTAAATTATGGAATACGCTATTCGTAATTGTGACACTCTAAATAAATATTCATTAAATAAAAAACATTCTAATGTTCGAGCCCCACCCAAACTGATTTTCTTAGCGTGGTTTTAATTTTAGATAATTTTGTAAAATTTGAAGAAAAAAAATTCATTTCTCTTTTATTTTACGTAAATTACTCTATAGATTTACCCCAAAATTCGCATGCAAGTTATCCGCTATTGACAGAACAAAAAAATTTTTTTAAACTAATTTTCTTAGCGCAGTTTTAATTTTAGAGCATTTTGAAAATTTTGAAAAAATTTTTATTTGAAACCACTTTTTTCGACTCCCGGAGTCTAAATATGTACAAATTAACGAAAAAAAAAAAAAATTTTTTTCACCGATACAATAATTTTTCTTTGAGAAAGCAAAATGAAATCAAAATACTCTAACACAATGAGCTCTATGAGAAAGCATTACACCAAAGCACTTGGCAGCGTTTTTGTAAATGCTTAAGTTCAAATAAATGTAATAGATATATTTATTATTACCTATAATGCGGTTATGAAGTAGCTAAGTAAAGTCATTTATTTGATAGTCATTAAATATATAAAGATGAAAAAGATGCTTTTGTAATTTTAAATAATGAGGGATTTTTAAACTCTTATTACCAATAATAGTATTTAAAAATTTAATTTACTGCAATATTTAATTTAATTTAATGCTATCCAAACTAAAGATGTAACGCATATAATAACTAGTGAAAACAATTTTATATAAATGAGTTAAAACAAAATTTAACGGTAGGCCGGAGTAGAACCTGATACCGACCGAGTAACAATTGAGTTGTTTGTTATTTACTCAAGTTTTAATCGGTGTATCTTCAAATTAAAGGTCGAGCGCAATAGATATTATTATTATGAACATCTATGCACGAGAAAAAAAATATCTACCGGTTTGTTTTTGAGAAAAGTAAGTAACGCGAAAATATTATAAACATAAACTTTTACTTTGGCGTTACTTACTTTTCTCAAAAACAAACCAGTAGATATTTTTTTTCTCGTGCATAGATGTTCATAATAATAATATCTATTGCGCTCGACCTTTAATTTGAAGATACACCGATTGAAACTTGAGTAAATAACAAAAATGCCAATTAGACAAGGACAGCAAATCCGGCCTGCTCTTAATGCAAGTAAAAAATAAAATGTTTTTTTTGTGAAAAACTTTTTGATTCTTTATTGCAAAATTTATATTATTTTCATACATTATTTTAAAACTCGGAAATTGATAGTGATGAAAATCATTAATGAATCAGATGAAATGTTTCTTCTAGAATATTTAAATTTTTTTAATCCTTCCAGTAAATTACATTTGAGAGAAAAATTTATTGTAATGCTTATAAGAAATATAAGTATTAATAAAGGTTCATGCAATAGTGCGAGATTGCAAATTTTAGAATTTTCTAATCATTTATTAAAATGTAAAATTTTGACGGCTGGTATAAGATGATATTTTTCCAAACCGTAGTAGATTATATTGTGAAAATGAATATTCCTTTTACATTTAAAAGAACGTAATTTTCACGTGAATTATCTTTTGCTATGACGATTAATAAATTACGTGGACAAACGTTTGATAATATAATTATTGTTTTAAGGAACTGAACACGGTTAAAAACAATTGTGTAGTCTGTTAACTTTTATTTTCTGTTACTCAATTGTCTGTTGAAGTAACAAACAAGGATGTGACGATTTAACAGACTTTATGTCAGTTGATTCTGAAAATGTCCGTAACAAACGACTAAAACAGATAGTCCAGGGGCAAACTACATAAGTCTTGGTCGATCGAGGTCCTCAATTCTACCCAGGTTTTTTTATGTATTTTTGACCTGCTGAATCCAAATTTTTGGGTAGAATGTCTGAAAATGGCGCATTTAATAATTATTAACAATTTTCATAAACAAATTATAAAAATGCACTTAAAAAAAAAATCTTATCATATTTTTTTAGTTCATTTTGAGTAAAAAAGGTTCTCATGAACATATTGCTAAAATGCACTGAATCGGCAGAAAACAAATTGCAAAGTTTGAAAAAACGCGATTTTTTATAAATACGGTCGCTAACTACTGTAATCTTTAAGTTTATATTTTAACAAACAATTTAAGCTATTGTGAGTTAAAATGAAATCAGTAGAAGCTGAGCTATAGGCTGTCAAAGTTTTGAAAAATCGCGTTTCTTCAAACTGCGATTTTTTTTTGCCGATTCAGTTCATTTTAGCAATATGTTCATGAGAACCTTTTTTACTCAAAATAACCTAAAAATATCATAATTTTTTTTTTTTTTTTTTGAAAAAACGTATTATTATAATTTGTTTATAAAAATTGTTAATAATTATTAAAATTATATCATTGTAAATGTCACGAAAGCTATTCATTAGACAACGAATATCATATTATAAACGAATATAATATTGTATAAGATATAATAAAAAACGTTCTTTCTAATATTTCTTGAGTTCTTGTACATTTATTAATTTAAGGAGTCTCATATGTCAGCTATAGTTTGTTGTTCATAAAAATTAAAAGATTAAAGAACTCTTCAAAATTTTGATAAAAATTAATTTATACCTAGAAAAAAATTTCTGCAAATTTTCAAGTAGTCTAATCAACTAATTTTTTTATATGTGCTCACTCGAAGTCCGCGTATTTTGTATCTCATAGTAGTAAAAAGATAAACTTTAAGTGAGCATAAATAATAAAATCAGTCGATAAGTCTAACTAAAAATTTGCAGAGATTTTTTTCCAGGTATAAATTCATGTTTTTCAAAATATTGAAGAATTTTTTAAACTTTTGATTATTATGAACAACAAACTATAGCAAACTATAGCTAGCACATGATACTCCTTAAACGTGAATTTAAAAAAATAAAACTATATTTAAAACGTGTATGTATGTGTACGGAAAACAAGACCAAAAAAAGTTTTAGTACATTGACAGACAATGTCTGTAATTTATAAGTAAAATTTTAACAGACATTTGTTTGTAAAATCCTTTAAGAGTCAGCTGTATACCGACACAGTTACCTGTTTTACCGAATCTATTTAAAATTTAGTTTTTATAAAAACTAATAGCTTCAGGCAGAAATAAAGAGATGGTTTCGATTCGTGTAATAGAAAGCAATATTTTCTCTGATAAGAATAATTTAATTCCACCGCTTTATTTTCAAGAAAAGTTGGAATAACTTGAAAATCCCATTATTTGACACTAATTTCTAATTTTTTAAGTTATTCCAACTTTTCTTAAAAACGAAGCAATAAAATTAATTCATACTAATCAAAGAAAATATTACATTTTATTAAACACATCGAAACCATCTCTTTATTTTTGCCTCTTGTTGCTGATTTTGGGAAAAAAGTCAATTTTTTAATTAGAAAAGGACAGAGATACAGCGGACTCTTAAAGACATTTTGTTTGTTAAAGTAACACACATTTTTGTCTATTAACTGGTTTTAACAGACTTTGTCTTTGATATTTCTAACTGTGAATAAACTGATAGCAGCAGCTGTTTCAATTTTTCTTTATTTCTATAAGAGAAAAAACGACTTTTCTCCTCTATTTTTTAGAGAGGCCACTTCAGGTGCTAAAACATAAAATTTAATAACAACTGATAACAGTTTCTTAATGATTAAAAATTTCTAAATTCATCAACAATACATTAAAAAAACATCACCTAAAACAATACATTTTAGGCGTAACAATAAAAATAAAAAATGAAACTTACAAGTATTAAACATGTGGTATTACATAACTATTTTTGTTTTATAAAAATGTATAATAATAGATATTTCTATTAATAATAAAAATTTTCGCAATCTAATATGCGTCGTCATGATCTACGTGACATTATGAAGTATAAGTTATTCCAACTAATATAGACGCTGATAGAAGCGTACATGGGAAATTTCTGCCAAAAATGAGTTGGTTCTGTTACCCAGCTACTTGGGGACGCCATCAAATCCCATGTATTTTTATATCTATATATATCATATATATAGCACATTTTTCATATGTATAGATATACAAACAATGTTGAAGTGTTACCCAGGCTTTCGGACGAAAAATGTAACCCAGAAGAATCCTTCTATAAGCGTCTATCTTCTTTGGTTATACAAATCTTTAACATAGATAATTTAGGTGAGTTACGTATGTACAAAGTGACTAGCAAGTGTTTTCTTTTATGTACTTGGTATTTGATTCAAGATTTTGACTCACATGAATGAATTTGATTTAATTATATTTAATCTAATTTAACAATTATTGCGTTTTATTGTAAATAATTTATTCTTGAAACTGTTTAATCAAAAGAATTAATTTCTTTTTAATAATTCAACTATGTATTTATTATATACGTTGTTTAATTTTTCAGTGTCGTGTATTATTGCAATTTTCATATTTTTTAACATGTATCATTTCTGATAGCAATCTTTTTTGATAGTTGCATTCAATGTCTAATATGTTTGAGGTTCCTATGTTTGTATCAAAGCTATGGCTAGAATTTTCACAGTGTGTAACCAACGCAGATTTGTCTCTATTATGTTTCAAATCACTTATATGTTGTAAATAAAGAAAAATTGAAACAGATACTGCTATTAGTTTATTTAGTTGGTTAAAAAAAATTTTAGCTGTTGTTAGCTGCTTAAAAGAATAATATAATTATTGATTGATGGAGAGAAGTTTTTGATCATGGTTAGTTGTATGCTGCGGTATCTAGAGTTTGATCTTATATCCTACATGCCAAAAAACTAATATAAATATTGAAAATTATGTATGTAAAAAATTATATTAAAAATTTCTTTTAATTTAATTTTTTTATTTTTTGATGACATATTAAAGGCACTTCGTACTGTTTGATTTTAAGGTTCATAATTTTAGTTTTTATTTAAAATTAATTTTTGATAGATGACCACTCATCATTTTTTTAAAAACAATAAAATTGCTACTAAAATAATTTCGTTTATTAAAATTACTTATCATGTTTATAGATGTTATTATATCCATAGTTGACCCTGGAGTATAAATTTGTTGCGCGCTTCGCGCGCATTAATGTAGCTAGTATATATAAAAGTTAAAAAATACTAAAAAAAACAAAATGGAATCCAAGGAAAAAAAAGTAATGATGAATTTGAACAAATACGTGCGAATGAGGCTTCACGTAAGAAAGAAGCTTATATAAAATTAAAAGATTCTGAACCAACTAAATATATAGAAAAGTTAAAAAATACTAAGAAAACCGAAATGGAATCCAAAGAAAAAAAAAGTAATGATGAATTGGAACAAATACGTGCGAGTGAGGCTTCACGTAGGAAAGAAGCTTATATAAAATCAAACTATTCTGAACGAAATAACTATATAGAAATGTTAAAAAATAATAAGAAAACCAAAATGGAATTAAAGGAAAAAAAAGTAATGATGAATTGGAACATATACGTGCGAGTGAGGCTTTACGAAAGAAAGAAGCTTGTATAAAATTTAAAAAAAAACAATCATATAAATATGAAAAAATATAAGAAGAAAATAGAATAGCAAAAGTAAAATCGATTTAAAATATAAATACTGATGAATTGAAACAGCTACGCGAAAAAGAAGCATTACGCAAAAGTAAAACTTATAGAAAATTAAAAAATGAATATTATGTTGAATATGATAAAATGGAAATAATTGAAAAAATTGACGATCAACAATTGGAAATTTCAGATGTTATTGACAAAACGCAAATGAATAATGATTTTTAGCAATTTCAACATTTTAATTATAATATTGGAATGCATAAACCAACAGATGATCGAAAGCGAAAATATAAATATGATTCTTATTAATTAAAAACGTCACTTATAAAGTGTAAACGATTAAAAATTGAAGACATTAATTATTATATTGAAAATAACAATAATAATATTTGTAATAACAATGATAATGTCATGATAAACAAAAAAAATAGTCTGCAATAACAATTTAGATAAAAATAGATATAATGTACCTACCTGTAATGAAGTCGCGATAGTATATGTTAAAAAAGATGATCTTCCTCCTATCGAACGTATTATTGTCATTTACTCTAAGTATGAAGAACCAATTAGTATACCAACAATTAGCAAAGATACAGATCCTATGACATGTCCGCTAATTTATCCTAATGGTGGTTATGGATGGATGCCAAATATAAAAAGTAAATTTGGAAAAACTAATATTTCAAATTTGCAATTTTATAATTATAGATTTAGTATTAGAAATAAATTTCATCCATACCTTAATTTAGGAAAAATATCTCATTAGGCAATCATTGATGCATTTGTAAAAGTTGAAACCTCTAGATTATATTTTATACAAAAAATCGAAATATATTAAGAAGTCATTATTACAAAGGAGTAATGGACTATTTACATAACAAAAAGAATTAGTATCGTCGAAAATTAGTCATATTACCATTAAATTTTATAGGCAGTCCACGATTTATGAAACAAAATTACATAGACTCGATGACACTTGTAAATTATCATGGTAAACCTGAAATTTTTTTAACTATATAGTGTAATCCACATTGGAAAGAAATAATTGAAAACTTGGAAAATTATGAAAATTCAATAGATAGGCCGGATATTGTAACAAAAGTATTTTATCAAAAAGTGGAAGAATTTAAAGATCTAGTAGTTAAAAGAGGAATATTTGAAAAATGTTTTGCGTATAGTTACGTAATTGAATTTCAAAAACGAGGATTACCACATATGCATATGTTATTATTCTTAGATAAAAATGATAAAATTAACACTCCCGAAAAAGTTGATGAAATAATAAGTGCAGATATCTTAATTTAAGATATTTATCCGGAATTATATAGTATTGTTAAACAATTTATGATACACGGTCTCTATGTTATGCAAAATATAAATTGTCCATGTACGGATAAAAATACAAAACAATGTACAAAAAGTTTCCCAAAAAATTTAATGATTTAACAGTATTTAAATCGAATAGCTATCCATTATACAAACGTAAAAATGATGGCGTCAAAATAATTTTTAAGAATAAATTTACAGAAAGAGTAGCATATAATGGATTTGTTGTTCCTTATAATCCATACTTATTATTAAAATTTAATGCACATATAAACGTAAAAGTTGTTCCACTGTACAATGCATTAAATATTTATTTAAATATTGTTATAAAGGTCATGATTGTGCATACATTAAAATACGCGAAGTGAATGTTGATTTCCAAACAGAAAAGAAAGACACTTTTCAAAATGACAATAATGAAAATGTTGAATATGAATATGATGAAATACAACAATACATAAATACACGATATTTATGTCCGCCTGAAGCAATGCACAGGTTATTAGAATATCCTTTACATGTTATTTCACATACTATAAAAAGACTAAGCGTTCATGAAGTAAATCAACAAAATGTATTTTTTAAAGAAGGAAAAGAAGAAACGATCATGCAGAAAAATGTGGGAACAACATTAACAGCATATTTCGAATTGAATCGAGAAGATTTAGAAGCTCGAGGTTACTTGAATACAGAAATACCGCATTTTTATACATTTGACGAAAAACTAAAAAAGTGGAATAAAAGAAAAAAAAGGAAACCAATACTTAGTAGAATGTATTTGATAAATCCGAAAGATAGAGAACGCTACTTTATTAGATTATTACTATTACATGTTAAAAGCGCCACATCTTTTGAAGATTTACGTACTATTGATAATGTAATATATACTTCGTTTTATGAAACAGCTAAAGCTAAACAATCAATTAATGAAGATAAAGAATGGGACCGATGTTTATAAGAATCATCATTGACAGAATTCCTTCATGCTCTTTGTGAATTATTCGCTTTTATTTGCATTTTTCATAATCCCATAAATGCACGAGATTTATACAAAAAATATAAAGATAAGTTTTATCATCCTAAATACGAAAAAGATATTGGCGAAATATTGGCATTGAATGTTATTCAAAATTATTTACATATCAATGGATTTTCTTTAAATGATTTTAATTTACCTAACATAAGCAAATACATAGAAGATGATGATGATGAAACAATTTTAAATTATAATGATGATATTCTAAATGAATTGGAAACAAAAATAAATTGCTTAAAAGAGAAACAAAGATAAATATTTGACTCTACTATAAAAAGTTTAAATCAAAATAAACGAAAATATATTTTTATTGATGGACCAGGTGGAACAGGAAAAAGTTATTTACTTAACGTTTTAATAGCTTATTTTAAATATCATAATATACGTTACTTATGTGTTGCTTGGACAGGTATAGCAGCGAATTCATTGATTGATGGAAAAACAGTGCGCACAACATTTAAACTACCGTTGAATATAACAGATTGCACAACATGTAATGTTAAGCCTAACTCTGCAGAAGGAAAAAAATTAAAGGAAACACAAATAATAATTTGGGATGAAATATCTATGACTTCCAAATTTGCTTTTGAGGTAGTTGATCGTCTTTTTCAAGATTTATGCGATGTACAACACCATGGTAAAACGACCCTTCGATGGTAAAACTGTAATTGTATTAGGAGATTTTAGGCAAACATTACCAATTGTTCGACATGGAAGTCGTTTTAATATTATAGAAAATTCGGTTAACCCTTACAGTCACAGGAGCCGATATATCGGCTACCCAATTTTCTTTTTTTTGACCTCAATATTTTTGCAATATCATGCTTCATTCTTGGATTTTTTGTATTTCCAGATACACATAGTCTTACTATTTATAATGCTGATGATATTTTATAAATGTATAACTATCAATTATTATTATAAACAAATACATACGAAAAAAGTGAATTGAATCGCATGACTGAAAGGGTTAAATTTAGTTTATTTTGGCAAAATTTTATGCGTACGACATTAAGTGAAAATCTGCGAGTTTCAGATGATGATAATAATTTCAAACAATGGTTATTAGATATCGGAGAAGGAATACGTCGTAATCTTTTTGAAGATGATAACAACGAAGATAGACGCTTATAGAAGCGTACTTTAAATGGGCGGACAGGGGCTCAAACTCTAAAGCTTATGTCCTCCAGCCGCGTGGTGGCGCTACTAAAATGCCATGTATTTCTATATCTATATATACCGATGTTTTCATATATATAGATATACACGTAATGTTAAATGTCCTCCAAAAGTTGGGCCCCCAAAGTTAACCCAGAAGTACGCTTCTATAAGCGTCTATCTTCGTTGATGATAATGAACTAAGTGCGATACCAGAAAATCTGATCATTAGAGGACATCTTGTCGAAGAAATATTTAGAAATAAAATAAAAATAAATAGTGAAAATCTAATGAATAAAGTTATTTTGGCTCCTAAAAATAATGATGTTATTTAAATCAATAACGACGTTTTGAATATAATAGAAGGAGACTATGTTGAATATTTAAGTATTGATACAGCCGAAGATAATAACAAAGAAAATTTAGATGTTATATTACCTACAGAATTTTTAAATACGTTAATTCCTAATGGAATTTCACCACATAAATTGCATTTAAAAGTAGGAGCTATTATAATTCTTTTGACAAATTTGAATGTGAATGAGGGACTTTGTAACGGGACAAGGTTAATAGTAAAAAACTTACTAAGATATTCTATCCAAGCTGAATTGGCAAGTGGAAAAAACAAAGGTAAATGAGTTTTTATTCCAAGAATAATTTTATTTCCATCTAAAGAAGATATCCCTTTTAACATGCAAAGAAAACAGTTTCCTATTAGATTAGGTTTTGCAATAACTATTAATAAATCCCAAGGAAAATCTTATGAAAAAGTTGGTGTATATTTGCCATCACCCGTTCTCAGTCATGGACAATTATATGTTGCCCTTCCAAGGACAAAACACAAAAATAATATAAAATTATTTTTAAGCAACAGCGCAATAGTCAATGGAGAAAATAAGAATGATCAAGACACAATTTATACAAAAAACATTGTATATAAAGAAATATTATAAATAATATTGTAAATATTTATATAATAAAGATATTATGATATCTAATACAATAATATTTGATATAATATTCAAAATCATGATGCATTTTAGAAAGCACTGATGAATTGACCGTACACGGAAATGCGCAGTAATATAGATTGCATTTAAAAATTCACAGTATAATCGGCTGCATATGGGGATGCGCTGTTGAATCGGCGGCATATGCACAGAAAGAAATTTGACAGTAAATAATTACCATATTTAGTTTGTGTACGATTTCAAAAATAATCGAAATAATATATTTCGAATTCGGTAGAGCGTTTTTCTAAAAATTGTAATATACCATTGCAAGAAGTTTTGGAATACCGTATACATTGCATCCTGTATTGCAAGGAACGTTGAAGTAAAAAATTACCACTTATTTTATTGCATCCTGTATTGCAAGGAACGTTGAAGTAAAAAATTACCACTTATTTTATTTACAAATTCACAAATAGTAATGTTAGTTATAATAACATTTAGTATTTCAAAAGACATTAAAATCTCCTAATGCCAAATTTCTTTCTGTGTAGGGATGCGCTGTTAAATCAGCTGCATATGGGAATGCGCTGTTGAATCGGCTGCATATGGGACTGCGCTGTTGAATCGGCTGCATATGGGGATGCGCTGTTGAATCGGCTGCATATGGTGATGCGCTGTTGAATCGGCTGCATATGGGGATGCGCTATTGTACTGGCTGCACATAAAGATACACAGTCGAATCAACTGCTTAATAATTATTGCTAAATATTGTGCAAATAAGCATCTGGAGCGGAGCCTGTTATAAAAAAATTTAAAAAAAAAACGCTCCACTGACAAATCCTTTAAAAAATAACAGGCTTGGATAAAATGCTTTATTGGAGTAAAAAATAAAAATGCAAGAGAGGACAAAAATGCGAGAAGCTGAAAAAAGCCAGAAGAGCAAGATAGAGTAAGAAAAAGAACAAAGAAAAAATAAAAAGCGAGGGCAAGCAAAAAAGACAGCTAGAGACAGAAAGAAAGAGAATGCATGGGAGAACAAAAAGAAGCGTAAGGAAGCAAGACGTGGGAATGCGAGAAAAAGCATGAGAAAGCGTGAGAAAACGTAAGAAATCGAGAGAAAATGTAAGAGAGCAAGAGAAAGAGAGAGAGAACTAGTTTGGTACTTATAATAAATGCTTATAAGAAATTATTTACTCATTTCTACTTTAAAAATATAATCGATTCCTCTAGTCATATATGTAAAAAAAACAAAAATTAAAGCAGCAAAAACATACGATATTGTCATAAAGTAAAAAATGCCGACTTGACATATGTCACATGCAAAAAACCATATGACTAAATAAATTATTGATTGAGCCCAAAAATTAAATAGAAAATAAGACCCGAAAAAAGACTGAAAAAATAAAGCCCAAAAAATTAGGATAAAAATATAGCAACTATGAAAAAATAAGGCCCTAAAGATAAGGCAAAAAATTATGATATCTTCGAATTATTAATGCTTCACGATCTTTTATAGAATAATTCTTTTCTGGTATCATTTGTTCACGGTGGCAAACAATATAAAAAAGTTATTTGACTGTATCAATTGAAAATTTTTAATCTTAGAAACATTTTTAGAAAAGGAAAAATTATTGGGCCCAAAAAAATAAAAGGCACAAAAAATATGAAGCTCAGAAAATATAGAGAAGAAAAAATTATTGGGCCCAAAAATATGAAGCTTAAGAAAATATAATGCTCAAAAAATATAAAAAATAAAAAATTGTTAGGCCCAAAAAAATAGAAGGCACAAAAAAATATAAGGCTTAAAAAATATAGAGAAGGAAAAATTATTAGGCCCAAAAAATGTAAGGCCCAAAAAAGTATATATTCCAAAAAAATATAAGGCCCAAGAAAATATAAGACCCAAAAAATTATTAGGCCAAAAAAAAGGCCCAAGAAAATATAATGCTCAAAAAATATAGAAAAGAAAAAATTATTGGGCCCAAAAAAATATAAAGCCCAAAAAAATATGAGGCTAAAAAAAATATAATGCTCAAAAAATATAGAGAAGAAAAAATTATTGGCCCCAAAAAAATATAAAACCCAAAAAAATATAAGGCTAAAAAAATATAATATTTAAAAAATATAGAGAAAAAAAATTATTGCGCCAAAAAAAATGTAAGGCCCAAAAAAATATATGGCTAAGAAATATAGAGAAGAAAAAAATTATTGGGCCCAAAAAATATGAGGCCCAAAAAAAAGTATAAGTCCAAAAAAAATATAAGGCTCAAGAAAATATAAGGCCCGGAAAAAAAGGCCCAAGAAAATATAATGTATAAACTTAACTAACGTCACTCTACCGAAACCCGTTAAGTATGTTTTGAATTTAAGTAATAAATTTAACTTTACTGTTAATCTTGATAAAAATAATTATTTTGATATCATCAAACAAATTGAATTTCTAGACCATTATCACGTATCAGATGAAAATCAGACCAATTACAATAATAAAAATATTAAAGATTCACTAATGTGTAACTTATCAAATTTTATCAAACAAAAAAATAAGACGGATTTGTCAGGCGTCGATTATATACTACATAATGCTATTTGTGATACAAGGAAGTTTCTCAATGATAATAACAATCTTTTTTGTGACTAAAGCTGACAAAGGTAATGCGACAATCATTATTGATAAAACTGTTTACATAAAAAAAGTAGAAGATGCTCTAAACAATATTAATTATAACCAACAATTAAAGAAAAATCCTTTAAGTAATCTAAAGAGTAACACTGAGAAGCTTCTTTGTAAATTGAATCGATGGAATTTGTTTGATTGTGATACCGCTTTTAAAATTATTAATGAGAAAAACATTAAAAAACTCAGCTTGCAAAAGCCTATGGTTTGATTAAGGTACATTGTAACCATTCCTTACCCGTAATTCTGTTATCCTAAAGGTTCTTTATTTAAATGGTATTCTTTGTTCTATTTTATTTAAGAAATTATTATTTGTGCTTAGAAATTCTATGTGGTATCGCGTTAAAGGATCGTTAAATAGCTAGCGCGCCATGCCTAGCTATTGCGGACCCTGTATTTCGTTTTATTATTGTTGAAGTCGTTTATAGCTAGGACGCCTTGCCTAGCTATAGCTGACTTTTAAGATATATTTGTTAGTATTATTTAGGATTATTATGTGAAAAGCCCGTTATTATTAAGGACCAAATGCCTTAATATTCGGGGCTTTACACCGGGTTAATTGGATGAGGGTATATCTTGGAAAAGCTCTTTATTAACAACTTAAATTGAATCACTGTACAATGCCAAAACTAAGAGTAATCTCGCGCTTAATAAAGAGATACTTGCTTGTAGCACGTGTCAGGCCATTCGCCACTTGTGCTACGAGCAAGCGTGTCTTCACACCAAGAGAGCTGATCCAAGAGTGCCAGAGTCGCGAGCTCCTCGCACTGCTTGCTTCAGCTCTCTTAGGTCTCTCTCCCACTCTTCTATCTTAATAGAAGAGAGGGAGAGTCGCCGTATATTTTCAGCGGTACTTACACATGCAAACGCGTGTACGTATACACGCGCGCTTGCATGTTCAACCACTTTGGTCTTTTTGGGTGTTTGCGCGCGCATCTTCCAGTATCGTACGGTTTCAGGGCCGTACATACTCGGGCGCTCACAACATAAAAACGATTTACCGGTACGCATCATAGTTTCAGCGATTAATAGCCCCACGTACACCTTAGATAAATCTATTGCGTTGATTTTTCGAAAATATGTACCTAGATCTACGTATTCAATTACTAATAGCTTACAATTTAAAGACAAAATAAAAAATTTTTTAATTTCAGACTCACAAAGTATGTGTTCGCTAGATGTAGTCTCTTTGTTTACTAATATAGGTTTTGATATTATAACTGTTGCAATCGAAAGTAAATGGAAACATTTAAAATATGTATTAAAAGTCTCTCTTAATGAATTCATAGAAATAATTAAATTCCTATATGATTCCACATTTTTTAAATTTAATGACAAATTTTATAAACAAATTTTAGGAGCACCAATGGGTTTTTGCACTAGCCTTTGGCTTGCTGAATTTAGTTTAGAAATAATAGAGATTAATTGCCTGAAAAAACTAAAGAACTCGATATTTTTTTACACAAGGTACGTCGATGACTGTTTTTAATTGTTGATAAAAATAAGACCAGCGAAATCCTGGATGTTTTTAACGGTCAAGACCAATTTGTGAAATTTACGTTAGAAATAGAAAATAATAACACTATTAATTTCCTTGATATTAGCATAATTAAGAACCACAACTTACTAGATTTAGATTGGTTTAGAAAACCAACTTCTTCCGACGTTTATATCAATTTTTATTCACACCATCCACTTTCACAGAAAATTGCAACAGCGTACGGCTTGGTTGATAAATGTATCTTATTGTCTAGTGCTAATTTTCATGAAAAAAATCTGAATTTCATTCGCAACATTTTAATTCAGAATGACTATCCTAAACATTTTATTGATAAACATATTAAAAAAAGAATCTTTAAACTTAACAATGCTCATACTATTACTTTTGAACGTGACAATAACAACAATAACAATAGGAAATTAGCTGTATTTACATACGTAAAAGAATTACAATCGACTTTTAGTAATATACTTAAACATTCTAATTATAAGATTATATTTAAGAACTCAAATAAATTAAATTTTATTAACCTAGGCAAAGATAAAAATAAAATCGAAGATAATATGAATGTGGTGTATAAAATCCCTTGTGCTAATTGCGAGTTCGTCTATATTGGACAAACATCTAGATTACCTTCTGCCCGAATCAGTGAACATAAAAGAGACGTTAGGGATTTAAATAAAAAATCGGCCTTAGTTAATCATATTTCTGACAACAAACATAGAATAGATTTTGACAAGATTACAATCGTAGGAAGAGAAACTGAGAAGAAAAAAGGAGAATTTTTAGAAATGCTCAATATCCATTTTAATAACAAGACGATGAACAGAATACAGGACACACAGTTTCTTAAGAAAACTTATAAAGATGCCGTTAGCCTTATTAAATGTAAATAAGCAGACACAATTGTAATGATCTATGTATGCGTACACTCTTGTATTAGTATATGTTTTTGAATTTCAGTATATAAGTGCTTGACAAGATTGGATTGTTAGAGTTTTAGTCTTATACATTTTGACTTGTGTAAGCGTTTCGTGGTTTATTTACTCTAATTTATTCATTTTATTGTTTGTTAATTTACGGAATTTTTGTTTTAATTTTAGGGACGTTATTGTATTGTTCCACGCAATTTTTTTATATTTTGACTTGCCTTTTTGGCATATTAGGTAACATTTTACAGATTTTGCGTCTACGTTTTTAATTTATAAGTTTTTATTTCTGTGTTTATTTACTATGTCTTGTTGTTGTTTGTTATAGCCTGAAGAAGAGTATATTAAAATACTCGAAACGTCGCAACGTTTAACAATAAAAAGTTACAATTGACTTGTCACTCCATTAGTATTAAGTTCATTTTTTTATCAATACCTTAACGAGCATTAATTTTTCTAAGTTTTATTAAAAAATTATTGGGCCCAAAAAAATGTAAGGCCCAAAAAAATGTATAGCTAAAAAAGTAAAGAAAAAAAAAAAATTATTGGGCCCAAAAAATATGAGACCCAAAAAAAGTATAAGTCCAAAAAAAATATAAGGCTCAAGAAAATATAAGGCCCAAAAAAATATTAGGCCCGAAAAAAAGGCCCAAAAAAATATAATGCTAAAAAAATATAGAGGAGAAAAAATTATCGGGCCCAAAAAAATATGAAGCCAAAAAAAATATAAGGCTAATAAAAATATAACGCTCAAAGAATATAGAGAAGAAAAAACTATTGGACCCAAAAAAATATAAAGCCCAAAAAAATGTATGGCTAAAAAAATATAGAGAAGAAAAAATTATTAGGCCCAAAGAATATGAGGCCCAAAAAGGAGTATGAGTCCAAAAAAAATATAAGGCTCAAGAAAATATGAGGCCCAAAAAATATTAGGCCCAAAAAAAAGGCCCAAGAAAATATAATGCTAAAAAAATATAGAGAAGAAAAAATTATTGGGCCCAAAAATATGAAGCTTAAGAAAATATAATGCTCAAAAAATATAAAAAATAAAAAATTGTTAGGCCCAAAAAAATAGAAGGCACAAAAAAATATAAGACTTAAAAAATATAGAGAAGGAAAAATTATTAGGCCCAAAAAATGTAAGGCCCAAAAAAGTATATATTCCAAAAAAATATAAGGCCCAAGAAAATATAAGACCCAAAAAATTATTAGGCCAAAAAAAAGGCCCAAGAAAATATAATGCTCAAAAAATATAGAAAAGAAAAAATTATTGGGCCCAAAAAATATAAAGCCCAAAAAATATGAGGCTAAAAAAAATATAATGCTCAAAAAATATAGAAGAAAAAAATTATTAGTTAAAAAAATATAAAACCAAAAAAATATAAGGCTAAAAAAATATAATATTTAAAAAATATAGAGAAAAAAAATTATTGCGCCAAAAAAAATGTAAGGCCCAAAAAAATATATGGCTAAGAAATATAGAGAAGAAAAAAATTATTGGGCCCAAAAAATATGAGGCCCAAAAAAAAGTATAAGTCCAAAAAAAATATAAGGCTCAAGAAAATATAAGGCCCGGAAAAAAAGGCCCAAGAAAATATAATGTATAAACTTAACTAACGTCACTCTACCGAAACCCGTTAAGTATGTTTTGAATTTAAGTAATAAATTTAACTTTACTGTTAATCTTGATAAAAATAATTATTTTGATATCATCAAACAAATTGAATTTCTAGACCATTATCACGTATCAGATGAAAATCAGACCAATTACAATAATAAAAATATTAAAGATTCACTAATGTGTAACTTATCAAATTTTATCAAACAAAAAAATAAGACGGATTTGTCAGGCGTCGATTATATACTACATAATGCTATTTGTGATACAAGGAAGTTTCTCAATGATAATAACAATCTTTTTGTGACTAAAGCTGACAAAGGTAATGCGACAATCATTATTGATAAAACTGTTTACATAAAAAAAGTAGAAGATGCTCTAAACAATATTAATTATAACCAACAATTAAAGAAAAATCCTTTAAGTAATCTAAAGAGTAACACTGAGAAGCTTCTTTGTAAATTGAATCGATGGAATTTGTTTGATTGTGATACCGCTTTTAAAATTATTAATGAGAAAAACATTAAAAAAACTCAGCTTGCAAAAGCCTATGGTTTGATTAAGGTACATTGTAACCATTCCTTACCCGTAATTCTGTTATCCTAAAGGTTCTTTATTTAAATGGTATTCTTTGTTCTATTTTATTTAAGAAATTATTATTTGTGCTTAGAAATTCTATGTGGTATCGCGTTAAAGGATCGTTAAATAGCTAGCGCGCCATGCCTAGCTATTGCGGACCCTGTATTTCGTTTTATTATTGTTGAAGTCGTTTATAGCTAGGACGCCTTGCCTAGCTATAGCTGACTTTTAAGATATATTTGTTAGTATTATTTAGGATTATTATGTGAAAAGCCCGTTATTATTAAGGACCAAATGCCTTAATATTCGGGGCTTTACACCGGGTTAATTGGATGAGGGTATATCTTGGAAAAGCTCTTTATTAACAACTTAAATTGAATCACTGTACAATGCCAAAACTAAGAGTAATCTCGCGCTTAATAAAGAGATACTTGCTTGTAGCACGTGTCAGGCCATTCGCCACTTGTGCTACGAGCAAGCGTGTCTTCACACCAAGAGAGCTGATCCAAGAGTGCCAGAGTCGCGAGCTCCTCGCACTGCTTGCTTCAGCTCTCTTAGGTCTCTCTCCCACTCTTCTATCTTAATAGAAGAGAGGGAGAGTCGCCGTATATTTTCAGCGGTACTTACACATGCAAACGCGTGTACGTATACACGCGCGCTTGCATGTTCAACCACTTTGGTCTTTTTGGGTGTTTGCGCGCGCATCTTCCAGTATCGTACGGTTTCAGGGCCGTACATACTCGGCGCTCACAACATAAAAACGATTTACCGGTACGCATCATAGTTTCAGCGATTAATAGCCCCACGTACACCTTAGATAAATCTATTGCGTTGATTTTTCGAAAATATGTACCTAGATCTACGTATTCAATTACTAATAGCTTACAATTTAAAGACAAAATAAAAAATTTTTTAATTTCAGACTCACAAAGTATGTGTTCGCTAGATGTAGTCTCTTTGTTTACTAATATAGGTTTTGATATTATAACTGTTGCAATCGAAAGTAAATGGAAACATTTAAAATATGTATTAAAAGTCTCTCTTAATGAATTCATAGAAATAATTAAATTCCTATATGATTCCACATTTTTTAAATTTAATGACAAATTTTATAAACAAATTTTAGGAGCACCAATGGGTTTTTGCACTAGCCTTTGGCTTGCTGAATTTAGTTTAGAAATAATAGAGATTAATTGCCTGAAAAAACTAAAGAACTCGATATTTTTTTACACAAGGTACGTCGATGACTGTTTTTTAATTGTTGATAAAAATAAGACCAGCGAAATCCTGGATGTTTTTAACGGTCAAGACCAATTTGTGAAATTTACGTTAGAAATAGAAAATAATAACACTATTAATTTCCTTGATATTAGCATAATTAAGAACCACAACTTACTAGATTTAGATTGGTTTAGAAAACCAACTTCTTCCGACGTTTATATCAATTTTTATTCACACCATCCACTTTCACAGAAAATTGCAACAGTGTACGGCTTGGTTGATAAATGTATCTTATTGTCTAGTGCTAATTTTCATGAAAAAAATCTGAATTTCATTTGCAACATTTTAATTCAGAATGACTATCCTAAACATTTTATTGATAAACATATTAAAAAAAGAATCTTTAAACTTAACAATGCTCATACTATTACTTTTGAACGTGACAATAACAACAATAACAATAGGAAATTAGCTGTATTTACATACGTAAAAGAATTACAATCGACTTTTAGTAATATACTTAAACATTCTAATTATAAGATTATATTTAAGAACTCAAATAAATTAAATTTTATTAACCTAGGCAAAGATAAAAATAAAATTGAAGATAATATGAATGTGGTGTATAAAATTCCTTGTGCTAATTGCGAGTTCGTCTATATTGGACAAACATCTAGATTACCTTCTGCCCGAATCAGTGAACATAAAAGAGACGTTAGGGATTTAAATAAAAAATCGGCCTTAGTTAATCATATTTCTGACAACAAACATAGAATAGATTTTGACAAGATTACAATCGTAGGAAGAGAAACTGAGAAGAAAAAAGGAGAATTTTTAGAAATGCTCAATATCCATTTTAATAACAAGACGATGAACAGAATACAGGACACACAGTTTCTTAAGAAAACTTATAAAGATGCCGTTAGCCTTATTAAATGTAAATAAGCAGACACAATTGTAATGATCTATGTATGCGTACACTCTTGTATTAGTATATGTTTTTGAATTTCAGTATATAAGTGCTTGACAAGATTGGATTGTTAGAGTTTTAGTCTTATACATTTTGACTTGTGTAAGCGTTTCGTGGTTTATTTACTCTAATTTATTCATTTTATTGTTTGTTAATTTACGGAATTTTTGTTTTAATTTTAGGGACGTTATTGTATTGTTCCACGCAATTTTTTTATATTTTGACTTGCCTTTTTGGCATATTAGGTAACATTTTACAGATTTTGCGTCTACGTTTTTAATTTATAAGTTTTTATTTCTGTGTTTATTTACTATGTCTTGTTGTTGTTTGTTATAGCCTGAAGAAGAGTATATTAAAATACTCGAAACGTCGCAACGTTTAACAATAAAAAGTTACAATTGACTTGTCACTCCATTAGTATTAAGTTCATTTTTTTATCAATACCTTAACGAGCATTAATTTTTCTAAGTTTTATTAAAAAATTATTGGGCCCAAAAAAATGTAAGGCCCAAAAAAATGTATAGCTAAAAAAGTAAAGAAAAAAAAAAAATTATTAGGCCCAAAGAATATGAGGCCCAAAAAGGAGTATGAGTCCAAAAAAATATAAGGCTCAAGAAAATATGAGGCCCAAAAAAATATTAGGCCCAAAAAAAAGGCCCAAGAAAATATAATGCTAAAAAAATATAGAGAAGAAAAAATTATTGGGCCCAAAAAAACTGAAGCTTAAGAAAATATAATGCTAAAAAAATATAAAAAATAAAAAATTATTGGGCCCAAAAAATAGAAAGCACAAAAAAATATAAGGCTTAAAAAATATAGAAAAGGAAATATCATTGGGGCCAAAAAATGTAAGGCCCAAAAAAATGTATAGCTAAAAAAATATAGAAAAGAAAAAAAATTATTGGGCCCAAAAAATATGAGACCAAAAAAAAGTATAAGTCCAAAAAAAAATATAAGGCCCAAGAAAATATGAGACCCAAAAAATTATTAGGCCTAAAAAAAGGCCCAAGAAAATATGAAGCCCAAAAAAATATAAGGCTAAAAAAAATATGATGCTCAAAAAATATAGAGAAGAAAAAATTATTGCGCCCAAAAAAATGTAAGGCCCAAAAAAATGTATAGCTAAGAAATATAGAGAAGAAAAAAATTATTGGGCCCAAAAAAAAGTATGTCTAAAAAAAATATATGGCCCAAGAAAATATAATGCTCAAAAAGTATAGAGAAGAAAAAATTATTGGGCCCAAAAAAATGTAAGGCCCGAAAAAATATATGGCTCAAAAAATATAAAGAAAAAATTATTGGGCCCAAAAAATATAAGGCTAAAAAAAATTGCTACTTTTATTAAAAGAAGATTAGACACATTTGAAAAGAGCGGACAACTGGAGAACCGGAGATCCGGAGAAAAACGTGGTTTCACTTTAATATAATATAGGTTTTTTTTTCTACTTTGCCCTTTATTGTCTTATCTATAGCTTTGTTCAATACAATATTATGATTGTTATTATTATTATTGTAATTTTCATTATAATTATTGTCTTCAATTTTCAATTGTTTACACTTAATAAATAATGTCTTTAATTGATGAGAATCATATGTATGTTTTCGCTTTTTTTCATCTATTGGTTTATTTATTGCAGTATCATTATTAACATGTTTATTGTCATCAATTTCAATTTATTTACACCTTGTGCGTGATTCTTTTAATTGGTGACAATCATTTTTTACTTGTGTTTTCTTAATAATATCGGCGTTTTCCAATTTTTTATTTTTAATTTGTACCATTCTCTCATATTCATTATATTGTTCACTAATAACTTTTCTATAAGTCTTTTTTCTGCGTAATTTTTCTTTTTCATGCAATTTTTTTAATTTATTAGTATCTCCATTTTCAATTGATTTTATTTTTATATCTTAATATTTTCAATTTTTTTTATATTTATTTGGTTGTTCTTTCATTTTTATGTCAGCTTTTTTCTTACGTGTAGCTTCATTTGTACATATTTGTTACATTTTATCAGTACCCTTTTTTATCTTTGATTTTATTTTTGTTATTTTAGTATTTTTTAATTTTTCATTAAATTTATTGGGTTGTTTTTCTTTAATTTTTATATAAGCTTCTTTCTTGCGTAAAGCCTCATTCACACGTATTTGATCCAAATCATCAGTACTCATTGTTTCCTTGAATTTCAATTTTGTTATCTCAGTATTTTCTAATTTTTCTTCATATTTTTTCGGTTTTTTTTTTCTTTAATTTTTATATAAGCTTCTTTCTTGCATAAAGCCTCATTCGCACGTATTTGTTCCAATTTATCAGTACTCATTGTTTCCTTGAATTGTCATTTTGTTATCTTAGTATATTTTAATTTCTGTTTATATTTATTTGGTTGTCCTTTTTTCATTTTTATATAAGCTCTTTCTTACGTAAAGTTTCTTGAACACATCTTAGTTCTAATTTATCATTACTTTTTTTTCTTGCGTTTTCATAATAATGTCTTTTTCTGAGATTTGTTTATATTTATGTTATTGTTCTGTTACCATTTTCCTATTAACGGGATGTCGGAGCTGCAGCAATTGAGTTTTGCTTTTTTTATTTTATCAATATCTTTTCAAATTCATAAATTAAACAAATATAATTAAGAGCATGACGAAGCTGTCCGCCTTCTAATAATATTTCCAATCCTAACTTATGAATAAACGATGCTTTTAATCGAGTTTCTTTGCTACAAAGAAAAAATTTGTAAGATTAAACTCTAGTGCGGACAACTCAAGAAATCCACCAAAATATTATGCATATAAAGTTCTAATAAAAACTTTCAATGTATCGTATTTTAAGGTTAGGTTTGTCGAGTTCGATATCTAATTTCCAATCTAAGCACATAAAAAAATAACAAGTCCAAATGATTTTTTATTTTAACAAAAATTATTGTATTAATATAGCTTTAGTGCGGGCAAGTCATTATATTTGTTTAATTTAAGAATTTAAAAAGATATTGATAAAATAAAAAAAGTAAAACTCGATTACTGCAGCTCCGACATGCCGTTAAGTCCTGTTACAAATAAAGCTTCTATTTCATCTATTTCTTTTGATTTTTTTTTTCTTCGTTTAATCTAATCTCAACTGTCCTAATTTTATTATCGTTATAATTTAGGTGGATATTATCGATTTCCATTATATCATTATCTGGTTTTAAAAAATTTGTATCTGAGATGTCATTGTCAATTTCCATCAAAATTGTTTCATGATTGGAATTCTTTTGTTTGCGATAAATTTGCATGATCTTATTTTGTTCTGCCAATAAATGCATGTGTGAGTTTTTTTCTAATAGTTCAAGCTCGGCGAAATCTAAATTTAATGGTATTTGATTTAGACGTTGCTCATGACAAAAACCCCTTTAATCATGACCGGTTGATTATCGTAATTAATATTTGCATTATTATAATTTTGTAAAACTGGAAACATTCTTATTTGTTGCGTTTTGAAAATTCTTGAGAAACGTAATCGCATTTGAGAAACATCATATCTTAAACAACATGGACCTAAATTATAAAGTATTGTAACAGCAAAAATAATTGCAAAAATACCACAATCATAATTATTTGTTTGTGATTGTACTGTTTCGAATACTATGCTTAATTTTAATTTTTTCAAAAATAATCTGTTTGTATAAATCTTATGCTCATCTTGTAGATATTTAAGATTTAAACTGTCATATATATGAATCACCTTATTATTATAATACACACAAATCCGGTGACCCTTTTCTAAATTTCGGGAAAATAATAACTGTACAAATTCTCCATCAATCGGTACTGAATTAATCTATTGTGGTCTTTGAATTAGTGAAGTTAATTGCATGTTAAATGAGGTGCACTGGTTTGAAATAATATTAAATTCTAATAAGTGAATATCACTTAACATGAAAGCATTTCCACTATACAATCCCTGTCCTTTAACAATCAATTTATCTTTCTCAGTCAAAACCATTATTGAAAATTAAAATTCGTACAAGAATTTTAATTCATTTTTAATGAACTTTTTTCAAAGATATTCACAAAAGAATGGCGTTTATATTAACTAATTTAATTTACTGCCTTTTTACTTTAAAAGCTGAAAAATAAAAGAAATTATGAAAAATGCTATGAATTAATTGTTATATAATAAATAAATAATATAAAAATTTGTAAAAATAATACAAAGATAAAAAAGAGTTATTTTCGGCTATTCTACATATACATACACATATATATATATATATAGGACATTTCACACCAACTGGAAGAGCAAAAAAATTAAAATCGCTGAAACTCTGAGAATATATCGACGGTCACGGGGAAGAAGGTGTCATTTTATTTTTAGTTGTACGAAGGTGTCATTTCATTTAGAATTGAAAAAAGGTATCATTTCATTTTGGGTTAAAAAAGGACTTTTGTTTCATTTTAATTGAAAGAAAAGTGCTATGTCAAAAAAAATTTTTTTTATTTAATCATGTAGTAGACCTCAATGTATATATCTATAGTTCTTGATCCTTTTAAGCTGAATCCCTGAAATTTTTTTTTCATATTTTGGGTAACAAAAAGAATATACTCTTAGAGTTTCAGAATTTTTTTTACGCTTTTCCAGTTGGTGTGAAATGTAAATCTATATTTATTCATTAAAAAAAAGTGTAAAAAGAACTTGAATAAAAATTATTTTGAGTTATTTCTAATAATTGTATTCTTCAATTTATTTATAGTTATTTACGGATATTTGCAGTATCTACATTTAAAAAATGTATAAATGATAGTAAACAATCCTTAATCATCTCCAGCCTAACACTTTTTCATTGTTATTTACAGTTTTCAATATTTCCTTATAATCATTTGTTTATTCACAGTATTATTCTGCTTTCAAAAAATAATTTTCATTCAAGGTAATAAAATATTTCACTATAAGATAATATATATATATATATATATATATATATATATATATATATATATATATATATATATGTTGCATATCACAAAAAATTTTAACATCAAAACTAATTCTCTAATGTAAAGAATAAAAAATTAAATTAATAGAATTTTGAAATTTTGATATGGGAATACTTTTTATAATTAACTTTTTAATAACTTCGAATAGTGGTAAATTTTTTAAATAACTTGTGGAATTGAATGCTAATTAAATTTAGTTTTAACATGAAGATAATTATTCAAGTTTGAAATGTATTTAATAAAATAATATAACTATTTGTAAGTTATCACTTAATAATAATTTTTTACACTTTTTATTCATAGTTTAAAATAATATTAAATATATGATTATCATTTTAATAATTTTTATAAAATATTATGTAAATTTTTTATGTATAAATTATTTAAGGAGATGTAAAATGGACAGGACACTTGGGCCCATAAATATTGACTATATTTCCATTGTATTTCAAAATTTTGAATGGAGAGATGCATTATTAGCATATAGTATGTATCACGAAGATTATTCAGTTAAATTTTTAAATAAATCTATTCATTAGTTATTGAGAAGTTTGGGTTCCAATATTATTTACTAATATTTTTAACCGACTTCAAAATAGAGGAGGTTCTCAATTCGACTGAATTTTTTTTTTTTTTTTTCTAAGTCTGTTACCTCATAACTCCGTCATTTCTAAACCGATTCGAAAAAACTTTTTCTTATCTGCAGGAAGGTCCCATACGTGTCCTATAATTATTGGGCCAATATTCGGTTTGTATGACCCAATTATCAAATTAAGAAAACTGGGAGTTTTGCTCTCTCTCTCTCTCTCTCTCTCTCTCTCTCTCTCCTCCCCCTACCTGAGCTTGAATATGTATACATGCACACATAACGACACTGTGCTGTTGAGCCTTCTTTCTTTCCTGCTATATATTGCTTGGTGGTGTACTAATGCATGCGTTATGAATTAATAATGAAAGTTTAATGTAATTAGTGGGTCTACCTATATTTGCGTTTTTAGTAAGGGGATTCACTAGAAGATAGAAAATAAAAAATTTTTAACAAAAAACAAAACCGACTTCAAAAAAAAATTTTTCAACAAAAAACAAAACCGACTTCAAAAAAATGCACTAAAAAGTTACAAATAATTGTTGATCTTCAATAATTATACGCATACTACGCATCTAACTCAACACATGTGTAGCAAACATTTTATAGATTATTATCTAATCATTTGTAAACAGCACCAACAAATCATATTTTTTTTTAATTCACAAAAAAATATTTTCGAAGTCGGCGTCAAGTTGTTGAATTGTTCTGCACAGATGTAGAATTTGACGCCGACTTCGAAAATATTTTTTTGTGAATTAAAAAAAAATATAATTTGTTGGTGCTGTTTACAAATGATTAGATAATCTATAAAATGTTTGCTACACATGTGTTGAGTTAGATGCGTAGTATGCGTATAATTATTGAAGATCAAAAATTATTTGTAACTTTTAATTTCATTTTTTTGAAGTCGGTTTTGTTTTTTGTTAAAAAATTTTTTCTATTTGGAATCATAAATCTAAATATCTTAAGAGCAGGCCGGATTCGCTGTCCTTGTCTAATTGAGATTTTCGTTGATTACTCTAGTATTAATCGGTGTATTTGCAAATTGAAGGTTAAGCGCAATAGATATTATTATTACAAGTGTGCGCAAGAAAAAAAAAATCTACCGCTTTGTTTTTGAGAAAAGTAAGGAACGCGAAAATATTATAAACATAAACTTTTACTTCGGCGTTCCTTACTTTCCTAAAAAACAAAGCGGTAGAATTTTTTTTTCTTGTGTTCATAATAATATCTATTGCGCTCAATCTTTAATTTGAAGATACACCGATTAACACTTGAGTAAATAACAAAGAACTCAATTGTCACTCGGTCGGTATCAGATTCTACTCCGGCCTGGTCTTAAAAACTAATTATTACAATAATTTGAAAATTCAAATAAATAATTATCATAGTATATACTACAAGTTAATACATTCCTTTTATGGAAATTCAACAATAGAATGGAAAGACAGTTAAATATGACAGTTGATTTTTATATCTTCTTATAGTGAAATATAATCAAACTTTGACAACAAATTCAACATAATGAAATAATCGTACTTTCAATGATCATATTTAATACAAATTTTAGAGTGATATTATAGAATATTATTTTTTTCCGCATTTATAATAAGTGTTTTGCAAATAATAAGTAAATTTGAAACGTTTACTTTTTTAAGGGGAATTTTACTTCTATCTAGACAGTTCATAAATATAAATTCATAATTATAGACATAATCAGAAAAATTTATTTATATTTCATATATTTTCCTATCTTTATAATTGACTATTAAAAAAAATTTAATATCTAATAAATAATTTTTTTAAATTGTATTTCATAAAATTTATGTTCAAACGATATTAAAAAAAATAATTTTATATCATGTTATGATAATTTTTTGAATGAGGTAATTTGATGTATTTAAAAAATTAATATGTTTCTCTTATTAAAAATATTATTGCTTTAATGAAATGAATTTTAATATATTTAATTGTTAACAATTTTTATATAAATAACAACTCATTTGAATACTAACACGTGTACAAATGAAAATGTAATTTAAGTTAAATGTATGCTATTTATAACGTAATTTTATAAACTAATTTTTTAATACCTCAGTACATAAATTAGATATGCTTGATTTAGAACCTATTTTAACAATACTTTCCTTTCTCCGTGCTAGTAAAGTAAATATATGAATGTAGTTCTAGTAAACGTCAAATACTGTTTTCGTATTTTTCATGGTTTGTGATTGAAACACGTGATTAAAAAGAATGAATTCCTATTATATTTTTTCATTGATTCAAATGCAATTTAGTAGAAAAAATTCTATAATAATTATGATATAATTTGTATCTAAACAATTTTTATGCACATTGTAACTTTAATTAATCTTTTTTATAAAAATATAAAAATTTAATTTAGTACAAAACTAGAATATCAAAATTCATAAGTTACGACCATTCTTTTTTATTTTAAAATTGGCTAATTTATACATAATAATATAATATATGAAAATTCAACCGAACGACGTTAGGAGCAAGGTATTTTTTGCTAGTTAGTAATTAAAAATTTATTTATAAACAATTCTCCATAAATAACATTGATGTAACCTTAATAACATATTCATATGTACGTGTGTTCGTATTTATATGAATTGTCATTTACGTAAAAATTGTTAAGAATTGAATGTATTAATAATAATTTCACTGAAACAATAATATTTTTTCTAAGAGAAATATATTAGTTTTTAGAATATATCTAATGACCTCATTTGAAAAATTATCATAACATAATATAAAAATATTCTACCGACGCATTGGCCAAGTGGTTCGGCGCGCGCCAGGCGATCTGCAAGGTTAAGCAGCATCGGCCACGGTTAGCACTTGGATGGGTGACCGCTCAAGTGCCCCGTGCGGCCGGTTCTGACTTGCTTTGTGTGACGGTCGCATGGGCGTGCTGGCCACTTAACAATGTGAGCGGGAGGTGTGGCAAATACGGTGTAGGTACTCTTGTACAAGGGTTACCTAATACCAAATTCGCTATATACACCGACCCATTCTGGAGAAGGAAAATCACGGAAATTAGCCCGGGCGAATGCGGAATGGGATGGGTAGGAGGGTAATTATAATGAAAAAGATAAATAAAGGTGTGAGGGATACGTAAAAGCATGTAAAAAAATGTATACGTGGAAACCACCAAAGTTTTTTTTAATAAAAATATTCTTTTAGTATCTTTTTGACATACGTTTTATAAAATACAATCTTAAAAAGTAGTTTTTTTAATATTAAATTATTTTTAATAATCAATTATATAGATAGGAAAATATATAAAATATAGATAAATTTTCCTGATTATGTCTATAATTATGAATTCTTATATATGATCTGTCTAGATGGAAATAAAATTTCCCATAAAATAGTAAAAATTTTAAAGAAAATTTACTTATGATTTGCAAAACATTTATTAAGAATGCGGAAAATAAATAATATTCTTGAATATCACTCTAAAATTTGTATTAAATATAATGATTGGAAATTATAATTATTCTATCAGATTGGATTTATTGTCGAAGTTATATTATATTTCACTCTAAGTAATCTATACTTATAAAATTTACATAATATTTTATATAAACTATGAAAATTATAATCATGAATTTAATATTATTTTATCCTATAATTAAAAAGTTTACATAATTATTATAATTAATAACTTATAAATTATTGTATTATTATATGAAATACAATTTCAACTTAAATAATTAGCTTTATGTTAAAACTTAATTTTGTTAGTATTCAATTCCGCGAGTTGATATATATTGAATATATATATATATATATATATATATATATATATATATATATAATTAAAATATATATGATTATTATTCAATATACAGGGTGATTGGATAACATCGACACATATTTATATTATTGGATCCAGCGCAATAAGCTAAATCCGAAAAAAATGATAAGAATTTTTATTTAATTTTACCAATATATTGCCAATATATTGGCGATCTTGGAGAAAATTTTACCAACACATTGCGAATATATTGGCGATATATTGGTAGAATTAAAAAAAAATTTTATATTGTTTTTTTTTTGAGATCAGCTCATTGCGCTGAATCCAACGATATAAATATGTACCAATGTTATCCAATCACCCTGTATATATTATTATTAACATAAATATATATTAAATATAAAACTTTGATCCATGAATAATTTTTAAAATTCATAACCGATATTTTAAATTCTTTTGAGTAGTCAAAAACTTGATTTTCTAAATTTTGGTACTTGTCACAAACTTTCTTAGCAAATTTTTAAATAATTGACCTCAAAATTTCTGGAGATCTTCAGTTTATGTATCTTCACAAAATCACAGTTTAAGTTTTTGAAAATAAAGAGAATTTAAAAGTTTAGTTTAAAGAGTTGATAAAAATACATATTTTTGTGAATTTTATATAAGTAATTTAATTCAACATTTACTTCAACTTATCTTATAGAAATTCCAGAACCGTTATTTTGTGAAGATATATATACTAAAGATCTCTGAAAATTTTGAAGTTAATTAGTTGAGAATTGGCTGGAAAAGTCTACGGGAAGTACCACAATTTTCAAAAACCAAGTTTTCGATAACTCAAAACGAATTTCAAACATCGGATAAGGTTTTTTAAAATTATTAATGGATCAAAGTCTTATAGTTAATATATATTTAAGGTGAAAAGAAATTTCACTAACGCGCGTGCGCACACACACACACGCACGCACACACCCACACACACCATATAATATGTTATAGATGGCGTTACTAGCGTAACCGTAAGGAAGCCGATTAAGTTTTAAAAAATGTAAAACCTTGGGGCAGTTACAAAGAGACAGTTGAGAGAGTAAGATCGTGAGGTGCTCTTAATTAATAAATATACGTTATATTACGAAGTTTCTTTATCATTCAACATGATACATTTTTCTTTCATTCCCGTCCTTTTAAGAACCTATGAATATTAGATACACCTACATATTTGTAATTATTGAATGTAGTTATAATATCTGGCGACTGTAAGACAGAACGGAAAGAGGTAATTTTTGAGTGTCCAAGGAACTTTATATTGACAGCAAGATGGATGACGCTAAGAAGTCACGCAAGATTCAATGCTCGTTATTTTCAAAGTGCCTAACTAGTTTTGAGAATAAGTGTAATACCGCGAACATGTCAATAGCGGAAAGACAGATCGCAATGCAGTTGCTTGACTCACGAATGTCAGAACTTAAAGTAGTTAATGGCCAACATATCGAATTAATGATCTCATCTATTGCAAGTGAAGAGGATATTGAAAAAGAAATCCAATCGCATCAAGAATATAAAATTAAATATCCAACAGCTGAGTCTCTCTTGAGCGTTCAAGACAATCAAAACAGAGAGCAAAGCGATTCACAATATTCTACTACTCGAGAAAAACCTTTCAAGAGATCTACGCTTGGGATTCCGAAGTTTTCTGGAAGTATCAGTGAGTGGTTAAATTTTTGGTCATATTTTAAAAAGATCCATGAAGACAATAACCTCTCTAAAGAGGATAAGCTTGAATATCTCAAACAGATAGTGGAAAAGGACTCGAAAGCAGGAAATGTAGTGCATGGCTATCCTACTACAACTGAAAATTATGATAAGACTTTCGATAGTTTAAAAAACCGCTTCGGTAGAAATGACTTGATTGAGTATTATACGCGCGAACTGTTAAATTTAGTACTTCAAAATAATCAAAATAAAGATATAATAGTGTCATTATCAAGTCATTATGACAAAGTATCTGCGCATATACGCGCACACACACACACACTATATAATAATTCTGTATTTGGAATAAATATTTTTGACACTCCGTGCGCGAAGCTCGATTTCACGCACGCTGTACAGTGACAAAGTGACACGTGCGAAAATGGAGCTTCTCACACGTCGTGTCAAAAAATAGTGTTCGATACTCGTGCGAGAAAGTGATTTCTTACTCGTGTGACCTTTTCAACCTCGCTTCGCTCGGGCGCAACACGAGTAAAAAATCACTTTATCGCACTAGTACCGAAATATACTATTTTGACACAGCGTGCGTAAAATTGCATATAATGAAACGCAGCCAAATTCTTTATGTGTAATTTTACGCACTCTGTGTTGAAAAATATTTTTTGTTAATAGTGCGTTAAACTATAAATATTCGTGCGATTGCTATGACACTTGGGCCAGCTTGGCCGACCCTCATGCATATCAATCGCACGAATATTTATAATTTGATGCACTAGTATAAAAAGTACTATTGTTAAATTGCCTTTAAAAATTATAATATTATATAAATATGTATTTAATTATTCAGAAAGGTTTGTTGTAAATAGAACAGAAATATAATTATTTTTAGTTATTTATAATAATTGTATTATTCACAATTATTTATAATTATTCACATATATTTACGGTATTTACATTTAAAAACTTTTGAAGGTATCAGGGTGGATTTTAAGCCTGAAAAAAAAAATTCAAATGTAGTCATAATTTTTTTTTCTATTGATATTAATTAATACAAATTCTCTTTACCTTAAATATGTATTAAATATAAGACTTTGATCCATTAATAATTTTAAAAACCTCATCCGATGTTTATTTGTTATGTAGATATATAATTGCCGAAAATAACCATTTTCAAATCGTTATATCATTTTCACAACTTTTAATATAATTTTGTATCTCATTGCAATTAATTCAAAGCATTTTCCATAATTTCTTTTTTCCATCTTTTGGAAGTAAAAATACACTGAATTAAATTAGTTAATATAAAAGCAATTCTATTGTGAATATTTTTAAAAAAAGTTCATTTCAAAGAAATAAAAATTTTAAAAAGATTTTCAATTTCTAATAATGGGTTTGACTGAGAAAGATAAATTGATTGTTAAAGGACAAGAATTGTATAGTGGAATAGCTTACATGTTAACTAATATTCATAAATTAGGATTTAATAATATTTGCAATCGGTGCTCCTTATTTAATGTGCAAACCACTTTACGAATTCAAATACCGCAATATATTAATTTAGTACCGACTGATGAAGAAGCATTATTTTCCGGAAATTTTAAAAAAGGTCACTGGATTTGTATGTATTATAATAATAAAATAATTCTTATACATGACAGTTTAAATCTTAAATATCTACAATATGAGCATAAGATTTATGTAAACAGATTATTTCCGAAAAAATTAAAATTGAGCACAGTTTTCGAAACAGTACAATCAGAAACAAATAATTACGATTGCGGCCTTTTTGCAATTGCTTTTGCTGTTGCAATACTTTATAATTTATGTCCATGTTTTTCAAGATATGATATTTCTCAAATGAGACTACATTTATTAGGTATTTTTGAAACGCAACAAATCAGAATGTTTCTTTTTTTACATAATTATAATAATACAAATATTAATTACGATAATTCATCGGACATAATAAGAAGTTTTTGTCATGAACCATGTTTCAATAAAATACCACTAAATTTAGATATCGCACGGTGCTTCCGAGAAAGTTTAAATACAAATTTAATGTAACTTCCAAATTTTATCTGAGAATGATTTGTAGGCTCATTACATAATTCAGGCATCATTTGGAGAAAAATAAGTAAGAATGAAAAAAAGATTCAAAACCAAACCATTTTATTTTATTCATCAAACAAATGCTCAAAAATGTTTGGAACGTCAGTGTAATAGTAAAAATATAATAAAATTAAAGAATATCTGCCTTATGTTATGCAGCTATTTAGCTCAAATATTTATTGAAATTAATGTTGAAAAGTAGTTCTATAGCTATTAACGTTTAGATACATAGTATTAAGAGTATGTAAATATTTACATCGATGATATCTGTTAATATACACTTTAAGTAGTCATTTGAAACTTGCATGACTAATAAGGAGAAGTCTCCACACCTCTGGAAAACCGATTTAGCTAATACTGCAGGTTATGATTCTTTGATGAAAAGAATGAATCCGTGTTTTTTCTTTTCCTATAATAAGCCCAGCAAAAAGATAAGGTTGTTTCTTTCAAAAATATAATAACAAGAAGTGCTTATAAGAACTTTAATAACAAAAAAACTAAAACTCTTACAAAAAGTGAATGAAAGATAAAGAAGTACAAGTTGAACACTTTACTTTGAACCTTATTGTGTTAAAAAAGTTTTTGTAGTTCGGAAATTATGTAGAATTAAATATTACTACATATTTTCTCAATATTTTTAGCATGTAACACATTATGAATTCTTACACTATTTAATTAGCATATTTTGATCGCCTTGTACACAGCATGGAATATTTATCGAAGCTTCCTGGAATAATGGCATGGAAGATTTAAAATGTTTCAGGAATCTTTCATGAAATATTCCTGTAATATTCGTTGATTCTTCTTATGTTTGAGAAGATTTGGGTCATCTCAAATCTTTTATTGAAATATTTCAGGAATCTTGCAGGAATATTTCATAAAATATTTCGTTGGAACATTCATGGAAGGAAACAGAAGATTTGAAACATTTCATAAACCTTTCATGGAATATGCATGGAAGATTTAAGGGAACTTTCATGAAATGTTCCATAAAATATTCCTGGAAGAATTTAGAAGTCCATCGTAAAATATTCCATGGAATATTCATGGGAAATTTGTATTGGCACGGAAGATTAGGAATATTTCAGAAAACTTCAGTAGAATATTCCTCTAATATTCGAATGTCCTTGATTCTTCTTACATTAGAATATTTCATGAAATATTCTTGAAAGATATCAAAAATACTTCAATGGAAGGTTTGGGTAATCTCACATTTTTCATGAAATGTTCCTGAAAGATTTTTGGAAAGTTTCGATGAAAGATTTAGTGTTTCAGATCTACCACAAAATATTTCTGGAATATTTTATGAAAGATTAAGAAATGCTGAGAGGAGATAGTATATATATTATACAGGGTGTTCAAAAAGTCCTGGACCCCCCTGTACTTTCTGAGTTACAGGGGGGGTCCGGGACTTTTTGAACACCCGGTATAATAACACATTATACTGATATATCAATACATATATGCATACATAAACATTGACATTAAGTAATAAAATCGCATTTACATAATCGCTTCGACTGTACGCAACAAAGTGCCGACCCTTTCGCTTATATAGTGAGTAAGGTATTGCCTAACCACTTGGGAATAGAATTCCCATTTAACGAACACCTCCCTATCGACGTCACTGGAAATCTCCGTAACATTCCGCGCAAGCTTCCAACGGAAACTTCATGGAATCCTTCTAGAATCTTTTATACAATATTCCACTGTGGATAACTTAAATCTTTCTATAAAATATTTCGTGAAATATTACTAGAAGATTTATGTAATATTCCGCTGTACGATTTTGAAGTTTTTCGGATTCTTCTAGCGAAATATTTATGAAAACTTCCTAAAATCTTTCATGAAATATTTCACTCGAAGATTACTTGAATCTTTCTGTAAAATATTCCATGAAATATTTTTGGATGATTTAGGTAATGGTTCGCTGTGCGATTTTAAAGTTTTTCAGGTTCTTTCAGCGAAATGTTTATAGAATCTTTCTGGAATCTTTTATCGAATATTGCACCAAAAGATTACTTAAATCTTTCTGTAAAATATTTTGTGGAATGTTTCTGGAAGATCTATGTAATGTTTCGCTGTACAATTTTAAAGTTTTTCGGAATCTTCCAGCGAAATATTTGTGAAATCTTCCTAAAATCTTTCATGAAATATTCCATCGTAAGATTACTTAAATCCTTCTGTGAAATATTTTATGGAATATTCCTAGAAGATTTGAGTAATATTCCGCTTTACAATTTAGAAGTTTTTCAGAATCTTTCAGCAAAATGTTTATGGAACCTTCCTGGAATCTCCCATAAAATATTCCACTGGAATATTAGATAAACATTAAATGTAATATTCCATGAAATATTCCAGAAGTCTTCCGTAAATATTTCATGGGATAATTTGAAAAAGTTTCCGAACATTTCTTTTAAATATTCCATAAATATTCCTGGAAGCTTTCAATGGTAGATTTCAGTGGTATATTTCGAAATATTCTGTGAAGACTTCCTAGAATCTGCATGGAAGGTTTCATCATGGAAGATTTTGCAATATTTTAGTAAAATTCTCCATGCTGTGCTAGCTATAACTTTTGAATCAAGACTTTCTGATGCAATAAAGCTCAAATCAAAGTATCAAACTTATACTTCCTTATTTATATTTTGTTGTGAGAGTTTTAGTTCTTTGGTTATTCAAGGTTTTATAAGCGCTTCTTCTTACTATGTTTTAGAAAAATGGCTTTATCTTAGCCTCTGGGTTCATTAGACGAAAAGAAAGAACGTGGGTTCATTTTTTTTATCAAAGAATCATAACCTGCAGTATCAGCCAAATTTGTTTATGAGAGGTGAGGACCTCTCCTAGTTAGTTAAGCAAGTTTTAAATTACGACTTGATTGCTTAAAATCTGGCATGATATGAGCTTCAACAAATTAAAGAATATATTAGAAGATGACATCGATGTCAATATCTGCATTCTTTGAATACTATGTATTCATACGTAAATAGCTATAGAATTATTTTTCGACAATATTTTAAATATTTGATCCTAATAGCTCCATAACATAAGGCCAATATTCTTCAATTTTGCTATATTTTTACTATTATACCTACGTTCCAAACACTTTTGAGCATTTTTTTTACAAATAAAATGAAATTGTTTTGTTTTGAATTATTCTTTATATAACTATCTATTTTTCTCCAAATCGGCCATGTAAACTAATTTTAAAAATTATGCCTAAATGTTCGCAAATCATTCTCAAAAAAAATTTTGAAGTGACATTAAATTTTCATTTCAATTTACTCCTAAGCACCGTGATTGCCGAGATTGAACTCCTTGAAAAAAACTGACAAATGCATTTATTAGCATAACAAAAAAAATATCATGGAAATGTGTCGTGATTAAAAGAATTCAAATCTTGAAATGATCCAGATGGAAATTGACAATGTCATATCAGATACAATTTTTTTTAAACGAAATGATGAATTAATGGATTTTGATGATATCTACATAAATTATAACGATAATAAAATTATGACCGATGAGATTACATTTAATAAAGAAAAAAAAAGAATTAAAATAAATAGACGATAAAGGAGCTTCATGTATAACAGGATCTAATATGAAAATGGTAACAGTACTATTGAATGAATATAAAGAAAATTTATAAAAAGACATGATTGTGAAAATGCAGAAAAAGATTAACAATAAATTAGAACTAAGGCGTATTCATAGTGTTTACATAAAAGAAAATTATATGAAAATAAAAGAAGATCGACCATATAAATATGAAAAATATTAAATAATAATAAAATAATAAAAATGAAATTGAAAAAAAAATACTGATGAATTGGAACAAATTCGTGCAAATGAGGCTTCAAGAAAAAAAGAAGCTTACATTTAAATGAAAAAAAATAACCAAATAGTTATAAAAAAGTAAAAAAATACAAGGATAAAGAAATTAAAATTCAAGAAAGAAAAGAGTAGAGCTTTCCAAACTTTGGATTATCAAATCACAAGGTGTATTAGTAAAAAGTGAAGTAACATCAAGCGATAATAATTTATAAACCTCAGGAATTTTGCGGTCATTAATCTTTTTAACCAATTCAAAACTATTTTTAATAGTGGATGCAGGTGGATCAATACAATTTTTGAGGTCATCATATAAAAACTTTGCAAGAAAATGTATAGGTGAGTTTACGGTTAAAATAATAGGACGGAAAGGTATATTAACTTTATGTATTTTTGGGAGACCGTAACATCTAGGTAAATTAGAGTTTGTAAAAGTAAGCTCGTTGTTATGGAACATTCTACCAAGACGACCTTCTAAATTCAATTGTTTAAGAATACTAGAAACTATCTTGCGCATTTTATTGAAAGGACAATCTTGAACACATTCATAAGTGTCAGTGTCAGAATAGTACCTTATGCACCAAGTGCAAAAGTACATTGCGCACGCGGTGCATATACTATTTTATAACACGAGGGGCGTAAAATGGTCATTTTATGCTGCTTTGCGGGCATAAAATGACCATTTTACGCCCCGAGTGTTATAAAGTAATCTTTTAATTTTTTCAATGTAACTATTTTTCTCTATACAAACAGTAGTGTTACTTTTGTCGGCATTATTAAATATAATGCTAGAATTATCTTTACAAAATTCTAAAGTTTTTTTATATTTACTAGTGAATATTTTTTCCCTATAAGCTTGTCGCTTTTTATTCTAAAAATACTTTTTAATAATACTAATCATAGAATATCTTAATTTTTCCTTGTTAGAATCCAACATTTTTACATCAATAAAGTTACACTCAACATTTTAACAAGCTGAACAATGTCATCTTCATCAATGTTATTCTTAGTTCTATCAAATTTTTCCCCTAATGAAACAATGTTAGCAACATTCAAATGCGCAAGATAGTTTCAAGTATTCTCAAGCAATTGAATTTAGAAGGTTGTCTTGGTAGAATGTTCCATAACAACGAGCTTACTTTTACAGACTCTAATTTACTTAGATGTTACAGCCTCCCAAAAATACATAAAGTTAATATACCTTTTCGTCCTATTATTTTAACCGTAAACTCACCTATACATTTTCTTGCAAAGTTTTTATATGATGACCTCAAAAATTGTATTGATCCACCTGCATCCACTATTAAAAATAGTTTTGAATTGGTTGAAAAGATTAATGACCTCAAAATTCCTGAGGTTTATAAATTATTATCGCTTGATGTTACTTCACTTTTTACTAATATACCTTGTGATTTAGTTATATTAAGTTTGGAAAGACGAATTAATAGTATCAGACAGTATTCAAAGATCCTCTTTAATTACATCATAGAAATCACAAAAATTTGTTTAATAATACATTCTTTTCTTTCAATAATAAATTCTATCGACAAATGTTTGGTACACCTATGGGTTCTCCCATATCCCCCCTTTTTGCTGATATAGTTATGGCTGATTTAGAACACACTTGTTTAAATTTATTGAAAAATCAACACCAAGCACTTTGCTTATTTTATTATCGCTATGTCGATGATACTTTTATTTGTGTACATGAGTCTGCCATAGCTAATATTTTAAATATTTTCAACAGTTATCATGAGAGATTAGTTTTCACATATGAAATTCAGAGTGAACTTGGTTTGAGCTTCCTCGACGTGAATTTTACTGTTGTTGACGGTAATCTCATTTACAATTGGTATAGAAAATCTACGAGTTCTGGTAGAATTTTAAACTTTAATTCTAATCATCCTACAAATTTAAAAATCAATATAGTTCATAATCTTACTGATCGCGCGATATTATTATCTCATTCACAGTTCCACACTAAAAATCTTAAAATTGTTAAAAAACTTCTATACTTAAATGATTACCCTCCAAAATTCTGTTCCAAGCATATTAAGAACCGTTTATTTAAACATAACAACCAAGTTTCGCATTTACTGAATTCCCCCGCTCCATCTATACTCACAATTTTCATAGCGTATGTGAATTCTCAATTTTATTAAATAATAAAACGCCTTTTTCTAAATTTTAACATTTCTCTAGTACCTTCAATAAATTATCAATTAAATAACATCATAGATTTGGAAAAAGAGTCTTTGAATAAATTCCAAAAAACACATTCGGTTTACTCGTTTCAATGTTCTACTTGTAATGACACTTATATAGGTGAGACAAAACGACAACTAAAAGACCGTATACTTGCACATCAACTGTACGAAAATAAAAATTCTGTTGTTTTACTACATGTGCTTAGTAATCAAAATCACCTGTTTGATTAGGACAAAGTTAAAATTTTGGATTCTGAAAGAAATTATAAGAAACGTAGAATATCTGAAGCTTTATATATTAATTTTGAGAGTAAGTCTATTAATTTACAGCTTGATACCTATTAACTTAGTAGATCTTATGATTATTTGTATACTCTGTTTGTGATTTATATGGACACTTTTTTTAGGCACACATCACAAATGTAGAATCACCTTTGTTTTTTGACTATGTTCCTTACGTACATACTGACACTTTCAAGTGACACTCTGTACAAATGTAGAATCACCTTTGTTTTTTGACTATGTTCCTTACTTACATACTGACACTTTCAAGTGACACTCTGTACAAATGTAGAACAGAACCTTATGTTTTTGTCGTATATATCATGTGTTTATGACTAAATGTATTTGCTATTTGCTTATGATTACCGGTAGTTCTCTATTGTTTTAGAATTTACCATACATACAAATCTATTATACTATCGTAATTTTATCGAGATTGAATTATGTACTTTTTATTAATCTGTTTTAAAATCTATATTTTTGTAAGCTGTACATAATTATAATTAAGTACGTAGAGTTTCTTGATTTACTTAAATTATAATATTTATTGAAATATGATTTCGGCTTATTAGCTGATATAAACTTATGACAAGTTTAAAAAGGAGTTTAAGAGGAGGTCGAGTATATCTGTCCTTTTCTAATCAACGAATTGATTTTTTCACAAAAATTAATGATTATAGCAAAAAATAAGAAGAAAGCCCCATCTTGTATAATAAAAAGCAAGATTCTCTTTTATGAGGAAAAATTATTTTTATCGCTTCGTTTTTAAGAAAACCTTGAAAAACTGAATTGTCCATCTTAACCTCTATTTTTTAAGTTTTTCAAGGTTTTCTTCAAAACGAATCGATAAAAATAATTTTTCCTCATCAAAGAAAATCTTGCTTTTTATTATACAAGATGGGGCTATCTCCTTATTTTTTTGCTACAATTATTAGTTTTTGCAAAAAAATTAATTCTTTGATTAGAAAAGGACAGAGATATACGACCTGCTCTTAATTATAAACAAGTCTTAAGAAATAAGTTTACACTAATTGTATCGTGATAATCATATTAACAAAACGAGTATTTAGACAGAGTTTAGATGGAAACTAGTGTTTCACGAGTGCATTTCGAGCAACTTAGTTAAAGACCAATAGTTAGCTTAAAATATAAGATTTCGATTTTTTGATTGAGTCTTTGACTTTCGAGTCACATGAACATTGATAAAACTGATATAAAATAAAATTTATGCATAAACTCATGTTTTTCTCTTCTGTTACAGGCTTTAAAATTAGAGGACACTATTCATCCGCGAGCCTTCATCGTGCCCTCTAGTTCAATTTGATTTATTCAACTAAAGATGTGCGGAAGGAAGTGTTAAGAAAAGATGCACAACCTTTGTTGGATTTCAATTATTGTTGACTACTCTTACGCCCTCTCGACGTTCCTCCCTACTATCTGACTACATAAGAATCGGCCATTCCCTGATAAAAGGCATGCAGAACTAGGATCTTTTATTCAAGTTTTGAAATTGACTAAATATGCCGTTTTTATCGAGTACGACGAGTTTACGATTGTTCTATCGACAATTATTAAATATTGAAAATTTACGATGGAGTGAACTGTGTGTAATATTAAATAAACCATACATAAATTTTATATATATGAGTCATTCTTTGAGAGAAGGGACACCTCCTGAGTCCAAAATTGTAGTGGACTAAAAAAATTGTATGACGGTTTAAAATCTTCCTTTTTTCGTCTAGTTTTAGATGCAGAGTGGCGTTTTCAAAAATTAAATATAGCGGCTCTATACCTGTGGCTAAAACTTGGAATGCTCGTAAAATTTTTCCAAAATTTGTCCATATCCTACCAAATATTGATGATAAATATTTTTTTAAGCCAGAAATGTATTCAGCGTTAAATTTTACGTAAATGTATGGTATTACGTTCGAGGTTAAATTCAGGTTTCCAAGGTCATTTGAAGGTCGAATTATTTTTTCTTTTTTTCGCAAAATTTTTTGGTAAAGAGATTAATTAAACAGCATTAACAAATATTTCATATTTGGTACGAGATCTAGAGTTTGTATTGAAGTTCGTTGAATGTTGAAAATTATTTTCTTAAAATAGTGTATAACAAGAGTTTCAAATAATTCTGAGCGATCTATACCTCATCATGAAGAATTCACATTCACAAAATTATAAATGGATTTAGAAATAAAATAAAAATAAAAATGTAAATTTAATACAAAATCGGAATTCAATTTAATACGAAATGAAAATTCAATTTAATATTTTTACGTAAGAGAATTAATGAAGTTTCGATAGCATGATTTTTTAATTAAACTTGTGTGTGATATAAAATTAATAAAAGATAGGGTGAGTGAAGAAAAGTACCAATTACATTAAGATAATCAAAACAATTTATTTTTAAATATAAGACAATTCAGAACCATGAGATGCATTAAAATATTTCTTTATAAGTAACTTTTTTGTGGCAACACTATGAAACAATGGCTTTTTTGAATTTCTGGTACTGCTGGAGCATCGCTGAAACGTTTCCTCAGATGTCTTTTCATTTTTTCATGATCAAGTTTGCTATAATATCGAACTGATATAGTTTTGAAGAAACCCTTACCCCGTTTAAAAAGAGCTTTTGAATCAACAATAGCCTCTGTTGGTTTAGCCAGTAAACTGGCTCTTGCGGCTTCTCGTTTGAAACTCGCTCCTACGCCATCACAGGCACTCTTCCCATGCGCTTTTGCGAGAAAATGCCACTCAGCTTTCATGCTAAAATCATCCTGATAGTGAATAAGATTCATGATCTGGAATCTATTCTTAAAGTGCTGTTTTGCACCATCACTGACATAGATGACTTTTGTAACTAGCATTTTCTTTTTTATTTCGGAGATTAACATCCGTTGAATTATACAAACTGCAGCAGCATCGTGTTTTGTGCTGTCTGATAAAAATATGAAGCTTTTATGTTTTATCTCTGTTTTTAATTTGCAATTGCATACTACAGTAAATACAGTGCATTGATCATTATTAAAATGAAATGCCCGTGAAGCATCTTGGATTACGTATTTGTAGTTTTCTGCAAAATCCAAGCTAATTAATATTCCGCCACATATTAATATTTTTTTCTTATTTTCTGTGTTTCTGCTTGTTGCTTCGCAATAAAAGAGTGTGGCTTCAAAATCAGTAACTTTGGGTACAAGATTTCAATGAAGTCTTAAGTAGGAAGTATTATAGATTCTAATGTTGATCTATCAGTCCCTGTCCATGAACTGAATTGAACATTCTCTATGATATGTTTTTCAAAGTATCGCAATAATGTTTGCAATAGAGTTGAAGTACTAGGACGGTTCTTACAATCACCAAGGTAACACAAAGCTTTTGGATTTTTGCACATTATGTGCTTTAGGAAATCTTTATATGTACATAATTATTGCCCAAGCATACGTGAGAGCTCTTCTAAGTTTATAGCATCCAACATTAATTTGACATTCTGATGAATGGTACATACGCACACTAAATGTGTGCCACTAGCTCCCATAGGTATGCAATGCTTTAACCTCAATTGGGCAAATTTACTGAAGCTTACTTTATAGTACGGATATTGCTCTTTATATGTTGTGTATAAACCTCGTAGATCCAATAACAGGAGACGTTTTTGCATTGATACTCGGCCATTGTCTGTTTTTATAGATTTTTTATTACGTAACCCAGACATTTCTCTGCTATTAATATCGCTCTTGTAAAATTCTTCGATTTTTTGAATGACATCCATTGATAAACGTTCTCTAGATATAGCTGTAGTAGTAGCTAAGGTTCCTCTCAATTTCTTGAGCTCTTTTGCTCTGCTAGCTGAATTTTTAGAACAACAAAATTCTCTGGTGATTTTTCGCATGCTCCAAGATGTTGGACAGATAGTGAGATAGGAGGAGATAGGACAGATAGTGAGAATCCTTAATCTATCAGGATCATTTCTTGATAAACTTGGAAAATTTTTCTTTAATTCATCCATTATCTCCTCCAACTCAAGTTCTCTCTGTGATCGCACATCCGGTTCTGAATCTTCGGCAAAATGTATCAAGTTATTATTTTCATTAGGAGTCTCTCTATTATTCATTTGTCCTTTGTTATCATTATCTAAATATTCATTCTGGGCAGGTACTAATATAGCAGTTTGTAGTTATGGAAGATTTTTATAAGAGAGTCGTCTGCATTTATAACAAATTTTTAAATTTTCAGGTAACTCAGGATGTTTCCTTTTCAAAGAATCAGATAACTTTCTTAAACCTTTTTCCTTATGTCTTATCAATATGTTGATTAATTCTTCGAGACAGCCTAATATTATTTTTATATAACGTTATTGGATTGTCACACAAATATTTAGGTGAAAACAGTAAATTTTGTTTTATTCCTCGTTATAACTTATTGAAGATAAAGTTTTGAAGCACTTATATGAAAAAAAAAACACTAAGTTATTTGGATTTAATGTTGTTGATTTAACGATCGTAACACAACATAATCCTTTGATGTTTGATTTTTCATTATATATGTACAAATGATTTTTTTTTAATGCTGATATATTATACATACAAGATCCCCTTACAGAAAAAAACTATAACACAGGTCTGCAAAAAAGAAATTTTGAGTTATCGCAAGAACGCTATTCATGTGTCCTGAAGGTTTTTTATGCGCTGAAGACGAATCTGGCATCAGAAATGCTCTATCACGTCACATTTTCAAGATATTCTAACCTAAAAGTGCAAAAAACACGTATTTTCGCTGTTTTGGAGGCTATATTACACCGCAAAAAATTTTTTTTTGCTGAAAACAAATCTGACCATCACAAAGTACCGCTTCTATCCTTTCCAACGCATTTTTCAAATTTGACAAATTTTTTTTTTCGCGGAGATATCATCGAATGAAGTTCACCACTTTAGAGATTTCATAACAAGAGTACCAGCAATACAAATATCACAGCCCCACGAAAAAAAAGTCATAGGTGAAAAAGGTAGTACCATAACATTTATGTTTTTGGAGTTGCTGAATTCGAATCCACGATTCATTTGATCCGATTAGCTCAGGAGTCAAAGTCAGATCAAGGTTAGATAAAGGTTATCCCATTAATCTTGGCCCAGGTACTGTTTCTGTAGGTTTTTGATCTGGGGTCCGTTTGACCTGGTCGGCTCAGAGTCAAGGTTACGTCAAGGTCAAATCCAAAAAATGCATTGACTGAATCCGAATGTAAGGTTTATCCGACCAATAACCCCCTAATATTTCTATGGCAATGTTAGCAACCCCCTAATAATCTTCTAATAACGCCCCTAATATGAACTATGTTATGAACATCCTAATGTCCCAATGGCAATCCTATCAACCTCCAATAATGCAATGGCAGTGCCGTCAACCCCTAATAACCCCCTAATAACCGCATTAATGAGAACTATACTATAAACCCCCTAATAGCACGATGGAAATCCTATCAACCCCTTAATAATGCAAAGGATAGCGTTACTCCTTGCGATCAAGCGGGATCTTCTCAACAGGATAGTTGAGAGTCCGGTTTCCGTTCACCATACGCACTTCTTTTCAACATTCCTTTTCGAAATAGTTGAGAATTCTGCTTTGGTTCACCTTACGCGCATCTTTTCAACAGTCCTTTTCAGGATAGTTGAGAATTCTGCTCTGATCCACCTTACGCGCATCTTTTCAACAGTTCTTTTCAGGATAGTTGAGAATTCTGCTCTGGTCCACCTTACGCGTATCTTTTCAACAGTCCTTTTCAGGATAGTTGAGAATTCTGCTCTGGTCCACCTTGCGCGCATCTTTTCAACAGTCCTTTTCAGGATAGTGGAGACTTCTGCTTTGGTCCACCTTACGCGTATCTTTTCAACAGTCCTTTTCAGGATAGTTGAGAATTCTGCTCTGATCCACCTTACGCGCATCTTTTCAACAGTCCTTTTTAGGAAAGTAAAGAGTTCTGCTTTAGTTCACCTTACGCGCATCTTTTCGACAGTTCTTTTCAGGATAGTTGAGAATTCTGCTCTGGTCCACCTTACGTGTATCTTTTCAACAGTCCTTTTCCGGATAGTTGAGAATTCTGCTTTGGTTCACGTTACGCGCATCTTTTCAACAGTTCTTTTCAGGATACTTAAGAATTCTGCTCTGGTCCACCTTACGTGTATCTTTTCAACAGTCCTTTTCAGGATAGTGGAGAGTTCTGCTTTGGTTCACCTTACGCGCATCTTTTCAACAGTTCTTTTCAGGATAGATGAGAATTCTACTCTGATCCACCTTACGCGCATCTTTTCAACAGTCCTTTTCAGGATAGTGGTTAGTTCTGCGTTGGTTCACCTTACGCGCATCTTTTCAACAGTTCTTTTCAGGATAGTATAGAATTTTGCTCTGGTCCACCTCACGCGTAACTTTTGAAAAGTCCTTTTCAGGATAGTTGAGAATTCTGCTCTGGTCCACCTTACGCGCATCTTTTCAACAGTCCTTTTCAGGATAGTGGAGAGTTCTGCTTTGGTGCACCATACGCGTATCTTTTCAACAGTCCTTTTCAGGATAGTTGAGAATTCTGCTCTGATCCACCTTACGCGCATCTTTTCAACAGTCCTTTTCAGGATAGTAGAGAGTTCTGCTTTAGTTTACCTTACGCGCAGCTTTTTAACAGTTCTTTTCAGGATAGCTGAGAATTCTGCTCTGGTCCACCTTACGCGTATCTTTTCAACGGTCCTTTTCAGGATAGTTGAGAATCCTGCTTTGGTTCACCTTACGCGCATCTTTTCAACAGTTCTTTTTAGGATAGTTGAGAATTCTGCTCTGGTCCACCTTACGCGTATCTTTTCAACAGTCCTTTTCAGGATAGTTGAGAATTCTGCTCTGGTCCACCTTACGCGCATCTTTTCAATAGTCCTTTTCAGGATAGTGGAGAGTTCTGCTTTGGTTCACCTTACGCGCATCTTTTCAACAGTTCTTTTCAGGATAGTTAAGAATTATGCTCTGGTCCACCTTACGCGTATCTTTTCAACAGTCCTTTTCAGGATAGTTGAGAATTCTGCTCTGGTCCACCTTACGCGTATCTTTTCAACAGTCCTTTTCAGGATAGATGAGAATTCTGCTCTGGTCCACCTTGCGCGCATCTTTTCAACAGTCCTTTTTAGGATAGTGGAGACTTCTGCTTTGGTTCACCTTACGCGCATCTTTTCAACAGTTCTTTTCAGGATAGTTGAGAATTCTGCTCTGGTCCATCTTACGTGTATTTTTTCAACAGTCCTTTTCAGGATAGTTGAGAATTCTGCTTCGGTTCACCTTACGCGCATCTTTCCAACAGTCCTTTTCAGGATAGTGGAGAGTTCTGCTTTGGTTCACCTTACGCGCATCTTTTCAACAGTCCTTTTTAGGATAGTTGAGAATCCCAGTTTCTAGTAATCTTCATCGTCCTCGTGTTTCTGAGATCTATTTTATAATGTCTCTCCGGAGTTGCGTGAACGATCATTACAAGTTCTGCAACGTATGTGGACTTAATGCTACAAAAAATCAAAGGAGAAACATCACGCTTTCAATCGAAACTGCTTACAAAAACTATTTCGGCTATTCTATCTCGAATGTAGACAAATCTTGGGTGCCAAACACAATTTGTGTAAGTTGCCATACTATATTAAGTCGTTGGAATAAAGACAACTCTTCGCAAAAATTGCCTTCCAGTTCTCCGATGATCTGGCGTGAGCCACGTGATCATAATGACTGTTACTTTTGTTCTATTGACCTGAAAGGTTTCAACAGTAAGAATAAATCTGCAATTTTGTATCCTTATGTCTCATCTGTTACTAAACCAGTTTTACGGAAGACTCTTGTCTGTGAGAAATCATTACCCCTAAAGAAAGCAGAATGTTTGCCTAGTGCTTCCAGGAGCCCAGACGAAATAAATGATATCGAGGTGGACGATGAAGATCTGCAGTCAGATGATAGTGCGCATTTTGATACAACCGAAAGTCCGCAACTGTTTACACAAGCTCTTCTAAATAATTTGGTTAAAGATTTGGACCTGCCAAAAAATAAATCAGAATTGTTAGGTTCTAGGTTGAAAGAAATAAATCTGTTGGCTCCAAAAACAACTTTTTCTTGGTACAGAAACAGAGAGCAAGAATATATCAGATATTTCGAAGGGAAAGATGGATTGACTTACTGTCATGACGTGACTGGCTTAATGACAAAATTAGGCTTTATATATGTCGCTACTGAATGGCGTCTCTTCATCGACTCTTCTAAAAGAAGTTTCAAGGCTGTCCTCCTTCATAATGGAAATAAATATGCTTCGATTCCACTCGCTCATTCAGTGTATCTAAAAGAATCTTACGAGAACATGCAGATAGTTCTTAAGAAAATTAAATATGAAGAACATAAATGGCTCATATGTGGTGATTTGAAAGTAATAACTATACTTCTTGGACAGTAGTCGGGGTATACCAAATACCCATGTTACATTTGTTTGTGGGATAGTAGAGCTACTGCACGTCATTGGGAAGAATCTAAGTGGCCACTTCACACGTCTCTAAAGCCAGGATCACACAATGTTCTCAAAAAACCCTTGTGTGATCCAAAAAAAATACTTTTACCTCCCCTCCACATAAAATTAGGATTGATTAAGCAATTCGTCAAAGCCCTTGATCAGAATGGAAAATGCTTCCACTACTTATTGGATTAATTCCCAAGATTATCTGATGCAAAAATAAAGGAAGGTATTTTTACAGGTCCAGATATAAGAAAGATGATGAAATCGGCTGATTTTCAACAAACAATGACAAGAAAAGAGAAGGCTGCATGGGTGAATTTCACAGCGGTTGTAGAAGGATTTTTGGAAAATAGAAAAGTAGAAAATTATCACGTAGTCATTCAAAATATGCTTACCAGTTTCAAAGAGTTGGGTTGTAACATGAGTTTAAAAGTACACTTCCTGAATTCTCATTTGGATTATTTTCCTGAGAATCTTAGAGATCTAAGTGAGGAGCAAGGAGAAAGATTCCACCAAGACATCCAAGAGATGGAAAGAAGGTATCAAGGTAGATGGAATGTTAGTATGTTAGCTGACTACTGCTGGGCTCTGAAACGTGAAAATGATGGAATACAACATAAGAGAAAGTCAGGAACCAGAAGCCTAGACGAAAAAAGAAAACGATTCCACAAATCAGAAAATTGATAACATTGAAACATCTGACATAATGTGTTTAATAGCATTGCTATTGGGTAATTAGGGGGTTGCTAGCATTGTCATTGCGTTATTAGGGGTTTATTGGCTTACTTCATATTAGCGGGTCATTAGGGGGGAACTTTATAGGGGGGCTATTAGAGGGTTGATAGGATTGTCATTGAGTCATTAGGGGCGTTTTAGCATTGCTATTTCGCTATTAAGGGGTTCATAGAACAGTTCATATTAGGATAGATATTAGGGGGGTTATTAGGGGGTTGCTAACATTGCCATAGAAATATTAGGGGGTTATTGGTCAGATAAACCTTAAATTCGGATTCATTCAATGCATTTTCTCGATTTGACCTTGACTTAACCTTGACTCTGAGCCGACCAGGTCAAACGGACCCCAGATTCGAATTCAGCGACCTCAAAAACATAAATGTCATGGTATTACCTTTTGCACATATGACTTTTTTTCGTGGGGCTGTGATATTTGCATTGTTGGTACTGTTGTTATGAAATCTCTAAAGTGGTGAACTTCATTCGATGATATCTCCGCGAAAAAAAAAAGATTTGTCAAATTTGAAAAATGTGTTGGAAAGGGTAGAAGCGGTACTTGGTGATGGTCAGATTAGTTTTCAGCAAAAAAAATTTTTTGCGGTGTAATATAGCCTCCAAAACAGCGAAAATACGTGTTTTTTGCACTTTCAGGTTAGAATATCTCGAAAATGTGACGTGATAGAGCATTTCTGATGCCAGATTCGTGTTCAGCGCATCAAAAACCTTTGGAATATGTTGCTCATGTTTGTGCGATAAAAATCATGCTGACCTGTGTAATCAATAACCGTAGTTAACTATAGCTAAAGAGTGTAGTAGTATTATAGTAATAAAGTAAAGTTCCTTGTTATATTTTTGCTCTACTATAAACAAAGATTACAATCATTATGTAGTCAAACTATATTAAGGATTATAGTTAATTACATTGATTTCGTCCTACTATAATTTTATGGTTTATAGGTTTATGGTTAATCAGTTTATGGTTTATGGATTTATGGTTTATGGGTTCATGATTTATGGGTTTATGGTTTATGGGTTTATAGCTTATGTGTTTATGGTTTATGGGTTTATGGTATATGGGTTTATGGATAACGGGTTTATGGTTTATGGGTTTATGGTTTATGAGTTTATGGTTTATGGGTTTATGGGTTTATGGGTTTATGGTTTATGGGTTTATGGTACATAGGTTTATGGGTTTATGGTTTATGGGTTTATGGTTAATGTGTTTATGGTTTATGGGTTTATGTATGATGGGTTTATGGTTTATGGGTTTCTGGTTTATGGGTTTGTGGTTTATGGGTTTATGGGTTTATGGGTTTATCGGTTTATGGTTTATGGGTTTATGGTTTATGGGTTTATGGTTTATGGGTTTATGGGTTTATGGTTTATGGGTTTATGGTTTATGGGTTTATGGTTTATGGATTTATGGTTTATGGGTTTATGGTATATAGGTTCATGGTTTATGGGTTTATGGTTTATGGGTTTATGGTTCATGGGTTTATGGTTTATGAGTTTATGGTTTATTGGTTTATGGTATATAGGTTTATAGTTTATGGGTTTATGGGCTTATCGTTTATGAGTTTATGGTTTATGGGTTTACGTTTTATAGGTTTATGCGTTTATGGTTCATGGGCTTATGGTTGATGGGTTTATAGTTTATGGGTTTATGGTATATAGGTTTATGGGTTTATGGTTTATAGGCTTAAGGTTTATGGGTTTATGGTATATGGGTTTATAGTTTATGGGTTTATGGTTTATAGATTTATGGCTTATGTGTTTATGGTTTATGGGTTTATGGTTTATGGGTTTATGCGTTTATGGTTCATGGGTTTATGGTTCATGGGTTTATGATTCATAGGTTTGGGGTTTATGGGCTCATGGCTTATGGGTTTATGGTTTACGCGTTTATGGGTTTATTAGTTATGGTTCATGGGTTTATGGGTTCATGGTTTATGGGTTTATGGTTTATGGTTTTTTTTTAATTTCTCAAATCTTTATTTTTGTTATCTCTTAAGGCTTTGTTCTTTCTTTTCACAAGTCTTAATTTTTTTTCCTTACGTATTTTTTCCATTATTTTTTTTAACGCTTAGTTCCTACGCTTTATACAAAGCTTTGCTCCTTTCGGGCGATTCTAGATGGTACTGTTGTTTTTTTTGTCCGTCAAGTAGTAAATATGTTATAATAATTTTTTTCCCTTACGTATTTTTTTCATTATTATTTTTTAACGCTTAGTTCCTACGCTTCATACAAAGCTTTGCTTCTTTCGGGCGATTCTAGACGGCACTGTTGTTTTTTTTATGTCCTTCAAGTAGTAAAAATGTTAAAATAATTTGAATGCTGTAATTTTTGCATGATAAGATTTATTAATTAGTTTTATGTACAAAGTTTTAACATACAATTATAGAATCATTCATAAATTTTTTGCATGATCTGAATCGTCGGCAGATTGACTTTCCGACTCTTTCTTCATTGTTCCTTTTTGAGAATAACAACTATTCTCTGAATCACTCTTCATTAGTTCTATAACACAATAAAACAATGAATACAATAACACGACGGCAAAGTTCACAATTCTATTCTTATAGAATTACAATTTACACGATTTTTTAACAATCGACAGAAAGCGGGATAAACTAAACAGCACATCGCAACGGATATTCAAAAGGAAGAAATAGAAAGCGATGACTGATATGAGTGAGTGAGGGAGAGAGACAGAAGGCCACGCACACTGAGTTAGGGAGAGGTAGGGATGGGAGGTATTGTGAACGTACTGGCACGATATGTTTACACGCACGTCGCAACTGCCACTCTGTATACCTATATATATCGTGCAACGCTTTTGAAATCAGACGCTTAGCACGGATAGAGTGACCGCGCGGGAAGCGCCCAGAACGTCCGTATAAAAGCTTCACTTCAAAATCACAACATGAAGAGACTCGAACGCAAAGCCCAGAATCTTACAATAATAAAATAAAAATTCCATTACATAAACATAAAGGCACAGAGTTTAGAAGACCAATAAAATTCTTGAATAAATTCGAAAAATAGATCGCGTTAAGGAAATGACAATAGAAGGAAATCTTTGAATTGTTACATACTGTTCTACAAAACGACGCAAATAAATGGTAGTACGTCTATCAGGATGACGTAATTACATACCAAGAATTCAAAAAATTATTCCTAGATATATATTAGAATAAGGATATACAAAGAAAATCTAGGAGAAAAGTTGAATTTGGACAATTCTATGAAAACAAAAAATTAAGCCGCATGACTAATGCCACTTAAATCTATGCATTTGCTGAAAAGTTAAATTTTCAATACACTGAAGAAAAAATGGCTGACAGGATCAGTAAACACTTCAATTAAAATATAAAACAAGCAATGCAATTCTCTCAGAAAAAAGTTATGAATCCTTTTTTATAAATCTTATCATATTACGATGATGACGACAAGATTTAAGAAATAAGAATGACAAATAGAAATGAGTTTCAAAAACGAATCAACAAAATACAGAAGCAATAAATAAGTCTTTAACGAATTACTAGGGGGCAAGCGCGCCAACCCCCATCTTGCTTTTATAACTTTAAAAAAATTTAAGAATTTGCAATTTTTTGTAATAACTATTATTTAAAATACTAAATAATATTAATTATTTAAAAGTTTTCTTGAGGTGAATCTTTAATAATCTTTTAATGAATCTAATCATCTGTGAACTCCTAGCTTTATACCAGGACAGAATTAATAATTAAATGTTGTGTGTTATGAGGGCTATGTGTATATGTATTATTATAATATTAAATAAAAAATAAAGTCAGTAATTGATTTATAAATGTTTTATCAAATGTCAGTCTAGTAGTAAAAAGATTGTAAATTTAATGCTCTAATGTAAGTCCAAAAATGAGGGGTACATTTCTGACGATGACAGCGACAACAGCGGCGATATACTTTTAATAGTATAGAAAGAATATAATATAAATAGATCTAAAATGTAGCTGAAATCAAACCAAAATTTACCTAAATTTTAGCTAATTTTCAGTTAACTTTTAGGTAACTTTTAGCTAATTTTCAGCTAACTTTAAGCTTAATTTTAGCTAGATTCTAGCTAAATTCTAGCTAACCAAAGACAAATCGAATTCTTATACACAGCGGCAGTGACAGCAACAGCGGCGGCGGCGAAATCTTTTTATAATGTATAACCTCTGTTCGCTTCACTCGCCAACCCATTTTTTGAATTTTATACATAGATTTTATAATGTATATAATCCATTGTAATAGTTTTACATTCATATACTTATATACATTTATACATTTTTTCTATTTCAATAATTAATAAATATTGAATTAGACATTTTTTACAGTTCATAATGATTTTTATTTTATTGTAACATTTCAACTCTTAGAAACAACCCTTGATGATAAAATGCTAAAAAAAACGAGTCTTTAGTACTTTTAATAATTTAATAACTTTTATTCTATTAATAATATATTTTTTATGTCTTATTATAGAATTTAGAATATATTTAAGTATTTTACATTTAAAAATGACTATTTATGGCTAAAATTATAAGACTATCATAACTTAAAAATTATTATTATTATTATTATAAGAACAAAATAAAAAAATACAAATATTTCACTTAAATTTCAAACAAACTTTTTAAAATTCTATTCATGATCAATTTCGAATTCTTCTTCTTCTCCTGGATCTGTAATCGGAGGACAGTTTAGACAGTTGCATGTTCCACATGTCGAGTTACAAAATAATCCTAATTTTCTGCAACTGCAATTAGCACCGCAAGTAGTCTTACAGTTGCAAAAAATCATTCTTAACAGCTGTTCTGGTGCAGGATGGTTTAGCATTCTTGTAGGTTGTAAAAAACCATCTTTATGGATCCATCCCCAATTTGTCGGAAGAATATTTTTATTTCTCAACCATATTTGCGTTTGCAAATATACTCTTTTAAAATGTAAAAACAATCAATGTCAAAAAATTATCTGTTACATTTTGAATGCACTAACACTTTTAAAAAAATCAGAAACATTACCATATTGACTATTTTATTAATATTATCAAAACAGAATGTGTTTACACTTTCAATTTTGAAAAGATACTGACGCTCGGCAAAATAGATTTACGTTACATGTACAATACATTCAAATATAAAAACATACATACACACCACACACACACACACACACACACACACGCACGCACGCACACACACACACACGCACACGGCAGCTGTTTCAAATCGGCAAGCTACATAGTCTCATTTCTTTTCTTCTACCTGAGTTTATACTTATATGATATATATATATATATATATATATATATATATATATATATATATATGTGTGTCCACTTACAAAATATACATATAGGAACTGAAAAGAATATAAGCTATCTACCGTACAGACTCAAAGAAGCTGTAAAATATTTATATGTATGTATCTAAAATACTCGAAAATAAACGAATTTATGCGCTCCAAAAATTTTACCGAAAAAGTACAATTGGTTTTTTTATGATAACTCCGCTAATTTTTAAGCTTTTTAATTGCTCCAAAATGGATTTTGTAGGTAATTATATCATCTTTAAGTTATGTAAACATCAATTTTTAAAAAGTTTTATTTTTTGAGATTTTTTAGTTTGAAGGGCCAAAAATAGGTGGTACTTGGCTCTGATTACAGAATTCTAACACTAATATCTCAGTTGATTTTTATAGGACAAAAAAAAGCAAAATATTCATGAAAAAAAATCTATATTTTTTAACTCTAGTACTTTTTACGTACATCTGTTAATTATTGAGATATTTTTAAAAAAAGATGAATTTTTGAAAAATGAAAAAAATTTTTTTTTTATATAAACTTGATTTTTTAAAAAAATAAGCATTCTAAATTGTTGAAACTTCTAGAACACATATTTGGTACCTAAATAAGATAAACCCTAAAAGGATTTCTTAATATTTCAAAACCTGTCTTAATGACAGTGGTTTTAATATTGAAATTTTATTGTCAAACTATATAAAATAATTTTATTTTCCTTGTAACTCCTTTAATTTTTATACTATTGACTTAAAACAAAATTGATTTAAAAGGTAATCTCAATACCTTCAAAAAATATTATATACATTTTTCTCAAAAGGTATGCCATTTTTCTGTTATTTAACGTTGAATATTGCTCTTAAAGTTTCAAGCGTAACAGTATTAATATTCATTAATTTATAATTCGTTATGTATTGTATATAAAATAATAATTAAAAATGGCATCGTTTTGTTTTTTTACAAGCTTCATTTTTGTTACTTATGAGTTTTTTGATAAAATTAAAACTTTTCAAGTTATTTCATGAAAAATCGTCAGAAAACATGTTTTTTTACACTAAAAATCTATGTTTTCAATCACCTATAACTCGAAAAGTATTCATTTAACAAAAAAACTCATGAAAAACTTTTTGCTTTAAATTGATTTTTACATCGAATTATATGGTTTTTTTTTTTGTCACCGCCCCCGAGAAGGGGCGGCTCCCGCCCCCTGGACAAAAGCGCACATCAGCATTATATAACTTTTGATTTTTGGACTATTCTTTACCTACTGACAAATTTTCATGTTAATCCATCCTAACCGACAAAATTTCAAGCTGAAATGCTTCAATGACTGGACTATCCGGTTCCGATCCAGAATCGAATTATTACCTTATTTGTGTGTGTCACCAAGGAAAGTTCCGAACTCTGTCAGGATACCTGATTTCAGTTTTGCTATTCTGGAGTAGGACAGTCTGAAGTACAAAGAAGTATAATAGACTAAATACAAATCCGGTCCGAATAAGGTTCACATTTTGTTTTAATATAGATTTTCACTCGAAGATATAACATAAAAGTTATGTATGAATAAAATTTATTCAGAGCAGATTGCTATACATTTTTAGTAGCTGTTAAGTTAGCTATTACCATTGATACAACTACTTTGATCCCTATCACATTTTTTATATTTAACCTCTTTCTCTTATGCAACTTATATTTCTCCATTTTCTAAATATGAACTTTACTTAAGATATTTTTGATAAATAAAAAAGGAAAATTAAGTTGATTTCATGTTACACTTCAATTCAATTAATTAAGATTCATTAAAGTTACAGTTGCCCGTTTTATATTTCATTTCACTAACTTATTTTTTACTTTCTCACTTCCTCTTAGTCTTTCTATCTTGAATTGATCATCATTTTTATCCTATTTTTGTGAATCCCTGTCTCTCTCTAATTTTTCTTAAATAGAAATTATGTTTTTTACATTAAATTCACATTTTAAAAAATTAAATCGAATTACTTTAACTCAATGAGCTCTATCAGAAAGCATTGCGCCAAAGCACTTGGCAGCGTTTTTCTTACCAGGAAAGGCTATGAGCTTTGGGTCACAGATCTTGATGAAATTTTGGGATATGTTTTTAGATACCAAAATATGAGTAAAGCCAGAGCGGTACGATCTAACGCTTCTAAAGAATGAAATTATAGACGTTTCTAGTCTTATTTTAAGAAAAATGTAAAAAAAAGCTCCTAATTGAAGTGTGAATAATTCAGTCTAGAAATGTCTTCAATAAATTAACAGGAACTAAAATAAAAGTAGAAAAAGAAAGCTTTAATTTGCCGTTTTCAGAATTGAGAGATAATAATTACAACCAGAGATATGTTTGTTCAAAGTTAAGCAACAAGAAAGTACGAAAAATCACTGTCCTTCAGTATTTAGAAGATTTTTGGTACTTTTTTGCTGCTTAAGAGGAGGTCAAGTATATTTGTCCTTTTCTAATCAAAGAATTGATATTTTTACAAAAACTAATAACTTCAGCAAAAATAAAGAGAAAGCCGCATCTTGTATAAAAAAAACGAAATTTTCTTTGATAAGAAAGAATTTATTTTATCGTATTTATATTTGTTATATGACCTTTTATGTTCAGGTTTATTTCAATCCTAATATTTATTATAGCTAATACTTGGTTTTTCTTGTGTATCTCTTTATACTATAAAAGATTTTTGCCGCTGCCGCTGTCAGTCTCTCAACTTCCTACCTTAACTCTTCCTTTTTACTGATAAATTTAGCTAAATTATGGTAAATTTTACCTAATTTATCATAAATTTTAGCTGATTTATCGAGAATTTTAGCTAATTTATAATAATTTTAGCTAAAATTTTAATTTTTTATTTAAAATCTGATGAATTAGGTCAATTTGATTTTAATTATTATAAGATTTTTTTTTTAGTTAATTTTAGCTGATTTATTGAGAATTTCAGCTAAAAATTTAATTTTTTAGCTAAGTTTAGCTAATTTATTGTAAATTTTATTTAAAATTTTAATTTTTTCACTCAAAATCTGATAAATCAGGTCAATTTGATTTAAATTATTATAAAAGATTTTAGAAATTTACAAAAATAAAAATATTTGTTTATGCTAGATAAATGAAATAAGAATTGAGCCTTTAAAAGTTGGGAGGTGATTCTCGGAGCATAATGCGAAATAAAGATCGATTGGAGATGGTGACCATAACAGCGTCTAATATGCGCTGTATAAATAAATATTTATATCATATGTTATATTTTATATCGACGCCTCCTAATCATAAGATTCTACTTCAGAAGTGCCCGCAACAAAATGCTATTTCAAATCCAACTCAATAAAAGTTTCTTTCGAATCATAATGCAACACAATGCTGATTTCCGTAACGCGTCAACAAAATTCTCCTTCACAGACCAGTGCAACATAATTCTATTTCGGTGACCAATGCAATACAATTCTCATTCGAGATCAGTACAATATAATCCTAACTCGTCGAACAGCGCAACAAAATTCTACTTCAGATGTTAGAACAACGAAATTCTGTTTTGTAAATATTAATTTATAATATTAATCAATTTATTATTATTATAATTCAAAACTTTTGATTTCTACGACAGCATTTTTACAAAATAAATCTTTTTGTTGTTTCATACTTTATTATGTTTTATTATTAATAATGAATAGTTATAATTTCCTATTAAAATTAAATTACTTCTACACCTATGTACACCTTCTACTTACTATTTAAGTGTTTTTTACAACTGCAAAAGTATTAGATCTATAAGTTTAAGTGCTTAAAACTTGACAAAAAATAATGTATAAATTTTTTTAAAAAGTAGCTGCATACAGAATTTTTGAAGCCCTTTTCAAATCTTTTTTCAAATTTTTTCTAGCTCAATTATTAAAAAAACTACAGCTGATTGAACAAAAATGCAAAAGTGAAAAAATTTTAAAATTACCTAAGCGGCTATTTTTTTTTTACATATCATTAAAAAAATGTAAGTAAGCCAAAAAGAAAGCTTTAAAGAATACTTTAAAATGCTTTTTTAAAATTTTTTCTAGGATCAAAATTGAAGGAGATATGCTTTTTCAAAGTCGAAGCAAAAATTTGATAACCTGCTCAGAATTATTGGCCGGTACTGTACATAAAAATATTATCATACGACGGAAAATTCAAACTTTTAGTAGTAAGAATAGCTATGTCAAAGCTATTAATATTTTCAACAGTTTTCCAAATAAACTGAAAAAGATAAAAAATTTCTAAACTTATTCATCATTTATTTTCATTAAATAATTATCGTATGTTTATATATAAGAATGTATTTGATAATATAATGTACATCGGCAAATCTTCAAAACTTTTAACTTTCTCATGATGTTTTTGAATAATTTTTTTTCAATAACTGAAAAGTGAAAAGTTTCAGAGACAAGCCTATATATTAGTATGGAGCGAAAAAAAAATATAAAAACAAGTCCCCTTAAAATGATTCTATTTAGTCCAAAGAGTAGCTGTGAATTTTTTCAGATTGTTATTTCACGTAGAACATTTTAAGAATGTCCGAGTTTTTTCGTACGTGCTTATTGAATATATTCCTATTTATATCACTATATATTTTTTTGTATTAATAGCATTAAAATATAATATCATTACTGTTTAATACAATATATTTTAATAATAATAGATTATCAATTATGCATGCTAATAATTTAGAACAATCGTAAATTCTTATTTCTCCGAAACAGAATTTTGTTGTTCTAACATCCGAAGTAGAATTTTCTTGCGCTGTCCGACGAGTTAGAATTATATTGTACTGAGCTCGAATGAGAATTGTATTGCATTGGTCACCGAAATAGAATTATGTTGCACTGGTCTGTGAAGGAGAATTTTGTTGACGCGTTACGGGAATCAGCATTGTGTTGCATTATGATTCGAAAGAGACTTTTATTGAATTGGATTTGAAATAGCATTTTGTTGCGAGCACTTCTGAAGTAGAATCTTATGATTAGGAGGCGTCGATATAAATATGTCATTACAAAATAATTTACATGTTCAAAATTATTTTTTTCTATTTTTCATCATAAGGGGTAGTTTTTAAGGGTTGAAATAATGTAATAAATTAAAAATTATATCATAAACTTAAAACGTTAATATTTTTCCATAATTGTATCATAACAATATTTTTTAATGTTAAAAACTATATATGCTCTTTTTATTAAGTCAAAGGGGTGGTTTTTAAGGGTTGTAAAAATGCTCAATATCATTAATTATGTTCCACAATATTAAACAATACTTATTTTAGACATTTCAAGATTATTTTAATTATTTATAAGCGTAAATCGGCATTTTTACTATTTTTCAACTTTAAGGGTAGTTTTACCCCTTTAAAGCAAAAAGCGCACCTCGCCTATATATAACTTTTGATCCATAGGGTAATATAAGCTTAATCCTAAAGTTTTATGAAAATCGGTGCTAACCGAAAGAATTTCCAGATTATACCCTATTTTTGCCTTCAATGACTGGACTAGGAATATTATCTTCAGGATACGGATCCGGGACGGATGTTTCCCATATTTACATTTCTAATCAGGAACCTGGATTATTTATGTTCAGTTTATGTTTTCTTAAGGCTCTAAAATCAAAACTGCGCTAAGAAAATCAGTTTTCAAAAGTTCTTTTTATTTCAGCAATCAGAAATAATTTTTATGAAATTTTTAAACAAATTCATCGAGTAGTTTACATAAAATATCAAAAAAATGAAAAAACTAAAATTTAAAAAAAATTTCTAAATGGCTATTTTATTAAAACTACTCTAAGTAGAACAATTTTCAATAGCTTCCGCAAAAGTTAATCAAAAAAATAAATTGTATGGAAAATTTGAAGCAAATCCATCGATTACTTTTTGAGATCTAATTATCTAAATAAATACAAACATTTTTTTCAAAAATTTCAAAATGCTCTAAAAATAAAATTACGCTAAGGAAATCAATTTTCAAAAGTTTATTTTATTTCGGGGATCCAAAATTATTACTATGCAAATTATTAAGCAGATTCATCAAATAGTTTACAAAAAATACCAAAAAAAATGAAAAATCGAAAATTTTTTTTTCTTATAAATGACTCTGAAATGAAAACTACGCTAAGAAAATCAATTCTCAATAGCTTTCCACCAAGTTAGACAAAAAAATAAATTCCATGCAAGATTTGAAGTTCAAGTAGTTTTCGAGATCTAGTTGGCTTCCTGAATCCACACACACACATACACACACACACACATACACACATACAAACGCGCGCACACACGAACGTACGTACGCACACACACATACACATACTGACAATTTCTAGAAATCACTTTTTCCAACTTCCTGAGACCAAATATGTACAAATTAATAAAAAAATAGAAAATAATTGTTTTTGCCGATGCAATGCTTTCTTTATGTGAAAGCAAAAAAGAAGAAGAAATAATAAAATGAAATGAGGAAACAAAAGAAAAAGAAGACGTGGACAGTTGGATACAAGAAATGTCAAGAAAAATTATAACTGAATAAAAAATTATTTAGTAAATATATAAAATATTTAATTTAATTGATGTAAAAATATTACGTTCCTAATAATGCTGGCATGTTTGAAATGCGATTTCGAATATGCCAGTGGAATCATATGCGGAATCGTGAGCCAAATTGCACGTAAGGAATTCTTTAATTCAGCTAAATTGTGCAAATTAGTATAATTTTCATGCGATTAACGCCCCATAATATTCAAAACGTGTACGATAAGGTCCAAATTAGGACTTCTTGGTGGATGTTTCAACACAGTGATGTCATTTATTTTAAAAGACTGACGAATGTTAACCGCTGTGTGAGGACAAATAAATCTTTTTGAATTCTGCCTTAAAAGCAGCACGGAAGATTTTAAAATTTCGTCAATGTAGGGCCTGGTGTTCAAGTTCTGGCGAACAATAACTTGTAACGTTTTTATTTCCCGCGGGTGGGAAATATTACGTCTTTACTTCCTGTTGCCAGACGCTTCAGTGAGTGACCAGGGTTCGAGGCAGGAGGTCGGTCAGGACGGACGGTGGAAAGATAAAGGATAGTAAACGGGTTGACACGTTTGTTTATGCTAGGGAGTACCAGGGCTTTATTGTACTCTGAACTCATATTTTACAACGACGTATAACAATAATAATGAAAAGTAATAAACTAACCTAAATTATATAAATCAATAACTAACCTAATATATGTACGCGAGATACAAAGAAATAAAGATTGAATTTAATATAAGCCTCTTGACGGCTTTTATGCGCCTCTTGTTGGCGATAAAAATAAATGAAATCAAAAGTAATAGAAATAAACTTTATCTTTAATAATAAGTCAAATTAGACTAACGGCGGTTAACGGCCTGGATAATTCTAATAAACAAACAAAGTTATAATGATTATAATATTAATAAACTATTCTATATAACGGTGGGTGGACTGCACCCTTAATGCGGTGACACGGAATATGGCTGAAGGCCTGTGATTCTCTAACACGCGACAACCACACGTGGTTAGAGAAATCTTAGCTTGCCTCTTTCCGGCGGCGGCAATCGGTGGGAAGCACCCTTAATACTAACTTAATGCTACGGTTATAATAGGTGGAGAAACACCTTAAAGTTACTATGAACTAATCTTATACAAAATGTCTTGTATACGGATCGGCGCGGCGGCTCGGTAGTAATATAACGGTTCGGTGGAAATCACCCTTAATATCAAATGTTAGTTAATAATGAATTAATAAGAATTACTATTTACAAAAACGGCCGGTACGGCGGCTCGGTGTTACAGACTAAAACAATCTTATGTTACGTTAAACTAATCTAATATATATGGGACGGGCGGTACGGCGGTACAGCGGTACGGCGGTGCGGAAGTGCACCGGCGGTTCTCTCGATCGCATTTTATCTAAGCCAGCGAGCACACTCGGCAAAGATTAATTGCGTCTCGACTTGCTTCTAATGGTTTGATACATTAGAGCGAGCGAGAGAGAGTGGCTTTTCTTATAAGGCGTAGGAGCCTCATATAAGAAAGCCAGTACTGTATACTGCTTTCTCTCTCTAGGCCAGCAAGCGCACTCGGCTAAGAGAGAGGGAGAGCACAGTACCCAATGCCTCGACTCTTCGTTGAGGCTTAGCTCTTATATCTACCCGAGCTCGCGGAAAGCGGAAACTTCGTTTTGGGTAATGGCCAGAAAGTTGCCGTAAGTTACAGAAAAACAATTTTGTTCGTCCTTGATGGCCGTAGAATTTTTTAGGGAATTTATTTCAGTTTCTGAAAAGATCTTTTGACTTCCTGTACGATAATTGGTTGATGAGAAATCGGTGGTCAAAAACTTTCCGGTCCATGCAGAAAAAATTTTTCCAAGTTCGTGAATTAAAGAAAATAATGTCAAAAATTTGTAAATATTTTTTTTCGTACTATTTATAAGAATTGTATAAGAACGGATACTTTTAAAAGTTTTTTGATAAAGGATCTGGGAATAAGAAACTTAGAGCTTCAAAATGATTTTTTTTAATTCTTGATACGACCATTTTTCATAAAAATATAACCAGTAAAAAATCTACTTAAATTTTAGAATTCTTTTTTCTCCATTAATTTTTGCGAGAAGTGAACTTTTTGATTCGAAAATGAAAAATATGAAATTTTTATTAGTTGCTTGAACGGAAATTACTGCAAATTTATTAATAGACAAAAAAATGTACGTTTAACATTCAAACTATCCTTTAATATAACAAATGAAACTACTTGTAACATTAAGCCGAATGCATAGACAGTATTTATAAAAAAGATAAAAGAATCGTACTTCACGGTAAAATTTATATGACTACAAAATATGCATTTGAATCAGTAAATACATTATTTAAATATTTTCATTAAAATGAAAGCATATTTGATAAATGTAATATAAACGTGTAATTTTTTAAAATCTCAATAAAAATATCGAGTTCGCAGGAAGTGATTAAATGATCAGCTTAATTTTGTTACATAGTGTGTTCTAATATAAGCACTTATATGAGGATATCTCTGGAACTTTTTAATTTTGAAAGGTCGACCTGACAACAATTGAAAAGACTATAATACAAGTTTCTGGAGTGGCACACACTTCAATAAGGGCTTAAATTACTCGTTTCTTGTAGTAGAATATGTAATTAAATGTTGGTATCGATTGAAAAATTGGTACTTACGGTACATAATTTTATACGTCAAAAATGATCCTTTTTTTTTATATTTTTCTACATATGTTTCTTGAGCTATAAAAAAAGTATCATACTTTTGATCATTCTCAAATTTTCTGAGCATAATGGATATGGTAAAAACAACAGTTTAAGCCTACCCTGGTACATGTGCCCCTCTTTGGGTAGCTGTTTGACTATTTTTAATGTAAGTGTAGTTTTTAGGTTAAAATAACTTTGACGTCACGCATTATGGTGCTATCCATATATATAGAAATATATATGGGTATATCTCTGGAACTTTTCACTTTTTAGAAACAGAGTTTTATAGAAATTTAAAAGTTTATAATTCAAGTTCCTAAGATGGCACAGGCTTTGACCAGTGCTTAAAATTTTTGTTTTAAGGAGTAGAATATGTACTCGAAATTTGGTGTCAATTGAAAAATAGTTACTAACGATATACAATTTTATACATCGAAAATGATGCATTTTTCATAATTTTCTACACGTGTTTCTTACGATGCATAAAAAGTAATTTTCTTTTAATCATATTTTAATTTTTACATCATAATTTACATAATAAAAACAACAATTTAAGATCACGCCGATAGATGTGCTATGCTTTATTCATAAGTTTCACTATTTTTAAGGACCGTGTGATTATCTGTGCAAAAATCACACATACCTTAAAAATGGTGAGACTAATTAATAAAGCATAGCACACCAATCGACGTAATTCCAAATTGTTGTTTTTATTATGCAAATTATGATGTAAAAATTAAAATACGATTGAAAGTAAGTTACTTTTTATGCATCGTAAGAAACACATGTAGAAAATTATGAAAAATGCATCATTTTTGACGTATAAAATTGTATATTGTTAGTAACTACTTTTCAATTGAAACCAAAGTTTGAGTACATATTCTACTCTTTAAAACGAAAATTTTAAGCACTGATTAAAGCCTGTGCCATTTTGGAACTTAAATTATAAACTTTTAAATTTCTATAAAACCTTGTTCGTAAGAAGTTAAAGGTTCCAGAGATATACCCATGCACTAATATAGTTTCATCATTTATTGCTAGTTTATAAAGGTATCATTAAATAAAACAAAATATCTCTTATATAATCTTATTCTTTATGATTTTTATAAGATAAACCTCATTTTAGTAAGATTTCAATGGGAGGTGTCATGAGAAAATTAAGAATAACTTTTATGTGAAACTTAGAAAATATAATTTTTAATTGTAATAAGTTAAAATTAGTGCCTTAAAAATAGATTTTTCAATAATTAGTAACTTTTTTGAAGTTGTACATTAAAGTTATTGTTGTTTCTTTAAGTGCCTCGTTAAACCTAATCTTTTAAGAAAAAATCTTTAATTTCATAGATGTTACTGAAGGTTTATATTATTGATTAAAACTAATATTATTATTAATAAACGATAAAATTTGTAATTAGGCAAAAAAAATATTTAAGCTCTGATCAAGCAGTGAAACTTTTGTTATAAACCATCGAAAAATCATAAATTCATATTGTTTATATTCTCATACACAACATTGATTTCAACGTAAAGAGTTGGTCATCTTTTTTTAGTAAACTACTATAACTCACGAAAATATTTTAGAAATTGCATGATTTGTTATTAATATATTACCTGTGTTAAATGACTCATGTAATTGGACATTAACAACGGTGAATCAGCTATTGGCTTATTTATTTGCATATGCAAATTAACTAGAGTCATGTCTTCTTGAGATGAAACAGCTGACATAAAGCTTGTCGAAGAAACAGAATGACTGTCTGAAGAATCTTGAATTAATCTCTTTTGGCTGGATTCAGGTTCTGTCTGAAAAATAAATTTCTTACGAAATTTTGGACTCATCCGAACACTTATTGATTGAGATTTAGCTCGTTCTAAAGTATGTGCTTTCTCTGGAATAGCTACGATTGTATTATTGATATTAGCAGAAGTTTCTACAATAGACATGTCTGATAGGAATTTTTTGTTTATACATTCATTGTGATTTCGTATAAGACCCGAACTAACGAGTGAATGTCTTATGCTAGAATTTTGACTACCCCTCAATCCATGGCTAGTATCTTCATCGGCAGAGTAAAATGCTTCTGAATGATTTTCTGATGACATTGATACTGTTCTTTGAACCTATAGAAAGAATTTGACAGATATTATAGTAAATTACATTATAATATATATATATATATATATATGTATGTATGTATATGTGACATTTCACACCAATTGGAAGAGCAAAAAAATAAATATCGCTGGAACTCTGAGAGTATATTCTTTTTGTTACCCAAAATATGTGAAAAAAATTTTCAAGGATTTAGATTAGAAGGATCAAGAGCTATAGATCCTTGAAATTTGGAAATTATTCAAAATTTTTGGAAAAGTCCCAACTTTATGATTTTTTTCTGAAAATCCTGATGTTTTAGGGAGGAATTCATACGAATACTTCTTGTTGTTAGTGAAGAGGAGAGTTAGCATGATTTTTTACAGATCTGAATTTTAAAGTTTTCTATTGGTTCTTACATGTATTACATAGTAATTGAAATTACTCATTGTTTGCCACTTCAGAAATTGCTTTTCGAGGGCTTATTTTCTTCTATTTTTTATTAACTTCAAAAAAAATTTTTGATTGTGTAAGTCAGAGCTATTAATAAGAAGTTATGACAGTTTGAAATATATATTTTCATGTATAATTTATTTTCAATATGAAAAATAAATTATACATATAAATATATATTTTAAACTGTCATAACTACTTATTGATGGCTCTGACTAACATGATCAAAAATTTATTTCAAAGTTTATGTAAAATGGAAGAAAATAAGCCCTCGAAAAGCAATTTCTGAAGTGGTGATCAATAAGTAATTTTAATTGATATGTAATACATATAAGAACCAATAGAAAACTTCAAAATTCAGATCTGTAAAAAATCATGCCAACTCTCCTCTTCATTTACAACAAGAAGTATTCTTATGAATTTTTCTCTTAACGGCAGGCCGGAGTAAAACCTGATACCGACCGAGTAACAATTGAGTTGTTTGTTATTTACTCAAGTATTAATCGGTGCATCTTCAAAATAAAGGTTGATCGCAATAGATATTATTATTATGAATATCTATGCACAAGAAAAAAAAAATCTACCAATTTGTTTTTGAGAAAAGTAAGGAACGCCGAAGTAAAAGATTATGTTTATAATATTTTCGCGTTCCTTACTTTTCTCAAAAACAAAGCGATAGATTTTTTTTTTCTTGTGCATAAATATTTGTAATAATAATATCTATTGCGCTTAACCTTCAATTTGCAGATACACCGATTAATACTTGAGTAAATAACAAAAATGCCAATTAGACAAGGACATCGAATCCGGCCTGCTCTTAAATATCAGGACTTTCACAAAAAAAAATCATTAAGTTGGGACTTTTCCAAAAATTTTGAAAAATATCCAAATTTCAAGGATCTATAGCTCTTGATCCTTCCAATCTAAATCCTTGAAAATTTTTTTACATATTCTAGGTAATAAAGAGAATATATTCTCAGAGTTTCAGCAATTTTTATTCTTTTGCTTTTCCAGTTAGTGTGAAATGTCTCATATATATATTCATTTCTCAAAATAGAGACAAATTTGGGATAACAAAAAATTTTTCTAAAAAAGCTTTTAAATAGATATTATTTTTGTTCATAACGCTCCAATATTTAAAAAAAATGAATAATATATCCAAGCTTAAATCTCATTTATCTCAAATTATGTCGATGGAGTGAACATAAGTCTACTCCGTCGATATTATACAAATAATGTGACAATAATATTTTCCCTATTTCCCGGCCAATAACACGTCATTATTTTACGTTTTCACACATTAAAAACAAGGCATTCTGTCCCGGCAAATATGCTCCATAGAGTTATGTAGTAAGCTTGATGCCGGACGGTCCCGGATACTGTGTTTTGAAAATCGTGAGTGTTAAGAGTAGAAAGGATATACGATTATCCTTTTTTGTTTACTAGTTATAAGCATAAACTCTCTCCCTCTTTCTCTCTTATATATATACTATAGTTTATCCTTTTCTTAACATCGCTATATTTATGATATGCTATTTTTGCTAAGCTAATGAGCGACGGAGCTCGTAAGTGTGTTCGTAAACAAATCACATATAATGTTTGTGTAATATAACAGTGATGATTGCATCAATCCGCTGCCAAAAGCGGGATTCGAACCCAGAATCCCGAAATTACGAATTCAACGCTTTATTGAATAAGCTACAGACCGACTCGATTTATCTTTTTCTGTTCATCAATCACGTTCATTGACATATTTATTTGTCATGAAATATTAAAGTGTAAAATAAATGTTGTTTGGGCAGTTCAATGGGATTTCAGAGTTGTTGGAATTGATTTTTTTTTTTTTTTTTTTTTTTTTTGATATCTTTTTTAATTCATTATCTAAACAAATATAATGACTTGTCCGCACTGGAGCTATATATCAATACAATAATTTTTGTTAAAATACAAACGCAGTTGAGCTTGTTATCAAGAGGCGCGGCAGCGCCTCGACGTCGAGTACAAAAACGTCGAGGCGCTCCTCTTATACTTTAAAATAAAGTTTCAAAAATTTCAAAATCGTATCCCATAAAAATACATCGATATATAAACATAAATACAATTAATAATATTCGAAGATTTTCATGATCTTTATTTAAAAAAAAATTGATTACAATCGGTTCACTCAATCACAAGAAAATGCAGTTTAAAATTTCGAAATGTCATATTCTCGTTATTTATTTTCTTCTTCATCGTTTCCAGCCAGCATAAACTGCGCAACCGGAAATGCGCAGTATCAACGAATATAGATGCTTTATAATATATTTTTATTTTCATGGTATATGCGCATTGATACATATGTTATGGATATATATATACACATGGTCCGATTCATGTCAACTTGCACCCGTAGACCTGTATATTTTTTGGTTTATATATATGTACATACATACATACATACATACATACATGGGACATTTCATGTGGGCTAGCACCTACTCATAAGTACAGATTTTCTATATATGTGGTACATTTCATGACAACGTGCACACACCCATTCGAGTACCCTTAGGTTTATATATATATATAAGAAATTTCATATCTATTCGCATGCATGCACACAGTCTTTAATAAACATGGGAATTTTCACGTCAATTAGAACGCACGCACATACAGGTTTATATATATGAGACATTTCATGCCAATGCGCACGAACACAAACAGGATTATATATATATATATATATATCCGACATTTCATGTCAACTTGTACGTACTCATAATCACAGGCTTTTCTATATATGTGGGACATTTCATGTCGATTCGCATGCGTGTACACGCACGTTAATATATATAGGATTTTTAACGTCAATTCAAACGCACACACACAAGTTTATATATATATATAGGACATTTCATGTCAATTCGCACGCATGCACACAAACTTTAATAAACATGAGATTTTTCACGTCATCGAAATGCACCCACATACAGATTTATGTATATGAGATATTTCATGTCAATGGGCACGCACGCACACACAGGTTTATATATATATATATATATATATATATATATATGGGACAGTCCACATCGTTGCGCATGCATGCACACAAACGTTAATAAACATGGGATTTTCAATGTTAATTCAAACGCATACAAACACACAGGTTTATATATATTGGACATTTCATATCAATTCGCATGCATCCACACACGTTAATATACGTAGGATTTTTAACGTTAATTATAACCCATGCCCATACAGGTTTATGAGACATTTCATGACAACTCTAACACACCTATCCGAGTGCCCTTAGGTTTACATATATGTGACGTATCATGTCCATACGCACGCACCGGTTTTCATACATTTGACATTTCTTGTCAACTCAAACGCGCAAACATATCTAAACATGTACTTGAGATTTGTATTTATATATATGGGACCGTTTTGTCAATTCGCATGCACGCACACACATGGGCTTATGAATATATATATATATATATATATATATATATATATATATATATATATATATATATATACGTACGTGTGTATATCTGTGTACACATATACATGGGATATTTAATTTTAAATCACACGCGTGCGCACACACGCAGGTTTATATATACGGGACGTTTCATGTCAATTAACATGCATGACACACGTACTTGAATTTATATATATTTTTCTTTATATATATATATATATATATATATATATATATATATATAAGGACTGTTCCTGTCAACATGCATGCACACACACACATGGGCTTATGAATATATGTATATACATAAACATGGGATATTTTATGTCAATTCACATGCGCGCACACACACACACACGCAGGTATATATATATATATATATACCTGTGTGTGTATGTGGGTGTGCGCACATGTGAATTGACATAAAATATCCCATGTATATGTATATACATATATTAATAAGCCCATGTGAGTGCGTGCATGCGCTATGACAGGAACAGTCCCATATATATATATATATATATATATATTATACGTATATACACGGTGGGCCATTTTAATCTATGCACCTGAAAAACTCAGTAAGTTCGCATCCTATCAAAAAATGACCTTTATAAAAGTTGTAGGATACAAAGGGGGTCAAACAATAGTGACCTTGAATTTAACCTTCAAGCTGATCTTCAAGGTTAAATCAAGGTCAACTTGAGTTTTTTAAATGGAAACCCCTATTTTTTACACCGGAATCGGAAAGGGCGGGAAATTTTACGTCCGAATATGCTTTCAGGTCATCTGACCTCGATGACCTCAAAGGTCAGGTGAAGGTCATAAATACGAAATAATTGGGTAGCTGTCAACATTCTTATGTAAGGTGTTGTCAAAAAAATGAAGATCATAATTTGAGTAATTTTTAACGAGAAATTCAGTGTTGATCTTTACTTTTTCGGCAATACCCTACCTAAGATTTTTCATAGCCATCCGATTATTTCGTATTTATGACCTTCATCTGACCTTTGAGGTCATCGAGGTCAGATGACCTGAGAGCATATTCGGACGTAAAATTTCCCGCCCTTTCCGATTCCGGTGTAAAAAATAGGGGTTTCCATTTAAAAAACTCAAGTTGACCTTGATTTGACCTTGAAGATCAGCTTGAAGGTTAAATTCAAGGTCACTATTGTTTGACCCCCTTTGTATCCTACAACTTTTATAAAGGTCATTTTTTGATAGGATGCGAACTTACTGAGTTTTTCAGGTGCATAGATTAAAATGGCCCACCGTGTATATACGTATAAATATATATATATATATATATATAGGACGTTTTATGACAATTTCTCCCATGTATATTAAAATTTATTAAGAAAGTTTTGAAATCAATCAAGCAATCGTCGAATACTTCTGTATTTAATTCATTCTTTTTGAAATAATATTAAATTCATAAAAATATCGTTACACTATCTTTTAATTTTCGAATGTAATAAAATTTCTTCAAAGCTTTTGAATATTACGTCTGTTATTTTTTGTTTTAAGTCATTATTCAAACTGATGAATACTATTTTATTATGTTATTTTCACTTTAAAAAAAGTATATTTTAGGCGAGTTTAGTTATTAAACAGTATAGTATTCTTTAGAACATTTTTTCTAAATATTTCTTATCTTTTTACTACATGCATCATGTTTTTTTTTAATTTCAGTTCTTAAGAGTACTGAAACGAATTGAGTAATTATTATTAAGTCTATACCTTTTACCAGAATTATCTATAGTTTTTGCTTAAGAAAGTTTTGAAATCAATCAAGCAATCGTCGAGTACTCCTGTATTCAATTCATTCTTTTTAATAATATAAAATTCATGAAATATTTACAGTTTCGGCTAAAGAAAGTTTTGAAATCAATGAAGCAATCGTCGAGTACTTCTGTATTCAATTCTTACTTTTTAATAATATAAAATCCATAAAATGTTCAATTTATATTCTCTTTAATAGACGAATATTTGGAAAAACTTTGCTAAATAATTTTTAAAGAAAAGGTATTATTAAGATGAAGATAGCGATGATAGTACACATCAAAATTGAAAAAAAAATGATATATAAGATCAACTTATTATTTCATTTGTGAGTGAATATTACTACTTAAACGTTGATGAACTATACTTGATCTTAGCGATATCTATTTTATTTTATTCCTGATGAAAGATTTACTTAATAAACAATTTTTTAAACGATTAACTTCAAAGTTTCGGAATAATTTTATATATAATATGCTACGGTTGAAGACCATAATTGAGCAATTTTATTTCTAGAAACTTGGCAAAAGAGCCATTAGCTTCTAACAACTTATATTAGAGAATTTGCTGCCATCAACTTCAAAATTATTTATGCCTTTTTAAAACTTTTAGAGAAGATACATATTTTAATTGTAATACTTTTAATAAAATAAAATTATGCATTCTCTATCTCATCACACTATCTTTTTATTTTCAAGTGCTGTAAAATATATTAAATTTTACTAAATATCTACAAAATAACTCGCCAGGCCCGTGGTTAAATATTTTATGGTGTAGTTAAAAATTGAAAGGTTTATATAGTAATGATAAGTGAGAGAAAACTAAGAATTTTTTTTCGTATTACATCGCATGCATTACAAAAAATAATTTCCAAGGTTAAAATAGAATTTTGTTCATTGTATTAGGATGTATCTTTGTTCTTTATCGTTGAATATTAAATAAAATATTTTCTATCAATATAATACAGAAAAAAATCACACGCACCGTGATGTAAAAATATATTGTACAATATTTTGAGCGGAATGTTAATGTTCTTAATAATATTCTTTGAATATAGAAAACTACTATCCATCGGATGTAAATAATCATTGGAAGGTATCTATAGATATATATGGAAAATACAAAAATAAGTAGATCATGTTAACCATTACATAATAATAAATACGGATTGATTCTTAACGTTTGAGCTTTACTATATACAAGTTAGTATTTATCCTCTTTCATTTAAAAAAGTTAAAAAATAGAGAATTGGAAAAGTATATTCTATAAGACTAAATTTATTTACTTCTTTACATTGACAATATATTGTGACAGATAAAAATTGTACATGTACACAATTGGTTTATAGATTCATATTTTTACTTATTATTCAACAAACTTGAATTAGCTAACAATTCAATTATAAAGCAGTACTCACATACATTGAGCATTTCGCCAACAAAATATTAAACCACGGGCCTGGCAAGTTATTTTGTAGACATTTCGTAAAATTTAATATATTTTACAGTACTTGAAAATAAAAAGATAGTGTGATGAGATAGAGAATGCATAATTTTATTTTATTAAAAGTATTACAATTAAAATGGGTATCTTCTCTAAAAGTTTTAAAAAGGCATAAATAATTTTGAAGTTGATGGCAGCAAATTCTCTAATATAAGTTGTTAGAAGCTAATGTCTCTTTTGCCAAGTTTTTAGAAATCAAATTGCACAATTTTGGTCTTCAACCGTAGCATATTAGATATAAAATTATTCCAAAACTTTGAAGTTAATCGTTTGAAAAATTGTTTATTAAGTAAATTTTTCATCAGGAATAAAATAAAATAGATATCACTGAGATCAAGTATAGTTCATCAATGTTTAAGTAGTAATATTCACTCACAAATGAAATAATAAGTTGTTCTAATGTGTACTATCATCGCTATCTTCATCTCAATAATCCCTTTTTTTCAAAAATTATTTGGCAAAGTTTTTCCAAATATTCGTCTATTAAAGAGAATATAAATTGAACATTTTATGGATTTTAAATTATTACAAAGTAAGAATTGAATACAGAAGTACTCGACGATTGCTTCATTGATTTCAAAACTTTCTTTAGCCGAAACTGTAAATATTTCATGAATTTTATATTATTAAAAAGAATGAATTGAATACAGGAGTACTCGACGATTGCTTGATTGATTTCAAAACTTTCTTAAGCAAAAACTATAGATAATTCTGGTAAAAGGTATAAACTTAATAATAATTACTCAATTCGTTTCGGTACTCTCAAGAACTGAAATTAAAAAAAAAAATATGATGTATGTAGTAAGAAAAAATGTTCTAAAGAATACTATACTGTTTAATAACTAAACTCACCTAAAATATACTTTTTTGAAAGTAATAATAACATAATAAAATAGTATTCATCAGTTTGAATAATGACTTAAAACAAAAAATAACAGACATAATATTCAAAAGCTTTGAAGAAATTTTATTACATTCGAAAATTAAAAGATAGTGTAATGATATTTTTCTGAATTTAAGGGGAGACACAAGTGAAATTGTGTTTCTCAACAAAAAAATGACGTTTTTTATTTTTAATTTTTAACCTATAGCACTTGCAACGTAATCCATGCGTAATGTTGTTCAAAATCATCTGAAAAATCTATAAAAAAATTTTCAGCCTGAAATATTAAAAACCGTGAGACTAGTTCCATTTTAGCTGCTGCCTCATTTACCAGTAAACCAAGCAGCAGTTAAAATGGAACTAGTCTCACAATTTTTAAGGTTTCAGGCTGTAAATTTTTTTATAGATTTTTCAGATGATTTTGAACAGCATTGGATTATGTTGAATGTGTTATAGGTAAAAAATGAAAAATAATAAACGTCATTTTTTTGTTAAAAAACACAGTTTTACTTGTGTCTTTCCTTAATATTATTTTAAAAAGAATGAATTGAATACAGAAATATTCGACGGTTGCTTGATTGATTTCAAAACTTTCTTAATAAATATTAATATACATGAGAAAAATTGTCATAAAACGTCCTATAGATATATGTACATTCATATATATATATATATATATATATATATATATATATATATATATATATATATATATATATATATATAAAAACGCCCATTCTCTGTGAAATTAGTAGACAAAAAATTTTTTCGCTAAAAATTTGTAAAATGCTTCTTTTTTGTATTCTGGACCACTCAGAATTTTTTTAGATATTTTTAGGGACTAGTTTCAGAACTACAAAGCTTCAAAGTTGGGCTAAAATCATATTTTTGACATTTTTGACTATTTTCAGGCTTAAATCACTCATTTGGGTTGCATTTAAGGAATACATTACTAAGAAACTTTTTTCTTTAATGTATTCTAGATATTCAGAAAAAAGTTATTCCAATGTGCTAATGTAGCTATCCGCTGAGCTAAAACTATTTAAGTCATTGAAATACAAGTTTTGGGTATTCGAACCAAGATATCTGGTCAGGGAAGATCATCGAAGTAGGTTATACATGTACAAATATACCTTAAAAATTTCAGAATGGTGCGGCTTCTTGTTTTTTTTTAAACAATGCAAATCCAACTAAAAATCATGAAAAATGTGATTTCTAGCTACAGTTACTCATTTAAATGTCAACTTGCACTTATCTGTTGCAGATGTCCCTTTGTAAGCATGCATAAAAATAGTTGTAAACTTAACAAATATTTTAAAATATGGAAAAATATCTTCTGAAAGGTTCAGAGTGGACCAAGCCTTTGATATATGCCTATAACCTTTTTCTAAGATGTATCAGTAACACGATCAAAAACTAAAAATGCAGTTCTACCTATATGTCAGAATTTTTTGTGTTAATTCATGAGAATCTTGTTAATTATTAGGTAATTCAAGTCCAACTGATTTCATCCACTGTGATATTGATTTCAAAATTGCACTAAACTGATCTTCAACGAACTGACCAAGAGATGCTACAAGCTTTGGGTCTCAGATCCTGCTGGAACTTTATGATAAGTTTTGGTTTGATATAACTAAAAGAAAGCTATAGCCTTAGAGTCTAATGCTGAGCAGTTTCCAAGTTAGAGCAAATCACTTATTTCATATTTTTTTAAATTTTCAACCAACTCTTAAACAAAAATTTTTCACTTTGATACTAAAAAGTCTTTAAATGTAATTTATTTTCTTGCTATTATTCTTCTGATTAATTATTAAATAACTGTACATGATTGACACAATGATTCATATAATAGCTTACATGATTTTTACATTGTTTGTTGGCAAATTTTTTACAAAAATTTGCCAATTAAATCATCATGTAAAAATCATGCAAGTTATTATATAAATCATTGTGTAATGTTTGTAAAGTTATTTAATAATTTGTCTAAAAAGTAAACTATCAGGTTACTCGACCATTTTATTAAACTTTCTTGTTTAAAAATTTTGCATGAAATTAAATCTGTTCTTTTATTAATAAATTATGTTGATTTCAGGTATAAGAAGAATAGCAAGAAAATAAATTACATTTAAAGACTTTTGTAATCAAAGTGAAAAATTTTTGTTCAAGAGTTTGTTAAAAATTTTAAAAAATATAAAATAAGTCAGCTGCTCTAACTAGGAAACTGCTCAGCGTTAGACTCTGAGGCTGGAGCTTTTTTTTAGTTATAACGAACTAAAACTTATCATAAAGTTTCAGCCAGATCTAAGACCCAAAGCTTGTAGCCCCTCCCGGTGAGATACAAAGAGACACGAGTTCAGTTATATATCACTGACAATAAGAACAATTAAATTAAATAATAATATATATCAATCTCTATTATATGTTGATTGTAAATATTTTTTAAAATTAATTCCAAGTTCCTATACACAATTAAATTTAATTATTGCTATCATGTCATAAGATTCAATGACGAATTGTCTGAAAATGTAAATTATAATAATCAATTTTTATAGAATTTTGTTTGTTACTAATATAAAAATAATAAATTACATTTAAAAAATATAACAAGGATTAGAATTAATGATTTTCTGAAACTAAACTTAATAATATACATCAGTATAGATACTTTAATCTTAACGAATCTCATTGAATGGAATTTAAGTCAGTGTGTGTTATACACTAAATCTATAAAAGAATATTATCATTTACCTGTTATATACATCCATATTATAATATTATTCACCTGCATTGTTATAAAAAGAATGCTCGTTCACCCTGGACTTATACTAATTATTACCTGTAATTGAAAAAAAAATTATTACAAAGCATCAGTTTTATTATTTAAAGAAATCTTTTTCAATTTGTGAACATGAAATGAAATAAAAACTTATCTGACTCATCGTCTCCATAGTCTGATATCCAATACAGGAACTACTTAGGTAAGGTAAGGATCATAAAATTGAAGATGAAAATGAAATTTTTAATAAACAATATAAGTATAATTATATTGAATAAATATTGTCTATATAATAAAAAATGAACTAAATTTACAAACTTAAACATTTTTCCTTAAGAGCATGACGGAGGTCCCCTCTTCTCAAATAGTCTAGTAATATTTTAATTTCAAGTATACGTGCAAACAGTACCCTATTGAAAACGTATACGTTTTTCCAATACGTATTTCCACTACGTATCATAATTACATAACAGAATTACGTAACTCCATACGTAGCTAAGTGTTCGAATTTGTGACATAATTCTTATACGTATTTATTTAAAAAATACGTAACTTTGATACATTTTTATTGGAAAAGTACGTTATTTTTAGACCTATACATAGTTAAAATATGTATCCTCTATTAGCATATTTTAAGTGCATATAGGTCTAAAAATTACGTACTTTTACAAGAAAAACGTATCAAAGTTAAGTATTTTTTAAATAAATACGTATAAGAATCACGTCACAAATTCGAAAACTTAGCTACGTATGGAGTTACGTAATTCTATTACGTAATTGAGATACGTAGTAAAAATACGTATATATTTTTAATAGGGTACGGTAAATCGAATTTTTTCATTACAGTAAGAAAATTTGTGAGTTTAAACTTGAGTGCGGAAAACTAAAGAAATTTACCAAAATACTAGGAATAAAAAGTTACTTGCAATCTTTTAATAAATAGTATTTTGAGGTGAAGTTTATCGAGTTTTATGTCTAATTTCCATTCGAATCTTATAAATAAATAAAAAACACAATTGATTTCTTATTTCACTAAAATAATTCTCTTAATATACTCTAGTGCGTACAAGTCATTATATTTGTTTAAATAATAAAATTAAAAAGTTATCAATAAAAAAAGCAAAAATCGTTTCCAACAGCTCCGACGAGCCGTTAAAGGTTTTAAATATATTAAAAAAATTTGCATGTTATAATTAAAATATAGATAGGATTATTGAATTCTTTATTTACAGTATATTTAAAAATTTAACATCGATATAAAAAAATGTAAAAACATAGATATAATAATTAATCAATTACTGTTACTTCAATGGAGTCTAATGAACTAGAAAATAATTTGCATTTTACTTTGCCATTTGCTATTGGACTAATAAAATGTTGCTTTTGTAAGTTTTTCACCCTGTTTCTATTTTTAAAACGATTCTGCAGTTTTTTAAAATTTTTATTGTAATCTGATTCTGGCGAGTAAGCAAAATCAACATTTGTATAGTTTCCTTTATTTTTCAACCACTCGTACAATGTAACTGCATCCAAAATTTGTTGCGTTGCTGGAAGTGTGAGACTTGCTTTAGCTGCAGCTCTTTTAACAGAACCACCTACTCCGTCACATGCACCTTTACCATGTGCAGTTGGAAAAAAATGCCACTCTGCAGATATCCCAAAATCATCACTATGATAATAAATATTTGAAATGTTTTTAAAATTCTTATACTGCTGAGGGGCTCCTTCAGTAAAATAGTAAATATTTTTCAATCCTTTGAAATTTTCTTTTAAATATAGAATTAGTAGTTGCTGATAAGTATAAACTGCTACAGTATCGTGACTAAAATTATTTGAAATTACTACAAATGCTTTGCCTGATAATTGAGTATGTGCCACATAATAAATATATGTAACAAATACTGTCGCCTGGTCGTTATTCCAGTGAAACCCAGGTGGAGCGTTTTGAGCAACAAAACCATAATTCTCTGAAAAATCTAGGCATATCATAATTTCATCCTCTTTCAATTCATTTTTTAATTTTGAAGTTAATACTTCTTTTGGCGCGCCTCGAAAAAATGCTGGGCCTAAACTTATGGTCTGCCGTCACGCTACATTTTCATATGTGTTGCGTACGTGTGACTCTATCTGTGCGCGTATACACAAGTAAGTTAAGAATAAGAGAGGGGACACTATACCAAGCAATGTATGAGGAGAGAGAAGGCTCAACAGCGTGTCGTTGTGTGCGCGTATAAGCTTGGGTTAAAGAGAGAGAGAGAGAGTATACACAACTAAGTTGAGAATAAGAGAGGGGACACTATACCAAGTAATATATATATGGGAGAGAGAAGGCTCAAATCAATAGCGCGGCGTCGTTATATGTGCGTGCACACACACAAGAATGGCTTATGATTTCGTTCTGTTTTGAAGGTTTGTTTGTAATGCGTGTCCACGTGTATGCTTGAAACACACGTATTAGTTATATACCCAACTTGGGCGTACGAAGGATTTATATGAGCGAGACTAATGTTTTTGGCTTGAGCAGTAGTCGGTCGAGGGCTTTAGCCCGAGACTGACTGCTGTTCAAGCTATAAAACATTAGTCGAGATCATACACTGAAAAGGGGTTAGAACAGTGGTTGTACTCTATGGCGGCGAGTGGCGCTAGTATCGATAGCGAACATTCATTGAAGTACGAGAGAGATGCTAGTGTTTTCTAGAGGATAATGAGTGCTCTCTGCGAGGTTTTGAGTGTTCTCCGCGATGTTTTTTGTTCAAAGAAATGAGCAGGTCTTCGCTCAGAGAATAATGAGTCTTATCTAGAGACTACTAGTTCGCATTTCGACGCGTAGGCTGACTGTATTCTAAAAATGACACCGATTGTACCGTAGAGTACAGTCACAGTTCGCTTCCCTTTTCAGTGTATGTATCCTTCGTTAGCCCTAGTTGGGTAGATGATTTTATGTTATCGTAGGTCGTATGAGGAACTATAAAAAGATTAAATACAAATAAAAAAACATTATAATAAAATATAAATTTTCAGACTATTTAATTGAAGAATTTGAAATTCTATTTATTTGAAGAATGCGCGCAAAAAATTGAGCGGTGCCGGTATACTTCTGCCTATGCGACAGAGAGAGCCGACGACGAATTACGGAAACGACCGAACGACGCCGACGGAGAACTATAGCTTACTTTTAACTGCGCTCTTCTTTATCTGTCTTTGTCTTACTTGTAGCAGCGCGCTGACTCTACTACCCTTCTAAAAACATATTTTAATGTTTTGCTCCGAACGTTCTTCAACAAGACTGTAGAATATTTGCAAATACACTTCAATATAGTGTGGCGTATGCAATAATATTCCATACTATAAAGTATTTTAAAGTCGTATACGACATTGTATAATGTATTCCTAATTGAATATACTTTAGCTACGAGCAGGGCGGTATGACACCCCAATACCCATTTAGCTAGCTCCACGGGTATTCTACCGAATACGACATACTATAACATAAACAGATATATTTTACAGACGCGCTTGCGCTTGGTGGTGTATTTTAGTGTATAGTCCATTAGACTGTTAAACACAAGTTTCATAAAATTTACTGAAGTTTATTTTTAAATTAATGATTAGAAAAAAATTTAAACGGAAACCGAATGGATTTTCAAAAGTTTAATATTCATATCAGATGTTTTTTCTGTTATGAGACTTTTCAATAAGTTGCAAGTTATCGTCTATTGTTAAGCATGTAAACAATAAAATTTGAATCAAAATTATTCAAATAATTCAAATATTTTTTTCAAATTTCTTCAAAAAATAAAAATTTATTTCTAGGAAAATGATAATAATATATATAATAATATGTGAAACGTAATTGTTGATAAAATTTTCACTTTTGATGTTTCAATTCTTTATAACTTTATTAAAAAGCATTAAAACAAAAAAATCATCAAAGTTAAATTTTTAATTTTTTTAAATTTTCTTCATTTTTGTTTGAATTTTTTAGTAATTATTGAAAAATATATAATTAAACAAATTTTTTTCAATTTGAAATTTTTACAAATTTTAAAAGAGGGTAAAAATAGAATAAAATTTTATTCACCTTAATATACTTTTTTTGATTCTTTTTTTTTAATTTGAAAGAGTACCCCCCGTTAAGATAGGTAAAATGCCCTCCCTCATATATTTTAAAACTAATATTTTTTCTTGTTTTTATAGTAATTAAGATTAGGTTTTGTTATATTTATAGTTTCCTAACACATACCCTAACCTCAACATAACCTAAAAATCACTTTTTTTATAAAATTTTTTTTTTATCTGGAAGGATGAATGATATTAATACCGCGAAAATCATATAACTAGGTCTTAGCACTCTCTTCAACTGTGATTTTTTGCGAGTCCTAGAAAGCAGTTTTTCTAACCTAAAAATAACATTTAAATCATAAAATCTCCGTAACTTTGCTCAGGGAGGGGCTACAAGCAATTTTCTGGGCTTCAAATTTGTATTTTTAAAAAACAAATACAATTTATAATGACCAAAAATTCGATTCTGGCATGGCGCCATGGCGAAAAACTCGAAAAACCATTTTTTCATAGGTTTTCTGTCGGTCATTGGTCTCTAGCAACTCACAAATCATTTTTAGAAAAAAATATAGCTTTATTGGATTCTACGTGAAACAATACATTGAAAATGTGCATGATTACTTTAGGAATACTTGGATGCTGTTACAAAACAATTAAAAAAATAAAATAATTCTAAAATTATTACATAGCTACTTTGCGTCGTTGCTGCATTTTATGTTTTTATGACCTTGGTCATCTCTTTAGAGTCTCAAAGCTACTATTCAATGTATCCATAGGCAAATTATGTCCACTACACCCGAAAAACAGAGACAAATACTAGACAGATAACGTTAACTCCTATATGTACATATATATATATGTGTGGAATAACTTGCTATCCCTCGTATATACATAAGGAATAGTGAGTTGTTCTTAGGAAACGCAAATTATTTTTCTTATACATAGATAAAAAACCAATGTTTATCTATTCCTGTAACTATTCTTTTTAGTGTTCTTTTTTAGCTTGTAAGAGACCTAACATGTTTTCTGTCCTCCATAAATCACGAACTCGGTAGATTTGAACAATTAAATGATTCTAATTAGGTTCCAAATTCAAAAATTAAAAGATCATCATCTCTTTAGAGTCATAAAGCTACTATTCGATGTATTTACAGCCAAATTACGCCTATTACACGCTAAAATAAGATTTTTAAACATAACTGAAGTAACGGTCGTATCATCTGTCTTTTTGTATTACAGTAGACTCTGGATACAAGAGAATCAACGGGCCTTCAGGAGAGGAATTTTCTTGAAAATTCTCTCATACAAAGAGTCCCCATCTCGCTCGAGTCAAAAGTGATACCCACACCTACTGTTTTGTTGTGTGAGTTGTATCCAACATGCGTGTATATTCTGTCTCTCTCACTTTCATAGTGGTGGGATAACGCAAATACTTAGGCTCACGCCCATATTTAGGAAAAAGAGCTCGAAATCGCTTATATCACAATCTCTTGTATCGAGAGATCACTGAATCATTAGAGAGACAAAGACGGAATAAGGTTTTAGTAACAATATATATATATATATATATATATATATATATATATATATATATATCAAAGAATAGTGAGCTATTGCTAGGAACTCTAGGAGCTATTGCTTCTCATATATATATATATATATATATATATATATATATATATAAAAGAATAGTGAGCTGTTGCTAGAAACAACGCGCTTGATTCTCATATATGTAGAAGCAATGTATTTCTTATATCGGTTGCTACTCTATTTTTTTGCGTATGATGGCCTGAAGACAAATCATAATTGTGGCAGTTCTAACAAAGAATATAAATACTTACATAGAAGTGTACTTTCAGGCTCGAATTTATAGACCCAACACGATTGTTACTAAAACCTTATTCCGTCTTTGTCTCTCTAATGATTCAGTGATCTCTCGATACAAGAGATTGCGATATAAGAGATTTCGAGCTCTTTCTTCTAAATATGGGCGTGAGCCTAAGTATTTGCGTTATCCCACCACTATGAAAGTGAGAGAGACAGAATATACACGCATGTTGGATACAACTCACACAACAAAACAGTAGGTGTGGGTATCACTCTTGACTCAAGCGTGTTAGGGACTTTTTGTATGAAAGAATTTTCAAGAAAATTCCTCTCCTGAAGGCCCGTTGATTCTCTTGTATCCAGAGTCTATTGTAATACAAAAAGACAGATGATACGACCGTTACTTCAGTTATGTTTAAAAATCTTATTTTAGCGTGTAATAGGCGTAATTTGGCTGTAAATACATCGAATAGTAGCTTTATGACTCTAAAGAGATGATGATCTTTTAATTTTTGAATTTGGAACCTAATTAGAATCATTTAATTGTTCAAATCTACCGAGTTCGTGATTTATGGAGGACAGAAAACATGTTAGGTCTCTTACAAGCTAAAAAAGAACACTAAAAGAATAGTTACAGGAATAGATAAACATTGGTTTTTTATCTATGTATAAGAAAAATAATTTGCGTTTCCTAAGAACAACTCACTATTCCTTATGTATATACGAGGGATAGCAAGTTATTCCACACATATATATATGTACATATAGGAGTTAACGTTATCTGTCTAGTATTTGTCTCTGTTTTTCGGGTGTAGTGGACATAATTTGCCTATGGATACATTGAATAGTAGCTTTGAGACTCTAAAGAGATGACCAAGGTCATAAAAACATAAAATGCAGCAACGACGCAAAGTAGCTATGTAATAATTTTAGAATTATTTTATTTTTTTAATTGTTTTGTAACAGCATCCAAGTATTCCTAAAGTAATCATGCACATTTTCAATGTATTTTTTCACGTAGAATCCAATAAAGCTATATTTTTTTCTAAAAATGATTTGTGAGTTGCTAGAGACCAATAACCGACAGAAAACCTATGAAAAAATGGTTTTTCGAGTTTTTCGCCATGGCGCCATGCCAGAATCGAATTTTTGGTCATCATAAATTGTATTTGTTTTTTAAAAATACAAATTTTAAGCCCAGAAAATTGCTTGTAGCCCCTCCCTGAGCAAAGTTACGGAGATTTTATGATTTAAATGTTATTTTTAGGTTAGAAAAACTGCTTTGTAGGACTCGCAAAAAATCACAGTTGAAGAGAGTGCTAAGACCTAGTCATATGTTTTTCGCGGGATTAATATCATTCATCCTTCCAGATAAAAAAAAAATTTTATAAAAAAAGTGATTTTTAGGTTATGTTGAGGTTAGGGTATGTGTTAGGAAACTATAAATATAACAAAACCTAATCTTAATTACTATAAAAACAAGAAAAAATATTAGTTTTAAAATATATGAGGGAGGGCATTTTACCTATCTTAACGGGGGGTACTCTTTTTACAAATTTCAAAAAAGGGTAAAAATAGAATAAAATTTTAATCACCTTAACATATTTTTTTTAATTCTTTTTGTGTGATAAGTAGAACCAGAGATAATGCTATTTGAATGAGACAGAACTACCATCATTCTACTCCATGAGTTGATAATTTGTTGTGCGTATACATATTTATTTAATATAAAATATATTTTAAAACAAAGTGTGATGGAAAATTGTTCATTCTATGAGAAGCAAGACTATCACTGAACCAAAAGAAGTATTAACTTCTGTCGGCCAGTCCCCACGACTGCCACACCTGGTTTTTTTAAAATATTCAGATTGTGCTATTGAAATAAAAGCATGTGGCTGTAAGGCTTTAATTTTATCACAAAATGATTGAATAAAATCATTTACGTCTTCTACAATATTTTTTAAAATGGCTCTAGGAGTTAACACTCATTGTGCATAGATAACTTCTTCAATTTCTTTTTCATCAAAAATCATGGTCAAGTAAGACTCTAAGCGTTGAACACCAGGACATTTGTCGCAGTCACCAAAATAACATTTGTATACCATCGACATTTTATTTTTATTACAAATGATAAATTGCAGAATATCTTTATATGTCTTAAATTGGTGAGAATAGCCTTCTGTCATTTTTTCTAAATTACAACCTACAAAAGTGTTTTTTTTCTTTTAATTAATATTATAAAAATTTATCCGAGTAAAAAATGTTGAAAATAAATTGAAAATACCTGATATCATCAACTTGACATTTTGATGAATTGAACAAACACATACAGAATGTGTACCACTGCTACCAGCTAATACACAACATTTAGGTTTCAATTTGGCAAATGTAGAAAATCCTATTGGAATATCAGATGAAAATTGATTATAAAATAATCTGTACAACTCTTTCAATGTATAAAGCAGAAGACGTTTTTGATCATAAACAATGTTGCCCTCTTCATCTTTGTACTTAACACAGTCTTTTTTTCCAGGTAATATATAGGTATTTTCTTCACTCGTATAAAAATTTATTACATTTTGCTTAGTTATTTCAGAAACAAGATTTCCTAAAATTATTTTTAATTGATATTAATTTTTACCAGGATAATATTCAACCAATTATATTTTATTTTAATAATTATTGCCAAAATTTAATTGTACTTCATTTATATAACAAATTGAAATGTTCTATTAAATTTATTTAAATTATGTTTCATTTTTTCACCTATTATTTTTTTATGAATATTTTTAATTACCCTTTTTTATAGATGGTTTTGCTAGAGGACCTGCTTCAGTTTGCAATTTTTTTTACATGTCAATCAAATAATTTGTAGCACCAAAATGTTTTTTTTATTTCATCATATGACCAAGTTAATGGTAGCAGGGTCAGTATTTGGACTTATTCTATTTTATGTGTATCTGTACTGTGGTATTTCATCTTTAAATTCTCTAATAAATCTACAAACATCTTAAAATCTTTTACAGAAACCTCTACTTCATCTTCGTTGTCATGTAAAAGTTGTTCTACAAGCATTGGAATATCTGATGTATCTTCTGGTGATTCTGTATTTTGGGTGCTATCTATAGAACAATTAAAAGATATAAAGAAGTATTTGAATAAAAATATTAAAATTGTAAAAATATTTTACATAAAGAACATTACATGGTGATGTTTCAGTTGAAACGCAGACAGTATACATTTTTATCCTACATTTATAACAAATTCTATCATCAGGTGTTAATGGAGGTTCACAAGAAAATTTTTTAGTGAATTTCTCCAAGACTTGTTCTGATATTTTACGCAATGACTTTGCTGAACAAATCTCTTCACTGGCGAATGGCTTTCTGCATCTATTATAAGCTATACGTCTTAGCTTTTCTACATGGACGATTTCGGTTTCGTCAAGTGACATTTCCTTGCTCGACATTGTTTTGTAACCAATAATTAAAATCAATTATATAGAAGTGAATAAACGAAGTCGAATATCAGATAGATCTACATCAATTTCATTAACACGAGTATTTGTAAGATATGTAATATTCGACTATTTATAAAATTAAAAAGAATGCTCACTTAATTTTTAAATTAAAAAAAGCATAAATAAAATATTGATTATTACATTAACTTATATGAATTTAATTAAAAAAATAATACCGTTAATACTGTTTATATAAAAACTGTTTACAAACATTTATTTTAAATGATAACGGCGCGATCGTACCTACCAGTCTTAAAACTCCCGTGGGCTCGAATTTGTAATCAACATTCAGTAATCGAACAGCATTATAACTTACTCTCTTATAAGAAAAATAAAGACAAAATGATGTTTAATAACTGAGTATCAACTTGTATGCACCGTTATCATTTAAAATATACGTTCGTAAACAGTTTTTATATAATAGTATTAACAGGGGCCTAAGACTCGAATTTATAGTCGACACTCAACACTCAGCACTCCGATCACAACCCTCAGATCTCAAACTTTCCTTGTTCCATGATCCCTATAAAACATGTCTACATGTATAGTAAATACAAAACAAGGGAAGTTTGAGATCTGAGGGTTGATATCTGAGTGCTGAGTGTTGAGTGTCGACTATAAATTCGAGCCTTATTCTGAAACTTTTCTTCTCGAGCAATAGGTTCGTGTGTAAGTGGAACTGTATACTCATTAGAAGGAGAAAGAATACTATGAGACCCTTTGTCTATCTGTTTGTAATTACACTTGCGCATATGCAAGTAAAAAGAGATAGAGAAAGGTCCCATTGCATTCTTTCTCTTTCTAACGAGTATACGGGTTTTTACTTAATATTTATTATATTGACAACAAATTTCTGTTAGTAATTGTGGATTATGTAAAATCCCTGTTATTAACAGCCTGCTTTTTTATCTTGGTATTCGTTATTTACATCAATAATGTATAAAAAAATTCCCAAAATAAATATAATATGTAAATAAACAATAACAGCCAATTATCGTTTATTGTAAATATGTCTTTGTAAGTATTGCTTTTTAATTTAAAAAAATACAGTATCCAATAATTAAGTAATTATACTAATATAAATTTTCTCAGATATACTTTAAATCACCTAAAATGTTAAGAGAAGATTTATTTATAAGTTATTTTCAAGAAAATTATACATATTGACATAACTGTAAGTCATTTGAAGCGGGTTCTGGGAGTTTAAAAAAAACATAAAAAAAGGAAGTTACATAGAAAAAATTCGTGCAGCTATTACTAATGAAGTGGATGTAAGTAGTTCCTGTATTGGATATTAGACTATGAAGACGATGAGTCAGATAAGTTTTTATTTTATTTCATGTACACAAATTGAAAAAGATTTCTTTAAATAATAAAACTGATGCTTTGTAATATTTTTTTTTCAATTACAGGTAATAATTAGTATAAGTCCAGGGTGAACGAGCATTCTTTTTATAACAATGCAGGTGAATAATATTATAATATGGATGTATATAACAGGTAAATGATAATATTCTTATATAGATTCAGTGTATAACACACACTGACTTAAATTCCATTCAATGAGATTCGTTAAGATTAAAGTATCTATACTGATGTCTATTATTAAGTTTAGTTTCAGAAAATCATTGATTCTAATCCTTGTTATATTTTTTAAATGTAATTTATTATTTTTATATTAGTAACAAACAAAATTCTATAAAAATTGATTATTATAATTTACATTTTCAGACAATTTGTCATTTAATCTTATGATATGATAGCCATAATTAAATTTAATTGTGTATAGGAACTTGGAATTAATTTTAAAAAATATTTACAATCAACATATAATAGAGATTGATATAAATTATTATTTAATTTAATTTTTCTTATTGTCAGTGATATATAACTGGACTCGTGTCTCTTTGTATCTCACCAGAAGTGGCTACGAGCTTTGGGTCTCAGATCTGGCTGAAACTTTATGATAAGTTTTAGTTTCCAAGTTAGAGAAGATGACTTATTTCATATTTTTTTACATTTTCAACAAACCCTTGAACAAAAATTCTTCACTATGATACTAAAAAGTCTTTAAATGTAATTTCTTTTCTTGCTATTCTTTTTATTCCTGAAATTA